>JAPQWS010000148.1:8848293-10215225 GCA_028651295.1 Catharanthus roseus
TATCTTCAATCAAACTAGATAGTTACTGAACTCATTAGGTTGAGTTAAAATATGAACAATAACATTAACTTTTCTACTAATAATATATCTAATTTTGCATCAAGAAATTTTAAGAGAGGATTTTTGTTGGGACGAGTACTAGCTAGAAAAAAAAGAAAGAAGTGCTGAAGACTACTAAATATCTTCCCTTGATAGTTTATTAAGAAGAGCTGTGATAAGGTCATCTGTTTTTTCAGCTCTATCTTCTCTAATCTTTCTTTGCTCTTCTCTTTCTCTCCATCTTCTGTCCATAATTAATCTCTCATTTTCCAAAGCTTCCATTGTTTTTCGCCATTCAATTTCTCTTTCTCTTCTTTCTTCTTCTCTGTCTTCATATGCCTTTAACAATTGCATTTCCATTTCAAGTTGCTGTTTCTTAAAATCATCCAAAATTTCCTTAAAAGTTTCTAAGTTAGAAGAAGAATTAATTGAATTTGAAGAGGAGGAACCTTTCATTTTCCTTTTCGTTTTGTTAGCAGTAACCAGAACAAGTCCTTCTCCCACGCTATCTAATTCATTAATATACTCATCGGAATAATGCTGTGCCACTGCCGAGGCGCCGCTGCCACCACCCTCCGCCTCCATCCGTAGCATTCTAGCAGCAAAAATTGTATGTACTTCATCATAAAATGGAAACTGCTGCTGCCTCATCCCTTCTGCTTCCATTGTTTCACAAGCCTGCACATCACATGAAAGAAACTCTAATTTCCCATAGAATTTTATTCCTCTTTATTTCCATAAAGTTTGAATCAAGCTCTGCTCTTATCATCAGAAAATCTCTTTGTTTCTTGAATACTCCAATGAGTTAAATTATCACCACCACCAACTCCACCGCCGCTGCCGCTGCTGCCGGTATCTATATGAAGGCCGCTGCTGTACTGATGATGATGATGAGGATGACCTTCCATCATCCAAAAATAAAAGAAAACAAAACTAATTAATTGGAAAGGAAGAAAAGATCTGAAGAAAGAGAGAGAGGAGAGAATTTATATAAATGTTGTTGTAATTTTTAGTGTGAATGATTTGAAAGGCTTGCGATATGATGAGGAGGAAGTCGAAGGAAGGATATTAGAAGAAGCGTAGACAAGAAAAGAAAATTCTCTTTCTTTCGTTGGGGGTTCAGCGGGTTTAAGTTTTAGAGAAAATTGAATGATTAAATTATAAGTTCTTTTGCACGTTTTAATTTTAATATGTAGTTATTGTATAATTTTCAATTCTACCATCTTTAATTTATTTTTATCTTCTATTCCTCTCTTTCTCTCTCCTTATTTATTGAGAGACAAAATAAATATATTTTATTAAAAATTGTATTGGTTTAGAGTTTAGTGTTTTAGATATGTGCCAGTATGGAATTATTATTTGGATAATTATATTTCTTGAGAGATCTTTGGTAGTCCATGTGCACGGGTTGAATCGGCGTTTGGCCCGCACTCAAACGGTCTGGTCCGGGCCTGCAGATAAACGGGTCAGTTCCCAGACATAAGAAACAAAATAATTATACATAAATAACACACTATTTTTTGATAAAAATTATTTTTAACCTTAAAAAAAATTAAAAATTAATTTTCTTTAAAAATATTCAACTAATATGAAATAAAATAATTACACATTAATAACATCTTAAAAAAAAGACTAGCCCGCTATCCGGCCCGCAAAAGCCTGCATTCGAAACAACCCGGTCCGAGCTGAATTTTAATGAGCATAATTTTGGAAATTCATATCCGGGCCGATAATGAATAGTTATTTCTCAAATACTAGCCTTGTGATTTGACCCTTGTTAATGGTTCCAAATCGTAGATCTTCTCCACTATGCTCCTTGGATTTTCCATGATGCATCCGCGTCGAAATTTGGGTGGAGCAGTGGTGAACGAAGCCACATTGACCGGCATTTCTAAAATTTCTTGGGCAGAGCAATATGCACCTGGCTATGAGCTATTTCGTCATTTTCTTGCTATAAGGGTTGAGTTCGTTAGCCATTCAATCTCCTTTATATGGCATAAGAGTTCTCCATACCTTAGCAACACTTTAGTTGGAAATTAAAAATTTTGGGAAAGGAAAATTTATCAGGGAAAAGTCACTGAAATGTAAAACAATAGTTTACTTATTGCAGGAATTCTCATGAACCACTTTCTAGTTTAGGAAATGTTTTTGTGTAATGTAGAGAATTAGGTCAATTTTTGGGGAACACATGTTTTACTTCAAAAAGATATTTAGGGTGCTCTTGAATTATATTTTGGCCCTACCTTTTTTTTTTTTTGTTTTAAAAGTTGGGCCAAAAAGTTTACTTGGATTGATCCTTTTTCTATTTAGAAAGCAAGAGGAAATAGCTGCGGTTAGGGTTGTATCAAGTTTCAAAATGTTTGTATCAAGTTTCACAATAAACTTATGAAAAGATATATTATATGTTTAAACTATGTCTCCAAATTATTGGGATTAAAATATTAAGTTAGAAATAAATTTAAAAACATCAAACCCTAATATGAAACTTTAAACCTTCTTTGTTTCTATTTAAAGTGTAACTGACATTTCTCTATCAGTTCTGTCTGTTTAAAGTGTAACTGAAAATACATGAAAATTATACCTATAAATTTCTATAATAGTTAATTTAAAAAAAAAAAATGAAAACCCTAAACTTAATTAAGGCTAATATTAACATAAAAAGAAATTAAAATCTTAAATTAGATGCAATAATTAAAAATATCTATATTCACATAAAAAGAGTTTCTTTCATGTGCAGGGTTGTGAGACAATGGAAGCAGAAGGGATGAGGATGAGGCAGCAGTGTCCATTTAATAATGAATTACAAACAAATTTTGCAGCAAGAATGCTATGGATGGTGGCGGTAGAGGAGGGCGGTGGCAGCGCCGCTTCGAAGAAAAAACCGACAGTGGCACAATTTAAAAAAAAAAAAAGAATTGTTGTATATGGTGCAAAAGAAACCAAATTCCCTTGTCGTTCATGGGTTTATATGTATCTATCTGTCCATTATTAACTAAGCATGAATGAACAATTACACTTTCTCAATGAGACCATGACCTTTCAAGTATACCAAAAAGCATCATCAAATGCTTATTTTATCTTTATGTTTTGCAGTCCAAATTCGCATTTATGTTTTAGTTGGTAAACCCTAAATTATGTTCATTGTTATAGACCATTCCGCCAAAAAAAAAAAAAAAAAAAAAGCACACATATAAATGATAGAAAGTGAAAATGAATAAATAAAAATTTGAAACTACACATATTTTCAATTATTTTCTAAAAGTTTTTAAAATATTAAAAAATTTAATATTATGTTTATTTAAAAAACTTTAGGAAATTTTCTACTATAGTATGTTTATTTTAGTATGTTTTAAAAAAATTTCTATTATAGTATGTTTATTTCAGTCCTAACAAGAGATTTTAAGTATAATTATATTTCCATTGATAATGATGATAATCTGTGATAATAGATGTTTTCAGACATTGATAATGATGTTTTTGAACTTGACGAGACTTGATTGTTTGATCGAGTGTTTGATAACAGTGTTTTCTGTTTTCTAGACGTTGATAAGAGTGTTTTCATGCAGTGGGAGCCACATTGATTGATTCTTTTTTCAATTTAGAAAACAAAAGGACATGGCTTCAATTAGGTTAAATAAACTTGTGAAAAGACAACTTCAGTTTAAAGTGTAACTCTTTCCACAACTCCACCCCTTTTTCTTCCCTCTGTTTCTCTTTGGAATTGTAGGTGGTATGCTCAAAATGTGATGGTCGATAGTGAAGGCTCTCTGCCGTTTCACAGGCACTGTGGTGAAATGCTTAGGAGAGAATAATGAGGAGCAGGAGAGCTTTATGGGACTTATTATCGAAGGGATTCAGACCCTTCCAGAGTAGGCCCTTTTGCACAAGCAATAAAATCAAAAATCCCATTGGAACTGGAAAAAATAACAGCACTAATGGGCGTGAAGATGTTGATGGCGATGAGTCTGCGGCATTGAATCGACTGGATGCCTATAAGGAGCTAGATAACCTCAACTTCATGACTGCGGCCAGGATTCTCTTCAATGATCCTCCAAAGAAGAGGAAATTTGGGTATATTTTACTTAAATTTTGAAAGTTTGCCTTTTTAAGTTATTGAGATTAAAATTATTGAGAAGCCTTTTTAAGTTATTGAGATTGCCTTTTTAAATTTTGAAAAATTTTATAAGAAATTATTGAGATTAAAATCTTTAGTTAAAAATAAATTTAAAAACATCAAAAATTCTTAAACCTTCTCTGTTTCTGTTTAAGTATCTTCTCTGTTTCTGGATAAGGATGTAAGTCTTCTGTTCTATTTGTTTAATGTGTAAACTGTTAATTATTATTCAGATAAACTCCTATAAAAAAGGAAAAAGTTTGAATTTAAACAAATAGAAATCTTTAAGCTTGGTTTAAGTTGAACTGTATTTTAAAAAGGCATTAAAAATTACCTTAAAAATCTGGACATTGATAACAGTGTTTTCTGGACATTGATAACAGTATTTTCTGGACTCTGCCATTGATAATAATAATGATAACAGTGTTTTCTTGACATTGATAACAGTTTTCTGGACTTTGATAACATTGTTTCCTTGACATTGATATTAGTGTTTGATATCTAGACATTTCTGTTTAAAAGGTAACTCTAAGTGTAACTGACATTTTTCTAACTGAAAGTACATGATAATTATACCTATAAAATTCTATAAAAAATAGTTAAATTTTTTAAAAAATAATAAAAATTCTAAATTTAATTAAGGCTAATGTTTTCATAAAAAGAAATTAAAATCTTAAATTAGATACAACAATTTAAAAATATCTATATTCACATAAAAAGTGTTTCTTTCATGTACAGGGTTGTGAGACAATGGAAGCAGAAGGGATGAGGATGAGGCAAATAATTTTTGCACCGCTTCAAAGAAAAAACCGGCAGTGGCACAATTTACAAAGAAAAAAAGGCAGTGGCACAATTTACAAAATTTACAAAGAAAAAAAGGCAGTGGCACAATTTACAAAGAAAAAAAGAATTGTTGTATATGGTGCACAATTTACAAAGAAGAAGAAGAAGAAAAAACCGGCAGTGGCACAATTTACAAAGAATAAAAGGCGGTGGACGCTTCGAAGAAAAAACCGACAGTGGCACAATTTACAAAGAAAAAAAGAATTGTTGTATATGGTGCACAATTTACAAAGAAGAAGAAGAAGAAAAAATCGGCAGTGACACAATTTACAAAAGAAAAAAAGGCGGTGGACGCTTCGAAGAAAAAACCGACAGTGGCACAATTTACAAAGAAAAAAAGAATTGTTGTATATGGTGCACAATTTACAAAGAAGAAAAGGCATGGTGCACAATTTACAAAGAAGAAAGACGCATAATTTACAAAGAAAGAAAGAATTGTTGTATATGGTGCAAAAGAAACCAAATTTCCCTTTGTCGTGCATGGGCTTATATATATCTATCAATTATTAGGTAAGCATGAATAAACAATTACAGTTTCTCAAGTATACCAAGAAGCATCATCTAATGCTTATTTTATCTTTATATTTTGCAGTTCAGATTCGCATATATGTTTTACTTATTAAAGCCTAAATTATGTTCATTGTTAACAAAAAAAAGGAAACTTGATAACTCTTTTGTAATAATGAGATTTGTGTGTCCTCCTTAGGTTATTTTGTGGGTCACATTGGTGTTTCTATTATTTTACTTAATTCTTGGAAGAACAAGAAATGCCTCTCATACTGATAACTCTCTCTCCTAAGATCATAGAAGCAATGTTGCAAAAAAAGATTTGTTGCAAAATGTGGCTTTGCAAGTGCGAATGGGAGAGGGCCAAGGAAGTGTTTGATGAAATGCTTGACAGAGAGGTTGAGCCAGCTGTTGTGAGCCATAATAGTCTAATTGGATTTCTGTGCAAAAAGGGTGAGTTCAACGAGGCAAAACTTTTGTTTGATGACATGGTGAAAAAAAGGAGAAGTCCAAATCATGTTACCTACGCTCTGTTGATGGAGGGTTTATGCTTCTTGGGTAAGTTTAAAGAGGCCAAGAATCTAATGTTCGATGTGGAATATCAGGGTTGCAAACCACGGCTACAGAATTATGGTGTTTTGATGAATGATCTTGGAAATTGAGGCAATATTGACACATTTTCTTGCTTATTTGTAGGCTTAGTGAAGAGCAGTAACTTAGATAGTGCCGGCTTTATTTTAGAGGAGATGGAGAAGATAAATATGAGGTTTGAGTTAGAGTCATGGGAATCCTTGGTTGCGGAATCTTGTAGGGATAGAACGGCTATGAATGAGCTTGTTACTGAACTCATATCAATTCAGAAATGTTGGCCTCATTGGAATAATGCTGTGCCACTGCCCCTTTTTTCTTCTAGCATTCTAGCAGCAAAAATTGTATGTACTTCATTATAAAATGGAAACTGCTGCTGCCTCATCCCTTCTGCTTCCATTGTTTCACAAGCCTGCACATCACATGAAAGAAACTCTTTTCTGTCTAAACTGCTGTCTCCAAACACAATATTATTAATATTCATCAAATCTTCATAAACTCTTTTCTGTCTCCAAACTGCTGTCTAAACTGATGAGGATGACCTTCCATCATCCAAAAACAAAAGAAAACAAAACTAATTAATTGGAAGGGAAAAAAAGATGTGAAGAAAGAGAGAGAGAGGAGAGAATTTATATATATGTTGTTGTAATTTTTAGTGTGAATGATTTGAAGGAATGGGGTATGAAGAGGAGGAGGAAATCACAGGAAGGAAATTGGAAGAAGAAGTTGTTAGACCTTAAGAATCTGGACATTGATAACAGTGTTTTCTGGACTTGACATTAGTGTTTTCTTGACATTGATAACAGTATTTGATAACAGTGATAACAGTGTTTCCTTTACATTGATATTAGTGTTTGATATCTAGACATTGATAACAGTAATAACAGTGTTTTGTTTGATAACAGTGATAACAGTGTTTTCTGTTTTCTAGACATTGATAAAAGTGTTCTGTTTTCTAGACATTGATAAAAGTGTTTGATAATAGTGAACTTGTTTAAGGACTTGTTTAAAAACATCAAAAACTCTTAAACCTTCTGTGTTCTTGTTTAAGGACACTGTTTACGTTTAAGTATGTAAGTCTTCCGTTCTATCCATTAAGTACTTCTCTGTTTCGTTTAAAGATGTAAGTCTTCTGTTCTATCTGTGTAAGGTGTAAACTGTTAATTATTATTCAGATAAACTCCTATAAAAAAGAAAAAGGTTTAAATTTAAACAAATAGAAATCTTTAAGCTTGGTTTAAGTTGAACTGTATTTAAAAAAAAATTAAAAAGAAGAAAAAATAATTAATTATAACTATATCATATACAAACCTTGTAACCAATTGCACTGTTCAGAACTTCCATTATAACTTTTTTTTGTCATTTCAGTAGCTATAATTTTCCATAAAAGTTTTCTCCCTTTATTTCCATAAAGGTAGGATCAAACTCTGCTCTTATCATCAGAAAATCTCTTGTTTTTTGAACACTCCATTGAGTTAACCTATCACCACCACCAACCCCTCCTCTGCCTCCGCCACCGGTATCTATATGAAGGCGGCTGCTGTACTGATGATGATGAGGATGACCTTCCATCATACAACAACAAAAGAAAATAAATCTAATTAATTGGAAGGGAAAAAAAGATCTGAAGAAAGAGAGAGAGGAGAGAATTTATATATATGTTGTCGTAATTTTTAGTGTGAATGATTTGAAGGATTGGGATATGATGAGGAGGAGAAAATCACAGGAAGGAAATTGGAAGAAGAAGCAGAGATAGGAAAAGAAAATTCTCTTTCTTTTGGTGCCTCATTTCTTTTAAAAGGTAGTTAGTTTCTTTTATACATCTTTATGTTAATTTCAATCAAAACAGAGATTTTAGGAAACTAACTATAATATATAGTTAATTGTTTAATTATAATTATATTTCCATTGATAACATTGATAACAGTGTTTTCTAGACATTGATAACAGTGTTTTCTGGACTTGACAGGACTTGACTGTTTGATCAGTGTTTGATAACAGTGTTTTCTGTTTTCTAGACATTGATAAGAGTGTTTTCTGGATCTCATGCAGTGGGAGTCACATTGATTGATTCTTTTTTCAATTTAGAAAACAAAAGGACATGGCTTCAATTAGGTAAAATAAACTTGTGAAAAGACAACTTCAGTTTAAAGTGTAACTGATATCTTACAGAGAGATATCTTTCCACAACTCCACCCCTTTTTCTTCCCTCTGTTTCTCTTTGGAATTGTAGGTGGTATGCTCAAAATGTGATGGTCCATACGAGGAATTTATGAGTTTTTTATGTTTTTCTTGCTTATCTGATGAGTGATGTCTGATGCTTAAAAAGCAAAATGCTTGACATTTCTTTTTCTTTTCTTGAATTTTTCCCTTCTTTTGCAGACTCAATTGAAGAAACACTGAGCTAATTAATTGAAAATTTTAGTTGAATCAGAATGCTTTACATTGTTTTTGGACAACTTTGGATGTTTGACAAACAAACAAGAATAAGAATCGCCCATGTGCTTCTTCAGGTTCTTGTTCGTAGCTGATTCATCGGTTTAAAGGAAGTTGAATCTTCCATAGTGAAGGCTGTGCCACCATTCTCTGCCGTTTCACAGGCACTGTGGTGAAATGCTTGGGAGAGAATGATGAGCAGGAGAGCTTTATGGGACTTATTATCGAAGGGATTCAGACCCTTCCCGACTAGGCCCTTTTGCACAAGCAATAAAATCGAAAAACCAGCACTAATGGGCGCAAATATGTTGATGGCGATGAGTCTGCGGCATTGAATCGACTGGATGCCTATAAGGGGCTAGATAACCTCAACTTCATGACTGCGGCCAGGAGATTTTCACAACTTGGAAATTTCTCACAAATCAATAAAGACCATAGGTTAAAGTACACTCTCATGATTTTGAGTTGCCTTAAGAAGAAGAATTCAATGATGAGAACGAAGAAGAAGAAGCATTAGAAGATGATGAAGGAGGGGACGAAGATGAAGAGAAAGAAGACGAGGAGGAAATGGATTTTGATGAAGATGGCGAACAATGACAATTGAAGGTTTTGATGCACTTCCAGAAAGTATGCGTTTTTCGTTTTACTATTACGGGTATCAATGGAAAATGAGGTTTGCCTGCTCTGCAAAAATTGTTTGTAATTCATTATAAAATGGAAACTGCTGCTGCCTCCTTATCATCCATTCTATTTAATATGAAACTCTTAAACCTTCTCTGTTTCTATTTAATATGAAACTACTAAACCTTCTGTGTTTCTGTTTAAGGAGCTAAGTCTGTCTGTTATGTTTGTTTAAGGTGTAACTGAAAGTACATGTTAATTATACCCATAAAATTCTATAAGGAATAGTTAAATTTTTTTAAAAAATAATGAAAATCCTAAACTCAATTAAGGCTAATGTTAACATAAAAAGAAATTAAAATTTTAAATTAGAAACAATAATTTAAAAATATCTATATTCATATAAAACTCTTATCTTATCTAATTAACTGTGTATCTGAGAGTACACTGTTAATTATTATTAAGATTAACTCTTATAAAAAAAGGAGAAAGATTGAATTTAGAAGACTTGGTTTAAGTTAAACACATTAAAAAGAAGAGAAAGCAATTAATTATAACAAACCTTGTAACAAGTAACGAGGCTTTTCCACTTGCACTGTTCAGTACTTCGATTATAATACTTTTCCGCTTATTATAAATCTTTTACGCAATCAGAAATTAGGCGATTTTAGATTCCATGAGAGAATTATGATGAATAAATTCAACATTAGAAGTTATATGAATGATTAAATTCAACATTAGGAGAGATTCAGGAGGAAATAGCAGGCACAGAACTATGAATATTTGTATTATGCCAAAGGCTGCTATGAAAACTGTGAAGCACCTGGGATTGATTCTCAGTAAGTTTCTGAATTGGTTGCAGCAGAGCAGGCAAAGCTGCTCCCGTTCATCAATTCTTGTATTAACATCATCGATAATTACTGCCAATAACAACAATTTTATGAAAACAATCATCTATTCACATTCAATTGACCTTGCAACATACATGAATAGAAAGACCGAATTTCATTGTCATCTCCATCTTCATCAAAATCGATTTCCTCCTAGTCTTCTTCGTCCCCTCCTTCATCATCTTTTAATGCTTTTTCTTCGTCTTCATCAAATTCTGAGGCAACTAAAAATCATAAGAGTGTACTTTGACATATCATCAAATGACTGACATGATAAACTTTTTCTTTTATCAAACCAACTATCCATTATTACTAAAGATAAAATGTCTTTTCATTAGTTCATTTTGAAACTTGATACAATCATCACTGGAGACAAAATATTTTTTCACAAGTTCATTTTGAAATTTGATACAGTCATTTTGAAACTTGATCAGCCAAAGATAAAATACGTTTTCACAAGTTCATTTTGAAATTTGATACAACCACCAGTGTTGTATTTTCACAATTTCATTTTGAAACTTGATCCAGCTATCTTGAAACTTGATACAACCACCCACCCCTGAGAGACAAGTTTATTTTGAAACTTGATACATTCATTTTGAAACTTGATACAACCATTAGTAAAAGACAAAATATGTTTTCACAAGTTCATAAATGTCCTTTCACTAGTCCATTTTGTAACTTGATACAACCATCAGTAAGAGACAAAATATATTTTCACATATTTATTTTGAAACTTGATACAACCATCACTGAAAGACAAAATGTCTTTTCATAAGTTCATTTTGAAACTCGATACAATCATTTTGAAACTTGATACTACCATCACACAAAATGTCTTTCCACAAGTTTTTTTTTTAAACTTGATACAACCATTAATGAAAAACAAAATATGTTTTCACAAGTTCATTTTGAAACTTGATACAACCATTATTGAAAGACAAAATATGCCACTGCCGGTTTTTCTTCTAGGCGCCGCTGCCATCCTTTCTCCTCCGCCACCATCCATTGCATTCTTGCAGCAAAAATTGTTTGTAATTCATTATAAAATGGACGCTGCTACCTCATCCCTTGTGGTTCCATTGTTTCATAACCCTGCACATGAAAGAAACTCTGGTCCATCTAAACTGCATCTCCAAACACAAAATTTCTGTTTCTGTTTAATATGAAACTCTTAAACTTTTTCTGTTTCTGTTTAATATGAAACTACTAAACCTTCTGTGTTTCTGTTTAAAGAGGTAAGTCTGTCTGTTATGTTTGTTTAAGGTGTAACTGAAAATACATGTTAATTATACCTATAAAATTTTATAAGAAATAGCTAATTTTTTTTAAAAATAATGAAAATCCTAAACTTAGTAAGGCTTTTTCCACTTGCATTTACACTATTGAGCGCTTCGATTATAACCTTTTTATGTCATTTTAATAGCTATAATTTCCCATAGAAGTTTATTCATCTTATTTCCATAAAAGTAGAATCAAACTCTGCTCTTTATCATCAGAAAATCTCTTGTTTCTTGAATACTCCATTGAGTAAGCCTATCACCACCACCAACTCCTCCTCCTTCGCGGCCGCTGCCACCACCGGTATCTATATGAAGGGCGCTGCTGTACTGATGATGATGAGGATGACCTTCCATCATCAAAAATAAAAATACTATGATGGTTATAGTGTCCAATATGAATGACCCCCCTTTTTCTTCCCTCTGTTTTCCTTTGGAATTGTAGGTGGAATTTATGAGTTTTTTTAATGTTTTTCTTGCTTATCTGATGAGTGATGTCTGATGCTTAAAATCAAAATGCTTGACATTTCTTTTTCTCTTCTTGAATTTTTCCCTTCTTTTGCAGAAGAAACACTGAGCTAATTAATTGAAAATTTTAGTTGAATCAGAATGCTTTACATTGTTTTTGGACATCTTTGGATGTCTGATAAACAAACAAGAATACATCGTTTAAGAATCGCCATGTGCTGATTCCATCTGTTTAAAGGAAGTTGAATCTTCGATAGTGAAGGCTGTGCCACCATTTTCTGTCGTCTCACAGGCACTGTTGTGAAATGCTTAGGAGAGAATAATGAGGAGAAGGAGAGCTTTAATGGGACTTATTATCAAAGGGATGATTCAGACCCTTCCAGACTACGCCTTTTGCACTAGTATTTGTATAAATTTAGCATATTATGCACAATCAGATAAAGATAGTTTTGGCTCATTCTTTATTTGGAAAACAAAAGGGAAAGGCTTTAGTTATGGTTGTATCAAGTTTCAAAATGAAGTTGTGAAAAGACATCTTGTTTTTTAGCAATAATGGAAAGGTCTTTCTGGGTCAGTCACTTTTCATGTGTATAGAGCAAGTAATAAATAGGGAATGACTTTAGTTATGGTTGTATCAAGTTTAAGAATGACTTTATCAAGTTTCAAAATGAACTTGTGAAAAGACATCTTGTTTTTTAGCAATAATGGATAGGTCTTTCTGGGTCAGTCACTTTTCATGTGTATAGAGCAAGTAATAACTAGGGAATGGCTTTAGTTATGGTTGTATCAAGTTTAAGAATGACTTTATCAAGTTTCAAAATGAACTTGTGAAAAGACATCTTGTTTTTTAGCAATAATGGATAGGTCTTTCTGGGTCAGTCACTTTTCATGTGTATAGAGCAAGTAATAACTAGGCAGGTTGCCTTATTTTCTGATGATCCACATACATTATGATGTAACACGAGTTATTTTACTAAATTTAAATAATATATAATCATCTTTTTTTTTTCAAAAATATTTAGTTTTCAAAAAGAATTTAAAAAAAAATGATTTACCTCCATTTACATTTGAAATATAAACTCATTTATATTTTTCCTTATTTCAAATAAAAAATACCCTTATATTTTCGTCTGGAAATAATATAACAAATTACTCTAACAAATTAAGAATCCTAATTATGATATAATTTCCTTGGTCCCACTTCCACCCACTCCCTCCTATGTACCAATGGCCATCATACTCGTACTCTTAAAGAAAAATAGTTAATTACATTTTTCTCCTTGAAGTTTATTTAAATTATAATTTTATCCTTTTATTTCATATAAATTACAATACATCCTTATTGTTTATATTTTTATGAATTATTAATCCTTACTACTAATTATCATAAAAAAATTTATCAGAAAATAATTATTATGTGATAAAATTTTAAGATTTTCATACAATATCTTTTTGAAAGTTTATGCAAATTACTACTTTAAACATATTTTAAATTTTTTACCACATAATTATTATTTTCTGATAAAATTATTTCATTAAAATTAATAGTGGAGACTAATAAATTATAAAGATATAAACAATAAAGATATATTTGTAATTTATACAAATAGAGGGATACAATTATAATTTGAATAAATCTCGAGGAATAAGAGTTAAACCCAAAAAAAATAATAATAAAACATGAAAAATAAAAAATAATGATGGAAAGGGATGATTTATATAGACATATAACTATCTCTTCGACCCCACTTAGAAGTCTTTTAGATCATAAAATATTTTTGTTCACTTGTCATTATGATTAAAGATTGTATTAGGATTATGTTGGTTAAGTGCTCGCAATGGCGTAGTTCAGTTGGTTAAAATGCAATGCTGACAGCGGTAGTGTGGGAAACCACAACCTCTCCAATGTGGGGATAGTTCCTTGTGTATACCAGTGCCAAGCTTCCAGCTTGCAGAACTGCTGTAGGACAATCTAGTGAGTCCTGTGGACGAGGAATTTCGCCTTTTGGGTACTAAGGATTATGTTGCTCAAGTTTATTAAAGTTAGGATTATAATTTTCTTATTAAGTTTTAAAGTCATTTTTTAAATTACACTCCTTATTCAATAATATACTCGAATCGAATTTTTTTCTTGAAAATAGACATTATATTTTAATACTTTATAAATAGAACGCCCGATCGTATTGTTATTTTTACTTTCCGTCCCTTATTTCTAATGAATCACCTTATTTTTTGATATTTTTCGATATATCGAAAGTGAGAAGAGACAGTTCGATCATATTACATTTGATCAAGATAATACCTTGCCATCATGTAACAAAAAAACTCATATAACTTTCTAAAACTAATATTATTCCTCAAAAAATAAAAATAAAAATAAAAATGCCATGGTAGCAAACTACCAAGAATGATGCAGGCTCATGTTCCTTTTCCATTCCTTTTCTGAAAAAATTGCAGAAGAAACAGATCATTATACCATAATATATTATATATAAAACCTTTTTTTTTTCTTGAAATATATATATATATATATATATAAAATCCAATAAGCTTCTGAGAAGCCATTGCCAGTACTAGTATAATACAAACTCCCACTACATCTCATAATGACTGTACGTTACTTTCACCCAGAAGAATTTTTTTCAAAAATTTTAAATTATTATTATTCCATTAAACAGCTCAGACTCCAACCAATCACTTCCCCCCTTCTTCTTCTTCTTCTACTTCTAATTCCTCCCTACACCCACATAACCCCCTTTTTTCTTTACATCTCCAAGATTTGATTTTTATATACTAATCGCCACCATGGTTCGCCAAAAGTAGACGGTGGAGCACTCTTATGCCGCCGTTGGGTTGTTACATTCTGAAGGCCTTCCAAGATTTGTTTCTGATTTTCAAGACTCAAACCTTTTTTTTGTGGTTTCTTGATTAAATTCTTGGATATAAAAGGGGGGTTTTTTAAGTTTTTAAGTTTTTTGTGTTTTTTTTATCAAAATGTTATGCAGAAAAAGTTCAGTTAAAAATGGGCGTGGATCAGTTCCGGTTTATCTTAATGTTTATGACCTTACCTCAATTAATGGCTACGCTTATTGGCTTGGCCTTGGAGTCTACCATTCTGGCGTTCAAGGTAAGAATTCAAGAACTCAGAGCCCTCTGTTTATTTTGTTTTTTTTTTCAGCTGGGGATTTTGTTTCTTTTAAAGAATTATTTGAATCAGATCTAGAAATTTGAAAAAAGAACCCGTTAACAAGATGTTTGATGAAATTCAGAATCAAGAATTGGAATGAAATCTTGTTCTGGGATTTAGTTTAATTTGATTAAAAACCAAAGGGGTAAACAGTAAAGTACTAAAATGTGTTTTACCTAATCAAGAATTTGATGCAAAAAAAGAAATTTAAATTGGGGATTTGGCAGTTCATGGAGTTGAGTATGCATTTGGAGCTCATGAATATCCAACAACTGGAATTTTCGAAGCAGAACCAAAGCAATGTGAAGGATTCACTTTCAGAAAATCAATCTTGATTGGATGGACAGAGATGACAGCAGGGCTAGTAAGGAGAGTAATGGAGGAACTTTCAGAGAAATACAAAGGAAATGCCTATAATTTGATCACCAAGAATTGCAACCATTTCTGTAATGATGCTTGTATTAAGCTCACTGGCAATCCTATTCCCAGCTGGGTTAATCGACTAGCTAGAATTGGTAAAGTCCCTCTTTTTCTTCTTTCTTCCATGGCTTTCTTCTACTTTGTGCCTAATTCTTTTTCAGTTCCCTTTTTTTACATCATGAATCATTTGTGTTTGCATATATCTAAATTTTGGAAAAATTGCTATAATTATAGGCTAACAACTGCAATTTTTACTCACAAACTTATAGCCATTTTCGCAGCCAGAAAACTGTTGTTGGTTTTGAAGTTAGCAACTGAACCATTTTATGATTGTCTTGAGTTTTCATAGGCCTCTAATGTAAGAAGACATTTTTATGGCTTTATGTTCTTGTTTTAGGTTTTTTCTGCAATTGCATTGTTCCAGTAAGTTTGAACACAACAAAAGTTGGTCACCATACAATTGAAGAAAAGGTGTGCTGTGAAGAGGAGAAAACAAAGCTAAGAAGCAGATCAAATAGATACAGCGATAATAATACTAATAACAATAATAATACATCTTCTAATACATCCCGGCCATCTCCATCTCCAGAAAGAAGAGGGAGAAGTCGAAGTAGAACTAGAACTAGAAATGCTCATTCTCATGCTCATGCTCAGCCTCCTCCTCCTTCTTCTCCATTGGTGATTGTTACTTCAACTTCTTCTTCATGAGAATTTTCTTTTTTTTTTCTTTCATCTTTATTTGTTTTGTTTCTTGGTGATCTTGAAGAAGCTTTTCAAGAAGCTTGCTTGGTGGGGTTATATTTGTAAATGAACATTCATTGGATTCAATGAACAAGAAGAGAATGATCACTATCAATCCCAATTTTTTTTCCATTAAAAATATGAGAAATGTAACTTTCAAACTTTCCTATAATATAATCTTTTTGGTTTTAATTTATTTGTCAATTTCCCTATAATGTACTCCAAACTATAGATAAATTAATGTAGTGGATCCCTTAAAATAAGGGAAAATAAACTAATCTCGAGGTCTTAGGGGTCTTTTAATAAACTTTTTCAAAGTTATAGTTAGTGTTCCTTTATCTTTTTGCCTTTTAGAGGACATAGGGTGACACTGCCCTTGTTGCTCTTTAGGACCAAAAAAGATGTTACCTTGTTTTCTCACTAAAAAACTAAAAAATTTACGAAATTTATATATTAGACGATTCTAATCGAGTGATAAAAGGGTTGATGATGTAGTAATAAAAGGTTATATCAAGAGTTTTAAAAAAACGAAGGTAATAAATTGTTTTAGTCGTCTCCAATATCCGAAGAGATTGGCATTAATTTGTTGTAATGGCCTCTAAACACTTATTAGAATATCTAATATTCTCACCAATTAATTGATATTACTAGAATTGAAACGGAGGATCAAAAGGGCTCTTCTGGTCTCTTTTTTCTTATAATCCAGTATCCGAGAGGACTCTTCTGGTCTCTAATAGAATATATTCACAAGGTTAAATACTCTTACTGTCACAACTCCAGCATCAAATGGAAGTCGGTCATAATTTAGGTCATCAAGAATCTTACTATATGAAAGTTCTAAGACGAGGTATTTAATCACATGGCGCGATCCCTTTACTTATGTATCTCCACCTAATATGTCAAGTGAAAGGTATCCCTAAATCCCGACTTATCAAGACTTATCAAGGGGTTTAAGTCATAAAAGACAGAAAATATTTCTTGAGTAAGAGCAAACTAAAAAATATTCGTTCCCAACTGCTTTTTTGAATTATTAAGAGGCTCTTTTTCTTTGATTTACCAACCACTGTCTCCTAACTTTTTTTGCCATTTAACTCAAAAAAGTCCAGAAAATACCTGTAAACTTGGTCCCATTCCCATTGCCTAACCTCTATCAATCATAGCATATGCAGACCACTAATAAAACTCCTCAAGAAAGATACCCTTTAATCATCATCCATCATCATACCACAAAATAAACACACAGAGAGAGAGAGAGAGAGAGAGAGAGAGAGAGAGAGATAAACTGTACATAAAAAGTTACAAGATGTTTTTCAATAGTTTAACAAAAGAGTTCACCATTCTGGAAGGAGATGTCCCCTTCCATCATTATATATGTAAAATTACACTACTTGTCAACAATGAAACATTCTTAAAAATGAGAGAATATAGAAAGCTTCTAATATAAAGAAGGGGCGAAGACGCGATAGCTTTATATGGTATATGGTTTTGTTCCCCCGCAAGGTTTCTGGAGACAGAATTCAGAGTAACCTTCACAAGGTTGAAAGACGGATTTGTTGTTCGACTTCTTCATTCATATAGGACTTAAGCAGGGCCATACACAACCGAAACACATCTCACCGGCACATTTTTAAGACTTGAGAGCATCTTGCATAGTTGATAACTTGATACTGCTGGCATCTCCTGAATAGAGAGAATAAGGAACATAGCTTTACTTACTTTGACTGAGGGTGGTGGCATCTTAGGGAGATACATAATTCAACCCTGTTTTTCTTTGATCCAGTCAACAAAGTTATCCAGGATCCAGGGCCAAGCAAGAGTTGGATCATAGTTGCTAAGATCTGGGAAGCTTATCTGTTGAGAAAAATTATCAAAGATCAGAAACTTGTGCTGAAATATAAAACAGCAACCATCCAAAAGATAGATAACTATCAAAAGAATGTCTTAAGAGTTCAAACCCACACTCGGGTGGGTGTGGTTTTAACCACAAAGTGAACTTGTTGGTTGTAACGTATAAATTTACTTGATGAAATGGGTCAAAGTAATCGACAGACAATCATCATGATGAATAAAAGACTCTACGGAAAGACAAAATAGAAGCGAAAAAGAATAGAATCAGTTAGAGACTCGTACCTCGTTGCAAAAGCGATAGAATCCCATCCACTGGTCCAAGTTTATGACCTTGTAATCAATCTGTATCTGCAGGAAACAAGAGATGAGAACAAAGAAATCAATTTTCAATTTTATTATTATCATTACAAGTTAGAACAATTTTTTCTTCTTTATTATAAATCCTGTGATAACCTCATCATATTGCAATGACACTTACCTTAAGATACTGAATCAATAAGTCAACTTGGGGTCGAAACTGGGATCCCAAAACAAGGTCCAACAGTACACAGATGCTCTCAATATCAATGCTCTTTTGCTTCTCCTCTAAGATGATAACACAATACAATGGCAGTAAGCACAGAAAGAGGATTTACCAAGTTGAAGAACATAAAATAGATGCACACAGAATCAATTACCTGTTAGACAATAACGAAATGCATACGAGTAGAAATCCACAAAACTTGATGGCCTTCTAACCTTTCAAATCAAAGGCAATATTGTTAAAATAAAAATTCATCAAGAAAGAGAACCATTCCCCAACTTATTCTGTCAATGGGGATATCAAATACAAGACATCCTAACTCACAAAGTTGAACATTTAATATATGATACCTCTCTCTCCAAATCTGGTAACGCTTTCTTTAATTTAGTAACTGTATCTGCCCGCAATGCTTTAAGGCCTCTTCGCCATTCATCCTGGTAAAGGATAACAAAGCACAATCAAGATTTTTTTTTAGTTAGAGCAAAAAGAAAATGAAACTAGTTTGAAGAATCCCAAGAGATGTGTACAAAGAGCAAGCAAAACTGTCTCCGCAATAGCAAGTGAGGGAGGTTTTGTTGTTTGGACAGGGGAAGGACTTTGGCTAGTTACTTACACTAAAATAGAGCTGGTAATACATAACTCAAAATACCTAATTAGAAAGTTAATAGACTCAGCCCATGCAATACGCAAATAAAATCCTCTGTTGGAAGAATAAGCCAAAACCACATTGGAAAATCTGCCTCTTATGGCTCAACAACATGGATAAATAACCCATCCATACTAATCAGTCACAGAAATTAAGCTTCTTGCTTTTCAAATTCGGATACAATCCTTTTTTCTTGAAAAAGAATTCAATGCAATGCATCCAAGGATACAAGTGGCCACATCTGAAATACATATAATATTCGATTATACATCCATGCTTTGCCATTCTGAAAATATTCCCGTTGTTAATTTCATTACACTTTTCAAACTGTGGAAATCAATCATGTACTTGGATTTGCAATCTTGCTCCAAAAACTTGAGACAACACAAAACAGCATATGATTAAGTTTAATAAAATTAAGGAAACATGCATTGTAATTAATAACTATTACTTACCAAGGTAAAATAACCCTGTTTTTCAGCTTGCATTTTCCTGAACCCAGTAGAAGTGAATCAGCATAGATTTATATAGTAGAAAGGAAAAACAGATACAAGGAAATGAAGCCAAAATTACCAAGCAAGCATTAAGATGCGAACATTGGTGTGATCCACCTCCAAATCTGAACAAAGACACTCAATTCCTTCAGGGCTGCAAAGAAAATACCCATTAAATTTCTAAGGGAAAAAACAAAATTCTCTTAAAAGATACAATTTTTCCTTCCTCAGAAAGGAGAAAGTATTCTTTTAACTAATAAAATTATCTTTTCAAAAATTAAATGGAAATGTATCATGTACCCGAGCATGCATTTATAGTCCTTCAATGAAATCACAAATGCCACAATCTATCAAAATATGCTTCTTATTGTGCACGTAATGAAAATCGTTATCAAGTTTTCCTTTTTTTCTTTCTTTAATATGTAAACATAGTCGACTGTACAACCAAATGAAACATGAATATAAGACTGGTAGTACAATGTAGTTAAACATATTATCATGAAAATATACTTTAATCAGTAGGCAAACTCACTCGATAACTCCGGATGAATTGTTTGCATATGTATAAAAAAATTGATCAATGCGTTCCAGCTCTTTTGAAGCAGATTTACCTGTAGCTGAAGGGTTAAAGCACAAACAATCAATTAGTTACGCAATTTCAACAGTATTAATATTATATCTCTTTGGAATGACTACAAAGATCAAAACAAAATCTTAACAAGTAGGTTACTCACCAAGTTTTCCCCCCATTAAAGAACAGATCCCACAGAGACAAATGAATAAAGTATTAAAGTGCAACTAAAGGTAATGAATTCTATCTGTTTCTTCAACCAGAGGTAGTTACGTTTCCTCAGAGATAAAGGGATACTGTCAGAAGCTATCAAGTATATTTTTCACACTGCCAATTATCACCCCCACTATCGACAACAGCGACAAGAAAGAAAAGCCGAAAAAGGTAGGATGAAGGCAAGCGCAAAAGGTTGGAAGACAGGAAATCATCGAGTTTTGAGAGAAAGCATAATTGAGCTCTAGGAATCCCTTGATTGAGACCTGAATCCGATTTGACAACAGATCATGTCTGTTTTGACGCCAATTTCAAGCTAAAAAACTCAAGCCAATCACCATAATCGATGTTGGGAAACTATCGTTTTGCCAGAAGAGCAACCCGGAGGAATCTAAAGCGAAATATTTATTCTCATGGTAATAGCAAAACTGTTGGCCACATCAATACCGCCTCTAACACCATCACTAACAGTACTTCCCCGTCATCTACAATGGACGGACTTGCAGTGAGGGGCCCACACATAGAAAAAATTAAGTTTCCCAAAAAATTCTTCATAATGTCCTTTTTGCCCCAACCCCCAGGCCCCGGCGCCTAAATTGTTTGAAATTTTCTACAGTTTCCCGCGCTGTGAACAAGAACATACGAGTTCTAGTTCCATTGCACATCCTTTCTCAGATTAGAGATATAGTAATAATTTAACACAAGCACAGAGAGACCAAATACTGATCATATAAACAATAGAAAAGAATCAGGGACCAAGACTCAATTCTTGATTTTCCTCTTGGGGTGAGTTCTAATTGAGACTTTTATAAATCCTTTTGCTTCATTTCCTCTGCATTCTCTGCATACTCACTACACATTCTACACTCGGACCTAAAACTTGAATTCCATGTATTCCTGCTTCACTAATGATCCCATAATTGAACCAATTTGCAAAACAGGTCGATAGGTCGGGTCATCTTCTGCTAAATCCATGCCCACCCAACTCCGATAAAGAAGGTGAATAATCAAACAAGAAAATCAGACATGCACACACATGCACAAACAGAAACATGTTAATTCGACTCTTCGGTCAACGAACTAAGCAAAAACACAAAAAATCAGCAAATTCCTCGACCCAATTCAAATAAAGATTCCTAATTTAGGTTCAATTAAGCATGATCATACATAATTGAATCACCACAGAGCAAAAAGAATCCAATCAATCTCACAAAAGAATTGAGAAGGAAAAAAAACTCAAATTTGCAAATTTCAAGATGAGAATAAAAGTTTCTGAATAAACCTAAAAAACAAAAAGGATCGATTACATGAACGAAAGAGATCCACCGGCGACGAAGTGGTGGATGAAGAACCGGTGGCGCCTTTCTTGGATGACGTACGAGGCATCTTCTCCAAGACCCAAGTCCCTAAGCCAGCGGCAGAATTCTTGAGTGAATTGAGAATGATGATAACAACGAAAAGGGCAAAAGCTCTCCGAGCGAAAGAAGGCTCTCAGACAGTCTTCGGTTCGCTCGAAAAGCCTTTATGAGAGAGAGGGAGAGTTCTTGAGAGAGAAGAGGCCCAGAGGAAATGAGAGAGAAAGAGAGAGGCTCAAGTTGTAGAGAGAGTATGAACTGAGGAGGAGCATAGGTGGCGTAAGATAGCAGTGAGTACGCCGTCTCGATTATTAGCTCCCTTCAAGGATGCCGTATACATAAAATCTTTTCTTTTCTTTTTTTTTTTAAATAAAATTAGCGAATTATAATATACTAGTAGTAATTTATTTATAAAATTTATTAAATAGAGAAAATAAATTCAAAGAAAAAATATAAAAGAGGAAAAAATTACTTTTAAAAGAAAGTAATCAGCGAATTTTGTTCCCGAATTATTTATTTCGTCTCAACTTCGTTATATATATTATTTATTTCAGTTCAACAATTATTTATCGTTTGCGCATTTGGTTTTATATCTTTTATTTACACGATTTTGTTAAGTAACTATTTATCTTTAATATTTAGGTCTAAAAATTTTTTGGATAAATTTCAATTTGGTTTCCCTCAAAATATAAAAATTTGTCAATTGAAAATCTAGAATAAAAAATTCTCTAAATAAATCCTTCAAAATGTTAAAACACATATCAATTAACTCTCTTACCTCACTTTTGTAAGGATTTAAATATTCAATCTCCAAATAATCAATCTCATTTGACCATTTTGAGCGAAATGTAAACATAAATAAAGAAAAATTATAAATTCATTATTTTTAACTTCTCAAATTAGAAACAGCAGTGGTATGCATATCCGATCAATTAGTTATTATCGAATCGGATATAAGCGATTAGCATGTCTATCGATTGCGAACTAATAGTAGATTGGTAAACTTTTTTGCTATGAATACTAAAACTCTCTATCAACTAGTAACCAATTACCGACATGTTGTCTAATGAAAAATAAAATTTTCTTTTGATAATTTCACTTGTGTCAATTGACTATCCTTCAACATAAAGAAAACTATTATCGATTATATTACATAAATGAGGTTAGAGACTTGATTGACAAGTTTTTATTTTGAGGATTTTTTTAAGCGAATTTTACAATTTGAGGTCCTCAATGAGACATTTTCATATTTTGAGAGACCAATTTGATACTTAATCGAAAATATTTTAGACTAAAAATAACTAGACAAAAATGAATAAATAAAATATATAGGGTCAAATGCACGCAAGATAAATAGTTGTTGGACTAAAATGAGTAATTTTTTGTAAAATTTTTTATCAGACCTAAATTTTTTTAAAAACGTAATAATTAACACACAAATTCGGGCTTTAATAGAAAAGTCATACTTCGTTTGGTTTATTTATACAACATGAAAAATATTTAGAATTGTTTTGAGCAATTTTTTCGAGAACTTTTTCTCAAAACTAAATTTTGTAAAAAATGTGATGATTAGCATACGAAATCAGGCTTTAGTGGTAAAGGGATACTTCATTTGGTTTATTTATATAACCTGAAAAACATTAAGAATTGTTTAAAGCAATTTTTTAGAGAACTTTTTTCCAAACCAAAATTTTGTAAAAAATGTGATGATTAGCACACGAACTCAAGCTGTAATGGGAATGTGATACTTAGTTTGGTTTATTTATACAACATGAAAAACATTTAGAATCGTTTTGAGCAATTTTTTGAGAACTTTTTTTCAGACTAGAATTTTGTAAAAAACGTGATGATTACCACATAAATTCGGGCTTTAATGGAAATGTGATACTTCATTTTGTGTATTTATACAACAAGAAAAACATTCAAAATTGTTTTGAGCAATTTTTTTTGAGAAATTTTTTTCGGACCTAAATTATGTGGTTAGTACACGAATTCGGGCTTTAATTGGAATGTGATACTTCTTTTTTGTATTTATACAACATGAAAAACATTCAGAATCCATTTGAGCGATTTTTTGGAGACTTTTTTTTCCAACCTAAATTTTGTAAAAAACGTGATAGTTAGCACACAAATTCGGGCTTTAATTGGAAAGTCATTCTTCGTTTTGTGTATTTATAAAATATGAAAAACATTCAGGATTCTTTTGAGCAATTCTATAGAGAATTTTTTTTCGGACCTAAATTTTGTAAAAAACGTGATGGTTTGCACACAAATTCGGGCTTCAATCGGATTGTGACACTTAGTTTTGTTTATTTATATAACATAAAAAATATTTAGAATCGTTTTGAGCAATTTTTTGGAGAACTTTTTTTCGGACCTTAATTAATTAAAAAACGTGATGGTTAGCGCAAGAATTCGAGCTTTAATTGGAATGGTAAACTTCGTTTTGTGCATTTATACTACATGAAAAATATTCAAAATCGTTTTGAGCAATTTTTTGGAATACTCTTTTTCGATCTAAATTTTGAAAAAAAACGTGATGGTTAGCACACGAATTCGGGCTTTAATTGCAATGTAATACTTAGTTTTGTGTATTTATACAATATGAAGAAGATTGAGAATCGTTTTGAGCAATTTTTTGGCGAACTTTTTTTCGGACCTAAATTTTGTAAAAACTTGATGGTTAGAACAAGAATTCGGGCTTTAATTGGAATGTGATACTTCGTTTTTTGTATTTATACAATATGAAAATCATCCAGAATCGTTTTGAGCCATTTTTAGGACCTTTTTTCGGACCTAAATTTTGTAAAAAATGTGATGGTTAACACACGAAATCGGGATTTAATTGGAATGTGATACTTCCTTTTGTGTACTTATACAACATGAAAAACATTCAGAATCGTTTTGAGCAATTTTTTAGAGAGCTTTTTTTCGGACCTAAATTTTGTAAACAACGTGATGGTTAGTACACGAATTCGGACTTTAATTGGAATGTGATACTTCGTTTTGTGTATTTACACAACATGAAAAAAACTTTCAGAATCATTTTGCGCAATTTTTTGGAGTCCTTTTCTTCGGACTTAAATTTTATAAAAATGTGATGGTTAGCACACAAATTCGGGCTTTAATAGAAATCTAATACTACGTATTGTGTATTTATACAACATGAAAAACATTTAAAATTGTTTTGAACAATTTATTTGAGAACTTTTTTTCAGACCTAAAGTTTGTAAAAAACGTGATCTTTAGCGCAAAAATTCGGGCTTTAATTGGAATGTGATACTTCGTTTTGTGTATTTATACAACATTAAAAACATTCAGAATCATTTTGAGCAATTTTTTGTAGAACTTTTTTTTGGACATAAATTTTGTATAAAACATGATGGTTAGCACACGAATTCGGGCTTTAATTGGAATGGTAAACTTCGTTTTGTGTATTTATTCAACATGAAAAACATTCAGAATCGTTTTGAGCTATTTTTTGGAGACCTTTTTTTCCGACCTAAATTTTGTAAAAAACGTGATGGTTAGCACACAAATTCGGGCTTTAATTGGAATGTCATACTTCGTTTTGTGTATTTATAAAACATGAAAAGCATTCAGGATTCTTTTGAGCAATTTTTTGGAGAACTTTTTTTCGCACCTAAATTTTGTAAAAAATGTGATGGTTAGTACACAAATTCAGGCTTTAATGGCAATCTAATACTTCCTTTTTTGTATTTATATATTATGAAAAATATTCAAAATCGATTGGAACAATTTTTTGGATACCTTTTTTCCAGACGTAAATTTTGTAAAAAATGTAATATAACGCACACGAATTCGGGTTTTAGCTGGAATGTGATACTTTGTTTTTTGTATTTATACAACCTTAAAAACATTCAGAATCCTTTTGAGCGATTTTTTTTAGAACTTTTTTTTAGACCTAAGTTTTGTAAAAAACGTGATGCTTAGCATACGAATTCGGACTTTAATTGGAATGTGATACTTCATTTTGTGTACTTATACAACATGAAAAACATTCAGAATCGTTTTGAGCAATTTTTTGGAGAACTTTTTTTCGGACCTAAATTTTGTACAAAACGTGATGGTTAGCACACAAATTCGGGCATTAATGGGAATGTAATACTTCGTTTTGTGTATTTATACAACATGAAAAATATTCAGATTCATTTTGAAAAATTTTATGTCGAACTTTTTTTTTGACATAAATTTTGTAAAAAATATGATGGTTAGCACACACATTCGGGTTTTAATTGGAATGGTAAACTTCGTTTTGTGTATTTATACAAAATGAAAAACATTCAGAATCGTTTTGACCAATTTTTTGGAGACCTTTTTTCGGACCTAAAATTTTTATAAAACGTGATGGTTAGCACACGAATTCGGGCTTTATTGGAATGTAATACTTCGTTTTGTCTATTTATAGAGATGAAAAACATTCAGAATCATGTTGAGCAATTTTTTGGAGAACTTTTTTTCGGACCTAAATTTTGTACAAAATGTGATGGTTATAGCACAAATTCGGGCTTTAATGGGAATCTAATACTTCGTTTTCTGTATTTATACAAAATGAAAAACATTCAAAATCGTTTTGAACAATTTTTTTGAGAACTTTTTTCGGAACAAAATTTTCTAAAAAAGGTGCTGCTTAGTACACGAATTCGGGCTTTAATTGAAATGGTAAATTTCATTTTGTGTATTTATACAACATGAAAAAACATTCAGAATTGTTTTGAGCAATTTTTTGGAGACCTTTTTTTCAAACCTAAATTTTGTAAAAAACGTGATGGTTAGCACACGAATTCGGCCTTTAATTGGAATGTGAAACTTCGTTTTGTGTATTTATACAACATGAAAAACATTCAGAATCCTTTTCAGCAATTTTTTTGGAAACTTTTTTTCAGACTAAAATTTTAGAAAAAATGTAATGGTTCGCACACAAATTCGGGCTTAAATTGGAATTGTAAACTTCGTTCTTTGTATCTATACAACATGAAAACATTCAACATCGTTTTGAACATTTTTTTGGAGAATTTTTTTTTCGGACCTAAATTTTGTAAAAAACGTGATGGTTAGCGCACGAATTTGGGCGTTAATTGGAATGTGATCTTCGTTTTGTGTATTTATACACCATAAAAAATATTAAGGATCCTTTTGAGCAATTTTTTGGAGAACTTTTCTTCTGACCTAAACTTTATAAAAGACGTGATGGTTAGCACACGAATTCGGGCTTTAATTGGAATGGTAAACTTCGTTTTGTGTATTTATACAAGATGAAAAACATTACGAATCATTTTGAGCAATTTTTTTGGAGACCTTTTTTTCAGACCTAAATTTTATAAAAAACGTGATGGTTAGCACACGAATTCGGGCATTAATTGGAATGTAATACTTCGTTTTGTGTATTTATACAACATGAAAAACATTCAGTATTCTTTTGAGCAATTTTTTGGAGAAGTTTTCTTCCGACCTAAATTTTGTAAAAAACGTGATGGTCAGCACACAAATTCAGACTTTAATGGGAATCTAATACTTCGTTTTGTGTATTTATACAATATGAAAAACATTCAAAATCGTTTTGGACAATTTTTTTGAGAACTTTTTTGCGGACCTAAATTTTGTAAATAACGTGATGGTTAGCACAAAAAGTCGGGCTTTAATTGGAATATGATACTTCGTTTTGTGTATTTTTACAATATGAAAAACTTTCAGAATCATTTTGAGCAATTTTTTGGAGACCTTTTTTTGGGACCTAAATTTTATAAAAAATATGATGTAGCACACGAATTCGGGCTTTAATTGGAACGTGATACTTCGTTTTGTGTATTTATACAACATGAAAAACTTTCAGAATCATTTTGAGCAATTTTTTGGAGACCTTTTTTTCAGACCTAAATTTTATAAAAAATGTGATGGTTAGCACACGAATTCAGCCTTTGTTTTGTATATTTATACAACATGGAAATCATTCAAAATCATTTTGAACAATTTGTTTGAGAACTTTTCTTCTGACCTAAATTTTGTAAAAAACGTTATGGTTAGCACAAAAATTCGGGCTTTAATTGGAATGTGATAATTCATTTTGTATATTTATACAACATGAAAAATATTCAGAATCGTTTTGAGAAATTTTTTTAGAACTTTTTTTGGGACATAAATTTTTTAAAAAACAAGATGGTTTGCACACGAATTAGGGATTTAATTTAAATGGTAAACTTCGTTTTGTGTATTTGTATGACATAAAAAACATTCAAAATCGTTTTGAACTATTTTTTGGAGTCCTTTTTTTCGGACCTAAATTTTGTAAAAAACGTGATGGTTAACACACGAAATCGGGATTTAATTGGAATGTGATACTTCGTTTTGTGTATTTATACAACATGAAAAAGTTTTAGAATCATTTTGAGCAATTTTTTGGAGACCTTTTTTTTTTACCTAAATTTTATAAAAAATGTGATGGTTAGCACAGGAATTCGAGCTTCATTGGAATGTAATACTTCGTTTTGTCTATTTATACAGATGAAAAACATTCAGAATTATTTTGAGCAATTTTTTGGAGAACTTTTTTTCGGACCTAAATTTTGTACAAAATGTGATGGTTATAGAACAAATAGGGGCTTTGATGGTTATAGTACAAAATGTGTATTTTTACAACATTAAAAACATTCAAAATCGTTTTGAACAATTTTTTTGAGAACTTTTTTTCGGACCTAAATTTTGTAAAAAACGTGATGGTTAGCACACGAATTCGGGCTTTAATTGGAATGTGATATTTCGTTTTGTGTATTTATACAACATGAAAAACATTCAGAATCCTTTTGAGTAGTTTTTTTCTGACCTAAATTTTTTAAAAAACGTAATGGTTCGCCCATGAACTTGAGCTTTAATGGGAATGTGATACTTAGTTTTGTGTATTTTTAAAACATTAAAAACATTCAGAATCATTTTGAGCAATTTTTTGGAGAATTTTTTTTCGGACGTAAATTTTTTAGAAAACGTGATGGTTATCACACGAATTCGGGCTTTAATTGGAATGTGATACTTCGTTTTGTGTATTTATACATTATGAAAAACATTCAGAATCCTTTTGAGCAATTTTTTGGAGACCTTTTTTTCGGACCTAAATTTCGTAAAAGACGTGATGGTTAGCACACAAATTCGGGATTGGAATGTGTTACTTCGTTTTGTGTATTTATACAACATGAAAAACATTCAGAATCGTTTTGAGCAATTTTGTGCAGAAATTTTTTTCGGACCTTAATTTTGTATAAAAACTTGATGACTAGCCCCCGAACATGAGCTTTAATGGGAATGTGATACTTAGTTTTGTGTATTTATACAACATGAAAAACATTGAGAATTGTTTTGAGCAACTTTTTGGAGAACTTTTTTTTGGACATAAATTTTGTAAAAAACATGATGGTTAGCACACGAATTCGGGCTTTAATTGGAATGTGATACTTCGTTTTGTGTATTTATAGAACATGAAAAACATTCAGAATCTTTTTGAGCAAGGTTTTGGAGAACTTTTTTTCGGACCTAAATTTTGTAAAAAATGTGATGGTTATCACACAAATTCTAATACTTCGTTCTATGTATTTATACAACATGAAAAACATTCAAAATCGTTTTAAACTATTTTTTTGAGAACTTTTTTTCCGACCTAAATTTTATAAAAAACGTGATGGTTAGCACACGAACTCGGGCTTTAATTGGAATGTGATACTTCGTTTTGCGTATTTATACAATATGAAAAACATTCAGAATCCTTTTCAGCAATTTTTCGGAGAACTTTTTTTCGTGCTTTAATTTTAATGGTAAACTTTGTTTTGTGTATTTATTCAACATGAAATACATTCAAAATCTATTTTAGCAATTTTTGGGAGAACATTTTTTTAACCTAAATTTTGTAAAAATCGTGATGGTTAGCACACAAATTCTGGCTTTAATGGAATCTAATACTTCGTTTTGTGTATTTATAGCACATAAAAAAAATTCAAAATTGTTTTGGGCAATTTTTTTGAGAACTTTTTTTCGGACCTAAATTTTGTAAAAAACGTGATGGTTGCACACGAATTCGGGCTTTAATTGGAATGTGAAACTTCGTTTTGTTTATTTATACAACATAAAAACCATTCAGAATCGTTTTGAGCAATTTTTTTTGGAGAACTTTTTTTCGGACCTAAGTTTCGTACAAAACATGATGGTTAGCACACAAATTTGGGCTTTAATGGCAATGTGATACTTCGTTTTGTGTATTTATACAACATGAAAAACATTCAAAATCGTTTGTAGCAATTTTTTGTAGAACTTTTTTTCGGACATAAATTTTCTAAAAAACATGATGGTTACCACACGAATTCGGGCTTTAACTGAAATGGTAAACTTCGTTTTGTGTATTTATACAACATGAAAAAATTCAAAATCATTTAGAGCAATTTTTCAGAGTCCTTTTTTCGAACCTAAATTTTGCAAAAAACATGATGGTTTCCACACGAATTCGGGCTTTAAGTTGAATGTGATACTTCGTTTTGTGCACTTATACAACATGAAAAACATTCAGAATCGTTTTGAGCAATTTTTTAGAGAACTTTTTTTCCTACCTAAATTTTGTAAAAAAACGTGATGGTTAGTACACGAATTCGGGATTTAATTGGAATATGATACTTCCTTTTGTGTATTTATTCAACATGAAAAACATTTAAAATCGTTTTGAGCAATTTTTGGGAGGCCTTTTTTCGGACCTAAATTTTATAAAAAACGTGATGAGCACACGAATTCGGGCTTTAATTGGAATGTGATACTTCGTTTTGTGTATTTATACGACTTGAAAAACTTTCAGAATCCTTTTGAGCAAGTTTTTGGAGAACTTTTTTTCGGACCTAAATTTTGTAAAAAATGTGATGATTAGCACACAAATTCGGGCTTTAATGGAATCTAATACTTCGTTCTGTGTATTTATACAACATGGAAAACATTCAAAATCGTTTTGAACAATTCTTTTGAGAACTTTTTTTCCGACCTAAATTTTATAAAAAACGTAATGGTTAGCACACGAACTCGGGCTTTAATTGGAATGTGATATTTCGTTTTGCGTATTTATACAACATGGAAAACATTCAGAATCCTTTTGAGCAATTTTTTGGAGAACTTTTCTTTTGACCTAAATTTTATAAAAGACGTGATGGTTAGCACACAAATTCGGGCTTTAATTGGAATGGTAAACTTCGTTTTGTGTATTTATACAACATGAAAAACATTACGAATCGTTTTGAGCAATTTTTTGGAGAACCTTTTTTTCAAACCTAAATTTTTATAAAAAACGTGATGGTTAGCACACGAATTCGGGCTTTAATTGGAATGTGATACTTTGTTTTGTGTATTTATACAACATGAAAAACATTCAGAATTCTTTTGAGCAATTTTTTGGAGAAATTTTCTTTCGACCTAAATTTTGTAAAAAGCGTGATGGTTAGCACACAAATTCGGGCTTTAATGGGAATATAATACTTCATTTTTTGTATTTATATAACATGAAAAACATTCAAAATTGTTTTGAACAATTTTTTTGATACCTTTTTTTCGAGCCTAAATTTTCTAAGAAACGTGATGGTTAGCACACAAATTCGGGCTTTAATTGGAATGTGAAACTTCGTTTTGTGTATTTATACAACATTAAAAACATTCTGAATCGTTTTGAGCAATTTTCTGTAGAACTTTTTTTGGACATAAATTTTGTAAAAAACATGATGGTTAGCATACGAATTCGGGCTTTAATTGGAATGGTAAACTTCGTTTTGTCTATTTATACAACATGAAAAAAACATTCAGATTCGTTTTGAGCTATTTTTTGGAGACCTTTTTTCCGACCTATATTTTGTAAAAAACGTGATGGTTAGCACAAAAATTCGGGCTTTAATTGGAATGTCATACTTCGTTTTGTGTATTTATAAAACATGAAAAACATTCAGGATTCTTTTGAGCAATTTTTTGGAAAATTTTTTTTCGCATCTAAATTTTGTAAAAAATGTGATGGTTAGTACACAAATTCAGGCTATAATGGGAATCTAATACTTCCTTTTTTTGCATTTATATAATATGAAAAATATTCAAAATCGATTTGAACAATTTTTTTGGATACCTTTTTTCTAGACGTAAATTTTGTAAAAAACGTGATGGTTAGCACACGAATTCGGGTTTTAGCTGGAATGGGATACTTCGTTTTTTGTATTTATACAACCTTAAAAACATTCACAATCCTTTTGAGCAATTTTTTTGAGAGCTTATTGTCAGACCTAAATTTTCTTAAAAACGTGATGGTTAGTACATGAATTCGGCCTTTAATTGGAATGTGATACTTCGTTTTGTGTATTTATACAACATGAACAATATTGAGGATCCTTTTGAGCAATTTTTTGGAGAACTATTCTTTTGACCTAGTTTGGTAAAAAACGTGATGGTTAGCACAGAAATTCGGGCTTTAATGGGAATCTAATACTTCGTTTTGTGTATTTATACAACATGAAAAACATTCAAAATCGTTTTGAACCATTTTTTTGAAAATTTTTTTTGGACATAAATTTTGTAAAAAACGTGATGGTTAGCACAAAAATTGGGGCTTTAATTGGAATGTGATACTTCGTTTTGTTTACTTATAAACATTAAAAACATTCAGAATCCTTTTGAGAAATTTTTTTTAGAACATTTTTTCAGACATTAATTTTGTAAAAAACATGATGGTTAGCACACGAATTCGGGCTTTATTTGGAATGTGATACTTCATTTTGTGTACTTATACAACATGAAAAACATTCAGAATCGTTTTGAGCAATTTTATGGAGACCTTTTTTTCGGACATAAATTTTGTAAAAGACGTGATAGTTAGCACACGAATTCGGGCTTTAATTGAATTGTGATATTTCGTTTTGTTTATTTTTACAACATGAAAAACTTCCAGAATCATTTTGAGCAATTTTTTGGAGTCCTTTTTTTCGGACTTATATTTTATAAAAAAATGTGATGGTTAGCATACGAGTTCAGGCTTTAATTGGAATGTGATACTTCATTTTGTGTATATATACAATATGGAACACATTAGGAATACATTTGAACAATTTTTTGGAGAACTTTTTTCTTCACCGAAATTTGTAAAAAATGTGATGGTTAGCACACAAATTCGGGCTTTAATAAAAATCTAATACTTCGTTTTGTGTATTTATACAACATGAAAAACATTCAAAATTGCTTTGAACAATTTGTTTGAGAACTTTTTTTCTGACCTAAATTTTGTAAGAAACGTGATGGTTAGCAAAAAAATTCGGGCTTTAACTGGAATGTGAAACTTCGTTTTGTGTATTTATACAACATTAAAAACATTCAGAATCGTTTTGAGCAATTTTCTGTAGAACTTTTTTTGGACATAAATTTTGTAAAAAACATGATGGTTAGCACATAAATTCGGGCTTTAATGGAAATCTAATACTATGTATTGTCTATTTATACAACATGAAAAACATTCAAAATTGTTTTGAACAATTTGTTTGAGAACTTTTTTTCTGATCTAAATTTTGTAAAAAACGTGATGTTTTAGCACAAAAATTCGGGCTTTAATTTGAATGTGATACTTCGTTTTGAGTATTTATACAACATTAAAAACATTCAGAATCGCTTTGAGCATTTTTCTGTAGACCTTTTCTTCGGACATAAATTTTTTATAAAACACGATGGTTAGTACACGAATTCGTGCTTTAATTGGAATGGTGAACTTCGTTTTGTGTATTTTTACAACATGAAAAACGGTCAGAATCGTTTTGAGCTATTTTTTGGAGTCCTTTTTTTGCGACCTAAATTTTTTAAAAAACGTGATTGTTAGCACACAAATTCGGGCTTTAATTGGAATGTCATACTTCGTTTTGTGTATTTTTAAAACATGAAAAACAATCATGATTCTTTTGAGCAATTTTTTGGAGAACTTTTTTTCGGACCTAAATTTTGTAAAAAACGTGATGGTTAGCACACAAATTAAGGCTTTAATGGGAATCTAATACTTCTTTTTTTGTATTTATGTAATATGAAAAACATTCAAAACCGATTTGAACAATTTTTTGGATACCTTTTTTGTATTTATATAATATGAAAAACATTCAGAGTCGTTTTGAGCTATCTTAAGGAGACCTTTTTTCAGACCTAAATTTTGTGAAAAATGTGATGGTTAGCACACAAATTCGGGCTTTAATTGGAATGTCATACTTCATTTTGTGTATTTATAAAACATGAAAAACATTCAGGATTCTTTTGAGCAATTTTTTGGAAAACTTTTTTTCGCATCTAAATTTTGTAAAAAATGTGATGGTTAGTACAAAAATTCAGGCTATAATGGGAATCTAATACTTCCTTTTTTGCATTTATATAAATTAAAAAATATTCAAAATCGATTTGAACAATTTTTTTGGATACCTTTTTTCTAGACGTAAATTTTGTAAAAAACGTAATGGTTAGCACATGAATTCGGGTTTTAGCTCGAATGTGATACTTTGTTTTTTGTATTTATACAACCTTAAAAACATTCAGAATCTTTTTGACCAATTTTTTTGAGAACTTTTTTTCAGACCTAAATTTTCTATAAAACATGATGGTTAGCACACAAATTCGGGCTTTAATTGGAATGGTAATACTTCGTTTTGTGTATTTATACAACATGAAAAACATTCGAAATCGTTTTGAGCAATTTTTTGGAGACCTTTTCTTCGGACCTAAATTTTGTAAAAAACGTGATGGTTAGCACACGAATTCGGGCTTTAATTGGAATATAATACTTCCTTTTGTGCATTTATACACCATGAAAAACAATTTGAATCGTTTTGAATAATTTTTTAGAGGCCTTTTTTCCGGACCTAAATTTTGTAAAAAACGTGATGGTTAGTACACGAATTCAGGCTTTAATTGGAATTTTGTACTTCGTTTTGTTTATTTTTACAAGATGAAAAACTTTCAGAATCATTTTGAGTAATTTTTTGGAGACCTTTTTTTCGTACCTAAATTTTATAAAAAACGTGATGGTTAGCACACGATTTCAGGCTTTATTTGGAATGTGATACTTTGTTTTGTGTATTTATACAACATGGAAAACATTTAGAATCCTTTTGAACAATTTTTTGGAGAACTTTTTTCTTCACCTCAATTTTGTAAAAAATGTGATGGTTAGCACACAAATTCGGGCTTAAATGGAAATATAATACTGTGTATTATGTATTTATACAACATGAAAAACATTCAAAATTGTTTTGAACAATTTGTTTGAGAACCTTTTTTCTGACCTAAATTTTATAAAAAACGTGATGTTTTAGCACAAAAAATCGGGGCTTTAATTGGAAAGTTATACTTCGTTTTGAGTATTTATACAACATTAAAAACATTCAGAATCGCTTTGAGCAATTTTCAGTAGACCTTTTTTTTGGACATAAATTTTTTATAAAACGTGATGGTTAGCACACAAATTGGTGCTTTAATTGGAATGGTGAACTTCGTTTTGTGTATTTATACAACATGAAAAACAGTCAGAATCGTTTTGAGCTATTTTTTGGAGACCTTTTTTTACGACCTAAATTTTTAAAAAAAACGTGATTGTTAGCACACAAATTCGGGCTTTAATGGGAATGTCATACTTCGTTTTGTGTATTTTTAAGACATGAAAAACAATCATGATTCTTTTGAGCAATTTTTTGAGAACTTTCTTTCGGACCTAAATTTTGTTAAAAACATGATGGTTAGCACACCAATTAAGGCTTTAATGGGAATCTAATACTTCTTTTTTTGTATTTATGTAATATGAAAAACATTCAAAACCGATTTGAACAATTTTTAGGATACCGTTTTTGTATTTATATAATATGAAAAACATTCAGAGTCGTTTTGAGCTATCTTAAGGATACCTTTTTTCAGACCTAAATTTTATGAAAAACGTGATGGTTAACACACGAAATCGGGATTTAATTGGAATGTGATACTTCCTTTTGTGTACTTATACAAAACGAAAAACATTCAGAATCGTTTTGATCAATTTTTTAGAGAGCTTTTTTTCAAACCTAAATTTTTTAAATTACGTGATGGTTAGTACACGAAATTCAGGGGCTTTAATGGGAATGTGATACTTCGCTTTTGTGTATGTTTATACAACATGAAAAACATTCAGAATCATTTTGAGCAATTTTTTGGAGACCTTTTTTTCGGACCTAAATTTTATAAAAAATGTGATGGTTAGCACACGAATTCGAGGCTTTAATTGGAATGTGATACTTCGTTTTGTGTATTTATACAACATGGAAAACATTAATAATCCTTTTGAACAATTTTTTGGAAACTTTTCTCTTGACCTATATTTTCTAAAAAAACGTAATGGTTAGCACACAAATTCGGGCTTTAATTGGAAAGGTAAACTTCGTTCTGTGTATTTATACAACATGAAAAACATTCAAAATCGTTTTGAGCAATTTTTTGGAGACCTTTTTTTCGGACCTAAATTTTGTAAAAAACGTGATGGTTAGCACACGAATTCGGGCTTTAATTGGAATGTGATACTTCGTTTTGTGTATTTATACAACATGAAAAACATTCAGAATAGCCTTTTGTGCAATTTTTTTGAGAACTTTTTTTCGGACCTAAATTTTTGTAAAAAAGCGTGATGGTTAGTACACAAATTCAGGGCTTTAATTGGAATTTTGATACTTCGTTTTGTTTATTTTATACAACATGAAAAACATTCAGAATCATTTTGAGCAATTTTTTGGGAGACCTTTTTTTGGACCTAAATTTTATAAAAAAACGTGATGGTTAGCACACGATTTCGGGCTTTATTTGGAATGAGATACTTTGTTTTGTGTATTTATACAACATGGAAAAACATTTAGAATCCTTTCTGGGAGAACTTTTTTTCTTCACCTAAATTTTTGTAAAAAATGTGATGGTTAGCACACAAATTCGGGCTTTAATGGAAATCTAATACTATGTATTATGTATTTATACAACATCAAAAACATTCGAAAATTATTTTGAACAATTTGTTTGAGAACTTTTTTTTCGACCTAAATTTTGTAAAAAATGTGATGGTTTTAGCACAAAAAAATTCGGGCTTTAATTTGAAAGTGATACTTCGTTTTGAGTATTTATACAACATTAAAAACATTCAGAATCGCTTTGAGCAATTTTCAGTAGACCTTTTTTTTGGACATAAATTTTTTATAAAACGTGATGGTTAGCACACAAATTGGTGCTTTAATTGGAATGGTGAACTTCGTTTTGTGTATTTATACAACATGAAAAACAATCAGAATCGTTTTGAGCTATTTATTGGAGACCTTTTTTTACGACCTAAATTTTTTAAAAAAACGTGATTGTTAGCACACAAATTCGGGCTTTAATGGGAATGTCATACTTCGTTTTGTGTATTTTTAAAACATGAAAAACAATCATGATTCTTTTGAGCAATTTTTTTGAGAACTTTCTTTCGAACCTAAATTTTGTAAAAAATGTGATGGTTAGCACACCAATTAAGGCTTTAATGGGAATCTAATACTTCTTTTTTGTATTTATGTAATATGAAAAACATTCAAAACCGATTTGAACAATTTTTTGGATACCGTTTTTGTATTTATATAATATGAAAAACATTCAGAGTCGTTTTGAGCTATCTTAAGGAGACCTTTTTTCAGACCTAAATTTTATGAAAAATGTGATGGTTAACACACGAAATCGGGATTTAATTGGAATGTGATACTTCCTTTTGTGTACTTATACAAAACGAAAAACATTCAGAATCGTTTTGAGCAATTTTTTAGAGAGCTTTTTTTCAGACCTAAATTTTTTAAATTACGTGATGGTTAGTACACGAATTCGGCTTTAATGGGAATGTGATACTTCGTTTTGTGTATGTTTACAACATTAAAACCTTTCAGAATCATTTTGAGCAATTTTTTGGAGACCTTTTTTTCGGACCTAAATTTTATAAAAAATGTGATGGTTAGCACACGAATTCGGGGCTTTAATTGGAATGTGATACTTCGTTTTGTGTACTTATACAACATGGAAAACATTCATAATCCTTTTGAACAATTTTTTGGAAACTTTTTCTCTTGACCTATATTTTCTAAAAAACGTGATGGTTAGTACACGATTCGGGCTTTAATTGGAATGGTAATATTCGTTTCTGTGTATTTATACAACATGAAAAACAGTCAGAATCGTTTTGAGCTATTTTTTGGAGACCTTTTTTTACGACCTAAATTTTTTAAAAAAACGTGATTGTTAGCACACAAATTCGGGCTTTAATGGGAATGTCATACTTCGTTTTGTGTATTTTTAAAACATGAAAAACAATCATGATTCTTTTGAGCAATTTTTTTGAGAACTTTCTTTCGGACCTAAATTTTGTAAAAAACGTGATGGTTAGCACACCAATTAAGGCTTTAATGGGAATCTAGTACTTCTTTTTTTGTATTTATGTAATATGAAAAACATTCAAAACCGATTTGAACAATTTTTTTGGATACTCGTTTTTGTATTTATATAATATGAAAAAACATTCGAGTCGTTTTGAGCTATCTTAAGGATACCTTTTTTTCGGACCTAAATTTTATGAAAAATGTGATGGTTAGCACACGAAATCGGGATTTAATTGGAATGTGATACTTCGTTTTGTGTACTTTATACAAACATGAAAAACATTCAGAATCGTTTTGAGCAATTTTTTAGAGAGCTTTTTTTTCAAACCTAAATTTTTATAAATTACGTGATGGTTAGTACACGAAATTCGGCTTTAATGGGAATGTGATACTTCGTTTTGTGTATGTTTACAACATGAAAAACTTTCAGAATCATTTTGAGCAATTTTTTGGAGACCTTTTTTTCGGACCTAAATTTTATAAAAAATGTGATGGTTAGCACACGAATTCGGGGCTTTAATTGGAATGTGATACTTCGTTTTGTGTACTTATACAACATGGAAAACATTCATAATCCTTTTGAACAATTTTTTGGAAACTTTTCTCTTGACCTATATTTTCTAAAAAACGTGATGGTTAGTACACAGATTCGGGCTTTAATTTGAATGGTAATATTCGTTCTGTGTATTTATACAAAATGAGAAACATTCATAATCGTTTTGAGCAATTTTTTGGAGACATTTTTTCGGACCTAGATTTTGTAAAAAACGTTATGGTTAGCACACGAATTCGGGCTTTAATTGGAATGTGATACTTCGTTTTGTGTACTTATACAACATGAAAAACAATCAGAATCGTTTTGAGCAATTTTTTTGAGAGCTTTTTTCCGGACCTAAATTTTGTAAAAAGCGTGATGGTTAGTACACGAATTCAGGGCTTTAATTGGAATTTTGTACTTCGTTTTGTTTATTTTTACAACATGAAAAACTTTCAGAATCATTTTGAGCAATTTTTTGGGAGACCTTTTTTTTGGACCTAAATTTTATAAAAAAACGTGATGGTTAGCACACGATTTCAGGGCTTTATTTGGAATGAGATACTTTGTTTTGTGTATTTATACAACATGGAAAAACATTTAGAATCCTTTTCTGGAGAACTTTTTTCTTCACCTAAATTTTGTAAAAAAATGTGATGGTTAGCACACAAATTCGGGCTTTAATGGAAATCTAATACTATGTATTATGTATTTATACAACATCAAAAACATTCAAAATTATTTTGAACAATTTGTTTGAGAACTTTTTTTTCGACCTAAATTTTGTAAAAAATGTGATGTTTTAGCACAAAAATTCGAGCTTTAATTTGAAAGTGATACTTCGCTTTTGAGTATTTATACAACATTAAAAACATTTAGAATCGCTTTTGAGCAATTTTTTCGTGAGACCTTTTTTTCGGACATAAATTTTTTATAAAAACGTAACGCTTACACGAAATTCGTGCTTTAATTGGAATGGTGAACTTCGTTTTGTGTATTTATACAACATGAAAAACAGTCAGAATCGTTTTGAGCTATTTATTGGAGACCTTTTTTTACGACCTAAATTTTTTAAAAAAACGTGATTGTTAGCACACAAATTCGGGCTTTAATAGGAATGTCATACTTCGTTTTGTGTATTTTTAAAACATGAAAAACAATCATGATTCTTTTGAGCAATTTTTTTGAGAACTTTCTTTCGGACCTAAATTTTGTAAAAAACGTGATGGTTAGCACACCAATTAAGGCTTTAATGGGAATCTAATACTTCTTTTTTTGTATTTATGTAATATGAAAAACATTCAAAACCGATTTGAACAATATTTTGGATACCGTTTTTGTATTTATATAATATGAAAAACATTCAGAGTCGTTTTGAGCTATCTTAAGGAGACCTTTTTTCAGACCTAAATTTTATGAAAAACGTGATGGTTAACACACGAAATCGGGATTTAATTGGAATGTGATACTTCCTTTTGTGTACTTATACAAAACGAAAAACATTCAGAATCGTTTTGAGCAATTTTTTTAGAGAGCTTTTTTTTCAGACCTAAATTTTTTTAAATTACGTGATGGTTAGTACACGAATTCGGCTTTAATGGGAATGTGATACTTCGTTTTGTGTATGTTTACAACATGAAAAACTTTCAGAATCATTTTGAGCAATTTTTTGGAGACCTTTTTTTCTGACCTAAATTTTATAAAAAATGTGATGGTTAGTACACGAATTCGGGGCTTTAATTGGAATGTGATACTTCGTTTTGTGTACTTATACAACATGGAAAACATTCATAATCCTTTTGAACAATTTTTTGGAAACTTTTCTCTTGACCTATATTTTCTAAAAAACGTGATGGTTAGTACACAGATTCGGGCTTTAATTGGAATGGTAATATTCGTTCTGTGTATTTATACAACATGAGAAACATTCATAATCGTTTTGAGCAATTTTTTGGAGACATTTTTTCGGACCTAAATTTTGTAAAAAACGTGATGGTTAGCACACGAATTCGGGCTTTAATTGGAATGTGATACTTCGTTTTGTGTACTTATACAACATGAAAAACAATCAGAATCGTTTTGAGCAATTTTTTTTGAGAGCTTTTTTTCCGGACCTAAATTTTGTAAAAAAGCGTGATGGTTAGTACACGAATTCAGGCTTTAATTGGAATTTTGTACTTCATTTTGTTTATTTTTACAACATGAAAAACTTTCAGAATCATTTTGAGCAATTTTTGGGAGACCTTTTTTTGGACCTAAATTTTATAAAAAACGTGATGGTTAGCACACGATTTCAGGCTTTATTTGGAATGAGATACTTTGTTTTGTGTATTTATACAACATGGAAAACATTTAGAATCCTTTCGGGAGAACTTTTTTCTTCACCTAAATTTTGTAAAAAATGTGATGGTTAGCACACAAATTCGGGCTTTAATGGAAATCTAATACTATATATTATGTATTTATACAACATCAAAAACATTCGAAATTATTTTGAACAATTTGTTTGAGAACTTTTTTTCTGACCTAAATTTTGTAAAAAATGTGATGTTTTAGCACAAAAATTCGGGCTTTAATTTGAAAGTGATACTTCGTTTTGAGTATTTATACAACATTAAAAACATTTAGAATCGCTTTGAGCAATTTTCTGTAGACCTTTTTTTCGGACATAAATTTTTTATAAAATAACGCACACGAATTCGTGCTTTAATTGGAATGGTGAACTTCGTTTTGTGTATTTATACAACATGAAAAACAGTCAGAATCGTTTTGAGCTATTTATTGGAGACCTTTTTTTACGACCTAAATTTTTTAAAAAAACGTGATTGTTAGCACACAAATTCGGGCTTTAATGGGAATGTCATACTTCGTTTTGTGTATTTTTAAAACATGAAAAACAATCATGATTCTTTTGAGCAATTTTTTTGAGAACTTTCTTTCGAACCTAAATTTTGTAAAAAATGTGATGGTTAGCACACCAATTAAGGCTTTAATGGGAATCTAATACTTCTTTTTTTTGTATTTATGTAATATGAAAAACATTCAAAACCGATTTGAACAATTTTTTGGATACCGTTTTTGTATTTATATAATATGAAAAACATTCAGAGTCGTTTTGAGCTATCTTAAGGAGACCTTTTTTCAGACCTAAATTTTATGAAAAATGTGATGGTTAACACACGAAATCGGGATTTAATTGGAATGTGATACTTCCTTTTGTGTACTTATACAAAACGAAAAACATTCAGAATCGTTTTGAGCAATTTTTTAGAGAGCTTTTTTTCAGACCTAAATTTTTTAAATTACGTGATGGTTAGTACACGAATTCGGCTTTAATGGGAATGTGATACTTCGTTTTGTGTATGTTTACAACATTAAAACATTTCAGAATCATTTTGAGCAATTTTTTGGAGACCTTTTTTTCGGACCTAAATTTTATAAAAAATGTGATGGTTAGCACACGAATTCGGGGCTTTAATTGGAATGTGATACTTCGTTTTGTGTACTTATACAACATGGAAAACATTCATAATCCTTTTGAACAATTTTTTGGAAACTTTTCTCTTGACCTATATTTTCTAAAAAACGTGATGGTTAGTACACAGATTCGGGCTTTAATTGGAATGGTAATATTCGTTCTGTGTATTTATACAACATGAAAAACAGTCAGAATCGTTTTGAGCTATTTTTTGGAGACCTTTTTTTACGACCTAAATTTTTTAAAAAAACGTGATTGTTAGCACACAAATTCGGGCTTTAATGGGAATGTCATACTTCGTTTTGTGTATTTTTAAAACATGAAAAACAATCATGATTCTTTTGAGCAATTTTTTTGAGAACTTTCTTTCGGACCTAAATTTTGTAAAAAACGTGATGGTTAGCACACCAATTAAGGCTTTAATGGGAATCTAGTACTTCTTTTTTTGTATTTATGTAATATGAAAAACATTCAAAACCGATTTGAACAATTTTTTGGATACCGTTTTTGTATTTATATAATATGAAAAACATTCAGAGTCGTTTTGAGCTATCTTAAGGATACCTTTTTTCAGACCTAAATTTTATGAAAAATGTGATGGTTAACACACGAAATCGGGATTTAATTGGAATGTGATACTTCCTTTTGTGTACTTATACAAAACGAAAAACATTCAGAATCGTTTTGAGCAATTTTTTAGAGAGCTTTTTTTCAAACCTAAATTTTTTAAATTACGTGATGGTTAGTACACGAATTCGGCTTTAATGGGAATGTGATACTTCGTTTTGTGTATGTTTACAACATGAAAAACTTTCAGAATCATTTTGAGCAATTTTTTGGAGACCTTTTTTTCGGACCTAAATTTTATAAAAAATGTGATGGTTAGCACACGAATTCGGGGCTTTAATTGGAATGTGATACTTCGTTTTGTGTACTTATACAACATGGAAAACATTCATAATCCTTTTGAACAATTTTTTGGAAACTTTTCTCTTGACCTATATTTTCTAAAAAACGTGATGGTTAGTACACAGATTCGGGCTTTAATTTGAATGGTAATATTCGTTCTGTGTATTTATACAAAATGAGAAACATTCATAATCGTTTTGAGCAATTTTTTGGAGACATTTTTTCGGACCTAGATTTTGTAAAAAACGTTATGGTTAGCACACGAATTCGGGCTTTAATTGGAATGTGATACTTCGTTTTGTGTACTTATACAACATGAAAAACAATCAGAATCGTTTTGAGCAATTTTTTTGAGAGCTTTTTTCCGGACCTAAATTTTGTAAAAAGCGTGATGGTTAGTACACGAATTCAGGCTTTAATTGGAATTTTGTACTTCGTTTTGTTTATTTTTACAACATGAAAAACTTTCAGAATCATTTTGAGCAATTTTTGGGAGACCTTTTTTTGGACCTAAATTTTATAAAAAACGTGATGGTTAGCACACGATTTCAGGCTTTATTTGGAATGAGATACTTTGTTTTGTGTATTTATACAACATGGAAAACATTTAGAATCCTTTCGGGAGAACTTTTTTCTTCACCTAAATTTTGTAAAAAATGTGATGGTTAGCACACAAATTCGGGCTTTAATGGAAATCTAATACTATGTATTATGTATTTATACAACATCAAAAACATTCGAAATTATTTTGAACAATTTGTTTGAGAACTTTTTTTCTGACCTAAATCTTGTAAAAAATGCGATGTTTTAGCACAAAAATTCGGGCTTTAATTTGAAAGTGATACTTCGTTTTGAGTATTTATACAACATTAAAAACATTTAGAATCGCTTTGAGCAATTTTCTGTAGACCTTTTTTTTCTGACATAAATTTTTTATAAAAATAATGCTAGCACACGAATTCGTGCTTTAATTGGAATGGTGAACTTCGTTTTGTGTATTTATACAACATGAAAAACAGTCAGAATCGTTTTGAGCTATTTATTGGAGACCTTTTTTTACGACCTAAATTTTTTAAAAAAACGTGATTGTTAGCACACAAATTCGGGCTTTAATAGGAATGTCATACTTCGTTTTGTGTATTTTTAAAACATGAAAAACAATCATGATTCTTTTGAGCAATTTTTTTGAGAACTTTCTTTCGGACCTAAATTTTGTAAAAAACGTGATGGTTAGCACACCAATTAAGGCTTTAATGGGAATCTAATACTTCCTTTTTTGTATTTATGTAATATGAAAAACATTCAAAACCGATTTGAACAATATTTTGTATACCATTTTTGTATTTATATAATATGAAAAACATTCAGAGTCGTTTTGAGCTATCTTAAGGAGACCTTTTTTTAGACCTAAATTTTATGAAAAACGTGATGGTTAACACACGAAATCGGGATTTAATTGGAATGTGATACTTCCTTTTGTGTACTTATACAAAACGAAAAACATTCAGAATCGTTTTGAGCAATTTTTTAGAGAGCTTTTTTTCAGACCTAAATTTTTTAAATTACGTGATGGTTAGTACACGAATTCGGCTTTAATGGGAATGTGATACTTCGTTTTGTGTATGTTTACAACATGAAAAACTTTCAGAATCATTTTGAGCAATTTTTTGGAGACCTTTTTTTTCCGACCCTAAATTTTATAAAAAAATGTGATGGTTAGTACACGAATTCGGGGCTTTAATTGGAATGTGATACTTCGTTTTGTGTACTTATACAACATGGAAAACATTCATAATCCTTTTGAACAATTTTTTGGAAACTTTTCTCTTGACCTATATTTTCTAAAAAACGTGATGGTTAGTACACAGATTCGGGCTTTAATTGGAATGGTAATATTCGTTCTGTGTATTTATACAACATGAGAAACATTCATAATCGTTTTGAGCAATTTTTTGGAGACATTTTTTCGGACCTAAATTTTGTAAAAAACGTGATGGTTAGCACACGAATTCGGGCTTTAATTGGAATGTGATACTTCGTTTTGTGTACTTATACAACATGAAAAACAATCAGAATCGTTTTGAGCAATTTTTTTGAGAGCTTTTTTCCGGACCTAAATTTTGTAAAAAGCGTGATGGTTAGTACACGAATTCAGGCTTTAATTGGAATTTTGTACTTCGTTTTGTTTATTTTTACAACATGAAAAACTTTCAGAATCATTTTGAGCAATTTTTGGGAGACCTTTTTTTGGACCTAAATTTTATAAAAAACGTGATGGTTAGCACACGATTTCAGGCTTTATTTGGAATGAGATACTTTGTTTTGTGTATTTATACAACATGGAAAACATTTAGAATCCTTTCGGGAGAACTTTTTTCTTCACCTAAATTTTGTAAAAAATGTGATGGTTAGCACACAAATTCGGGCTTTAATGGAAATCTAATACTATGTATTATGTATTTATACAACATCAAAAACATTCGAAATTATTTTGAACAATTTGTTTGAGAACTTTTTTTCTGACCTAAATTTTGTAAAAAATGTGATGTTTTAGCACAAAAATTCGGGCTTTAATTTGAAAGTGATACTTCGTTTTGAGTATTTATACAACATTAAAAACATTTAGAATCGCTTTGAGCAATTTTCTGTAGACCTTTTTTTCGGACATAAATTTTTTATAAAATAACGCACACGAATTCGTGCTTTAATTGGAATGGTGAACTTCGTTTTGTGTATTTATACAACATGAAAAATAGTCAGAATCGTTTTGAGCTATTTATTGGAGACCTTTTTTTACGACCTAAATTTTTTAAAAAAACGTGATTGTTAGCACACAAATTCGGGCTTTAATGGGAATGTCATACTTCGTTTTGTGTATTTTTAAAACATGAAAAACAATCATGATTCTTTTGAGCAATTTTTTTGAGAACTTTCTTTCGGACCTAAATTTTGTAAAAAACGTGATGGTTAGCACACCAATTAAGGCTTTAATGGGAATCTAATACTTCTTTTTTTGTATTTATGTAATATGAAAAACATTCAAAACCGATTTGAACAATTTTTTGGATACCGTTTTTGTATTTATATAATATGAAAAACATTCAGAGTCGTTTTGAGCTATCTTAAGGAGACCTTTTTTCAGAACTAAATTTTATGAAAAACGTGATGGTTAACACACGAAATCGGGATTTAATTGGAATGTGATACTTCCTTTTGTGTACTTATACAAAACGAAAAACATTCAGAATCGTTTTGAGCAATTTTTTAGAGAGCTTTTTTTCAGACCTAAATTTTGTAAATTACGTGATGAACGTAAACGAATTCGGGCTTTAATGGAAATGTGATACTTCGTTTTGTGTATGTTTACAACATGAAAAACTTTCAGAATCATTTTGAGCAATTGTTTGGAGACCTTTTTTTCCGACCTAAATTTTATAAAAAATGTGATGGTTAGCACACGAATTCGGGGCTTTAATTGGAATGTTACACTTCATTTTGTGTATTTATAAAACATGAAAAACATTCAGGATTCTTTTGAGCAATTTTTTGGAAAACTTTTTTTCACATCTAAATTTTGTAAAAAATGTGATAGTTAGTACACAAATTCAGGCTATAATGGCAATCTAATACTTCCTTTTTTGCATTTATATAATATGAAAAATATTCAAAATCGATTTGAACAATTTTTTTGGATACCTTTTTTCTAGACGTAAATTTTGTAAAAAACGTAATGGTTAGCACATGAATTCGGGTTTTAGCTTGAATGTGATACTTCGTTTTTTGTATTTATACAACCTTAAAAACATTCAGAATCTTTTTGAGCAATTTTTTTGACAGCTTTTTGTCAGACCTAAATTTTCTAAAAAACGTGATGGTTAGTACACAGATTTTGGCTTTAACTGGAATGGTAATATTCGTTCTGTGTATTTATACAATATGAAATACATTCATAATCGTTTTGAGCAATTTTTTGGAGACTTTTTCTTCGGACCTAAATTTTGTAAAAAAATGTGATGGTTAGCACACGAATTCGGGCTTTAATTGGAATATAATACTTCGTTTTGTGCATTTATACACCATGAAAAACAATCTGAATCGTTTTGAGCAATTTTTTAGAGGCCTTTTTTCCGGACCTAAATTTTGTAAAAAACGTGATGGTTAGTACACGAATTCAGGCTTTAATTGGAATTTTGTACTTCGTTTTGTTTATTTTTACAACATGAAAAACTTTCAGAATCATTTTCAGCAATTTTTTGGAGACCTTTTTTTCGGACCTAAATTTTATAAAAAACGTGATGGTTAGCACACGATTTCAGGCTTTATTTGGAATGTGATACTTTTTTTTGTGTATTTATACAACATGGAAAACATTTAGAATCCTTTTGTGCAATTTTTGGCAGAACTTTTTTCTTCACCTAAATTTTGTAAAAAATGTGATGGTTAGCACACAAATTCGGGCTTTAATGGAAATCTAATACTATGTATTTTGTATTTATACAACATGAAAAACATTCAAAATTGTTTTGAACAATTTGTTTGAGAACTTTTTTTCTGACCTAAATTTTGTAAAAAACGCCATGTTTTAGCACAAAAATTCGGGCTTTAATTTGAATGTGATACTTCGTTTTGAGTATTTATACAACATTAAAAACATTCAGAATCGCTTTGAGCAATTTTCTGTAGACCTTTTTTACGGACATAAATTTTTTATAAAACACGATGGTTAGCACACGAATTCGTGCTTTAATTGGAATGGTGAACTTCGTTTTGTGTATTTATACAACATGAAAAATAGTCAGAATCGTTTTGAGCTATTTATTGGAGACCTTTTTTTACGACCTAAATTTTTTAAAAAAACGTGATTGTTAGCACACAAATTCGGGCTTTAATGGGAATGTCATACTTCGTTTTGTGTATTTTTAAAACATGAAAAACAATCATGATTCTTTTGAGCAATTTTTTTGAGAACTTTCTTTCGGACCTAAATTTTGTAAAAAACGTGATGGTTAGCACACCAATTAAGGCTTTAATGGGAATCTAATACTTCTTTTTTTGTATTTATGTTATATGAAAAACATTCAAAACCGATTTGAACAATTTTTTGGATACCTTTTTTGTATTTATATAATATGAAAAACATTCAGAGTCGTTTTGAGCTATTTTTTGGAGACCTTTTTCAGACCTAAATTTTGTGAAAAACGTGATGGTTAACACACGAAATCGGGATTTAATTGGAATGTGATACTTCCTTTTGTGTACTTATACAAAACGAAAAACATTCAGAATCGTTTTGAGCAATTTTTTAGAGAGCTCTTTTTCAGACCTAAATTTTGTAAACTACGTGATGGTTAGTACACGAATTCGGGCTTTAATGGGAATGTGATTCTTCGTTTTGTGTATTTTTACAACATGAAAAACTTTCAGAATCATTTTGAGCAATTTTTTGGAGACCTTTTTTTCGGACCTAAATTTTATAAAAAATGTGATGGTTAGCACACGAATTCGGGGCTTTATTTAGAATGTGATATTTCGTTTTGTGTATTTATACAACATGGTAAACATTCATAATCCTTTTGAACAATTTTTTGGAGAACTTTTCTCTTCACCTATATTTTCTAAAAAACGTGATGGTTAGTACACAGATTCGGGCTTTAATTGGAATGGTAATATTCGTTCTGTGTATCTATACAACATGAGAAACATTCAGAATCGTTTTGAGCAATTTTTTGGAGACATTTTTTCGGACCTAAATTTTGTAAAAAACGTGATGGTTAGCACACGAATTCGGGCTTTAATTGGAATGTGATACTTCGTTTTGTGTACTTATACAACATGAAAAACAATCAGAATCGTTTTGAGCAATTTTTTAGAGAGCTTTTTTCCGGACCTAAATTTTGTAAAAAGCGTGATGGTTAGTACACGAATTCAGGCTTTAATTGGAATTTTGTACTTCGTTTTGTTTATTTTTACAACATGAAAAACTTTCAGAATCATTTTGAGCAATTTTTGGGAGACCTTTTTTTGGACCTAAATTTTATAAAAAACGTGATGGTTAGCACACGATTTCAGGCTTTATTTGGAATGAGATACTTTGTTTTGTGTATTTATACAACATGGAAAACATTTAGAATCCTTTCGGGAGAACTTTTTTCTTCACCTAAATTTTGTAAAAAATGTGATGGTTAGCACACAAATTCGGGCTTTAATGGAAATCTAATACTATGTATTTTGTATTTATACAACATGAAAAACATTCAAAATTGTTTTGAACAATTTGTTTGAGAACTTTTTTTCTGACCTAAATTTTGTAAAAAACGTGATGTTTTAGCACAAAAATTCGGGCTTTAATTTGAATGTGATACTTCGTTTTGAGTATTTATACAACATTAAAAACATTTAGAATCGCATTGAGCAATTTTCTGTAGACCTTTTTTTCGGACATAAATTTTTTATGAAACAGGATGGTTAGCACACGAATTCGTGCTTTAATTGGAATGGTGAACTTCGTTTTGTGTATTTGTACAACATGAGAAACAGTCAGAATCGTTTTGAGCTATTTTTTTTAGACCTTTTTTTCCGAACTAAATTTTTTTAAAAACGCGATTGTTAGCACACAAATTCGGGCTTTAATTGGAATGTCATACTTCGTTTTGTGTATTTTTAAAACATGAAAAAAAATCATGATTCTTTTAAGCAATTTTTTGGAGAACTTTTTTTCGGACCTGAATTTTGTAAAAAGCGTGATGGTTAGCACACAAATTAAGGCTTTAATGGGAATCTAATACTTCTTTTTTTGTATTTATGTAATATGAAAAACATTGAAAACCGATTTGAACAATTTTTTTGATACCCTTTTTGTATTTATATAATATGAAAAACATTCAGAGTCGTTTTGAGCTATTTTTAGCAGACCTTTTTTCAGACCTAAATTTTGTGAAAAAAATGATGGTTAGCACACAAATTCGGGTTTTAATTGGAATGTCATACTTCATTTTGTGTATTTATAAAACATGAAAAACATTCAGGATTCTTTTGAGCAATTTTTTGGGGAACTTTTCTCTTGACCTATATTTTCTAAAAAACGTGATGGTTAGTGCACAGATTCGGGCTTTAATTGGAATGGTAATATTCGTTCTGTGTATTTATACAACATGAGAAACATTCATAATCGTTTTGAAGAATTTTTTGGAGGCCTTTTTTCGGACCTAAATTTTGTAAAAAACGTGATGGTTAGCACACGAATTCGGGCTTTAATTGGAATGTGATACTTTGTTTTGTGTACTTATACAACATGAAAAACAATCAGAATCGTTTTGAGCAATTTTTTAGAGAGCTTTTTTCCGGACCTAAATTTTGTAAAAAATGTGATAGTTAGTACACGAATTCAGGCTTTAATTTGAATTTGGTACTTCGTTTTGTTTATTTTTACAACATGAAAAACTTTCAGAATCATTTTGAGCAATTTTTGGGAGACCTTTTTTTCGAACCTAAATTTATATAAAACGTGATGGTTAGCACACGATTTCAGGCTTTATTTGGAATTGGATACTTTGTTTTGTGTATTTATACAAATGGAAAACATTTAGAATCTTTTTGAACAATTTTTGGGAGAACTTTTTTCTTCACCTAAATTTTGTAAAAAATGTGATGGTTAGCACACAAATTCGGGCTTTGATGGAAATCTAATACTATGTATTATGTATTTGTACAACATGAAAAACATTCAAAATTGTTTTGAACAATTTGTTTGATAACTTTTTTTCTGACCTAAATTTTCTAAAAAACGTGATGTTTTAGCACAAAAATTCGAGCTTTAATTGGAATGTCATACTTCGTTTTGAGTATTTATACAAAATTAAAAACATTCAGTATCGCTTTGAGCAATTTTCTGTAGACCTTTTTTTCGGACATAAATTTTTTATAAAACATGATGGTTAGCACACGAATTCGTGCTTTAATTGGAATGGTGAACTTCGTTTTGTGTATTTATACAACATGAAAAACAGTCATAATCGTTTTGAGCTATTTTTTGTAGACCTTTTTTTCCGACCTAAATTTTTTAAAAAACGTGATTGTTAGCACACAAATTCGGGCTTTGATTGGAATGTCATAAGTCGTTTTGTGTATTTTTAAAAACATGAAAAACAATCATGATTCTTTTGAGCAATTTTTTGGAGAACTTTTTTTCGGACCTAAATTTTGTAAAAAACGTGATGGTTAGCACACAAATTAAGGCTTTAATGGGAATCTAATACTTCTTTTTTTGTATTTATGTAATATGAAAAACATTCAAAACCGATTTGAACAATTTTTTGGATACCTTTTTCGTATTTATATTTATATAATATGAAAAACATTTAGAGTCGTTTTGAGCTATTTTTAGGAGACCTTTTTTCAGACCTAAATTTTGTGAAAAACGTGATGGTTAACACACGAAATCGGGATTTAACTGGAATGTGATACTTCCTTTTGTGTACTTAAACAAAACGAAAAACATTCAGAATCGTTTTGAGCAATTTTTTAGAGAGCTTTTTTTCAGACCTAAATTTTGTAAACTACGTGATGGTTAGTACACGAATTCGGCCTTTAATGGGAATGTGATACTTCGTTTTGTGTAGTTTTACAACATGAAAAACTTTCAGAATTATTTTGAGCAATTTTTTGAAGACCTTTTTTTCGGACCTAAATTTTATAAAAAATGTTATGGTTAGCACACGAATTCAGGGCTTTAATTGGAATGTGATACTTCGTTTTGTGTATTTATACAACATGGAAAACATTCATAATCCTTTTGAACAATTTTTTGGAGAACTTTTCGCTTGACCTATATTTTCTAAAAAACATGATGGTCAGTGCACAGATTCGGGCTTTAGTTGGAATGGTAGTATTCGTTCTGTGTATTTATACAACATGAAAAACAATCAGAATCGTTTTGAGCAATTTTTTAGAGAGCTTTTTTCCGGACCTAAATTTTTTAAAAAATGTGATAGTTAGTACACGAATTCAGGCTTTAATTTGAATTTGGTACTTCATTTTGTTTATTTTTACAACATGAAAAACTTTCAGAATCATTTTGAGCAATTTTTTGGAGGACTTTTTTTCGGACCTAAATTTTATATAAAACGTGATGGTTAGCATACGATTTCAGGCTTTATTTGGAATGTGATACTTTGTTTTGTGTATTTATACAACATGGAAAACATTTAGAATCCTTTTGAGCAATTTTTTGGAGAACTTTTTTCTTCACCTAAATTTTGTAAAAAATGTGATGGTTAGCACACAAATTCGGGCTTTAATGGAAATCTAATACTATGTATTATGTATTTATACAACATGAAAAACATCCAAAATTGTTTTGAACAATTTGTTTGAGAACTTTTTTTCTGACCTAAATTTTGTAAAAAACGTCATGTATTAGCACAAAAATTCGGGCTTTAATTTGAATGTGATACTTCGTTTTGAGTATTTATACAACATTAAAAACATTCAGAATCGCTTTGATCAATTTTCTGTAGACCTTTTTTTCGGACATAAATTTTTTATAAAACATGATGGTTGGCACACAAGTTCGTGCTTTAATTGGAATGGTGAACTTCGTTTTGTGTATTTATACAACATGAAAAACAGTCAGAATCATTTTGAGCTATTTTTTGGAGACCTTTTTTTCCATGAAAAATCTTATCCCTAGGTGGAGACTTTTGTTGGGCCGATTTGTAAGGAACTTTTGGGGTTGACCAAGTCCCATGCCTGAAGAAGGAAATTGGGTTTACGACCTAAATTTTTTAAAAAACGTGATTGTTAGCACACAAATTCGGGCTTTGATTGGAATGTCATACGTCGTTTTGTGTATTTTTAAAAACATGAAAAACAATCATGATTCTTTTGAGCAATTTTTTGGAGAACTTTTTTTCGGACCTAAATTTTGTAAAAAACGTCATGGTTAGCACACAAATTAAGGCTTTAGCTGGAATGTGATACTTTGTTTTGTGTATTTATACAACCTTAAAAACGTTCAAAATCCTTGTGAGCAATTTTTTAGAGAACGTTTTTCTGACCTAAATTTTATAAAAAAACGTGATGGTTAGCACACAAATTCGAACATTAATGTTATTGGTAAACTTCGTTCTGTGTATTTATACAACATGAAAACATTTAGAATCGTTTTTGAAACTTTTGTTCAGACTAGAATTTCGTAAAAAACGTGATGATTAGCACATAATTTCGGGCTTTAATTGGAATGTGATACTTCGTTTTGTGTATTTATCCAACATGAAAAACATTCAGAATTGTTTTGAGAAATTTTTTTAGAACTTTTTTCGGACATAAATTTTGTAAAAAACGTGATGGTTAGCACACGAATTCGGGCTTTAATTGAAATGGTAAACTTCGTTTTGTGTATTTATACAACATGAAAAACAACCAGAATCGTTTTGAGCAATTTTTTGGAGACCTTTTTTCGGACCTAAATTTTGTAAAAAACGTGATGGTTAACACACGAATTCGGGCTTTAATTTGAATGTATACTTCATTTTGTCTAATTTATACAACATGAAAAACATTCAGACTCGTTTTGAGCAATTTTTTAGAGAACTTTCTTTCGGACCTAAATTTTATAAAAAACGTGATGGTTAGTACACGAATTCGGGATTTAATTGGAATTTGGTACTTCGTTTTGTTTATTTTTACAACATGAAAAGCTTTCAAAATCATTTTGGGCAATTTTTGGACACCTTTTTTCGGACCTAAATTTTATAAAAAAACGTGATGTAACACGATTTCAGGCTTTATTTGGAATGTGATACTTTGTTTTGTGTATTTATACAACATAAAAAATATTCAAAATCGTTTCGAAAAATGTTTTAGAGAACTTTTTTGGGGACCTAAATTTTTTAAAAAACGTGTTGGTTAGCACGCGAATTCGGGCTTTAATCGGAATGTAACTTTTGTGTTTTTATACAACATTAAAAACATTCAAAATCGTTTTTAGCAATTTTTTGGATAACTTTTTTTCGGACAACAATTTTGTAAAAAAATTGATGGTTAGCACACGAATTCAGGCTTTAATTGGAATGTGATATTTCGTTTTGTGTATTTATACAACATGAAAAACATTCAGAATCCCTTTGAGCAATTTTTTGGAGAACTTTTTTTCTAACCTAAATTTTTTAAAAAACGTGATGGTTCGCTTACGAACTTGAGCTTTAATGGGAATGTGATACTTAGTTTTGTGTATTTGTACAACATTAAAAACATGCATAATCATTTGAGCAGTTTTTTGGAGAATTGTTTTTCGGACGTAAATTTTGTAAAACACGTGATGGTTAGCACACGAATTCGGCCTTTAATTGGAATGTGATACTTCGTTTTGTGTATTTATACATTATGAAAAACATTCAGAATCCATTTGAGCTATTTTTTGGGGACCTTTTTTTCGAACCTAAATTTCGTAAAAGACGTGATGGTTAACACACGAATTCGGGCTTTAATTGGAATGTGATACTTCGTTTTGTGTATTTCTACAATATGAAAAACATTCATAATCGTTTTGAACAATTTTGTGGAGAAATTTTTTTCGGACCTTAATTTTGTAAAAACTTGATGATTAGCACACGAACGTGAGCTTTAATGGGAATGCGATACTTAGTTTTGTGTATTTATACAACATGAAAAACATTGAGAATTGTTTTGAGCAACTTTTTGGAGAACTTTTTTTCGGACATAAATTTTGTAAAAAACATTATGGTTAGCATATGAATTCGGCCCTTAATTGGAATGTGATACTTTGTTTTGTGTATTTATACAAATGATAAACATTCAAAATCGTTTTGAGCAATTTTTTGGAGATCTTTTTTTCGGACCTAAATTTTTTAAAAAACGTGATGGTTAGCACAAGAATTCGGGCTTTATTGGAATGTGATACTTCGTTTTGTCTATTTATACAGATGAAAAACATTCAGAATTGTTTGGAGCAATTTTTTGCAGAACTTTTTTTCGGACCTAAATTTTGTACAAAACGTGATGGTTATCACACAAATTCGGGCTTTAATGGGAATGTAATATTTCGTTTTGTGTATTTATACAACATGAAAAATATTCAAAATCATTTTGAAAAATTTTCTGTCGAACTTTTTTTGGGACATAAATTTTGTAAAAAACATGATGGTTAGCACACGAATTCGGGCTTTAATTGGAATGGTAAATTTCGTTTTGTGTATTTATACAACATGAAAAATATTCAGAATCGTTTTGAGCAATTTTTTGGAGGCCTTTTTTTTTTACCTAAATTTTGTATAAAACGTGATGGTTAGCACACGAATTCAGGCTTTATTGGAATGTAATACTTCATTTTGTCTATTTATACACATGAAAAACATTCAGAATCATTTTGAGCAATTTTTTGGAGAACTTTTTTTCGGAACTGAATTTTGTACAAAATGTGATGGTTATAGCACAAATTCGGGCTTTAATGGGAATCTAATACTTCGTTTTGTGTATTTATACAACATGAAAAACATTCAAAATCGTTTTGAAATTTTTTTTGAGACCTTTTTTCGGAACTAAATTTTCTAAAAAATGTGTTGCATAGTACACGAATTCAGGCTTTAATTGAAATGGTAAACATCGTTTTGGGGATTTATACAATATGAAAAACAATCAGAATCGTTTTGAGCAATTTTTTGGAGACCTTTTTTGGGACCTAAATTTTGTAAAAAATGTGATGGTTAACACACGAATTCGGGCTTGAATTTGAATGTGATACTTCATTTTGTCTAATTTATACAACATGAAAAACATTCAGACTCGTTTTGAGCAATTTTTTAGAGAACTTTTTTCGGACCTAAATTTTGTAAAAAACGTGATGGTTAGTACACGAATTCGGGATTTAATTGGAATGTGATATTTCATTTTGTTTATTTATAAAACATGAAAAAAAATTTAGAATCATTTTGACCAATTTTTTGAAGACCATTTTTTCAGACCTAAATTTTATAAAAAACGTGATGGTTAGCACACGAATTCAGGCTTTAATTTGAATGTGATACTTTGTTTTGTGTATTCATACAACATGAAAAATGTTCAGAATTCTTTTGAGCAATTTCTTGGAGAAACTTTCTTCTGACTTAAATTTTGTAAAAAACGTGATGGTTAGCACACAAATTTGGGATTTAATGAGAATCTAATGCTTCATTTTGTGTATTTATACAACATGAAAAACATTCAAAATAGTTTTGAACAATTTTTTTGAGAACTTTTTTTCGGATCTAAATTTTGTTAAAAATGTGATGGTTAGCACACAAATTCAGGCTTTATTGGAATGTGATACTTCGTTTTGTCTATTTATACAACATGAAAAATGTTAAGAATCATTTCGAACAATTTTCTATAGAACTTTTTTTCGGACATAAATTTTTTAAAAAACAAGATGGTTAGCACACAAATTCGGGCTTTAATGGGAATGTAATACTTCGTTTTGTGTATTTATACAACATGAAAAAAATTCGAGTTCCTTTTGAGCAATTTTCTGAAGAACATTTTTCGGACATAAATTTTGTAAAAAACGTGATGGTTAGCACACAAATTCAGGCTTTAGCTGGAATGTTATACTTTGTTTTGTGTATTTATACAACCTTAAAAACATTCAGAATCCTTGTGAGCAATTTTTTAGAGAACTTTTTTTTTTACCTAAATTTTATAAAAAACGTGATGGTTAGCACACAAATTCGAACTTTAATTTTATTGGTAAACTTCGTTTTGTGTATTTATACAACATGAAAAACATTTAGAATCGTTTTGAGCAATTTTTTTGAGAACTTTTGTTCATACTAAAATTTTGTAAAAAACGTGATGATTAGCACATAAATTCGGGCTTTAATTGGAATGTGATACTCCGTTTTGTGTATTTATACAACATGAAAAACATCCAGAATTCTTTTCAGCAATTTTTTGGAGAACTTTTTTCGGACCTAAATTTTGTAAAAAAAACGTGATGCTTAGCACACACGAATTCGGGCTTTAATTGGAATGTGAAACTTCGTTTTGTGTATTTATACAACATAAAAACCATTCAGAATCGTTTTAAACAATTTTTTGTAGAATATTTTTTGGACCCAAATTTTGTAAAAAACGTGATTGTTAGCACACGAATTCGGTTTCAAATGGAATGTGATACTTAGTTTTGTTTATTTGTACAACATGAAAAACTTTCAGAATCGTTTTGAGCAATTTTTTGGAGAAACTTTTTTTTGGACCTAAATTTTGTAAAAAACGTGATGAGTTTAAGGCTTTGTTTATTTAACGCACACGAATAAGGGCTTTAATGGGAATCTAAAACTTCGTTTTGTGTATTTATACAACATGAAAAACATTGATAGTCGTTTTGAGCAATTTTTTAGAGAACTTTTTTTCGGACCAAAATTTTATAAAAAACGTAATGGTTAGCACACAAATTCAGGCTTTAATTGGAATATGAAACTTCGTTTTGTGTATTTATACAACATGAAAAACATTCAGAGTCGTTTTGAGCAATTTTTTAGAGAACTTTTTTTCGGACCAAAATTTTATAAAAAACGTAATGGTTAGCACAAAAATTCAGGCTTTAATTGGAATGTGAAACTTCGTTTTGTGTATTTATACTACATAAATATATTCAGGATCGTTTTGAGCAATTTTTTGAAGAACTTTTTTTTGGACTTTAATTTTGTAAAAAACGTGATGGTTTGCACATAAATTCAGGCTTTAATAGGAATCTGAAACTTCGTTTTGTGTATTTATACTACATGAACAACATTAAGAATCGTTTTGAGAAATATTTTTGCTAAACTTTTTTTTGGACCAAAATTTTGTAAAAAACAAAATGATTAGCACACGAATTAGTGCTTTAATGGGTAAGTGAAACATCATTTCGTGTATTTATACTCATGAGAAACATTCAAATTCGAATTGAGCAATTTTTTGGAGAACTTCTTTTCGGACTAAAATTTTGTACAAAACGTAATGATTAGTACTCGAATTCGTGCTTTAATGGCAATGTGACACTTAGTTTTGTTTATTTATACAATATGAAAAACATTTAGAATCGTTTTGAGCAATTTTTTAGAGAGCTTTTTTTCGGACTTTAATTTTGTAAAAAAATGTGATGATTAGCACATGAACTTGAGCTTTAATGGGAATGTGAAACTTAGTTTTGTGTATTTATACAACATGAAAAGCATTTTGAATCATTTTTTCGTAAATTTTGGGAGAACTTTTTTCGGACCTAAATTTTGTAAAAAATGTAATGCTTAGCATATTAATTCGGGCTTTAATTGGAATGTGAAACTTCGTTTTGTTTATTTCTAGATCAGGAAAAACATTCAGAATAATTTTGAGAAATTTTTTGGAGAATTTTTCTTCGAACCAAAATTTTGTAAAAAATTTGATGGTTAGCACACTAGTTCAGCCTTTAATTGGAATGGATATTTCGTTTTATGTATTTATACAAAATGAAAAATATTTAGAATCCTTTGGAGCAATTTTTTGAAGAACTTTTTTCGGAACCAAATTTAGTAAAAAACGCACACGAATTCGGGTTTAATTGAAATGGTAAACTTCGTTTCGTGTATTTATACAACTTGAAAAATATTCAGAGTCGTTTTGAGCAATTTTTTGGATAATTTATACTTTTTGGATACATTCAGAGTGTATTTATACTTAATTTTTTGGAAAACATTTTTCCATACCTAAATTTTGTAAAAAACATGATGATTAGCATAGGAATTCGGACTTTAATGGGAATCTAATACTTCGTTTTATGTATTTATACAACATGAAAAACATTCAGAATCGTTTTGAACAATTTTTTTGTGAAATTTTTTTCAGACCTAAATTTTGTAAAAAACATGATGGTTAGTACACGAATTCGAGTTTTAATTGGAATGTGAATCTTAATTTTTTGTATTTATACAACATGAAAAACATTCAGATTCAGAATCATTTTGAGCAATTTTTTGGAGAACTTTTTTTTGGGACCCATATTTTGTAAAAAAGCGTGATGTTTAGCACACGGATTCGGGCTTTAATTGAATGTGAAACTTCATTTTGTGTATTTATACAACATTAAAAAGATTCAGAATCGTTTTGAACAATTTTTTGGAAAAAATTTTTTCGAACCAAAAATTTGTAAAAAGCGTAATGGTCAGCACACGAATTCGTGCTTTAATGGGAAAGTCATACTTCGTTTGGTTTATTTATAGAATATGAAAAACATTCAGAATGGTTTTAAGTAATTTTTTGGAAACTCTTTTTGGACTATAATTTTTAAAATACGTGATGATCAGCCCACGAACTTGAGCATTAATGGGAATGTGATACTTATAGTTTTATGTAATTTATACGACATAAAAAACATTCAGAATCGTTTTGAGCAACTTTTTTGGAGAACTTTTTTTCGGACCTAAATTTTGTAAAAAACGTGATGGTTGGCACATGAATTCGGGCTTTAATTGAAATGTGAAATTTCGTTTTGTGTATTTATATAAATGAAAAACATTCAGAATCGTTTTGAGCATTTTTTTTCGAGAACTTTTTCCATACCTAAATTTATTAAAAAACGTGATGATTAGCTCATTAATTCGGGCTTTAATGTGAATGTAATACTTCGTTTTGTGTATTTATACAAAATGAAAAACATTCAGAATCGTTTTAAGCAATTTTTTAGAGAAATTTTTTCCGGACCTAAATGTTTTAAAAAACGTGATGGTTAGCACACGAATCCGAGCTTTAATTGGAATATGAAACGTTGTTTTGTGTATTTATACAATATGTAAAATATTCAGAATTTTTTTGAGCAATTTTTGGAACTTTTTTCTGGACTTGAATTTTGTAAAAACATGATGATTAGAACATGAATTTGGGCTTTAATGGGAATCTTATTCTTCGTTTTGTGTATTTATACAACATTAAAAACATTTAGAATCGTTTTGAGCAATCTTTTACAGAACTTTTTTTCGGACCTAAATTTTGTCAAACATGCGATGATTAGCACATGAATTTAGGCTTTAAAAATAAAGTGATACGTCATTTGGTTTATTTATACCAAATGAAAAACAATCAAAATCGTTTTGGGTGATTTTTTGGACAACTTTTTTTCGAACATAAATTTTTTAAAAAACGTGATGATTATTATAGGAATTCGTGCTTTAATGGGAATATGATACTTCGTTTTGTGTATTTATACAACATGTAAAACATTCAGAATCGTTTTGAGCAATTTTTAAAAGAACTTTTTTTCGGACATAAATTTTTGCAAAAAATGTGATGATTAGTACACGAATTCAGACTACAATGGGAATGTGATACTTTGTTTTGTGTATTTGTACAACATGAAAAACATTCAGGATCGTTTTGAGCAATATATTTAACTTTTTTTCGGATCTAAATTTTGTAAAAAACGTTATGATTAACACACGAATTCAGGCTTTAAATGGAATGTGACACTTTGTTTTGTTTATTCATACAACATGAAAAACATTTAAAATCGTTTTGAGAAATTTTTTGGAGAACTTATTTTCGAACCTTAATTTTATAAAAAACGTGATGATTAGCCCATGAACTCGAGCTTTAATGGATGTGATACTTAGTTTTGTGTATTTATACAAGATGAAAAACATTCAGAATCGTTTTGAGCAAATTTTTGGAGAACTTTTTTTCGAACCTAAATTTTTAAAAAATATAATGATCAACACACGAATTCGGGCTTTAATGGGAATGTGAAACTTTGTTTTGTGTATTTATACAATATGAAAAACATTCAGAATCCTTTTGAACAACTTTTTTGGAGAACTTTTTTCGGACCCACATTTTGTAAAAAACGTGATGGTTAGCACAAGAATTCGGACTTTAATGGGAATGTAATGCTTCTTTTTGTGTATTTATGCTACATGAAAAACATTCAGAATCGTTTTGAGCAATTTTTTGGAGAACTTTTTTCAGACCAAAATTTTGTAAAAAACGTGATGATTAGCACACGAATTTGAGCTTTAATGATATTGTAATACTTCATTTTGTGTTGGTGTACAACATGAAAAACATTCAAAATAGTTTTAAGCAATTTTTTGGAGAACTTTTTTTCAGACCTAAATTTTGTAAAAAAAGTGATAGTTAGCACATGAATTCGGGTTTTAATGGGAATGTGTAACTTCGTTTTGTGTTTTATACTACATGAAAAACATTCAGAATCGTTTTTAACAATTTTTTTATAACTTTTTTCGGACCTAAATTTTTTAAAAAAACGTGATGATTAGCACATGAATTCGGGCTTTAAGAGAAATGTGATACCTCGTTTTGTGTTTTATACTACATGAAAAACATTCTGTGAAAGAGAGAGAGAGAGAGAGAGAGAGAGAGAGAGAGAGAGTTCTTGATAGAGAAGAGGCCTAGAGGAAATGAGAGAGAAAGAGAGAGGCGCAAGTTGTAGAGAGAGTATGAACTGAGAAGGAGCATATGTGGCGTAAGATAGCAGTGAGTACGCCGTCTCGATTATTAGCTCCCTTCAAGGATGCCGTATACATAAAATCTTTTCTTTTCTTTTTTTTTCTAATAAAATTAGCGAATTATAATATACTAGTAGTAATTTATTTATAAAATTTAATAAATAGTGAAAATAAATTCAAAGAAAAAATATAAAAGAGGGAAAAAATACTTTTAAAATAAAATAATTAGCGAATTTTGTCCTAGAATTATTTATTTCGTCTCAACTTCGTTATATATATATATATTATTTTATTCATTTTAGTTCAACAATTATTTATCATTTGCTCATTTGATTATATATCTTTTATTTACACATTTTTGTTAAGTAACTATTTGTCTTTGATATTTTGGTCTAAAAAAATTTTGGATAAATTTCAATTTGATTTCCCTCGAAATATAAAAATTTATCTATTGAAAATCTAGAATTATAAAATTCTCTAAATAAATCCTTCAAAATGTTAAAACACGTATCAATTAACTCTCTTACCTCACTATTGTGAGGATTTAAATAGTCAATCTCCAAATAATCAATCTCATTTGATCATTTTGAGCGAAAATGTAAACATAAATAAAGAAAAATTGTAAATTCATTATTTTTAACATCTCAAATTAGATATAGCAGCGGTATACATATCCGATCAATTAGTTATTATCAAATCGGATATAAGCTATTAGCTTGTCTATCAATTTCGAACTGATAGTAGATTGGTAAATTTTTTTGCTATGAATACTAAAACTCTCGATCAAATAATAACCAATTACTGATATATTATCTAATAAAAAATAAAATTTTCTTTGATAATTTTACTTGTGTCAATTGACTATCTTTCAACATAAAAAAAAAAAAAAAAAACTATTATCGATTACATTATAGAAATGAGGTAAGAGACTTGATTGACAAGTTTTTATTTTGAGGAATTTTTTAAGCGAATTTTACAATTTGAGGTCCTCAATGAAACATTTTCATATTTTGAAGGACCAATTTGATATTTAATCAAAAAAATATTTTATGCTAAAAATAACTAGACAAAAATGAATAAATATATAGGGCCAAATGCACGCAAGATAAATAGTTGTTGGACTAAAATGAGTAAAATAAAACATGCAGGACGAAGTTAAGATGGAATAAATAGTTAATGACCAAATGTACCAATTACACGAAAAAATATTATAAGATAAAATATTTTAATGTACGATATGAGAGTTACTTTAAGATGGGATTAGACAGCATCTCGTATTTCAAATTTCAGTTTTATGATTCATATCCTATTTCACAAACCATTATACTCTTTCAAAACACAATACAAAAATTTCAAAACCAAACTCTATCGAAAGATATTCCGCAAAATTATCTTTATACTAATGAATTATTGCAATTTATTTCAATTAAATTGTGTTCTTGTTCTTAAAAGTATTTTTTATCCTTTTCACTATGGTAGCATATAAGCTTAGATGTTATATCAAATGTGTTTCGAACTTAAGACATTACAAAAAAATATAACAAACAATCTTGTACCATGAACTTGATCGGTAAAAGATTGGATATCTATGATGACTCAAAAGAAAATTATTAATATAAAAATTCGTAAACAAATGAAAAAATTAAAATAATTTATAAATATTAGTAGCTAATTTTCTCTCGATTGTATTGCCATTGCCACATTCAATGTGTTATTCAATGTGTTATCTGCCACATATAATACTTTTCCTGTAAAATTGTAAATTAGTAATAACGGAAAATGAAGGTGCGTTATCATTAATCAAAGTGCGTTATGGCCAAAATAGGACTAACAAAAAATATTATGGCCACTTTAGTAGCTTTTTTTAAAAATATGATCAATTATAGAAAAAAAAAACCCCAAAGAATGGTAAAACAATTCAATTTTTTTCCATTTTAAAGAAAAAAGTTGAGAATTTCCCCAACTAGTTTTAAGCTTCTCACATCCTAAATCCTGTCTTAACAAGGACTTTCTACAATATCTGTCATCATTTAATGTAGATAGGCCCCTCCAATATCCGTTATGTAACCGGTCTATATCCTCACTTATGAATTATGTGGCCTGTAACAGAATTCTATACTTGAAGGAAAAAGGGATGGATTGGCACAAAATTCGTTGATACACCACTCAAGAAAATGAGGTTGAACACATCTTTTAAGGTTATCCATGACACAAAAACTTGCCAATGGTCACAAATTACTAAAGGGTGGAGGGTGGAGGGTAAGGGGAATGAAACTTAGGACTATGAGGCAGCCTCTGAAATGTAGCTTGTGAAAAGTGAGACAGCATCTTGCAAATGGCACGACTGCAGGTCTTCTGGGATGGGTGCTCGGAATATGGTGGAGAAGCAGCTTAACTGGGCTTCGCGCGTTGAATTCTCACCACTGTCCGATACAAGCAAATTGCAAATCTCTTCGGCCATCTTTGAATACGCCACTCTGAAACATCAAATCCAGAAACGATTAATAGTTGGATGAGTTGCAGGAAATATCAGTTAAGAACTTGAAGAACATTGCCCACAAGATACGCAAAAAGAATTCATCGTTCCTTCTATAAGGAACTTTTTGGAGTAGGCAACAAATAAAACACTGAAGATAATATCTGAGTTTTCCATCCTAAATGTGAAATAGTATCTTCTAAAGAGCATCACAAGCAATAAACAATAATACTACGATTAATCCACCTGCTAAAAAAAATGCAAGTAGATAACGAATCAGTTGCAGAAACAAAAGAAAAAACGAAGTTACTGTCAAATACCTTGCTTCAACAGGCAATCTGGCACCCCAAACTGCTAAAGACTTGTTCAAGTGACTAATGAAGTCTGAACATGCATTATTTTTTTCTTCTAGTGTACCCTGCAAGCATTAGAGGTGCATTAGTCCACGTGAAAACTAATAAAAGTGTTAATTCTTTTTGGTTTTCCCTCTTCTACTGTTCATCAAGTAATATTTGTAAACTATAAAGAGAGGGTAGAAAGGCCTTTGAAATACGAAGCAACAGAAAAAATATATATTTATATGCAGACATACACACGCCCACATATGTACGCATCAGGCCCCAACATATAGAACTCTCATGGTGCTTGCTCCTGTAATTTGCATTCACAAAGGTAGTCCACTCAACTAAACTTTTCAAGTCATTTCACTGTTGTTACCACTATGTTGTCTACAAGCCTGATACACCAAAAAGAGAATAAAATGTTTGCACTTCTCAAAAGAATTCACATACCAGTTCAGTCATAGTATTGCTATCTTCCTGCAAGGAACTCCTCAATAAATAAAATGAAATATACATTCCAGCTCCTAGGTCCCATTCTTCAATTTCTGACTTGTGATCTTCCATGGAAGTACCAAGTCTCCATATTTCTGAGTGTTTGGCTGCAAATATCAATGTTTAAAAATATTCAGAGGGATCTGTATGGCATGTATCGAGTCAAATTTACGTAAATGATTGATAGTCCAACACCATGCATGTCATTTCAAAATGTTTTTCTACACAAATATGAAAGATATCCCCTGGCACAAGCATACAACTGAACATAACATAGAAAACTAGACAAATCAAATAGCAATATGCGTTGAGCCTATTCAGTCATAAGATGATTCACTGTACAACACACAGAAACAAAGAAAGGAAAGTCACATAGATGAATATCGAATGAGTAAATAAATTCAGCAACAGGAACCATAATAGCTGAGACTGTTACCGGACAAAAACAGAGAATGAGCAACCGAAGTCATGAAAATTGAGTGTGCTTTTTGCCAATTTCCACATTCAAGGAAGTGTTCGAGGGCCTTTGCAAAGTCTCCATAGTAATTGAAATATGTAGCCTGCACTTGTTAAAATTTAAAGAAAAAACATCAGCAAAATGGAGTTACAAATCTATAGAGTAAAACCTTTGTTGTAGCAAGAATATAAAGTGCTGGAACATCAAGTAGCAATTCCGGATTCACAGAAATCTAGCCTAAAATCAATCTCACATACATGCATAGTCTACCTAAGCTAGCCAAGCTATGGAAAGGTATAAATTTCTCTAAGAAGGTTGCATAAAACTGACTCACCAGAGCTTCATGTAACCATGCTGAAGGAATGCCTAATTTCTCAATAAATTGCTGCTGTGATTCCTGAGAACTCCAGACTTCACAGTATTGGAAGAGGATTTCCCTTATAACAGTGGCATGCAAATATGGATAATCTTCGTGATAGGGAATGTGAAGCACCACATAAATAGCCCAGTGACATTGTCCTTGACAGAGCAATTGAGAAATGAATCCCATATCAAGAACATGAAGGTCATTTGAATAGAAAGTGCCAATGGCTTCTAAAACTGCACGTTGATGCCAAATCATATGGTGATCAAGTGGGTCATTTGTCGAAGAAAAAGCACTAAACATGGTCTTTACAAGACCAAATTTAGTTTCTTGATTTGAATGTAGAAGCATGAGATAATAAGCAAGATCAAAATGATCCCCTGCATGCCAATTTACTGATTCTTCTGCTGGCCCCTCATCAACATAGACTGGAACTGGATATGGAGCCTTCCCAGCATCAAGAAGCTGTTGGTATGTGCAGAAAGTGACTGGTAAAGGAGTGTCAGGTGGAAGCTGATACCACATTAACAATCCAAGGAACCTCTTCCAGTCAATTCTAATGCCATGCAAAGCCTCCTGAATATTTCCTGAAAGCAACTCAAGAAGTCTTATCCTGCTTCCCTCAATAAAACTAAAGTCCATGCCATTCTCTCTCCAGATATCAAGCTGCTTAGCAATATCAGAACGGTTCACAATCGACCCACCAGCCTGGCTCAAAAGACAGGCTAGTCTTACATCTCCTCTAGATGCAGCCAACTCTACAGCAGAATCCAACTGCCGACCAGTGAGGAGTAAGAAAATGTGTTCTAGATCATTTAACTCATTCGAGGAACTTATTTCCTCCTGTACTCGGTGGCAAACACTCTCTTGCAACCAGTAACTGAACTGAGCTCTGCGTATTAACGGAAGTGCTTCTGGGTCAACATCAGCGGAACTTTCTCCACCATCAGGCAACATATCTTCCTCATTCTCATCTTCAACAAATTTCATCTCCCTGTCCATTTTCCGCGAAGAAAATAGTACATTTATCAATTCCCAGACCATTACCTGGTGCATTAATAAAACTCGAGAAGCAGAAGATAACCCTGAAACTTCGAGTTGTCTCTCAACAATGCCAATGTAGCTCCTACAGATCTCTGGCAACGTCAACCGGTTGCAAACAACTTTTTGAAGCTTCAACTTGAAAGGTCCAACTTGTACATCTTTTGTTTCATGACTGATTTCTTTGTGAAGATTAAGCGGAGAGTCAAAGCAAAAATCAACAAGCTCCTCTCTCACTTTGTTATTTTCATCTCTTGCCACTTTGTCAATTGCGACCTTTTCTAAATTAATAACAGAAGATAATACACATCGGTGGTCACTACTGCCAACAGGCATGCCAGAATGAACAAGAACACCATTGGGACCCCAACCTACTCGGAATGATCTGCCCATGAATAATGCAGCATCAACTATATTCCGAGAATGGCTTCCAGTAGCTGGTGTTTGTTGCTTGACGTCCAGCCTGAAACCTACTGATTTTGTGGTCCTCAGAAGTGCACCTTTATCTTGTTTGGTCATTAAGATAGAACCAGGAGAGCTGGATCCAAAGCTACCAGGATTATACTCGATCAAAGCTAGTGGAGTCTTGCGAATCAAAGGAGGAGACTCCCTATGGATTGCATGCTGAGAAGTACGCTGTAATGCAGATCTTGAGGATTCTTTACTGAATGGTTGTCTTTGTTGGGGAAGCATGTCATTGGAATCCTCTATCTCCTCTTCCTCTGCAGGGAACATCAACCTCTTCATTTCCTTCATCTTGACTGGATCAAGCCCGAGATGAGCAGGAAGAGAATGTGAAAGCAAAGTTGGCTCCAATAAAGCAGTTTCATCATCAATGTCAGAGATGTCTCCACCATCCATCTCCACAGGATCTTGAACTTCTGGCGATACATCATCCATCATTATATCTTCTTCATCATCATCACTCAATCCAAATCTGCTAAAATGTTGAACTAGGAATTTCCATTCCCCATTTGATGCGTTAAATGACATAAATTTTGCTCCTTGTCTCTCTGTCTTAAGCCTCAATTTCTCCAAAAATCTCTTTGACTGATTCTCACTACTATCTCTAGGTACTCTTGTATTAAGAAGTAGAGTTACCTCAGCTGCTTTATTGAGGCCCTGACCAACTGCGGGCTTGGAATCTTCATCTGCATATACAACCACCTCATGTCTCCTGAACCTGACAATGTCATCCAAATCTAACCCTCTAACATCAGTCTTCCCGATGAATTTGACATATCCAAAACCATACCTTCCAACAGTAAAGTCCAAGACTCTGCTGCAATAACCAGGGTTAATGAACTCCTGGGTAACTAGTTCACTCAAGCAAGGATCCGTAAAATAATCTGATGATCGTAGTATAGGTAAAACAGCTTCAGCATCCCTTGAAACTTCACACACCAAAGAAACATCATTGCCATCCATTGATATCTTTCTTTTTTTATACTGAGGCTGAGAAAGAAGAAGTTGACAACAGGGCCCTAAGTCAACCTCCATCTTCACTCAGATCGTTGTGAACTTCGCTTCTCAGAAGCTATCAAATATTTCACAGGCCCCTGATAACAAGTATTCTAACTTGTTAAAAACAGTGGGAAGAAAGAAGTGATAGAAATAACCAAAGAAGCAATAAGTTTGCATCAAGCAGATAGTTGGATTAGTAATCCCCGAAAGATGACAGAACAAGCCACAGTCAACCTCACAGTCCAGAAATCAATTTATTCCCTCATCTCAGTCATTCAACAAACCAGGAGAAGCTTGAAAAGGCTTCCAAATCAATGGTGTATACTAACGAATTGATGTGTTTACATCTCTAACAAAAAGAAAATCAAGCCAAGACCCAACTTCTGATACCAGAGTTAATATAGGATTGAAAAAAACACTACTCAACTTGTTTCAAATGAAAACCTAAATTTTGAAATACATTTTACATAGTTGGACATAAAAAGTGTCTTGAATTGCCAAAGACTTTCTGAAACACTGAAGCTCCATTATAAAAGATTTTAAAGAAACAATCTAGCCTAGTTTATTTATCCTGAATCGAAAAAAACCACAACCTCCCTATCACTCCAATTCTCTAATCAGACTTAAAGTGTGGATTGTACAAACTGTCTTTGCTCAATCTCCACAAAAAAGCATACTGATAGTGGCCCTTAATATATTCCACTTCAAGTAGGACAAAGATTATTACATTTTAACATTTCCTCAAAACCTAATCCCATTTTTTACATATCCTCAAAATCACCCAAAACATGTTACTGAAAATCATTACTTAACTCTAAATGCAGAAGAACCTAAACTATTACAGTCCGCATAATACAAGAACACAAAGGAACTTCCACTTACTCCTCAGTTAGTACTGAAGCAAATTAACTACGAATATCAGAGAAACGACCACTACCTGAATTCGGTTGTTTATACGTATACATACATAAAGCATAGCATTGCAATCATTTGCGATATCAGAAGCTAGCTAGAAATACATTGAAACTACAAACTATGAAGACCCTAATCATTAGATGCATACACAAACAATCCACCAGAAACTGATTCAAGTAAGCAAAAATTTATCAAGTGAATGGGATTTGGATACCGAAAATCAAACTCGAAGTAATTGAAGTACTTACAGAGAATTCTTGTAGAATTTGAATCAGTGGACTTTTGAACCTTTACTAACATTAATCGGACTGTCGACGGAGGAGCGGAGGGAGGCGGGAGGCGGGAGGAGGGAGGAGGAGCCAGGGGTTTTAGAATTGATTAAAAATAGTGGCAGAGCAAAATTACTCTTGCCAGAGCAACTTTTTTCTCAGAATACCATTTTGCCCCAAGAACGTTAAAGTCCTTCAAAGGTGACATAATTCAAGAGTTTAGGGTATATTTGTCCATCAAAAGAGAGGCCAAAATATAGTGAACTACGGTTTTTTTTTTTTTTTTTTTTTTGGGGGGGTGAAAACATGTAGAAATTATATTAAATTAATTTGAATAGGGGAATGACATGAAGAAATTATAAATAGAATTGCAATAAAAAAAACTAAAAAAGAAATTATATTAAATTAGCTTGAATTTTTAGAGTTTTTTTTATAGATATAAATTTTTAGAATATCTAACAAAAGTAATTGAGTTATAAATTGTATTAAAAAAAAAGAGTTCTGAATTGTGAAATTCAATTTAAAATTTAGTATTTTAGCAAAAAAACATTATAAGGAAAGAAAACATGTTGAATAATTAGAAAACATATATAAGGTGTCCTCTTTCATTTCTTTTTTTTTTTCTTTTTCTCTGAGATTTTATGAAAGTACATGTGATTTAAATTTAATATTTTTATTTTAATAAGAGGATTTTTGTCATTAATTATTCTTAATAAAATGCTTTTTACCTTTTTATTCCTGAAAATTGAAAAATAGAAGAAGAAATAACAATATTATTACATTCTAACTTGGTAATTTATATTTTTTCAACGTTATATATTTTGAATTTTACTCTATCATTTTTTAATAGAATTATCACTTGAAATGGAACATATACTAATTACGATCATGTAATATATATTGCTTTAAATACATTTTTGTAACTGATTGTACATTTTAATTTTTAATGAAATTTCGATCCGCTTTAAAAAAAAAGAGAATTCAGTATAAAATTAGATGATTATTTATTTCCTTGCCCCCTCCAAAAAAAATATTCATATTTTGGATCAATCACATCGAAAATCTATGTATCGAGCAGTCTGATAAATTACGTGGAAATGAAATTTGTTTGGTAACAATGTAGACCACAATGTGATATCTGATTGGTCGGCCCAATTTCTTAAGAGGCCCAAGTTGTGTTTTATGAGCTTTGTACAATGCGAGGCCCGCATAAGCTATCTCTCACCATCAGGCCCCGAGTCCAGTTATTTTATTTATTTATTTATTTATTCAATAAGAATACAAGTTTCGTTTAGCTTAACTCCAAAAACACCCCTTACTTGCAATTAATTATTAATTGAATATCTAAACTTTTAATTTTGATAATCAAATATTGTTCAATCAAACAAATATATTAGTGAAGGGATACAAGTAAGTGGCTCAATAAGGACAGAAGGGTCATTTTTGCGAAAGTATTTGTACCAGCAAGGGATGCAAAAGTAGTCGGGATCGTCTAATATATTTTCTAGTACACATATTTTATAATAGTTTTATTAATATAAATCATATAAAATAAAAGATAAACCCTGAACTTTAAAAGATGAACCTTAAAGAAAAGTTATTATTAAAGAAAGTATATAAGATAATGTACTGAAAGATGTATTAGACGATCCTGAATGGAACAAAAGTATACATATTTTCTTATTTTTCTAGTCTTGTTCTCATTGAGCCACTATAATTGACTCAATATTGATATGTCAATAATTAAACATATATATATATAAATTAGTGATTATGAATTATTGATATTTTTGAGTGAGTATGAATTGATGGGCCATGTACTCAATGGTAGAAATAAGCGTATGATTGCTCATTTTACATTGTTCTTCTTGGCATTCAATTGATTGGATAATATACAATGATTAAAATTAGAGCAATGAATGGAAAACTTTTAGATGGAAGACAAAGAGGAACACAAAAAATCAAAAAGGGAGATTTTGAGGATTGAGTAAATGTCAAGAAAAGGCACATACACAACCATTTTTTTCATCTTATCTTTCTGATTCTCAAAGCACGCGCAATCTCTTCTTTTTCCCTTCACTATATATCAAAACTATTTAATCTAATTACATGCATGATACCTTTTTTAATTTTAATTACTAGTTTAATTTCCCTAAAAAAATTAATAGTTTAATTTTGTGTCACACTATATATATACATATACATATATCTATGTGTATATATGTATATATGTATTTTATTACCAATCAATTTTATTACCTTATTTGCCCATGCAAAAAAAATTACTATATATAGATAATTTTCTGCGGATTACTTTGATTACTTTATAGGCAACATATATAAATAAAATAATAAATATCTGTGTAACAATTTCTGCTCTGGGGTTTACATATACTCCTAATTGTTGTTATAATTGAAATTAAGAAGGATACTGATGTATCAATTTGTATTTTTTAATGTCATTAGGAAAAGAAAATCCAATTTGGAGATTCCAATCGTTCATGAATTCACAGTCAGCAGTCAATAGTTAATGGTTCCCATTTTTCAGAAATTTGGACTTTTGCGAATGAAATGATTTTGCAATACAATAGAATAGAAAGTGAGAGAAGTTGGCTATTTTGAGATACTCAATTTTGAGATACTAAACAGGGGTGGATCCAATCCAATCAAAACGGGGGAATTTGGCTCCAGCCTCAATAATATATTTGAAGCTCCGCAACTGATATTGTCATTGTAATAGTAAAAAATAGTTAAAAATACTTTCAAACTATTTATGTTTATTAAGCTAATCATACTTTAAATCTTTTTTAAAACTCACAGTTTTCTTTTAAACTATATTAACAGAGTGTGAAATTTGGTTATTTGGACTGAATAATTGATACATGTATATATTCAGAGAAAAATATACAAATAAATAATTTTGTCCCTCTTCAATATAACATAGCCAATTACTCGGTCAAAATGATTGAGTTTCAGATATATTAATGGTATAATGGTAAATAAATAATTCAAAAGATAAAATGTGTTTTGAAAAAAAAAAGGGTATTCTTGACTAAAAGTAAATAATTCCATGCTACTTTTAGCCATTTTCTCTACATTATATATAGAATTGGTGTATATAGGGTGCTTTTTATGATTATGTCAAACCCTAGAGTGTGGCATGCATGCAAAAAAGGAAAGAGATAAAGATGGTCTCTTTGTTGAATTGTGATGAGAGGACAAATTGACAAATTTACCCCCACTAGTGCTCTTGCAAAAGTCATCATGAAAATTTGTGCATGAGCGATATCATTGTGCTTGATTGGAAAATCACTATCATTATATACCCTCAACCTTTTTATTATACTTAAAAAAACCTCATTAATAAGGTTATTTTGGGATCAAATTAAGGTTTTAAATTTAATTATTATAAGTTTTTTTCATGATAAAGAAATCATGAAAATTTTTAAATAAAAATAAGACGTGTGTTGTGTTTCAATGGCGCGACACTTTCACTTATGCATTTCAACTTAACATGTCAAGTAAAAACTCTTAAGTTCGAGTTAATCAGGGAACGATTTAATACTTCATGTCCGTATTGTACCCTCTAATTATTCTTGAATTATTGGGAATCCCACATTGCTAGTATTTAAGAAATAATTACTCATTATAAAGGTTTGGACAGTTCTTTCCTCTTGAAGTACCTTTTGGGGTGAATTAGGCTCAAATCCAAATTTTAATATAGTATCAGAGCCAGTTTCTGGGCGTGAGAGGTTAATAAAGGGCTGAACAATCCTCCTCTTTTGAGGTACCTTTTGGAGTGATCTAAGCTCAAACCCAAATTTTAATATAGTATCATAACCAGTTGTTAGGCTGTCTGTGTTGGGCCAGCCGCGCAGACGCTCCAGATGTCCAGTTCTGGGCGTGAGAGGGTAATAAAGGGTTGAACAATCCTCCTCTTTTGGGATGAGTTGTTTCCAAGCCCAAATTCTAACTTGAATCAATTGATAATTCTCGAATATCAAATTATTAAAAAAAAATTCCAAATGAAAAATGATCAAGATTATTTGATAATGACTTGTGTATAGTTGCATGCATATATATATATATATGAACATTCCTTATAATTGTCATTTTTGTGGATTGAAGCTGTCTTTTGAAATGATGGATTCATCAAGGAAAATGACTATTTATACGCGTAAATTATAATTGATAATTATGTATATATTAGCTCATTTCAAGTTCATATATTTCTACACGCTTGCCACATTATAATTAGCATAAAATTAGAATTCAAAGGTTGGTATTATTGTACACATATAGAAATCATGTTGTATGAAAGAATGAATGATTTTACATTGTGATAATATAATTGTTCATCAATAAATAATTGAAAGCTAGAAAAAGAAAGTTATTATTTGAATTCAAAATCATCTCTCTTTTTTTTTTTTTTTTAACTCTTGAAATACAAAGTAAATCAACCAAAGGAGTAAGAATTTGTGGTAATTAATAATTTAATGGTAAAAAAAAATTTTTTATTATTCAAAGATCCTAAGGTTGAATTTCTTACATATTTTCAAATATATTATTTTCTTTTGTTCTTTTACTTGTTTATTTTCTTTTATAAAATTCATAATTTTGAGTGTTCTTTTTTTATATGGACAAGAATACCTTTTATATTCAAAAAAATCTTTCCCTTCATTATTATTTTTACAAAGTTTCTATCATAAAAGAATTAAAAATGATTTACATTTATTTTTTATAGAAAGACATATATATATAACACTCACCATGGACTACTCCTTCCGAAAGCTTCACATAAAGTCCATCTTTCAAGAAGTAGTCTATCGCCCGCCAAACAAAGGATGCGCGAATAAGAAAAGAAGCCGATCAGCGGTATCACTCTATCCTTGTCCTATGTTGACTTTTCATTCAAATCCGCTTCCTGATGACTACAGAAGACTTATATCCTGGCAAAGAAGTAGAATTATATATATACGAATAATAATAAAATATAACATGTAAGACCCTTGCTACCAACAATGGAAGGCTCACACGACCATTAGACAACGGCATTTCAAGAAGCAACTATCATAGATCTTACACCCTGCCGACTAGAAGATGTATACATTTCTATCCCTGTCTCCAAGCATGTGATCCACTAATCTGCCGAGTGACTTTTCTTACTCTGAACCAGGTATCCCAACTCCGGACCTGATCGAGTAAATAAAGAAAATAATAAGGTAATGCAATAATTTATAGTAGCTTCAATTTTTTTTTTTTTTTTGTTAGTTAGTGCAAATATATATATATATATATATATATGTCCCTTGAGAAGTACGAGAGCATGGCTATTGTGGGGAGGCATGAGTCATGAAATCATCCAACTTGTGAATCTACCTTCAAACCCAACTCTCCATACATAGCATATATCTTTCAATTTTGACCTTTAATAAAAAAAACTTCCAATTTTGACCTAATTTAATGAAGCTAACATCAAGAAGAAAGGCAAAAATATGTATATTCATTCTTTTTAATTTATGGGTGTCTAATATTTAAAAATATATGACCTTAATTAATTTAAAATCATATTCAATTTAGAACGTTCGTCAAGTCAAAATTTTAATTTATTTCTCAATATCATGACTCTTATTCAAAAATGATGACTTTTCACAGTATTATAAACTCTTACTCATGAGTTAAAATTTGATTCTAAATATTTAACGACGTCTAAAAAAGCATTTTAATATCCGACTATAAATTTTTCAGTTTTCCTAACCTTCAAAACTAGTCGTTAATATCCTTTCTATAGCCTTTTAAGGATGAAAAGAAAACCTAATGACTAAGAAAAGGCTTTGTTCTCTCTCTTTTATGTATTTTTAAATTATTTATGAATTTCTTTTTCTGTATCAAGTTATTTACTGTATCAAACTATCCAACTATTAGAATTGTATTGAATTGTGTAATCAAAATAACATGTTGTAGGAGTCAAAAATGTTACAAATCCCATTGAGACAATGAAATTTTGTAAGAGAAATATATATATATATATATATATCTACATGAAGTGTATAGTATATATGTGAACCTTAGTGATTTGTCTTGGCCTTAGATTGAAGCATATGGGCAGGTTTCCTATGTTTAGTATAGGTGATGTTAACCACGTAATGGTGTCTATCATAGAAGACAATAAAAACAAAGTATATTTCCGTCTTTTTCTTAGTTCATACAAAAAATGGTAAACACCCCATTCTTCTCCCCATTGTTTTCATTAGCTTCAATTTGAAGAAAGGTACATTCCACCTAGCCCCCTTTCATCAATTTCTTCTTCAATTAATATTTTATTTTTTGATAACCCGATATTCCAGAATAATTAGCTTAATTTAAGAGAAATCAAAAAGCACAAAGTTTCTAAATAACAATACAAAACTGACATACGAGAGTGGCTCGAACTCAAGAATTCTCACTTGACATGCCTGATAGAGGTATTTAAGCATATAAGATCGTCTGTAATATTTCTTATAACATGTCCCTTTAGGGTTTATCATATTCTTTTATGGTTTATCTTTTATTTGATATATTTTATTAATAAAATATACCATCAGAAATATTACACACGAGCCGAACTAGTAATTAAGTGAAGTAGTCATACCATTGGAACACACCCCTCTTGTCTCCATTACTACCTCCGATCAGAAATATAAGTTCTTTTGCATTTTTCTATAACAATTTGGTTTTTTTTTTCAAATATACCCCTATTTACTTATCTTTATTAAAGTGTTGGAATTAACTAATATCTTGAATTCTTCAATATTGGACTCTTGAGGCAGGAAAAAGAAAAAAGGGTGAATTCTTAATTTCAGAAATATTAATCTGTGTATAAAAATATAAAAACACTTATATTTCTGATCGGAAATATAGTAATATTTTATATTTTGAACTAAATCTATCAATCAATCATCCAAATATCAAAATATATTGATACGTAATCATAGGTTACAATTGTTTTTGTTATTATTAAGTCGAATGAAAACAATCAATTAAGGATTGTTAATGGAAAATTATGAACTGTCATTATACATAAATTGTTTTTGTGTAGTCGTGAGATGTTGGAAATTGATGCTACTAATGTAAGACAGTATATGTATGAACCTTTTGCAATTCTATCTTCAATTATAGTCGATGCCAAATTAGATATTTGTTCTTTTTAAAAAAAAAAAACTTAAATAGTTCATAGGCTAATATGCAATTAGAATCATTTATACGTTTTTTTTAATAATTTTATTAAAAATTATAAAAGTTAAAAATATATCAAATTATACAAGTGACACGTGCATAAACTAAGCATATTTGAAGAAAAATATTATTAAGTTCCATCTAAATGAATAATTTTAGGACTATTTTTTTTATCTATTTATTAAATATATATATATATATAATGAAATGTACTTAGCATGTAAAGTCGTTTTCCTACTTTTGGATATTAACCATTGGAAAGGGCAGCAAGAAAGTTATAGAGAAAACACCCTGGTGGGACCATTCTCACATTCATTGCCAGCTGAATGCCGAAATAATCCCTTACAAAACCCCCCCTAAACCACCCCCTTCCTCAACTCCCCTCCCCTTGCCTCTTCTCCCCTGCATTCCCAATTCTTCACTTCTTACAACCCCTGCTCTTCCCTCCTCAGTTTTTCCTACAACCGCCGTAAATGGCTAGGCCAGAACAAAGATACCGAGGAGTTCGCCAACGCCATTGGGGCTCATGGGTTTCCGAAATTCGCCATCCTTTATTGTAAGTAATTTTCTCTTTCATCTTTCAACTAATTAATTTTCGTGATATTATAAATAAATATTCTAAGATTGTGTCGAAATTAAACAACGTGTTTGTTTTGATTTATTACAGGAAGACGAGGATATGGCTAGGAACGTTTGAGACAGCAGAGGACGCAGCGCGAGCTTACGATGAAGCTGCAAGACTAATGTGTGGTCCAAGAGCACGAACAAATTTTCCATACGATGCCAATGAATCTTTCCCGCCTTCTACAACAAAATTTCTCTCCGCTACCTTAATAGCCAAACTTCAAAGATGTCACATGACATCTTTAAAGATGGCTAAAAGACCACATGGTACGAACAAGGATTCTGAGGACGCTATTGCCCAAAAGTGCCCTCAAGAGGATAGTACTAATGTTAATGGCATTGGCAATGGACATAACATTACTAGTAGTCATGATTTTGGTCAAATTGTGTTACCCATGAGTGACAATTATGGTTGTGGAAGTTATCAAAACGATGGTCAAATGTTTAAGCCCTTAGAAGATGATCATATAGAGCAAATGATTGAGGAATTGCTTGATTATGGCTCAGTTGAACTTTGCTCTGTTATTCAGAACTAAGCACTGTGACAAGTGTTAGATTTCCTGACTTAATTCATGTGTACGGGCACTTTGTTCAGCATTTGGATATGCAGTCACACACCCCTCGAGTCAGAAATGAATGAGAATGGAATGAAATGGAATACAGCAGCAGTAGTCTCATTTAAATATGTTCTGGAAAGATTTTCTAAAAAGATTTGAGGTATATCATTTATGATCGATCAAAATGTAATTTGTAGAGAATAATTTTTATAATTTATTGCCAGAACTGATTAATCTTGAAATTAGTTCATGATTCTGGTGTAGATAGCTTCAAAAACATGGTGATGAATTAGTCTATGATGATGATTTCTTTGTTGAATTTGGGATTTTGAAGCAGGGGAAGGGGACATAAAGATTTGGAATGGTCAACTTTTGGTGGGAATTAGGTTCATAATGTCTGGATTTTGACAAGAGCCTAATGAATCAATTGGTTGTCTTCAAAGAGACAATATGATAATTTCCACTTAAAGTGATTTTCATTTTTATTACTTTTGGATTAAGTTAAAAAAAAAAATCCTATTTTTTGATAATTATTCTTCAACGTTCTTTTAGTTTTAAAAAATTAATGAAAATAATAAGTTTATAATTTCTAAAATATTCTTTAATAAAGAGAAATTTTTTTGAAATTTTGATTTGAAAGCCCATCAAAATCAAAAGTTTATCAATTAAGAACATAATTATTCAGTATTTTTGAATAACTCGAACTTATATTCATAAAGTTTCTCTCCTCGTTCGAGGATATTTTAAGAATTACATACTTATTTTTATTAATATTTAAAAGTAAAAGGGAAATGTTTAGGCCGTGTTCTAGAGCTCTCATTGAACTACTAAAATTAGCTTAATATTAATTCGTATATCACTGCTCTTATTAAAGAATAAAGTTCAGAATCTTAGTTGATCAAACCTAATTTAAAAAGTTTTTTGGATAACCTTTACTTTTTCCAAATGTAGTCCAAGATTCTTCAATATGGGGTAATTTGTTGAATTTTGCGACGTCGTATCTCATCTAAACCAAATCATTGTTCTGCACTTTTCTTTTCTCAGCCTCAATTCATCAAATTCTTGGTCTTAAGTGGGGCAATGAATTATCACAAACGTACAAAACATGCTTCAAAATTTCCAAAAAGAAAGAAAAATGGGTCTAAATGGGAACAGGGGTTTGGTGAATTTGTGGGGGTTGGGGTGGGGAACATTCTCATTTTCTCACCATTTTCAGCAAAAGCATAAAGTGAAGAATGAAAGTTGCAGGGCAGTGCCAGCCATGCCAGGCCATTCATAGAGATGAGTTTTTGGCAGCAGCATTTGAATGAAGGCTTTTTAGAACCAAAAAAACATATCTTGGTTCAATCACCTTGTACTACTACTAGACAAAGATTCTAATCAAAATCTTATTCTTAGCCTCCCTTTCTCTCATCAAGTTCACATTTGGATTTGGATGCACACTTCCCACTTAAAACATACCCTTTTTTTTTTTTAATATCATTCAAAAAACTTTCGAATTGCTTAGTATTTCTGTTTTTACTCATCGTTTTATTTGTGCTATGGAATTGACTAAGAATTTTATTTGAACAAATGTAGAATCAGAATAAATGGTTTTGTGTCTATTACCAATTCTTCAATTTGGTTTCGTGCAACACTCTCTCAGCACGATGAAGCCTCTCAAAGAAAAGCAAAAACCGGAAAAAGAAATATACATTTTAATATACTTCTATAAATATCATTTAATACATTTTTTAATATAACTTTTTAGGTTAAATTATAAAAGAAAAAATACTATAAGAAAAAGCGAATAGATACTATATTTGTTAAAATTTTAAGTTAAAGCACACTCAGATCGTTTAAACTTCAAATTAACTTACTCCAACTACTCAGAAAAATACTTCGAAAGACAAAAATTCTGAATGTAAACCACATTTACCGAATGTATCAAAAATATACTTGTAAAATGCAACAAATGCATAGAGCAATTTTCCTTCTATCTTATACATAAAAAAGGCAAATGAAACCAAGTAAAAGGATAAAATAGAATAGCATTTCAACCCCTTATCTCTTATCTTGAAAACACAAAAAAAAAAACTATTGATAAAATAAACCATGCAAATCATGATATAATCAATAGAGGCCCTTCAAAAAAAGGCCTAAAATCCAAGTTTGGCCATTTCCTTTGTATTTGTAATTAAACTATAGAAATTATATTTCTTGTGAGTTGCACGTGCACATAGCCTTGTTGTTGTTGTCTCTCCATGGGCATTGTCTCCCTTTGTATAGTAAATCCCTAGCAATTCCCATAACCTTTGACATGTGCAACCATGTTATCCTAATGAAGAAAGACCCAAAATATTCATTCATGTTACCTTCACATGAAGTAACATTATCTTTTAGGCTTGGCTTTTTTCCTCTTAGTTAGGTATGTATGTACCATGTTGCCCCTAAAATCAAGTGCTTCTTTGATTGCACTTTTGAAGACCAAGTTTTGGTAGTTTCTATTTTCCTAAGTTTGAGAACATGACTTCAACAAGGTAAGGTATAGGTATGTCACTCCATCATCTCTCCCCTATATTTCTATAAATATATATTTTCTTTTCAGAAAATTCTGTTATGAATACAGTATGAGTTAAGAAATAAACGCTCCGAACCACATAAAGTAAGGTCATTCATTTGATTAATATCGAGATTATTTTGTGAATCATATCTCCATTTATGAAAATAAAAGATTAAGTTATTAATCTCTCTCTCACACACATGTTTTAGTTTAGATAGGAATATAAAAATCAGAAAATGATTTACATGATTCTATATTATATATATATATATTTTGAGGTTATTTAGATAAAGGTTTGTCTAATCTATATCTATTTTAATATGAATAAAATATACCATACATGATAATATTTAAGTGTAATAAATTTTATAAAACTCAAAAACCTAATAAAAATTATTGAGCCTAAAAAAACTTATATCCTAAATTATAAAACTAGTACATATTAATCTTATTAAAAAAAAGGATTTTTACATTTTCCTCCTTGAAGTTTATCCAAATTACAATTTCATCCCTCTATTTTGTATAAATTATAAATACATCATTATCGTTTATATTTTTATAACTTATTAGTCCCTATTACTATTTTCAATGGAAATTTTTATCAAAAACAATGATTATGTAGTGAAAAGTTTAAAATCTTCTTAAAATATTAGTTTGCAAGTTTACTTCTTATTTATTATCATATATTAAGATAATATCCTTCATTACGGAAACTAGACTAATTAAAAAAATTCCAGTAAGGACATTATTGTCTTATATATGATAATAAACAAAACGTAAATTTAAAAATTGATATAATAGGAAGATCTTAAACTTTTTACCGTATAATAATCATCATCTAATAGAATTTGTTTCAATGAAATTATTAATAGGGATTAATAATTCATGAAAATACAAAAGATAACGATTTATTTATAAGATGGAATTGTAATTAACCTTAAAAAATTAATACACATTAACGTGTGCTCCTAAGATACACGTTAGATAAACCCTTTAATTATAATATTATTGATTCTTGGTAAAAATAAAAATAAAAATAAATCAAGAATGGGAGCTTGGGCCAAGGCCCTAATAAGAATCTATCCAAAGCATCCATAATGGGAGGCTAGCAATCATTGGCCCATAATATGCTTTCCACCATGGGAATCAAAGAGGGCTCATTTGAGTAAAAATAATCAAGTATTTGTGGAGGTTTCATTGGGCTAAAAGGTAAAATTATACTTGGGCCTAAAGTTAACTCCAGTTTCTTTTTTTTTTTCCTGGTCCGGAGCCCAAAATAGAAGTAATAAAATTATAAATATTGCCTCTCTCTCTCTCTCTCTCTCTCTCTCTCTCTCTCTCTCTCTCTCTCTCTCTCTCTCTCTCTCTCTCTCTCTCTCTCTCTCTCTCTCTCTCTCTCTCTCTATATATATATATAACCTAAAGTTGAAAATCAAACTATATATCTCTATTTTGATAATAGCACAATATATATTCTAACCAATTGAACTATCACTCTAACTAATTGAACTATCACTCGGTCAATTTTTTATAAATGATTTTTTCTTATATTTTTTAAAATAAAAAAAATGAATTTTGAAAATACTTTTAAACTATCAAAAATATTTTAGTATAATGTAATATAACATATATCTTTTGAAATATAACATAATATTTTATTAGTTAACATAATATTTTGTAAAATATTCTTTATACTCTTCTATTAAATGCCTCTTCAAAATTTATGTAATTTTTATAATCTTTATGTAATCAAATAATAAAAAAATTATTCAATTCCTCATTTGATAAACTTCTCGGCTATTGTTTATTATTATAAATATAATTTAAGAGAAGTAAACAATTATTTAAATAATATAAATTTTTTTTTTTGTTAAAACTAATTATATTAGCTCATGAAGAGGAAAATGACTCCTCTCCTTCATTCTCCATCTTTGGTTGGGAGTGAATTTATTTTATATTTGGTTAATATAAATTTTCAATTAAACTTAAAAAAAATAAAATCTCAACAATACACTTAATTAATTTATTAAATTAATTAAATATAGTAAAAGATAATAATTTAAAAAATAAGAAAATAGAGATTCTATAATTTAGGAATGTAGTTTGAGGTTGAAAGTTTCTAAAGAAGCTGAAGCCCAAAAAGAGTAAAATTCTCGCCTGTTTCTTCTCACTCTCAGTTACTTTCTCTCTCTAAAGCTATGTATATAAATATGAAGTAGAAAAGGTTTTAATTCACACAGCTAAAAAACAATATAAAGCTTTTTAGTGTTTTTTTAAGTGAATAAATAATAAGAATAATAAATATAGTAGAAGAAGACGACAATGGAGGTTATCAAGGTCATGCAATCTGGTCGTCTATGAGTTTATGAAGTTTTATCAATTTTGTGTGTTGAAAAAAAAAAAGAAGAGAGTTTGTTAGCTTAGCTTGAGTTATTGTATACTACATTTGAGAGAAGAAAAAAAAAAATTTGTTACAGAAAACAAAAAAAAGGAGAAAGTAAAAGAACATAGAAATGGCGGAGAGCAAGGGATTGGAAGGGATCAAGAATGAGACCGTTGATCTTGTAAGAGAATCTATATATTTTTTCATGCATTTTTCTACTGTCTTGGAGTTTTTTTACATGTGATGATTATATTAGGACTGTTACATTGGAGATCATCTTTAATTGTGATGATTAATTCTGCATTTGAACATGATATAATTATATTGTTGATGATTTTTTGTTTGGTTTGATTTTGTAAAGGAACGGATTCCAGTTCAGGAAGTGTTTGAGCAGCTAAACTGCACAAAGGAAGGATTAACGAATCAGGAGGCTGCTCAAAGGCTCCAAATTTTTGGGCCTAACAAACTAGAGGAGAAAAAGGCAAAATTTATTTGCTGAATTTTCTGTTTGTGTATCGTTTGCCATTGTTGATAAGAATGAGAGAATTCTAAGTCCAACCTTTTATTGTAAACAGGAAAGCAAACTCCTCAAATTCTTGGGTTTTATGTGGAATCCTCTGTCATGGGTTATGGAAGCTGCTGCAATTATAGCCATTGCTCTGGCAAATGGACAGGGGAAGCCTCCAGATTGGCAGGACTTTGTTGGTATAGTGGTTCTGCTGATTATCAACTCCACTATAAGTTTCATTGAAGAAAACAATGCAGGCAATGCTGCAGCAGCTCTGATGGCGGGTCTTGCACCTAAGACAAAGGTATTCTTCTTATTTTATATGCTTGTTCAATGGTCAGAACAGGATTAACAACTTGAATTCATGCAGGTATTAAGGGATGGCAAATGGTCTGAACAGGAAGCAGCAATCCTGGTTCCTGGAGATGTGATAAGCATCAAGCTGGGGGACATTATCCCTGCTGATGCTCGTCTCCTTGAGGGCGATCCTCTCAAGATTGACCAATCTGCTCTCACAGGTGAGTCTTTGCCAGTAACAAAGAACCCGGGCGATGAAGTCTTTTCAGGTTCTACCTGTAAACAAGGTGAGATTGAGGCAGTGGTGATTGCTACTGGTATCAACACCTTTTTTGGAAAAGCTGCTCATCTGGTTGATAGCACCAACCAAGTTGGCCATTTCCAGAAGGTATATATTCTTATGATTCAACAAGATGTGGAGAGTGATGATTGGTCTGATTCTGACTTGTGTTTGGCTGTATTAATTTGAACAGGTTTTGACAGCCATTGGTAATTTCTGTATTTGTTCAATTGCTGTGGGAATCATCATAGAGATAGTGGTGATGTATCCAATTCAGAGAAGGAGATACAGAGATGGTATTGACAATCTGTTGGTTCTTTTGATCGGAGGGATTCCAATTGCCATGCCAACAGTTCTGTCAGTGACCATGGCCATCGGATCCCACAGGCTGTCACAGCAAGGTGCTATCACCAAGAGGATGACTGCCATAGAGGAGATGGCAGGGATGGATGTCCTTTGCAGTGATAAGACTGGGACACTCACCTTGAACAAGCTTACAGTAGACAGGAGCCTAATCGAGGTTTGTTAAACATTTTAGTATGAGTTAAGATAAAGATCTGTTGGGGTTCTAATTTCAATACTTTAGGAAACATTGAGTTATTACAAATTCTTGGTTCAATTTGCAGGTGTTTGCAAAAGATATGGACAAAGATGGCGTAATTCTTCAAGGTGCTAGAGCTTCAAGGGTCGAAAATCAGGATGCTATTGATGCTTGTATTGTAGGAATGCTTGCCGATCCAAAAGAGGTACTTGCAAATATCCTATGTTTCTACAATTGAGTAATCCATTGTTTCTGAACAATGTCAAAATTTCAGGCCCGAGCAGGAATTACCGAGGTGCATTTCCTGCCCTTCAATCCTGTAGAAAAACGCACAGCTATCACTTACATTGATGCCAATGGCAACTGGCACAGAGTTAGCAAAGGTGCTCCTGAGCAGGTAAAACTTTGTCACCTAGATGACAAATTTCCCCTGGTTTGATATTGAGTTGAATATTCTCGGCTCATGTAAAAACGTCTGGCAGATCATTGAGCTCTGTGGCCTAAAGGAAGATGTAAAGAAGAAAGTTCATAGCATAATTGACAAGTTTGCTGATCGCGGTCTCCGTTCCCTTGGTGTTGCTCAACAAGTGAGTTTTTGAGTCTTATTCCTACCTTAAGAGAGTAGGAGGATTCTTCAGAGAACTGAACTTGATTGATAATGTTATCCATTCTTTATAGACTGTACCAGAGAAGACAAAGGAGAGTGCTGGATCACCCTGGACATTTGTGGGTCTCTTGCCTCTCTTTGATCCTCCAAGGCATGACAGTGGGGAGACTATTAAACGTGCCTTGAACCTTGGTGTAAATGTTAAGATGATTACTGGTGATCAACTGGCCATTGGCAAAGAAACTGGTCGTAGGCTCGGCATGGGGACAAACATGTACCCTTCTTCCTCCCTCCTTGGTGAACACAAAGATGAAAGCATTGCTAACATTCCCATTGAGGAGCTCATTGAGAAGGCCGATGGCTTTGCTGGAGTCTTTCCCGGTAAGTTGATTAATAAAGGATCTAAAGGCTTTATTCTTTAGTAATATGTGCTAACACTTATTGGGGTGTAATACAGAGCATAAGTATGAGATTGTAAAGAAGCTGCAAGAAAGGAAACACATTTGTGGGATGACAGGAGATGGTGTGAACGATGCCCCGGCTTTAAAGAGGGCAGACATTGGCATTGCTGTGGCTGATGCTACGGATGCTGCCCGGGGTGCATCAGACATAGTCTTGACTGAGCCAGGGCTGAGTGTCATTGTGAGTGCTGTTCTAACAAGCAGAGCCATATTCCAGAGGATGAAGAACTACACAATCTATGCAGTTTCCATAACAATCAGAATTGTACTTGGTTTTATGCTCATTGCACTCATCTGGAAGTTTGATTTTTCACCATTCATGGTTTTGATTATTGCCATTCTCAATGATGGAACCATCATGACCATTTCAAAAGACAAGGTCCGACCTTCCCCCATGCCTGATTCATGGAAGCTTAAAGAAATATTTGCTACTGGAGTTGTTCTTGGCACTTATCTTGCTGTGATGACTGTCATTTTCTTCTGGGCAGCTCAAGAGTCAAATTTCTTCCCTGTAAGGACCTTTCGTTGTCTTTTCTTTCTCTCTTCATTTATACTCATCCTTGACAAAACTAAACTCTATAATTGAATTGCCAGGACAAATTCGGGGTAAGGCCGATCAGGAACAGCGACCATGAGCTAAATTCAGCCCTTTACCTGCAAGTGAGCATTGTTAGTCAAGCACTCATCTTTGTCACAAGGTCCAGGAGCTGGTCATATATAGAACGTCCAGGTCTTCTACTTGTGGCTGCCTTTCTTGTAGCACAGCTGGTAATAACTTGAACCAAATGTAATTGCTTCCTTTCTTGCTATTTTCTGACTATTCATTCTAATACCAAACTCTGTGTGTAAAATGCAGGTTGCCACTCTGATTGCTGTATATGCAAATTGGGAATTTGCAAGGATTAAGGGCATTGGATGGGGTTGGGCTGGAGTGATCTGGATTTACAGCATCCTCTTCTACATCCCACTAGATATATTCAAGTTTGCAATCAGATATGCATTGAGTGGCAAAGCTTGGGATAATCTGCTAGAGAACAGGGTAAAAAAACACATCATACAAAACTATTTTCCCTCATTATTTGTTCAATCTTGATTACTTATCCAAATTCTTTTGTTTTTATAATTAGACTGCTTTCACAAGAAAGAAGGATTATGGTCGTGGTGAAAGGGAGGCACAATGGGCATTGGCTCAACGCACACTCCATGGCCTCCAGCCACCAGACACCTCAGATATCTTCCATGACAAGAACAACTACAGAGAATTGTCTGAACTTGCTGAACAGGCCAAAAGACGCGCCGAAGTTGCCAGGCTGAGGGAGCTTCACACACTCAAGGGACATGTTGAATCAGTGGTGAAGCTAAAGGGTCTTGACATTGAGACAATTCAGCAACACTACACAGTTTAGATATGAGGAAGAAGATGATGAAGATGATGATCATTTGTCAGTCGTCTTCATCGTCGTCGTCGTCTAAGTTGTTATCAGACTCCAGACAGCTGGGGAATAAGAAAGATGAAATAAGAATAGGAAGAAGAAGCTTATTATGTATACCTTCCTATCTGTCTTTGCATTTTTCCTTTTTGCATTTTTGGTTTGGAGATGATGAAGAAAAAAATGTTGAGAAGTTCCTTGAGAGAGAGCTAGCAAATGAAAAAAAGCTCCTAATAGGCCTCAGCTCGTGGATTACATTTTATCCACTTTTTGATATGTATTTACAGTATCCTTACTGAAATATATATATATATAATTTGATTGCAGTTTTTGGCAAAATTTTTGCTCTGTCTAGTTTCCTTTCTTTCTTTCTTTGTTCATTTATAAGTAATAATTGAACAAATTAATGAAAACAATACTGATCCCGAGTGTTTAATATTTATAAAGTATGATCTTACAAATTTACAAGCGTCCAGTGTTTATCATATACGATCTTACAAGTCTACAAGCGTCCAGTGTTCATTGGATACCATTACTCCTCAACAATGCTCTCTAGATTTGGTTGCCATTGATCAAAAAAAGATAATCTTTTTGGACTGCTACCTCCTCCTAATTCCTCATTATTCCTCTTCCTTGGTAGCAACTTCTTCTTAGAAGATCCCCCCCAGCTATTTGATGATGTTTTTACCTCACTTCTGCCCTTAATCTTCATCTTCATCCCTTTTCCTAAACATTTACAGCAATTTGGCAATTCATTGTGTTGTATTTTTCCAGCTTCTTCTTCTCTTCCAGAATTATTTTGCGAATTTTTTATGGATTCTTGAAACAGAAGAGGATTATACTTCTTCTTGGCCAGGCGTTGAAGTTTTCTGATTGTGCTTAAAGGGACAACATAGAATTTCAGACCAGGCATAAGGTTGGTTTCTGGTGGAACAATAGCCCAAGGTTGTTTGAACACATTTGGATAAGCAACACAACATTTTGGATTCCTATGAATTATATCAGCTGCAGAAATTGGCCTATCATAAAGTTCTACATGACCACCAGGATGAACAATCTTAACAAACATAGTTTTTGTGTTTTTACTACAGAACCACCTTAAAAAAATACCCATGGATTTCTTCTCTCTACTCTAATGAGTTCTATGATCAACTGTGAACTTATATAGCAGCCTTGTCTGTGTAAGAAAACATCGGTTACACGGGGAAAACTATGCTACAGTTTTCTGGAATAAAGGAAAGAATCTGGATATTGAAAGAATCTTCTTCAATTTTCATTATCAAGAAAGACAAAACTCACATAGTTTACACAAAAAGAAGTCAAAATTGTTTGCCAAGTTTACATAAAAGAACAAGGAACAAAAACAAATCATCTGCAAGATATGATGATTCTCTTTGAATGAAGAGAATATTGAATGGATCAAGTACCAAATGTCTCCTTGCACAAGGTCATTTGCTAAAGTGAGAAAAAAAGAATTTTTCAACGTCTTCAGACATCCATGAATAATAAGCATATTCTCTTCTGATGCTATTAAGGAATGGAAAAGTTTCTATCTGCAATTTCAAGAAATGTGGAAAAAGTCTATTTCGCAGTTAATAAAAGCTGCGAATTTGATGAATTTCCAGTATAATGTATTGTCTGATTCATATAAACATAGATGAGAATGAACAACAACAGTAAAAGATCAGTTTTCTTTTCCCAGATTTACAAATTATATATAACAGAAGAAAATTTTGGTGGCATACTTTTTTCCCTTCCTAAAAATTCCTAGCAAAACGATATTTGAAGAATCGTTGAGCGAAAATATGATGCCTAATACCTCTTTTTAAATCATCAATTCTTGAAAAAGAACAGATGCTAAGAGAGTGGAACCTCAAGCAGCCAACTTAGTCAGCGATTATGCTGGCTAGTGTAAGAAGGGAGAACCAAATCAGCAAGTCTCAACGACCCTCCTAGCTCAGCAGGTACGAGGGGGATAAAGGAGTGCAGGACATCTGTAATCAACGGTCTGTAGCTTGGTTCTGGTTGTACACAAAGCACTGCTATGGCTGCAACCTACCCAGAAATGATACATCCAAGTTCAGTTAACTTGCTTTAAGGTTTATGATCATTAAGCATTAGGCCAACGGATAGCTTAACTGGCATGTGTGAGACAGTAGGTAGTATTATATGCATAAAGCGAAGAGCTAAGTTTAACTTTTGCAAGGAACATACTTGGTATAAGTGCTTCAGATCCATGGTATTTCTGATGGCAGGATCGACAATGTTGGGAAGCTTTGCTCTGTCCGTAAGCTGAGGCATGGCCTGCATGACCAAATAAAAAACAAAGGTGAAAGACATTGAGTACTTGTAGTGTTATTCTAAATTCAAAACTGGGGAGCTATTGTAGAAGAGTTTACCCATGTAACTATAGACTGGCACTGAGCTTCAGTAACTCTCTCTACCGGTCTTCTTCCAGTCAAAAGTTCCAGAAGAACAACACCAAATGAATATACATCACTCTTATCGGTAAGTTTGCCTAAAAAGTAAAAATAAAATTCAATTCGGACGAAAAAAAATCAATGAAACAGGAGAAAGATGTGCAAATACTTCCTTTTCAGGTTATTGATGCATGCTTCTTATGTGCATCATCAACGATAGAAGAAAAGGCTACACTTCACTCTATCAGTACTATAGCTAACATCATGACAACCCTCCCTAAAAACAAAAGCGTTGGCCAATTGTCAAATTTTATTGATCTTTTCTTGCAGGTCGAGATTTTTAGAAGGCAAGAGAAGGCGCTTAACTAAAATGTCTGAAGATCATTGCTTTTGCAGTTTATACCTTCTGCAGTAAGTTTTAGGACTCGTAGAGAACAAAATTGCGTAGTTTGAAAGGCTCTTGAAACGATGACACAACGACATACCATTTGTAGTTTGATAGAAAGGGAAGATGAACTTAAAAAGAAGGCACTGAAACTCTTATGAAAACCATTATGCATATCAGGAGAACAAATGTGCAGCTACAAGAAAAATTTGCATTCTATTTAGCAAGAGAACTACAACTAAGAGCCTGCATGTTGAAGTTTCAAATGGACATACACCCGCAAGTGTATGCACAACTGCACAAGTTGAGTGACCAATTCCAAATAACACAAAATGAACACGGAAACAACGTAGCTTACCATCTAGGAGGTATTCTGGGGCTACATATCCCAAAGTTCCTGAAAGCTTTATGTTGGTCTTTCTAGGGCTTCCACCAGTAATGGCAAGGCCAAAGTCAGAGAGCTGCCCACAAGCACTCGATCGGTTAGCTAATCGTAAACATTGTAGCAAGTGTCATTTGAAAAAAACTCATCATATTTCATAACCACATCTTACCTTTGCATTATAGGTGGAATCCAAAAGGATGTTCGATGATTTGAGATCTCTATGAATTACAGGAGGGTTGCAACGTTCATGCAAATACTCGAGTCCTCTGTATTCAATATAAGAAATCTCTATCACTTACCATAGAATGAGGAAAAAGAAAATAATGAAAATGAAGAAACTGAAATGTCGTGAGATAGATTCTCAACAAGGGCCTACCTTGCAACATCTAGAGCAATTCTCATTCGGATATGCCAAGTCAAAGTTGATCCACGAGAGGGTCCTGATGTGAAGGAGAAGCTTAATCAATAATCTGCATGGTGAATACTACTAACAATTTCCAGGTTTACTAAGGAATCTGAGGAAAGCATTCATTTACCATGCAAGTGAGACTCCAAAGACCCGTTCTGCATCATCTCATAAACCAAAAACCGTGCCTCTCCATAAATACAATACCCTAGAAGAGAAACTATGTTTTGATGCTGAATTTTACTCGATAAATCTATCTCATTCTGCAATTTCAGATGCAAAATTAAGCAGTTATTAAAGGAGAATTCGAAGAAAATTAGATATAATCCTTGAGTACTTTTTTTTTTTAATCAAAAACCACCTCAAACTCTTTTCCAGCATCCTGCCACCTACGGTGTAGTCTCTTGACAGCTGCTTGGGAGTTGTCACTGAATTGAGCTTTATAAACACATCCTAGACCTCCTTCACCCAGAAAATTATCTTCACGGAAGTTCTTTGTAGCAGCTACTAGCAACTGGTATTCAATAACAGCAATTGAACCTTTCTTACCATTACTTCTAAAAGAAGTGAACTTATCCAAAATAGGAGCTAATGTAACCCCCTTTGCAGATTCTGGAAATGGGTATGAAAAGTTAAACAAATAGGAAATGTGTAATGATATGGGAAAGGCCTAAAAATCTCAAATAACAACCAAGATATATACCTGAGCCCTTTTGGCTCTTTATATCAGAATTCTTCAACCTTTTTAGTCTGTAAATCCAAAAACAAGCTAGAAATAGCAAAATTCCACCAAGAAGAGTTGAAGAGACAGCAAGTGCAATGAGAATTCTCTTGTTCAAATCCTGGTGGTGCCCAGGTTTCACCCCTAGATCTCCTTTAAAGAGGAAAATTTGCATCATAGAGCATTAATTAACATGTAGAGACGAAAAAAAACACGAACATATTTGCTAACTAATTCAAGAACTTCCCTTTTAGAAATAAAATAAAATAAAAATCTTCTAGCCCCATTAGAAAGTGGGAGGATAAAGGTTTGGCAATGACTTTTGGGTTCCATATAACCAACATTTCTTGAATCCGAGAAGCAAGACAAAATGCTAGTTTCAGAATTTTGCACAACAAGAGCTAAATGACAAAGGGGAAGAAGAATGAAAACATAACCATCATCAAACTCTAAGAAGGAATTAAAACTAACAGCAAAGCATTGTTAAATTACCTGGAGAATGAGCTTCCCCTACAGAAGCTGGAAAAATGGGATCTCTTTCAGTAGGAAGAACAGGGTCAGAAACGGGTGGCTGAGGTCTCACATCCACTGGAAATGAAGACAAAGGCAAAATGAAAAAAACCCAGTTGAGAATAAGCAGAATCAGAAGTTTCATATCTTCTAGCTGTCTCAAATTTTCCCTTTTTCTTCTTCTTCTTCTTCTCCTCCTCCAAGGAAATGAAGAGCAGGGTAGGGAGACCAGACAACCAAGTCCCTCCTTGTCCTTCTGAAACTTCTTGGTTGTCTTGTAGTGTTACCTTGTACCCTTTGAAATTTCAAGTGGGGAGTAGATAGAAGAATCCCACAATTATTTGTAAAAATTTGTGCAAATGTGCTGTGCAGTGTATCTCAGTTCTTGATTTTGAGCTAAAAAAAGCCAGCAAAAGGGACAAAAAAAGTGTCAGAAAAGAAAGGGCTTTTTAAATACAAGAAAAGAGAAACAAATGCACAACAATCATGTGGCGGTTATCAAAAGTATATAAAGCTCTTCAGACTTCTTTCATCCCACCACTGTTTAAAGCAAGTCACGTAGTAGATTGTGGGATTCTGAAAAAGTGGGGGAAAGTTGCAAAAACAAAACCACCACCATTTTCCATTTCTCAACAGTTCATTTCCTTTTTTTTCTTTTTTTCTTTTTTCAGAACCAACCATTGACAGAGCTCTGTAACAGATTTCTTGAATTTAGGTGAAACGGCCATGTCCTGATCATACCCTTTATTTCATTTGTTTTCTCTTCAATAACAATGTGAAAAAAATAATAATAATAATAATAATAGTAACACTCCAAGGTTGGTTCTTGATTTTTTTAGTTGTTAGGTTATCATGTGATTTTAATTAAAATGATACTATGGATTTTTTAATTTTTTTTCTTATTATATCTTAAAAATTGTTATTTCCTTATCGATACGATATTTTTTTAACAATAATAATTTCTTAAATTTTATTTTTTATTATATAAAATTTATATTAATAAAATTATTATAGTATTATATATATAGAATGCAAAAATATATTAAACGACTATAAAATTTTATATATAAAATATATTAGAAGATGTATTAAATAATTATAGCAAAAAATTTAGTTCTTTTAACACTGAAGATCATGAAATGTCAAAGTTCCTCAATTTATTTTCAAGTTGTTTGAAAAGATGGATGCACCTTTTCTAGAGTGGAACCAGCTGCAATATCATTACATTAACCTTCTAAATTAATTATTTTTTTAAAATTATCCTTTAGAATCTAATTTATCTTTTATTTTATATAATTTATATTAATAAAATTATTTTAAAAGATATATTAGACAATTTCGGTTGAAAAATGGATGGAGTGTGATTTTAAATATTTATTTCTGAAGTTCCAAAAAGCAAACTCAAGCTTAATTTAGGAGTTTTGATTGTTTGACTAAGGAAAATTGAAGATTGAAAAAAAATATATATATATATATATATATAGAAATTATAGAACTCACATGGTGAGTCAAAATCAAAGTGGTGGCCAGGCCACCTTCTAAAATATTAAAATCCTTTTTGTCTCATTTGTTTAGATTATAATACTAATTGTTATCTAATTTCATTTCTTTTTCTTTTTTTTTAGTGAATAGTACTTTTGACTGCTTGAACAGTGATTTTTTTTTTTATTGAACAGTTTTTTTTTTAATAAAATAAAAAACAGTGAAAGTGAGCACTTAGTTTTAGATGAGAAAAGTATTATTACTATAAAGTTCTTTTTCAGAAAAAGACCAAAAAAAAGGTGCTTTTATAAGAGAGTGGAATAAGAGGGGTACATTTTTAACATTTTTAATTTAATATATATTAAAAAATAAATTTTAAATTTTGTAGTATTTATGTTTTATTATTTACTTGATAATGCTTATTATTATATCAAAATAGATATTTACAGGTATCGAGAAAAGGGAAAAAATTAAAAAAACGAAAGTCATAAGGGAAAAGTTTCAATAATTGAATTATGTAAGAAGAGAATCTAGAAGAAAAACAATTATCAACTTATGATTATTAATTATTTGGTGTATGTCTTTTTATGGTTTCTACAAATATAACTTTCCTAATTCATGAGAGGATCCATCTTTTCATAAGAATATGTTCTATTCCAATATTTTTTTTTTTTAGAATTTGATTCCCAAAGGAGAATAATTATTATAAAAAATACATTTATAGTTTTGTGCCTGTGGTGTGGTGTGGGCAGCATGCATGCATGCGTCTGGCAAAAATATGTGGTTATCTGTGCATGAGTCGCTTTTTATTTGTTTAAGAAACAAGGAACCGGGAGCATGGCGTAGGGCGTAGGCTCAATTAGCTTTTAGAGATGCAGAGTTGGTCCCAAGAGCTGAGGTTCGAATCACGCGGCATGCGAGTGTGGAATTTCAATCTCTCCAATGTAACCATGATTTACATCCTCCACTTGGACAGTCTGGTGGTGGGGGCCCTGAGGGCGAGAGATTTCGCCTTTTGGTCCCAGGAACTGGAAATTTTTTATTTAGAAAAAAAAATACTATTAGCCTATTTTGTAAAAATTTTCTGGATTTTCATTTTATTTATAAGTAAAATTTGATAAAATTTCAAATTTGAAATTTACGTTTCGTCTCATGAATAATTTAATTTTTACAAAACGCAAGAAAAAATTTTCGAAAATTGAATATATTATATCTTTTAATAAGTGCAGAAGAAAAGAAAAGTAAGACATAACATAAAAAAACATTATTGATAACTCTATTCTTGACTAATTAAAGAGAAATCGATAGGCACAGAGCGTACAACAACTTGAGTAACAATTTAAGTGGTAAAGCCATGTTATGAGTGATTACCTTATTGCACGATTAGGAGAGCACTTACGTATGTAACGCAAGTAAACGTGTACGAAAAAATTGTCATAAAGTTTCATTCTTTAGCCATAGAGAGACTTTTGAACTGCGCATTAGAAGCTCAATATATACAAGCTTATTCTGTGAAATAACTCGAATTTCAAATTATTCGCTTAATTTAACTACTCATGATATGGATGTGGTAGCATCAACTCCATTCCCGTGGGCTTTTGCGAAGCAAGAGAAATTGATCCTAAAAGTTGGTATGCACAAGTTTTCTTTTCCAACCCTATTTCCAATTAAGGAAATAGAACAGGAGCAGCTAATATAACTTCCCAGCCGCTATTTACTTCAACTCAATCTCCCCTGAGAGGAGAGATTAAAGATGGATACGTTTCTTTACTATAGCCAACATAAAGATATTTCACTTAACACGCCAAGTAAAAATACCTAAAAGAGTAAAACTTTATCATCAGACTATCACCTTGTTGTCTAAAAAACAGAGTTTGATAGGTAGACTAGTCAATATCCTATGGGCCATATATGCCATGAGCCCAATGGCTCTTTTTTTAGGTAATAAGCCCAAAAGTCTATTAGCTCCTATCCGGCCATTATATAAATTTTAAAGGTGGGAAACATGCTTGTTTCTTCTCTGTCCAGTTGAGATTCATTTTCCCATGACCATGCATTTACTATTACAGCTTTTTTTTGTTAAAAAAATGCAAACTAGAGAGAGCAAAGTTGAATAAATTCTAGAGTCTTGACAGAGGACAGGGAAGAAGAGGTACCCCATCTTACTCCTATGGCTGCCCTGCCCCCTTCCATTCTTATAACATTTAAGGTCAAGGTCTTTTTCGTGTCGAAAATGGCACATCTAACTAGGCAAAATCAAGTCCAGCTTTCCCATTCAATTCAATTCCATTCCTGCCGGAAGACAACACCCCAAGCTTTGCCTTTTTCATGCTGTGAAAAATAAGTCTTCAATCCAAATCCATTTGCATCGTTTTTCGGATCATTTAGCTGTCTTTATTTACTCCTAACATTTACTCCATCCATGCATTCTGTTGTTGCCTAGCTATCAACAGTCCACACCATTCCTCATCCTTGAGGACCTTCTCTAATATTTAATTTACTAAGGCAACACCACAAGAATTTGCTCAAGATTATATGATCAACTTTGTTCTTCTGTTCACCAGAACAAGAGCAGAGCAGAGACTAGTTTGGAGATGATGAAAGCAAGGATACTGATAGTTGTTGTCATTTTAGCTTCTTTACTGATTACTTCTGCACTGGCTGAAGCCATAATTCAACCTGAGATTAGAGAAGAAGATAAAGATGAAAAGAGAACAAGCAGTAGTAGTTCAAGAAGAAGAGGAAGAAGAAGCAATGGTGGTAGGAATGGGAGAAGATCAAGAGGAGGATCATCCAATTGTGATCCCCTGTTTTCATACCTGTTTGGAAGCTGTGGACAATGGCCTTTCCCTCCTCGTTCTTCTCCCAATAATCCTTTCTTGCCTAGCCCAAGGCCAAGGCCAAGGCCACCGCCACGCCCAAGCCCACGCCCACCACCTAGAGTGCCTTCCCCATTGATCCCTTTACCTCCTCCTGTGGTTCCTTCTCCGCCTCCTGTTGTGCTACCGCCTCCTATAGTAAGCTCACCACCACCAACTCCTCTTATACCTTTGCCACCACCAGTAGTTCCATCTCCTTCTCCACCTCCTGTTACTCCATCTCCCCCGCCAGTATCACCTCCACCCCCAACTTCCTCTCCTCCTCCACCTGTTGTTCCTTCTCCACCACCACCAAGTCCGCCTCCACCAGCTCCAATTTTGTCACCACCGCCACCGCCTCCATTGGTTCCTTCTCCACCACCCCCTTCACCCTCCCCTCCCCCTCCTGACCTCCCTGTGTTCTTTCCACCACCACTTGTTGCATCACCACCACCTCCCGAAACACCGCTCTTTCCATGGCTATCACCGCCTGATATAGTACCACAGCCTCCATTGCCAGACTTGCCGCCAGACATATTTAATCCAGCACCTCCACTAGTCCCAATCTTTTCACCTCCACCAGACTTCTTAAATCCAACCCCAGAAGCGCCCCCTTTTAACCCCTTTTTCTCTCCACCACAGGAGGATTCGCCTCCGGATGTATTTGCACCGGCATTCCCTTTCTTCTCTCCACCAGAGGCACCTTCAGAAGTACTACCGCCATCTCCTGACTTACCATTTATATTTAATCCAAGCCCTCCGTCAACTGATACAGGTGGAATACAGACACCAACATTCCCAGATCCAGGGTCACCAGATATTTTCTTCCCACCTCCGGTGATACCAGACATACCCCAAAATCCACCTGACTTGCCATTTATATTTCCTCCAAGTACTCCGGCAGCAATACCTGATTTACCTCAGAGCCCATTTCAGCCTTTGCCCTTTATATCTACACCCCCTTCACCAGATGGGGAACCAGTACAAGAACAAGCTCCACCGCTTCCCTTCCTGCCTCCCGTTGAGTTCCCACCGCAACCCGATTCCCCTCCTGCATAGAACAGAAATCTGGTTTCCACAGATAATTTCAAGCTTCAAAATCCAAAATAATGTATACTCTACTATGTAATTTTAAACATTGTTGGTTGCTAGAAGTCTCTTATTAACTCAATATAAAATAGTGCACGATTTTTTTTTTAAATCATATTTCAAGGTCCTTACCCCAACAACCTCATTGGAATAGTACTCAAACATTCTTTCTTCAGACTTCAAATAAAAGCTGTTCACAGGCACAATCCATGTCTTATTCAAAATCACTCTTGACCGTAGACAACAAAAAGCTATTAGAAGAGCACGAAGATTGAAAATAACATTACACCATTGAAAATCATTGAAACCTCTTTATGTGGATCATTGTTTTACATGCATCTAGATGTTTACATGATTCATATCCAGATAAGAAACCTCTTGAGAAATGAATTAGAAACTACAACTGACATCACCAATAGCAGGGGAAGATTATGGTGAACAAATTGTCCTCATTGAGCGAACAAAGAAATTGATCCCATCTTTTCGCGATCTATTATGGAGGGCCAAAAATCTCCACTCAAAAAGTATTCACCTTAACCAAACGTAGATAGAGAGAGCTGATCTAACTTTTGTAATCTGGGTTGTCACGGAGGCCAAGTTTGGTCAGAACAAAGCAGTAAGATTCCCAGTCAGTCCTTCGCAAGTACTTCAATAACTTTTTCCGCTGTTGAACCATCCCTTGAAGACCTTTTTTAGAATGCTTGTCCTATAAATAACATCCGAAAGCAAAATTATCCAAACAAGCAGTAGACAGTATACAAAGAGACGATGCAGCAAAACTAGACATGGGAGCCAGGACCCCACAACATATCACTACTAAACCAGTTTGTTTTGGATGAACAGGGAATAGTAAGGAACCAAAACTGTCGCATAAAAAACATCATGAGACTAAGCAAAACCAACAAGGAAATAAAATCTATACCAAGTGTTCTATGGTAGTTATATTTGCTGAGGTATCCTAATCACCTCATACCATGATTCTTAAGATTAACAAAGTTAAGAACTGGTAGGAGTACCAGTCTGTCCACAACCAGAAGTATACAGTTAAGCTACGAGCAAGGAACAAACATCCAAATGTGCAAGGAATTATGTCTGAAGACCTAGAAGTGTACAAGAAAAAAGAAGAAAAATAAAATAAAAGGGGGAATTTCTTGCAAAAACAATTAGCTATATGCTTCAGTTATAGATCTGCAATTGTCAAAAGTGAAAACAGGATTACAATATGAAAGCAATACAGAAAATGCCCAACAAGAGTGGACTTGATGACCCATCGCTTATCAATCCTATAGTTGGTTAGTCATAGAAACAAAGATTTTCACCTTCCTTAACAGAAAGTGCATAAATATGATCAAGTTCAATATATAACGGATAAACATAGTTAAGTACTCAAATCAGTCAAACCCTCACCTTCTTGTGTAGAACTGCTGACAGGTGTTTAATCTTTGTTGTAAGTTGTGCCACTGCGATAACAAAAAGGAGAAAAATGAAACCCAGCCTTTTTCTTAGATAAGCAAATAAAATCTGCTAAACTTGACACAACGCTCTAAATTATAATGTCTTTGTTTCAAGCCAAAAACAATAGAAATAAATTACGTAAAAATAATTCCTATCATTTGGAAGTACAAAGTTAAAAGTGTAGAGCGGACACTTCAAAAAGAATACCATAGTTGGATCATGGGCAAGATTGGCATCCAGAAGCCCAATCAACTCAGACAAACAAATAAACCCTCTCAGCCTCTCTAAAACTTCAAACTAAGAAATAGGTTTAGTAGAGTTTCTAACCTCCATTAGTTAAATCCTTACAATGAGGGGGGAAAAGAAAGAAAGAAAACCAAAAGGAAATCCATAAATAAGGAGGATAAAATTTTAGAATTTTCAGCTATAGGTCAGATGTCTCAGAGGTTATCGTGACTCCAATCAAGTTAATATGTCGGATGATGATTGAGCTAAACATAAGGGTACTTGGATAGCAATTTAGTTTGAGTTTTTTTTTTTTTTTTCCATTTTACACTCTAGGCCTCACATCTTCTCTCCCGACTCATTTAACTTTCACGAACTCCAAGAAGAAAAAACAAATTTATCAAACTAAATCACTATCCAAGTTGAGCCTAAATACATGACAGAAAGCATCATTCATCGCAGTGCAGCATATTACACTTGGCAATCCCTATTAGGAAATGTTGTAAGCAACAAGAAACTACAAACCTTGAACACGAGCAGATCCACAATCTGATTCTGACATTTTAAATTCATCTCTGACTTTCTTAAGCTCCAACTTCAATTTCTCTGAAGCTGACATGTTATCAGGATGGAAGAACTGAATAACACAAAGGAAAAATCATTACTCCACAAGATTTGAGTGACAGTAAATAAGTCTCCCATACTTGCAAGTACATCATACTTTTTTCGCATCGCAAAAACTGTACAATGATGGGATACATACCTATTGAAACTAGAAAAGCTACAAAATAAATCTCGAAAGCTGGACATATCCTTTAAAGAGAAACCTGGATTACCTGTTTTACCAAATGCTCCTGCGGAGGTGACGATGCATAACTCGGGGTTCTACCAAGCTGTGCCAGGATATCCATTTTCTGCGCTGTATGTAATAGTCATATGATCAAAACAACTTTTAATCACAGATAGAAACTAATACAATGGAACTCACAGCGATGCCGCCACGTAAGAAATCAAAAAATTGAAGCACGCAGGATGACAAGGATATAAAAGCAAAAAGAATTAACAAGTGGCATCGATACATTTGCAAGATAAGAGAATCTACTAAGTCATTCATAGGAACATCACAGCTCAAAAACAATACGGTTGCAAAGTCTACTAAATCATTCACCCATTTAGTACAAAGTTCACTGCACATTTCCAACATGAGTTGATACAGCAACCAGGATCAAAGTTCAATAAGAGCAACTCTAAAAGAATTTAAACAGTCAATTTTAATTTGTTGGCTTCTCTGAGTAGTACGAGAGCCAAAATTCAGCAAAATTGTAACTTTATGCACCAGTTTGTCCTTTTTACAAACATATGGTTCTCCCTTAAAATCTATTTACATGCAGCCCATAGGAATTACTAGATATAAACATAAGCTCCTTTCTTAATCATTTACAACGTCAGATAATGCCACCATTTGCACAAGATCCAGAGGACACTTTCTATAAAGAAAAAGGCAACTCATGATAATCTAATGTCTGGTCCTGTTCAGTCTAATTTGCATATATGAAAGGAAACACAACCTAATCTACTATAACTACTATATTTTACCCTTTTTTTTCCCTAGAAAGCCCTTTTCCTTTAAAATTTAATAAATAAGATCGCCTGAACAGGAACTTGAGATGATGAGATTTCATGAAGTGCAAAGATCCAAAAAAAAATTTCCTTTCAACATCCTTCACTCCTAATCCTTGCTTCTTATCTCACGGCCAGATAATACAAGTAACAAGAGTAAAGATCACATGGTCATCAAGACAAGCTAAACAAACATGTATATTGGTAGTACTTCATCTTTAACATTTTCAGTTAATTTACAATTTACTCGCGCAAAATAGAAATAACAAGTTAGTTCTAAAGATTTTTGTCAAGCTCACCAGCGTTCTTTGCCTTTCCCTTCTCGATCTCAATATTATTTGACAAAACCACAAGACTATCCTTCAAAGCCCTAACGATTTGTGTCTCTCCGGTGGCAGACTTACTCTCTTCCTCATCAATCTCCCTAACCTTCTTTAGCCTCTCATTCAACTCTTCCAACGAAAACCAATTTTTCCCCTTTTTCTCTGGGCGTAATGACCTCAGCTTCTCTCCCAAATCCTCAGGTTTGTATACCTTGGCAAACTGAATTCCCACAGCTCCATTAACATTGGCCCCCTGTTTCTCCCCCAGTTCCTTTGCGAAAATTGATGAAGCTAAATTAGCGCCCCCTCCAATTACCATCGGTTCTCTTTCACTCCGGTCTCCTGGCTTCAAACTCAAACTCTCTTGATATCTTGAAAGGGACATAGAATCATTAATCCGCCCAACCTTATCATTTTGGTTCTTGGGAGTGGTATTCCTCACTTTATTTAACTTCTCTTTGATGTCCAGCCATGAATGCTTACCATAAGATATGGAGCCAGCTGATGAAGATTCTTGGCCTCCGGAAGTGACACGCTCGTAAATTTTCCCAAGTGAAATATGTTGAGAAGATTGTGAAGTCGAACTTGGGGGTGACGGAGGAGCAGAGGCGGGAAAGCGTTGTCGGAACTCGGAGAGACGTTTGCGCATTTCCTCAACGTCTTTTATGTTGGAAGAAAAACTAAATGGAGTACCAGGCGATCGAGTATTTCCTGGCTGCTGTTGTTTAAGCCTAGCTTTGACATCGCTTAAGTAATTAGAGTAAGGGGATTGGGATTGCGGTGGCGGGGGTGGTGTAGAGTTGGAGTTGGGTTGGGTTGAGCTTTCATTGGGGGTTTCAGAAGGATTAGAAGATGAGAAGAACCGGATGGGAGTGGGTGAGGTGGTGATCGGACGGTATCCCCTGCGGAGGTGGAGAAGCTTGACGGTGGTAGTCGCCATTGGAGATGGCGGGGATTCGTTAAAACCCTAGCTAGGATTTTAATCAAACTGAAATGCATCCACTGAGAGGTATACTACTGAACTCTCAAGCCCACTCTTTTTGCTCGGTTAAATTACAAAGCCCTCTCCCGCAAAATAAATAGTAATAATAATAAATTAGAGAATTTGGTAATATTATTATTTTTTAGTTATAATTTAGTTCTTAATCTTTTTCTTCTTTTTTTTACTTTCCGAATATTTATTTCTAGAAAGTTTTAATCCTCGAAAAAAATATATGAGTCTCATATGACTTATAAATAAGATTTAAAAAGACATTTTACTTATTCAACTCATCGTTACTCCATTAAAATAAACAATATGATATAATTGAATACTTGAAATATTTTTAGGATTTATGTAAAATTTTCTCTAAATACCTTAAAATTTTCTCCAAATTTAGAGACTTCAAATTTAAAGAAAATTTCTCTCATTAAATACCTAAAATATTCGTAAGGTTTAAGTTTTTTTTTTTCAAATTTAAAAAAAAAAAATCAAATAAACCTCAAGAATATTTTAAGTTTTCATTTAGATCCAATGGCGGAACCAGTTTGGGGCTCGGGTCTTGGGAAATTCAGAAACTTTAAAATTTTTTAGTTTTTATATTCAAGTCCTCCCTGTTTTGTTTTTTTCAATAGAGCCCCAAAACTTTGGTTAGGCGATTACCTATTTTTTACTATTTTATTTGTGAATTTATAATTGTAATGCTTATCCCTCGAGTGATAAGTGATCACTCCTAATTGGTAATGGGCTATTACTTATTTTTTACTATTTTATTTATAAATTTAAAATTGTTTGAATGTTGTTATACTTGGAATGCATCTATTTTATAAACGAAATTCTAACAAAATTTTTAATGTTGTTCAGCCCTTAATTTTTTGGTTTTGGTTCTACCACTGTTTAGACCTTATTATTTTGTTTAATATAGTGATAGTTAAGTAAATGATTTTGACGAATTTTTTATTATTATCGAATTCAATTGTGAAATGAATGGTAAGCATTTAAACATTTTGAAACTATAAAAAAATAAAAATTAATAATTAAATTAAACATTAAATAAAATAATTTAGAGACTAATATTACGAGTTTCTCACCACTTCAAACGAGGCCTGAGAGGCTAAGACCAGTGGAATATTATAACTTTGCCTGTTCAAAACAATTTTTTTTTTTTTTTCACTTAAAAACGAGTGGAAAAAAAACAACACCTTTGAAACAAATCCAGTCAAAGAAGAACATTTTATGTTCCAACCAAACAAAAAAAGTTAGCGGAGAAACACCGGAAAGTCAAACCTGGGGTTTATATTGGTATTATCATGGGCTTTGTTGGGCTGCAGCTCACCGAGGAGAAGGAGCCAACTCGGGAATCCATCTTTCAAGTAGGCCCTGTTTGGTTCAGGAATTTCGAAGTGGAAAAGAAAATACTTTTTTTAAAGAAAAAAAGTTTCCTTTGTTTGGTAATAAAAGGAGTCGAAAAATCTAATTCAAGAATATGAATGTATAGCGTAAAAAAGAACATTATTTTCTCTCTTCTTCCCTATTCTTTTTCTCTCTACGCAATTTCTTTCTAACTTTTCTCTACTCCTTCTCCACTCTAAAACTGAACTTGTATTGGAAGTAGATATAGATTATTATGAAGAATTTATAGAAGAAAATATCAATTTAAATGTAAGAAAAGTTGAAATTATTTTTTTTTCAAAACTATGCTCGGATCGCCTGGACGGGCGACCCGAACATGAGCGGATCGCCTAGATGGGCGACCAGCACACGTCCGGTCGCCCGAAGCATTTTTTTTTTAGGAAGAAAGAATTTTTGTAAGCATTTGGAAAATTTGAAACATGAATAACTCTGCGATCGGATGTTCGTTTAATTCATATGACCATTCGTTTAAATGGTTATCGTAAAAATAAACGTAACAGCATCGTCAAAAAAGTGATCCGGACGCATTTCAAGGCAAATTTTTATTTTGATATTTCTTACCTTCACGTTCTCAAACTTTATGTTCACTTTTTTCTATAGGATTCACGAAACTTTTTCTCTCTAAAAAACTTACGATACTCACTTTATTTCTCTAAAATTCACACTCACTTTCTCTCTCTAAAACTTACGACACCTTCTTTATCTAAAATTCACGCTACTTTTCTGTATAGAATTCACAATATTTTCTCTTTAAAACTCACTTTTTCCATTTAAAATTCACAATACTTTCTCTCTATAAAATTCACGATATTTTATCTCGCTAAAACTTACATTCATCTTTTTTCTTTAAAATTCAAGACACTTTCTCTCTTCAAACAATTTACGACACTTTCACTATCTAAAATTCACGATACTTTCTATCTATTTAATTATTTGATATTAGATTTTTAAAATAAAATAAAGTGAGGCGTGGCCACTCACATAAAGCAGCATCAATGTTTTGTTTCTCTCATCTTATCTCGGAAGCAAAGCTCCTCTCTGACTTGCCATTTCGTGAATACACGTGCACCAACTAATATACCATAAAATAAATACCTAGTTTTTATATTACTATTAATTTTTTTTGTTTATTCGTCAATAAAAAATAATAAATTTTTTAATTTTGGAAAATTTATTTATTAGGGGAACAAGAAGGCCGACTGGTATGATAAAGGCCAGAGGCTGCCATGCCAATGGGATTCAATTTCGTAGTGCGTCGGAACCACGCTCCAATAATAAAGGCCAGGAATTCAGGTTGCTGTGGGCTGTGGCCCTATCTTCAAGTAAAATCCCTCTACTTATTAACCTCGTATTATATTAAAAATAAATAAAAGAATTATTTAAATTAAATTATTTTTTAATTATTAATAATTATATATATTAGAATGTTCTTCATAATTTTCTTTCTTCTCGCAATTACTTTTACTAGTACTATTCATGTTATTAATGAAAGAGTATTATAAGAAAAAATTCATTAAATATTATCTTAAAAGTTAGAACGATAATGTGACAAATTAAAAAAATAGAAATTTTCAAAATATAATAAGTAAAAAAACAAAAAAAAGAATAAGTATTTAATTTAAATATAATAGCAATATAAGTTAAGTAATAAATATTTGTGGAGTATGTCTAAGTGACAAATAACATCTCATACATTTAGATTAGGTTTAAGACCGAAAATCATCTACCTCTTATCTCATGATTAATTCATCTTTTATACAATGCGAGCGAAAATACTCAACTTTTTTCCATTCTTATTTCCAATAAAATGAAGGATAAATTTTAATTTCGTCCCTGAAAGTTGAGACTTGTCTCAACTGAGTACCTCAAAGTTAAAAAGCACTCAGGATAACATTTTATTTTATAATATGTTTTTTCCCTTTGGATTTACTCTTTTCCCTCAGAGTTTATCTTTTGTTTTGTAAGTTTTATTAATAAAATATACCAAAATAAGAATGTTACAAAGTGTTACAAAAAATGTTATAAACGATCCGAACCGGTTAAAAAGTGTCTAAATAGTCCCTAGCATTTAGGAATTCGTCTCAATCAGGTCCTTCTCTAACTTCCATCACACTTTTAACAGTAAATGTCTAAAGAATCAATCATTTGGGAGCAAAATGAATACTAAAAGTAATTTTGGACCTTTTCTTAATTTCTTCTTCTTCTTCTTCCCCTCTTCTACACACCCTCCCCCCCCCCTCTCCCCCTTCTTCTTCTTCTTCTTAATTTCTCTTCTCTGGCACTGTTTACTATTAATTCACCAGCCACTGCAACATATGATTGCCATTTACTCACACTCAAATGTTTACAAAAACCTGCAAATTTTCACAGAAGACGTAATCTTTCCAACAAAAAGATCACCAAAATTTTACCCACCACAAAAAATTTCTTTTTTGTCAAGCCCACCTAACTCCCTGCTGCATTCCTCATGATTATGAGTCAATAATTGTAATCAAACTAGAAATGTACGATGGAAACTTCCCAGTTTTTTCTTTGAAACTTCAAACCCATATGGGAAATGTATTACCCAATTCCACATCATTTTCATTTTACTTGAATAATGAGAAAACAAACCACATCTCATTTCGGAAATTCAACAGAATTATGTGATAAGTTACAGGAAAGATTATCCCAATGTAAAAGAAATGTAATGCAGCAAGAAAAATTCAAAAGAAAGTTAAAAATGAAGAAGGTAAATTACCTGTTAGGAGTCTTTGAATAGAGAAAAAGATTGATAAAGTGATTGCCTTTTTTCATTTCTCAAGTAAAATTTGTCTAGTTATGAGGGGAGGGAAGAAGAAGGGGAAGGAGGGCAGAGCTGTATCTGCTCAAGAAAGGAGGAGGAAGAGGGGAAGAGGTAGAGAGGTTGGAGGAAGAAGAAGAAGAAGAATTTTAAGAAAAGGTCCAAAATTAATTGTAGTATTCATTTTGCTCCCAAAAAGTTGATTCTTTGGACATTCACTACTAAAAGTGTGATAAAAGTTAGAGAAAGGACATAATTGAGAATAATCCCCTAATTCTTGAGACTATTTAAACACTTTTTAACTTCGAAATACTCAATTGAGACAAATCCCAACTTTCAGTGACGAAACTGAAATTTAATCCCAAAATAAATAACTCTAACAATGTTTCATACTCTCAAGATTTATTATAGGATTGTCCGCATGAGCGCAACTCAGTTAGTTTTCGGGCTGCAGAGTTGATAACAATGACTAAGTTTCAAATTCTATGAAAATTTCAACATTTCTGATGTGAAGGGTGGTTCCTTATACGTACTAAGGTCAGATCTATTATTTACATCTTCCACTTAAACGTCGGATAATTTAGGATAGGTTGTTCAAATGCAATTCAAATGGGGTCCAATTTTATTAATTTTTTCAACCCAAAACTAATCACATATATTTTTTAAAGGATACTAATTACCTAATTGTAAAGTGTTTTTTTTTATATATTTTTATTATTTTTTTATCAGTCATAAAGCTACTTGAGTTGATCCTCTACATAGGGAGGGCCCCACAGAGTCTCACCATAAAACGAAACACATCACCCACTCCAACCCAACACAACACAAACATCTCAATCTCCATGCGTCTACCCCAAGTGACCCACCCTACCCCCCCCCCCCCCCCCCAATACCTCTCCTGCCAAATTTATTTAAAAAAAAAATCATAATAAAAATTCATTGTACATATTTTTTCCCTGAAATACATTCATTGTACTTCATTATATGTATAGATTTTATTTATGTTAATTATATACATGAAATTTTTTTGGAAATCTATAAATATGTTTATTATTATATCTTACAGTAAAATTAGATATGTGAATGAACGCTTCGTGCACATATCAGGTAAATTATTTATAATAAATCTATATGTATTAAATATGTATAAACTTTCTAATGTCATACGTAAGATATAACAATAAGATATGTATAGAGATTATTAAAAATTATTTATGTATATAATTAAAAAGAAAATACTTCTTACGTCTGATGTCTGATAAAGATAGTCTTACTTTTATCTGTGCATAAATAAAGAAAGTGAATTAAACTAATAAATTTTATTTTAATTTCTTTTTGTAATCTCTTTATCAGTACTAAATGATTGGCCTTTTATCCTGAACAATACAGGAAATTAACAAATAAATTATTCCCTCCATATCAAAATAAGTATTATATATGTTTCATAATATAAGATTAAATGGGTTTTATAATATAGGATTAAGTTTCCTTCAGTAACTAATAATTTTCAAATTTTAAATTTATTCAGATTTAATAAAGTCTTGAAATATAGAGGAAGGAAAGAGAAGATACAGTGTACTAAAATTAATAAAAAGGAATATAAAAACACATTGATTTCATGTTTTATTAATTTATATGAAAAACAACTTAACATTATATTATAAAATCAAGATACTACTATTTTAATATATCTTTTTTTTTAAAAAAATTATTTCGTTTTATAATTAGTGTTTTTATAATTTTTAAAGAATATTTATTATATTTTTTACCATTCTATCATTTATTTAGTTCTCTCGTCTCTCTTTCTTTATGCTTCTCTCTATATTTATATAACTAGCGTTCAGTATGTAAATGAGGCAAATCACTGTTCAAGTTCAATGTTGACCGAACTCAAACCAACTCGCTAAGCAAATGAGTTTAATTCGAACCTTAATAACACTGACTTAATGACTAATTGAACAAAAATATACAATTATTTTTACTTTATTTTAATTATTATATATAAAATATCTTTAAAAACAATTGAATTCGACTTCAAGTTTGAACTCGAACTCAACATCCAACCAAAATTAATAGACTTGACGAGTTCAAATTGATGAGAAAACTCAATCTTGTATGAACTCGAACGTTTCTATTCATACTATTAATTAAAAACTCTTTATTTATTTTGAAACGGATAGAATATCACTTATAAAAAAGGCAAATAGAACTATTATTCATCGCGTAATAAAAAGGAAAGTAATATTATCTTTATATAACAATGGGAGCAAAATATATAAATACGTATTAATTACTTATTTCATGTATTTTATACTTAATTTATCCAAAAAAAAAAAAAGCGGTCAGTTCCACGTCTCACATGTGGGCCCGTACATAAATAGGCCGTGATAAAATATACTGTACTAAAAAACCATCAGCCCATCATCCATTTTTTTTTTCTTCGCCATTCCCGTAAGCGCACAAAAGCGCTTTCTCAATTGACATTTTGGCATCTTCGCCACTCAGTTCCACACTACCCCCCCCCCCCCAAACACCCCACCCCCCACCTCATGTCTTTCTAATTAAAACTATTTATTTATTCAACTTCTCCCTTCAGTTCAGATTTTCTTTCTTTTGTCACCACCACCATTTTTTTTTCTCCCTTTCTTCTTCCTTCCAGTTCTTTCATCTTTTGAAAGCTGAATCCCATTAGCTTTGGAGTGGAGAGAGATGACAGATGAAGATTGGGTCAAAGAAGCAACTGGTGATGACGCTATGGTGGCGGAGTTGCTATTGCGATTTAAACAACAACAAGTCAAGCCTACTGAGTCAGCAGCACCAACGGTGGTGGTGACGGATAAGCGGGCTTTGTCGGTTGAGTGGAAGGTGAGACAGCGCCGTTCTAAAGCGGTGGTAATCCGGCAGAGTAATAAGAATTTGCAGGGGGGTCATAGAGCGAGTCCTACTACGCCACTTTCCTGGAGTGGTGGAGCTACGTCTATCAGCGGCGTCGGCGGTGTTGCTAGCGGAAGTTTTGGTGGAAGTGGCGCCGCCTTTGACGGTGGTCACGAGGAGGAGTCTAGCCGTCCATCTCCATCTCCTACTCCGTCTGCTCCGTCTAAACGCTTAGACACGACGAGATCTAAGGTTTGTTGCTTTATACGTGAAATCTCATTTAATTTTACTCATTTTATCGCTCCCTTCTCTCAGTACGCAATATACGGTTTGTCGGAGTTTGTGTTTCGGGCGGTGACGTGGCGTTTCTTTCCCGGTTCGAGGCGGCGGCTATGGTGGAATCAGCTGGTTGTCGTTGTTAATTGAATTGAATTGTTATGGTTTCGCCGATGAGTGGCTTTGCGGTTGGTTGCATACTTTGGATTTCATTCGAGTCTCGTGTCATTTGATTCTCTGTGCTGATTTGTCCAAAATACCCTCCAAAAAGTGTTTTATTTACTGCTACGCGTTCAGTAGAAAGTTAGATATGGAACTATTGCTCTCTGCCTCTCTTCACCTGTCACCGTTTTTTTAGTTTCGAAAACTGACAACATTAGACGGCCACCTCGCCTTCTGCATGGGGGAAAATCTCGTGAATTCCCTGACCCATTTCCGTCTTTTCACAGATCTGTGGCTCACCGTCGGCAGCAGCATCCACCGCAGCCTTGCCGTTTTTCAAAATTTTCACGATAAAAAGACATTTTTCTTATATATTTTTTTTCCCAAAAAGAAAAAAGATTCGTTATGTTTTGCAGGTGTATTTGGTGAATAACTGGACATAGGATTTTCTTTACCTTTTTCTAAATTTTGGTTGGTGTTTTGAAAGAAAAAGTGGTGACTTTCATTGAACGCATATGGGTCAGAGGAGGGGCAGAAGATTGATGACTCATCACGTTTTCTTCTCATCACCTTTCCGCTCACCAGCCGAAACCCATTAATATGCCTCTTCGTGTCACGCCTTTCGTCTTTTGAATAACGAAAATCACCCTTATCCACAAGGGTATTTTCGTCATTTCCTCCCAAAACATAGGTGTACCCCAGAGCTCAATACTCATTCATGAATGGATGAAGAAACTGTCCAAGTCTTTGTCGGGTTCGGTACTTCAATTTAGCCATTTTCATTTGGTAAATATTTTTTTGCAAATTTCTTTTTTTTTTTTTTTTAATTGTAAAGAAAACTTAGTCAACACCGCCAACAGCAGGTAATTACTATAATTATCTGTTAATTTCTTTTCTCAATTAATTTCGATAAAAAGAAAGTCTTGAATTTTGTGGGGGCATTTTGGTCAAAGGAGGGGATGAATTGTGTTGCTGGTGCCTGTTTTAGCGGTGGCGTGTTTTCGTGGCAAAATAGGGCTGGGATTGGGTTTGGTATGGTGTTGTTAGTGGTTAAATAAAGTTAAGCACCGTTGTTGTTAGGGTGGGAGGAAGGGATCCTATGAGGTGGATGCAGCGTGGACTTTTGTGTACCCTCAGTATCTAAGCTGCATCTGTTTGTCGTTGCATTTATTTATAGTAGTACTATCTATCTCAAGCCCCATTAATTTGTAAACACTTGCGAACATTCCGAGGCACCACACAACTGTACGTATTTATATTTTCTTGGGTTTCTGATCTCTTGAGGAGGATGCCCAGCTCACCTCTGAGTATTTACTAAAACTATTAGTAATAATAGGGACAAATAATCTGTCAAAAGGAACAATAGGATGACAGCTTAACTTGTATAGAAAAAATTTTCTTTTAAATTTTTCATAATTGGAAAATGTATTGAATCTTTGGTTATATATTTGGCTGTTGTCTGACGCAGTCAAAAGTAGCAGAATAACTTTTTTTGATTCTTCTGTAGAAAGGGAAAAAGCTGTTGATGTTGATCAAGACTGTGTTGTAATTCCTATGCTTGCATGTTTGTTACCTTATTGTGCTTCTTTTTTATTCTTTCTTGATGGGTTTTACTTTTTGGATTGTGGGTCCGTGAGAATTTGGTCAAGTTTTGAGTTTTTAAATTCGGTGGTACCATGGGATTTGGAGAAAATATACTTAGGCGTGTGAAAGAAATGCTGTTAGGTGCAAAACTAATGAGAAGCGTTTGGTTAATTGGTTTGGCCCGCCTTGCCTTTGTGGGTGAACTGTTTTGAGGGGACCATTTTTTCTTCAACTGACATGTGTTGTTGCCTTGCTTTAGGCCCCCTTTCTTCCCGACTTATCAGTCTTGTGCTTGTGCTAAGTATCCTTTTGTCACACACCCACACCGGTTCTAAGCTTGAAGCATACCAACCAAGCTTTGACTTTCTGAGTCCACACACGCTTTCTGGATTCTGCACATTGGTATTTTTGGATAGTTTCCCATATCTGGTGTGATCCCTCAAACTTGCTACTTGCTGCAGTGAGTGAGGGCCAATGCTAGTACCATAACTTCCTTTCTTGCTTGCATTTAGATGTAAATGTGCTTTTCTTATTTCTTAATTTTTTTTTGGGGGTGGGGTGTTTATCCCAGATGTCTTAAAACTTTCCTTCACATGTTACCATAAATGTGATCATGTCATTGACTACAAAGGAAATGTTTACTCCTTTCAGGTTACTGGAACAAGCGAAACTGCCTCCACCAAAAGGTCAAGAAAGAAGAAGGTGACAATTCTTCTCTTTTTGTGGTTGCCAAATGAGTGAATTAGCAAGTTATGCTTTTTTTGGCACTGAATGTAGAAAGTTCTGCCAGAATCCACAGTCTTGGCAATCTGAATTACTTTGTAGCTTCATGTAACCTTGTATTTATGGGGTTTATGCTGCTCAACACAAATTGATAAGTCTTAAAATTCAACTTCAGCATTTGCAGTCCTCTCAAGTCATATTACAATTGTGTATTTCCTGGAGCTATATGAAATTTTTCTCAGAGAGATTGATGCACCATCCATTATAATTAATCCTAGAAGCTGTTCTAAACTATTGAAAATTTATCATCTTTACCTTTCGTTTGTTACATGACATGGCACAATCTCCTGCTGATCCAAAGCCCTATCTCATTATCACTTTCATGAATGATTATCATCTCTGTTTTCTGCATTAACCATCAAGAAATTGTGTTAAGCAAGATTTCTAGCTATTATCCTAGTTTGTCAAAGAGGATCAGCAAGAATTAGAAATTTGTTTATTAGTGAAAAGAACTTTTATTCAAGATGTGCATGGCAAAGTCCTTTAGGACATTACATGTTTATTTCAAATTATGTTCAAAACTGATATTTTCAGAAATAGTTTCTGATTTGTTTTGACAATGATTGCAGACTTTAGCTGAGCTCAAAGAGGAGGAAGATTTGCTGCAAAAGGAAAGAAGAAAGTTGAAGAGGGTAAATTTTGCTATTTTTGTTAATCACTTAATTTCTTGTTCTATGAGGTTGAACAACAACTCCTGAGGCTTCTATTTTGCTATATAGGACTTGGCCACTTTGCGTCTTAATTTGGAGAAAGCCAAAGCTACTAATGAAAATTTGAAGAGAATGAAGGTGAAGTACTTTGTTGCATTGTTCTTTTCAAGTTATTTACAACTTCAACTAGTTGATGTCATTTAATCACTTAATCTAGATACGTCTCATTCTGCTCTTTATTAACCGGTTCATTAAATGCATCTGAAAACCTTTCTTTATGTTGGCTGGTTCTTTTAGAAAATTTGACACATTCCCTTTTGCCTGTGCATATCATGCGCTGTCGTAGCCTCAAGATTAAATTAAGTTAAATGTAAAAATTTCCTTCAAATCATGATATTTCAACAATTTATGCTCTCTTCACATCTGTTTATTCCCTTTCACATGATTTATTGGCATTCATGATATATTTATTAGAGTAGGACACATCTTTGCTGTATTTTGCACAAGGGTGTCTAAACATTAGAGGAAATCAGATTTGTATCGTTCTCTTTCCTTTGGGTCCTTAGTACTCATGCCATTTTTATACTGCTTCAACTCTGCTGCACAAGAAGAAAATGAAACAATATCGTTAGCTGAAAGACCACAACAAATTTTTTAAATCATGTTGCTTTCTTCAAGTTTAATTACTTATGAGATAATTTGTGAGAATTTTTCTGTGTGCAAGTCAACAATTCTTCTGTTGTGGAGCTGCTCATATTTTTATTCGGCAACTATTATAAGACGTGAACTAGGATAGTGTGCTTCCATGTAAACCCGAACATTGTTTCATCAATCATTGGTTTCTAAAACGAGACAAATCATTTATTGCAGCTGGAGCTGCTACCACCTCTGGCATCTGTAAGTGTTAGCATGGTCTCAACACCAGGTTTAGCTGGATCAGAACAATTGCAGCAGAAGATAGCGGCATCTAATGACACAAAGCCAGCCACCTTACTTCCAGCAGGACCACCCCGGCAATGCACTCCTCCACCAAACGGTGGCTCCAAAGCAGCAGCAGGGGAGGAAGTCAGAGCTGGTAAATTTGTGCTTCCTGATCTAAATCTCCCATTGGAGGAGACATGAAAAATCTTGACCTTCTGCGCAAGTAAAGCTAGACATAGACTGGTGTATATGGATGGATAACTTTTTCTCTCTCTTCTTTTTTCCGCATGAAAGGAAACAACTCCACAATTATATATAGCAGCATTTAGAATAAGTTCTAACATGGTTGTAGGATAAGTAATGCAAAACTGTAATTACAAAATGAATCAATTACCTTCACAACATTATAAACAGGATGCAGGGAATGCTGTTTTTTTTCTAATGATGGATTGAAGGTACAAGGGATAGTTAGGATCTCGAGTTCTTGTCGAGGTTAAGGTTGTAGTAGGGTAGAGATCCTAAATATTTAGCAGCAGTTTATATTCTTTGTTCAAAGGCTGTCTTGATTCTTTGAGGGCAAAGACACATATACATTCCTTTGATTCCTTGCAGGAAATATACACATAAATTGTAACTAGTATTACTATTTCATATTGCTTTCTTCTCCATGGTTTTTCTTCTGTCTTTTTTGTTTTGTTCTTGTCTGAGTCTCCCATGCCCCAACAGGTCTTGTTCTTCTAGCAACATACATATCTTACACTCTCTCTCTCTCTTACTAGTAGAGTGCATTTCATCAACAATTTTAGGATGGTGTAATAAGAAGCAATGATGTATGATTGCTTGCATAATGACAACTATAATGATAACTTATTTTATGTGAGAGGTGTTTTCTTGTACGAGTTGAATCATAATGATTTATATCTTCCGAGCCATTTTGTCTTTAGATACCAAAAGAATGATGTATGATTATGAATGAACACTTTTCCAGACTTAGTAGCAGAGGAAGAGAGAGAAACAGTGTACTAGTCAGTGATCTCACACAGTGACAGAGAGTAGCTCTTTCTCATCGCTTAGATAACGTGTACTTTTTAGTTTTTACTATCTGCAGTGCCTCTCTCTCTCTCTCTCTTCCTTGAACTGTGTGAGAGAGAGTTTTCTCTCTCTCTCTCTCTCTCTCTCTCTCTCTCTCCCCTTGCGCTGTTGCCGGGGGTGCATAGAATCATCATAAGATGACGTTTCCCAAAATCCCCCAAAGCTCCTCTTCTTGATCTCTTGGCCCGCTACTATTTTTTTCTCTAATTTTAATTGCAAAACCATTTTACTTCTTCAAAAATAATTAGTCTTTAACACTTCTTTTGGTATGAAATTTCACAAATTCCATATAAATCACCATCTAATAGTAAAATGATCCGTGTATATATGATTTTTTTTCTTCCAAATGTATTTAATTTGATGAAAATTGAAGAAAAATACGTGTATTTTGTAAATATTTTGGGAAAAAAAACCATATATATTGATGATTTTACTATTGATGGGTAATTCAAATGAGTAGTAGGAAGGTAAATTTGTGAAATTCTTACTCCCAAAAGAAAAGAGATAGTAAGGACTAATATTTTTAAAGAATAACATTTTTATACTAAAATTATAAAAAAATAATTTTAAAGTTAAATAATTACGATAAATTTAGTAATTATAGGACTAATCATACCAATTTCTCTATACTAAATCACATCATATGCATCTTATTAATACGTAAATCGTGTCTTTGTTTTAGAAATAAGAAAGTTTAATATTGAACCCATAAATAATTAATGTGACGTAATTTAAAAAGTTCAATATTTATTTATTAATTACCTTCATAACATAATTTTCAATAATACAAACGCCACTAAAAATAATCACACAAGATCTTTAATATATATCATTCTATGTTTTCCTTTTAAAAAAAATATTATATTACTTTTTTTATATCATTTTATGTTTCATTCTTTTTTATAACCTTAAATTTTATCTTTCTTTTTAAAATTAATTATATTTTATTAATAGATATATCAAATTAAGAATCCGACACAATAAATAAAAGATTAGCCCATATAACAAAGATTAAAACGTATGATCCCTCATTTAATTTCACAATTTCCAGCAAATGTGTATAGTAGTTAATGACTTCCACAATTTCCTTTTTTTTTTTTCCAGCTGAAAAGCATATCAAAAATATAAATTTGAACATACTTATAGACAAATATTAAAAATACAAAAAATAATATAGCTTTTAATTCATATTGATTCGGAGTATTTTTTATACCTCTAACAAATAAATATATTTTTAATAAATAAATAAAAAGAGATAAATGAATAAAAACATGTAAAAAATATATTAAAAAATGTAAAATAATTTAAACACACTTATATTTCTAAAAATACTTATATTTTTTATATTTTTTATCAGAGATAGTAATATAACTCACTCCATTATGCAACAATTCAATCACTGATCAACAATAAAATAAATAAATAAATAAAGAGTTAATAGCTAATTAGCTAAGTTCATATGTTATAGAGAGAGAAGATACACAATAATTATCAAATACTACAAAAACCTAATAAGATTACAACAAAAACCAAGTCTTGATATTCATACTAAAAACCCTAGCTAGCTACTACTTAATTACCCACATATATAGATGTCACAAAATATATTAATTACTATTAGCTTAGCTAATTAAGTAATTAATTACTAATTAAACAACCATAGAAGTAGAAGAAGAAGAAGCTCTACTTCTTCTGTCACTAAAACCACCGCTTCCTAACTTCAAATCCAGCTCCACTTCATCATTAGCCGCCGCCGATGGATTATGGCTGAACAGCTGAGCTAATGAAGTTACCACGTCAGCACACTTCTCATTTACAACATTTCTCCTCGAATTATTATTATTATTTCTTCTCCTCTTCTTCTTAATTTCACGAGAAGAATTAATATTAGACGAGGAGGACGATATTATAATTTCATGAGAAGGAGGAGGAGGAGGAAAAACCGAAGGAATTTGAAAATTAGTACGAGCTTTAGAACCCCTTAGCCTTCTAGCCGCCGTATCATAAGCTCGAGCTGCTTCTTCAGCCGTATCGAATGTTCCTAGCCAATGACGGCATCTTCCAACTCTATCCCTTATTTCAGCAGACCATCTTCCCCATGGCCTTTTTCTCACTCCTCTGTATGAAGAAGATGATGATGATGAAGAATTCTTCTTTTTCTTCTGCACCACCACTGATGATGATGATGAAACGACGCCGTTGTCTTTGTTGTTGTTGTTGTCTGACGTGGTGGTGCCGGTGGAATTAGGTTTTCTTGATCCGAAGAGGATATGTTCTCCGACTACTGCTGCTATTCCTTCAAGAACAAGGGGTTTTTCGACATTAACAACTTGGGATTGGAGTGGCTCTGATGAAATTTTAGGGTTTGAGAAGGAAGAAAATGGGAAGAAGTTAGGTTGAGCAAAGGAAGAAGGGAAAATGGGGGACATTTTGAAGGTAGTGTCCATATTGAGATAAGTGAGAATTTTAGGACAAATAACCCTTCATGGGGTCTAATGAAACTCGTAGTTTCACAAGTTATTTATACTAGGTGGAAATTATTATTTTATTTCGATAAAAAAAATTATATACGAACTCTGTTTTATATTACCCGTCACTCAATTTCAAATAGAACATTAAATGATACTCCCTGCGTGACACGTTAGTTATCGCATAAATATATATTTTATTTCAAAATATCTGTCACTTTAGTATTATAGGATGGTATAATATAATAAATATTTAATAACAATCAAATAAACTTATATTTTTAAGAAAGGACAATTTAATCTATTTAACTTTAAATTAAAACAACATAATTATTTCTTAAAATTTGTGTTGTGTTTAACATAATAGATAATATGAAATGAAGGAAGTAAACACTTACGTAAAAACTTTTAGTATAACTATTAATAACGCTCAAATGATAATTTAGTATTTTTCTTAATGTAGACAATCTAATTAAAGAAATTACTTTTTTTAATTATAGTGGGCTCTAAATCTAAAGTAATAGTTAATATAAAACCATGGTGCTAATTTTTTTTCTTGAAAAATATTTTAAAAAAATAAGTTTATATGACTTTAAATTATTTATACTTTTCTATTTATAACTATAAATTATTATTTTAGCATATGTTTTTATCTTGAATTATTTTTAATATTATAAATTAAAAACAATCTAATAATTTCATAATAACATTCAATTTATTTTCTTTTACATATTTTTTATAATATAACCTAAATGATTTAAATATAATTGTTTCCCCATTCAATTGGACAAATAGATTAAATTTCATTTTGTAATCTTTAAATTGTTATAATTGTAATGTCAAAAAATAGCTTGTAAATATTAAAAATAAAATAAAACTTTATAATCATGCTTAGTAAGAAAATAATTTAAAACTATATATAAGTCTTTTTCTCAAATTTAAAATAATGAATTGATGAATTTAGATTTTGTAAAAAGTATTATAGATATTGGTGTCAAATTGGATTAGACACCTACCATCCGTCATCGGTATTTACTTGCTACGTACTCGTCCTTTCTTGGCAGAAGGGATATACTCCTTCTAAATTACAATATTACCCCCTTGCATGCACTTTTGTTTTTATATATATATATATGGAGTGATTTTTGTTTATCATATAAATTATATTTGAATCAATAATTTTATGTTAGAATTTGGGTTTGGGCCTAACTAGCACCCCCTCACGTCCAGGAATGGACATCTGGTGCGTGGAATTTTCGCAGCCCAACTCGGGCAGCCCAACAACTGGCTCTGATATCATGTTAGAATTTGGGCTTAGGCCTAACTCACCCCAAAAGGTACCTCAAGAGGGGAGGACTGCCCAAGTCTTTATAAGTTGTAATTATTTTCTTTAATTAGCCGATGTAGGATTCTCAACATTTTAAAATATATAAATAAAATACGACTAATGGTATGTTGAGAATGAAAATCTTACGTCGGCTAATTAAAGAAAATAATTACTATTTATAAAGACTTGGACAATCCTCCCTTCTTGAGGTACCTTTTGGGGTGAGTTAGGTCCAAGTCCAAAAAATCTAACATAGTATCAGAGCCATAATGTTGGGCCACCCGCAGATGTCGAATCCAGCAGAATCTTCTTTGTTTTTTGTTTTTTATGTATCTAAATTATTTTCGTGCATCTAAAAACTATCTGGCACCATAATTTGCAGCAGAATCTGACCAAAACCCTGACATGGCTCATATGGTTTTGGCCGGATTCCTCAAAAAATGTATTATCGTCGGAATAATTTTAAATGTACGAAAATTGTTTGGGTATATAAAAAATAGTGAATAAAAAAAGTATAAAATTAAAAATATTGTATAATGTAAATATATAAATGAGCAATTTTCCAATATATTTTCTCATAATAACCTATTTTGCACAAATTGAAACAAAAACATTTCAACAATTCTATTAAAAACTAGTAAATAGGTTGATCATTAAATTAATAGTTATATCATGAGTTTATATTAATAATAATTTATTATAAAGATAAAAAAATTTCTATTATAAATTTATAGTTATATCATGAATTTATATTAATAATAATTTATTATAAAGATAAAAAAATTTCTATTATAAAAACAGTTTATGAGTAATAACAAAAATCTTTTGAATTATATTAAATTATATAATTGTTTCATGTAGTTAATTAATACCTTCTCTTTTCGTATAAAAAAATATGAGCTCACAAGATATTTAAATATTAACTATTATATATAGGTTTATAATATAATTTTTTATAAAAATAGGTAAAATTATAGTAGAAGTGTTGTGAGAATCTCAACCTCTCTAATATAGAGGTGGTTCTTTGAGTCTGTCCGATTTCAATTCGGACACCGGTTAGGATAACCCACGACATCCCTTGACGACACTCCCATGAGCCGAGTTTTTAGTTCCTCCCATGAGAAATGCCAATCCTTGCCTTCTTGTTTGGTGTGAATGCTTGTTCCTGTGCGTATCGCCCTAGGTACAATCCTTCTAATCTATAGGTACCGATGATTGAACGATATCCTATCGCAGATAGGAAAGGAGAGAAAAACAAAGCAATGCCAAGAGCTCCGTCTATCGATGAACAGCGGATTAACGGAGCTCTCTCTTTATCATCTCGTTCCAGAGCTATTGAGTTACCATAATTTACATTTTCTATCTGGACGTCAAATAGTCGGGTGAAATTCTTGTAGAAGTAAGAGAGTAAAATATAGAGGCCATTATAATAGAGGGTAAATATGTCTTTTTAGGAAAAAGTTATCATCAGATGGATCTAAATAAATATGATAGGATAGATGCGGAGGTTATTTTAAGATCTCTGATCATCTAATTGCTTTAGAGCCGTCGGATTATTCGAGCTCACGTCGGCAAAGCGTCACTGTGGCGTCAAACAGAAAAGATTGTTTGACTAATATCTTGATATCCCATGATTACTGGCTTTAACCAGGGAAAAATTCGTATGATAAACAAGTGCACATTAATAACCGTGTGGTGCCATAAAAATAACCATCATATAATAAGATGAGCTCTGATTTTTACTTAAGGCCGTAAGATTTAAGATTTACGTTATATGATGAATGGTTTTGATCACATCAGTCGGGGGGTTTACGTGGACCCTCGTTTGTGGTTTTGATTGGAGGCAAAATCTGGAGTTTTTAACAGCGGTGATGTAAATCTTTTGGGTGCAGTAAAAGGGACCTTTTCTTATTTCTTTCAATTTTTCTTTTTAATTAAATGCTTCTTTGACATTTTTTTATTTGCCTCATCTAATCTTGGCGAAATCCCTCGCTCTCAGGCGCCCACCAAATTATCCGACATTCAAGTGGAGAATGTAAATCATGGTGACTTAACGGTCCTGCAGACCGGAGGATAGGACCTGGTGCGCACAAGGAACCACCTCCCTCAGTGGAGAAATTAAAATTCCCACACTGCCGCTAGCAGGATTTGCCTCATCTAATCTCTTCTTGTCCTTTCCAATATAGATTTCTTGCATCATTCATTAACAAAAAAAAAACTATTGTATGAATTACTAATTACTTGTATCCTCTCATATGTATAGGAAAAACAAAAAAAGGTTTGTTAAAATATAACGTCATATTGTTTATGTTTTTATAACTTATTAATTTTTATTAATAATTTTAATAAAAAGAATTCATCCGAAAATAATGATTCTATAGTAAAAGTTTAAAATTTTTTAAAAATATCATTTTACGAGTTTATTATTTATTTATTATTATATATTAAGATAATAATACTATTCATTATGAAAATTAATATATGATAATAAATAAGAATTAGACAAGTAAAATAATAATTTAGAAAGACTAAATATTTTACGTTTTTTTTGATAATTTTTTATTGAAATTAATAATAAAGATTAATTCATTCTGAATATATATAAAAATAAGAATGTATTTGTAATATATATATATATATAAATAAATAAATTAATCATATAGTAATATGGATAACTTCCAATGGAAAAGGTAATTAATAACCCTAAAAAAATTACTAATTACTCTATTACGATTAATTGCAGAGTCCATCCAAGAACTTGGACTTCTCTTAGTTGAATTACTTTGAATATCCCTTATTTTGTATAGTAATTGGCTTTCATAAAATTTAAGTAGAAAATTAATATTTATTTATTTTAATTGAAGATATTTATTTTCTTATTTTAAGGTTTTGCAAGTATTGTATATTGTGGACATAATCTTCTAGTATATAAATAAGAGTAAATTCTTCAATAATTATAAAATAATAAAAGAATTAATTTATTCTTCATAAAACAAGTTCCATACTTTCTTCACTAATTTCTCTAGCAATTCTATACTCTTTACTAGTGCTAGATTACACAGTTGTTGGATCCAAATTTGTACTCAATAAATTACAAATCATTTGAATAATGCACATTTACAGCTAGTTTTGGAGTTGTAAAGTTTGTACCCAAAGTTTAAAACCTAACAGCAGCAGTGTATGCATTTCAACCTCTCCAATGTAGGGATGGTTCTTTGTGTGCGCCTCCACTCTGCAGAGCCGTTGAATCACTATAATTTACATCCTCCACCTGGGCGTCGAGCGAGAGATTTCGCCTTCTGATAATATGTTTGGTTTGGGTAACGAACAGTATTTCTGTAAAGAGGGAGACAGAGCCTTTTCACTTCAACTAATCGTTGATTGCAGGTAAGCCTGAAGCTTTGAGGCGACTGATGTCGGTATTGTGTGTGTAGGGCAGAGTCAACGAGAACTTATAATCGGCGACCGACAAACTGGAAAAACAGCTATTGCTATCGATAACTTTCTCAAGATATCTTCCAAACTGTTGGGGTCCTTGCTCCGGATCTTGTTCTCCCGGTGTGAAACCAGTTGGTTTCGCAGTTTTAGAATTCTGCTGATCCCAGCAGATTGCTTAGCCCCGTTCATCTTCGGCGCAAGATCTTATTGGACATTTTTATGGATGATAGATAGTGAAGTTAATTTAGTACATCCATGACAAATCCTGCCTGAAAGTTACTGACTTTGCAGCCCCTAGCACACCCCTTTCAGATATCTGAGGGCAGTCTTCAACACCCAACAATTCTAATTTACATGCTCCAACTAGCGGCTTTAATCCTTCATCTGTTACTCCCAGGCACTTGCCAAGCCTCAAAATACACAATCGAGGAAACTGTCCTACAAGCTGTAGCCCTTCATCTGTAACCTCTTGGCAACCCACCAGCTCCAAGATTTCAAGATAATTTGCAGAAACAAGAGCTTCCATACCAATATCATTGAAAGAATACACATGATCTAGAGCAAGTTCGCGTATGGGGCACATTTTTGTTAACATAAGAATACCATCCAATGTAAATGAAGAGAATGAAGGGAACTCCCCATCAGAAAACGATAACCTCACAGATTGAAGTTGTGAGCAATTGTGAGCGAGTGCCTTTAGAGTTTCATCGGTTAATCTCAATGGATTGTTCATCAAAAGAGGGAGCGAAAAGTCTGAAGGAACTCTGAGTGAAATAGATCGAAGATTGGTTGATTTTTGCGCCAAACAAAGAATGTCGGAGTCTCTCAACCCAACACACATATCTAAGTGAATTTTTTCCAAGTTCTTGCATTTCCCTAAAACACAGGCAAGCCCTCTACCAGGGCTGATGATGCAATTCACCAAGCTTAGCTCTACCATATCGTCACATGGGATCCATTGCTTTTGCCATCGATCTATAGCCAATCTATCATAAAACTTCATATACCGGTAGTTAGCATCTACTTCAAATTGAAGCCTTTTTAATCTACACCAGCTCTGCCCTAGCTTAATTAGATCTCCTTCTCCAATAGCCCTACAATTTTTAATGCAGAGGTCCTCAAGAACTTCAAGCTTCGATAGATATTCTAGCCACTCGACACTGCTAACATTAAGACAACGAATAAGGTGGAGGGCTGTGAGCATTTTGCAGCCCATAACAAGAGATAGTATCCCACAACCAGTTATTCTCGGGGCAAAGTTGAGCTTCAATGCCGAAAGTTTAGAGCAACTAGCCAGATAACTTAGGCCAGCATCGGTAATAAATGTGCAGTAGCTTAAAGTGAGATCCTTGAGAAAAGGGCAGTTACTTGACAGGATGCATAGCCCTTGATCATCCAATTGCTTCCCTAACTTGGACATCCAACCGGAATAAATAATTTCCACCTTCTCCAAACTGAGGAATCTATTGCATAGAGATCTTAAAGCTTCATTTGCAGGATCTAATCCGCATCCAACCCTCATAAATTTTCTTTGTTCGTTATCCAAATCATAAAAGCGTTTACAAGTTAACGACACAGAGTTTCTATCGGTAGTTCTCTTAATCCGGCTCAAAATTTCCCAAACTATTTGATCAGGCAAATAATCCATGGAGATAAAAGATTGATTATTTGCATCAATGGGAGGAAAATTTCATAGCATCACCTGAATGGATTCATATGTTCATTAACAAAAAAGAACCATAAGTAACTACAAACACGATCCGAAAGAACAACGCTGGCAAAATCAATCATATATACAGATTACTCATCCCAATTAAATAATCCAACGAAAATTGCAGACCAAAATCATACAATCAGCGGTAAGATCAGCTATATAAATCCATGTAAAATGGTAAAAATCAGATGGAAAATAATTTCAAGTAGAAATAGAAAACTCCGCATGAATTAAAAGAAATAAAGATCCAAACTTGCAGATGAAAATCACCATAAAAGAACGAACCACGAAAGAGAAAAAGAAGAAAAAAAATTTATATAATTCTGCTAAAATTTCAGACCTCCCAATTCAAAGAACAAGAATTACATAAAGCAGAGATGATGGTTACCTGAAAACTTTGGGTAAGAGAGGGGGAGATGGTGATGTAGAAGAGGAGAAGAAGAATGTGGAAAATGATGAACTTCCTTCCTAACAAAATATCCAGAGAAGGCATTGGAATCCTATCCCACCTATTGATTTTCTAAAAAAAAAAAAAAAAAAACATTTTCTTTTATTACATGTGAGAGTCGGCTTGTATTGAGCAACATAGTACTTGACAAGGCTTAATACAATCCATAATTTAAGGAGGGTAATGCTTAAAAAGGTTTATTCTTAAAATATTATTGGAGTTCTAATTTGAACAACCAACATCAACGATTTTATTTATTTCCATCTATTTCACGATACTCATTAGTGCGTGACGACCATTATTTGAGAGAATCGGTGAGCGCCGGTTCCAATAAGTACCTATTATATTCATCTCGAAAAAACATTGTTGAGCTTTTATATACCTTTATTGACATGATATTTATCCGAAACTTTATATGATGCATTTCCACGACATGTGGAATGTATACAATTTTTTCGAGAATTTTTTGAGATAGACTTTTTTCGGATAAAAAGTTTAGTATTTGACTTGATATATAGCAAACGGTTTCGAATTACGCATCGTCAATTTTTGAATAGCAAACATCAACAATTTTATTGGTTCCGATCTATTCCTCGATGCCCATTAGTGCCTGAACGACCATTATTCGAGAGAATCAGTGAGTGTCGGCTCCAATTAGTGCCCATTATATTCGTCTCGAGTAAATATCGTCAAGCTTTTATACAACTTTATTAACATGATATTCTTCCGAAACTTTGACGACGCATCGACACAACATGTGGAACATATACGAATTTTTCGATAATTTTTCGAGACAGACATTTTTCGGACGAAAAGTTCAGTATTTGACTTGATATATAGAAAACGGCTTCGAATTACGCATTGTCAATTTTTGAACAACCAACACCAACGATTTTATTAGTTCCGATCTATTCCTCGAAGCCCATTAGTGCCTGAACAATAATAATTCAAGAGAACCGGAGAGAGTTGGCTCCAATTAGTACCCATTATATTCATCTCGAAAAACATGATAGTTAGCACATGAATTCGGCTTTAATGGGAATGTGAAACTCTATTTTGTGTATTTATACTACATGAAAAACAATCAGAATCCTTTTCAGCGATTTTTTAGCGAACTTTTTTCAGACCAAAATTTTGTAAAAAACGTGATGATTAGCACACGAATTCGGTCTTTAATTGGAAAGTGATACTTCATTTGGTTTATTTATACAACATGAAAAACATTCATAATTGTTTTGAGCAATTTTTTCGAGAGCTTTTTTTCAAAACTAAATTTTGTAGAAAACGTGATGATTAGCACACTATTTCGGGCTTTAATAGAAAAGTGATACTTCGTTTGGTTTATTTATACAACATGAAAAATATTCAGAATTGTTTTGAGCAATTCTTTGGAGTTCTTTTTTTTTAACCTAAATTTTATAAAAAATGTGATGATTAGAACATGAATTCGGGCTTTAATGGGAAAGTGATACTCGTTTGGTATATTTATAAAACATGAAAAACATTCAGAATCGTTTTGAGCCATTTTCTGGAGAAATTTTTTTCGGACCTAAATTTTGTAAAAACGTAATGATTAGCACATGAATTTGGGCTTTAATGAGAAAGTGATACTTCGTTTTGTGTATTTATAGAAAATGAAAAACATTCTAAATCGTTTTGAGCAATTTTTTTGAGAACTTTTTTTCGAACCAAAATTTATAAAAAACGTGATGGTTAGCACACGAATTCGGGCTTTAATGTGAATGTGAAACTTAGTTTTGTGTATTTATACTACATGAAAAACATTCAAAATTGTTTTGAACAATTTTTCGGAGAACTTTCTTTAGACCTAAATTTTGTAAAAAAACGTGATAGTTAGCACACGAATTCAGACTTTAATGTGAATGTGGAACTTCGTTTGTACATTTATGCAAAATGAAAAATATTTAAAATCTTTTTGAGCAATTTTTTTGAGAACTTCTTTTCCTACCTAAATTGTGTAAAAAACGTGATGGTTAGCACACAAAAGCACACGAATTAAGCCTTTAATGGGAATGTGAAACTTCGTTTTGTGTATTTATACTACATGAAAAACATTCAAAATCGTTTTGAGCAATTTTTTGAAGACCTTTTTTTTAGACCTAAATTTTGTAAAAGACGTGATGATTAACACACGAATTCAGGCTTTAATGGGAATCGGATACTTTGTATTTTGCATATATACAACATGTAAAACATTCAGAATCGTTTTGAGCAATTTTTGGGAAAACTTTTTTTTAAACCAAAATTTTGTAAAAAAAGTAATGGTTAGCACACGAATAAGGACTTTAATGGGAATCTGATACTTCGTTTTGTTCATTTATGCAACATAAAAAATATTCAGAATCCTTTTGAACAATTTTTTGAAGAACTTATTTTTTGACCTAAATTTTGTAAAAAACGTGATGGTTAGTTAGCACACGAATTCGGGCCTTAATGGTAATGTGAAACTTCGTTTTGTGTATTTATACTACATTAAAAACATTCAGAATCGTTTTGAGAAATTTTTTTGGGAATTTTTTTCGGAGCTAAATTTTGTAAAAAACGTAATGATTAGCATACGAATTCGGGCTTTCATGGGAATCTGATACCCCGTTTGATTCATTTTTACAACATGAAAAACATTCAGAATCGGTTTTAGCAATTTTTTGGAGAACTTTTTTTGGGACCTAAATTTTGTAATAAATGTGATGATTATTAGCACACGAATTTGGGTATTAATGGAAATCTGATATTTCGTTTTTTGCATTCATGCAACATGAAAAACATTCAGAATCTTTTTGAGCAATTTTTTGGATAACTTTTTTTTGACCTAAATTTTGTAAAAAAGTGATGATTAGCACACAAATTCAGGCTCTAATGGGAATTTGATACTTCTTTTTGTGCATTTATACAACATTAAAAATATTGAGAATCGTTTTGAGCAATTTTTTTGAGAACTTTTTTTCGGACCTAAATTTTGTAAAAAACGTGATGATTAACATACGAATTCATGCTTTAATGGGAATCGGATACTTCGTATTGTTCATTCATGCAATATGAAAAAATTCAGAATCGTTTTGAGGAATTTTTCGGATAACTTTTTTTCGGATCTAAATTTTGTAAAATACGTGATGCTTAGCACACGAATTTTGGGCTTTAATAGGAATCAGATTCTTCATTTTGTGTATTTATGCAACATGAAAAACATTCAGAATCTTTTTGTGCAATTTTTTGGAGAACTTTTTTCGGACCTAAATTTTGTAAAAAACGTGATTGTTCGCACACGAAGTCGGGCTTTAATGGGAACGTGAAATAATTTCATTTTGTGCATTTATGCAACACGAAAAATATTCAGAATCCTTTTGAGTAATTTTTTTAAGAACTTTTTTTCCGACCTAAATTTTGGAAAAAACATGATGGTTAGCACACACGAATTCAAGCTTTAATGGAAATGTGAATCTTCGTTTTGTGTATTATACTACATGAAAAACATTCAGAATTGTTTTGAACTATCTTTAGGGGAAGTTTTTTTCGGACCTAAATTTTATAAAAAAGTGATGAAATGCACACGAATTCGGGCTTTAATGGGAATCTGATACCTAGTTTTGTGCATTTATACAACATGAAAAACATTCAAAATTGTTTTGAGCAATTTTTTGAAAAACTTTTTTTAGGGCTTAAATTTTGTAAAGAACGTGATGGTTAGCACACGAATTCAGGCTCTAATGGGAATGTGAAACTTCGTTTTCAGTATTTATTCAACATGGAAATATTCAGAATCGTTTTGAAAATTTTTTGGCGAACTTTTTTTTGGAACTAAATTTTGTTAAAAACGTGATGGTTAGCACACGAATTCGGTCTTTAATGTGAATGTGAAACTTTGTTTTGTGTAGTTATACTACATGAAAAATATTTAGAATCGTTTTGAGAAAATTTTATGGGAAATTTTTTTCGGACCTAAATTTTGTAAAAAAAGTGATGATTAGCACACGAATTCAGGCTCTATTGGGAATCGGATGCTTCGTATTGTGCATTTATACAACATGTAAAACATTCAGAAACATTTTGAACAATTTTTGGGAAAACTTTTTTCCAGGCCTAAATTTTGTGAAAAACGTGATGATTATCACACGAATGCGGGTATTAATGGGTATCTGATACTTCGTTTTGTGTATTTACACAAAATGAAACACATTCATAATAGTTTTGAGCAATTTTTTGGAGAACTTTTTTTCGAACCTAAATTTTGTAAAATACGTGATGCTTAGCACACGAATTCGGGCTTTAATGGTAATGAGAAACTTCGTTTTTTGTATTTATACTACGTAAAAACCATTCAGAATCGTTTTGAGAAATCTTTTTGGCAATTTTTTTGGACCTAAATTTTGTAAAAAACGTGATGATTAGCACAGTAATTCGGCTTTAATTGGAATCTGATACTTCGTTTTGTGCATTTATGCTACACAAAAAACATTCAGAATCCTTTAGAGTAATTTTTTTGAGAACTTTTTTTGGACCTAAATTTTGTAAAAAACGTGATGATTAGCATACGAATTCGAGCTTCAATTGGAATTTGACACTTCATTTGGGCATTCACACAACATTAAAAACATTCAAATCGTTTTGAGCAATTTTTTGGAGAACTTTTTCCGGACCTAAATTTTGTAAAAAACGTGATGATTAGCACACGAATTTGGGCTTTAATGGGAATCTGGTACTTCGTTTTTTGCATCTATGCAACATGAAAAATATTCAGAATCCTTTTCAGCAATTTTTTGCAGAGCATTTTTGGACCTAAATTTTGTTAAAAAATGTGATGATTAGCACATGTATTCGGGCTTTAATGGGAATTTGATACTTCGTTTTGTGCATTTATACAACATAAAAATCATTCAGAGTCGTTTTGAGTAATTTTTTGAAGAACTTTTTTTTTACCTAAATTTTGTAAAAAAACGTTATGTAATGCACACGAATTCGGGCTTTAATGGGAATCTGATACTTCGTTTTGTGCATTTATGCAACATGAAAAACATTCAGAATCCTTTTGAATAATTTTTTGAAGAAAATTTTCTTGCACCTAAATTTTGTAAAAAACGTGATGATTATCGCACGAATTCAGGCATTAATGGTAATGTGAACTTCGTTTTGTGTATTTATACTACATTAAAAACATTTAGAATCTTTTTGAGCAATTTATCGGCGAACTTTTTTTCGGACTTAAATTTTTTAAAAAACATGATGGTTAGCACACGAATTCAGTTTTTAATGGGAATGTGAAACTTTATTTTGTGTATCTATACTATATGAAAACATTCAAAATCATTTTGAGAAATTTTTTTCGGACCTAAATTTTATAAAAAACGTGATGATTAGCATACGAGTTCGGGCTTTTATGAGAATTTGATACTTCACTTTGTGCATTTACACAACATGAAAAACATTCAAAATTGTCTTAAACAAAGTTTTGGAGGACATTTTTTCGGACGTAAGTTTTGTGAAAAACGTGATGATTAACCCACGAATTCGGGCTTTAATGGGAATGTGAAACTTCCTTTTGTGTATTTATACTACATGACAAAGCATTCAAAATCGGTTTGAGAAATTTATTTGGGAAATTTTTTCGGAACTAAATTTTGTAAAAAACGTGATGATTAGCACAAGAACTCGGGCTTTAATGGGAAACTCATACTTTGTTTTGTGCATTTATACAACATGAAAAAAATTTAGAATCGTTTTGAGCAATTTTTTGAGAACTTTTATTCGGACCTAAATTTTGTAAAAAACATGATGATTAACACACGAATTCGGGCTTTAATGGGAATCTGATACTTCATTTTGGGCATTTATACAACATTGAAAAATATTCAGAATCTTTTTGAGCAATTTTTTGGAAAACTTTTTTTCAAAGCTAAGTTTTGTAAAAAAGTGTGATGGTTAGCACTCGAATTCGGGTTTTAATGAGAACCTGATATTTCGTTTTGTGTATTTATACATTATGAAAAACATTCAAAATCGTTTTGAGCAATTTTTTGGAGAACTATTTATACAACATGAAAAACATTGAATGTCGTTTTGAGTAATTTTTTGAGAATTTTTTTTCAGACCTGAATTTTGCAAAAAACATGATACTTAGCACACGAATTCGGGCTTTAATGAGAATCTGATACTTCGTTTTATGCATTTATGCAACATGGAAAACATTCAGAATCTTTTTAAGCAATTTTTTTGGAGAATTTCTTTTCGGATCTAAATTTTGAAAAAACGTAATGGTTAGCACACAAATTTGCGTTTTAATAGGAATATGATATTTCGTTTTGTTTATTTATACAACATGAAAAAAATTCAGAATCGTTTTGAACACGTTTTCGGAGAACTTTTTTTCTGACTTAAATTTTGTAAAAAACATGATGATTAGCACACGAATTCGGGCTTTAATGGGAATCTGATACTTCATTTGTGCATTTATACAATATGAAAAATATTCAGAATTCTTTAGAGTAATTTTTCGTAGTACTTCAGTTTGTATATTTTTACTACGTGAAAAATACTCATACCTAAATTTTTTTGAGAACTTTTTTTTCGAACTTAAATTTTATAAAAAACATGATTATTAGCACAAGAATTCGGGTTTTAACGGGAATGTGAACTTCATTTTGTGTATTTATACTACATGAAAAACATTCAGAATCATTTTGAACAATTCTTTGGAGAACTTTTTTCGGAACTAAATTTTTTAAAAAAAGTGATGATTAGCATACAAATCGGGTTTTAATGGATATCTAATACTTCGTTTTGTGCATTTATACAACATGAAAAACGTTCAAAATTGTTTTTGAACAATATTTTGGAGAACTTTTTTTCGAACTTAAATTTTGTAAAAAACGTGATGATTAGTACACGAATTCGGGCTTTAATGAGAATTTGATACTTCGTTTTGTGCATTTATGCAACATGAAAAACATTCAGAATCGTTTTGAGTAATTTTTTTTAGAACTTTTTTTTGGACATAAATTTTGTAAAACGTGATGATTAGCACACAGGAATTCAGGCTTTAATGGAAATCTCATACTTCGATTGGTGCATTTATACAACATAAAAAAATTCAAAATCGTTTAGAGCAATTTTTTGTAGTACTTTTTTTCGGACCTAAATTTTGTAAAAACATGATGATTAGCATACGAATTCGGGTTTTAATGGAAATGTGATACTTCGTTTTATGTATTTGTACAACATGGAAAACATTAAAGAAAAAAAAATATCGCCGAGCTTTTGTATACCTTTATTGACATGATATTCATCCGAAACTTTGTACGATGTGTCTCCACAACATGTGGAACGTATATGAAGTGTTCAAGATTTTTTTGAGTTAGACATTTTTCGAACGAAAAGTTCAGTATTTAACGATATATAGTCGTTAGGCTTCGTATTATGCATCGTCAATTTTTGAACAACAAATATCAACGATTTTATTGGTTCCGATCTATTCCTCGATGCCCATTAGTGCCTAAACGACAGTTATTTGAGAGAATCGGTAAGTACCAGCTCCTATTAGTGCTCATTATATTCGTCTTCGAAAAAACTTCGTCGAGCTTTTATATACCTTTCTTGACATGATATTCATACGAAACTTTTCACAATGCATCTCCAACACTTGTGGAACGTATACGAATTTTTCGAGACAGACTTTTTTCAAAGGAAAAGCTCAGCTCTTTTCCTTTCTTTCAAACACTAAGATTAAAATTCATAACTTTGTGATAATTTTAACTATTTTTAGTTGATATAGATAAAGACGTAAATAATCGATGCGTGGGTCTTGAAAAAGATCGATTTTGAGGTAAAATTTCACTTAATACATAAAATTTATAATTTTTTTAAATTCTAGAAGTTGGCCCTTGCAATTCACAAGGGATTTGTTCATAGTGCTCCTTCTTAATTACAAGGGGACTGCTAGCTATTCCCCTTGTTACCAACTAAGGGTATTGTGAAGGGCAAGGGCCAAATTGATTTTTTCTTTGTTTTTTTTGTTTCCTTTACAAATTAACATAATTCATTCGATAACCTTAAGATAATAAAAACAAACTAAAATAAATTAAACAAATAAAACATTATTTGCTACCCCTTATAGATATTAAATAAATAACACATTATAGTACAAACATAAAACAAAACGAAACTTAAACAACAAAAACTAAAATAAAATTAATTATTTTAAAAAAATAAAGCTGACTTAATTTAGCCCTACCGCGAGATCGGGGAGCTGTGGCTCACCCCTGACCGCTGATCAGGGGAGCCACGACTCTCCTGACCAATGGTAGGAATACCCTTTTTTAAGTGCAAAATTTTAATTTGATTTTTTTTTTAGATCTAAAATGATTTGAGCTTGTTTTTTAAATTTTAAATGGGTGAAAATGAAGCAAAACACTTGTAGATTAATATACTAACCTCATTTCATAAATTTTCATTGTATAATGTTTCCGACTTAGATTTAGAAATGGGATTTTGAGAGAATTTTAAAGTTAGAAAAGAATGGAAGAAAATTAAATAAATTGTTTGAACATTTTAAGTGTTGCAATCTTAAATTAGGTGTAAGGTTTGAACTCTTGAACTCACATCAACAATAACAGCCTTAAAATAGAATATTTCATCCCAAAAAAAAAATAAATCTCTACATAAAGTTGTGGACTGATTAAAGGTGTTTTGAATTAAATTTCCATTTGAAAATAAAAAGTGGTTTTCCTTGGTTTACTTGAGATTCCTTTTCCCATAGAGTTTTCTTTTTAAATCTTTCACTAATTAGAAGTACAATACATTTTCCTCTGAATTCTAAAGGTAAAAAAACTGTAGTTGTTTACTTACATGAATACTTGAACAATTTGACCTTAACACAAAGCCTCAATCTACTACTACTACTACTACTACCCATTAACACAAAAAACAGTTGTATTTACATCAAATATACAAAATTCATGTAACAAAAAAGGCAGAGATTATTACATCATAATACTTCAATATACTTTTAATATTTCACCAAAATCATGTTGAAATGACAATATTAGCCTTTTTGTGTTTATATGTCCAACTTTCTTCAGTGTAGCAGGAGTAAAGTTAACTGACATACCCATCAAATAAGCATTGGGGGGATCGTTCATCCTTGGTGGTTTCTCTGGTTATTTGAGGCAATCTGGGAACCAGATTTTGAAGAGGATTCAGTTGGTAAAACTCTGACTTCCTTACTTTCATCTGATGTTGGCTGTGGTTCCACTACATTTCCAGTTTCAAGGCATGCCATCAAACTCCTAAGCTGCATATGTTTTAAGTAACAACAGATTGGAATAAGTCTTGCAATTGAACAACATTATACTAAAAGAAGTACATATTTTATTATGGGATTGAACTTCACCTGTTCCTCCAATTCTTGTATTTTCTCGTCCTTCAACTTTAAAGCTTTCTGCTCCCTACAATTTCAGACAAAACGGATGTTTGGTAATCGTTTTGGACAACAAGATTGCACTATAACACGGACATCAGGAAATTGCAATTACATAAATCTACAGAACATCTTCTCGATTGCAATAGAGTGATCGGAGTTAATTAGGAAGTTAGTCCTACCTTTCTTCAACTTCTGCAATCTTGGTCTCCCATACTTCCTGGTTTCTTTGAAGATTATCATTGATCTGCACAATTGAAAGCAAAAGGTATTCAGAATTCCTGCTCTGAAAATTAACTTATCCGGATGTTTATTCTATTAATTCCAGAAATACATTTTAAATAGAAAGCCAATCAACCAGATTTGTGAATAAACCCAAGCAACACTCACCTCATCAAGAAATTTCTTCTCCTCAACACATTTTTCCAGCTTGGCCTGCAATTTCTGCAATTTTGGGTTCTGATTCAGTGCTTTCTTAATAGCCTCTGAAGTTTCCCTTTCAGTTTCTTCCTCAACTTCTTGCAGTAAAGACTCGAAATACTGTGATCAAAGCAAATTGAAAAAAGGGAAAAGAAATCATTACCCTAAAACATTTAGCAATACTTCTCAAGCATAAACACTTCGGTAGTACATAAACTATTAGTAATTGTTTAAACTGTCAAAAAGTTTAAGCATCCACCATTTGTTTCCAAAATCCGCCAAAAGAAAGAAACTAACCATTTTTTGGTTCTCCAGTTGTGTTGTAAGGAGCTCATTGTACTCATTGACAATCTGAAGTGAACATGTCAAAAGATCAGAAGAAAGTCGCTGAAATACAAATGCAAAAATGTATGGACAAGAGAGAAATTTGATAAAAGCGAAGAGAAAATACTGCTTCAACTTTACTGCTCAAACAAGCCTCTGTAAGTTCAGTGTCATGACCACATTCACAACTACCACATCCATCCCCCTGTGCACAGTGATGGTTCAGCTCAACCAGTTTCCCATCAGTTTTGGATTGTATCAGTCTGTGAACATAGTTATCTCCAGCAAAATCCCAAACACGACGTGTTTCTAACTCAAGCGAGTAGCAATGCTGCGTGTCTTTCCAATGTCGTATGGCATGCCCTTCTTTGTACCTACATACAGATCAATTCAATAACACTGCACATAATAGTTACATATTCTAATCATTCATTCGATAAGATAACAAATATCTTCCCGATACATAATTAAAAATTCTAAAAGAAGTACAAAGATACCTGCCACAACCAACAAAACCACATATCACACACATCCAAAGATTTTCAGAAGTTTGACAGATAGAACATATTGATCTCTCAGGCTGCTGCTGGCAATATCGGCAAACCTGAACCAGGAGATGCAATCAAGTCAAGAAATCTGGTGAAGTTGTAACAATTTGATCTTAAGGAAAATAAAATACACATACAGCAAGAATGGATGAATTTATAAAACTTAGTGACCCCCTATAAGATAAAAGAAGACGAACCAATTCTCTAATTGCACGTGTCAAAAAAAAGTCCACGTTTTTAGCAAAGTAAACCTTAATGCCTGACTTTTCATAATCAGTGGGTAATATTATTACTCAACTAGATACAAAACAGAGTTGCAGAAAAGTGGCAGAGAAATGAGAGAATATCATTAGACAAAGTATCTTCTCATGATAAAGGCACGTAATGTTGTTTTCGGATGTTAGAATAATTAACCATGTTCAAAGGTTATGAACCAAGGGCGGTAGTTCGGAATGAGCCATTTATCATGTCTCACTACTTTCTGCAAATACCCACCAGTAATGAACTACTAAAGCCATATGAATAGAGATAAAAATCCTGAGCCATTAGCAAACAGAAGAGACAAATTCTTACTTCAAAGCATCTATTTGCAATATAAATTACAATATTCAACATACAGAAATAATTTACCCCAAAAATATATCTTTTCAAATTAAGGGATATACTAATTAATATATCTGATTACAATCGCTAAGATGTCTTACAACTACTTAAGTTTGAAGATCTAAAGACTTGAAACATCAAAATCAATGGTCAATAGTTAGAACATAAGACGGATCTGTCCACTGACCAAAGGATAAGAATTCCTGGAAGATGTTGAGACAGGCAAAATCAAAATGAAAATGTTGACTGTACTAACCGGACATGACGAATCTGTCCATTTCGATATACAGGAGCAATGGAAAGAATGGTTGCAGATTGTTGTGAGAATTCCAACCATGTCTTGGTCCAATCTCTCTGCAAAGTCAACATATGTAAGAGAAGTAAAGAAAAGTTACTATGCATACAATATGCCTCCAAGCTTCATACGTTTGTTGTTTTAGTGTCTTGCATATAAGAGGATCCATATAGTCAATAGTTGCAGACACGAACCAAATGCCAATATGTACTACCTCTGTTATAAGTGTCAAGAGTAAGTCAATCCGTCAATTAGAAGACATCTACTATGAAAGTTCTTTAACCTTCACGAATCATATTTACAAAGCAACGGATACTAATTGAATATTCAAACAGGTTAACCAACTCTATATCAACTGAAAATTTTCAAGGTTCAGTTCTGCTAGTACTATTTTTATAATAGCTTCAGTCTATGCAAAACCGAAAGACATTATATACTATTGAAGAATCTAAAAGCTATAACTTAGATTGGTAGTATACCAAGACAGACTGGACATGATGGCTGCTCAAGGGAGCTTACAGGGGAAGTCTGGGAATGCTCAATTGATCCAGTGTACTGTACATCAACTGTGAAAAGCACACGGCACAATTCAACCTACAATCACAGACAAGATTACATGCTGATTGCAAAAGGAAGATCTCTAGAACATGAAGCTCCTAAAGAAACACGAAAACATACCTCAAGAGATGAGAAAAGTTTTCCATTGAAATGCTTATAAAATGAATCTGCTGAGTTCTGACTTTCAAATCTAATCAGAACACTATAATGATCCTCCATGCCATCATTTCTGGGATTTCACATGTCTTGACACATAAATCAGAACTCCCCAAACTAGTAATATTAGAACTAATCGGCCTAGCTCATAAAACTATAATCAATTTGTTCCATTAGAGAAGATACACATGCATGACATCTAACCTTACAATTCGCATTTCCAGCATACGGTGAATGAACGAACCACAAAATTGACAAAAATCTGCATATGTCATGAAATTTGGGACACCAAGCACACAGAGCAGAGGCTTCCTTTCAACCTAATAAACAATAAAAAGAAATAACAGAACATTTCAGCCTCATTTAAGTGTCTTCTTCGACCTTCAGGCTTCATGACTTCAAATTCAGAAATTATCCATTAAATGTCTATAAACACAAGTGATATTCAAAAGCAACTAAATAGCTCAGAAGAATAAATTAATTATTTTTTTCTCAGGGAAGAGTAACCTCTTCTATGACTATATTGACGCACAACTTCTGTGCGCACAAAACAATTCCAAATAAAGTTCGTAAACATATGCGGTAAAAAACGAAATAGGAAGGAATTTTTATGAATAAGTACAATCGAATCTTACAGGGAGATCAGAAGATGAAGATACAATGTCGTCACGGTAAAGATGCATAACGCCTCTGGTCTCCTCAATTCTAGGGTTTCCAGAAGAGAAATGAAAGGCCTGCGTTAAGTTGTCCGAAGTCATGGAGGTTTCCCGATCGAATAATTCCTCCGTCGAAGCTCCGACGAGCGAACTAGCACTAGTTGATGTCTCTTCAAACATAGCTGGTTGGACTTGATGTATCACAGAACAAGAACTGAATTCTAGCGCGACGCGGATAACCTTGGCTCTTATATACTCTTCATCAAAGGAGCGCGACGGTTTGATACCCGCAAGTATATTATTCAGAAGCAAATCATCAACTGCCATGTGCACTTTTATTTTCCTTTTTCATTTTTTGGATTATTTTATTTCTAATTTCACTTTAATTAATAACTCATGGGCTTTTTACCCCTTTTTTTTAGTATTTTTTAAAAAATGACACTAAAATAAGTAAATTTTTATATGCAATATCGACTACTTATTTTATTTTTTTAAGAAAAATAAAAGAAATATTTTTTTTGTTTTTTATCACTTATATTTTTTTCCTATTTTGTGAAAAAAGAAGACAAAATATTTAGTGTTTTTGTGTCACTTTTTGTATTATTTTTTGCATTTTTATCTTCAAATAACTTTTTTATATTTTCAATTTGTGAGCTGGAGAACGAAAGACTTTAAGTCATAAAGCGAAAAAATAATGTAACTACAATTTCATTTTAAAATAAAAAATGCGAAAAAGAACACACACATGTAAGTGATGCAAAACATTAAATATTTTGTCTTCTTTTTCCACAAATAAGAAAAAAAAAAGTTCATTTTTTTATTTTCTAAATAAAAAAATAAAATAGTTAATAACTTTCTCCATATCTTATTTACTACCAAATCAGTATAAAGACTTATTAATGCAAATTTAATCTTAATTTAATATTACCTAGAATATCGCATATGCCATATGCTTTGTGCTCTCTATATATATATATATTATTTATATGTAATCCATGTGATAAATATAAGTGACTAATTAATTAAAATTATTTCTTTTAGAAAAAATAAATAAAATTACTCTTTTTTTTTATAGTTATTAGTGTTTTCTTTGGGGGACATTTTCTATAGTATTAGATTCTAGAATAAAAATTATATAAAAAGCATATTCAGAATGAAGAAGATAATGAATGTTACAACAGCATAAATAAATTAGATATTTCACTTGCAAGAAAATTAGATACAAACAATAACCCATAACAATGCTACCTCAAAATTTTCACATTCTGGACAATGCAGGTAAAAATGGAAGCAATGCCTAACTCTCAGAGTTCAGCAGGTGAATCTTGACAGGAGAATGAAGTTAGTTTGCCTTTCAAAAGGATGTCTTTGACAGAAGAAGCTAAGAACCGCCATCAAACTGCAGCAGCAGGGGTCTTGGACTCTATAGACTTCATCACTTCTTCACCCATCTCTTTGCATCCAACCAATTTCTGAAGGAACAAAGAGGAATTTACTTCCACCAAATCTCAACAGAATACCAGTAGATTTATGTAAGACGAGAGAAAAATGCGATATGCACACATATTTGTTCAGGACTATCTTGAAAAATGCACTTGCAAACATCAAAGAACTATAGATTAAGGCAATAAACCATAAGAGTTCATTCTTTTCTTTTCAACTACTTGTTTTTGTATGGGCAGTTGGTGTTTCCAGAAATATCCAAGCACACAGAAAAGAAAAAAAGGAAAAATGCTGGAGTTTGAAGACCATACATGTCCGGCTGAGTGTATGTCACCAGTACGAAATCCTCTGTTTAAAGCATCCATTACTGCAACCTCAATTCTCTGAGCAGCCTTCTCCTCCCCCAAGCCATATTTCAAAAGCATGGCAGCACTGAGCACTGTAGCTAAAGGATTGGCCTTATCCTGCACGATAACCAAAAGTTCAAAAATGCAGTCAACTGCCGAGAGAAAGAACATATATCAAGGAGGAATCATGAAACTATATGGCTTGTGCTAACCTGTCCAGCAATATCAGGAGCAGAACCGTGTATGGGCTCAAATAATCCAGGCCCCTACAGATAACAACAAAACAAATAATTCTAATAAATGCTTTTCTAATCAAGAAGGGCAACCAATCCTTGTATCAGAGAGAGAAAAAGAAAAAGGGAAAGAACAATCTGTCTATATACCGATTCTCCAAGACTAGCAGATGGAAGCATCCCAATACTTCCCGTGATCATTGATGCTTCATCAGATAGGATATCGCCAAATATATTGTTCGTCACAATTGTGTCAAACTGCAAAAAATAGTAGTAGTTAGAGATCTCGATGCTAATAGTTTTACAGTCATGTATATTTGACATGCATGACTGTGAAACTAACTTTAGAATTATGCCAAAACTGTTAGAAAAACCTGCTTTGGATCACGAACAAGCTGCATGGCAGCATTGTCAACATACATGTGTGACAGTTCAATGTCCGGGTATTCCGAGGCAATAGCTATAACTCTCTTCCTCCAAAACATTGAAGCCTGACCAACATTGGAAAATAAGAAAATTGTAGCCTTAAGTAAAAGCCAGAAGCTGAGCTATTTCCAAGTTCTTTTAGAAGCAAAATACTTGCAACTATAAAAAAGATGTTCATAATACTTTGGTATGTGATTGTGCTTCTATCCTGTCTTTCAAAATTTCATGAACAATAAAGTTATAGGAATCAACATTGATCCAATTAATTGTATCAGAAGGAGGATATATCTACGCAACAAAAATGTACTTCCTACCCTATTTGTACAAGTACTTTCAACAACAACAAAAAAAGACACTATTACCCCCTTTTGATACATTAATTGGATCAATGTTTTTATTTTCCTGGAATTAATTTGATCAATGTTGATCCCTATAGCATCACTCTTTAATGAATCATGCAACATGAGGGCCCTAAAAGAAGGAAACTAACTGCTGAAGTGATTATATGCCAGAATCAGAAAGAACAATCTTGTTATCAATAGAATACCTCTAAAACATTAGCTTTATCAACAGAGCAAAGTTTCCCCCGACGTTTCCGAGCAGTTTCAAATGCAACACGAGCAATGCGATCAATCTGGGAAAAGAGGGAGCAGTTGTAACAAATGAACACAGGCTAAGTCCATAGTAAAAGTGTAATGCAGTACAAGTAGTATTGATAACATGTAAAATCGTTCTCTTATTTTCTATTTTTAGGACTGCAGAGCATATAGTTTTGAATATTTAACAAAATATATAGTTCCCTCAATATCCAGATCTAAATTTCTAACAAATACAAACTGAGAATTTCCAAATGTCACCTTAACTCTTCCCACAGCATACAAAGTTATAGAAAATAAGTTGTAAGTCATAAAGATCAATTCCCCGGTTACGAGTAACTGTGTTCAGTGTTTGTAAATCTTGTCTTAGTGTTTAATCTGTCTAGGAAAGACAAGGCTTGCATGATTGAGAGACAAAGGATGTGAAGCTTTGGAAAGCTGTGAGAAAAAGCTGCACCAGATAATTACCTCATGAGCAGCATATACTTCAGTGTTGAAACCAACTTCTTCACCATTTTCATTTTTGCTAAAGCCTCTTGGCTTTCCAAAATAAATGCCTGATTACAAATATAAAATAATATTAATCATAACAATAACAATAATATAATAATAATGTGTTGTTACAACATGTACAATCCAAAGCTAGAGGTAAGATGGACTGAATTAAAAGGAAATCGAAAAACCCCTACCAAGGCCAAACGTACTAACCTCCAGTAAGTTCTCTTACAACCATTAGGTCTACGCCTTCAGCAACTTCTTTTTTCAAAGTTGAAGCCTCCACCAACTGAAATAGAACATCATCAGATAAATCACTATCAATGAGCTGATAAAAAACTTCACAAATTCCAATTGTATGATGCAGTTATCTCAGAAGAAACATCAATGCGACAGTTTTCAGTTTATTTGTTCAGCGTTCAGCACCCAGCATTTGCTACTCATGGAAACCCAGTTAGTATCACAACTTTAAAATTCTTTCTAAATATCTCATTCACTTTTTCAAGTCAAAAGGATTTTCTGCCAACGGCAAAAGGATAAATACCGGAAAGTGATAAAACTAGAGGTAATGTGAACCAACCACCAGCTTTCCTCTGACGGGACATACTATAAAGAGAAAACCACATGATTAAGCCAAGTTTCAATTGTTCTCTTCTTGTGCTTGCAATGGGACTCAATGTTCATGTTAGACAAATAAATCACCAAATCCAAAATTTAGAAACTCCAGTGACTTGCAATACACATTTTACCTGTGGTAAAACAGTTGCTGGCCTCAAGTTGGCAAAGACCTTCAAACCTTCCCGAAGCTGAAGTAAACCAGTCTCCGGCTTCAAATGCTTCTCGTTTTTGTCCCATTTGTACCTTAAACCAAAAAAAAATGCCAACCACACAATGAACCTATATTGCACAAAAAAATAAAATTACAAAAAACCAGACCATGCTTCTAGATATTCACCCTCCAATAGCTCCAAGTAGAACAGCATCAGATTGTTTTGCACTAGAAAGAGTCTCTTCTGGCAATGGTACTCCAGTCAAATCCAAAGCTGCCCCACCCATAGGCATCTCCTTAAATCCAAATTCAATCCCTGATAGATCCAATTTCAGCCAATTTTTAAAACCTTATATACTTGACATTCACCCAAACAATATATTAATAAAGATCCTCGCTTTTCCTGTCTAATTTCATCATTTCCATTCACCCAAAATCCCATCTTTTAACGTGCTTTGTATTAGAGAAGCCACACCAGCATTCCCATTTCAGCCAACGAGTATCCAATTCATTTTTTTCTTTTTTAAACAAAAGAAAACATTGGCAACAGAAAACGGAAAACAGAGCAAAGTAGGGCAAACGAAATTGCAAACTATGGGCATACCTTCAAGAGACCCGGCAAATACGAGGGCGCTTTTAGCGACGGAGATGACTTCTGGACCAATACCATCGCCAGGAAGAAGAGTGATGGAGTATCGTCTAGTGGGTGCGGAAGCAGAGCAGCGGATTGTGACCCATTTCGGAGCGTGTTTCGAGAGGGATTTGGATGGAAGCTGTTGTTGTAAGCCGAAAGGCTTGCCGTTGAATCGCAGTGACGCCGCCATGATCAAAGGACTCCGCAGTAAACTAAAGCAGTAGGAGTGAAGAGGACTAACAGAACAGTACCGGTGGATATGGAATGGAGGCAGCGTTTTTTTTCCAAGTGAAGTTTTCTTTTGCTTCCCCAACCTCAAAGTTTAAGTTAATTTCATTTCGACCCCCAATTCTTAGTGTATCTCGATTTGGTCCTTCATAGTTTTTCCCCAACTATTAATACATTGGAGGACAAAAGTATGCTAGTTAGGGACATTTTTTTTAAAGAGTTGGGAACATTTTGTATAGATTTAAAGAGAATATTTTGATAGATGTGTATAATATAAATTCTAATCATACCTTATACAATCTAGATAATATTTTTTATTAGATTTAGAGCTTCTAATGCACACCTTGTATAATCTTTTTGACATTTTAGTAATGAAATATTAATCTTGATTGATCAAAATTATGAATCGAACTAACACCACTCTTGCTTAGTAAAATATGTGTGAAAAGCACAAAATATATTGATAAATTTATCCCACTTGTTTATTTTTCTTTGCATTTAATCATTTCACTATATAAATTTCAATTAATAACACCCAAATGGAAAACATTAATATTTTCAGGGATGAAATTGAAAATTATCCTTAAAAGGTACAAGCTTCTAAATCGGGTCGGGTCGGGATTTTGGAAACTCCTACTGAATTAGGTCAGATAACGACTCAGAATCAAGATCCTTTTGTTGGGGAGAGAAGCCTCAAGCGAAAATTCACTAACAGAGTACCGCCACAGGATCGCAAAGAATTTCTTGACAAACGTATCATAATTAATTAGAGAACTATCAGAGAATGCTTTCTTTGGTTACCTGTCGGCGCTGTTCCCTTGATTTTTCTCGTTTTATCCTCTTTCACTTCCAAGATTTCCTGCTGCAGTATCACACTTCTCCCTCCAAAAATCCATCTATTGTCAGTAATTCCAAGAATCCCATTGCTGTTTTCCCTCAAAATTGTGTAAATTCGCCATCAAAATCCAATCTTTCCAGTAATTCAGCTCGCAGAATCCCCGCAAGTTACGGCAATGATATTCTTGATTTTAACTCGGCCACAATACTCGAAACGCTCTCTTCTTATAGCAATGATTGGAAACAAGCATTAGAATTCTTCAACTGGGTTGAATTTTCGTGTGGATTCCAGCATACAACTGAAACTTACAACCGGGTCATTGATATCCTTGGTAAGTATTTTGAATTTGATGCTGCGTGGGATTTAATTCGTAAGATGAGAAAAAGTTCATCTTTTGCTAGACCTGATCATACTACTTTTCGTATAATGTTCAAGCGTTATGTATCTGCTCATCTTGTTAAAGAAGCATTTGATACTTTTGATCAAATGGAAGAGTTTAATTTAAGAGATGATGTTTCTTTTTCGAATTTGATTGATGCCTTATGTGAGCACAAACATGTGATGGAAGCAGAAGAATTGTGTTTTGGCAGCACTAGCAATGGCGGGAAACATATGTTCTGTAGTTTAAATGTAAAAATCTATAACATGATTCTTCGAGGATGGTTTAAAATGGGGTGGTGGCGAAAATGTAGGGAGTTTTGGGAAGAAATGGATAAAAGAGGTATTAAGAAAGACTTGTATTCCTATTCTATTTATATGGATATACAGTGCAAGAGTGGGAAGGCATACAGGGCTGTCAATTTGTATAAGGAGATGAAGAAGAAGGGGATTAAATTGGATGTAGTGGCTTACAATACTGTTATTCGGGCTATTGGGATTTCAGATGGTGTGGATGTAGCACTTAAACTTTATCGTGAGATGGTAGAATTAGGATGTCAACCTAATGTGGCCACTTATAACTCCATTCTGAAGTTAATGTGCGAAAATGGAAGGAACAAGGAGGCACTTGAAATGCTAAATGAGATGTTTAAGAAGAGTTACAAGCCTAATGTATTGACATATCATTGCTTTTTTGGATCTCTTCAAAAGCCCAAAATGATTCTAAATTTATTTGATAGGATGATTGAAAATGGTGTCAGGCCAAGGATGGATACATATGTCATGCTTATGAGGAAGTTTGGAAGGTGGGGTTTTCTTCGACCAGTTTTTCTTATCTGGGAGAAGATAGAAGAGCATGGATTGAGTCCTGATGAATTTGCTTACAATGCCCTAATAGATGCTTTGGTGCAGAAGGGTATGGTTGACATGGCACGTAAGTATGACAAAGAAATGATAGCAAAAGGGCTCTCTGCTAAGCCCAGGGAAGAACTGGGTGGCCAGCTGGTAAATGTTGCATCTGAAGATGGTTGATTTTTCTGTGTGATTTTGGTCACGTGAGATTGAGTATTGTTAGTGGTATTTGGCTGTGATCACTGGAGTTCACAGCATCTGAGCATGATCCCCTGCACAGTGGTCTTTGGTGGATCATGTTCAGGAAGGTGGGAAGATGTAAGATCGAAATGTCTCTACAGGAAGAAATTTGGAAGCAAGAACTCCATCTTGGTCTGTCCTCCGGTTTATCAGTGATAAATAAGGACAGAGGCATTTGGACCTTTCTTTGCTCCGCCATGCAATTCTCCTGAATGATGAAGAAAACATTGAGCATCCTGGGCAGCCTAATAAGAGGCACTTAAGCAGGTTGGCATATTCCGAGGACAAGGGCAGTAACTATTGTTGCTGATCAATTTTGACTGGAAGATACTTACGCAAACATCAGATAAACAGAACTAAAAGGACTAATATTTTTTTAGTTGACAGCACCATATGATGGACGAGCCTGGGGAATAATATATTTCAGAAAGTGAAAAACATGAGCTTCTTGTGAATTTGTATAAATGATGAGTTCTTGTATTTACGCGAAAGCAAGCACTTCATATGGGATGATGTACTTCTGTGCTAGGTACTTCTATATTTGAATCTGATTTACCTTCTTTTGATGGAAATTCTCTAGCACTGTTCTGTAAAGAGCTACTACTCTTTGATTTTGCTTTAGTCCCCAAAGCTGCAGTCTGACAGAACTCCCTCTTTGTGTTCATACATGGCATTTGGAAGGTTAAGTGGGAGAAGAAGTCTGAAAAGTATTCCTCTAGCTTCTTGAAGTGTAAGTTCTAGAGTTCTGTGAAGCAGTAGCTCATGGTGAAAAAAGGTTGGAAGACAAAACCCCCGAACTCTGCTGGCCTGCAAACTCGGAATTATCTGACATGAAGTTTAACAGGAGATTTGGGGGTAAGTTTCACTGGGTAAAACTCATACTTAAGCATATGGTTCATTTCTTGCAAAAATTAATGTAGAAAATAATGAAAACTCACTCAGCCTTTTTCAGCTTTTCTGTCTTTTTCTTTTATTAGTTAGTTGTAATTAATTCCATTTCTATCTTTAATTGTATTTATTGTTGGATTTATGAGAAGTTACTTATAATAAATTCTTTAGATTCCTTGATTCCTACGAGTACTATCAACTGCTTCATTCATTAAATCAAAACTGCTCCTTTGCTAGCAGCGTCTTGTCAAAACATGGCTTCAAACTCAAAATTGAACTTTGATGAAAATCGTTGGATTATCCAAATTCGCCAAACCCTTGAAGAAGAGCTTGAAGAAGAGAATGAGATCCCTGTGAGCATTTTTTGTGTCCCCAAAACTCTTATAGTTAGTAATCCAGACTTCTATATACCGCAACAAGTTGCATTGGGTCCATATCATCACTGGCGTTCAGAACTCTATGACATGGAGAGATACAAGCTTGCTGCAGCCAAAAACACCCAGAAACAGCTGCAGAACCAGAAGTTTCAACATCTTGTAGATCAACTTTCAAGATTTGAACACAGAATTCGAGCTGTGTACCATAAATTCCTAGATCTCAGTGGCGAAACCTTGGTATGGATGATGGCTGTGGATGCTTCATTCTTGCTGGAATTCCTTCAAATCTATGCTGTAAGAGAAGGTAGGGAATTGTCTAAAGTTTCTTCAAGAATGTCACATTTGGTTGATGTTGCAGGACAAAAGTCTGCTCATAATGCAATTCTCAGAGATATGGTGATGCTTGAGAATCAAATTCCACTTTTTCTGTTGAGGAAAATGTTGGAATTTCGATATTCATCACTCGAGGTTGCAGATAACATGTTGCTGTCCATGTTGATCGGGATCTGTAAGGAGCTTTCCCCATTCAGGATGACGGAAGAACTGCCTAATGTTCATCAGGTAACAGAATTTGCTCATTTATTAGACTTTTTGTACCGATTGATCTTGCCAAATCTGGAAAGAATACTAGCTGAAGTAACAGAAACTCATGAGCAAGATGAAGTAAAAGAAGGTGAAGAAAGTTCTTCTGGAAAACCAAATTGCCTAAAACAATTTCTTGGTCAAGTAGAGAAGATCAGGTCCAAACTAAACCATGACCTTCTAGGTTTGCTTAAAAGAATAGTCTTTTCTAGACCTGTGAAAGCCATCTTGATATTGCCATGGGCAATTATCTCTAATCTTCCTGCCGTTATGATCATTAAACAACCTGTAGAGTACTTTTGCTTCAATGAAGATAAAAGGGCCGAAAATCCATCAACCGAAGACTCAACCAATAACATCATTAAACCGCCATCGATGGAGGAAATCACAATCCCATCTGTAACAGAGCTCTCTAAAGCTGGTGTACAATTCTTACCTATGAATGAAGGCATCATGAATCTATCTTTCGACGTTGAAAATGCTGCACTTTCTCTGCCTATAATCAGTTTAGACATGAACACAGAAGTGGTGTTGAGAAACTTGGTTGCATATGAAGCATGCAATGCATCAGGGCCATTGATTTTTACGCGCTACACCGAATTAATGAATGGGATTATTGACACTGAAGAAGATGCAAAGCTTCTAAGAGAAAAAGGGATCATTTTCAATAGACTGAAGAGTGATGAAGAAGTTGCAAATCTATGGAATGGGATGAGCAGGTCTTTGAGATTGACAAAGGTACCCTTCTTAGATAAGGTTATTGAGGATGTAAACAATTACTACAATGGAAAATGGAAGGTCAAAATTGGAAATGTTTTGAAGCTCTACATTTTTGGCTCATGGCAATTTCTTACATTATGGGCTGCAATTATGCTTTTGTTCTTGATCAGTCTGCAAGCGTTTTGTACTGTTTATAGCTGTGTCCGTTTGTTTCATGTTAGGCGGCATGTTTGATTATAGTTTTTGACTATGTTTTGCGGCTTTTGTTGTTTCAAGAACAGAAGATTTCATGCCGATGGTGTCAAGATTTGGGTTGAAAGACGCCGGAAGAAGATTACATGTGTTCGTTTGTCTTTATTTTGTTTTGTTTCTATCCAGGTTTACTGAGTTGGGCGTCTTTTTTATTACCATGGATGGATATCGAGGGTTTGTCTCTTATCCATTTGTGTAATTTATTTTCTATTGTTTAATATAATTACTTATTCAGCGAATGGAAACTATAGATCAATATAGCCATTTCTTCCGATTTTTTTTCAAATTCGATAAATATTGGTTGATCGTATATTTCATTAGAGTTCTATAACTCAGAGTATGAAAGAATCGAATATTCATTGATCAAATGATTCACTCTATAGTGTGTAGATCTAAGTTCACGAGTTGAAGATAAGTGAACTCGAACTGCTAACATTCGCGCCATCTCAACAGTGAAGGGTTCTTGATAAGACTTTCCTTCTGAAGGGAATATGGTTAAGATATAGATGTCTTTCCCTTAATAATCACGAAAATTTTATTATGGACTCGATTCATGTTTCCATTCATGAGTCCAGACCTCGTTATGAGTCACGTAATTCAATATGATTTAATACCAGTTTAATAATTCATAAATAAAGACATAAATCGAGTCATTTCAGAATTTTCTTTATGGATTTGGGACCCCTCTTTTTTCTTGAAGCAAGCTCTTGAAATGGTCAAGCTATGGCCTATTGTGTATTTATTTATTTGGACATCTTACAAGGTGAAACTATAAAACTTATCTAGGATTTCTTTATTGGATCATTTTATCTTCTAAATTAATAGGATTTGGTGCTTAGTAACAATCAAAAAGGGGAAAAAAACCCTCTTAATTTCATTTGTTATTAGGATCAAGTTTTCTAAAGATAATATTTTTCTTCATTGGCTTGAAATTATAAACAAGATATTAAGAAAATATAATTCTTTTAAATAGATCATCTAAACTCGTTCGTATAAAAGATAACATGTATTAAGGTACAAGTGATGCAATATTTAACATGACAAAAAAGAAATATTGTACGAAATCTTACAACATATACTACAAACAATCTCGAGAGTGATTGCTGATTGGCAAGAAGTGGCAAGATTATACGCACAGAAATATCAGTATGAGCTACATTCCCCTCTTTAGTATATTTGAAAAAGAAAAAGAAAGCTATATTGTTATCAAAAGGTAAAATTCCTCGCTCTCAGAGCCTTCACCAGACTGCCCAACGCTCAGGTGAAGGATATAAATCATGGTTACTCGGAGGCCCTTATTACTAATTCTGCAGTTTCAAAACTAACTGAGTTACGCCAAGTGGGCAAAAAAACTATATTATTTTGAGTATACTTTACAAAGGGGAATCATATTATATTCTAGCATAAAGTCCACGTAGAAGAGTTCAAATCTTCGTAGAAACCAATTGCTCAACAACTTAAAAAAAAGGCATCTCTTACCCCCTATAAGTTGACAATATATAATACAACAATTTGATCATAGAATATCTATCATGTGAAAAGTCCATAAAAAGACCATTTATTTATTTATTTATTTTGAAGAAAGTGAATTTTGTAGATCACAACTCAATGTATACGTGACAAGGTGATATCTCAATTAGATAAAAATACTTTTTACTGTATGATAAGTTATCTGTTCGATTCACATGTATACAGTGACTTCAAAGTATCTCTAGACAATTTTTTGTATCCTAACTATATAAAAAGGACGAGTTAATGTTATTTAAATGGTATTACCTTCGATCGAATTTTACCATTTTTAATAAGTATTTATTAAATTTTTTTTATATTTATCTATTTCTCTATTCATTTATTTCAATTCCACTACTTATCTATTTCTTTCATCGTTTATGGATGGTAAAAGTGATATTATAGCTACTATCTCTCTCATTAGAAATATAAGGGTTTAGAGAGGTTGACGATGGTGAAAAATATAAGAGATTTATGCTTTTCAATGGGTATTTCTTATATTTTTTCCATCTATATACATCCGTTTATTCATTTATTAGGCTTTTTATTATCTATCTCTCTTTATTTACTAAGGTTTAAAGGATATTTTGATTCAACAATTGTCTTGTGCACAAGTCTAAAGCTCTATATATTTATGACCGAAGGTAGTAAAAAATTATTTTATTTTCAAAACCATGAATTTATGTGCAAATATATAAAACCCTTATATTTATGACTGGAGATAATAACAATTATTTTCCTCGATGAAATATGAGTTGATAAGAATCGATGCCTCTCCTCCTACTAAAAGGTTATATAATTAAAAGTTCGACTCTTGTTTGATGCTCCCTCAGTTTTTTTACTTGGTACTTTTCGATATCACACAAATTAAGAAAATATAAAATTAGAGAAATTCTTTATATATATAAACTAAATTACTCCGAACATAAATTTCTTACTTCATTTATTACATTGAAAAATATGATTAGAATGAATATTGAAAAATGATAAGAATGATTGGAAATGAGTATTAAATTATAATATACAGATTAAGAGAGAGTCTGAACAATTGAAAATGTATAATGATAATATTTTAATTAAAATTATAATATTTTCAATAACGTAATAAATAAAAAAATATAAAAATTTACACAATGTAGCAAGTAAAACACAGCTGAGCATTCTCTCTTCTCCTCAGTTTTTCATTTTTGTTCTGAACTGAAACGTAGAGTTAAAATTGAGATCAAGTCTTGAGTAGAGATGGTAATAAATGGAGGTAGCCGTTATGGTGGAGTCTGGGAGGGGACTTGAAAGAGCCAAATTAATGGCCAATGGGACGACAGTAGAGAGAATCCAAAACGCGGTATTATACAGAACAGAAGAGTTTCTTAGTGCAAGCGCAGTTCTTTCTACACGTGTTACCTTGCCACCATTGCAAATACGTTTTCTTTACTGAGATTAGATGATGCCTATTTCAGGCCCACCACCACCACAGGAAGAAGAAACGAAATGGTAAAAGATTCCCTTTCTTCTTCTCCATTTTCCCTTGTTAATTAATTCTGGAGCATAATTTCTAATTTCAGAATTACTTCATCAAAGTTTGAACTGAAATCCAAGAAAGGTTCATCATCATGTTCTGGGGCAAACCACCACTCTGTTTTGTTCTTCTTCTTCTTGTTCTTCCAGCCTTAATCTTCATATCTTCTGCTAATGGAGCTTCTCCTGTTGCAAACCATCATTTTTCAGGTAAAAAGATTGATTCTTTTTTGGTTTTTTTAGTTTTTCTTTTAGAAAAAGAAATGGAATTGATTTTTAAGAAGGTGGGTTTTTGTTCTTTACTGTGAAATAGGTGGGTTTGAGGAGCTTAAGGACGGCATCGTTTCATGGGAGATGAAGACGAGGTCTCTTTTGGAGTTGAGGAATGGTAAAAATTCGTCATTGGTATTGGCTGCTGAGAGAACTCGTAGGAAAGACCCTCTTGAAAATTTGAATTACTACACCGGCGGATGGAATATCAGTGATAAACATTACTTTGCTGTGAGTTCACTTTGTTTTTTCCATCCATCATTTTTTTCTATATTTTTAGTATAAAAATTCTCCATTTCTATTTCCTTTCAATTTCAAAAGTTTATGAAATTCTTGATGAATGATGATTTGAAGCATTGAATCAATTTTCTTCCATGATCCATCCCTCTTTCTTGTCTGCCATGTGTTTGATAAAGAGTATCAGAGAAGAAAATTCATGGCAAATTGGCAATGTTGGAACGCGGTTCCGCAACCACACACCTCTCTGCCTTTCATGCATTTTTTATTTTCTTTGCTTTTTCCCCCTTCCAAAAGCTCTGTTCTTTCTACTACATGTTGAAAAAAGCCAAGATTTCATATGATTTCTACTGGATATTTGATATTCAATTTGTTTCCACGAGTACTAGAATACAATTATCTTGTTTATTTCTAGTTTCATTTCTTGCCACAGGCGATAGGCCGCCTGTTTCTGCTTCAAATTCTAGATTTTGCATGAGATATAGACTTTTGGTATAACCATAAATTCTACTATTATTCAATTTTTCATAAATTGATTTCAGTTAGATCTTGCTGTAGTTGATTGTACTTTATGACAATTTAAGACTTAAAACTTTTTCTCTCTTGGATTTTGATGCTGCCTACTTTTTTTGGCCATTTTCTTTCTTTAATGTATTTCTAATCGTTGCTGTTACCTTTTGTGCAGTCAGCGGCTTTTACTGCTACTCCTCTTTTTCTAGTAGCTGCAATCTGGTTTGTGGCGTTCGGCCTCTGCTTGCTTCTCACCTGCTTCTGTTTGTGCTGCTGCTGGCGTCAAAATTATGGCTACTCTCGTACTGCTTATGCACTTTCTCTTATCCTCCTTTCGTTGTTCACAATCGCTACAGTGTAAGCTAACTCTGTTTCTGGGCAATGTTGAAAACAGATTCTTTATGTGAGCTCACTTTTTTTTTTCCCGCTTCAGTGTTGGGTCCATTGTACTTTACACTGGACAAGGAAAGTTTCATGATAGTACAAAAGACACATTGCTATATGTCGTGAGACAATCAGATTCCACAGTTGAGAATCTTAGAAATGTGTCAGATTATCTTGATGCTGCTAAACAGATTCAAGTAGATCAAATCTCTCTACCTTCAGATGTCAAAAGCCGCATTGACCAGGTTCATTCTAAGATTGACTCAGCTTCTTTCACTCTGGAAGATGAAACCAAGAAGAATAAGAATCGTATTGAAGATATTTTAGAGATTGTGTAAGTGTATCCTTTAACCATTCAATATCGCAATTGGTTCTCATCACATCATTCTATAAGTTAATATGCCCTGCAGGAGGAAGATTCTCATTATAGCAGCTGCCGTAATGCTTTTCTTGACTCTCCTTGGTTTTTGTAAGTCTGCATATCTTTTCTACCAATCTTCATCGTTTGTTTAAGTACTAATTGTGATATTTACCCGTCATTCCACTATTTGGCTGCAGTGTTCTCCATTCTGGGCTTGCAGTGTCTTGTTTCCGTGTAAGTTTCCACTTGAGTGCACATTTTCTCCCTCGAAATCGCTAATCAACAGATTAGGTCTCACTAGTTATAATTGTTTTGCAGCCTGGTGATCCTTGGATGGATTTTGGTTGCGGCCACATTTATCTTATCTGGTGTCTTTTTGGTCCTCTATAAGTAAGTTCTATCAGTTAGCATATACATCTTCATGTTTCCATTATGGAGAGTTCAAGAGTCTAATACACATCAAAATTTGTTAATCTTGTTCTTGAGAAGATCCTAAATTCATCTTCATCAAACAAATACATAGTTTACAGAACATCTTCAAGGATAAAAAACAAATAAAAAAAGCTTTATGGTCTTAGTAGTTTTTGCCTCACTATAGATTATTGCCACTGAGTTCATACTTGACCCTACCAGGCCATTATGATATGTCATGTTTCCACTAAGATTTGGTTTGGTTTTTACTCAATTTGGTGGAGATTTAGATAATGAAATTCACCGAGTTGTTCATAATCCAATCCGCAAATACTTTCCAGGTCAAACAAGATAAGATTACTACTGATATGAAAAAATGCAACAATGTTTCCTTAGTATATGTCCAATAGTGATCTTCTCTACTTACACTTTCATTAAAACTAATCTAAATGGTTCCTTTTTCTTAACGAAGCGTGACAGGGGACACATGCTTGGCACTGGATCAGTGGGTTAAGAACCCTACTGCTCAGACGGCTCTAGATGATATTCTTCCCTGTGTTGATGCAGAAACTGCACAAGAAACTTTGTCACAGAGCAAAAATGTTGCTTATCAATTGGTTGGGGTAGTTAATGGAATAATAACAAACGTTTCAAACGCTAATCCTCCAGCCAATGCTGCCGCGCCTTTGTTTTACAATCAATCAGGTCCTCCGGTGCCTATACTCTGTAATCCATTCAACGCAGACATGACAACTCGAAAATGTGCCTCTGGTGAAGTCGAATTCAGCAACACCACAGAGGTAGCTAGCTAACTTTTCATTGCCAAAGAGGGATGATCTTAATCTTATGTTATCATCTTAAATGCACAGGTCTGGAAGAATCATGTTTGCCAGGTTTCAGAAAATGGCGTATGCACAACAGTGGGGCGTTTAACGCCTACCATGTATCAACAGATGTCTTCATCAGTGAATGTGAGCTATGGTCTGTATCGCCATGGCCCGTTTCTCTCTGATCTGATGGACTGTACCTTTGTTCGAGATACATTTGCAAAGATCGAAGAAGATCATTGTCCAGATTTGAAGCTTTACAGTAAGTGGATATTCATAGGATTGTTAATGGTGGCATCTGCAGTGGGACTTTCTTTGATCTTTTGGGTACTTTATGCTAGAGAAAGACGCCATAGAAAATATACCAAATTGGCTGATGCAAGATCATCTCATCAAGATTCATTTGACAGCAAAACTCCACATTAATGATAATAATAATCTTTTAGGGATTTGCAGAATCATTATATTCTATTCTTGTAGGATATAGTATATGGTTTGTTCATTTATTATATATATATATATATAGTCTCCATGAATCTCAATATCTTGTGGGATTTGTATATTATTCCTCTTAGCTCTGGCTTGTCATGTTCATAGACTCTGGACTTTCTGTATTTTCATTAATGGAGATTGTGACGCTTATAAAATTTAACTCTTATTCAGAAAAAAAATATGATATATTATTCTTTTAACGTGATTTTATTTATACAACGCTTTTTCCGTCAGTTCTTTTGATAGGCTTCCTCCGCACCAAGCCAAGACTGAGCCTAGTTACTATCGAAGTCTTAGGCTTTCTTTTCATCCCCATGAGGTTGTCGGTAAGCGGAGAGTGGTCCCATTACTCATAGGTATTGTGAGACTCAGTGCTGAAAGGACTGACTGAGCTACTTGATCCATATATTGATTGCAAAAATATATTTCGTATAAACTCATTCATTTGAGATTATATATCACAAATTTTCGTTTGCATTCAAAGGTCGGTCCTTAGATTTGTATTTTTATATTGAGAATCTCATTAGATCTGTCTATGGTGTGGGGGTGGGATCCCACATGCCAAAAGTATAAGCATATTATCAAAAGGACAATAGTTTATAAAAGACTGAAAATTATCTTACAGTATATTTGTTTTTAATTAAATATATTTTTAGTTAAGAGTTTTTAAGAGGTTGTAGTGCTAAACATTTATATTTAATTCGTTTTGTCAAAATTTTAATTTTATTGTTAGATTGGACATCTGCGTGGGTGGCCCAACTCAGGCAGCTTTGATACCATGTTAGAATTTGGGCTTGGGCCTAACTCACTCAAAAGGTACTTCAAGAGAGGAGGACTGCTCAAATCTTTGTAAGTTGTAATTATTTTCTTTAATTAGCCAATGTGGGATTCTCAACATATACTAATACTTTATAAGCCAATTTTCACTTTGAGAATAGCTTAGTAGGGAGAGAAAATATTTAATTTTTTCAAAAATTTTGAAATATCTTAAACATCTCTTATTTTTAATTTTTAAAAATATTCTTAAAAAATTGTGAAGTTTTTCAAACATTTGTTTAGAATAGACACAATCTTGACATTGCAAATAATTGAAATGTTACATTTATTTTGAAATTTAAAATCATTAATATAAAAGAAACCGTAATCATAATGTGTACCACAATTAGATTTCAATTTCTTTTACGTTGATGATAAATTTAAAATAAAAAATAAATTATAAAGAAAATTTATTATTAAAATATATGTATTATTATAAAATATACTAAGAAATATATTACACGGTCTTGAATGCATTAGTATTTTTTCTCTTTTACGATTAGATTTTCTTTTCTGGTTAACCATTTAAACTATTTTTTTATACAAGCAAAGAAAGAATATCATTACTCGATTAATTTGAATTCTTACTCATAGATCATAATGTATTTTTCTCTTAATCAATTAGATTTTATTTTCCTATTAACCATTTAAACTATTTTTTACTACAAGTAATAAAAAAATATCGCTCAAGATTGTCAAGTATTACAAAAAAAAAATGTATAAGACGAATTCTAGCTGGAAAAATATCATTACAATCAATCTAGTTAGGTTTTAATAATACGTTTCGGTCTTTTTCAATCCTTTTAACAATAATCACATATTTGAGAAGTTATAAAATGTGCCAAACAAAACCTCAAATACAAAGACAAAGACAAGCAAATTAAATTGTATTTTATAATTATTACATGAAAATTAAACATCATATGATGAATCCTAAGTTGATGATTATTGATTGGATATTCATAATGCCTAAATTCTTTAGTTTTAGGAAGTGAAAGCAAAAGCAATTTGTTACATAGAATTGGATAAGAAAGCAACATATGACCTAGAGTGGATAAGATTATTATTACATGTAGTTGTAATGCCCAACAACTTTTGTATATATTAATGTAAAGTATTTCTATGTTTTGAATCACTTTTATTTCATTTCAATATAAAAAAAAAAAGGGCAATATATGGAATCAATATTACAAATTCAAATTCTGATATGGTATATAAAAATTTAATTATGTAATTATAATTTTATGTGAATTAAAAATTTTATATATTTATCGAGCAATAAGTCATTATTTGTAATTATTAACTTGAATTATTTAAAGAGAAACGATGATGAATAAACAGAAGGAAATATAATGTATCTATAATTTTGAGAAGTGTTTGATATTCAAGATACATTATTTCGATAAATATAAGTTTGACATTCGAAAGAATCCGCAAAGTCTGATTTTTACTCAAAAGTTAAAAGTGTTTTACTGTGCTATAAAGAGAATTTGAAAATTCAAAATTTTTAATCTTCTAAATATTTATTTCGTATCTTCTTTTTCATTTCTGATTACTCGATACTCTTCTTCTCTAATAATAATAATAATAATAATATAGGAGTTCAGCAACAAATGACTGTGTCAAGATATTGAGTTTTTTTCTTTTGAATAAGTCGCTGAATTATTTATCGTCCCTTTACATTGTCAAAAAATCAAAATTTATTAATTATTTGGATAGAGTTTTGTTTTGAAAATTTTTTCTTAAATTTTATAAAATAAAAGTATAAATTATTTGTTGTTATAATTTTTGGGCTTGGGCCTAACTCACTCCAAAAGGTACCTTAAGAGGGGACACACCCCCTCACGTTCAGGAATAAACATCTGGTGCGTGGAATTTTGCAAGATTGGATATCTGCGCGGGTAGCCCAAACTCGGGCAACCCAACAATTAGAATTTTTGGGTTTGGGCCTAACTCAACACACCCCCTCATGTCTAGGAATGAACATATGGTGCGTGAAATTTTGCAGGATTTGGCATCTGCGCGGGTGGCCCAACTCGGGCAGCCCAACAATTAGAATTTTTGGATTTTGGCTTAACTCACCCCAAAAGGAACCTCGAGAGGGGAGGACAACACACCCCCTCACGCCCAAGAATGAACATCTGGTGCGTGGTGGCTCTGATATCATGTTAGAATTTTTAGGTTTGGGTCTAACTCACCCCAAAAGGTATCTCAAGCGGGCAAGACTGCCCAAATTTTTATAAGGAGTAATTATTTTCTTTAATTAGCCGACGTGGGACATTTGTCTTAAGAAATGCTAGTTCCAAAACAGAAACCAGTGGAGCTTGGGGACCACAAAAGCAGGAATTATCACTAATTATAATTAGTTTTCGTATCCATCACGGGAAAGGGTATCATTTTTAGAACTAATCTTTAGCCAAACACAAATAATAATATATTCCCTTCAAAAAAATAATGATGATATGCTACTAATTTAATATATATATAAATATATATTGAAAAAAAAAACAAATTATGCTTCAATTATTGTCATAAGAAGATGAATTCATGTGGACGGTTTGGCCAACAAGACACCATCAAACAATAATCTTCAATTCTTAGATTATACTTAATTTCCAATTAATAAATTATTACTAACCATAATATTATTTTTATTTATTTATTTTAAGTAAACGATTGGTTTGAACTACTAAAAAAGAAAAAAAATAATATTTTGCGAGCGACAAACACCACCTTAATCATTTGTTAAACTCTATTATTATTATTATTATTATTATTATTATTATTAAACTCTCATGGGGTGGGGTTGGGTGGGGAGGGGGGGGACTCCTTGATGTCATGGAAAAAAAAAGAAGAAAACAAGAGATATTTTCATAAAAATTAAAAAAAAAAAAAAGTAAACAAGAGATGTTAACTTTTCTAGAAATATTAGTTATAAATATTTATTAGTAGCTTCTAATCAATACTATATTTTTTATTTCATTTTTTTTAATAAAATACCATTAATCCCATTAATAAAAATAAAATTAGCCTTACGATTTACATAATTTAACTGATTAACAGACTTATTTAATAGTGTTATCTAATTTAATTTTATAAAGTGAATTATTGGAGATTGTCAATATGTAGGTTGAAGCAAGTTGCAATATATAAAGGGTCTTTTTTTTCTAATGACAGTAAAAAAGTCTACTTGAATAGTGCGTTGAATTTACGCCCTTCGCTCGTTCAAATCTTATTTACTTGAGATTTCATTCACCGTCTTTGTCCCCCTTCCACTTATTCCAGCTAAAAAGGGGATTGGAACTGAAAGTTCCAAAACATGCGATTGCACTCTGTTTTGTTTAGAAAATCTCGTTTATAAGTAGGAAGATTATTCATAAAGAGGTTGAAGTTCAATTATTTGGCAAAAAATAATGTAAGACTAGTTCAAGATCCGTTGACAAACATTTAAGCAATTTGACTTTATAATAAAATTATTTATATATATTTCATAAAATAAATCATGTCCAGTGCCATGTACCTGGTATCCAGGGATAAGACTTGTTGACTGTTAGACTGCATTCCTTATTTGGTTTCACTGTTTTGAACTTGAATATGGAAAATTAACTCTCCCCCTCAGCTCACGCGATAATCGGGACAGAGAGAATGGACTTGATTCACCTTTGCCTACGACAAGAATGAGAGCAATAATTTTCACGTCCAGTAAAAAGTAGCTCCTGACTCTCGTCAACTGTACATGGGTCGCCTTCCATTATCTTAACGGTATAATAGCTTGAGCTTCTACGCATTGCATTGGGCTCATATGGGAAATGTAGTGAGCCATAAAAGTTATAACTTTACCATTATTATGATTTCTTGTTATAAAGCTATGGTCATGGAATTTCCCAAAAAAAACATATATTTCTCATAAAAAAATATTTACATAATAAATCAAATTAAGAAAAAAAATAGCAAATTTCGAAACTAAACGACACGTCACATGTTGTTATAAGAATTGTGTGGTCCTCAATTACTCGCTCGACTCGACTCGAGTCGACCAAAGACTCCAAGCTTTAGATTAGATTAGATGATGTCGGAGAGGAGGAGGGCGGCGCCAAAGCCGGCCCGGCGCCGACGTCAAAAATCAAAACGCACAGCGTAACTGCCGTTTTGATACTTTTTTTTTTCGAGAAAATTCCTAAAAATATTTCGACAGCACAAAGGTCAAATTATCCCATTTACGTTCCGCCACATTTGGCTCTACGTGTCCTTTTTCTTTTCTTTTTTTATTTCTAAAAAATAATCTTTATGGTTCTTTAAAAAATAATTTTCAAAATTAATTTTTTTTAACCATTATAATTTTTGAAGGATACGAATACGTTTTTTTTTTGGTAAATTAAAGAATGCAAATACAACCATTATAATAAATGAGCCCTTTAATCATTTTCATCATTACGAAGGAATGTACTTTTTTTTTTATATAAAAAAAATGAATTCCCTTGTTTTCAAGGCCAATCAGCAGAGCCTTCACTAAATTGTCAGTGTTCAGGTAGAGGATGTAAATCATAGTGACTTAATAGTCGTGTAAACTAAAAATTTAGGACATAATGTGTACAAAAAACCACCTTTAAATTGAATATATTGAAATTTGCACACAAAAATATTAGGCAAATACGAAAAATGCACTTTTTTTTATTTCTATAACTACTGCAAATGTAGGGGAGAGAAACAACATAAAACATTATGTACGAAAATTAATAATAGAAGTACTTTTTATTATAACAGAGATATTAAATTCGAAGCACATCTTCTTATAATGTAAGCAAAAGTAAAAAGGTATTGAAAGATATATATTTTTTAAATAAATTGAAAGATCTAAGTGAAACTTACAAACATTAGGGTGAAAATGAAGTATATATCACAAAAATTTTATTTTATTTATTTATAAAAATCAAACCATATCATTTAGATGGTTGAAAAAAGTGAACAATTTCATATGATTAGATGAACAAGTATGTAAGAGAAGAAAAGAATCCTTTAATGCAATACTACTCCAATAAGCTTTTTATGTCCATCATCCAATGTACATCTGCGCGTGAAATTTTACAGAATTGGACATTGCAGCCCAACAATTGGCTCTGATATTATGTTAGAATTTTTTAGTTTGGGCCTAACTCACTCCAAAAAGTACCTCAAAAGGGGAGGACTACCCAAGTTTTTATAAGGATTAATTATTTTCTTTAATTAGCTGATGTGGGATACTCAACAAATTCTTTTATTTGATTTTTCATTTTTTTGAAAATATTAAGGAATTATTTTCTAATATTTTATTGAGGAAGATATTAGATGGAGATTTGTAAATTCACTTCAGAGCAACTATGTCTCGTTGGACCACTCAACAATGGCCAATGCTTCAAAATATATATATATATATATATATATTCCGTAACATCTCAATATCATAACTTAAAGTCCACCAATGAATGTAAACAAATATTTTTAATTTTCCAATAAATAAATGGGACTCAATATTGAGATGGTTTTCCAAAAAAAAAATTAAGATAATTAATTATTCTCTCCGACCATAAATATAATGAGTTTTAATTGTTTACACACAAATTAAGATTCTTGAAAATAAGATAATTTAAATTACAATATTCTTTCTATATTTTCTATAAGTATATTCTGTATAAGTATATTCTGAATAAAATGATATCTTTATTTATGATTGAGCTGGTTAATTGGTTCAATATTAAGCCAAACAATACTCACCTTTTTTTCTCTTTTTTAATATAATATAATGGGGATAATAAATATAATTCGAGAATGTATAAGGATAGCGCGAACAAATTCATTTTTTGCTATCATTTTTCTCTCATTAATCAACTTTTTTCTAACTTCTCATTAACCTCAAACTCAAATCTTTAACATTCAACACAAATTGAAGGTAAATATGAATCATTTTGAAGATATTTTGCAAGAAAAATCGATTTTGAGGTAAGAAAACTCTCAATTTTTCATTTTTCCCGACTGCATTGACTTTCGCCTAACCTGGCGAAATTGTTGAAGAAATTTCGCCCAGATTGTAAATAAATGGGTATAGATCGAAGTACTAACATTTTCTTATTTTTAACGGTTGAATATTTCTAAATCTGAAATTGAAATTTAAAGCTTTTAGAGATAAAGAAAAGGATTTAGTAATAAAAAAAAAATTAATATGATAAATAAAAATTTTTTAATTTTTTTGTACTGTCTTTATAAATTTTCAAATTATATTTATTATCATCATTTTGGAAAAGAGGGGAGGGGGTTTATCATTATTTATTAAAAAATCACGGTAATTTTGACTGGTGGCGGAGGATATTTTTGTCTTCCTATATTTTAACAGCCTTTAAGGCATTTCTGTAGTTTCTCCCACAAACTGGGGGCAACAGAACTAGCCAACATTGTACGTGTCGCACAGCGGATCGGCCCCTAAATCTATTGACAAATGGCGCCAGTTTCGGCGCCATATGCATTTTCACCCCCTTCACGCCTCCAACTCTCGCCTATTTCCCGTGCCTACACGCGCCATACTTTTTGTTAATTAAACTTTGCCCCTCCATAGTCCCTACTATCTCTTTTTCAACCCCCAAAACTTTTTTTGAACTTTTTCTCATTAACAAATTGCCTCTCTTTCTTTTAATGCTTTTTCCAATAGCATTTTTTTTTTTGGTAAATAAATAATTTTATTCATATTAGAAATGGTTACAAAATGTCACAAGTTAATGACATTCTCCAAATTATAAGATATTGCGTTATTAAAACTTTTATTTTTTCCTTCTAAAAAATTTCTCTTATATTTAATTCTTATAGTATTAGGATTACCTTTTATATCTTTCCGCAAAATCTTTACAAGATATTCTGGTGGCACCGTCAATAGCGTTATTTCTTTATCTATTTACTTTGTATGCTTTATTAGTTTGTCGGCTATTCAGTTGGCCTCCTGATGTATGTGCTAAGTTCCAATTAAGTACTTAGACTAACAAAGACTTGCAATCATCAAGTATATTTGACTATTAGCTTTAGAATCTGAATGTAAGACAATATTGAATAACTCAAATATACTGCGAACTGTAAGATAGTCCTTATGCGAATAGTTATGCTAGCAAACTAGTACAGTGAGAGATCCGTACTTGAAATCTAAAAAGCTACTTATCATAGTAGTCCATAAAAATACCTCTAGCTCCTACTAACTAATATTTGATTTGACTGATCCATCTATATTAAGATAGTCCAAGAAGCAGTAACTGTTTTTTTTTGGGCAACTTAAGAACACTGCCACTATATAATTACAATAGGATCCTATTTAAAGAGTATATTCAATACAAGATAGGTTTAAAATGAATAAAGAAAAATGTAATACAAATTATTCCTCTTTCTTTTTTAATCATTTTATTCTCTCTTTTGGTAGTTGAATAGTTGAAGAATTGTTTTTTCAAAATTATAAAACATGATCAAACCAAGTACTTTAAAACAATTGTATAAAATTTTGGACTTTTTTTTTATCTTTTGATTTTCATATAAAAACTAAATTAATTATGAGAAAATATATAAAGTCAAAGTAGCAAATTATATATTACAATTAAAAAAAATTGGTTTTAAGTTTCTGAACACAATCCAAATATAACATAAATAAAGTGACTATTAGCTCAAAATTAAACAAAAAATCATGTATCGATAAAGGATAAACTTATTTATACATTACTTTTTCACAACGTATTGAATCATAAGCTAGGATGAATTTGAACGCGGTGTAACATTATCTCATACCATAAATCTTTCTATAGTAATTTGTATCTTGATAAATTGTCTAATACTTAATAAGATCATATTATATATTGATTAATTTAAAAGTAAAATATTTAAAGAAATATATTATTATTGTCTGATACATAAATAAGATCATATTATATGTTGATTAATTTAAAAGTAAAATATTTAAAGAAGTACGTTATTTTGTGTGTGACAATTAATTAGTAAAATAAATAAAAAGTATATTTTAGTGTATTTTTAAATAAATAATACATATTTAAAAATCTATATTAAGATGTAATATCTTTAAAATATAGGTTTCAATAGTGGTATTAATATAACAATCCTCAAGATAAATCATAAATATATAAATATTCATATATGTTCCTTGAATAGACAATAAAACCTTGTTAACTAGCAAAAAATAAAAATAAAAACTTGTTGGATTCATATCTTGATAAAAAAAACAAAAATTTAATTTCTTTTACTCTCTACTAAAGCTGTCCATTAGGTAAACCTCTTTTTGAGAAAAGGTATGCCTCATTTGATAAAATTCAATCATAAATCATAATTTAAGACAAAAAAAATACCATTTCAAATAGAATTTCTTTTAGGGAATTTAAAATAGAATTTTGTGTTCTCTTTTAAATTATTTAGACATAATTTAAATATATATTTTATTAATATATTTTTCTCTAAATAACATTTTTCATAAATAATTTAATCATTATAAAATTAAAAAATATAATTCAAAATCAAACTTACCTCATCACGTTTTAAAAAGTATTCCCTTTCATATTAATCATCGCTTCAACATAATCTTTCTATTTTAAAATATTATCACTTTTATTTTTATATATCGCTATCTTAATTATTTTTTTTAATTTTCACTTTTATATTTTAAAGCGATATTTAATATAAGACCGAAGTAATAAAAAAACCATATTTTAGAAGGTCAACAGCGCGTCATAAGTAAAACGAATTCGTGGAGAGTCGTCACGGACTTTGGCTCTGACAGCCCATAGCTTTTTGTTTCTTTAACCCATTGGAAAACCCAATCCACTCATCCACCATCCACCATATCTCTATCCAACGGCCGGTCCACTTTTTATTTACTAATAACCCCTCAAAACCCTTGTTTAATCACGGTATTGCCATCTCCTTCTCCTGCTATATAAACGTTGCTTCAGTCTTGCTTAGGTTTGCCAAAATGGAGAGCCAAACGGCGCTCTAAGGCATTATTTCTCCTTTTTTTTTTTCAAAATTAATATTTTTTTCTTCTCCAATTCGTAAAAAAATGGTTCTCACAGCTACAAGGGACAAATCTAACGGCTCAGGATTCAATCACAACTTTCAACGCTCAATCTCACCGTCGGGTCGTTTCTGCTCATCTTCATCAGCTTTCTCTAGCTTCGCAACGAGACCCGAACCTAGCAGCTTTATGACCCGACCCACATCTCCTACACGGGTCAACTATTGCAGATCCAGATCACCAACTCCTTCCGTTCGATTCTCTGCATCTCCTAGCCGTTCGATCGTGGTCTCCCCTCGCCATCCGCGGCAGAGCAACAGACCGTTACCGTCGAATCAAAAGAAGACGTGCATGTGCTCGCCGACGACTCACCCTGGCTCATTCCGTTGTAGTTTGCATAAGAACGCAAACAACCAGAACTATCAATCAACGTCGTCGTATCACCGTCCGAGACATCAGTTGCAGATGCGGAGATCGGCGATGACCAACTCGTTGGTAAGAATCGGAACCGTAGAAGGCGACTTGGTGAAGAGAGCCCTAGCTGCTCTAATACGACCGTCGTCACATAACTTAAGAAGGCGCTCCGACTTTCAGCCGCGTCCGAGCCGCCTATCCACTATGTCTAAAGCCGCCGAAGAGTGAAAGAAAGGTTCTCCGATGTACAGTTCCGAGAGACGGCGACTTTTTGGGGAGGATTTGTTAATGGATCAGCGGTGTTTTGTTAGCCCAATTTGTAGTAGGCTGAAAGACCCGACCCGAGTTCGGAAAAAACCCATATATGAGTGGAGTTGGGCTGTGTAACGGTGAAGCTAACGGATGGTTATTTAAAGAAGACCATCTTTGACATTTTTTTTCCTTTTTTCTCTTTTTTTTTTTTTATTTCCAGTAAAAAACTACAGCCACACTCTCTCAGAACTTAAAATTATAGAAGAAAAGAAAAATAAAAATTAAACAGATCCAAAGTGAATGGAAAAATAGAAATTAATTTGCAGATCCAGAAAATAAATTTTCTCCCCATTTTGTTGGTACTAAATATATTTATTTATTTTTGCTCGGTACTAAATTTAATAAAATAATAGAAAAAAGGACATAACTATTCATTGAAGTTGATGTATTGCGAGCTTGGTGTGATGGATGAGTTGTTCTTCACTTCTTCCTCTCTTTTTTTTTTTTTTAAATAAAAAAACACCTCTAATTAAGTTTTTTTTTATCTGAACAAAATTGATGCTTGCATTGCGTGATCTAAATTATTTTGTGTTTTAGGTGACCTTTTTTTTTAAATTGTGGGAAAATTATTCCTAATATTTTTATTTTTTTTCTTTGTTTTCAGGTGCATAATAATGGTGGCTTGTACGATTATTGCTGTATTTGTGGGGAATATGTCAGAAGATTGCATCAATTTTATAAATTATTTAAAAAAAAAAAAACTTAAGAATAAAAAAAAAAAGAAATGCACCAGCCGGGAATCGAACCCGGGTCTGTACCGTGGCAGGGTACTATTCTACCACTAGACCACTGGTGCTGTTGATATTTAGTAATGTAAAAGACTTTTAATTAGCACCTCTGAAAGAAACGGAGGACTTCATTTAGTGATCCCGCGATCGCCCTCTGAACGATCAGAATAAAGTAAAGCTTGAAGATAAGTTTTTTACTCTATTAATTTCTTAGTCCCTCTAGTCTGGTGGGCGCCGGCCGGTCTTTCGACCAGATCCCCTTAAAAACCGTACGTGTGGGTCTCCCCGCATGCGGCTCACGCCATTCTTTCGATTTTAGATAGTTAAATTCGAAATTATTTCAATTTGTCATTTTTGAATTCGAATTCAAATGTCATTTGAAATTCTTTTTAGTACACTTCTATATTTTATATATTATTGGACCTTCCGGTAAAATAAAAACAACCCCTACATTCAAACCCCCTTTTTTACCATTAGCAAGAACTTGTTTCAGTTGCATATCACGAGGAATTCGAACGACTGCTTCAAATACAGATAACCTAATTGTCGACATCTTTCTCGCCTCATTCAGTAGGCCGGTATGCCTCAAAAGATGGTACAAGAGACTTTTTAATATGTATAGCAATTGTGACACTTATAATATAGGTATAAATCGCTTAAGTCATATTAAGTCACATCATTCATAGTAAGTAACTTATACAAATAATCTGTTAAGACTTGACTTATATTTCTAATTCAAACTGAAGATTTATATCAGAAATTTACTCGGACATTGCAATTAGAAGATATTGAAAGAAAAAAAAAAGAAATTAGACCCAATTAAAATGTTGTTTGATTTATTTTAAAATTTTATTTGACAACAATTCAAGTTGAAAAAAATTTACTCGGCAAAGTTTATTTGGCTAAAATCAAATCGAAAAAAATAGTTAAATCTATTTGATTCCAACTAAACATAATTCAATTTAATTTTAATTAAAAAACAAGAGAAAAAAAACCAAAATTTCAAAAAAAAAACGAAATGCACACTCCTATCATAAATCGAGTGCATAACAAAATTTTTTAAAATAAGATGAGCATGATAAGCAAGTTCAAAATAGGAGAAGACTTTCCTTAATTTGATGAAAAATTTAGGAATGCTGTCTTAACACACCTCCTTGATTTCATGAAGCAAAATAAAACCCTTTTTAATAAAATCCGTTTTATATAGTGGCGTAATTTGAAATTTAATTTTATTAATATAAATCGTATAAAGTAAAATATGAACTCCAAGAGAAAAATAACCATTAAAGAAAATGTGGTAGAGATTGTTTAGAATATATATATACTAGTGGTTTAATTTTTATATTTTTTTAATAAATCCAGCATAATTTTCCTTAAAGAAAAAGAAAATATAGCCGACATGGGCATAACTCAGTTGGTTTTGGGGTTATAGAGTTGGTATTAAGGTCCAAGGTTCAAGTGCTGACAGCGGCAGTGTTGGAATTTTAACCACTCCAATATGTAGGGGTGGTTCTTTGTGTGCACTAGTATCTGACCTCCAGTTCGCAGAATCGCTGAGTCATCATGATTTACATTTTCTACTTTGACGTCGGGCAGTCTAGTGCGGACTCTGTGGGTAAGGGATTTCACATTTTTTGTACCAAGAAAATATAATCGAGCGTAATGGACCGAATAATAGGGTTTTAATATAGGCGTCCGTTCCACTTTAGAAGGCCTGAAAATTAATATTATTAGTGGGCCAAAAGGCCCAAAACTAAGGCCATCTCAACCAAAAATATCACGAAGAAAAAAGGAACCAAAATTATGACAATAGGTAAGGTTAGTAATATGATTAATGAAGAATTTAAATATTTTTAATGTGGAATAATTTCTTATAGCATCAGAATTTGATTTTTAATGTCGGTATCATTTACATTCTGCACTTCATTATCGGATAGACAATTTACGATCCTCTAAATTCGTACGTGTTTCGACGGGCCTTAGTGTAACTGATTTGTCTAGAAATATACGTACTCACATTTTTCTACCACAATATGCATTTCGTGTAATTACTGATCGACCAGCTTCTATTTGTCTAGATGTGATCTAAACGGACTCAAGTGTCTCAAAGGCATATTTACTGACACAAATATGATTTCGAAAAATTTTTATCTTTTAATAAAATAAAATAAAAAAAAGAGGTTGTAGCAGAGCATGTGGGTAGGAGAATGAGAGGTGGGTGGGGTGGGTGGAATTTTGTCGGATTTAATATTAATATTAAGATGAGAGAATGTCCGAGGATCTAATCCAAGGTAGCCGTCTGGCCCCGACAGATCAGTAAAGGTAGTCTTTGGGCTGATGATGCCCTGCCATGCCATCCACACTTGTAAATAAAATACCAATTCTACCGCTTTGATTTTTTTTAATAGATTTTATAAATAGAATTCATGATTTATTTATATTAATTTTAAATTTGATTATAATATGGAAAAGAATATTATATATTTTTTATATTATGCGTGTTAAGATATATATTTTTATTTTAAATTGATCCGATTGTAGTGTTCATGTAAGAATTCAGATTAGAAAGACATTGATTTTACAGGGGATTCAAATCCGTCAACACAATTAAATAAAGATAAAATCGAGATTAACGCTTTAATACGCCTTCTACCGACTTTAAACAGGCTATATCATGATAATTATATTGTGAAGATATTATTATTTTTATATACTCTTATCTTATTAAATAATTAAATAATTATTTATAAACGTTCATTAAAATTATTAATGATAGTCAAAAGCTAATTTAGTTACAAATTAAGCAGATAATTTTATATTTAATTGTAAAATTAAAATATAAATATATTATTTGTAAAATTATTACATTTTTTTTATACAATTTCCCTAAGCTAATTCCATGACTTAGAAAAATCCACGTCTAATGAGATTTAAGTAGTTATTGTTGTAGTTTTTTTCCCATACTAAAATATGTATCGGTCCAATTCAAGATTGATCTCATCATAAATGACTATATTTTTATGAAAATATCATCTCATCACGCATTTTTCCTAATTAGTAGTTATTTACACGAGTTAATTTGACACAAAAAGATCACTTCCCCATGGGTTTCTTCCATCATCAATGAACAAAACAAATTCAAGAACATATTCTAGTCCATGTTCATCTCATTTCTTCAAATGGGACTAATGGCTAATGAATAGCAAGCGTTGCTCATTAAAATACTAATCCCAGTACACTTTTTCCCCAATTTAGGATTTTATAATTTATATGCTTTCCAAAAGATCTTCAAAGTCCCACTTCTGTGCCCAACTTTTTCGCTTAGTGTGTTTTTTTATTTTCCTTTTGCTGGGACATCGTACTACTAATTTCAGTTTACGTTTCTTTCTTTTCTTGTCGTTTTCTTGACTAATCTTGGATCTAAATTCTGGGTTTAGTCTATAAAACCCACTTGTCAATTGAGATGCTCAGAATCTGAAAGAGGTTACTAGTGAAGAAGAAATGGTAGTCTTGAAAGCAGGGAGCAGGCCACCATGGGTAGGACTTGGGGCAGCAGTTTGGGTTCAAATAGCTTCTGGTAATACTTACAATTTCCCACTTTACTCTCCTGCTTTGAAATCAGTTCTGGGTTTAACTCAGCAGCAGCTCACAATTCTTGGGGTAGCCAATGATTTGGGAGAGAATTTTGGGATTCTTCCGGGCATCGTTATCAACAAGTTCCCACCTTGGGTTGTTCTTCTTGTTGGAGTTCTTGCTTCTTTCTTAGGTTATGGTGTTCTTTGGCTTTCTGTTAGCCAAACTGTTCAATCCATGCCTTACTGGGTTGTAAGTACCTCTTCTCTGTTTCTTTTATTTTTAATCATAAGGATGAAGTTATTTTTGGCTTTTCCTCCTCAAGAACTGTACTTTAATTGCCGGAAGTATATTTATTTCTCACTTTGCATATGTGTCCTGTAGTACTGAGATTGTTTGTTTCTTTGTTTTGTATTAAACTATGTATTGTGGCGTTGGCTTTGCCGTGGATTTGTTTCTGAGAACTGCGTATTTGTTCTTCTATCTCTCTGTCAATAGTCTAGCATTTCAGCTTAAGGGTCATATTGTTCAAGTGTTATTTAGAACTCTATGAAGCAATAATGAATTAATTGGTCGTCTCAATCTTGAATTCGTTGTATGTTTTTCATGTTCTTCTTACTCAAGAAACTGTAACTTGTACAATAATTAGACAAATCTGCAACTTTTCGGAACATCTTGAAAAGTTGCTTATTCTTTTGGTTATGCATCTGACTACACTTGGCAGGTATTACTGTCTCTGATTTTTTTTTCAATTATTAGCTGCTGAAGCTGTATATCAATGCCCTTTAGATTAGTCTCTCGCTCTGCATCTTAAGCTCATCGCCCGCTTCAAAACAAGGCATTTGGATTGTACAAAGCTTTGGTTATGATTAGGTCTGCCCTGTTACATGTTTAATTTCGTTTCTTCCTCTAAAATATTTTCAAGGAAATCCAAAGCTCCTGTCTTTCTTGTACTAATTGTGAAGTTCATGCTATATAATGCTGAACTCATGCTAGTCATTCTAGCGGTTTTGTATGTGTGAAAATTTATCAATTTGGAAATCATGATGGTTCTTTATAGTAGTAATTTGTTGCTTATTTTCTTATTTTTTCCCCATTTTTTGCTGCCTTTCCAATGACAGGGAAGAGGAACAAATAAGTACCATTGTCGGTGTGGCTTGAATTCCATATTCAGATGCTAAAACTTTACACTAATTTATAGAAAGATTTGCTTCTTTGCTGAAATATTTGACATGATAATTTGAGGAAGTTATAAATTAGTGATGAAATACTTAGAAGACAGTTCACTAAATGCTTAGAAGACAGTCTTTTTTCATTGTTTTATTCTACAATTTTTCTTGGCTGAGGAAAGTTCTAAGCAAATATAATTTGGAGGATAGAGCAACTTTTTTTTCTCCTGTTTGGTTAATTCATATCTCTTGTTGGTTTTGATCCTCATATCTCCTTGGTTTATTCATTTCTCTTGTTGCTTTCGATCCTCGTATCTCCTATTCTTGTTTTGACTTGGAATAGTTAGTTTATGAATTTAATTGATGTTCTAGATTCATTTATCAATACTATATCCAAGTTCTTCTCACCCAAATTATTGATGCGATATTTCAGCTGTTTCTTGCACTCTGTGTTGCCACAAACAGCTGCGCATGGCTTGGCACAACTGTCCTAGTTACCAACATGAGGAATTTCCCGCTAAGTAGGGGCACTGTTGCTGGAATACTCAAAGGCTATGTTGGGCTCAGTGCAGCAGTTTATACAGAGGTTTTCACTATGTTGCTTAATGGTTCAGCTTCCAAGCTACTGTTGGTTCTTGCATTGGGTATTCCCATTTTATGTTTGGCGATGATGTACTTTGTCCGCCCTTGCACTCCGGCTTCTGGAGAAGACTCTTCAGAACATGTCCATTTTCTTTTCACTCAAGCAGCAAGTCTCGTACTTGCCGTTTTCCTTCTCACCACGACAATTCTGAATCACACTTTTTCTTTCAGTAGCTGGGTCAACTATTTATTCATTGCCATAATGGTTATCCTCTTGATGTCCCCTCTTGCAATTCCCATAAAAATGACACTATTCCCTTCAAATAATAAGAAAGCCGGCAGGTCAAGTGCTTCTTCAGATAATTTAGTCTCGGGAGAAGGTGATGCAAACCAAACAGATCCTCTTTTGACACCTTCATCATCTGCAACATACCTTGGAAGTTTTCTTGAGAATGAAGATAATATGTCAGATGTGGATATTCTTCTGGCTGTTGGTGAGGGTGCTGTGAAGCAAAAAAGAAAACCAAGAAGAGGGGAAGACTTCAAATTTCGAGAAGCTGTAATTAAGGCTGACTTCTGGCTTCTATGGCTAGTTTACTTTCTTGGGGTTGGTTCTGGAGTGACAGTTCTGAATAATTTGGCACAAATTGGTGTTTCTTATGGAATGAATGATACTACAGTGCTGTTGAGTTTGTTCAGCTTTTGCAACTTTTTGGGTCGTTTAGGGGCAGGTGCTGTTTCAGAATACTTTGTCAGGTGATCAAATTGCCGAACAACTTCATTTTATTTCTTGCAATCATCTTGACAACTTGAATTAACCTATTTTTAGAATATTTTGGAATCTATTAATCATGTCTATACTCAGATGTTTGCTCCATACTTAAAACCTCTTGATTGATCTTTCTCTGTTCCAGGTCAAAAACAATTCCTCGGACAGTTTGGATGGCTATCACACAAGTGATCATGATTGTTACATTCCTTCTGTATGCTTCAGCTCTCAATGGCACTCTGTATGCTGCAACAGCATTACTTGGCGTTTGCTTTGGTGTTCATTTTTCCATAATGATTCCCACAGCATCTGAACTTTTTGGCTTGAGAAATTTTGGCGTAATAATGAACTTCATGGCACTTGGGAATCCTCTTGGTGCACTTATATTTTCAGGTGGGCTTGCTGGTTATGTCTATGATGCAGAAGCTTCAAAACAAGGAGGAACTTCTTGCCTCGGTCCCAATTGCTACAGGTTCACATTCCTCGTCTTAGCTGGAGTTTGTGGTCTAGGCACTCTCTTGAGTATAATCCTAACAGTTAGAATTAGACCAGTTTACCAAATGCTTTATGCTGGGGGGTTCTTTTCGTCTGCCTCAGACTTCTGGCCACTGAGTCCCAAGATTACGTTTTTGCTTCAGTAACTTTAAAAAAAAAAAAAACCCTAATAATTTGCATTTTGAAGAGCCACTTAATTAGCTGTTTAGCTGAGGCATATTACTCGGATGTATTTAGATTTGATAGAGCAAAAGAACATAGTTACTACTTACATGCCTGGCAATCTCCTTACTTAAGGAGGCCTAATTGTAGTTTCCATGTACCTTACCTCTTACATATAATATATACTTAAAGAAGGAAAGAATTTTGGCATTTGATAGTCTCTTGAATTCAGCATACTTTCTCTATATCCAACTTTAGATGTTTAGCAGCAGCAGAGCAGAAGCTAGTCTCTGGGATCTGGTTTACTTTGACATGGGAGAAATTCTTAAAATCTTCATTAAAAATTCACAATATGTTTCATAGTCATGTTGCCATTTGAGGTTTTGATAGACAATTTTAGACTGCAGATAAAACTAGTAGTCACTGGGGAAAATGAAATCTACACTTTTTTGTAGCTCAGGTGGCTGAATTCGGATTAGTCTTGCTAATTGGTGAGGATAGTGATTCTTTAAACAAATATGTATGTCAACAAGAAGAAAAAAATGTTTCCAAGTAGATTTTGTAGATCTGACTAAAAAAATAAGACAAGACATGATCCCATAACTGAAACAGAAACTATCATAAACTGAAAAATCATACAACATTTATGATAGATATAATGCAGAAATTGTATAATGAGAAGGGCTCTAAGATCATCATCATGTTGGTTTCAAATCTTGAAACATACTCTCCCACCTTATTGATTCAATAGCATCATCATCCGCCAAATTCTCCTCATCAACTTTACCTATTTCTGGCAACTTAGGACTTGAAAAACTGTTGTTTAGAGGAGGAGACTCCATTGTTGGACTTCCATTTGTGAGCATTAGAATTGCCTGTCCTCCTGAATCAACTTGAGCAAATTCTTGATTAGCATTATTACCATATGTAAGAAGTTGTCTACCTTGTTTAGCAGTATTTGCTGCTGCCATGAATTTCCTATTCCTCTGTAACATAGCTGCTTTCCATCTTGAACTATAATTCCTCTGTGGCACAACAAGACTCAGTGCTGTCGAATCATCTTGACTAACCCGGGATCTAACATGTTTAGCGATATAATTTCTTGTTTGCTTTATTGCAATCAGAAGCCATAGAATGGGACTTAGTTTATAAGCAATTCTTCTCTTCTCTTTTCTGGCTAGTTTTAGGATCTCTAATCGATGTTTGGCTACAGAAATGCCCATACTCTGAAGGAATTCATGGTTAAAGTAACCAATATCATCTTCTTGAAGCTCATTGTGTGAAAAAACAATGGCATAGTCATAAACAAGAGAAGGGTCTAGGCTAGTTTTTGAAAGCCAAGAAAACCAATCCATGGCTATAGGATTCTTTTGGTTTGATCTCTATATATAGACAGTTTATAGAAGGTGAGAAAAGAGAGTAAAAATTGGTCTAATTAGTCCATCTTTGATTTTGGAGGATGGGTAGTTGAAGTTTGAGAGTGACAAAAGAGGAAGAAGGACTTGGGGATCATTAAAGCAGTGTTTGCCTTGAGAAATAGGCCAAAACAAACAATGGTGACATCTCAGTTTAGGAGTGAGACTAAAGAAATTCTTCTTATCATAACCTTAGAGAGCATCATTCACGGCTTGGAAAAAGAAAGTTTTGTGGGTCATCTTCAGACCAATTCCACACACATTCACGAGGGAATGGACAATATATCTATCTATTAGTCATGCAGATGCATTTATTTAGTCAACCAGAACCAATGAAATTTCTGTGAGCTAACTAATTAACAAAGGGCTTTCTTTGATGGTTGGCCTAATGAATGAATCACCCTTCTTTTGGTACAAAAACATCCCCAAGTTTCTTACCTGTTTCTAAACTATTGCCTAACCTTCAAGATTTTGACGACAATTCAAGAATTTGTAAGCATAGCGAGAAGGGTTGTAAAGTAGGGGCGCATCGGCGTGATAGATACTAGAATAGTATTGTTCTGATATGTGTAGAGAATCTAGAGGCTACTACTACCCCTCTTTCCCTGTACTGAAACTCTTGGTAATCATCAATTGATGATGGCAAAGCATTTTTTGAGGTATTCCCATCTTTAATTTTTATGTCTATTTCTTTCTTTTTCTTATTTTCATGGCTTTCTGGTTAAGGAAGTACTATGAAATAATAATAATGGATGAATTGCTCTCAATGATTAATATGTGATGTTTCCTTCACACGAACGCTTGATCATGAATGCTTAAGTTGTAATTTCCTTCATAAAGTTTTTCTCCTCTCTTTTTTACTTCCTTGGCTTGTCTGTTCCCCCCTGCTCCAAATAAATTGCTACTTTTGGCATGAACTTGTGGTCCAAATAGAAAAAAACTGGAAAATGGCATTTGGCAAAGCAAAGTTTCTATCTTTTTTTCTTTTCTTTTCCATTTGTAATGGAGAAGTATCATTTTGACAACAAAGAATTTCTGTTCTTGATTTCTTCTTCTTAAAAACTTACAAGAACATGGTTTTGTTTCAAGTCTTTGGTCTTCAAAGACTAAAATGGCTTCAGATGTGCTATCCAGACCTTTCGTTTTGGATTGTATGTAAGAAATAGAGAAAAGAAGCTAGCATGGGCGTAATTAACTGTTCTAACCGAGGGTGTAAAGTTGATATTAAAAGTCAAATTTCGTAGTCCACCAAGTCCTGGGCTTCTAGTACGTAGAACCCTCGAGAAAAGAAGACTGTTGAAGGTGAATGAATCAGAGAATCCATTTATGAGCTTACTGAAATCTAAGTCTGTGCTTAAATAAATGCATGTCAGAATGAAATGGGCTCTTATCAGCCTATTTAATTCATTTGAGGTTTCTTTGAAACTGATGGAATTCTTATCTTGATTTCCCCAAGATTTAAGTACTTTGAGATCAGAGATTTCTTTTCCTTAGGCACCCCACCCCCAAATAGTACTAAAAAAATTGAATCAGATGGGATCTTCATTCTTTCTAGGATGTAATAAGATATCTTAAAGATCATGGGATTCTCCAAATCCAATGCATAATTAAAGATTTGATTATTCTTTAATCTGATTCATTAATTCAGGGCATCTTCTCTTCTATCCCATTGAGGACGTATTTTGTTGTCTGCAGATGAACTTATATTTGGGGGGGGTGTTTAGATTTCTGTTCTAAACCTTGTCGGTGGAAACCATTTACATTAATGGGATGGAATCAAACTTTATCAGAAGAACACATGAAAGAAAAATAGGCCAAGCATTTCCCATAAGGCTGGGAAGTGCAAGCTTCTGCTGCTTACTTTTATGGCATACTATGATGATAAAGATGCCCTCTTTTCTTACCATTATAATGGTGGGTGATGGATTTCTTGAAGAGAGCGCGATTCATGTGCGTGACAGCATCTAAAAACTCCTACTTAGTATAATGGCTTAAAGATTTCTCCTTTCTTAAAGTTGTAATGGTGATGGATTTTCAAAGAATGAAGTGTTTGTCTCATGCAATTTATGGACGTGATAACATCTAAAACTTGAGATTTCACACTTATCTCACGCGGAATAGAATAGGGATATCACACAAAAGGGTTACAAGGGAGGCCCAAAATCACCATTGGTATGAAAAGAGATTGTTACAGAAACAGTCAAAAAGTAGAGGGAGACAATCTCATTACTGCAATACAGACTCTAATGCTTTGGTGGGTTTCAGTCAAGACCCACCCACCACTAAAGGAGCAAAAATACTAACTTAACAATCAATCCCAGATTAATTTTTTCTTAAAAAAAAAAAAAAATCTCTGGTGGAAAATTCATTTCTAACAAGTTCAAGATTGGCAGAAAGAAAGAAAAAGAAAGATGACAACTTTTAAAAAATTAAGTTGGTTTAAGATTCTGAAACATAGAATCCCACCTGATTTCTTCAAATGCAGTTGACCAATATTCATCATAATCATCTTCCAATTTTTGGTCACTAGTTTTGAGATCATCATAAACCATAATAGGGCTTGAAAAACTTTCAATTCTAGCACTTGGAATAACCATAGGACTTCCATTTGTTAGCAAAAGTCTGTTACTGTAACTATTTTGCTTAGCAATCATCAATTTCTTGTTCCTTTTAATCATGGCATTCTTCCATCTTGAACTTGAATTGTAACTGTGACTTGGAACAAGGGCTAAAGCTGATTCTTCTCGACGACGAAGAACCCATATTCGAACATACTTGGAAAGATTCTTCTTTGTTTTCTTGATAGCTATGATCAATCTTGATATAGGATGTGTGATGATGGCTCCTCCTTTTTCTTTCTTGGCAAGTTTGAGTATTTCTAGCCTGTGTTTGGCTATTGAAATTCCCATACTTTGTAGAAATTCATGGTTGAAATAAGCTATATCTTCTTCCTCTAGCTCATTTTGAGCAAAAGCTAGGCCATATTCATAAACTAGTGAAGGGTCAAGCCCTGTTTTTGAGAGCCAAGAGAACCAATCCATGGCTTCTCTGTTTTTGAGACTTCAAAGAGGAGAAAAGAGGTTAAAGAGCCAAAGGGTTATGTGGGAAAGAGTGGAAATGAAATGAACTTCTTTTTTCTACATTTAAAGAGAAGGGTAGTTAAAACTTGAGAGTGACCAAAAGAAAAGGGTCTATTGGTGGGGTCTTTTTTAAGGCATGTTCCCTCCAAGAATAAGGTAAAAAAATGTGAAAGGCAAATTGGCTTGTTTTTTTTTGTAGAGAAGAAGAGTGAGAACTAAGAAATCCAATCCATAGGGAAGAAGATATTGCCATCAATCACGGCTTGTAAAAGGCAGAGTCAATGGGTCACCCTCACCCCCACCCACTAATCCCCTTCTTGCTCTGTTTTTTGTCTTTTGGAGAATGAATCCATGAGGAATTGTCTTGTAATTCAAATGTTGCATATGGAATGCTTTTTTACACCAAAAAGAAACCATAGATTTCAAATCCATCTTTAAACAACTAGCCTAAGTTTTCCAAAAGTCTAAAAAACCATGCCTAAGCCTAACTGTATTCAGAACACTCCCCCCCTTCTTCCCCACCCCTACCCCAAAATGTAGTTTTGAAGAGACTAGAGAGTATATGAATCTTTCTAACCAACATCAACTATAGCCTTGAAAACATATATGTGAAAATTTTGTGTCTACTAAAGGTCCCTACATTCAAAGATATTCCCATGAATTTAAACAAGAATCAACAACTAGTACTGTTTCCCATGTGAAGAGGGTAATGTTAATGCCCCCTGTGATTTGGAGGCTTTGTTAAAAACAAAATTCTGAGTCTTTCTTCACTTATATTATTTAGCCCTCTGCCTAGAGATGCAGAATAGCCCATTCTGCAACAATTATTCACAAATCCATAAAGATCATTTCCAGGCACAAATATCACTTTGGTTTAAAACTTTCTACTAGAGAAAACTGATGAAAAAACCCATCAAAACAAACTCTCCTCCAAGGTAAAAGTCTATGCAGATTATCAAATAGATCATAATATATATGTTTTCTCTTCTGAAAACAAACTCTTGCCGAGCACAGCAAAATCAACCACCACCATAGCATGGCAGTTCTTTTTTCTTCAACACCGAAACTTCACAAATCACATACTCTCACCGGCTATCAGATAGGCAGTAGAAAAGCATCCTTCAATTATTACTTATGAAGAAAATGGAAAATGAACGCGCTGATCAAATAAGTAGACAAATAAAAAGGACAAGTAGAGGTGAACCATCATAAGACAAGGAAAATCAACACAGCTCATGAAAAAGTTATCCAACTAGTAATATTGATTTTTTGTTTTCGGTTTCATATTTCATTTTTAAAGAGAAAGAAACCCCATCATGGTCAAGTTTAAACTTTAAAGAGATTGCATTAAGTGAATGTCTATGAGGCAGAAGCTACAAAGCTTTCAGTATATGGTGTTTCATCTGTGTGATAAATGAGATAAACACGACTCAGCAGGAACAAGAAAGAGAAATGATAAATCATGTATATTGAGAAAGGTTTACATGTTCTTATGAATCAGGAAAAATATTTTCAATGTGGTATATTTCATCATACAGTATAAAAATTCTAAGCTTCAGGCTTGTACAAATTACAAAAAGCATATGCAGACCAAAAAAATGTTGGGAGGGGCTGGAGAGAATAGAAAACAACTAGCTACTGTAGTACCATTATGAACTTATACAAGTTTCATATTCACCTGAACCTACATTATGCTGATGAGCAGCAAGCATACATGCATGAGCTAGCTACTAAAATGTTAACTCTGTTTCTGACATTGCACAGCTGCACATGACTTAAAATCAACAAAGAGAAATGGGCCACCAAAGTTCCCATTAACACAGAACTCAAAGTTTTCTCGTTGCTATGAAAACCACAGTGGCAGCAAAGCAACATATCAAGGTTGAATCTATCCACGGATTGTACTGTCTTAATCTATGCCAACAAATAACACTCCTAATGCTACGGAGAAGAGCGTTCGGATTAGGTTTTCAGGCTATATATATTGCCAATAACTCCAACAATGCTGACTATAATTGCTAATGTCAACATAGTCCAAGACAAGAACTTCTCCCAATAGTTCAAACCAATTCCTTCTTTGCTCAACCTTAATGCAATGAGAGCTGGAAAGGTAAAACCTAATGAGACTGCGGTTGTTGCTCCAGTAAATTTGAAGGCAGTCCAAATATTGGGAATCATCGTAGACCCAAGATATATGAGTCCTAGGAGCACACCAGTTAAGACTAAACACCTCTTCCTGCTCTCAGTGAGCGGAGCTGATCCTTCAAAAAACAAGGCATCCACTGCTTGCCTTAGCGAGAAATGGATGACAGGGAAAACCAGAACTAAATGAAGAATATAACCAAAGCGGACAATATAGTTCAGAGATGTGCTAAATCGAATTCCAAGGTCCCTATCAAAGTTAGTAAGCACATCAGCTTCAGTATCCTTTCCAAAGAGTAAATAGCAAGCAACAGCAGTTGATGCATAGACTAAAATACAAATCATCGTTGTGACCCTCCCGACATAGTTCATCTTTTGAGGTGAAGGTCCCTCTAACTCGTTATAAATAGGCTGAACATTAAAATGGCAGACATAGGCATTTGACATAATCGGAATAACCACAAGCAGATCCAATATTGCCTTATTTGATCCAAGATCAGGAACAATCCTCGGAGGCTCAACTTTTCCTTCCACTAGCTTAATAAACGCTACAGTAAAAGCTACCAAAACAAATACCACTGCAAGTGCTACAGAAGCAGCAGAAGTCAAGCTCAATGACTCAATCTTGTCTAAAGCACAAAGAGGTGCAAGAAATAGCACCACTACTACCAAGATTAACAGCTTTCTATGATCCCAAAATCCATGACCCAGCCATTGATCAAAAACACCAATGTGCCTGATTGAACCAGACATGACATCCCCCATAATAATTAAATACACAACCAGCACACCAGCATTGTTTACAATGATGCAAATTTCAGACAAAATCCTCCATGTCCTGCCCAATGCAGCTTGCACCACCTCCCCGTATGAAGAGGCTTTACATTGAACAGCAAATCGAACAAGCAATTCAACACTAAGTTCAGATAAAAATCCCATTAGAATTATCAACACAACACCAAGACCCAAACCCAAAACTTTCATTGTAGCAGGCAAGGCCATAATGCCAGCCCCAATAACAGAAGTGGTAAGATTGAAAACAGCACCATGAATCCCAGACCCAGATTTATTTTCACCAAACACTAGGGGTAAATTATCAAAATCAATGTCATCATCAACCTCTAAATCATCCGCGTTATGCGGTTTCACATACCCGAGTTCGTGATCAATAGGAATCAATCTGGAGGATGCGCTTCCGGATCTAAAGTTTTCATCTTTAACTTGTAATTCCGTATTTGAATTCTTGGGAAGAACAGAATAATTACTGTCCATTCTTGTATTCTAAACAGCTTAATTGACAAAATTACATTAAAGAAATAGATAATGAATTGAATATACCCAGATAAAATTAACAAAAGCTGATGGAAATAGAGACTTACACAAGAAATGATGAGATAGATTCTGGTTTTTCTGGCATTAGAGATAAGAATTTGGGAGATTTCTTGAATTGATTAAGAGGGGAAATTGATGGAAGAAGATGGGGTGGGGACTAAAGATGACTAGATCTCGGAGGTCAAATGAATGGACTTCTCTTCCACCCAAGAACCATTCAGAAACAGAGGAGACATTTGATACATGTGGAGCTTTTCATTGGACGAAGAAGCCTAATAGTCTTTTGCGCCACTCAACTTGAATTAGAATAGTTTTCAGATGACCGCAGGAACAGGAAGAAATCCTTCTCTGTTACAATTTTTTACTTTTATAATTTTTTTTTTACTTTTGATCTTATCTGATTTTTTTAAAAAAATTAATTTTATTAGCTCCATTCAAATATATTTTTTTAATTTTTTACTCAATTTTTCATGATTTTTTTCTAATTACATCCCTATTAAAAATAAAAAAGAGAAAATAGTTTGAAGGGAAAAATAGGAGACTAATAAATACAATGATAATTTTCATTAATATTTAAAGACATTTTTTAAACTCAAATCCGTAATTAAAAATCTTGAAGCAACAATCTCTACTGTCTATTCAAACATATATTAATCTAATGGCTGAAAATCAATAGTCTTTGCTGTATTTGCATCTTGAAATAAAAAATATGGGTGAGAAAATTTTATTTGAGAGTTCTTTATCTCAAAATTATTCATATCTATCTTCAAAAGATTTGAGTTTTGAATTAGAGAAAATTGAGTTAGAAAGATAAATTAAGAAAAAAAAACTTTTTTGTATAATAATATAAAGTATAATATTTTTTTTAAAACTTTTATAACATAGTATAATGTTTCTAAATGTTATATAAGATTTGAAATGTTAGGAGATATTATAGAAAATATTGGAAATGTTTGTAATGGTATGAGTACTATTAAACTTTTAATAAGTTATGTTCTATAAAGGCTCCTTCTCACTCTTCAGTTTTTGTAACTTCAAACTCAAGCTCCGGCTGCCTCCATGCCGCAGCTATATCCTCTGTACAGAAACCCTGCCTTGAACCTCATTAGTTAGTTGCTGCTTCTGAATCTGGTTGCATCAGAAACAATATTAGGTTTCAAAATATTGTGCTAAATGAACTGTGATAAGGTGCAATTCCCTACCCTTAGGAATTCTCAACCCTTTAGCCTTCTTCTAATTTATGTTCGGTAAATTCACACCGTATTTATTATACTTTTTGTATTTTAGTATTATCTATTCTTATACAATAGGATTTTTCCTAAAAGCTCAAAAGAATTAACTTAACACAATCATAAAAAAAAATTTCTTTTAAGAGAAGAAGGGTGCAATTGAGTGAAACCAAATATAAGCGAGTATCATTGGCCTTTTGAATTGTTTGTTCCTAACTTATTACACCAGCAGTAGCAATTTCTCGTAGAGGACAGAGCTGACTAAGAGTTTGTAGATTATTCATGTGGACAACCAAATGATGCCCGATCTCCATCTACTCCAAAAGCTGGTGGATTTCCTCCTTTTGGTAAACATGGGGTATGTCTCTATATGCTGTAATGTAGTTATGCCAAATTTGTCTAGTTGTTTCTGGTTTGCTTTTTGTGCATGTTATTCGTAATGAACCTTTAAATACTGCCTCGTCAAAGAATTCAAGAATCACTTTTGTGTAAGATTAGCCTATTAATGACTAATTCAGGATAAAAGTTTCTCGTATAAGACAAAACTGACGAAGTTTCATGCTTGCAGCTTAAGTCGGCAGCAAGGCCTAATCCTGACATCAAAACTCCTTTGTTGAAAAAGCTGGTGGATTTCCTCCTCTCAGCATATCATAGATAATGAATGACTCGGAGACAGGCAACAAACTCCTTATTACTAGACCACTGGTAGCATATCATAGATAATGAATGACTCGGAGGCAGACTTGTGTTTATATTGTTCGACTAATATCTATTCATGTTTTGTTTAATGCAAAAGACGAATACAATGCAGCTAGCTGCTTTCATGCTTGCATTCATGGCTTCCACCTCCTCATGACATTAATTCACTGCAGAATATTCCATAACAGATTCAACAAATTATGGGCTTATAGGTATGTCTTGGTTCTCTACTTCACTAACATAGAAGTTATTTATCATTATCAAGACTTCAGTTTATTGTTCTGATTAATATCTATTCTGTTTTGTTTGATGCAGAAGACGAATACAATGCACAGTTGCTTTCATGCCTCCCACTTCTTCATTACATTAATGACAAACAATTCACGGTATAATTTTCCACAACGTAACAGATTCAACAAAACACAACAGATTCAAAAATAGCTAATTAAGAATAATATTAAACAATTGCACGTATTTTCTGTGAAAACTCAACGCTAATAGATTCACAATATTCAATGGAAATTTACCTTTACGTACTAATGCTCAGATCTGATTGAGAAAATGTTTAGGATTTAGGTTTATTTACCTACCACAGCTTTCTTTAATCAGAAATCGAAGTTTCTACTTATTGAATTTTTTGCGGCCTTTTCGGTCTTAGTCTCCTTGTATTGGCATGTTCTCTTCCCTTTTCAATTTTGCATTCCGTTTTAGTCACCGACTGGTCTCTTTTGGGCACATCTCCTTTTTTGTTAATCCTCGTTGGTTTTGCTACTTTGCTTTCGCCATTGAATTGAAATGGAAGAGAACATGCCAATGCAAGGGAGCTAAGACCGAAAAGGCCGTAAAAACTTCAATAAGTAGAAACTTCGATTTGTGATTAAAGAAAGCTGTGGTAGGTAAATAAACTTAAATCCTAAACATTTTTTAATCAGATCCGAGCGTTAGTACGTAAAGCTAAATTTCCACTGAATATTGTGAATCTATTAGCGTTGAGTTTTCACGGAAATTACGTGAAATTGTTTAATATTGTTCTTATTTAGCTATGGTTGAATCTTACCCATTGACAAAAAAGCACCCATTAGTACGAAATTCAAACATGAAAAATTTCATCCATCCATAAGAGCATGAATAAGCATATCTCTAATGATATCTAAACTTGTCTCTACAAAGACTTATGAAATTTGGGTTTCTTCCGGTTTCCATTTGTATAAATGAGCCATGTTGCCTTCTCAGGATCCAATGTCAAACTATATGAAAGTACGTTTGAAAATATTAAGACTTATTTCTCATCAACTATATCTTTAGCCCCTCTTATATATATTATAAGTTGATTTTACAAAGGAAACCTCTATGTATTAGGAAAATGTCTCTTTTTTCCCCTCTTGTTGAAGGGAACTAGGAAAGCTTTCTAAATAATACTCCTAAGGCTAAAATAACAAAAAATGATTTTGAATCTTTTTCATGTTGTATAAATTAAATCAAACGAAGTTTCATTTTTCTATTAAAGTTCGAATTCGTGTGCTAATCATCACGTTTTTTACAAAATTTATGTCCTGAAAAAAGTTTTGCAAACAATTGCTAAAAAGGATTCTAAGCTTTATTCATGTTGTAAAAATACACAAAATGAAGTATCACTTTCCTTTTAAAGGCTGAATTTGTGTACTAATCATCACTTATTTTACAAAATTTAGATTTGAAAAAAAAATCTTGAAAAAATTGCCAAACGAATCGTAATGTTCTTCATGTTGTATAAATAAACCAAACGAAGTATCACTTTTCTTTTAAGACCCAAATTTGTGTGTAAATCATCACTTTTTTTGCAAAATTTAGGTCCGAGAAACATTTTTCCAAAAAATTGCTCAAAACAATTCTAAATGTTTTTCATGTTGTACAAATAAACTGATTGAGGTATCACTTCCCCATTAAAGCCCGAATTCGTGTGCTAATCATTACATTTTTCCATAAAATTTAGGTAAAAAAAAAGTACTCCAAAAAATTACTCAAAACGATTCTGAACGTTTTTCATGTTGTAAAAGTAAACCAAACGAAGTATCACTTTCCCATTAAAACCCAAATTCGTGTGCTAATCCTCACGTTTTTTTACAAAATTTAGGTCCAAAAAAAGTTCTCCAAACAATTGCTCAAAACGATTCTGAACGTTTTTCATGTTGTACAAATAAACCGAACGAAGTATCACTTTCCCATTAAGGTCCGAATTCGTGTGCTAATCATCACGTTTTTTTACAAAATTTAGGTCCGAAAAAAAGTTCTCCAAAAAATTGCTCAAAACGATTATGAATATTTTTCATATTATATAAATAAACCAAACGAAATATCACATTCCTATTAAAGTCTGAATTCGTGTGATAATAAATCAATAGTCACTATTGTATTTGCATCTTGAAATAAAAAAATAATATCATATAAACCATTAACACGAAAATGTTATATCAGATTTACGTCTGTCTAATTTGTAATCTATTGAGTATTAACTTGGATCCAACAACTATGTAATCTAGCACTTGTAAAGAGCATAGATTTGCTTGAGAAATTTGTGAAGAAAGTATGAAACTTGTTGGTTTCAAGGGAATAAAATACACCATCAGGTCCTTCCTCATCTTCGCCGTCGCCGGCGGCGGCTACCTTGTTGTTCTTTTTAATCTTCCTCCTGAATTGAGGAAAATAAACCTTATTCTCTGTCCCATTTATCTCCTTATCCACAGCAAAAGAAGAACAATGGCTCACGAACATCATATTATCCCCCAAATCTCTGATTCTCTTCCAAATCATCTCCGTTTCATCTAAACTGTAAAGAAAAACTTCACGAGTGATCTTCTTCAGAAACAAAGATAACAATTGGCCGTCACACTCCATCAAATAACATTCTTGAACCACTCTTGGATCATAGAGGCGTTTGAGCTGCTTTAATTCCCAAGATATCTCTTCTGCTTTGGGATCAGATACCCCCAATTCGCCACCACGGCCCAAAACATAAAATAACCCATTATGGAAAACTGGATTGCAATAGGATGGTTCAAAATCATCATCAGCACCTTGTTCAAACCAGGTGTGATACCATTGGTGTTCACCGACAATTATGTTATACACGTATATTGATGGTGTTTCGTCGCCACCAAACTGAGCTCGGAAAGTCCCAAAGACCATGCATTCTGGGGTTGTAGGTGACGTGGTGAAGCATATGCCCATGAACCCATACCCAAGAGGCGGCAAATCAGGCAGAGTAATCATCTCCTTGGTAAAGGGATTGAAGAAGAAGACACTGAATTCTCCTCTAGACATTAATAGCCAACCATCCTTGGAGTATCTTAGGACTGCACCAGATAATTCCGGAAAATCAAATTCACAAACCCCTTTATACATGGGATTGTAGAATTTGAAGGTCGAGCTGTATTGGGTTCCGTACATTAGCCACAGAGATGGATTCGGAGATTCCCGAGACTCCATTAGTACGGAAGAGAGGGAGGTTGAAGAAGAGACAGAGTTATTTGTTGAGATCTCTCTCCATGCTTTGCAAACATACTTAAAGCTAAACCTATCCTTAAAGAAAGGGAGACGGGAGAGTATATCCAATGCCAAATCTGTTGGTAGAGATTTCCAATCCCCTTCTTGTATCTCCATGGCCGCCGCGTGATTACCATCTTCTTGCTGCTTCGCCTGTTCCATGCTTGTTTTCTATAAGTCAAACAAATATTAAAATTAATTACTGAAGAATTGTGGGAAAGAAAAAAAAAACCCCCTTTTGATCATCATGTATAAACTAATCAATTCTACACCAAAATTAATAAAGATAATCTTTTTGGTGAAAAGAGAATTCAGGATTGCACCAAAAACAATTAACAGCCATACAAATTATGTAAAAACATGTAATTAATTATTACAATAAACAGAAGAGATAAAAAAGAACAAGCATATATCAGAGTCTTGAATAATATACCTTTACTTACTATCCTCTGTTCAAGCTCGGAGAAAAGGAAAAAGAAAAAAAAAAAAAAAAAAAAAGGGGCTAACTCGAGCTCGATTATTTTGTATCTTATTCATGAAAAAAAAAATAATACTAATATACTTTCTGTCTATTTACATATTTTTCACAAATTCCAAAGTCCTAAACACTTCACCAAATTATATCAATAAAAATATTAGTACAAAATAATTTACTTTGTAAGATATATTAATAATATAAATAAATAATTATATTATTACCTGATCTGTTGCGATATATATTTATGAACTGTTAAATCTTCTTATGAGAGTAAAATATAAGAATATATTTGAGAATATCAACTATGTCTTTGATCCCATATATATATATATATATATATTGTGAACAAGTTGATTTTATAAAGGAAACCTTTATGTATTAGGAAAGGTTTCTTTTTTTTCTTGTTGAAGGGAATTAGGAAACATTTCTAAATAATAGTCCTAACGCTATTAGATATCCTAATCAATTAGGATTAAGGATAATATATACTACAATCATCGTTTAACATATACACAAAGATTTTATATTAATTACAATTACCATATTCCAACAAATATAAATTACCGTTTAAATTAAAGAGGATTATAAAATACTGTTATTTTGGCACATAATTTTCTATACCACTTTTATTTATTTAATTTTTGAATTTAATAATATATCAAATTAGAAAGTGTTACATAAAATAAAATTGTACAGGAAATCCAACCCTATTATTTTAAAAACTCTTGTACTTACATTCAAGTGTCAAGTGAATACGTGAACTTTTAAATTTGACAATTAAATACTTAATTTACCTTTCCATTAAAAATGAGTAATATAATGACATTTAAAAGGAATTGAAAGTCATCATGTCATCATATTTTTTGTGACAGATTATTTTTTATACATAATTTTAGTTTAGAAATAAAAAAATTAAAAAATAAATTAAGCAATTTAGATGACTGCTCCGTTTTACGATGCAGAAGGGAATCTTAAGTTTGAACGTGTAATTACCTTTTTCTTCTTTTTATTTTTTGTTTTAATTACGTGGCCTAATTTAATTGGTCTATCTGAAACTCCATCACAGCCGTACAATAATAAAAATAAAGAAAAGACTTATTAGTTAGTTTTAAACTTTTAATAAGTTACGGCTCCTTCCTTGACTCTTCATCTTCCTCCACCTCTGCATCAGGGTTATGCATCTTCAAACACCGGCGGCCGCCATCTCCGGCAGCCATGTCTTCTGTACAGAAGCCCCTGGATTTGATCCTTCTAATTCTATTTATCTATCTACAATCCTTAATATTAAAAAAAGACAGCAGCCTGAGACCACCACCGACACATCCATCTGCCCTGAAGAAGATTTGAAGGAGATAAAAAGGGTATCAGATTGTGAAATTAAGCAGATTGAGAAATTAAGATTGCAGGCAGGTATATCTTCTGATCTTTATGTATCTTTCAAGATTGAATCTTTGATACAGAACAAAGATTTGTTTGCTTCAATCTTCACCATTTCTTCTGATTTTTTTGACTTGATCTTCTGTGTTTTGATTCAAGTTTGTTTTTTGTTTGTTTTTTTAGATGTATAGATCCAATCTTTTGAATCAAGATTGGGTCTTTGACTTTACAGAACAAAAGTTTTTTCATTTCTTCTGATTTCGTTGATTAAATCTTGCTTGTTGTTTTATGTTTTGAATCAAGTTTGTATTCTGTTTGTTTTTTTTAGTTTTATAGATCCAATCTTTTGAATCAAGATTGGATCTTTGACTTTACAGAACAGAAGTTTTTTTCTTCAATCTTCACCATTTCTTTGACTAAATCTTGCTTGTTGTTTTGTGTTTTGAATCAGGTTTGTATTTTGTTTGTTTTTTTAAGTTTTATAGATCCAATCTTTTTAAATCAAGATTGGATCTTTCATTGAGAGAGATCTATTTGATTCAATCTGTTGTCAATCTTTCTGATTTCTCATATCTTGTTTGTAGTGGTTAAGTTTTTTAGATCAAATGTGCTTTAGTTTGCTTGCTGTTGCAGTATAGATCCAGTTCTAAATTGTCATAAATCTTGTCAAAGTTTTTATTTTTAAGCAAAGAAAGGAATTTATTTTATTCATTTTCAGAATTGGATTTTCTTTAGTTAAAAGTGTTTGATCTTTGATGTTTTGATGTCTGGTTTCCCAATTTTTAAATCTGATATTTTTCTTTCTGTATAATCTTTTAAGGATGGCTCCTATCAGAAAATCAAATATTAACTTCGAACGGTGGTATTACCTTCGAAGGAAGGGCTTTGTCCTTAGACTTTTTCCCTCCCGGTGCACTTAACAACAACTAATTAGGAGGAAATGAACGAAAAGCGATATGAACGCTGCATCATTCTCATGTCCGCAAGGCTTCTGTCACATATGTTTCTTGGGAGCACATAAACAAATAGAATTCATGGCGCTCGGCCGGTGCTCCTCTCTTGGTGAGAGATAAGGTAATCTTTTTCCTCTGCTTTCCACATTAGTTTGATGAAATGATACCCTGTTGTCAGTTTCTGTTTTAAGCTTCAACAATTTTCAGACTAACAATAAATGGCCTGCCTAAGGACATTTTAAGGAACTCTACTGAAATTGTTTCTTTTACTTTTCTGAAAGTGAGGGCTTTCTTTTTACATTCAAGAGAATTATTGGCATTAACAAAATGAATAATTACTTTAAAAATATCTCAGTCTTTCAAAATTGTTACCTTAGCATATGTTTGCTGTTTATTGGTCTCTGTCTCGGACCACAAAAAAAATTATTCAACTGTCAAAAAAGAAATTTTATCCATCGTCTTATGTATTTCAAAATTTCAAGATGATTTAATTAACAAAAAATTCCTTCTACGTATTGATTGCAAATTAGCCAAAGAAATTTTACAAAAGGATGTTCAAAACCTTGTTTCCAAACAAATTTTTGCTCGTTGGCAAGCAATTTTATCAGCCTTTGATTTTGATATTGAATACATAAAAGGAACAAATAATTCTTTACCAGATTTTGTAACTCGAGAATTCCTTACAGCCAGTTACAATGAGTAAGTTGAAAGACTGAGAGAAACCTCAAAGATTACAAATTCAAAGTGCAAAAGATTACGAGATGAAGACTACTATTCCTTCTTCCTCTACCATTCAATACCAATAGAAACCCAGGAAATAAAACTTGAAAATGATTTAAAGAAACAAATGAAATAAAGCTTACTTGAAACTATTTCTTGAAAACTTGAATTGAATCTTGAAGTTTGAGGATACAAGAAATTATAGAAAGAATTTTAGGCTGTTGATTTTTGTTTCTAAGAGCTGATTCTAAAAACTGATGCTTAAAGGTTGATGTCTATCCTTCATTTGAATGTAGCTATTTATAGAAAGAAATTGAATTTACATTTGAATTTCATTTGTCTTGAATCTGTATTTCATTTGCATCTCATTTTAATTTGCATGTCATTGGAATGTTCAGATATAATAATAGAGCTTGAATAATAGAGACGTGGGTCCCTCCACGTGGTATGTTCTTGTGTGGGTCCCGCCATGTTGTCTTGTGGAATGAATGTTTTTGTCTTGTAGTGTCGGCAGAGTTTGAATAGGACTGTAGATACAACACATATTATTTACATAACTGTAGTTAATTATAAAGCGGATAGTTGCCAGAAACTGCAAATCTGAATGGGAACAGTGGGACCACTGGGCCGGGAACACCCTTTCCGACGGGCTTACCAACGGACTTACCAGTTAAACCAAACACTTTACCAACATTCATAGATGCAAGTTTATGGAGGTGTGAAACCGCCGTAAATTACCTTTTTGAAAGCTTAAAAGTCAAAAGGATCCTCGTCCTCCCTATAGGATCGACACTGAGAGGTTCGGTAGAGGAATCCTGAGAGGAAGTAGGACTTTGAGAGCGTTGTTGTTTGAGTTGCTTTTGAAATGCTTTGAAGCGTAAAAATTCTTGAAATTGAGCTGCTTCATTAGCATCTTCTGTGGTGATCTTTGAACTGGAGGAATCAGGTTTGAGTGGTGAAGGAGTGGTTGGAGCAGATGGTCTGGTTGGAGCAGACTGTTGAATAGATGCTTTTGAAGGTCCAGTACTTTTGGATAATTGTTGAATACTGCGTTGAATCATATGACTGTTTTGAATGAATTGGAGAACGGCCTCTTGTGAACATAGTTCTACTCGAATAAGTCGTCCCACCATTTGATTTTGAATTCTCTAATGACTGACATTGGAAATTCTTTTGAATAAACTTGTTCAACTTTGTAACTCCAGCAGAAGATCCATGGAACCCGGAGTTCTGCGTAAAAGTGTAATGGAATAGCATATGCGGGGGCTCGTCATCTTTTTTGACCCATGTTTGAAATCCTAATTTAGGAATAGGAGGTAATATGTCCGGTAGACTTCCAAAATTAATCCACCATTCATAAAACCCAGAGTGGAAAATCTTTTGAACATTGTTGATGAAATATAAAGAACCATGAATGATCAAAAGGGCGTTTGAAAAAATGTTCTATACCAAGCCATACGATAGTCTTGGTAAGTGTAACCTTTTGGAATAAAATTAACGAAAAAATTCTTTAGTGGTCCAAATGGAAGTCCATTCGGAAGATGTCAAAACTTTTTTAATAACACATTTTGAATAAGCAATTCTTTGAGGATTTTGCTTATCCGGGTGTATGAGATATTTCAACGGATTTTGAATCAACAAGAATGAGTTCATAAAACGTTTGAGTTTTACGTGGATCATCGGGTAGCTGATGGCGGCCGGAGGAAGAATTCTTTGAAGTAAATTTTGAAGGGTTTTGAATTCTGGAATTTCAGTGAAAGTGGTAAGGAATAAGTTTTCTATGTTGGATTTTAGGAAATATTGAGTATTTGTAGAGGATATATTTTGTGTAGAACTTTGAATAGAGGATTTTTGTAATTGGAATGAAGGTGTTTCAGCGGCCATTGAATAAGTTAAAGGTGGAAAATCGCTGAGGGCTCGAAATCTATTGGGTGTTTGAATTGTTGAAGAAGAAGGAATAGTGGATTTGATTTCGTAATCCTTAGCACTTTGAATCTGCAATCTTGAGGTTTTTTCTTTATCCTTGAGTTTACTCATGCTGAGGAGTGGTAAGGAATTCTCTTGTCAGAAAATCAGGTAAAGAATTTTGAGTGCCTTTTATATATTCTATATCAAAATCGAAGGCAGATAGAATAGCTTGCCATCGAGCAAAAATTTCTTTTGCAGATTTGTAATCAATACGTAAAAGAAAACGTTTGTTGTATAAATCATCTTGAAATTTTGAAATACTTAACAATACTTAAAATTTCTTTTTTAACAGTTGAATAATTTTTTTGTGGTCCGAGCCAAAGACCACTATGATATCTTACTAAATGTTCATGAGATGAATGATTAAACTTTTGTTTTAAGATGCCACCATATCCTAGATCTGATGCATCTGTTTCTACGATCATGAATGCAGATGGATGAGGAATGGTCATGCATGGTAATGTTTTTGCTTTATCTTTGAGCATGCGAACTATTTGAGTATGCTGATGATTCCATGCAGGAGGATTTTTTTGTAATCTTTGATATAAAGGTGCACAAATTTGGCGTAATTTTGGAAAAAAGTCAGAAAGATAATTGAGACAACCAAGAAATCTTTGTAGCTGATTTATTTCTTTTATGTCATCTGGAAATTTATCAGCAAATTCAAGAGCACGATGAATTGGAGTAATTGTTCCTTTGTAAATAATATGACCAAGAAATCTAATTTGGGTTTGGAATAACTTAAGTTTAGATGCAGAAACAACTAAACCGTTTCTTTTAACAACTTGAAGAAATGTTTGTAAATGTTTAAAATGTTGATCAAGTGATTCTGAAAATAGCAAGACATCATCAATATAAACTATAATGAATGTGGAATAAGGATTGAAGATATATTCATTATGGTTTAATTCAAATTGCTGTCAAACCACTAGTTCATATTGGAGTTGATGCTCCCATTTATTTAGCTTTACGTGACAAAAGACTAAAACGTTACAAACCTTCCCTACTTGCCATGATTCAAACAAATATTTGCAATGGACCAATTTATTTTAATTGTGCTCCAAATTATTCTGTTTCTTTAAAAGATCCATTAATTATGAATTAATTGGTTTTGGACATTCATCTACAAGGAGATGAATTTGAAAAACTTACTGAACAGTTTGTTGTTATGTATAGAGTTTATTATCGATTATTAAGTTCACAATTAAATCCTCATTTCAAATTAATTCCAACATCACGTGACGAGACTATCCTACTTCACATAGACGCTGAACAATCAAAAACATTTACTCCTAAACGACTAAAATGGCACGAGATTACGATTCCAGAAGAATTTCAAATTGAAAATGCTCAACCTCCTCCTCATTTAGAACAAACAGAAATTTCTCAGATTATAGAAGAACCTAATGGTAATATTCTCATACGCTTTAATTCCATGAGAGAACAAGGATCAAGTTCTACCATTCCTACAGAACCAAGTCGACATTCATTTGCGCACACTCAAAGGCGTTCTTTTACAGAAGCATCTGAACAATCATTCAGAATGCCAAATTCAATTCATATACATCATACAGTACAAATCCCAGAGGTATCCACATCTCCTCCTTTATCTCCTACGGCTTCACAGATGAAAGGTGAGATCGATGTTATTCATAAAATTACAAACATTGATTTTAATTCATTGGAACAAGATATTTTTGATCTAGAAAACAATGAAAAAAGAAATTGGTTTTTTCAATTGGAATCTTTTTATCAAGAAAAAATCAAAGAAGAATGGATTTCAGATATTAATCGTTTAAACACTCCTTTTGATTTTTTTTGTTGGCTAGAATATTTTTTAATCAAACAGGGTTTTGAAGAAAAAGATCCTTTCAAAATATCTCATATCAATGTTCATACAAATTTAGCAAAAAAGTGGAAATTAAATGATAGCAATATTGTAACTCAAATTCATCCTCCACTTCAATCTCTTCGGATCGACACTCCTGAAGGTGAGATAATTGCAGCACCATTCAAAAAAGGTAAAGACGGTGATGATTCTATCTCAATGCATGATATTAGAAAAATTTATCATCAGAATAATTTTTCTAATCAAATTTTACATACGATCGCTACTCAAGTAGATTCTTTATCTTCTGAGATAAAATCCATTCCTAAATCTAAAACCTCTTGATTTCCTACAAGTTATTCTCTCCTCATTTTCAACCAAGTACCCTATCCAAAGATCAAGAAGCTCAACTTATTAGACCAACATCCTCCTCTTTGTCATCTTCTTCTCCATTACTACACAAGATATCTCAAACCTTAGACAAAATCAATTCAAATCTTCCCAGTTCGTCCAAAATAAATACCATTGAACAAGAAGGCCAGGAACACTATGATTCTTCCAGTTCCACCAGTAGTATTCAATCTGACAATGAATTCATTTCGAAAATACATAAGTCGAGAATTCATTCTTAGAACCTCATGAAATAGACCCCAATATTGTTAACAAAATTCGCCATTCAAAACCTTATAGGGCTTCAAATCCTCGATGGAAAACTGCTGAAACTCAGAATTATTATCCACGTCCAACTCCCCCAGATATTCAATATGAAGAGCGAGCCAAGTTTCGTACATCTCATTATGATGGCAATTCAATTTCAAATTGGAATATAGATGGCAAAAGCGAATACGAGATTCTTAATACATTACAAGAAATGGGCATGGCAAAGATTGCATACAAAGTCCATAATATACCAGAAAAACAGGCAGCAATATTTTTAATTGCAGGATTTACAGGTCAATTAAAATATTGGTGGGATAATTCATTAACCATTGAAGAGAAACTAGCCATTCTTGATCACACAATTGACATAGAAGACGAGCAAGGTAATATTTCATTACAAAATGATGCATGTGATTTCTTACTTGTAACTATTTCAATGCATTTTGTTGGTAACCCAAAGGAAGAATTATCTTATGCCAAAGTATTTTTGACAAATTTAAGATGCCCAACTTTAACAGACTTTCGATGGTATAAAGATATGTTTTTAACTTATGTACTCAAAAGACCTGATTGCAATGCACCATTTTGGAAAGAAAAATTCATTACTGGATTACCAACTTTATTTTCTCAAAGAATTATTACAAATCTTAAAAAAGAAATGGGTTTAGACCAAATTGATTTCAACATAATGACTTATGGACAACTTTTTGCATTCATTAAACAAGAAGCTTTATCTGCTTGCCAAGAGTTAAAATTCCAAGCCAAATATGGAAGTGAGCGACGAGAGTTAGGTTCCTTTTTGTGAAGCATTCGAATCACGAGTATTAAAGCTCCTTCCGCTCCAACTAAAAAACGTTTTTCAAACAACCTTCCAAATACTCAAGAAGACGTTCATATTCTCGACGTTTCAAATCTTCTCCTCCGAATTCTATAAGTCTTCAAAGAAAAATCGTTCCAAGAAGATTATTTGCTATAAATGCGGCAAACCCCGGGCCACAAAGCCAATGTCCGCAGTAGCGAAAGAAAAAGATTAATGAGATATTAGATCAATTTCTCGAATTGAACAAAGAAATAAAAGAGAAACCGAGTATTTCTTTAGTTCAAGAAGATTCCTCTTCCGATCAACAACTCCGACGATTTCCAAGATTTCGATGAGCTCGGGACGAAGGTAATATATCCTCTCCTTGTGCTTGCAAAGTAATTAATATGATCAAACATTCGGACAATACAGTTAAAGATCAAAAAGAACTTATTTTTGACATCATCCAAGACCTTCCTCCAGAAGCCCAGAAAAAACAACTTGAAAAACTCAAAGCCCTTATTCTTCGGGGAAGAATCTAGTTCCCGCCCGTTTAATAGAACCTTTCAAGTATTTCCAAAATGTTTGATAGATATCCAAATATGAATCCTCCAATTCGTCAGCACAATACTACCGAATTACAAACAGAGATTCGTTCCTTAAAGGCTCAAGTCAAAGAACTCAAAGAAAGAGTCTTCTCTATAGAAACAAAAAATTTAGAATTAGATACCCAAATAGCACTATTACAATCACGAACTTCTAAGGGTAAAGAAGTTCTTTCCGATTCTTCTATTCCAGATTTTCCACTCGCTGAAATTCCTATGCCAGGTACAAACCCACAGGATTCAAAATTTATTTCTATCATCGACAAAATTACATTTAAAAAATGGGACATATATATTACAATTTCAATTGGAACTTTCAAAGGTACATTTACAGCTATGATAGATAGTGGAGCTGATCAAAGTTGCATCCGAGATGGATTAATTCATACAAAGTATTATGTCCCAACAAACGAATCGTTAGTCACTGCAAACGGTATGCCTCTACAAGTCAAAGGTAAACTTGTTAAAACCGCCATTTGCAATGATCATTATTGTTTCAAACACCAATTCATTGTTGTTAAATATTTAAATACTGATATTATTTTGGGCACTCCTTTTCTTACTCAAATTTATCCCTTTTGGGTAAATCATGGTTTAGGAACCAAAATCATGGGCAATACTGTCATTTTCAAATTTTTAAACCCTGTCAAACAAAAAGAATTATTTCTATTGCAAGAAAATTCTATTTACAAACAAATAAATACTATTCAACGATTTCAGAATAAAATTAATTTTCTGAAAGAAGAACTTTCTTATGAAAGAATTGAAGAACAATTGCAAAATTCTCAAATTCAACAAAAAATTTTAGCATTTCAAAACTCACTTACAAAAGAAGTTTGTGCAAATATTCCAAATGCTTTTTGGGATCGAAAGAAACATATTGTCTCTCTTCCCTATGAAAAAGATTTTTCAGAAAAAAATATCCCTACAAAAGCACGCCCTATTCAAATGAATCACGAATTACTAGAAATATGTAAAAAAGAAATTCAAGAATTACTCGCCAAAAAATTAATTCGACCCTCCAAATCACCATGGAGTTGCGCTGCCTTCTATGTCATGAATCAAGCAGAAAAGGAACGAGGTGTTCCTCGATTAGTCATCAATTACAAACCACTCAACAACGTTCTTCAATGGATCAGGTATCCTATTCCAAATAAGAAAGATTTATTAAAACGACTATACAATGCAAAAATATTTTCAAAATTCGATATGAAATCGGGTTTTGGCGATTCAAATAGTCGATCAAGATCGATACAAAACAGAGATTCACGAGTTCCTTTTGGGCATTACGAATGGAACGTTATGCCATTTGGACTCAAAAATGCTCCGTCTGAATTTCAGCATATTATGAACGATATCTTCAATCCTTATTCCACATTCATTATTGTTTATATTGATGATGTCTTGCTATTTTCAGAATCACTTGATCAACATTTTAAACATTTACAAACATTTCTTCAAGTTGTTAAAAGAAACGGTTTAGTTGTTTCTGCACCTAAACTTAAGTTATTCCAAACCCAAATTAGATTTCTTGGTCATATTATTTACAAAGGAACAATTACTCCAATTCATTGTGCTCTTGAATTTGCTAATAAATTTCCAGATGACATAAAAGAAATAAATCAGCTACAAAGATTTCTTGGTTGTCTCAATTATCTTTCTGACTTTTTTCCAAAATTACGCCAAATTTGTGCACCTTTATATCAAAGATTACAAAAAAATCCTCCTGCATGGACTCATCAGCATACTCAAATAGTTCGCATGCTCAAAGATAAAGCAAAAACATTACCATGCATGACCATTCCTCATCCATCTACATTCATGGTCGTAGAAACAGATGCATCAGATCTAGGATATGGTGGCATCTTAAAACAAAAGTTTAATCATTCATCTCATGAACATTTAGTAAGATATCATAGTGGTCTTTGGCTCGGACCACAAAAAAATTATTCAACTGTTAAAAAAGAAATTTTAAGTATTGTTTTATGTATTTCAAAATTTCAAGATGATTTATACAACAAACGTTTTCTTTTACGTATTGATTGCAAATCTGCAAAAGAAATTTTACAAAAGGATGTTTAAAATTTGGTTTCAAAACAAAATTTTGCTCGATGGCAAGCTATTCTATCTGCCTTCGATTTTGATATAGAATATATAAAAGGCACTCAAAATTCTTTACCTGATTTTCTGACAAGAGAATTCCTTACCACTCCTCAGCATGAGTAAACTCAAGGATAAAGAAAAAACCTCAAGATTGCAGATTCAAAGTGCTAAGGATTACGAAATCAAATCCACTATTCCTTCTTCTTCAACAATTCAAACACCCAATAGATTTCGAGCCCTCAGCGATTTTCCACCTTTAACTTATTCAATGGCCGCTGAAACACCTTCATTCCAATTACAAAAATCCTCTATTCAAAGTTCTACACAAAATATATCCTCTACAAATACTCAATATTTCCTAAAATCCAACATAGAAAACTTATTCCTTACCACTTTCACTGAAATTCCAGAATTCAAAACCCTTCAAAATTTACTTCAAAGAATTCTTCCTCCGGGCTGCCACTGGCTACCCGATGATCCACAGAAAACTCAAACGTTTTATGAACTCATTATTGTTGATTCAAAATCCGTTGAAATATCTCATACACCAGATAAGCAAAATCCTCAAAGAATTGCTTATTCAAAATGTGTTATTAAAAAAGTTTTGACATCTTCCGAATGGACTTCCATTTGGACCACTAAAGAATTTTCTGTTAATTTTATTCCAAAAGGTTACACTTACCAAGACTATCGTATGGCTTGGTATAGAACATTTTTCAAACGCCCTTTTGATCATTCATGGTTCTTTATATTTCATCAACAATGTTCAAAAGATTTTCCACTCTGGTTTTATGAATGGTGGATTAATTTTGGAAGTCTACCAGACATATTACCTCCTATTCCTAAATTAGGATTTCAAACATGGGTCAAAAAGATGACAGGCCCCGCACATGCTATTCCATTACACTTTTACGCAGAACTCCGGGTTCCATGGATCTTCTGCTGGAGTTACAAAGTTGAACAAGTTTATTCAAAAGAATTTCCAATGTCAGTCATTAGAGAATTCAAAATCAAATGGTGGACAGCTTATTCAGTAGAACTATGTTCACAAGAGGCCGTTCTCCAATTCATTCAAAACAGTCATATGATTCAACGCAGTATTCAACAATTATCCAAAAGTACTGGACCTTCAAAAGCATCTATTCAACAGTCTGCTCCAACCAGACCATCTGCTCCAACCACTCCTTCACCACTCAAACCTGATTCCTCCAGTTCAAAGATCACCACAGAAGATGCTAATGAAGCAGCTCAATTTCAAGAATTTTTACGCTTCAAAGCATTTCAAAAGCAACTCAAACAACAACGCTCTCAAAGTCCTACTTCCTCTCAGGATTCCTCTACCGAACCTCTCAGCATCGATCCCTATAGGGAGGACAGGATCCTTTTGACTTTTAAGCTTTCAAAAAGGTAATTTACGGCGGTTTCACACTACCATAAACTTGCATCTATGAATGTTGGTAAAGTGTTTGGTTTAACTGGTAAGTCCGTTGGTAAGCCCGTCGGAAAGGGTGTTCCCGCCCAAAGTGGTCCCACTGTTCCCATTCGATTTGCGGTTTCAGCAACTATCCGCTTTATAATTAACTACAGTTATGTAAATAATATGTGTTGTATCTACAGTCCTATTCAAACTCTGCCGACACTACAAGACAAAAACATTCATTCCACAAGACATGGCGGGACCCACACAAGAACATACCACGTGGAGGGACCCACGTCTCTATTATTCAAGCTCTATTATTATATCTGAACATTCCAATGACATGCAAATTAAAATGAGATGCAAATGAAATACAGATTCAAGACAAATGAAATTCAAATGTAAATTCAATTTCTTTCTATAAATAGCTACATTCAAATGAAGGATAGACATCAACCTTTAAGCATCAGTTTTTAGAATCAGCTCTTAGAAGCAAAAATCAACAGCCTAAAATTCTTTCTATAATTTCTTGTATCCTCAAACTTCAAGATTCAATTCAAGTTTTCAAGAAATAGTTTCAAGTAAGCTTTATTCAAATAAAGCTTACTTGAAACTATTTCTTGAAAACTTGAATTGAATCTTGAAGTTTGAGGATACAAGAAATTATAGAAAGAATTTTAGGCTGTTGATTTTTGCTTCTAAGAGCTGATTCTAAAAACTGATGCTTAAAGGTTGATGTCTATGAATTGAATTTGGCATTCTGAATGATTGTTCAGATGCTTCTGTAAAAGAACGCCTTTGAGTGTGCGCAAATGAATGTCGACTTGGTTCTGTAGGAATGGTAGAACTTGATCCTTGTTCTCTCATGGAATTAAAGCGTATGAGAATATTACCATTAGGTTCTTCTATAATCTGAGAAATTTCTGTTTGTTCTAAATGAGGAGGAGGTTGAGCATTTTCAATTTGAAATTCTTCTGGAATCGTAATCTCGTGCCATTTTAGTCGTTTAGGAGTAAATGTTTTTGATTGTTCAGCGTCTATGTGAAGTAGGATAGTCTCGTCACGTGATGTTGGAATTAATTTGAAACGAGGATTTAATTGTGAACTTAATAATCGATAATAAACTCTATACATAACAACAAACTGTTCAGTAAGTTTTTCAAATTCATCTCCTTGTAGATGAATGTCCAAAACCAATGAATTCATAATTAATGGATCTGTTAAAGAAACAAAATAATTTGGAGCACAATTAAAATAAATTGGTCCATTGCAAATATTTGTTTGAATCATGGCAAGTAGGGAAGGTTTGTAACGTTTTAGTCTTTTGTCACGTAAAGCTAAATAAATGGGAGCATCAACTCCAATATGAACTAGTTGTTTGACAGCAATTTGAATTAAACCATAATGAATATATCGAAATGCTTTTTCAAGATATTTATTCAAAGATGTTTTTGATAATAAAGGAGTAGTTTGAAATTTTTCTTGAATATTCATTGTTTCTTCATGAGTTTTAACTGAAAAAGCAGTTTTGAAATCAAATTTTCCTATTTTGTAAATAGTCTCAATTTGTTCTTCTGGAATAGTCCAATCATTGAAATTATATTGAATATTTTCTTCTTTACTTTGAACTATTCTTTTTGAGTCTATGTTGGAGCCTGAAGAAAACATTCGTCTTACTAAATTTGCCATATCTAATGCATAGAGATCATGATATGTGTCTAACTGCAATTCCTTGTGGCAACAACGGGACTACTAGGCTGGGAACACCCTTTTCTAGCGGGCTTACCAACGGTCTTACAAGCTGACCAACGTCTTACCAACACACAGAGATGAAAATAAACACACAATATGATATGTATGCAGATGAAATGTGCAAATGGTAATAAGATGAAATGTTTAACAAATGGCTCTGATACCAATAGAAACCCAGGAAATAAAACTTGAAAATGATTTAAAGAAACAAATGAAATAAAGCTTACTTGAAACTATTTCTTGAAAACTTGAATTGAATCTTGAAGATTGAGGATACAAGAAATTATAGAAAGAATTTTAGGCTGTTTTGAATGAATTGGAGAACGGCCTCTTGTGAACATAGTTCTACTGAATAAGCTGTCCACCATTTGATTTTGAATTCTCTAATGACTGACATTGGAAATTCTTTTGAATAAACTTGTTCAACTTTGTAACTCCAGCAGAAGATCCATGGAACCCGGAGTTAACCCGGAGTTCTGCGTAAAAGTGTAATGGAATAGCATGTGCGGGGCCTGTCATCTTTTTGACCCATGTTTGAAATCCTAATTTAGGAATAGGAGGTAATATGTCTGGTAGACTTCCAAAATTAATCCACCATTCATAAAACCAGAGTGGAAAATCTTTTGAACATTGTTGATGAAATATAAAGAACCATGAATGATCAAAAGGGCGTTTGAAAAATGTTCTATACCAAGCCATACGATAGTCTTGGTAAGTGTAACCTTTTGGAATAAAATTAACAGAAAATTCTTTAGTGGTCCAAATGGAAGTCCATTCGGAAGATGTCAAAACTTTTTTAATAACACATTTTGAATAAGCAATTCTTTGAGGATTTTGCTTATACGGTGTATGAGATATTTCAACGGATTTTGAATCAACAATAATGAGTTCATAAAACGTTTGAGTTTTACGTGGATCATCCGGGTAGCTGATGGCGGCTGAGGAAGAATTCTTTGAAGTAAATTTTGAAGGGTTTTGAATTACGGAATTTCGATGAAAGTGGTAAGGAATAAGTTTTCTATGTTGGATTTTAGGAAATATTGAGTATTTGTAGAGGATATATTTTGTGTAGAACTTTGAATAGAGGATTTTTGTAATTGGAATGAAGGTGTTTCAGTGGCCATTGAATAAGTTAAAGGTGGAAAATCAGTGAGGGACTCGAAATCTATTGGGTGTTTGAATTGTTGAAGAAGAAGGAATAGTGGATTTGATTTCGTAATCCTTAGCACTTTGAATCTGCAATCTTGAGGTTTTTTCTTTATCCTTGAGTTTACTCATGCTGAGGAGTGGTAAGGAATTCTCTTGTCAGAAAATCAGGTAAAGAATTTTGAGTGCCTTTTATATATTCTATATCAAAATCGAAGGCAGATAGAATAGCTTGCCATCGAGCAAAAATTTCTTTTGCAGATTTGCAATCAATACGTAAAAGAAAACGTTTGTTGTATAAATCATCTTGAAATTTTGAAATACATAAAACAATACTTAAAATTTCTTTTTTAACAGTTGAATAATTTTTTTGTGGTCCGAGCCAAAGACCACTATGATATCTTACTAAATGTTCATGAGATGAATGACTACTATTCCTTCTTCCTCTACCATTCAAACACCTAATAGATTTCAAGCTCTTAAAGATTTTCCACCTCTAACCTATTCAATGGCTGCTGAAACCCCTTCATTCAAACTACAGAAATCTCCTACCATTCCAACATCCTCAACTCAAAATGTATCTTCTGTTTCCACTAAATATTTTACTAAACCAGTCGTAGAAAACCTATTAATAACCTCTCTCTTTGAAATTCCTAAATTCAAAGCTCTCCAAAATTTACTTCAAAGAATCCTTCCTTCGGGATGCCAATGGCTACCCGATGATCCCCAGAAAACTCAAACATTTTATGAATTCATATTAGTAGATTCAAATTCTGTAGAAATTTCTCATACTCCTGACAAACAAAATCCTCAAAGAATTGCCTATTCAAAATGTATTATTAAAAAGGTTATCAAATCTACTGAATGGGCATCCATTTGGACCACAAAACAATTTTCAGTAAACTTCATTCCAAAAGGATACACCTACCAAGATTATAGAATGGCTTGGTATCGTGCCTTTTTCAAACGCCCTTTTGATCATTCATGGTTCTTTATATTTCATCAAAATTGTTCAAAAGACTTTCCAATTTGGTTTTATGAATGGTGGATTAATTTTGGAAGTCTGCCAGACATATTACCTCCTATTCCAAAATTAGGATTTCAAACATGGATGAAAAAGATGACTGGACCGTCCTATTCAATTCCTATTCAATTTTATGCTGAACTCCGTGTCCCATGGATATTTTGCTGGAGTTACAAAATCGATCAGATCTATTCAAAAGACTATCCCATGTCTCTGATTAGAGAATTCAAGATCAAATGGTGGACAGGATATTCTGTAGAACTTTGTTCCCAAGAAGCGGTCCTCCAATTCATTCAAGAACGTCATTTACTTCAACGTAGTATTCAACAACTATCCAAAGGCGCCACACAATCTCCAAGTTCTATTCAACCAAGGACTCCTGCTATTCCTTCCCCACTCAAGCAAGACTCTTCTACTTCAAAAATCACAACTGAAGATGCTGATGAGGCACAACAATTTCAAGAATTCCTCCGCTTCAAAGCACTTCAACAACAAATGAAAAAACAAACAAGCCAAAGTCCTACTTCATCACAGGATTCCTCTACGGATCCTTTTGGTGGGCCCTGTGCCCAAGATCCGTTCGAAATTTAATTTAAAAAAAAAAAAGTGTTAATTTGCATTTCCGGGTGTTGGTAAGATGTTGGTCAGCTGGCAAGTCCGTTGGTAAGCCTAGTGATTTGGTGTTCCCGGCTCAGTGGTCCCGTCGTTCCCATTCAGATCTGAATTTTGACACTATAGAATTTTATGATAATTTTTATGATAATTTTATTCTCATTATGTAATAATAATTGTATCAACATGTTGCCCGACAAAACAATGTGGAGGGACCCACACTCCACCAAGCAGCATTATTGCAAAGACCACTTTCAAAAAAGCATTAAAAAATAACATTATTACAAGCATATGGAGGGACCCACACTCCACTAAAGACACCCTCCATTATTGACGTACTTGCAAAATGAAATTCAAATGCAAATGCAATGAAGATTCACAAGACATGCAAATTCAAATCAAATGTAAATTCAATTTTAGTTCTATAAATAACATACTAGAATTCATAGGAGGCAAGAGCCAATTTACATTACAAGCTTAGAAGAGAAACTCTTTAGCCTTCCTATCCTCTCTTGTATTCTGAAATCATCTCAAGTTTTTAATTCAACCTTCAAGAATTATCTTCAAGTAAGCTTCTTATTTTGTCTGAAGTTTTAAATTATTTTCAATTATAAATTCCTGGGTCTATTATGGTATCAGAGCCATTTGTTAAGCATTTCATCTTATCATTATTTGCACGTCTCATCTGCATACATATCATAGTGTGTTTATTTTCATCTCTGTGTGTTGGTAAAACGTTGGTCAGCTTGTTAGTCCGTTGGTAAGCCCGGATGATTAGGGTGTTCCCGGCATAGTGGTCCCGTTGTTCCCACAAAGACTTGCATTTAGACACATATCATGGTTTTTATGCATTAAAGATGGCAAATTTAGTAAGACGAATGTTTTCTTCAGGCTCCAGCTTAGATTCAAAAAGAATAGTTCAAAGTAAGGAAGAACATATTCCATGTAATTACAATGATTGGACTATTCCAGAAGAACAAATTGAAACTATTTACAAAGTTGGAACCTTTGATTTCAAAACAGCTTTTTTTGTCAAAACTCATGAAGAAACTATGAACATTCAAGAAAAATTTCAAACTATTCCTCTTTTATCAAAAGCTTCATTAAGTAAATATGCAGAAAAAGGTTTTCGATACATTCATTATGGCCTCATACAAGTAGCAGTCAAACCATTAGTTAATATTGGAGTAGATGCTCCGGTTTATCTAGCCCTTCGTGACAAACGATTAAAACGATATAAACCATCATTATTAGCCATGATTCAAATTGATATTTGCAATGGTCCTATTAACTTCAATTGTGCTCCAAATTACTCTGTCTCATTAACAGATCCATTAATTATGAATTCATTAGTTTTAGATATTCATATGCAAGGTGATGAGTTTGAAATACTCACCGAATAATTTGTTGTTATGTACCGATTCTATTACCGATTACTGAGCTCTCAACTCAATCCACGATTCAAAATGATTCCAACATCCAGAGACGAAACAGTTCTTCTTCATATAGAAGCAGAACAGTCTAAGACTTTTACTCCCAAAAGATTAAAATGGCATGAGATTACAATTCCTGATGAATTTCAAATTGAAAATCCTCACCCTCTTCGCGATATAGAAAGAAACGAGATTTCTTAAATTATTGAAGAACCAGATGGTAATGTTTTAATTCGATTCAATTCAATGAGGGAACAAGTATCAAGTTCTACTATACCTATGGAACCAAGTAGACATTCATTTGCACATTCTTGTAGGCGTTCTTTTGTAGAATCGTCCGAACAATCATTCCGAATGCCCAATTCATATTAATGTGCATCATACAGCACCAATTCCAGAAGTTTCAACGTCTCCTCCATTATCTCCAACTGCGTCTCAAATGAAATGTGAAATAGATGTTATTCATAAAATTATCAATATCGATTTTGATTCATTAGAACAAGATATTTTAGATCCAGAAAATGATGATAAAAGAAACTGGTTTTCAAAATTAGATCCCTTTTTTCAAGAAAAAATTAAACAAGAATGGATTTCTGATATTAATCGATTAAATACTCCTTTTGATTTCTTTTGTTGGTTAGAATATTTTCTTATCAAACTAGGTATTGAGGAAGCAGATCCTTTCAAAATATCTCATATCAATGTTCATACAAATTTAGCAAAAAAGTGGAAATTAAATGATGGTAATATTGTTACTCAAATTCATCCACCTCTTCAATCTATTCGTTTGGACACTCCTGATGGAGAAATTATTGCTTCACCATTCAAAAAAGGTAAAGATAGTGATGATTCAATCAAAATGGACGATATTAGAAAGATCTACCATCAGAATAATTATTCTAATCAGATTTTACATACTATTGCTAATCAAGTTGATTCTCTATCTTCTGAGATCAAATCTATTCCTAGGAACAATCTTTCCAGGTTTCCAGCAAGTTATTCCTCTCCTCATTTCCAAACCAAGTACTTTATCAAAAGACCAGGAAGCTAAATTGATGATGCCATCATCATCATCCACTCCTACAACTTCTTCTCCATTATTAAGTAAGATTTCTCAAACTTTTGATCGTATTAATTCAAATCTTCCCAGTTCCTCAAAGATTAATACCATCGACCAAGAAGACCAGGATGATTCCGCAAGTTCAAGTCAAGAAAGTCTTTCATCCGAAAATGAACTTATTCAAAAAATTAATCAAGTAGAAGATTCATTATTAGAACCTCACGAATTAGAGCACAATAACATTAATAAAATTCGTCGTCACAAATTTAGTAGAATCATTTAGTATTTCCAAAATGTTTTAACGCTATCCACATATGAACCCTCAAATCCGGCAACATAGTACCAAAGAATTGCAAACAGAAATTAATTCATTAAAGGCACATCTAAAAGAGTTAAAAGAAAGAGTTTTTTCAGTAGAAACAAAAAATTTAGAATTAGATAAACAAATCGCTTTACTCCAGTCGAGAACTTCCAAAGGTAAAGAAGTTATGCTAGATTCCTCGATTCCAAATTTTACGCTAGCAGAAATTCCTATTCCAGGTACTAACCCTAATGATTCAAAGTTTATTTCTATCATTGATAAAATTACATTTCAAAAATGGAATATATATGTTACAATTTCAATAGGGAATTTCAAATCTACATTCACCGCTATGCTTGATAGTGGAGCCGATCAAAGCTGCATCCGTGACGGATTGATTCCTACCAAATATTATGTTCCTATGAATGAATCCTTAGTCACCGCAAATGGCATGCCCTTACAAGTCAAAGGTAAACTCATCAAAACCGCAATCTGCAATGATAATTATTGTTTCAAACACCAATTTATTGTCGTTCAAGATTTAAACACTGATATTATTTTAGGAACCCCTTTTCTTACTCAAATTTATCCTTTTTGGGTTAATCACCATGGTTTAGGCACTAAAATCATGGGAAACACGGTTATATTCAAATTTTTGAACCCTGTCAAACAAAAAGAATTATTTTTATTACAGGAAAATCCGATTTACAAACAGGTAAACACTATTCAACGCATACAAAATAAAATTCGATTTTTAAAAGAAGACCTTTCTTATGAAAGGATTGAAGAACAATTAACAAGCCCTTCTCTTCAACAAAAAATTTCCGATTTAGAGGCTTTAATCAAGATACCATAATAGACCCAGGAATTTATAATTGAAAATAATTTACAACTTCAGATAAAATTAGAAGCTTACTTGAAGATAATTCTTGAAGGTTGAATTAAAAACTTGAGATGATTTCAGAATACAATAATTGAAAATAATTTAAAACTTCAGATAAAATAAGAAGCTTACTTGAAGATAATTCTTGAAGGTTGAATTAAAAACTTGGGATGATTTCAGAATACAAGAGAGGATAGGAAGGCTAAAGAGTTTCTCTTCTAAGCTTGTAATGTAAATTGGCTCTTGCCTCCGATGAATTCTAGTATGCTATTTATAGAACTAAAATTGAATTTACATTTGATTTGAATTTGCATGTCTTGTGAATCTTCATTGCATTTGCATTTGAATTTCATTTTGCAGGTACGTCAATAATGGAGGGTGTCTTTAGTGGAGTGTGGGTCCCTCCATATGCTTGTAATAATGTTATTTTTGAATGCTTTTTTTAAAGTGGTCTTTGCAATAATGCTGCTTGGTGGAGTGTGGGTCCCTCCACATTGTTTTGTCGGGCAGCATGTTGATACAATTATTATTACATAATGAGAATAAAATTATCATAAAAATTATCATAAAATTCTATAGTGTCAAAATTCAGATCTGAATGGGAACGACGGGACCACTGAGCCGGGAACACCAAATCACTAGGCTTACCAACGGACTTGCCAGCTGACCAACATCTTACCAACACCCGGAAATGCAAATTAACACTTTTTTTTTTTTAAATTAAATTTCGAACGGATCTTGGGCACAGGGCCCACCAAAAGGATCCGTAGAGGAATCCTGTGATGAAGTAGGACTTTGGCTTGTTTGTTTTTTCATTTGTTGTTGAAGTGCTTTGAAGCGGAGGAATTCTTGAAATTGTTGTGCCTCATCAGCATCTTCAGTTGTGATTTTTTAAGTAGAAGAGTCTTGCTTGAGTGGGGAAGGAATAGCAGGAGTCCTTGGTTGAATAGAACTTGGAGATTGTGTGGCGCCTTTGGATAGTTGTTGAATACTACGTTGAAGTAAATGACGTTCTTGAATGAATTGGAGGACCGCTTCTTGGGAACAAAGTTCTACTGAGAATATCCTCGTCCCACCATTTGATCTTGAATTCTCTAATTAGAGACATGGGATAGTCTTTTGAATAGATCCGATCGATTTTTGTAACTCCAAAGAAAATATCCATGGGACACTGAGTTCGAGCATAAAATTGAATAGGAATTGAATAGGGACGGTCCAGTCATCTTTTTCATCCATGTTTGAAATCCTAATTTTTGGAATAGGAGGTAATATGTCCATGAGACTTTCCAAAAATTAATCCACCATTCATAAAACCAAATTGGAAAGTCTTTTGAACAATTTTGATGAAATATAAAGAACCATGAATGATCAAAAGGGCGTTTGAAAAGGCACGATACCAAGCCATTCTATAATCTTGGTAGGTGTATCCTTTTGGAATGAAGTTTCATCGAAAAATTGTTTTGTGGTCCAAATGGATGCCCATTCAGTAGATTTGATAACCTTTTTAATAATACATTTTGAATAGGCAATTCTTTGAGGATTTTGTTTGTCAGGAGTATGAGAAATTTCTACAGAATTTGAATCTACTAATATGAGTTCATAAAATGTTTGAGTTTTCTGGGGATCATCGGGTAGCCATTGGCATCCCGAAGGAAGGATTCTTTGAAGTAAATTTTGGAGAGCTTTGAATTCAGGAATTTCAAAGAGAGGTTATTAATAGGTTTTCTACGACTGGTTTGGTAAAATATTTAGTGGAAACAACATTTTGAGTTGAGGATGTTGGAATGGTAGGAGATTTCTGTAGTTTGAATGAAGGGGTTTCAGCAGCCATTGAATAGGTTAGAGGTGGAAAATCTTTAAGAGCTTGAAATCTATTGGGTGTTTGAATGGTAGAGGAAGAAGGAATAGTAGTCTTCATCTCGTAATCTTTTGCACTTTGAATTTGTAATCTGTGAGGTTTCTCTCGGTCTTTCAACTTACTCATTGTAACTGGCTGTAAGGAATTCTCGAGTTAGAAAATCTGGTAAAGAATTATTTGTTCCTTTTATGTATTCAATATCAAAATCAAAGGCTGATAAAATTGCTTGCCAACGAGCAAAAATTTGTTTGGAAACAAGTTTTTGAACATCCTTTTGTATAATTTCTTTGGTTGATTTGCGATCAATACGTAGAAGGAATTTTTTGATAATTAAATCATCTTGAAATTTTGAAATACATAAGACGATCGATAAAATTTCTTTTTTGACAGTTGAATAATTTTTTTTGTGGTCCGAGCCAGAGACCACTATGATATCTAACTAGATGCTCATGCGATGAATTACCTAATTTCTGTTTTAATATGCCTCCATATTAGATGCATCTGTTTCTACTATCATGAATGCAGATGGATGTGGAATAGACATACAAGGCAATGTTTTCGCTTTTTCTTTTAGCATTCTAACAATTTGAGTATGTTTGGAAGTCCATACAGGAGGATTTTTTTGTAATCGTTGGTACAAAGGTGCACAAATTTGTCTAAGATGTGGAAAGAAATCAGAAATATAATTGAGACATCCTAGGAATCTTTGTAATTGAGTTTTGTCTTTGATTTCATCAGGAAATTTATTTGCAAATTCTAGAACTCTATTAATAGGAGTGATGGTACCTTTGTAAATGTGATGACCTAAAAATCGGATTTGAGTTTGAAATAACTTAATCTTAGTAGCAGACACTACTAAACCACTCTTTTTGATGATATGAAGAAAGGTATGTAAATGTTTAAAATGCTGATCAATTGATTGTGAAAATAACAAAACATCGTCAATATAAACGATAATGAATGCAGTATAAGGAGTGAATATTTCATTCATAATATTTTGAAATTCGGAAGGAGCATTTTTTAAACCGAATGGCATAACATTCCATTCATAATGACCAAATGGAACTGTGAATGCTGTCTTATATCGGTCTTGTTCTGCAATTTGAATTTGCCAAAAACCTGATTTCATGTCGAATTTTGAAAAAATTTTGGCATTATATAATTGTTTTAACAAATCTTGTTTGTTTGGAATAGGATACCGGATCCATTGTAATACGTCATTAAGAGGTTTGTAATTAATAACTAACCTTGGAACGCCGCGTTCTTTTTCCGCTTGTTTCATGACATAGAAGGCCGCGCAACTCCGGGGGGATTTGGAAGGACGAATTAATTTTTTGTTTAATAAGTCTTGAATTTCCTTTTTGCAAACTTCTAGCATTTCGGAATTCATTTGAATAGGTCGAGCCTTTGTTGGAATCTTTTTCTCGGAAAAATCTTTTTCATATGGTAACGAAACAATACGTTTGTTTCTGTCCCAAAAGGCGTTTGGAATATCAGAACATACTTCGCGTTCGATTAAAGCCTCTAAATCGGAAATTTTTTGTTGAAGAGAAGGGCTTGTTAATTGTTCTTCAATCCTTTCATAAGAAAGGTCTTCCTTTTAAAATTGAATTTTGTTTTGTATGCGTTGAATAGTATTTACCTGTTTGTAAATTGAATTTTCCTGTAATAAAAATAAATTCTTTTTGTTTGACAGGGTTCAAAATTTTGAATATAACCGTGTTTCCCATGATTTTAGTGCCTAAACCATGGTGATTAACCCAAAAAGGATAAATTTGAGTAAGAAAAGGGGTTCCTAATATAATATCGGTGTTTAAATCTTGAACGACGATAAATTGGTGTTTGAAACAATAATTATCATTGCAGATTGCGGTTTTGATGAGTTTACCTTTGACTTGTAAGGGCATGCCATTGGCGGTGACTAAGGATTCATTCGTAGGAACATAATATTTAGTAGGAATCAATCCGTCACGGATGCAGCTTTGATCGGCTCCACTATCAAGCATAGCGGTGAATGTAGATTTGAAATTCCCTATTGAAATTGTAACATATATATTCCATTTTTGAAATGTAATTTTATCCATAATAGAAATAAACTTTGAATCATTAGGGTTAGTACCTGGAATAGGAATTTGTGCTAGCGTAAAATTTGGAATCGAGGAATCTGGCATAACTTCTTTACCTTTGGAAGTTCTCGACTGGAGTAAAGCGATGTGTATCTAATTCTAAATTTTTTGTTTCTACTGAAAAAACTCTTTCTTTTAACTCTTTTACCTGTGCCTTTAATGAATTAATTTGTGTTTGCATATATTTAAAGCTATAATTGGAAATTTTGAGTCCTTGTATTTGTGGTCTCCTAAAACTTACTTTTTTACAAAGGAGGATGCATGCGATTTATATGCTATAGTTCACAATTTTGGATGTATATCTAACTGAAAAGTTGTTAATTCTTCTCTGAGAAAATGACCAAACATGCCCTTGATTGATTTACGTGCCTTAAATTTTTTCTAAGACATATTTTACCCATAAACTATTTATAGGGTGTCGTTTTTGCCCTTGACCTACGAATCTGGCCATTTTATCTGAGTAATTATTAAGGCGGTCAAATAGAGAACTAACTGTTGGCTGTGAGCTTCATTGGCCTTTTGAACTGTTTATTCCTAACTTGTTACACCAGCATTAGCAATTTCTTCTCGTAGAAGACAGAACTAACAAAGAGTCATGCTTGCAGCTTAAATTGGTTGTATGGATCCCGGGCCTAATCCTGACATCAAAGTTCTTTTTGTATATCATTCATGTGGACAATAGAATGGTGCCCGATCTCCATCTACTGCAAAAGCTGTTGGATTTTCTCCTTTTGGTAAACATGAGGTATGTCTCTATAGGCTGTAATGTAGTCATGAATCGTCTCTAACATGAAATTTATCTATTTATATACTTTTCTGGGTTGTTTCAAAGAGAATGAGCGAGTTATTAAAGTATTATAAAATCTGCAAGAGCAATTATGCTGGTTGAGCTCAAGAAACTCATTGAAGATAATCCATTATTTCGTGTAAAATGCAATTCCCCTAGACTTAACATAAACTAAAGGTACAGTATATTGAGGGACTTAAATGATCGATACAGTCAGAGCTTGAGTGTCATTTCTAGAGTAAGAATTCAAAATGTCTAATTCTATATATCTGCCAAATTTGTCTAGTTGTTTCTGGTTTGCTGTCATTGCATGTTATTTGCAATGATCCTTTAAATTTACCTGGCTATTCCTAACTAATGACACCAGCAGTAGCATAATGAAGAGTAACTGCAGTAACTAATCTTTTAACTACTCTCTGCCGGTTTATGTCCTTATCGTTTTCAGCTTACTGCAGCACCAGTTCTAACTCCTCTGGTTCGGTAACTTAACCAGCTATTTTTGGTGGACATATAGCTCTACCTGTAGAAGCTCTAATGTAAAGTCTTGTGTCACTAACCTTAAAATTATTTATCAAGACTTCAGTTCTATATTTAGATATCTAACAAACCCCCCACACCCCCCACTACAAAGAAAAACATTCAGGTATGGATAATATGATAATTTGGGGGTAAAGAGATGATCATGAGGCTCCTGGTTGTATGTGCTGCACAACAATGGCCAAGTGATCTGATGGAACAAGTTCGATTTTGATTCAATAAAAAGCTTACATAACCATTGGGATAATCATTAGCTTAGATAACTCCCTTGTGCACTATTACTAGACCACAGGTAGCAGATGATAGATAATGAATAACTTAGACAGACTTGTTTATATTGTTCGACTAATATCTATTCTGTTTTGGTTAATGCAGAAGATGAATACAATGCAACTAATTGCTTTCATGCCTCCCATCTCCTGCAGCTATCTTTTTGCGGCCTTCTCAGCCTTAGTACCCTCGCAGTTGCATGCTTTCTTACCTTCCAGTGTTTGGCATTTTTCGCACTCTTTCATCGGCGGCTTGTTTCTCTTTTTCACAGCATCTCCTCTCTCGTTGACCCTCGTTGGTGTTTTACCCTGCTGCTTGTTTCTCTTTTTCACAGCATCTCCTCACTCGTTGACCCTCGTTGGTGTTTTACCCTGCTGCTTTGATCCAGCCATTAAAATGTCAAATTTGATTGATGAATTGTTAATTTGATTGTGAGGTGAATTTTTGAGTTGTTTGTTTGGGGTTTATATAGTGGTAATGTCCAGGGTAAGCACTGGTAGCAGTTTTCTTTACCCGAGCCCAATAAGTAGGCTCTTTTTTGGCCCTTTATCCAACAAAGTTAATGCTTAAAAATTATCTAAATGCCAGATTTGGAAACTAAGTTTGGATATGAATGTTTAAATAATTATTATGTGATAATTTTATGAGAAAAAGTTTACACTTTGAAATTAAGTTAAAAATTTTTGTTTAAAATTTAAAATTATAATTAAATAGATTTGAAACAATTAAATATTAGTAACTTAATAATATCTTTGATTATTAGATAAATTAATTTCATAAAAAAGACTTAATGTAACTGAATAAAAATAATAAGATTTGAGCAATATACAATAAAAATATAAAAGCTCCTTTTATTAACACATATATAGAAATATAAATTGAACAATAAAGTTTCTAGTTTAGTCAATACATAATCTCTTAGAAACTCTTAATTGCAAACTTTAATTAAAAGGAATATACCATATGATATTCTTCCAATTCTTGAAACGCTGCGGACATGGAACTGTGGTAGTAAGAGTCGAATCTTCAACCTCAAGTATAAATGAGCCATGGTGCCTTCTTTGGATCTAGCATTATTCCTGCTAAAATAAGTGATGAGCTCTCTTTCTAGTAATAAAAATTCGTTATTTTCAAGATTATGAGAGACTAAAATAATAATAAAATACAATTCAAGTATTTTTAATCCCATCATTTAACATACCTAACGAAAAATCAAGATAATAAAAAGTTTTAGAAATAATAATATGGAAGAATGACCAAAAAAGAAAACTATCATCTTACTGATAAAACGTCAAAAAACAAGGCTGTTGGGAAAAAATTAATTTGAGACTGAAAATCCTTGAAAACACATACTATTACTTAATTCTTCCTTCTTAAAAAACTAAAAAATAATAAATAAATAATACTACTAGTAAGTATTTAATCACAAAATTAAAATTCCTAGAAAAAAGAATTAAGAATTTTAAAGATGATTTTTTTATCCTTCCATCTCTCATCAATAATTAAAAAGAATAGTTAAAACGGTTAAGCTTTGATGTTAGACACAATTTACCTAATTTTACATAAAAAAAATTTACCTTTTTCCTTCTTTATTCTTGAGGAATTTGTCCAATATTTAGGTTAATTTGCTTATGATAGGATGAATATATATATATATAGGCCACAATATTCTTTATCACAAGCTATAACAATCTTACCAAAAAAAAAAGGAAAAGTCTTATTATCATCAATATATAATTAATATAATATTATTAGAATAAGGAAAATCTCGACAAATGTTTTTTTCCTAGTAGGAAAATCTAGGACTATATTAGCTACGTAAAGTTTTTTTTTTTTTTCAAATAATTAGCAATATAGAGTTATAATCCTAGGACGGATATGTTTAGAATTAACCCTATAATCTACCAATTTTATTCACCTTTTTTGTTAAAAAAAAAAAGTGTTTTATTCATATCAGCAAATCAATATATATATATGCAAGTAATTATAAGAATATTACATAATAATTCACTTTGTAAGATGTATGAATAATATAAATAAATAATTATATTATTACCTGATCTGCTGCAGTATATATTTATCAGACGAACAGCTAAATCTTCTTTTCTGAGTTGTTAATATTGAAAAACTAATGAGAGTATGTTTGAAAATATTAAGACTTATTTCCCCTTATATATATACATATTGTAAACAAGTTGACTTTACAAAGGAAACCTTTATGTATTAGGAAAGGTTTCTTTATTTTTCTTTGTTGAAGAGAATTAGGAAAGCTTTCTAAATGCTACTCCTAACGCTATTAGATATCCTAATCCATTACAATTAATGACAATATATACTTGTACAATCAATATTTAACATATACACAAAAATTAGATATAGCTACAAAAGACATGGTTGCATTTTCTGCACTCGTTAGTTACTGCTTTTTCTGTTAAGAAATTTAGGACGCAGAGAAGAATAATATTGAATGCTTCAATTTTATCTTTTTCTTATTTATTATGATCTACTATTTATAGGCTACAAAGTATCCTAATCCTAATCAATATAGGATTCTAACCAACCACTAATAAGGAATACTGTTATAATAATAACATAATACAAAGTATCCAAATTATAATCAATATAGGATTCTAACCAAATAATCTCTTATAGAATCCAAGATAATCTAAGAGAATCACATACTGATGTGATATCTCCAACATTTGCCATTTGAAATGATGAATTGCGTGAATTTTTGAATTATTTTTTGAATTTATATAGGTTGTAACAGTTTTCTCTAAATCTGAGCCCAATAAGTAGGCTCATTTTGGGCCCGTGTTAATTTTACTCTTTTTCGTTTATTGGTAACAGAAGGACCAGAGTGGTTATTGGGTTAATTTATTGAATTAAAAAATGGTTTTATGCCATGTTTAATAAAATAAAAATGGTTTTAAGCTAAATATTTTTACTTAAAATTTTAAATAATTATTAAGTGACAATTATATAAAAAATGTTTAATATATACTTTAAAATTAAGTACAAAATTTTTTTTTAAAATTTAAAATTATAATTAAATAGATTTGAAAAACTTAAATATTGATAAGTTAAATAATGTTTTTGATCATTATATTAGAGATGGTAAATTAATTTCACAAACAAGACTTAATGTAATTGAATAAAAATAATATGATTTAAGCAATATACAATAAAAATATAAAAAAATCCTTTTATTAAGTAACGAATATATAGAAATATAAATTGAACAATAAAGTTTCTAATTTTACTCAATACATAATTTCCTAAGAGTTTGCAGACGGAATATACCAAAGATATTGTTCCAATTCTGAATCGGTGTGGACATGGAATTGTAACGATGAAGAGTCGAATCTTCAATCTCGTACAGGTATAATCTCTTATCTCCTGAGAATACGCAATAGATGCAATTTCTTTGTAATCCAAATTTTGATGCAGAACACGATGTAGTATAATTGTGCTTACCTATGAAAAACACCCTATCCCCCAAATCATTAACTATTGACCATGTCAACTCCTTCCTTTCAAATCTATGAATTTCTATGTATCGTATCTTTTCATAAAAATATTCTGGCATGCATATTATGCTTATGAGAAAAATCTCTCCTTCTGACTCCACAAGTCTTAGTGTTTTTACTCCCCACATAATACAAAGAGGGAGTTCTAGTTTTTTGTCTTTTTCAATAAGAGGATAGTCTTTTATACTAATGGTATCATCGGAATTATTGTATTCTAGTAATACTATTTCATTTCCGCCTGTTATTCCCATTAACTTATTATCAAACGGGACTAGAGATTCTATCAAATCGCTTTCATCATCAAGTTCTTGTTCTGTCCACTTTGAGTCATGGCCACCTTGTAGTTTACAAAACCTAATGCCTATTCGTGGCTCTTCATAGAAAAGGATAAAAATAGAATCGGGATTATCGGGAGGAAGTAAGAGATTGCAGGTTTGGATGTCAAAGCGGTATTCTTCAGGCCAATCGGGCAAGACAATCTTAGCCATTGATTGAGGATTGAACAAAAAGCACCCATTAGTACGAAATTCAAACATGAAAATCCATCCATAAGAGCATGAAAAAGCATATTTGTCACCGATGATATCTAAACTTGTCTCTACAGAGACTTCTTCTGTCAAACTATATGAAGTTTGTTTGGGTTTCTTCCGGCTTCCATGTGTATAAACGAGCCATGGTGCCTTATCTGAATCCAACATTGTTTCTGAAAAATTAAGAGTGATGAGCTATCTTTTCTAGTAATTAAAATTCGTTATTTGAAAGATTATGAGAAACTAAAATAGTAATAAGAAGATATTAAAATAATAATAAAATACGACTCAAGTATTTTTAATTCCATCATTTAACATACCTAACGAAAAATCAAGATAATAAAAAATTTTAGAAATAATAAAATGGAAGAATGGCCAAAAGAAAAAATCTATCATCTTAGTAATAAAGACTTTAGTAAAAACAAGGTTGTTGGAAAAAAAATTAATCTTTTATTAAAAATCAGAAACTCGTGAAATTCAATTGAAAAATTCGCCTTAAATGGGAGGAGAATCTCTTTTTCGCCCAAAAGAAGCAAAAATATTAATTGAACTCTCTTTGAGACTAAAAATCCTTGAAAACACATACTACTATTACTTAATTACTCCTTAAAAAACTAAAAAAAAAAACTAAGTAATATTACTAGTAAGTATTTAGTTTCAAAATTAAAATACCTAGGCAAAAAGAATTAAGAATTTTAAAAAATAACGTGATTTTTTTATCCTCCCATCTCTCATCATAATTGACCTATGGCGTACTATTAACCTAAGATATATATATTGTTCTCTTTTATTGAAGCAAACTATGTTAATCTTATTTACAGTAATTAAAAAGAATAGTTAAAACGGCTAAAATACGAGGTTAGATATAACTTACCTAATTTAATTTAAAAATCTAAAAAATAGTTAAAATTATTAAAATTTGAGATTAACATAAAATTAAGAATAAAATTGTTCTATTAATCTCGAGAAGGAAATTAATAACAAGTGGTAAAGATGATATTTATGCATATTAATTACCAAATAATACTTTTTGAATAAAGACTAATGTTCTCAAGCTGCTTACAAACAATTAATTTTTACGAAAAACACAGAAACTCTTCAATGCATTTTTTTAAATTATATTCTAACGTTGTTCAATAAAAAAAAAATTACCTTTTTCCTTCTTTATTCTTGAGGAATTTGTCCAATATTTAGGTTAATGTGCTTATGATAAGATGAATATATATATATATATATAGGCCACAATATTCTTTATCACAAGCTATTACAATCTTACCCAAAAAAAAAAAAAGGAAAAGTCTTTTTTTTCCTATTAGAATAAGGAAAATCTCGACAAAATTTTTTTTCCTAGTAGGAAAATCTAGGACTATTAGCTACGTAAAGTTTTTTTTTTTTTTCAAATAATTAGCAATATAGAGTTATAATCATAGGACGGATATTTTTAGAATTAACCCTATAATCTACCAATTTATTCACTATTTTTGTTTTAAAAAAAAGTATTTTATTCATATCAGCAAATCAATATATATGCAAGTAATTATAAGAATATTAGAGAATAATTCACTTTGTAAGATGTATGAATAATATAAATAAATAATTATATTATTACCTGATTTGCTGCAGTATATATTTATCAGACGAACGGCTAAATCTTCTTCTCTAACTTGTTAATATTGAAAAACTAATGAGAGTATGTTTGAAAATATTAGACTTATTTCCCCTTATATATATATATATATATACAATTTGACTTTACAAAGGAAACCTTTATGTATTAGGAAAGGTTTCTTTTTTTTTCTTTGTTGAAGAGAATTAGGAAAGCTTTCTAAATAATACTCCTAACGATATTAGATATCCTAATCCATTACAATTAATGACAATATATACTTGTACAATCAATATTTAACATATAAACAAAAATTTTATATTAATTACAAATATTATATTCCAGTTTAAATTGAAGAGTGATAGAAACAGTTATTTGGACTTAATTTCTATGACCCAATAAATATTAATTTGAAAAGAAATATACTTTCGCTTTAATTTGTTCCGTCCAAATACATTTTATAGAATCTCAAAATATAATAAATGGTTCGAAAGATTCAGATATTTTTAACACTAACACCGAAACTTATCGTCTTATACAAGGAAAAGCCAGACCGTGCTAAATTGATTATTCACTCTTTTTACAGAGAGGAAAAACAAAGGTTCAAGGGCATGCACCATCTGCAGAGAATGAACGGTGGTGATTCAAAGTTGAGCAGTATGAATGGCTCTTTGGCCTTTCTGGTAATAAGGAAAATAGACATCAGCATAATCAAATATGGGCTCCTTCAGGATAAGGCTTCGAACGGTGGTATTAACTTTGAAGGAAGAGCTTTGTCCTTAGACTTTTTCCCTCCCGGCCCACTTAACAACAACTGATTAGGAAGAAATGAACGAAAAGCTATATCATTCTCATGTCCGCAAGGCTTCTTTCACATATGTTTTTTGGGAGCACATACACAAATAGCATTCATGGATCTCGGCTGGTGCTCCTTTGGTATCTTTTTAGAATGATTCGGTGAGAGATAAGGTAATCCTTTCTTATACTCTCCATAAATGGCCTGCCTAAGGACATTTTAAGGAACTCTACTGAAATTGTTTCTTTTACTTTTCTGAAAGTGAGGGCATTTTTTTTCATTCAAGAGAATTATTGGCATTAACAAAATGAATAATTACTTTAAAAATATCTCAGTCTTTCAAAATTGTGACCTTAGCATATATTTAAAGCTATAATTGGAAATTTTGAGCCCTTGTATTTGTGGTCTCCTAGAACTTCACTTTTCTACAAAGGAGGATGCATGCAATTTATATGCTATAATAATAGTTCACAATTTTGAAAAGTTGTTAATGCATCATTGTTTGCAAATCTTTTAGTATGCCTGTTACCTTCCTTGAGGAAACACACTTTATGTTCAATTCTTCTATGAGAAAATAACCACACATTCCCTTGAACGATTTACGCCTAGCTAGTTAGGCCCTAAATCTCTTTTAAGACAAATTTTATGAACCGTGAAATTTACCTGCCTTTCCAAACAACTAAGGAATCATTGGCCTTTTGAACTGTTTGTTCCTAACTTATTACACCAGCAGTAGCAATTTCTCGTAGAAGACAGAACTAACCAAGAGTCGTGCTTGCAGCTTAAACTAGTTGTATGAATCCCAGGCCTAATCCTCACATCAAACTTCTTTTTTGTAGATCATTCATGAGGACATATCTAACTTATCCAGCTATTTCTGGTGGACATATAGGTAGGTCTTGCTGCTCTACCTGTAGAAGCTCTAATGTAAAGTCGTGAAGTTATTTATCAAGACTTTCTATATTTGTATATCTAACAAAAAATTTTGTCATGAGGCTCCTATTTATCCCGGTGCTGCCCCCCCCCCTCCCCTTCACTACAAAGAAAACTATGGACAATATGAGGCTCCTGGTTGTAAGTGCTGCACAAGACAGCAATGGCATATACTGATCTGATGGAACAATAAAAAACTTAACCATTAGCAACTAACTCCTTATTACTAGACACAGGTGGCAGATGATAGATACTAAATGACTCAGAGAATGACTTCCGAATTCGTGTGCTAATGATCGGGTTTTTTATAAAATTTTTGTCCGAAAAGAAGTTATCCAAAAAATTGCTCAAAAGCAATCTGAATGTATTTCATGTATTGACGAAGTATCACATTCCCAACAAAAAATATTTTATTTTATAAAAATAAATAAGCGGTTAGAATTTGTAACTAATTTAGTACAATAAAATAATAGTATTTATTGTAAAGAAAAAAAATTAGATACTTGGTCCCATTCTTTTATCTTTATTAAATTTGTGTTTTTGCAAGCTGAGGTTTGCATCCTATTTGTTTAATTAACATATGTAGGAAAGAACAATGAGGCTGAAAAAATATTGGAAGAATAATGAGGCGAAATCAAGAAAACTCTGTTGTAATAACGCCGTTGGAATCGGTCTATCTACTCCATTACCCTTCTTTTTCCTCTTCTAACTCCCCTTTTTCCTCTCTCCTTTTTTTTCTCTCTCTCTCTAGGGTTTGGGGTCGAAAATTTTCGGAAATTTTTTAGTCTCTCCAAAGTATGATTTTTTTTATCTTGAATTTTTAAAGAGAAGAGAGAGAAATTCTATTTTTTATATTTCCTTGCGATACTCTATTTGATGAATAACTAAAGTTACTATGTTTTTTTTTATCAAACCCTTAGTATCCATATCATTTATTTAGAGTATCAATTACAACGCTGTGATACAACTGAATAATTCGGATGTTACTCCATAACAATCAATACAGAATTTCTTGTATCACTTTATATACCATCTTTTTTAGATAACCAAATTTATAAAAACTAAACAGAAAGCCAAACAAATGTATTTACTAGTCGGGTCCTAAGTTAAGACCCGACTAGTAAATATATTCGGGCTTTAATGGGAATGTGGAACTTCGTTTTGTGTATTTGTACAACATAAAAAACATTCAGATTCGTTTTCTGCAATTTTTTGGAGGCCTTTTTTTCGAACTTAAATTTTGTAAAAAACGTGATGATTAGCACACGAATTCGGGTCTTTATACTATAATCATAACTCCCGTATCCGATTATTCTTGAATTAATGTCTTGAATTAATCGAGAACCAACTTTTTAATATTAAAATTACCAAAAGATGAAAAATTTTCATATATATATTTGTATTTATTATTTCGGTAGTATTTGCCGTTGATAAACATCAGCCACACGTAGATCGCAATGAACATGCTTGGAGTAATAATAATTTCATGCAAAATATGATAGATTAAATATAAGAAATTATATATAATTAAAAATTTGTAAGAAATTTAGATTTTTTTAATCACAAAATTTACTAAATCTTTTTGGGGCCTTCTCGGCCTTAGTACCCTCGCAGTTGCATGCTTTCTTACCTTCCATTGTTTTACGGCATTTTTTGCACATTTCTATCGGCGGCTTGTTTCTCTTTTTCACAGCATCTCCTCTCTCGTTGACACTTCGAAATTAAGTTAAAAATTTTTGTTTAAGATTTAAAATTATAAATAAATAGATTTGAAACACTTAAATATTAGTAACTTAATAATATCTTTGATTATTAGATAAATTAATTTCATAAAAAAGACTTAATGTAACTGAATAAAAATAATAAGATTTGAGCAATATACAATAAAAATATAGAAGCTCCTTTTATTAACATATATATAGAAATATAAATTGAACAATAAAGTTTCTAGTTTTATTCAATACATAATCTCTTAGAAACTCTTAATTGCAAACTTTAATTAAAAGGAATATACCATATGATGTTCTTCCAATTCTTGAAACGCTGCGGACATGGAACTGTGATAGTAAGAGTCGAATCTTCAACCTCGTACAGGTATAAGCTCTTATCTCCTGAGAATGCGCAATAGATGCGATTTCTTTGTAATCCAAATTTTGACGCAGAACACAACGTAGCATAATTGTGCTTACCTATGAAAAACACCCTATCCCCCAAATCATTAACTATTGACCATGTCAACTCCTTCCTTTCAAATCTATGAACCTCTATGTATCGTATCTTTTCATAATCAAATTCTGATATACGTATTATGCTTATTAGAAAAATCTCTCCTTCTGACTCCACAAGTCTGCTTAGATTATTTCCCCACATAGTACCAAGAGGGAGTTGTAATTTTTCGTCTTTTTCAATAAGAGGATAGTCTTTCATACTAATAGTATCATCGGAATCGTTGTATTCTAATAATACTATTTCATTTCCGTGTATTATTCCCATTAACTTATCATCAAACGGGACTAGAGATTGCCTAGTCGTGACTCTTCATAGAAAAGGATAAAAATAGAATTGGGATTATCCGGAGGGAGTAAGAGATTGCAGGTTTGGATGTCAAAGCAGTATTCTTCAGGCCAATCGGGTAAGACAATCTTAGCCATTGATTGAGGATTGAACAAAAAGCACCCATTAGTACGAAATTCAAACACGAAAATCCATCCATAAGAGCATGAAAAAGTACATTTGTCGCCGATGATATCTAAACTTGTTTCTACAGAGACTTCTTCTGTCAAACTATATGAAGTTTGTTTGAAATTCTTCTGGTTTCCATATGTATAAATGAGCCATGGTGCCTTCTTTGGATCTAGCATTATTCCTGAGAAAATAAATGATGAGCTCTCTTTCTAGTAATAAAAATTCGTTATTTTCAAGATTATGAGAGACTAAAATAATAATAGAAAGAGACTAAAATAATAATAAAATACAACTCAAGTATTTTTAATCCCATCATTTAACATACCTAACGAAAAATCAAGATAATGAAAAATTTTAGAAATAATAATATGGAAGAATGACCAAGAACACATACTATTAGTTAATTCTTCCTTCTTAAAAAACTAAAAAAAAAATACTAAATAATACTACTAGTAAGTATTTAATCACAAAATTAAAATTCCTAGAAAAAAGAATTAAGAATTTTAAAGATGATTTTTTTATCCTCCCATCTCTCATCATAATTGACCTAAGGTATACTATTAACCTAAGATATATATATATATATATATATATTGTTCTCTTTTATTGAAGCAAACTATGTTAATCTTATTTACAATAATTAAAAAGAATAGTTAAAACGGTTAAACTTTGATGTTAGACACAACTTACCTAATTTTATTTAACAATTAAAAGAATAATTAAAATTATTAAAAATTTGAGGTTGAACATAAAATTGAGAATAAAATTGTTCTATTGATCTTGAGAAGGAAATTAATAAAGAGTAGTAAAGATGATATTTATGCATATTAATTACCAAATAATATTTTTTGAACAAAGACTTTTCTTCTCAGGAAGCTCACAAACAATTAATTTTTACGAAAAACACACAAACTTTTCAATGCATGTTTTTTTAAAATTATGTTCTAACGTTGTTCAATAAAAAAAAAATTACCTTTTTCCTTCTTTATTCTTGAGGAATTTGTCCAATATTTAGGTTAATTTGCTTATGATAGGATGAATATATATATATATATATATAGGCGCAATATTCTTTATCACAACCTATGACAATCTTACCGGGAAAAAAAAGGAAAAGTCTTATTATCATAATATATAATTAATATAATCCTATTAGAATAAGGAAAATCTCGACAAATTTTTTTTCCTAGTAGGAAAATCTAGGACTATTAGCTACGTAAAGTTTTTTTTTTTTTCAAATAATTAGCAATATAGAGTTATAATCCTAGGACGGATATTTTTAGAATTAACCCTATAATCTACCAATTTTATTCACTATTTTTGTTTTAAAAAAAAGTATTTTATTCATATCAGCAAATCAATATATATATATGCAAGTAGTTACAAGAATATTACAGAATAATTCACTTTGTAAGATGTATGAATAACATAAATAAATAATTATATTATTACCTGATCTGCTGCAGTATATATTTATCAGACGAACGGCTAAATCTTCTTCTCTGACTTGTTAATATTGAAAAACTAATGAAAGTATGCTTGAAAATATTAGACGTATTTCCCCTTATATATATACACATTGTAAACAAGTTGACTTTACAAAGGAAACCTTTATGTATTAGGAAAGGTTTCTTTATTTTTCTTTGTTGAAGAGAATTAGGAAAGCTTTCTAAATGCTACTCCTAACGTTATTAGATATTCTAATCCATTACAATTAATGACAATATATACTAGTACAATCAATATTTAACATATACACAAAAATTTTATATTAATTACAAATATTATATTCCAGTTTAAATTGAAGAGTGATAGAAACAGTTATTTGGACTTAATTTCTATGACCCAATAAATATTAATTTGAAAAGAAATATACTTTCGCTTTAATTTGTTCAGTCCAAATACATTTTATAGAATCTCAAAATATAATAAATTGTTCAAAAGATTCATATATTTTTAACATTAACACCAAAACTTATAATCTTATACAAGGAAAAGCCACACCGAGCTAAATTGATTATTCACTCTTTACAGAGAGGAAAAACAAAGGTTCAAGGGCATGCACCATCTGCAGAGAATGAACGGTGGTGATTCAAAGTTGAGCAGTATGAATGGCTCTTTGGCCTTTCTGGTAATAAGGAAAGTAGATATCAGCATAATCTTTAATTTTCTTGAATAACTTTGGATTTTCCTCATTAATTAAGCCATTTTGTGGCTCTATCTCTTTTCCAACCTCTGGTGTATAGAATACAGCAACTGATATCCTATCCCTTTCTGAGTTACTCAGTACTCTATGTACTGGGCTCTTCAATATTCCATTGCTCATTATCTGTGTAATAATAAATAATATCAGAAAATATTCATAAATAAATATATGAACTCTCACTTATTTATTTACTTAATTAATAACGTGATTTAATCTATGATATGTTCTTGGATTTTTGTGTTTTTCAGCAGTTTTGAATAGTATTTCCATGATATTTTTCAAAAATATATTTTTCCAGCCTCTTGTAGATTTCAAGTTACTGAAAAAGAGTATTTTTTAAAAATTATTATAAATATATTAATATAACATTTTTTTTTAACAATATCAATAATCATTAACAGTGATGATAGAGTAGTTTTCGAAATAGTTTGTTTAAGTTAAAAGCATATGTAATAAGTAATCGCGAATAGTTCAAAAAGTACTTATAACTAAAAAATAGCTTATTTTAAATAATGAATATCAAATTAATAAAATAAAAAAAAAATATAAAAGCATTCCTAAAATAGTTTTTTTCAAAAGCAATTTTGTCAAATTTTTATAACTAGTCGGAAATAGTTCAAAAAAGAATTTATAGCTAAAAGTAGCTTATTTTAAGTAATGAAAATCAGAATTTTACAGTATAAGCATATATAACAAGTATCGAGAATAACTTCAAAACAACTTATCGAAGAGATTGGGATTGGAAGTTCTTAGCTTCTTCCTGCTAACTCACCGATAAAAACTGTGGGGCACTGACCTTGCCTTCCTACTCGTATCTTTTTATTCTCTTGTAAAAAGAGTTTTAGAGGCAACAGAAGCTACGGATAGTAGTCACATGAAAGTCCCTATGGAGGCTCATTGTTACCATCAAAGCAAGCAGTCTCTCATAGGCAAGCAGCGTCTTTCACTTAATGAATCACGCCTTTTTCAAAGCATTATTATTCCTGAGTGCAGGTTCGGTGATTCATGCCATGTCGGATGAGCAAGATATGCGGAAGATGGGGGGGCTTGCCTCCTCGTTCCCCTTTACCTATGGCATGATGCTCATAGGCAGCTTATCTCTAATTGAATTTCCTTTTCTAACTGGATTTTATTCTAAAGATGTGATCTTAGAGCTCGCTTACACTAAGTATACCATCAGTGGAAACTTTGCTTTCTGGTTGGAAAGTTTCTCTGTCCTTTTCTGGATTCTCTATCACTTAATAATCTTAATGTCCAAAAAATCTACTATCTACTGGTCGACTACTGCTACCGTGAATTCAAATAAGTTATACGCCGCTTAATATAAGTAAAACAAACAAAAAGGGAAATTGGAGCATTTGTACTTACTTGCATTTGATCACCCATAAGAACAAGAATTGAATGAGGATTGTTTGGAACATTAAACCATTTATCATCTTTGAGAACTTGTAAACCTTGTTCATCTTCCATAATAATGGTGAATCCAGATGAATCCGAGTGAGGTTTTAAACCGAGAACCCGGTCGGACCACTTGCAAGGTGAGTAGTAATTAAACCGGATTTGGAATTGTGATTGGTCACCAAATTGTTCCAAGAAACAAATTTCATCCAAATTCAATGATTTAGCCATGGCCTTGCAAATGAACTCTGTTAATTCTTTCATCTTTTCCATATATTCCTCTACAATGCCTCTGCCCCCAATCAAAAAAATTAGAAAAATACTTGTTAATAATGTACATTTAATCAATTATATATTAAATCTGAATATTTTATACGTTCGTTTTGTGTTATTAATATTTAAAATTTAGTTATTTTGACAGGCTAATTTATACGTGCACAAAAAAGAAGTAAGTGGACAGTTTGGCCCTTTTAACAAGAGTCGATACATGTCAATTACTTGCCCAAAAGAGTCAAATTTGAAGGTTAAGAGTATGAAGGAAACCTTTTAAAAAAAATTAGGAGTGAAACGTGTGTTAAAAAAGATATAAGATATAATTAACTGAATGTAAATATTATCTCTGTTTTATATTATCTGTCGCTATAGATCAATGCATAAAAATTAAGAAAAGTATTAGATTGTTTAGTTTCAAAATGAAATGGACTAAAGTATCCTCTAAATTTTATAGGTTCATTTTATGTTACTGATCTTCAAAATTTAGTTATTTTGACAGGCTAATTTATACGCGCAAAAAAAAAAGTAAGTGAACAGTTTGACCCTTTTTAACAAGAGCCGATGCATGTCAATTACTTGCCCAAAAGAGTCAAATTTGGAGGTTATGAGTATAAATGACGCTTTTTAAAAAATTTAAGAGTAAAACGCGTGTTAAAAAAGATATAAGATATAATTGACTAAATTAAAATACTATCTCTGTTTTATATTATATGTCGCTTTAGACCAATGCATAAGAATTAAGAAAAGTATTAGATTGTCTAACTTCAAAACAAAATGGACTAAAGTGTCCTTTGATTATCATTAATAATTTTAATAAAAGTTTCTAAACAATTGTTTAATTATAGCAAAATAAGGGTACATACGAAAAAGTATCATTTAATATTGCATTGATTTACTAAAGTGAGATATTTTGAAAAAAAAAAGTATATTAAGATGACAAGTACTCCCGTTTTTTTATACACAGATTAAGAAAATACGGAATTAGAGAAATTCTTTGTGTATATAGACTAAATTACCCTTTCTCTCACCTAATTTATTGATATCGAAAAAATTCAAAAAATTTAATTTGAAACTCATGTGGAATAATGAATCATGGTTAAAATAAATATTAGAAAATGGTAAAAAATATTGAGAATGAGTAAATTATATTTTTCTATGACATACGGATGGTAGAAAAGTTGACGTATTAAAACGATATAATGAAAATATTTTAGTTAAAATTGTATTATTTTGAAAATATCTTAAAAATATGAAATTCACAGCATATAACAAATAAAAAAAAAAGGGAGAAAATATTTTGGAGATAAAAGGAATGAAATAGAAACCTGAAAGAGTGAGGGTTGTTTGGCCAGAATTGATATTTTCTTTGATCTTGGGGAAATACAGTGAGAAAAAGACGATCAGACCAATCAAGGAATTGGCCTTGTTCAGGAACAGGATCAGCTCCATATCCTTCAAATTCATGAACTGTTTTTGCATATTTCTTCTTCTCATCCATTGCTAGTTCAAAGAATTCTCTGCCAATTTTTCTTATCTCATCTAATAAAGAACTTGAAATCCCATGGCCGATTGCCTGAAGAAATTAAACCCATTTCAATTAACAGATTTCAGCCATTTCTTGTCAAATTACGGTGGAGATATTTTTATAATAAGATTAATATTACCTGAAAGCAACCCCAAGAAGAGAGAGCAGCTTTAATTTTGTATAATTCATCTTTACTTTCTTCTTCCTCTGAAGATGACTTAATACGGCTTAGATCAATGATTGGGACCAGTGGAGACGCCCCCATGGCCGCCATGGGAGGAGGATCTTCTTCTTCTTGTACTCTGCAAACATAAGGTTGGGGTGGCTCATCAATATTATTATTTATTACCATTTCTTGAACTCTTTTTGACAATAATTTCTCTGCCATAGGATTATCAGAAACTGCTGCTGCCATCATCTCCATATATATCAAAACTCAAGAAATTATAGTCTCTTAGTTCTGATAGTCCTAGGAAGGAAGAACAAGTGAAAACTTTGGTTTGGGATTATTATATATACATATGTTGAAGTCAGTCAATACAAATCCTTTGTAATATAGTATTGATTGAATCTAGATATTAATATCGTTGTCTCTGTCCATTCAGCTGGAGGAGGTGCATGGGTTTTGTCTTTAACAGAAGTAAGGACTCAATTGATTGACAGGCATGCATATATATGGTCCCAATTTGAATTTCTCGATAGCTGTATGTATTTATACTAAAAATAGCCAAAGATAAAAACAAAATTCTAACATTCATCCAACAAAAAAGATAAAAAGATCATTCATGGGCTACCATACCAAATGCGAATCAAGGGCTTTGGGTCCAAAAGGGCTAATTTATTAAAAAAAAAATGTGGAAAGCCCAACCCAATGCAGAATGACTCGAGAGGATGAGCCTTTGTTTGTCTTCGTTAGCCATTTATGGTGATAAACCTCAAAATCCTCGTTGCCTGAGGCTGCTGATCATTTGCAGACAAAGCCAGCACAAAGGGGTCCTTTTTAGCGTCATTCGATGATGACAAAGTATATCACAATCCAATTCCTTGTCTGATGAAACAATCCGATGCCTCCGCCGCTGTTGCTATTATAAAGCAATCAATCCTATCCTTTGCTCAAACCAACCCTCTCTCGAGAACCTGCTGTTTTATCCAATCCCTTGAGTCTTGGAATTTCAGGTTTCTTCCTTTTTCTTTTCACCCCTTATTTTCCCTTTTAGCTGTTTTGTTTCAGAAATGAAGTTTTTTTAGTTTTTACTTCAGTTTCAATTAGTTTATTTGCAGTCCCTTTTTCCCAATTCATCATTTTTGCTCCAAAATTAGGAATTATTGATGCTCTGATTCGAATTGTAACTCAAAATCTGATCTTTATTTTTGGGTTCATGTTACATTTGCACAATTTGTTACTTTTTTTTGCAGGTAAAGAAAAAAATGGGTAATGCTTCTTCTATGCTGACTCAGTATGATATTGAAGAAGTCCAAGAACACTGCAATCATCTATGTATAACTTTTGTTTCAGTCTCTAATGATCCTTTTTTCTGGTTATTTAGAGTCTTTTTTTAATAACTTTTTTTACTTGTTGAGTGAATTTTTCTTTCTATGACTATTGTAGTTTCTCAGCAAGAAATTGTATCACTCTACCAAAGATTTTGCCAACTAGATAGGAATGCTAAAGGTTTCATATCAGCTGATGAGTTTTTATCAGTTCCAGAGTTTGCAATGAATCCTCTTTCTCAGGTACATTTTTTTGGATCACTCAATTGATTTTCACTATCTTTATATTATAGGCGTTAGAAATTTATGTTCTTTTTGTTTTCTTGTGCTGTTATGAACAGAGATTGCTGAAGATGGTTGATGGTCTGAATTTCAAGGATTTTGTTGCATTTTTGTCTGCTTTTAGTGCTAAAGCAAATATGACTCATAAAATTGAGCGTAAGTCCGCTAAATCCTCAGCCGTGTGCCTATACGTATTAGTAAATCAACATTCTGACCTTAGCATAGTAAAAATTGATTGTTTGTATTACATTTTTCAGTTATCTTTAAAGTATATGATTCTGATTCCAATGGGAAGGTGTCTTTCAAAGACATGATAGAAGTGCTTCAGGATTTGAGTGGCTCTTTTATGACTGATAAGCAAAGAGAGGTACTTCTATCTATCTATTGCGTAAGAGGATCTATGGTTTGTGATCTCAAGAATCATCTATTTGCTCCGATTCAGTATCATTAGCAATGTGTATGTGTCTTTTGTATGCTTTGCAGGAAGTTTTGAGCCAAGTTTTGCATGAAGCTGGTTATGCAAAGGAATCTGCTTTACTATTAGATGATTTCATAAAGGTTTGTCTAGCCACCTTTTCTTACCCTTCTTTTCCTGCTACAACCCGGAAACTGGAACAAAGCAACATTGATATGTAATTCTTCTGCCAAAGAACAGGAACTTTGAAAGGCCGAAGTTGCTGGCAGACTTTAATGCCTGTTACCTTCCTCGAGGAAACACACCTATGAGAAAATGACCAAACATTTTGCTAGTCGTGCGCTAAATCTTTTTTAATACACATTTTACCTATAAACTATTTATAGGGTGTCGTTTTTGCCCTTGACCTACGAATCTGGCCATTTCATCCGAGTAATTGGCACATCCTTGATGCCATTTCATATTGTTGTGGGGCGAAATGATTTGAGTACTTTTCTGTGTAACGTGTCATTTATCCAGCCAAAATCACTGAATCTTGGAGGACAGGAGAATAAACAGCACCCGTTAAAGTAGTTCATGGATAAAATGCGTCTTAAAAAAGATTTAGAGCATAACTAGCTACACGTAAATACTTCTTTTTGAGTGTATTTTGGGCCATTTTCTCTCTTCTTCTATTCTTGATCCTGCTGCAAATGAGTAACACATTGAAATTTGCCTGTTTTTGCTCCTATCATGTTTAATATCTCCATTTTTTTCTCCTCAGATATTTGATCATGTTGATTTGAAGATGGAAGTAGAAGTTCCTGTTGATTAAACAAGTCTGCAGCTCTGTGTTAATATCTATCTTCTCATTTTTAGATCTGAAATTAGAGAATTGGAGAGGAAATGCCTGCCTGCCTTTGTATGTATAAAACAAAAATTGGGCATCTTGTAAATCTGTATGTTTTCTTGTGCTTATCATTCTTGCTTTTTCGTCATGTGTGTGATGTATATGAAGAATTTGGCTCGATTGAATTCGAGTTATTATAAAAGAATCGAGCCAAATTCGAGTAAGAATAAGTTCAAATTTAACTCGTTAACAATCTCCGATCTAAGGGAACATCAAAGGAGACACTAGGTAGGGCCTGAGGCCCCTTTTGAATCCGTAAATTTAAAGAGCATGCTGCAACAAAAGGATGGTCCCTTTTACCTTTAAATTTTTAGGTCTTTTTTAAAGGGGGCTTCTTCTCAATGATCAACATCAAAGAGCTCCAATGCCCTGAAACAGAGGTGCGTAGCGAAAAGACCCTCACCGACTTCAATTATTTTTGTCCTAAAAAAGCATACTATTTTAGGGAGGTCGTTCTTGACCCAGTGCATGAGAAGGCGGGCGTAGAGGCTTTGAAGCTGTCTTCTCCATTTCGCCTTGGGCAGGAAAGAAGAAAGATCACTTTACACCTCACGGTGCTTACACCTCTCGCCTAAAAAGATAACTTTTTAAGATGAAGTTGTAATTGAGTATAAACTTAGGTACCTCTGAGTTCGAGCTATCCAGGAAGTCGTGTACTATTGTTTGAGACCTTGTGTATCTTCTGATTATTCATGGATTAATCGATAACTATCGGATATCGAGTTGAAAATAAAATTTAAATAAAAAACAAACAGGGCAGATGTTTGAGACCCTTTGGGAATAAGTTCCCATACTTTCTGCAGAATGCAACCAAATTTCGCCGCAATCAATTTCTGCAAGTGAGTGAGTTGCCATAGGAGCCCGTGGCCTCACTAACCGCCCTGCCCTTCTTCTTCTTCTTCTTCTTCTTCTTCAACTTTCTATAAATAGAGCCGAAATTTACCTGCCAAAATGCATGTAACAAAGACAAAATCTTTGGCTGACTCAATTCAATTAACCTCTGCAATTAAAACCCCTAATGTCTCTTCCTTGGTACCAACTCTTAGAGGAAAATTGGCTCTGAGAATCAAGAAACAGATGTTATTATAGTTCATACTCAACAGCCTTAGTCTTGAAGGGTTTTTAGTTTTTTGCAGAAAGAAATCTCTTTTTCAAGCATATTTTTGTAATATGGAAGATTCATGGAAGGCTAAAAAAACAGAGCCCTCTTCCAGTCTTTGTTTGAAGGGAAGAAATAGAAATAATGCATGTAAAGAAGAGTCAAGAAACAAGAGAAGTGAAGAAAGGGATGAGAAGAATGATCAAAAGATGGTAATAATCACTCATTTGATCAAGCCAATTGAGGAAAGATTGAGTGTTCTTGAAGAAGAAGATGAATTACTCAAAGAAACTGCTGTTAAAAGTATGGAAGAAATGAGAATCCTGATGAATCAGATATTCAAACAGTTTCAGGATATACAACTTAGTAATCAAGATACAGGAAAAAACAAATATTCTGATGAAGTTCTTCTCTTCTCCAATGGAGCTCTCAAGGTAAATTAATGCTTTTTTCTTTCTTATTGATTTGATATTGATTCTTTTGTTATTGTTTCTTTTATTTATTTGTTCATTAATATGGATAGAAGGAAAGGAGACCTGGGCTTCTGCAAGTGTTGTGGCAAGATTCAAATCCACCGCTGATCACCAGATATGTAAAAGCTCGAGCACCATGAGTGAGAATATAAATCTCTTGAACTATATTGAAAAGGTTTATATCCTTACTTGTGAACTGAATGCCGACATATATGACTTGTAGTGCATCAAGGTCTTTTGGATCGCTCCCTTATTGTAGGAGATTTCATTCAAGATATTCGGGATCATTTTCTGCCGATCAAGTTTCGTTTCATGATATTCATGTACCTTATTATAACATAATTTCTGATATGCTGATATAAAATCGTAGCTTTGATTAAAAAGAAACTATAGATCTCATATAACATCAAAGTAATACATAAGTTGGCCACACAGCACTATTTGGCTCTTAATGGTCTCTGGCCTTCCATGCTTTACATTTGCATCCTATAACTGAAGGGACAGAAGCATTGGACAGTTCAGGCATTGTCAGAATGGAGGACTACCAAAGAGCAACTGTCTTCAGTTTTGCCGTCATTTTAGCACAATGCAGATAAGATACAAGCAGAAATGGTATCCGCAGAGTGAAAACTTACACACACATCCATTTGCAAACTCAAATTTCCCCACGATAGCCACCGGAACCATAATAGTCTCTTCTTGAACTTGCCATCTGCGAAATCCTTTGTTGCTCTAACTTGGGACAATCCCGGAGACGATGACCAAGTCCACCACAGTAAGCACAGCCTTTAACTCCACTAGCATTTGTAATTGCATCCACATCTTCCATTGGATCATTCAATTCTGCTAGGACTGGAGGTATCCTCTGTTTTGCTTCGAGTAGCAAATGCTTCAAATCCAGAAGGGTTGTCTCACTCTGGTTCTTATTGATAAACGTTGTTGCAATACCCGTCTTTCCACATCTTCCAGTACGGCCAATCCTATGCACGTAATTTTCAATTTCGGCTGGCATATCATAGTTAATCACATGCTGAATATCAGGAAAATCCAAACCCTTTGAGGCAACATCAGTGGCGACTAAGACATCTTTCTTGCCTTCTTTAAAAGATTTTATAGCATATTCTCTCTCTTCTTGATCTTTGCCTCCATGGATAGCCACAGCTTCAACTCCCTTCAAAAGGAGATATTCATGTATGTCATCAACATCAGCTTTGTTCTCACAGAATATTAGAACAGGTGGCGGGGTCTTCTGCAAGCATTCGAGGAGATAAACAATCTTCGCTTCCTGTTTCACATACTCAACTTCTTGAATCACATCAAGATTTGCTGCACCAGCCCTTCCAACATTCACGACAACAGGCTTAACTAATGCACTCCTTGCAAAGTTCTGGATCTTTGTGGGCATTGTAGCAGAAAATAGAAGAGTTTGTCGTTGGGCTTTAAAGTGATCAAAGACTTCTCTAATGTCATCTTCAAAGCCTAGATCCACTAACCTATCGGCCTCATCTAATGTCAAATACCTGCAGAAGATAATAAAATGGTAAGTAATATAGGTTGAAACACAAACAACTTGCTACTAAAACAATAAGGTGCTAGTTATCTTCTTGTCAAACACGATAACTTCTACACAAATAGTCATGAGAACCCCTGGAGCAGAAGATAATAATCACACTACCAGATTCACAATTCAAAAAATTCTAACTTCAAATTTATAACAGTTACCACTAATTCAAAGCAAGGATGTCCAACATCCATTCCCGGGGTCTCTTATTATAATCCCAGATAAACTCAACTTCTGATTTTATCCCTGATTTTTCCAGTGCAGACAGTAGCAACATGAATATATCAACATCCATATAATGTAATGTCTCTTTTGAGTAAGTTGATTATTAGGACCCTTTTCTTCCCCACTTCAGAGTAACTATCTCCCATTATTCTTTCTAATATTGCAGAACCTATTTCTCTGAAACACCGAAGATTTCATGAATACCAAAGCGTAAAAGAACAAAATAGAAACTATCTTTTGGACGCCGATAGGTGAAGGAACTTAATATGCAAATAAACTACACAGCTGGAGCATTAATAAAAGAACCTATACGCCATGCACATGCATGGGGATTACTCCTGTACAAGATCATCAACTTGAAACCATCCCTCTGATTCTACTATGAAAATAAATACAATTAGCATAAAGTGCACTACTTTTTTTTCCCCCAAGTGCAAAAAGTGCATTACTATGCTTATGGATAGAGGACAGAAAGATATAAAGCAGCAGGGAATGTCCAATGACAACATTAGGCAAAATATTAATGCTGGGAACTCAGAAACAAATAATGGTAAAGCCAACAAAGTTACCTGCAGGAATCAAGATTCATCTTTTTCTTTGCAAGCATGTCCTTTAATCTACCAGGTGTAGCAACCACTATATGCACACCTTTCTTCACAACATCTAACTGGGATTTCATGTCAACTCCACCAATACAAAGCAAAGGCCTTATTTCTGGGTAACCATACTCCCTCATAGGTTCAAGAAATTGTTCCACGACCTCATATGTTTGCCTAGCAAGCTCCCTTGATGGGCAAATAATCAAACCAAATGGTCCTTCTCCCGGAGCAATTGGCATTATGATCTCCTCCTGTAAGGCGATCATAATAAGAGGCAAGACAAAGACAAGTGTTTTTCCTGACCCTGTAAACGCAATCCCAATCATGTCCCTTCCTGACAAAATAACAGGCAGCCCTTGAACTTGAATGGGGGTCGGTTGTACAATTCCCTTAGCCTTAAGCTTCTTCAGAACTGGTTCAGGAAACCTCATATCCTTAAAATTCTTGATGGGTGGAGGAATATCTACACCATCCACAATTATGTGCCACTGCTTTCTTAATGCATCACATGCTTTCTTTGACATCCTCCTTATAGGTAATGGCGGCTTCCAACCAGTAGGCAAAGGATCGGTGTAAGTAATTCCTTTCGCCAGTTCCCGAACAGACATTAGAGTCTTGCGATCAGAGAGATGTTCTATCATCTCTTTCTCCTGCTGTACCATTTGCTCCGTTGGGCTCACCTCAGGTTGTTCTTTCTTTAATTGTGAAGCCTTTACAAGCAAGCTCGGCTTCACCTCTACAAGCTTCATTTTCTCAGCCTCTTCTTCAAGTGCAGAAGACTTGCCTTTTCTCTGTAATATTTTCTGTGCTTCCATGGCCCTGCGCTTTGCAACAGGGATGTACTCAACATAATCATCATCTTCCTCGATCATTTCCTGTAAGATTTGAAAGATATCAAAAGGTGAAAGCTTGCATCTTTAAATCTAAAGCTAAATACTGAAGACAGAAATCAAAGTCGTTACTCCTTGTTTATCTATTTTTCAACTTTGCGCACACTTCCTCTCTTTTGCAAAATTTCCAAACATAAAACAATTCAAAATAACCCTAAAACCAGCATTAGGTAGAACAACAGAAGCAGCATCAATGATATCTCCAACAATGTCCACAATAATAATAACAATAAAAGAGCTGTTCTGTTGTTTCTAGTGACCCATGAAGAAATCACAAGCCAAACAGAGAGGGTAACCACCCTTAAAAGAACTTCCCTTTCTCTGAAGTCTCATTCTTTGCTAAAAAAATGGTCACTTATTGATCCAAAAGGCTATAGATAATCCCTCCCGCAAGAGCAACTTTGACAGACTAACAAAGTTAAATTCAAACAATCACAAAGGAAGAAAGATAAATATGCATATATGAATGTGAAGACAGAGAAAGAAACAGATGTGCAGATCTATAGTAAAATCAAGCAAAAAGGGAGGTAGACCGCCATGGCTGCTAGCCCAGCTCTGTGAGAGAGACAATCCCATCTCACAATCGAGCCGAGCTGCCCCGCCAAGATAAAGGTACTGTTAGCCCCATACCCCATCAGAACTCAATAATATGTATCACTCAAGCTTGTCAAATAAAAGATATAAGATCTCAACAAGTAAGAAAACTATTCTGAGTATCTTCAAATTTCTCCTGAGATACTAATTCATTTTTAGTAAATTTATCAAAATTTCATACAGTAATCTACTTCTCTTCTCCTGTTCAGAAGAGTAAAAAAACAAATTCTAACAATAAAGAGCATCCAAAGCTCAAGACGAATATAATTATAGCTTAACAAACATTAAATTTGTATTCGTATTGTAAGGAAAACAAATACTTGAAGAACACCTAATCACAATTATGAGAATATATGCAAAATTAATCACTGCTGCACATACCATGGCTCAATTCAATCGGAGGACAATAGAAGCGGAGGATGAAGGCGGCGGCGGCGGCGGAAGAGTCCCCGGAGTGGCGCGGAGAAGAAGCAGAAACGGAGGATGAAGGGGCTCTGGCGAGAAGATTAAACAAATGGGGAGGAAGACGCAGAAAATTTTACTAATAAATCCTCACACAAAAAGTTTTGTTTGTTTTGGCCCCCAAGATGTTGACTCTTTCAAATTGACCCCTTAAAATACAAGAAGCTATTAATTGGGATGGGTTTATATTATCAAGGATGAAACCGACCTTTCATTTTTTTTTTTTTTAAATGAACCGACCTTATTTTGATTATTTAAAAAAAAAAATCAAATTCTCGTGGTCATATTATTTAAAAAAGTAGTTACAATAGTAAGTTACTTTAAAAATTTTTAAATTTTGAAATAAATAGATAATTTATTATCAACAATTATATATTACGATTTAATATGAATTTCGACCTGAACTTAAGAAGATCTAAAAATTATCCGATGTTCAGTGATAAGATGATCTTGCGTTAACTTGTAAAAAAGGATCAAGTCAGCATATTGTAACTTTTCACTTACTAAACTAAAGTGGTTAATGTTAAAAAAATATAACGAGCGAAATATAAAAATATGATAATTAAAAATAAGATATGATAATTAAAAAAAATGAAAAAAACAGTTAGTAGTATTTGTTCATTTTTCAATTTTGACCGCGCCAAGTCATAATACTTCATAGCTTAGTAAAACGGCGGCGACGGCGCAGAATAGAAACACCAGAGATGAGGTAGTAAAAAGAAAATTCTACTTCTGCGGCTATCATCAGTCCTCATCTCCGCTGCTTCAACCACCAGAAATGGAGGTGGAGATAAAACTGAGGCTACCGGATTCCACCTCCCACCAACGTCTCTCCAATATCCTCTCACCTCACCACATCACCACATTCATCCAAGAAAACATGTTCTTCGACGGTCCAAATTCCGAGCTCTCATCCAACCTCGCAGCTCTCCGACTCCGATTCTATAACCTCGATTCCCGCTGCGTCATTACCCTGAAATCGAAACCCGTTATCTCCGGTGGAATTAGCCGTGTACAAGAACAAGAAGAGCCACTCGACCCTTCAATTGGCCGCGCTTGTGTGGCTGAACCGTGGCGGCTTTTGCTTTTGGATTCTGCGATAATTAAGAGAGTGAAAGAGGAATATGGGATTGGGGAAGAGAATGGATTGGTTTTTTTGGGAGGGTTTAAGAATTTGAGGGCTGTTTATGATTGGAATGGATTGAAATTGGAGCTTGATGAAACGCAGTATGATTTTGGAACATGTTATGAGATTGAATGTGAGACTTCAGAACCTGAAAAGGCTAAGAATTTGCTCGAGGAGCTGCTGAAGACTAATGGTATTCAATATTCTTATTCAAAGACCAACAAATTTGCCATTTTTCGGTCCAGAAAATTGCCTGAGTGAGTATGTAAACTGCATTATCTAAATCTTCCTCAATTTGATCACTCGGCATCCTCTGTAACATCTAGATAATTACACAGGATGTTAAAGAGAATCCGAGCTGCAAAATTGATTTGATGTCTTGGAGAATGTTGAATGTGAAAAGATGTTATCTTGGCATTTGCTTAATGGAGTTCAAATGTTTGATAAAATGTCTGAGTTAAGTGTTTTTTCAATTGTTCTGCTCAATCAAGGTTAAGTAGTGAGTAGAGATCAGCATATTAGCCTAATTAATTATCAAGAAATGGGGTAATAATATCAGTTCAGAAATTTCATTACTTTGTAATCCTACTGCAGAAAATTAATCCCCTTAGAATCTGCATTCTGCAATGTTGCAAGTCCTAACTAAGTAGGGAAAGAATAATGAAAAGAAATCTCATAAGACAAACCACATTTTTTTCACTTTTTCTTCTTTGATGGTGGTTGCCCTTGCTCTTCATCGTCTTCATCGTCCTCATCTTCATCATCTTCTTCATTGTCATCATCGTCACCATCTTCATCATCATCATCATCTTCGTCACTTCCCCCATCGCCACTAACTTCAGCCTCATCGTCTGAGTTGTCATCATCATCATCGCTCCCTTGTCCAGAGTAATCATCATCGTCTTCCTCATCGTCCTCATCATTATTGTCATTGTCGTTATCATCATCATCATCTTCTGTTTCACTAGCATCCTTAGCTTCTTCAATGGAGTTTCCGGTTGTCCTCTTCAGATCACCCAAAGGAAATCTGCGAAAACACTTGGCATCCAATTATAAATTAGCTTTTCCCATTTTCAGGGAAATGAAAACAGAGCAGTTTCAGAAACAGCAAGATAAAGTAAAACTCTTTTATTACCTCTCTTCTCCTGACCAATCTGGAAAGGCATCCATAATAGGCAGAGGTCCACTCTGAAAAAAAAAATAGCACCATTTTCAGTTAAGGATGTGTGCTGCCTTTTTCTTGATCATGACTATGTGCATATTACAAATGAGAAGAAGATTTTGCATTTAAAAGACAGAGAAAGCTCAGAAAACAACTGCAAAAATACAGAAAAAAACAACAATAATAATATATTCATTTAATTAAAGCAAGCTAATTAGAAGAAACTATACCAAATAAAAGCAAGCTAATATATTCCTTGGTCTCTCTAAAAGGAGATTAGAACCTATTTTTTCAGGCACCTTCATAATATATATAGTAGAAGAAGCTATATGAAAAGACATAATAGAAAGCAAATTGAAGTTCAAGATCTGGAAAAGTTTCTAGTCTAGTAATAGATTATCATGAACAAATAGAAATCTCCCCTCTTATTAGAAAAATATTTCAAATTTGTTGTCCTATTTAAGTTGGCCCATCAAATCTTGCTCCCTTCTAATGGTTTTTCCAAGCACTGTTCTGTATTTTCAGCTAACATTTCATAATGGTTATCCTCCTAATAGCAGGCCAAAAAAAACTTAAATCTTGAATATATACCCAGAAGATCTTATACATTGTGAGGTGAAAAAAGAAGAAGAAACTTGAAGCAGCAGCAGCAGCATTGGTTCTATGCAAAGACAAAATGATGTCAAGAAACCTTCTTTTAATACCCTGCTGAAATACTGAAGCTAAGAAACTACAAAGAAGCTAAAAGTGTTGGAAATGTACCATAAAAAGAAGCCAAGAAATATACTTGTGGGCAGCTTCAAGAACCATTGAACAGACCATCCTCTGTAAACTCACACTAGCAGAAGCAGAAGCAGAAGAAAACCCTGCCACCTCCATCTTTACTTGCTTTTTGCAGAACTTGTGGAGATTTTAGTTCAAAAACAATGGTGGAGGTTGAGAATGAAGAAGTAATTAGTGGTTGGAATTGATGGAAGAGGAAGAGTTGTTTGATGTAATGTGAACAGAGGCACAGTGAGTAAAGAGAGCAGAAGAAACTTGTTTTAGGGTTTTAGTAGTTAAGATTTTTCTTTTTCTTTTTTTTTTTTTTATTACCTTTCCCTTTTTCTTTGGCTTAAGTTTGGGTTCCTTGTCCCAAGTTTCTTGCTGTCGGCCCCTTTAATGGATACAGCTGCTATATTAATTGCAATTTGCATTCATCAGTCCCTTTCATCTTTTATTTTATTTTATTAGTTCATTTTTTATATTGACAATTTTACTCCAATTTGATCCAATCAAACTCAACTTCCATTTGATTTTAATAAAAGAGTGTATTTTTTCCTCTAAAATTCGTAAAAATAAATTATTTGTAAAAAAATATATATATAAATCCTAAAATAAAATGGTGATAAATTTTCATTTTATTGGATTGGCCTTCTATATTTAGGAAAGAAAATTACTAAGTGCTAAAGATGTTGAGAGTAATTGATATAGGAATCATAGAATAGAAATTTGTCTCTGAAGCAATAATCTTAAAGTTGTTTATAAATTGGAATTTCTACAATGATATTTATTCATCAAGAATGGCAAAATTTGAACCCTAGAAATTACAATAAACAAGCTTTAAAGCCCTTCTCCAGTTCTTTTGCATCCAAGTTTTTCCCAATGAAAACTAGTTTGTTTACTCTTGGTTCATCTGAGCCCCATGGTCTATCAGGTGAACCTTGGAATATATCGTGCACTCCCTGTCGTGGCAATATCATCGCGAAGAAATTAGAGATACAACAGAAGAATTCAATGAGTGTGTAGAGAACGAAAAGGGCAGCCAAATTGAATTCCCGAAGCAAATTCAGTTACCTGAAAGACAAATCTTTCGTCCATTCCCTCAACTGATAAGAGGCCTTTCATCCGGTATATATCCTCACTTCGCTCCAAGAGTAATGTACCAAGCCACATGTTAGCCTGAAAATGGAAACAGGAAGAACATCGGTTATCTTAAGGGAACCAAGACTACGAAAGCTGAAAGATTTTTTGATTATCGAAATGTCAAGAAACCACGGAAAGCTAACCTTCTCAAGATCCAAGCTCCCTTCACAAACTATGCTAACAGAAGAAACGCCAGGGTCGTGAGTGTGATCATGAGAATGGTGATCATGATGTTCTGCGGAAGTATTCAAGATTTATTATGCCAATAATCCAAATTCATGATTTGTTAGATGTGGTTTTCATCGAAGTCTTCAAGTTTCAGACATCGGATATATGCAATTCTTAATAAATGCCCAAATATCAGCATCAAGAAGAGAGATTTGAGGATTTTTTGGGTGAGAGGATCGGAATGAAACAAAAGACACCCAAGGGAAACCATTATAAGACTTACCGTGCTTGTGATCATGGTCATGATCATGATGATGGTGGTGATCATGATCATGGCTGTGACTGTGGTGATCTTCTTTTTCAGTCTCGACAGCAGTCTCAATTCTACAGATGCCCAAATAAATCCAATAAAGAAATCACAGTACAATTAATGAATAATGAACAACACTAATATTAAAATGGCACAGGATAGAAAAATGAACAGAGACAAGAGAGAGACGGTTGAGAAACAATATAGTAATAGAGTTGATGACAGGAAAGAATTGGGAGATAGAACTATTCAAATTATAAAGAAAACAGCAAAAGGATATAACCTTTCCAAATCAAAGCCTCCGATTCCAAGCACGTAATCTAAATCAACTTTTCCATACTCTGTCCGCTTTAATTCAGCCATACGATTTATGTTCTGTTATACATCATGTTGACATTTATAATGTGAATCAAAAGTTGTCCAACAGTAAAAGATAACAAGTGCCTGCAAATGAGCTATGAGATAGAATACTAACCCTTAACCGCTGAATTAAAGAGGCAACCTCGGGCTCACCAACAAGATCGGTCTGAAAGCAGCCACAAACATGCATGTTAGCTACCCTTTAAGTGATAAACAGAGTTCCATATAGATCCAGGAAAAGTCTGCCCAAACTTTAAATACAGTAAAACAGTTTGTTAAAAATCTATAACATTAGAAAATTTAGATGACTTGAGTAGATGCGCCCCAGCCATACTGCAGTCCTGCACCCCTATAGCTCGATAACACAATGTATATTCTAGAACATTCTTGATAAACTCAGAATTGAAACATATGCAGAGCTCAATGTGTACTTCGTGTAGATCAAGAAAAATGCTCATCTTAGATCACTAGTACATGTCAATAAGCGGGATAGGATCTATTGAAGGCATACACCATGTACATAAAACATTTATCTACCTTGTTCACTATAATGCGGTCAGCATACGCAATTTGCTCAACTGCCTCATTGACCACTCCTTTTGGCTTAACTTCATCCAAGTGGAAACCAGCATGTTTAGCATCCACTAGAGTAACCACACCATCCAGTTTAACATCGTTAAAAACCTGGTCTTCAGCATAAAATGTTTGGATGATAGGTGCGGGATTCGCCAAACCTATGGGGTAAAAGAGGAATTATATGAAACTCAGTAAATCAAAACAAAACACAATGTCTGTTGTTTGTATATAAAAAAATGATCTCCATCTTAATGATTCCCTACCTGTAGTTTCAATTACAATATGGTCGAATTTTCCCTTCTTCCTGTTGACCAATTCCCCAATCATCCTGACAAGATCACCTCTCACAGTGCAGCAGAGGCATCCATTATTGAGCATAACAATATCTTCGGCTCCAGCTGACTTTGCAGCAACTAATGAGCCATCAATATCCACTTCCCCAAACTGTAAGACAAAAATTAAAAAATAAGCAACACCATAGCAACTACTTTGGCAATGAGTTCAAAACTAGGACATATGGTAATAGAATTACAAGAATCAATTACATACCTCGTTTTCAATAACTGCTATGCGCTTCCCATGATCAGCTGTCAATATGTGGTTCAGCAGAGTTGTCTGTCCAGGAAGTTACAAGTTATATTCCAAACTTCTAGTAAATCATAATTAGCTCAAGACAAGTAAAGTTCAATAAATAAGCCAATTCAAATTCTTAGCTCATTGACATCATGGGTCGAGATAACAGGACAATAGGCGCCAAGACACAAGAAAGTTGACATTTTTGCCAAGCAGCCCGAGATATTCTGGCGACTGAAATAGACAGGGCTTTTGTGTATAACAATGTAACCTCATAGGCTAAAGAGGTCAGTCTCACTGTCCCTTCAAGGCCCATTTTTCAGCTATAAAATAAGCGTAATCAACACTATATTTGGGGTTACTTTCTTTAGGGCACTTGATCCTCTAACATGAATCAGAACAACTACTCTCCTTGTAATTTCATGGATAACTCTTGGTGTATAAAGTAAAACAAAAGCATATCAATTGAATTCCAATTTACACTTAGAACAGAGAAAAGATTTCTAGCTTCAACAATAAAAAGCCATGTCTCACAATCAAGAAATCCCATTTCTCCCCAATGCAAATGCCACATTAGTACAATTTCACCTGAACTAAAATCGAAGTAAATGATTATAACAAGATGAAAGACTACCTTTCCAGAGCCCAAGAAGCCAGTAATAATAGTAGCTGGGATTCTGTCATCAGGAGGAATCTTGGTTAAAACATCGGAATCCTCACTCTGGGGTGTGGATGTAGTAGCGGCAGAGGCCGAAAATCTGCGAGAAAAATTCTTCGGCTTTGATGTGCAATTCAAAGACACAATTCTTGAATTAACCGAACAGCAAGCCAAGATTGTACGCCCTTGATAACTCTGATTCTCCCACAACCTAGGAAAAACAGCTGTCCGAATACTATTCATCCGGATGGGATTCCTCTTGGCTAAACCCAGAAAGGTAGTAGCTATATCCATGGACATTGAAGCCATGGCCGACCCGTTTGATGAATTCGGAGGTTCTGAAATTCAAATTATATCTTGTTTTATTTGGGTTTTAGGGGTTTTAGAAACGGATTGAGATTGCAATTGAGAAGTTTTGCTAAGGCGAAGGATAACAATCCGAGAGAACTGTAGGCAAAATCACTGAGCAAATATCAGCTATGGCTCCTCACTGTCCCCCCAACAAGAAATATAAAATACCCAAACATAAATAATAATTAAAACTAAAAAAATGGCCGCACGAAATGGGCCCATCCAGCGACACCTGTTTAATCTTCTTTGGGCTGTTCAATGTCCTATTGGGTTGGACTTCATATAAATTTACGAAGCTTTGAAGGCCCAAATGTGGGAATGGGTTTTTTTTTTCTTTTTTTTTTCCTTTTTGGCATTATCTATGTATGATTATGATTATAATAATAAAAAAATATAACCCGACAATCTAATATCTAATTAGTACATCAGCATATACTTATTTATTTACAATTTTATCGATTTCAAATTAAAAAAATGCACCGAATTGAAAATAAAATTTAGACGAAATTCAACAAAAATTTTTATCAATCTGGGCGAAATTATGATTTATGGATCCACACGATAATTAGGTTTTTTTTAAGTATACTTCATAATTGTAATAAATCGAAAAAATAATAAAATTAGTAAATCTCAATAAAATACTTGGAAAATATAGTAATTTATCTTAAAGTCAAACATGTTATATATAATTAAAAATATTTGATACATGATCCAAAGATTTTTTTTTTTTTTACAAACATATATAGTCTTTACTCGAAACTGTCCAGATTACACATTCAATAAATTATATATCTTGTAATAATTCACAAATTATATGAAAAGTTAAATTTTAATAGTAAAATCTTATAATTAAATCTTATGTAACGGATTTATATAAAAAATAAATATGATGAATATAAAAATTTACCCATTTATTACTAAATTTTCCTTTTGATACACTAGGTTGTAAAGAAACCTTCACAAAAAAAAAATTTTTTTTTTTTTTAAAAAAACATTGCAAGCCATGACTAGAAAAATGACCTTTATTTATTTAATAATGTAGATAAATTGACCATGCTATAATATTTTTAATTAATATTATACTTATCCTTTTATGTATGTTTGCTTCCTTTCACTATTCTCATCTGCCTCCTTTTCTTGTCTTTGTTTATGACCTTTTTACACATTTTTATATTAAAAAGCAACAAAACTATGGGCTTATTTGGAAATTTCCCATATAAAACTTTTATGAAATTTAATATATAAAATCTTAAACTTTATTTAATCACATTTTATATTTGTGTATGAGGCTCAAATCAAAGCAAATCAAGTTAGCATAGCTTTGGAATTTTTGTAATTTTTGTGTAGAATATATATATATATATAAAAGTACATATTAATACAGATAAAATATAATATATAATAAAAGAATAATAAAATCCATAGGAAGAGTTAGGGAAACCTTGGGCTCCAATACTTGTACATCCAAGTGAAAGTTCATTTCCAAATTAATATATATTATAAGTTAAATAATTTATGTTAGGTATTAGATAATTGCATATTTGGACCCCTCCCTAATTGACACGTTTCCTTCTTCTTCATCATTATTTATGATGTATATATTTTTCTTGAAAGCAACATGATTATGATATTCCTTTTGGCATTGCCCCATTGAGAGAAAAAGGAAAAAATCAAGTTGAGTTTTATCATATAACTTTGCAAATAAGTAAAGGATTAAAAAAGCCCGCATGAGCGTAGCTCAGTTGGTTATAGGGTCGCAGAGTTTGTACAAAGGCCCAAGGTTCAAATTTGTGCGCACCATCACCATGATTTACATCTTCCATTTGAGCGTCATACAGTCTGGTGGAGGCATAAATAAAAAAGGTACCAAGTAAAGACGGGATCGTTTAGAATATCTTATAGTAGACTTTATATTTTATTCACTCTTATCGTATAAAGAAACATTGAATTATTCTTTAAATTGCTGGTATAAATATAAAATTTAATGTTAATATTTTATTGTTATATTTAATTTCCTTTTTGTGTTACTAAATAGTGAATTAATCCTAAAATTAGTAATATATAGATTAACTTTTTGATTTAAATAAGTTCTATTAAATTTTAAGATTTTATAAAATCTATTAATTTTAAACTATCATATAGGGATATTTTGTCCATTAATTTGTGTACTTCAAAATAAATTATAGACATGCACAATGGGAAAAAAGGAAAGGATCAATTGAATATAAATAAAGCTAATTTCTTACAAAGTAAGGAAATCGCGGCTGGTTCCAACCCCACTTCGTCCAAGAAGGACATTCTCTCATGTACCCTCATGCTACTTCTTTTTAGGAATACGCGTGGGGGGCAGTGAGGAATGAATAGAGGGCTTCATATACTAGGATTACATCCTATGAAATTTACGTTATCGGAAGCTGATTCTTCGTATTTTTACGTATTCTTCTTTCTTCTTAAAAATTATTATTTATTTCCGAGGAGCTCAAGTAGCTTCTTTAGCTGGACAGGGGCACAACTATGAGTTATTTCTATTGATGGGCACGAGATTTTCTGTACCATTTTGCGTGTCACTCTTTATATTATTTTTCTTTTAAGATTTATCATTTTCTAAAGATTTTATTTTTTATTTATTAAGTTTTATTAATAAAATATATCAAATTAAAACGTGGCACAGGAGATTCGAACCCGTATTAATGAATGTTTAATGGTGCAAAAATACATTTTTAAAAGTTTTGGGTCTTAAATGTAACATTATCCGTACTTGAAGATGACTCAAAGATATTTTTTATGTGTTTTCCTCTTAAGAAGATATTTTCCTTATATTTTATTTTGTTTTAGATTTATTTTTTCATGCAAATTTCCAACATCAAAATTTCTTAATGTGACACTTTTTATTTAAAAAAAAAAGGGACCAACTGTTAATATTGAATATCATATCAAATTTAAATTTTAAAATGCAAATCTTTTCCCATAATTATTTTATACAAAATTCAATACAAAAGTTTCGAATCAAATTCTATATAAATATACAATTAATTAATGAAACACAATTTTCTTTTGAAGATTATTTTAGATGGTATTTTATTACGGGAGATACTGTATTATTGGTGGAGATTATATAAATATTAAATAATGAAGCATAATTATAATATCAATAATAATATGTAATAACTTACATTTACAGGAATTTAACTATCAACATTTTGAATTTAAAAATTCAACTTTTATCGTTCGAACAAGATCTCATGGGCTAAAATTATATTTTTAGAAGTAGAGAAAATCATATAACGATTAATTGATGCTTAGTCACACTAATTAATGATACTTAAACTAATGAAATTTATCTATCAAAAAATAATAAATAAAAAATTAAAATAACTCTTAATTAATTGAGAAAAACATTTATTTCTTTTTTAATTTAGAAAATATATATTTCAACCAATTCTATTACTATTAGTGTATCTTTCATAATCAAACTTGGCTTCCAATTTATAAGGCCATTAAGGTACTATAATTTGACGTTGAATAATCTGATGAGAACTTTATAGGCGGAGGATATTATTTTTTTATATTAAAAAAATAAATAATAAAATCTTGGACAAAAAGGCGAAATTCCTCGCCCTCAGAACTCCCACCAGACTGCCCGACTCCTAGGTCGAGGATGTAAATCATGGTGATTCAGCGGTCCTGTAGATTGGAGGGCAGGACCTGGTACGCAAAAGGAACCACCTCCCTACATTGGAGAGATTGAAATTCCCACACTGACGCTGCCAGAATTCGAACCTTGGCTCTTGGACCAACTCTGCAGCCCTAGAATCAATTGAAGTACGCCCATGCGGGCAATAAATAAATAATAAAACCTATTTAGAGAAGTAATTAATCAGCCTAAAACATTGCGTAAAATGATAAAAAAAGTGGGCCCTCCAAACCCAAACCTAAAACCTAAGCGGATAAAGTTAAGCCGAAAAGAAAGAAGGAAATAAAACCTCAAAAGGGACCCACCCAAACCCTCTTGGGTCCCACTTTCCTACGCCCCCACTTGAGTCTTATCTCATTTTCCAAAGCACCCAATTCCAAACCTATTCGTGTACACGTGGCGCAAGCTTCGGTTCGGACTTAGGCTCGTACTCATCCCCACCCGTACGCCTTCTACTACTCAGTCTGCCACTTTCTTCATTCTTCCCTCACTTCTTCTGGTTTTGTTAACAGAAAAGAAAAGAAAACTCTCTGCCTTCAGACTTTTCTTATGGAGTGGTGATCATGCTGATGATTCTTCTAAATAGGTTTGATTTCTCCGTTTTTCATCCCTCTTTTATTTATCTTCCGATTCTTTTTTTCATTTTTTTTTAATAATTGGAAAAAGGGTTGTAATTGAAGCGTTCGATGATGTTTTTGTAGTGATTTTCTGGGTTTTCCTTTTTTTTTGGGGGGGTGTTGGAAATTATGAAGAGGTAAAACTCAAAGTTGATGACTTTGGTGTGTTTTCACTTTATGTTGCTTAAAGACTGTCAGTTTTTTTTAAGGGATTTTTTTACTTGATGAGTTGATCATGGGTTTGATTGAAAGATTGTTTTTTGTCGGTTATGAGATTTTTAAAATTTCTATATTTCGACTAGTTTGGTCTTTGTTTTTTTTCATTTTCTAACTGGGTTTTTCTTTTATGGGGGGATGGGGGTGGTTGTGGGGAAGTGGAGACCGGAGCTTGTCTTTTATTATCAAAGGATGAAGATTCTGAGATTGTGCTAAAGATAGTGAATTGGGCACTCTAATTGCGAGCTTTTGAGGTTGTTCAATTATTTGTTCTATGTTAGACTATAATTCTAGAGCAGGTTTTAGCCTAGTATTATCATTTACGAGAGTTTCTATATGCGGAGTTAAAAAGAAATGCACCCTGACTTTGTTACCTCTTATCGTTATTCATCTCTGTACACTAATGAATGTGGGATTGACAGCAATATTATGAGTTTCTAATTCTCGTTGCAGCTTTTGATTCTGTCGCTGATAATTGCTAAAATCAATTGCTTTAATTGGGTTTTGAATTATGATGAGCAAGAATGTCAAGGCTGCTTCACTCTGTGAATGTGTTTTGTTTGAGTTTTGGTGTTTGAGTCTGTGAGATTATTCCTGAAGTAATTGCTGGCTAATTTTACATGTAGAGGTTTATTGTATTCTATAAGACTATGATTTGGATAGCATGTCCAAGAATGCTTCTGCAAAGCTAGTTTAACTTTGTCTTTCTTCTATTTTACCATGTAGGTAGCAGGAATGGATGTTGTAGGCTTTGGCAGTTGCATGCATTAAACTGTTTATCATCTTCTGCCTCCGAGACATAAAAGAGATTGATCGTCAAAGAATGGGGGGAGCTTGTTCCAGAAAGCGAGATCAGCAGGATGATGATGATAACCTGCAAAGAGGGTTTTCTGGAAGATATTGTAAAAGTGGGAGTTCAAAATGGCTGGCAACCTCATTTTCTAGATCTTTGATAGATGTGAAACAGGGACTAGGAAAATGCCCATCTCTGATGGAGTTGTGCATTTATAAAGTTTGTGATGTACGTATTTTCTGAAAAGCCTCTACGACTAGAATGACGTACGTAACTAGAATGGCTTTTAATGAAGGGACTAATTCTTCTGGCGTGTTCTGTTGCAGGAGATTCATAAATATACTACTTTCTCTATGCTTCCAAGAGATATAAGTCAGCTGATATTTGATGAGCTGGTCTATAGACAAGTTCTAGATGATGTCATTCTTGAAGCTTTCCGAGATTGTGCACTTGAGGTATATTATATGCAATAATTATGCATAGTGTATTTATTACTTACCACAGAATAGTCATAGCTTAATGATTTGGTACTGAATAGTGAGGGAGACCAAAGAGTTGTATGTGTGTACTTTGCAGGATCTTAATTTGGGAGAATATCCAGGATTGGGTGACAATTGGATGGACATCATTGCCTCACAGGGTTCATCTTTACTATCTGTTGATTTCTCTGGGTCAGACATTACCGATTCTGGATTAAGCCGACTAAAAGATTGCAAAAACCTTCAAGCATTGAATTTTAATTATTGTGACCGGATATCAGACAATGGACTGGAGCATATCTCAGGTTCCTTTTCCTTTCAAATCTCCATATTTATGTCAATCAAGGGAAGAGTCAATATTAAGAAACTCCATGAATCCTACCATAAAAAATTTCTTTTTTTCTCTTTTTTCTCTTCGACTGCATTATTTTGGCCCGAGGAGCTAAGATTTATGCTTGCCTTTCACTATCTCAGGTCTTTTGAACTTGACAAATCTAAGTTTCAGAAGAAATAACACAATCACAGCTCAAGGAATGAGTGCACTGTCAGGTTTAGTGAACCTAGTGAAGTTGGATCTCGAGAGATGTCCAAAGATCCATGGAGGGCTGGTTCATCTTAAAGGTGTGGTTCTTGATTAGTTGAGATGTCCTATTCATCCATATAGGACTCTGCTACGATTAATTGAGATGAGCTTGAGTTTGCTTAAATCCAAGCTGTCCGTGTAGCCAACATTTTATGGCAGGTTTACTGATTCGTGCTTTCAATTGTCGGCAGGACTAACAAAGCTCGAGTCACTTAATGTTAATTGTTGCAATTGTATTACAGATGCTGACATGAAGCCTCTTCAAGGTAAGGCCGGTTGTCCTTGAACATAATCTGAACATGTGGACTCCATTTAGTGATATTGTATCTTACTTTAAATAAGCCATGTATGCTGCCTTTCAACTTCAGAATCCTCCTCCCCTTTGCAGCAACTGAATGAAGAAAAGGAAATGAAAAATAGGCTGAGGGATGTAAAAGTAGGAACAGAAAAATGAAGTCAGCCATATCTACATGAACTGACTCTTCCGCTGGTTCACTCTAGTCGGATGCTGCTTTCTTTTACATGCAATGGCATGTTCAGATCATATAATCTACTTGCTTTAGATAATATTCTGAAAGGTTTCTTGTTATTTTGTACTTAGGACTTGTCAATTTGAAAGGATTACAGATCTCATCCAGCAAGGTTACTGATTATGGGGCAACATTCTTAAGAGGTACTCATTTCTTGGTCGACTTTGTATGCCAACTCTTAAGCAGGTTTAACTGTCAGTTTTTTATTTTTCCAAGAAATGTTTGGCCCAAATATGTTCCCTGCATACAGTAGCCAATTTGATGATATTAACTCTCCATCTAGAAGTCTCTGATGCACTTCTTTCTCCTATGATCTCAATCCTTATCATATCAGCATCGCATCAAAGGCGAAACATCCTTATTCTTCTTAATCGCATAAGCATATAACAAAATCAATTAAATTCATGATGTATAGACTTCATTTCATTATTTTTATCTGTGCTCAGTGTGCTGCAATTGATTTTTGATTAAGGAAGCAAGCTTGCGTCATGCTTTTGATTGCTGGCTTATCAAAGGAAATTTGGAGTTTTGATCATAATTGTGTTCTTTGCAGCTTTGCGCAAACTTGAGTTATTGAACATGGAGGGCTGCCCTGTTACTGCAGCATGCTTGGAGTCTCTTTCAGGTTGCTTTCTGATTTCCCTTTCCAAGTGCGATTTGGAAACTTGAATGCTATGCTTTGGCAACATCAATTTCTAAATATACTGCTCCATTATAATCACCCATAAGATGTAGCAAGTCTTGCCTATATGTGTCAGCTCTGACTTTATATGGATCGACCCACTTTTGGTGCCTTTTACACGTTCGTTACCCATGACAAAAGACTTTAATTCTCTGCAGTCCATGTTACAGAGGTTCCTTCGTCGTTAGAAAGAAAGCATCTCACTTTTGTTTTACTCTAATTATTAATTAATTTGGACATTTCTTAATTATTCAAAAGTTTCGTCTTTTTGGTTTGTGTAGCTCTCAGTGCCCTCCTCTATTTAAATCTAAGCAGATGCAATTTGACTGACGATGGGTGTGACAAGTTTTCAAGTGAGTCATGTTCAGAACTTCAAACTTCAGCCTTAGATGAGTATGCTTAAGTACATCTGATTGTAGCTTCAAGATTGAATTAACACTTTTGGTTTCATCTTATTTAGACCTGCAGAAGTTGAAAGTGCTAAATTTGGGATTTAATGAAATTTCAGATGCTATCCTGGTACATCTAAGAGGTGAGTTTCTTTCTCTATCTACTTAGAATATTTGTTACAAGCAAATATTTCTCTTACCTTCACTATGCGTACACAGAAGTAAAAGGATAATAGGAAGAAGATAAATCTTGGTCCAAGGTTTCGTCTGCATTTATGTTTAGAAAATAGATACTGGCTAGAAGTTTTGGATTGGCAAAGATGGTGATACTGATAAGATATAGCCTTTAAAATTGAGGACTGTTAGAGGAGATTTGTTGTCCTTTTGCTTTTCCCTTTAAAATGAGACTAATGGTTTCCAATTTCAGACTCAATACTAAGGCTTTAATCGTGCATGTCAAGTCAGATACATTTTTCTCTCTCTCCATGCTTAATGGTGCCTGTGCTTCCGTGTGTCTGTTCCGAGTATGACCATATGTCCATGGTTGAAGTTTTGTCTTTATTAACATACTTTTTTCTGTATTGCTTCAAGCAGGTTTACTAAATCTGGAAAGCTTGAACCTGGATTCATGTAGGATTCGGGATGTAGGGGTGGTTAACTTGGCAGGTTCTTTCCAAAACTTTAGTTTCACGCTTTGATCTGTGTACGATGTCATTGTTACTCATGGATATTGTAGCTCATACAATATATAGCACAACGTTCCAAGTGTGTCTTTCTTGTAACTGGAAACATAATAATAGCATTTTGGCTATTAAAAAAAGGGATTATAGTATTGGCAAAGACAATTATCTGTATCTTAATATGCTGCATGTGCGCTTCTAATTTCTTTTCTTTTCTTTTTTTTTTTTTTTTTTGAGGGTGGGGGTGTTCATTCGTTTAGCATGAATTATGGTGTTAGCAAAGACATTATTCTTGTTGAATACATTCCAACTTGTTGAATTTTTACTTTTTTCAATTTGTCTTCAAGGTGAATCAATTGAATCCTCTTTTTTTAAGTCAATGCCACTCTCATCATAAGTTTGGTCATTCTGATTTCTGAATTTCAGGCCTTCACCGCTTGAAATGTTTGGAGTTGTCAGACACTGAAGTGGGTGATGTTGGACTACGTTATCTCTCTGGTTAGTTTTCTTATTTTGTATTATATGCTAAAGTATCAAGCATTTTACTTATCTGCTACAATTATTCTTTGCTCTAGACCATATTATCCCCCAAATTAGTATGTTCTTTATCGTGAACCAATGCAAATATGGTGCAGCGTTGGTATTCACCTTGTATCACATATGTCTAGCTTAACCAAAACTTTCATAGTGCATTATTATGTTATAGCTCTGCTGTATCGGCTGGCAAACATGAAGTCAATGAATGTTCTATCTTGGATGACTTTCTTTCCTAGTCTCGATTTATCTTCCTCTACCTGGTTTATTTTCTGAAGAGCTGAACTTTATTCTTAATAAGTTCTTTTCTTGACGGTTCCAAATTTGGTCATGTCCTGCTATTTTATAAAAGAAAGAGATATAGCTATGAAAAACTTGGGCTAGCTAGCATAAGAACATCTAGGATCTGAAGGCCGAAACTGACTTCTAGGAAATCAAGATAGAGTGATCATGGGATGGGCTGTCATCTTCACAAAATTGTGCTTGCATAATATACTTGGATGTTTGTAAATTTGGCAGGTCTCTACCTGATCTTTAGTATTTTCAGCTCAATTTTGTTATATTGATGAGTTCTCTTGGAACTAGATAAACATTTCCCGTACATTTTTCTACTTCCAGGGTTACGCAACTTGGAGAGTTTAAACCTGTCATTCACTGCCGTCACGGATGGGGGCTTGAAAAAACTAGCTGGCTTGTCTTGCCTGAAGTCACTGAATTTGGACAATCGCCAAATTACTGATGCAGGCCTTGCAGCACTTACGAGTAAGCATCCTTGAACATTTATATTTATGTATTCACCCGGAGATGCATAACCTTACTAAGGTTTTTGGGAACTTGCTTCACGATGTAGTTTGTCTCTTTAATTTGCCTGAATTGTTAATGTGTTACTACGACTGTCCAGGAAAAGTATGGCCAAATAATTGCATGAACTTTTATATATACATACTACATATTCTAATACTACAATCTTCAGGAGAACGTGGTAAATGAAGATCCAGAAGTTACTAGTAAAGGGATTATATTTCGTTTCGGAATCATTTCTTGGGCTTAACATGTTTTCTGCTTTCTTTCTCGTCCTGGATGCAGGCTTAACTGCTTTGACTCATTTGGATCTCTTTGGAGCTCGGATTACTGACTCTGGAACAAATTATTTGAAGTGTACGTTGGATATTCCCATTTCCCATATATCTTCATTATATGTATTCTTTTGCTGTGTCGTATTTCACTTCACTGGATTTGGACAACTATTTTCATCGTACGTTTTTTGTATGGATGTATTCAGGTTTCAAAAACCTGCGTTCCCTGGAAATCTGTGGTGGGGGATTAACAGATGCTGGTGTGAAGAATATTAAAGATCTTAAAACTCTTACGCTGTTAAATCTCTCTCAGAACCACCACCTGACTGACAAATCTTTGGAAGCAGTTTCCGGTATTTCCATCAACTTATTTTTTCTTTTCATCTTACACATTTGTGCATCTTCTACATGATATAAATAAGCTATATCTGTTGAGCTGGATGGACTAATATATGCTTTCCGAGAGAGAGAAGTGGCCAATCTGGAAACCGTTTTTTCCTTTCTGTATTATGTTGTAAAAGAGTTTACCGATGGCATGACAATTGATTTGCTAGTCTTATTAGATCATCTTGGAAAATGGTCATGCTCGATTGATGTCGCTCTCTATAAATACATATGCACACAACTTTGAGTTCGTTTCTTGGCCTTAAGGATCGAAGAGAACACATGTCAATGATGTTGATTTCACGGGAGGTGAATGTGGAGTGTAGCAATAACATTTCATGAATCTCTCTAGTCTTTAATCACTCTTAGACTGGAGATAGTTCGAGTATTATTTACTGTTGTTTATTTGGAGATTTCGTGAGGAGGGTCTGCTAATCACACCTCGGGCAATTTGACATCTTAGAAAACGATATAAATATCATTTTTCCTCGTGCAGGGTTGACACAACTTGTGTCTTTGAACGTTTCCAACTGTCGCATCACAAGTGCTGGGTTGCAGCATCTGAAGTCGCTCAAGAACTTGAAGTCGCTTAGCTTAGAGTCATGCAAGGTAACTGCGAATGATATTAAGAAACTGCAGGCCAGCGATCTCCCAAATCTGGTGAACTTCCGTCCAGAATAGTACTTTGAAAAAAAATTCTTGTTTGCAAAGTACTTGCTGCTGTAAATAAGAAGCACGAATCGTTTGGCATTTGTTGAACTGTATATATCCGTAGATTTAAACTTGTTTTGAGAACGTGGCAGCAGTGTTCGAGGAGGACAATTTCTCTGCTACTAGTGAAGCTTTCTTTCGTTATGTACTTTTATATGAAAGAATTGTAAATAAGCTTCCTTGGCAGAAACTTGCTATTTTCAAATAGCTTGTGACTTGTGTGCTGTGGATTTGATGATATATGTGGAAAACTCTGTTTATGTTCTTTCGAAACTATCATATGTACACTTTTATTTATATTGTTATAAAATATTTTTAAATAAGTGATGTGACCTTACTCTTAAACGCTTCATGTTTCCTGTATTATGGGTAGAAATTAAATAAATAATTGTTTATCGGTTCAAAATAACACCACAAGAGATTGAATTATAGAGAAACTCACTCAAAGTATTCATAAACTGTACAGAGATGAAGCAAATTCGAAACTGTTTATTTAGCTAGTGTTCTGCAGAGGCTGATTGCTGTAGATTGTTTCTAAGCTTCTGCTCTAGATGAAGTAACAGGAGATATAGTAAAGGTCTTTTCATCTTTGTGCCTGATCAGAGTCTTGGGCACCAGAGGATGCTGCTGCTAAGCTGCCCGGTGAACCATTTTCGGCCGGTGGCGGGACACCCCATTTACCTTCAGATTCAAGAGGCTCAAAGACATGAACCCCTCCATCTGATAAACCAATAGCAAACTGATTTGGTTCCTGGGGATGTGCAGCAATTACAAGTGGATGGATATTGGAACTGTTGCAAAGAAAACAAGAGTTTCTTGAAAGTTAGCAATAGAGGAGGCTAAGACTTCTGATTCAGATGTACAAATAAGAAGTTGAAAAAAAGTACCTGATATTGTTTGAAAGGTAGGCAGAAGGATTAATACGGCATAGAACATGTAAATGGGCTGCTGTGAACACACAGACAGAAGCATCGAAAAAGCTGGCATAAACCAACTGGCTATCACAAGAGAATGTTGCATGAGAGATTGGGGCAGCAGACTCACGAGGTAGCCACTGAAAACGAAAAAACAAACATCAAATATGGATACGACATTGAAGACTAACAATTCTTGAGTGCAGTTATAGCAGCGAGTTACCTGCTTCAGGCATTCCAATTTTGTTGTTTCAAAAATAGCTAGCTGGGTCTCATGGACAACAAGGAAATGAACCTGATCCTGGTGAAACTGTACACGAGTGTCCGACTGTGGTGATTTTGTCCTGCCTGCTGGAAGCTGTAAAAATCTGGATTTCTGCTTTTCCCATCCATCTGAATTCCAGACACAGAGCTAGAACAGTAAAAAGAACACATATCAAGATCAGCAATGTATTGCCCCCGTTAGGTACCTCTACTAACATCAAGAAACTATGAAGGAAACAAGTGAATTAGGTTATTCCCCATGTTCACTTGTACTAAAAAAGCTAAATCTTTCAATAGATCCTGGGGGAATTGGCTTTTAAACAATCAATCAACAACCGCAAGATATTGGATTAGTTGTTAACCTGAGCATCTGCCCCTGATGAAACAAGCACATTCAGTACATGAGAAAAGGCAAGGCCAGTGATCCTTTTGGCATGACCTTTTAGCTTGCTTTTGACCTGTATTTAAAGAGATGATTTCAATCTTGCAAGTTTTTGCTAAAATTACAAGGATGAAAATGCCAGATGCCTTTATCATACCTCATCTACACGGACATTATATATCTGAATTGTGGAGTCATCCATGCCAATTGCAATTATATTGTTATCTTGAGGATGGAATGCCAGATAAGTAGCTGCAGGAGGTGGAGGCATGAAAGTTGTCATTGTCTGCATTAACCAAAACACATAGATATTAGTCAAACAATATGAACATGATCAAACTTGAGAACAGAAGTCTTGAGTCATCTGCTACCTTAAATGTCATCATATTAAATAGGGATATTTTTCCTCCAGATGCTGACATCACATAAGAATCATTTTTGGACAAAGCAAAGCAGTGTATAGCCTCTTCAGGATTTGTGTCAGCCACATCATTTGTCATTAAAATGCCACTTGCTGGCTGCCACAACTGAGGAGAAACACTTGCAGTGGCCTAAAGATGAAACCAATTTGTTATTTGTATATGATCTCAGTTCGGAGATAAAAGAACAAACAAGAGTAACTACTCAAGTATGTTTCTTACCTTGCCGCCTGAGTTACGATCACTTCGCTGCCATTTCCAAAGCAGATGAACGGCATTTGATGCTAATGCTAAAATAGCACCACCAGAGTTCGTATATATCAACCTTGATATCTGCCAGAACAACACAAGGGATGATACCTCATTTGGAGGGGAAAAAAAAAACCCACCACTTTACCAATTTAGGAAATATCCATATAAGAATTGCAATTCAAACGCACAAAACATGAAAACTACAGGAAATTACAACTGAGCTTTTTAACATCTTAAACTCGCACCATCATGTATTACCTTCTATGCAATTTATGGTCCAAGTGCTGTAAATAGTTGTGTCGATCATCACATTGAAGTATAATCATTAAAGGCATTCTAAATTTTAATTCTAGATGACCCAATAGCTTCATACCAATCATAATCGCTCCATTCGTAATCAGCATACATGAAGATGATAGAACGGACCCGTCTCCATCACGGCTTATAAATGAAAGGAAAAATAACCATAAGGCAGAAGAATTATGTCTTTAGTTGTGGGATTATCTCTCCAAGTACTTTCATAATCTTTCCAGCTGCCCGCTTCTCTAATAAGCATTATATGGTGTAATTTAATAATCTTATTCACGGGGCTTCATTAATTGGAACATTTAAAGTGATAGACAGGAAAACACATTCCAATCTCTAGAGTATTTTATCAAGCTAGGAAAGATCATTTTGAGTCACCACAGAATGAGGCAACATCCCATAAGCATGAGAAAAGATTTTCAGTTATTAGAAGTGCTCAAAGTGTTATGAGAAAGTTTTCAAAATGAATAGATCATCATAAGGATACCTTAATTTTTAAAGTAAAAGAATAGCTCAAAACAGGATATTTAGTGGAAAATATACCTTTGTTACTCTCACATTCTCTGGAAGCTTCAATGCACGGCATTGAGAAGGTTCATTGATCTCCTTGACCTTCCAAAGCTTGGATTTATCATTAGTTTCTTCAGTTATTCTAGGTTTCACTTCTCCCAGATTCCTTGTCTCTCCATTCTGAAAAAATCAAAAGATAAAGGATGGGAATGGTATATCTATAGATAAAGTACTGATCTGAAAATTAAATATAGTGACATTTGGAATACTTAAAAATGGAAATGTAGACAGATACAAACCGTTCCGGATATGCTGACAACAGAAGCTACCCTGTCTGCGAGTCCAGCACTACTAGTAGCTGCTGCAGATATTGGGTTTACTGTCGGCTGTATAATACAAAGTATAGACAGTTAACTCATGTTTATTTCAGGCTTAAGATTTAGTAGGAAAAGTGAATAAAACTGGATACCTTTTTCACAGTTTCAGCTCTTGATGCATCGTAAGAAAGATTTTCGACTGTTTTTAGCAAACGAAGGCCATCATTATTTGCTAAAATTTTAATCCCATTTTCATTAGCTGAAACAGCCAACAGACTGCCGTCTTTGTTGAACCTGATTCGTGGGCTTGCCTATGATTTGGGAAAGCAAAAACCAAAACTCAGTTCAGAAATATATACTTCAGTGCCGTGTCTCAAAACTTACTTAAAGAGTACTTACAGGGAGACCGCCATCAGCATCAATACTAGTCAAAAGTTGTATATTGTCCATATCCCAAAATTTAATGGAGAAATCGTCACCAGCAGCTAAGAACCGATTTTTAGTTGTATCAAACTGCACAACACCCAGTGATCGTTTTCGGAAGCCCTGATATGCCCTCTTCACAGCACCTTCACTTTCATTCCATTCAACAATGTGGGATTCCCCATCTTTGCTGGTCCCGCAAGAAAAGAGCCTGCACTCTCGTACCATCACAAAAGGAAAAAAGTGCTTTAGGTCTAGTTATGCAGAAGGAGATGCTAATGGTTATCTAGCTTATTGAATCAGCACAAACGACCTTGTTCCATCAGCACTATATGCCATTGTTGTGCACCAACGACCAGGAGCATCATAATCAACTCTTGACCCCAAATTATCGTATAACCATGCTTTAATTTTTCCATCTAGGGCTGTTGAAAAGATAAACTGAACACAAAGGTAGATCTGAGCATTGAAAGGAGATTAATCTTGGAAAGGATATCCTTCAACGATCAAATAAGTACCTGAATATTTTCTTTGTAGTGAGGGCACACAGAATAAACAGGAGCCTCATGACCTTCAAAGGTATATTGTCTTGTGCCAGTTGTGGCATCCCAAACCTGTAATTATTAAGAATGAGAGGAGGAAGCATACTTTCCACCATCCAAATCACCAACAGGATCACACAAATTCAACTCAACCAACCTTGATAGTTCTGTCATCCCCACATGTTATCACACAAAGCTGCTTATTGGGGTGAGAGAATGCAAGATCATTTACTCCACCAACGTGACCATCAATCTAGGATGACAGAACAAGTACCAGTTCTCATAATTGCTTCATATGACAAATAATAGACAAAGGTTAATAATTTTTTTCACTAAACCTCCAAATGCTGTCGAACATCATCATGCCCATGATATGAGTATATTTGTACTATGTGTCTTGAATATGCAACTCCTGTTTGAGGGAGAGAGATGAAAATGGAAACATATTAAAGCATTTTATTACCCATAGAGCGATATATACTACACTGTATAAATATGGCACCTAGTCAACACTTACCAAATAAGGATCCATCAGGACTCCAGATTACGCGGTTAACTGAGACATGAGGATCTTTTACCAGAGCAGCCTAAGTTCGAAAAACAGTACTGATGTTTCAGATATCAAGGAGGTAATCACGCTAACCTGGAGTTTGTTTTCAATAAAATATGGAATCTAAATGTTTTATATAATGTGAAATATCAGAACCTGAAGTGGCATCGAGCAGGAACTGAGGTCCCAAACTTTGAAGTTCCTCAAAACCAATCTCTCTCTCGAACCAACTTCCCACAATCCAATGTCCCCCACATTGGTACCAACTGAGTTATTAACAGAGCACGGGGATTATATACACAATATACGGAATATCAAACCATGCATTCGTATTAGGCATTTTAGGAAAATAGCATAAGTGATTTAAAGCCAACCTAGGAGTATTGTCTGTTGGTGTGGATGAAAATCCATGCTCATAGGATTTGACCCTTGATTCAGAGTTCTTACCACAGTCTTCGGCAAGTCATCAGAAGCACTAAAAGGTTGACAATGACTAAGTCCTGTTAAGGATTCTGGAAGCGCACGGGATGGACGATTTACCTGCATTAAATGAAACGTAGAACATCAACACATCTCATTCTACAATTACTAAATAAAGATGATATATTAAATAAATCAACCACCTCTATAGTTAAGCTTATAGGCCTTGTTCTTTTCGATAACTGATCAGAATCTCCAGGTGGATACTCAACAGAAGAACTTGTTGGAGGAGTCCTAGGATGCTTAAGAACAGCTAGATAGGGCAATGAAAAATATTTTTGTTAGATAACCGATATAAAACTGAAGTCTTGAGAAATAACTTCGGGGTCAGTGGCATGGACTTGATATTTCCTTATGTATAACTTTACATTAGAGCTTCTACAGCTTCTGCTGCATACAGATTACATGTCTTACCTGGCACAGGTGGAGCACCGAGACCTAAAGGTCCACCAGAAACAGCTGGATGAGTTACTGAAGGCGGATTCGACATCCAACCAGCAAGAGGAGTTGGAACTGTTGCTGCAGTAGGTTGAAAAGGCTAAAGACATAGACCAACAGATAGTAAGTAAAAACCTGTTCGAGAAAAGATAAGTGATTACAGCCTACAGAGACATACCCCATGTATACCAAGAGGAGGAAATCCACCAGCTTTTGGCACTGAACCAAGCAGTCGATTGCTTGCAGGAGATGGAGCTCGGGCACCATTCGGTTGTCCACATGAATGATCGACAAAAAGAGTTTTTATGTCAGGATTAGGCCTGGGATCTTTACAAAGCTGATGCTGCCAATTTAAGCTGCAAGCATGCCACTTAATCAGTTCTGTCTTATACGATAAATTTTTATCCTTTTCGTGTTCTATTTACTCTGCATTATGCTACTGCTGGTGTAATTAGTTAGGAACAAAACAATTACAATGTTAAATTTTTTTCTTTTCTTTTTTCTGGGGGTGGGGTTGGGGAGGGGACAAAACAGTCATCAATAGGCCCAATCTAACATAAAAGTGATTCCTGACCTTTTTGAAGAGACAGGTAAATTTCAAGGTTCATTGCAAATGAGATGCACAAACAGCAAAACAGAAACAACTAGACAGAATTGGGAGACGTATCGCATTAGACATTTTGAATTCTTACTCTAGAAATGACGCTACTTCAAAACAATGTGTCAAGTTCTAACTTGCATCGAACACTGAAGTCCCTCAATATACTATACCTTTGGTTTATAAGGGTCCGCAATCGAGAATTCTTGAGGCTAGGGAATTGCAGCTTATCACGAAATAATGGATTTGCTTCAATGAGTTTCTTGAGCTCAACCAACATAATTGCTCGTGCAGATTTTGTATCTCCATACTTTGATAATTGCTCATTCTCCCTGAAAAAAACCCCAAAAAAGTAAATAAATAAAGTTAATTAGAGACGACCTATGACTACATTAAAGCATATCAGAAAATACCTAAAATTCTCCAATGTCAGCAACTGTGTTATCTCCTTAAAAAGCTCTTCATTAAAGGAAGAAAAAACTTTAAGATCCTTTACAAGAATTTCAACGGCCTTGGTTCGATCATGCCTGCATAATTACCACAGTCAACTAGCAATTTGAATTACTTGAAGAAACAAAGGATTACTCTCAAATGTACTAATGTTGGAAGACTTGGTGCTTTCCAAGTATGAAGATATCTTACTTATCCAATGCCTCAAGATATTTCTGCTTCCTTATCTCAAAAAATATTTTCATCGAATAGCGATTGTCATCCACTTTTGTAAAACCAGATAGGTACTTCTCAACCTCATCCCAATTCCCATTATGCACTTCATCCTCAAAATATTTCATGTTAAAGAAAAATCCAGATTCCTGTTCCAGCCTATTAACAAAGAACACAATTAATTTGAGACCAATTATTATCTATTAAAATGGCACACAAAGGGAATAGATCATATAGTACAAAATACAAAACTAGAAAAGACCACCTACTTGTGAACAGTCTCTTTAAATTTTTCCTCATCTAGAAACTGTAAGATCAAGAACACAAGTTCTCTGCTGAGGGATGACATTCTAGTCAACCACCTGTCTTCAATAGCTCAAAAATTAAACAGCATGTATTAGTAGATCTGCAAAACAATTAAAAAGGGGAAAAAATATATTAGTCAGCTACACTAGCTTTCATCCAATTAAACTATTGGCAGCATTTAATTATTTGGTGGACACAACATCCAATACTCCAATAAAATATCATAAATTGAACTATCTCCCCTTTACCCAACCCACCCCCTTGAAAAATTCCAAAAAATGATTGGAAACCCTAACCACAGTCAGATTATTCAACTGATCTTCAATCCAAAACAGAGAAGCATCATACATGATACATCACAAGATCATCATACAGTTGGAGCATGCACCGACAGACAAGAGTACAAAATCTGAGGGCATAAATAAGAAAGATTGGGCTCTTAACTTTGAAGGATCAAAACAAAGTTGCTTTTAACTTTGGAATCTATAAGATGCAAAAAGAAAAAGGAGGAAATGAAAATCGAGAAAGCACAGTTGAGATATTTTCATCCATAAAAAACACACAAAAAAAAAAAAAGCAAAAAATTAGAGACATCTAAAATAATCATAAAATCGATCAAACATAAACTCGCCGGCGAAAATTAAGATTAAGAAAAAACTTTACCGAAAGAACAACGAAATCAGAGTACTTCTGCGCAAAAGTTGCAGTATTTCTTCTGTAACCCTGTGTATTGATTCTATTTCTCTACTTTTTTCTCTCTCTACTGAACATGGAGAAAATAAAAATACTAATAAACACCATTATCTACGGCAAAAAACCTCATTTTATAGGAAGAAGCGACGAATGGTGAGAGAGATAAGTGAAGGACTAATGTGAATAATCTGATAATTCACTTTACTTATCACACGACGTATAAGACATAGTGCTTATCCACAAGCACGAGCAGATGTAGGGCCCACCGAGCCGGCTAGAATTTGTCTTGACTCAATCGGCTCGTAGACGATTTGGATGGGGCTTGGGAAGCAATTTGAACCGTTGGATTGATTTGAGAACCTACTCAAGTGTGGATCGACGGCTTACACGAAGGAAACGTTGCAGAGAGAAGCAGCTTGGTTTTTGGCCCCTCATTAAAGCGACACAGTGTTTACTTATTACGAGGCGGGCGTCAATAATATTTGGTCCAATTTTGACCATTAATTTTCTTTTTTTTCTTTTTCATGAAATGCTCTCACGGTATTATCTCATGAGAAGATATGAATCCGAGAAAAATACAGCAAAATTAAAATAATTGAGACATTGTCGATACTTTAGGGTGAGATCATTATTTAATCGTGAGATCATTATTTAATCTTTAAAATTCTATATAATCATATATACTATTTCTAATTTCTTTATTTTATTATATTTAAAAATTACGTATAATATATTTATATATGAATTAACACGTGCTTTTAAATGTATTTTAAGTTTATTTTTGAAAAAAATATACATGTTAAAAGTTAAGTAATTCTTACATTTTTCGACAGCATATGATAACTACGTGAAAACTTGTCGAATCCTGCCATAATATTCGTTAATTGTCATTTTACAGCTATAAGCTACTAAAACTTTTTATACTTACAAATTGAAAAAACATAAATATCCATAGCGATAATTTACCAATTTTTTTTTTTAAAATAGAGATGATAATAATCACTCTTTTATCACAAAGGTTAAATTTGAAGCATCATGATAAATTATTTGTATAAAAAAAATATGTATCTTAAATTTAAATAAAAAAATAACGTGATTAAAAAATTTTTATTTCATGGGCTTATTAAATAAATTACTACTGCTAACAAATTTATAATAATTTTTTAAGGGAAATGATATTTACGTCAAGCGAGATATGATAAAATATCACGAGAAACGAAACTTTGATTTTCTCAGTGATATTTTGGTTTTTATTGAGTAGTAGTAGTAGTACAAGTAGTAGTAGTTGTAACGTTAATTAGCGAAGAAGGAAGCATAATAAAGTTGTCAGTGTGGAACAGTGGATTACTACTTATTTAGGGAGAAAGTGGGGTTACGCTACAATGTGACTTGTCCCTGAACTGCTTATGGTGCTCTTGCGGTCCCCACCCTGTTTTTAGACTTATTTGGACCCTACCAACCTTTGTGACACAAAAACTCATATTTAATTTATTTAATTTTAATTTAAAACAACTTTATTATTTTATAAATAAGTGTCTCATATCTTAACGTGATAAATAATATAAAATAAAACATATATCGGCAAATATACTTTTTCTATTTCAAAATATTAGTCACGTTAATAAATTAAAAGAACATTAAATAATATTTTTATATATACACCTCTATCTTATTAGAATTACTTCCTCACTTAAAACTATGTCATTTTAGACTTAAGTTGGATAGTTAAAATTAGAGTACATCTAATAAAGAATATAAGTCATTTTGAACTTGTGTACACGAATTAATAATTAAAGATAGTTTTTGAAATAAAATATTTATTATACCGTAAAATATTTATTATACCATGTTCATAGGTAATTATAACTAATTTTCTCTCTCTCTATATATATATAATATAAGATTTCAAGTTGGTGGACTTGACTTTGGATTGTCATTTTATTTTGTTGGTGGGTAAAATTGTCATTTTATTGTTTGTTTTTAAGTGTTTAAGGCTTTCAACTCCTCTGAGTTGCGCATGTCGGGAGAGGACCATGATTTTTTTCTACTATTAGCCTTGTTTTTAAAAAGCTACTCAAGTGATTCAAATTTTTTTTATTTGTAATTTGGCCCATAACACAGAATGGTTGTGCGTTATTAATAAGTATAACGCATAATCATTATGCGTTATCACTTAATTCAAGTTTTACCCCTTAATCCGCCGATGTGGCAGATAACGCAAAACGATTGTGCGTTATCAGTCACATACATCAATTTTTTATTTTTTATGTTGATTAAAATTTTGAAAAACTTGAAACATGAATAACTCTGCGATCGGATGTTCGTTTAACACATATGACCATTCGTTTCAATGGTTCTCGTAAAGAGGAACATAACGGCATCGCCAAAAAGTAATCCGGACGCGTTTCGAGGAAAAATATCCCGTATAGTCGAAAACTTTGACGGAACATAACTTTATGCTTGGACGTCCGATTGAGACTATTGTTGTGGGCATTTCGTGTATTTTTTCTAGATCGACGCGTCAGAAACAGCTTTAGGCGGTTTCCACCGACCACAAAAACGTCATATTTTCGTTTTGATTTATGTTTTTGTAATTTTCTAATATTTTCTCTCCTGTTAACTAAAAAATTACGCCACAAATTTGAAAATTAAACAGAGGAGCAGTTTCCTTTTGCTCTAATTAAAAATTCAAATGATTGAAGTTAGTAAATATTTGAATACGTAAGTAAGTTATTATTAAATAAAATCCCATGCACTTATTAAATAACGCACAATCGTTGAATAACGCACCACCATTACACAGATAATGAGCAATGGAGTATTGAAGAGCCCATTACATAGAGTACTGAGTAACTCAGAAAGGGAGAGGACATCAGTTGCTGTATTCTATACACCAGAGGTTGGAAAAGAGATAGAGCCACAAAATGGTTTAATTAATGAAGAAAATCCAAAGTTATTCAAGAAAATTAAAGATTATGCGGATATCTATTTTCCTTATTACCAGAAAGGCCAAAGAGCCATTCATACTGCTCAACTTTGAATCACCACCGTTCATTCTCTGCAGATGGTGCATGCCCTTGAACCTTTGTTTTTCCTCTGTGTAAAAAGAGTGAATAATCAATTTAGCACGGTCTGACTTTTCCTTGTATAAGACGATAAGTTTCGGTGTTAATGTTAAAAATATCTGAATCTTTCGAACCATTTATTATATTTTGAGATTCTATAAAATGTATTTGGACGGAACAAATTAAAGCGAAAGCATATTTCTTTTCAAATTAATATTTATTAGGTCATATAAATTAAGTCCAAATATCTATTTTTATCACTCTTTAATTTAAACTGGAATATGATATTTGTAATTAATATAAAATTTTTGTGTATATGTTAAATATTGATTGTACTAGTATATATTGTCATTAATTGTAATGGATTAGGATATCTAATAGCCTTAGGAGTAGCATTTAGAAAGCTTTCCTAATTCTCTTCAACAAAGAAAAATAAAGAAACCTTTCCTAATACATAAAGGTTTCCTTTGTAAAGTCAACTTGTTTACGATAGGTATATATATATATAAGGAGAAATACGTCTAAAATTCTCAAACATACTCTCATTAGTGTTTTAATATTAACAAGTCAGAGAAGAAGATTTAGCCATTCGTCTGATAAATACATATTGCAGCAGATCAGGTAATAATATAATTATTTATTTATATTATTCATACATCTTACAAAGTGAATTATTATGTAATATTCTGTTAATTACTTGCATATACACTGATTTGTTGATATGAATAAATTACTTTTTTTTAAACAAAAATAGTGAATAAAATTGGTAGATTATAGGGTTAATTCTAAAAATATCCGTCCTAGGATTATAACTCTATATTGCTAATTATTTGGAAAAAAAAAAAAACTTTACGTAGCTAATAGTCCTAGATTTTCCTACTAGGAAAAAAAAATTTGTCGAGATTTTCCTTATTCTAATAGGATTATATTAATTATATATTATGATAATAAGACTTTTCCTTTTTTTTTCCGGTAAGATTGTCATAGGTTGTGATAAAGAATATTGTGGCCTATATATATATATATATATATTCATCCTATCATAAGCAAATTAACCTAAATATTGGACAAATTCCTCAAGAATAAAGAAGGAAAAAGGTAATTTTTTTTTATTGAACAACGTTAGAACATAATTTTAAAAAAACATGCATTGAAAAGTTTGTGTGTTTTTCGTAAAAATTAATTGTTTGTGAGCTTCCTGAGAAGAAAAGTCTTTGTTCAAAAAATATTATTTGGTAATTAATATGCATAAATATCATCTTTACTACTCTTTATTAATTTCCTTCTCAAGATCAATAGAACAATTTTATTCTCAATTTTATGTTCAACCTCAAATTTTTAATAATTTTAATTATTCTTTTAATTGTTAAATAAAATTAGGTAAGTTGTGTCTAACATCAAAATTTAACCGTTTTAACTATTCTTTTTAATTATTGTAAATAAGATTAACATAGTTTGCTTCAATAAAAGAGAACGATACATATATATCTTAGGTTAATAGTATACCTTAGGTCAATTATGATGAGAGATGGGAGGATAAAAAAATCATCTTTAAAATTCTTAATTCTTTTTTCTAGGAATTTTAATTTTGTGATTAAATACTTACTAGTAGTATTATTTAGTATTTTTTTTAGTTTTTTAAGAAGGAAGAATTAACTAATAGTATGTGTTCTTGGTCATTCTTCCATATTATTATTTCTAAAATTTTTCATTATCTTGATTTTTCGTTAGGTATGTTAAATGCTGGGATTAAAAATACTTGAGTTGTATTTTATTATTATTTTAGTCTCTTTCTATTATTATTTTAGTCTCTCATAATCTTGAAAATAACGAATTTTTATTACTAGAAAGAGAGCTCATCACTTATTTTCTCAGGAATAATGCTAGATCCAAAGAAGGCACCATGGCTCATTTATACATATGGAAACCAGAAGAATTTCAAACAAACTTCATATAGTTTGACAGAAGAAGTCTCTGTAGAAACAAGTTTAGATATCATCGGCGACAAATGTACTTTTTCATGCTCTTATGGATGGATTTTTGTGTTTGAATTTCGTACTAATGGGTGCTTTTTGTTCAATCCTCAATCAATGGCTAAGATTGTCTTGCCCGATTGGCCTGAAGAATGCTTCTTTGACATCCAAACCTGCAATCTCTTACTTCCTCCCGATAATCCCAATTCTATTTTTATCCTTTTCTATGAAGAGCCACGACCAGGCATTAGGTTTTGTAAACTACAAGGGGGCCATGACTCAAAGTGGACAGAACAAGAACTTGATAATGAATGCGATTTGATACAATCTCTAGTCCCGTTTGATGATAAGTTAATGGGAATAATACGCGGAAATCAAATAGTATTACTAGAATACAACGATTCCGATGATACCGTTAGTATAAAAGATTATCCTCTTATTGAAAAAGACAAAAAATTAAAGCTCCCTCTTTGTACTATATGGGGAGCAAATATTCTAAGTAGACTTGTGGAGTCAGAAGGAGAGATTTTTCTAATACGTATAATGCGTATATCAAGATATGATTATGAAAAGATACGATACATAGAGGTTCATAGATTTGAAAGGAAGGAGTTGACATGGTCAATAGTTAATGATTTGGGGGATAGGGTGTTTTTCATAGGTAAGCACAATTATGCTACGTCGTGTTCTGCGTCAAAATTTGGATTACAAAGAAATCGCATCTATTGCGCATTCTCAGGAGATAAGAGCTTATACCTGTACGAGGTTGAAGATTCGACTCTTACTATCACAGTTCCATGTCCGCAGCGTTTCAAGAATTGGAGGAATATCATATGGTATATTCCTTTTAATTAAAGTTTGCAATTAAGAGTTTCTAAGAGATTATGTATTGACTAAAACTAGAAACTTTATTGTTCAATTTATATTTCTATATATGTGTTAATAAAAAGAGCTTTTATATTTTTATTGTATATTGCTCAAATCTTATTATTTTTATTCAGTTACATTAAGTCTTTTTTATGAAATTAATTTATCTAATAATCAAAGATATTATTAAGTCACTAATATTTAAGTGTTTCAAATCTATTTAATTATAATTTTAAATCTTAAACAAAAATTTTTAACTTAATTTCGAAGTGTCAACGAGAGAGGAGATGCTGTGAAAAAGAGAAACAAGCCGCCGATAGAAATGTGCAAAAAATGCCGTAAAACAATGGAAGGTAAGAAAGCATGCAACTGCGAGGGTACTAAGGCCGAGAAGGCCCCAAAAAGATTTAGTAAATTTTGTGATTAAAAAAATCTAAATTTCTTACAAAATTTTAATTATATATAATTTCTTATATTTAATCTATCATATTTTGCATGAAATTATTATTACTCCAAGCATGTTCATTGCGGATCTATGTGTGGCTGATGTTTATCAACGGCAAATACTACCGAAATAATAAATACAAATATATATGAAAATTTTTCATCGTTTGGTAATTTTAATATTAAAAAGTTGGTTCTCGATTAATTCAAGATATTAATTCAAGAATAATCGGGTACGGGAGTTATGATTATAGTATAAAGGCCCGAATTCGTGTGCTAATCATCACGTTTTTTACAAAATTTAGGTTTGAAAAAAAGGCCTCCAAAAAATTGCAGAAAACGAATCTGAATGTTTTTTATGTTGTACAAATACACAAAACGAAGTACCACATTCCCATTAAAGCCCGAATATATTTACTAGTCGGGTCTTAACTTAGGACCCGACTAGTAAATACATTTGTTTGGCTTTCTGTTTAGTTTTTATAAATTTGGTTATCTAAAAAAGATGGTATATAAAGTGATACAAGAAATTCTGTATTGATTGTTATGGAGTAACATCCGAATTATTCAGTTGTATCACAGCGTTGTAATTGATACTCTAAATAAATGATATGGATACTCATCAAATAGAGTATCGCAAGGAAATATAAAAAATAGGCACGAAAATTTCTCTCTCTGCTCTTTAAAAATTCAAGATAAAAAAAATCATACTTTGGAGAGACTAAAAAATTTTCGAAAATTTTCGACCCCAAACCCTAGAGAGAGAGAGAGAGAGAGAAAAAAGGAGAGAGGAAAAAGAAGGGTAATGGAGTAGATAGACCGATTCCAACGGCGTTATTACAACAGAGTTTTCTTGATTCCGCCTCATTATTCTTCCAATATTTTTTCAGCCTCATTGTTCTTTCCTACATATGTTAATTAAACAAATAGGATGCAAACCTCAGCTTGCAAAAACACAAATTTAATAAAGATAAAAGAATGGGACCAAGTATCTAATTTTTTTTCTTTACAATAAATACTATTATTTTATTGTACTAAATTAGTTACAAATTCTAACCGCTTATTTATTTTTATAAAATAAAATATTTTTTGTTGGGATTGTGATACTTCGTCAATACATGAAATACATTCAGATTGTTTTTGAGCAATTTTTTGGATAACTTCTTTTCGGACAAAAATTTTATAAAAAACCCGATCATTAGCACACGAATTCGGAAGTCATTCAGTATCTATCATATGCCACCTGTGTCTAATAATAAGGAGTTATTGCTAATGGTTAAGTTTTTTATTGTTCCATCAGATCAGTATATGCCATTGCTGTCTTGTGCAGCACTTACAACCAGGAGCCTCATATTGTCCATAGTTTTCTTTGTAGTGAAAGGGGGGGGCAGGCACCGGGATAAATAGGAGCCTCATGACAAAAATTTTTTGTTAGATATACAAATATAGAAAGTCTTGATAAATAACTTCACGACTTTACATTAGAGCTTCTACAGGGTAGAGCGACAAGACCTACCTATATGTCCACCGAAATAGTCTGAATAAGTTAGATATGTCCTCATGAATGATCTACAAAAAAGAAGTTTGATGTGAGGATTAGGCCTGGGATTCATACAACTAGTTTAAGCTGCAAGCACGACTCTTGGTTAGTTCTGTCTTCTACGAGAAATTGCTACTGCTGGTGTAATAAGTTAGGAACAAACAGTTCAAAAGGCCAATGATTCCTTAGTTGTTTGGAAAGGCAGGTAGATTTCACGGTTCATAAAATTTGTCTTAAAAGAGATTTAGGGCCTAACTAGCTAGGCGTAAATCGTTCAAGGGAATGTGTGGTTATTTTCTCATAGAAGAATTGAACATAAAGTGTGTTTCCTCAAGGAAGGTAACAGGCATACTAAAAGATTTGCAAACAATGATGCATTAACAACTTTTCAAAATTGTGAACTATTATTATAGCATATAAATTGCATGCATCCTCCTTTGTAGAAAAGTGAAGTTCTAGGAGACCACAAATACAAGGGCTCAAAATTTCCAATTATAGCTTTAAATATATGCTAAGGTCACAATTTTGAAAGACTGAGATATTTTTAAAGTAATTATTCATTTTGTTAATGCCAATAATTCTCTTGAATGAATCAGAAAAGTAAAAGAAACAATTTCAGTAGAGTTCCTTAAAATGTCCTTAGGCAGGCCATTTATTGTTTGTCTGAAAATTGTTGAAGCTTAAAACAGAAATTGACGACAGGGTATCATTTGTGGAGAGTATAGGAAAAGATTACCTTATCTCTCACTGAATCATTCTAAAAAGATACCAAAGGAGCACCGGCCGAGCGCCATGAATGCCATTTGTGTATGTGCTCCCAAGAAACATATGTGAAAGAAGAATGATGTAGCGTTTATATCGCTTTTCGTTCATTTCCTCCTAATCAGTTATTGTTAAGTGCGCCGAGAGGGAAAAAGTCCAAGGACAAAGCCCTTCCTTCGAAGTTAACACCACCGTTCGAAGCCTTATCCTGAAGGAGCCCATATTTGATTATGGTGATGTCTATTTTCCTTATTACCAGAAAGGCCAAAGAGCCTATACTGCTCAACTTTGAATCACCACCGTTCATTCTCTGCAGATGGTGCATGCCCTTGAACCTTTGTTTTTCCTCTGTGTAAAGAGTCAATAATCAATTAGTTCCGTGTGGCTTTTCCTTGTATAAGATGATAAGTTTCGGTGTTAATGTTAAAAATATCTGAATCTTTTGAACCATTTATTATATTTTGAGATTCTATAAAATGTATTTGGACTGAACAAATTAAAGCGAAAGTATATTTCTTTTCAAATTAATATTTATTGGGTCATAGAAATTAAGTCCAAATAACTGTTTCTATCACTTTTCAATTTAAACTGGAATATAATATTTGTAATTAATATATAATTTTTGTGTATATGTTAGATATTGATTGTACTAGTATATATTGTCATTAATTGTAATGGATTAGGATATCTAATAGCCTTAGGAGTATTATTTAGAAAGCTTTCCTAATTCTCTTCAACAAAGAAAAATAAAGAAACCTTTCCTAATACATAAAGGTTTCCTTTGTAAAGTCAACTTGTTTACAATATGTATATATAAGGGGAAATAAGTCTAATATTTTCAAACATACTCTCATTAGTTTTTCAATATTAACAACTCAGAAAAGAAGATTTAGCTGTTCGTCTGATAAATATATACTGCAGCAGATCAGGTAATAATATAATTATTTATTTATATTATTCATACTTTGTTCAGTAATATTCTTATAATTACTTGCATATATATTGATTTGCTGATATGAATAAAATACTTTTTTTTGAAACAAAAATAGTGAATAAAATTGGTAGATTATAGGGTTAATTCTAAAAATATCCGTCCTAGGATTATAACTCTATATTGCTAATTATTTGAAAAAAAAAAAAACTTTACGTAGCTAATAGTCCTAGATTTTCCTACTAGGAAAAAAAAATTTGTCGAGATTTTCCTTATTCTAATAGGAAAAAAAAGACTTTTCCTTTTTTTTTTTTGGGTAAGATTGTAATAGCTTGTGATAAAGAATATTGTGGCCTATATATATATATTCATCTTATCATAAGCACATTAACCTAAATATTGGACAAATTCCTCAAGAATAAAGAAGGAAAAAGGTAATTTTTTTTTTTATTGAACAACGTTAGAATATAATCTTAAAAAAAATGCATTGAAGAGTTTCTGTGTTTTTGGTAAAAATTAATTGTTTGTGAGCTTGTTGAGAAGAAAAATCTTTGTTCAAAAAACATTATTTGGTAATTAATATGCATAAATATCATCTTTACCACTTGTTATTAATTTCCTTCTCGAGATTAATAGAACAATTTATTCTTAATTTTATGTTCAATCTCAAATTTTAATAATTTTAACTATTTTTTAGATTTTTAAATTAAATTAGGTAAGTTATATCTAACCTCGTATTTTAGCCGTTTTAACTATTCTTTTTAATTACTGTAAATAAGATTAACATAGTTTGCTTCAATAAAAGAGAACAATATATATATATATCTTAGGTTAATAGTACGCCATAGGTCAATTATGATGAGAGATGGGAGGATAAAAAATCACGTTATTTTTTAAAATTCTTAATTCTTTTTGCCTAGGTATTTTAATTTTGAAACTAAATACTTACTAGTAATATTACTTAGTTTTTTTTTTTAGTTTTTTAAGAAGGAATAATTAAGTAATAGTAGTATGTGTTTTCAAGGATTTTCAGCCTCAAAGGGAGTTCAATTAATATTTTTGCTTCTTTTGGGCGAAAAAGAGATTCCATTCTCATTTAAGGCGAATTTTTCAATTGAATTTCACGAGTTTCTGATTTTTAATAAAAGATTAATTTTTTTCCAACAGCCTTATTTTTACCCAAGTCTTTATTACTAAGATAATAGATTTTTTTTTTTTTGGCCATTCTTCCATATTATTATTTCTAAAACTTTTTATTATCTTGATTTTTCGTTAGGTATGTTAAATGATGGAATTAAAAATACTTGAGTCGTATTTTATTATTATTTTAATCTCTTCTTATTATTATTTTAGTTTCTCATAATCTTTCAAATAACGAATTTTAATTACTAGAAAAGATAGCTCATCACTCTTAATTTTTCAGAAACAATGTTGGATTCAGAGAAGGCACCATGGCTCGTTTATACACATGGAAGCTGGAAGAAACCCAAACAAACTTCATATAGTTTGACAGAAGAAGTCTCTGTAGAGACAAGTTTAGATATCATCGGTGACAAATATGCTTTTTCATGCTCTTATGGATGGATTTTCATGTTTGAATTTCGTACTAATGGGTGCTTTTTGTTCAATCCTCAATCAATGGCTAAGATTGTCTTGCCCGATTGGCCTGAAGAATACCGCTTTGACATCCAAACCTGCAATCTCTTACTTCCTCCCGATAATCCCGATTCTATTTTTATCCTTTTCTATGAAGAGCCACGACTAGGCATTAGGTTTTGTAAACTACAAGGTGGCCATGACTCAAAGTGGACAGAACAAGAACTTGATGATGAAAGCGATTTGATAGAATCTCTAGTCCCGTTTGATAATAAGTTAATGGGAATAACAGGCGGAAATGAAATAGTATTACTAGAATACAATAATTCCGATGATACCATTAGTATAAAAGACTATCCTCTTATTGAAAAAGACAAAAAACTAGAACTCCCTCTTTGTATTATGTGGGGAGTAAAAACACTAAGACTTGTGGAGTCAGAAGGAGAGATTTTTCTCATAAGCATAATATGCATGCCAGAATATTTTTATGAAAAGATACGATACATAGAAATTCATAGATTTGAAAGGAAGGAGTTGACATGGTCAATAGTTAATGATTTGGGGGATAGGGTGTTTTTCATAGGTAAGCACAATTATACTACATCGTGTTCTGCATCAAAATTTGGATTACAAAGAAATTGCATCTATTGCGTATTCTCAGGAGATAAGAGATTATACCTGTACGAGATTGAAGATTCGACTCTTACTGTTACAATTCCATGTCCACACCGATTCAGGAATTGGAACAATATCTTTTGGTATATTCCGTCTGCAAACTCTTAGGAAATTATGTATTGAGTAAAATTAGAAACTTTATTGTTCAATTTATATTTCTATATATTCGTTACTTAATAAAAGGATTTTTTTATATTTTTATTGTATATTGCTTAAATCATATTATTTTTATTCAATTACATTAAGTCTTGTTTGTGAAATTAATTTACCATCTCTAATATAATGATCAAAAACATTATTTAACTTATCAATATTTAAGTTTTTCAAATCTATTTAATTATAATTTTAAATTTTAAAAAAAAATTTTGTACTTAATTTTAAAGTATATATTAAACATTTTTTATATAATTGTCACTTAATAATTATTTAAAATTTTAAGTAAAAATATTTAGCTTAAAACCATTTTTATTTTATTAAACATGGCATAAAACCATTTTTTAATTCAATAAATTAACCCAATAACCACTCTGGTCCTTCTGTTACCAATAAACGAAAAAGAGTAAAATTAACACGGGCCCAAAATGAGCCTACTTATTGGGCTCAGATTTAGAGAAAACTGTTAATATTGCTTACCCTACACCATTTACAACCACTATATAAACTCAACAAATAATTAAAAAATTCACGCAATTCATCATTTCCAATGGCAAAAGCGAAGCAGCAATTCAAAGCACCGAAGAGGATCAACGAACAGGGAGAAGCTGTGAACAAGCGAAACAAGCCGGTAACTAACAAGTGCGGAAAATGCAACCAAAAACTGAAAGGAAAGAAGACGTGCAAATGCCAGGGAACTATAGCTGAAAAAGCCGCTAAACGATTCAGTAAGTAGGGAGCTTCGATTTGTTACGACGTAAAGCTATGGTAGGTAAATAAATCTAATGTCTAAACATTTCCTCGATCAGATTTGAGTGTTAGTAAAGGTAAATTTCGACAAAATATTATGAATCTGTTAACTTTAAATTTCTACTAAATATTGGCTGTTAGCGTTAAATTTTCACGGAAACTATGTGAAATATTTGAGTATTGCTCTTATTTGGCTATTGTTCAATCTGTTGCATTTTGTTAAATCTGTTGCATTTTGTAGTGAAAAATTCTGCATATAGTACTTTTTGTCATCAATGTAATGAGGCGGAAGGATTTAAGCAGCTGTCCATTGTCTTCATTTTCTGCATCAAACAAAACAGAATAGATATTAGCTAGAACAATATAAACACAAGTCTGTCTCTGAGTCTGCTACCTACGGTCTAGTAATAAGGAGTTAGTTGCTAATGGTTATCTATATAAGCTTTTTATTGTTCCATCAGATCACTATATGCCATTGTGGTCTTGTGCAGCACTTATATGCTCCATAACGGAATGTTTTCTTTGTAGTGAAAGGGGAAGGGGGGGCCAGAATAAACAGGAACCTCATGACAACATTTTTTTGTTAGATATTGTGTTAGTGACAAGAGTTTACATTAGAGCCTCTATAGGGAGAGCACCAAAACCTACTTATATATACGTCCACCAAAAATAGCCGGATGAGTTTGACATCAAACTAGCTTGGAAATGGTGCTGCAGTAGTACTGAAAAAGTTAAAAGACATAAACCAGGACATACCAGCTATGGGAGGCATGAAAGAAGTTAGCTGCATGATATTCATCTTCTGCATTAACCAAATCAGAATAGATATTAGTCAAACAGTATAAACACAAGTCTGTTTGAGTCATTCATTATCTATCCTCCGCTACCTGTGGTCTAGTAATAATGCACAAGGGAGTTATCTAAGCTAATGATTATCCCAGTTGCTAATGGTTATCCAAGCTTTTTATTGAATCAAAATCGAACTTGTTCCATCAGATCACTATATGGCCGTTGTTGTGCAGCACTTACAACTAGGAGCCTCATAATCATCTCTTTACCCCCAAATTATCATATTATCCATACCTGAATGTTTTTCTTTGTAGTCGGGGGTGTGGGGGGTTGGGGGGCAGGCACCCAGGGTAAACAGGAGCCTCATGACAAATTTTTTGTTAGATATCCAAATATAGAACTGAAGTCTTGATAAATAACTTCAACGTTAGTGACACAAGACTTTACATTAGAACTTCAACAGGTAGAGCCTATATGTCCACCAGAAATAGCTGATTAAGTTACCGAAAGTGGATTTGGCATCAAACCAGAGGAGTTAGAACTGGTGCTGCAGTAAGCTGAAAACGATAGACATAAACCGGCAGAGAGTAGTTAAAAGATTAGTTACTGCAATTATTCTTCATTATGCTACTGCTGGTGTCATTAGTTAGGAATAGACAGGTAAATTTGCAATGACAGCAAACCAGAAACAACTAGACAAATTTGGCAGATATATCGAATTAGACATTTTGAATTCTTACTCTAGAAATGACACTTCTGACTGTATCGATCATTTAAGTCCCTCAATATACTGCACCTTTAGTTTATGTTAAGGCTAGGGGAATTGCATTTTACACAAAATAATGGATTATCTTCAATGAGTTTCTTGAGCTCAACCAGCATAATTGCTCTTGCAGATTTTATAATACTTTAATAACTCGCTCATTCTCTTTGAAACAACCCAGAAAAGTATATAAATAGATAAATTTCATGTTAGAGACTATTCATGACTACATTACAGCCTATAGAGACATACCTCATGTTTACCAAAAGGAGAAAATCCAACAGCTTTTGCAGTAGATGGAGATCGGGCACCATTCTGTTGTCCACATGAATGATCTACAAAAAGAACTTTGATGTCAGGATTAGGCCTGGGATTCATACAACCAATTTAAGCTGCAAGCATGACTCTTTGTTAGTTCTGTCTTCTACGAGGCCAATGATTCCTTAGTTAGGCAGGTAAATTTCAAGGTTCATTGCAAATGACAAGCACAAATAGCAGAAAAGAAATAACTAGACAGATTTGACAGACGTATCGCATTAGACATTTTGAATTCTCACTCTAGAATCAACGCTACTTCAAAACAACGTGTCAAGTTCTTAGTTGCATCGAATATAAGAGTCCTTCAATATACCATACCTATGGTTTATAAAGGTTGAGAATTCCAGAGGGAAGAGAATTGCACCGTATCACAATTGAAACCATGATATTGTTTCTGATGCAACCAGATTCAAAAGCAGCAACTAATGAGGTTTAAGGCAGCTCACAGCCAACAGTTAGTTCTCTATTTGACCACCTTAATAATTACTCAGATAAAATGGTCAGATTCGTAGGTAAAGAGCAAAAACGACACCCTATAAATAGTTTATGGGTAAAATATGTCTTAGAAAAGATTTAGGGCACGACTAGTTAAACGTAAATCACTCAAGGGCATGTTTGGTCATTTTCTTATAGAAGAATTAACAACTTTTCAGTTAGATATACATCCAAAATTGTGAACTATAGAATATAAATTGCATGCATCCTCCTTTGTAGAAAAGTGAAGTTCTAGGAGACCACAAATACAAGGACTCAATATTTCCAATTATAGCTTTTAAGTGTTCTTGAGCCCATTAAGTATTACATTCCAATATATGCAACCAAATTACTGGTGTATAGGACAGAGTTCAATGCTATTCCACCATGATTTGTAGAAAGAGCAAATTTTCCCAATAAACAGCAAACATATGCTAAGGTCACAATTTTGAAAGACTGAGATATTTTTAAAGTAATTATTCATTTTGTTAATGCCAATAATTCTCTTGAATGAAAAAAAAAGCCCTCACTTTCAGAAAAATAAAAGAAACAATTTCAGTAGAGTTCCTTAAAATGTCCTTAGGCAGGCCATTTGTGGAGAGTATAGGAAAAGATTACCTTATCTCTCACCGAATCATTCTAAAAAGATACACCAAAGGAGCACCGGCCGAGCGCCATGAATGCTATTTGTGTATGTGCTCCCAAGAAACATATGTGAAAGAAGCCTTGCGGACATGAGAATGATGTAGCTTTTCGTTCATTTCCTCCTAATCAGTTGTTGTTAAGTGGGCCGGGAGGGAAAAAGTCTAAGGACAAAGCCCTTCCTTCCAAGTTAATACCACCGTTCGAAGCCTTATCCTGAAGGAGCCCATATTTGATTTTCTGAGAGGAGTCATCCTTAAAAGATTATACAGAAAGAAAGATATCAGATTTAAAAATTGGGAAACCAGACATCAAAACATCAAAGATTAAACACTTTTTAACTAAAGAAAATCCAATTCTGAAAATGAATAAAATAAATTCCTTTCGTTTCTTAAAAATAAAAACTTGACAAGATTTATGCAACTTTCTGACAATTTAGAACTGGATCTATACTGCAACAGCAAGCAAACTGAAGCATATTTGATCTGAAAAACTTAACCACTACAAACAAGATCTGAGATATCAGAAAGATTGACAACAGATTGAATCAAACAGATCTCTCTCAATGAAAGATCCAATCTTGATTCAAAAAGATTGGATCTATAAAACTTAAAAAAACAAACGAAATACAAACCTGATTCAAAACACAAAACAACAAGCAAGATTTAGTCAAAGAAATGGTGAAGATTGAAGAAAAAAACTTCTGTTCTGTTAAGTCAAAGATCCAATCTTGATTCAAAAGATTGGATCCATAAAACCAAAAAAAAAAAACAGAATACAAACTTCATTCAAAACACAAAACAACAAGCAAGATTTAGTCAAAGAAATCAGAAGAAATGAAAAAACTTTTGTTCTGTAAAGTCAAAGATCCAATCTTGATTGAAAAGATTGAATCTATACAACTAAAAAAACAAACAAAAAACAAACTTGATTCAAAACACAGAACAATTAGCAAGATTAAGTCAAAAAAATAGAAGAAATGGTGAAGATTGAAGCAAACAAATCTTTGTTCTGTAAAGTCAAAGATCCAATCTTGATTCAAAAGATTGGATCTATACATCTAAAAAAACAAACAAAAAACAAACTTGATTCAAAACACAGAAGATTAAGTAAAAAAAATCAGAAGAAATGGTGAAGATTGAAGCAAACAAATCTTTGTTCTGTGTCAAAGATTCAATCTTGAAAGATAGATAAAGATCAGAAGATATACCTGCCTGCAATCTTAATTTCTCAATTTGCTTAATTTCTCAATCTGATACCCTTTTTATCTCCTTCAAATCTTCTTCAGGGCAGATGGATGTGTCGGTGGTGGTCTCAGGCTGCTGCAGAGGACAAGATTTATGATGGCAGGAACTGTTATGATTGATTATTCATTTTTTAATATTAAGGATTGTAGATAGATAAATAGGATTAGAAGGATCAAATCCAGGGTCTTCTGTACAGAAGACATGGCTGCCGGAGATGGCGGCCGCCGGTGTTTGAAGATGCATAACCCTGATGCAGAGGTGGAGGAAGATGAAGAGTCAAGGAAGGAGCCGTAACTTATTAAAAGTTTAAAACTAACTAATAAGTCTTTTCTTTATTTTTATTATTGTACGGCTGTGATGGAGTTTCAGATAGATCAATTAAATTAGGCCACGTAATTAAAACAAAAAATAAAAAGAAGAAAAAGGTAATTACACGTTCAAACTTAAGATTCCCTTCTGCATCGTAAAACGGAGCAGTCATCTAAATTGCTTAATTTATTTTTTAATTTTTTTATTTCTAAACTAAAACTATGTATAAAAAATAATCTGTCACAAAAAAATATGATGACATGATGACTTTCAATTCCTTTTAAATATCATTATATTACTCATTTTTAATGGAAAGGTAAATTAAGTATTTAATTGTCAAATTTAAAAGTTCACGTATTCACTTGACACTTGAATGTGAGTACAAGAGTTTTTGAAATAATAGGGTTGAATTTCTTGTACAATTTTATTTTATGTACCACTTTCTAATTTGATATATTATAAAACTCAAAAATTAAATAAATAAAAGTGGTATAGAAAATGATGTGTCAAAATAACAGTATTTTATAATCCTCTTTAATTTAAAAGGTAATTTATATTTGTTGGAATATTGTAATTGTAATTAATATAAAATCTGTGTATATGTTAAACGTTGATTGTAGTATATATTTTCCTTAATCCTAATTGATTAGGATATCTAATAGCGTTAGGACTATTATTTAGAAATGTTTCCTAATTCCCTTCAACAAGAAAAAAAAAAAAGAAACCTTTCCTAATACATAAAGGTTTCCTTTATAAAATCAACTTGTTCACAATATATATATATATATGAGACCAAAGACATAGTTGATATTTTCAAATATATTCTTATATTTTACTCTCATAAGAAGATTTAGCAGTTCATAGATATATATCGCAATAGATCAGGTAATAATATAATTATTTATTTATATTATTTATAGATCTCATAAAGTAAATTATTTTGTACTAATATTTTTATTGATATTATTTGGTGAAGTGTTTAGGACTTTGGAATTTGAGAAAAATATGTAATTTATTAATTTTGGTGTAGAATTGATTAGTTTATACATGATGATCAAAAGGGTGTTTTTTTTTTCTTTCCCACAATTCTTCAGTAATTACTTTTAATATTTGTTTGAATTATAGAAAACAAGCATGGAACAGGCGAAGCAGCAAGAAGATGGTAATCACGCGGCGGCCATGGAGATACAAGAAGGGGATTGGAAATCTCTACCAACAGATTTGGCATTGGATATACTCTCCCGTCTCCCTTTCTTTAAGGATAGGTTTAGCTTTAAGTATGTTTGCAAAGCATGGAGAGAGATCTCAACAAATAACTCTGTCTCTTCTTCAACCTCCCTCTCTTCCGTACTAATGGAGTCTCGGGAATCTCCGAATCCATCTCTGTGGCTAATGTACGGTACCCAATACAGCACGACCTTCAAATTCTACAATCCCATGTATAAAGGTGTCTGTGAATTTGATTTTCCGGAATTATCTGGTGCAGTCCTAAGATACTCCAAGGATGGTTGGCTATTAATGTCTAGAGGAGAATTCAGTGTCTTCTTCTTCAATCCCTTTACCAAGGAGATGATTACTCTGCCTGATTTGCCGCCTCTTGGGTATGGGTTCATGGGCATATGCTTCACCACGTCACCCACAACCCCAGAATGCATGGTCTTTGGGACTTTCCGAGCTCAGTTTGGCGGCGACGAGACACCATCAATATACGTGTACAACATAATTGTTGGTGAACACCAATGGTATCACACCTGGTTTGAACAAGGTGCTGATGATGATTTTGAACCATCCTATTGCAATCCAGTTTTCCATAATGGGTTATTTTATGTTTTGGGCCGTGGTGGCGAATTGGGGGTATCTGATCCCAAAGCAGAAGAGATATCTTGGGAATTAAAGCAGCTCAAACGCCTCTATTATCCAAGTGACGTTCAAGAATGTTATTTGATGGAGTGTGACGGCCAATTGTTATCTTTGTTTCTGAAGAAGATCACTCGTGAAGTTTTTCTTTACAGTTTAGATGAAACGGAGATGATTTGGAAGAGAATCAGAGATTTGGGGGATAATATGATGTTCGTGAGCCATTGTTCTTCTTTTGCTGTGGATAAGGAGATAAATGGGACAGAGAATAAGGTTTATTTTCCTCAATTCAGGAGGAAGATTAAAAAGAACAACAAGGTAGCCGCCGCCGGCGACGGCGACGATGAGGAAGGACCTGATGGTGTATTTTATTCCCTTGAAACCAACAAGTTTCATACTTTCTTCACAAATTTCTCAAGCAAATCTATGCTCTTTACAAGTGCTAGATTACATAGTTGTTGGATCCAAGTTAATACTCAATAGATTACAAATTAGACAAATGTAAATCTGATATAACATTTTCACGTTAATGGTTTATATGATATTGTTTTCTATTTCAAGATGCAAATACAACACTGACTAAATCTTTAATCGGAATGTGATACGTTGTTTGGTTTATTTATACAATATGAAAAACATTCATAATCGTTTTAAGTAATTTTTTGGATAACTTTTTTCGAACTTAAATCTTGATGATGCACACGAATTCGAGTTTTAATGAGAATTTGATACATCGTTTTGTGTATATATACAGCATGAAAAACATTCAAAATCATTTTGAGCAATTTTTTGGATAATTTTTTTCGAACCTAAATCTTGTTAAAAAACGTGATGATTAGCACACGAATTCGGCTTTTAATGGGAAAGTGATACTTTGTTTTGTATATTTATACAACATGAAAGTTTTGAACAATTTTTTGGAGAACTTTTTTCCAGAACTAAATTTTGTAAAAAAATGTGATGATTAGCACATGAATTCGGGCTTTAAACGGAAATTGATACTTCGTTTGGTTTATTTACACAACATGCAAAACATTCAGAATCCTTTTGAACAATTTTTTGGAGAACTTTTTTTGGGACCTAAATTTTGTAAAAAACGTGATGATTAGCACACGAATTTGAGCCTTAATGGGAATGTGATACTTCGTTTGTCTTATTTATACAAAATTAAACCACTCAAAATCGTTTTGACCAATTTTTTGGATAACTATTTTTCGGACCTAAATTTTGTAAAAAAAAAATGATGATTAGCACAAGAATTTGGGCCTTAATGGGAAAGTGATACTCCGTTTGGTTTATTTATACGAAATGAAAAATATTCAGAATCGTTTTGAGCAATTTTTTGGAGAACGGTTTTTCGGACCTAAATTTTATAAAAAACGTGATGATTAGTACATGAATTCGACATTTAAAAGGAAAGTGATAGTTCGTTTGATTTATTTATACAACATGCAAAACATTCAGAATCGTTTTGAGCAATTTTTTGGAGAACCTTTTTTCGGACCTAAATTTTGTAAAAAACGTGATGATTAGCAAACGAATTTGGACTTTAATGGGAAAGTGATATTTCGTTCGGTTTATTTATACAACATGAAAAACATTTAGAATCGTTTTTTGGAGAACAATTTTTTGGAGAACTTTTTTTTAAACCAAAATTTTGTAAAATACGTGATGATTAGTACACGAATTCAGCCTTTAAAAGGAAAGAGATACTTCGTTTGGTTTATTTATACAACATGCAAAACATTCAGAATCATTTTGAACAATTTTTTGCGGAACTTTTTTTCATACCTGAATTTTTTAAAAAACGTGATGATTATTACACTAATACGGCCTTTAAAATTAAAGTGAAATTTCGTTTGGTTCATTTATACAATATGCAAAACATTCCGAATCGTTTTGAACAATTTTTTGGAAAACTTTTTTTTGAACCAAAATTTTGTAAAAAAACATGTTTATTAGCACATGAATTGGAGCCTTAATGAGAAAGAGATACATCGTTTAATTTATTTATACAACATGAAAGATATTCAGAATCGTTTTGAGCAATTTTTTTGAGAACTTTTTTCGGACCTAAATTTTGTAAAAAAACGTGATGATTAGCACACGAATTTGGGCCTTAATGGGAATGTGATACTTTGTTTGGTTGATTTATACAACATTAAACCATTCAGAATCGTTTTGAGCAATTTTTTGGATAACACTTTTTCATACCTAAATTTTGTAAAAAACACGATGATTAGTTCACGAATTCGGCCTTTAAAACGAAAGTGATACTTCGTTTTGTGCATTTTTACATAATGAAAAACGTTCAGAATCGTTTTGAGCAATTTTTTGGAGAACTTTTCATACCTAAATTTTGTAAAAAAACATGATGATTAGCACACGAATTTGGGCCTTGATTGGAAGGTGATACTTCGTTTGGTTTATTTATAAAACATGAAAAACATTCAAAATTGTTTTGAGCAAATTTTTGGAGAACGTTTTTTCGGACCTAAATTTTGTGAAAAACGTGATAATTAGTACACGAATTCGGCCTTTAAAATGAAAGTGATACTTTGTTCGGTTTATTTGTAGAACATTGAAAAAGTTCAGAATCGTTTTGAGCAATTTTTTGGAGAACTTTTTTTGGACCTAAATTTTGTAAAAAAACGTGATGATTAGTACACGAATTCGGCCTTTAAAATGAAAGTTATACTTCGTTTGGTTTATTTATACAACATGCAAAACATTCAAAATCGTTTGGAGCAATTTTTTGGAAAACTTTTTTTTGGACAAAAATTTTGTAAAAAAACGTGATGATTAGCAAACGAATTTAGGCCTTAACGGGAAAGTGATATTTTGTTTGGTTTATTTATACAACATGAAAAACATTCAGAATCGTTTTGTTCAATTTTTTGGAGAACCTTTTTCCGGACCTAAATTTTGTAAAAAACGTGATGATTAGTACAAGAATTCGGCTTTAATGGGAGAGTGATACTTCGTTTGCGTTATTTATACAACTTGAAAAACATCAAAATCGTTTTGAGCAATTTTTTCAGAACTTTTTTTCGGACTTAAATTTTGTAAAAAACGTGATGATTAGCACACGAATTTGGGCCTTAATTAGGAACGTGATACTTTGTTTAGTTTATTTATACAATATGAAAAGCATTCAGAATCTTTTTGAGCAATTTTTTGGAGAACTTTATTTCAGACCAAATTTTGTAAAAAATGTGATGATTGATGCACGAATTCAGCTGTTAAAAGGAATGCGATACTTTTTATTGTATATTTAAAGAATATGAAAAACATTCAGAATCGTTTTTAGCAATTTTTTGGAGAGCTTTTTTCGGACCTAAATTTTATAAAAAACATGACTATTAGCACACGAATTTGGGCCTTAATGGGAACGTGATACTTCGTTTGGTTTATTTATAAAACATGAAAAACATTCATAATCATTTTGAGCAATTTTTTGGAGAACTTTTTTTCGGACCTAAATTTTGTAAAAAAAGTGATGATTAGTACACGAATTCGGCCTTTAAAAGGAAAGTGATATTTTGTTTTGTGTATTTTTACAACATGAAAAGTACTCAGAATCGTTTGGAGCAATTTTATGGAGAACTTTTTTTTGCACCAAAATTTTGTAAAAAACGTGATGATTAGCACACGAATTCAAGCCTTAATTGGAAAGTGATACTTCCCTGGATTATTTATACAACATGAAAAACATTTAGAATCGTTTTGAGCAATTTTTTGGAGTACTTTTTTCGGACTTAAATTTTGAAAAAAAACGTGAGGATTAGCATACAAATTCAGGCTTTAATGAGAAAGTGATACTTCGTTTGGGTTATTTATATAACATGAAAAACATTCAAAATCATTTTGAGCAAGTTTCTGGAGAACGTTTTTTCGAACTTAAATTCTGTAAAAAACATGATGATTAGCACACGAATTTGGTCCTTAATGGAAAAGTGATACTTCATTTGGTTTATTTATACAACATAAAAAACATTGAGAATTGTTTTGAGCAATTTTTTAGAGAACTTTTTTTCGGACAAAAATTTTGTAAAAAATTTGATTATTAGTACATGAATTCTGCCTTTAAAAGGAATGTGGTACTTCGTTTTGTATATTTATACAAAATGAAAAAATTTAGAATCGTTTTGAGCAATTTTTTGGAGAACTTTTTTTAAAACCTAAATTTTGTAAAAACCGCAATAATTAGCACACCGAAATCGGGCTTTAATGGGAAAGTGAAAAACATTCAGAATCGTTTTGATCATATTTTTGAAGAACTTTTTTTAGAACTTAAATTTTGTAAAAAACGTGATGATTGGCGCACGAATTTGAGCTTTAATGGGAAAGTGATATTTCGTTTGGTTTATTTATACAACATGAAAACCATTCAGAATAGTTTTGACTAATTTTTTGGAAAACTTTTTTTTGGACCTAAATTTTGTAGAAAACGTGATGATTATTACACGAATTCGGCCTTTAAAAGGAAAGTGATATTTTTTTTTTGTGTATTTTTACAACATGAAAAATACTCAGAATCGTTTTCAACAATTTTTTGGAGAACTTTTTTTCAGACTTAAATTTTGTAAAAAAAGTGATGATTAGCACACGAATTCGGGCTTTATTGGGATAGTGATACTTCGTTTGGTTTATTTATACACCAGGAAAACATTCAGAATTGTTTTGAGTAATTCTTTGGAGATTTTTTTTTGGACTAAAATTTTGTAAAAAATGTGATGATTAGTACACAAATTCTGCCTTTAAAAGGAATTCGATATTTCGTTTCGTATATTTATACAAATGAAAAACATTCAGAATCATTTTGAGCAATTTTTGAGAACTTTTTTTTTTACCTAAATTTTGTAAAAAACGAGATAATCAGCACATGAATTTGGGCTTGAATTGAAAGGGATACTTAGTTTAGTTTATTTATACAACATAAAAATATTCAGAATTGTTTTGAATAATTTTTTGGAGAACTTTTTTTTCAGACCAAAATTTTGTAAAAACGTTATGATAGCACATGAATTCGGGCTTTAACGCGAAGGTGATACTTCGTTCGGTTTATTTATACAACATGAAAAACATTCAGAATAGTTTTGAGCAAATTTTTCGAGATTTTTTTGGTCCCAAATTTTGTAAAACATTCAGAATAGTACACGAATTCTGTCGTTAAAAGGAAGGTGATATTTCGTTTTGTGTACTTTTACAAAATGAAAAATACTCAGAATCTTTTTGAGCAATTTTTTGGGGAGGCTTTTTTCGAACTTAATTTTTGTAAAAAACATGATGATTAGCACATGAATTCGGGCCTTCATGGGAAAGTGATACTTTGTTTGGTTTATTTATAATACATGAAAAACATTCAGAGTCGTTTTGAGCAATTTTTTGGAGAACTTTTTTCCGGACCCAAATTTTGTAAAAAACGTGATGATTAGCATACGAATTCAGGCTTTAAAAGGAAAGTGATACTTCGTTTTGTGTATTTTTACAACATGAAAGACATTCAGAATCGTTTTGAGCAATTTTTCTGAGTACTTTTTTTGGGACCTAAATATTGTAAAAAACGTGATGATTAGCACACCAATTCGGCCTTTAATGGGAAAGTGATATTTCGTTTGATTTACTTATGCACCATGAAGAACATTCAGAATTTTTTTGAGCAATTTGTTGGAGAACTTTTTTTTTTCTGACCAAAATTTTGTAAAAAATGTGATGATTAGTACATGACTTCGATCTTTAAAAGGAATGAAATACTTTGTTTTGTATATTTATACAACATGAAAAACATTCAGAATCGTTTTGAGAAACTTTTTGGGGAACTTTTTTTGGGATCTAAATTTTGTAAAAAACGTGATGATTAGTGCACGAATTCGGGCCTTAATGGGAAAGTGATACTTCGTTTGGTTTATTTATACAAAATGAAAAACATTTGGAATAGTTTTGAGCAATTTTTTGTAGAACTTTTTTCCGAAACCCAAATTTTGTAAAAAATGTGGCGATTAGTACACGAATTCAGGTTTTAAAAGGAAAGTGATACTTCGATTTGTGTATTTTTACAACATGAAAAATATTCATAATCGTTTTGAGCAATTTTTTGGAGTACTTTCTTTCGTATCAAAATTTTGAAAAAAATGTGAGGATTAGCACACGAATTGGGACCTTAATGGGAAAGCGATGCTTCCTTTGGTTTATTTATATAACATAAAAAACATTCAAAATCATTTTGAGCAATTTTTTTTGGAGAGCTTTTTTGCTGACCAAAATTTTTTTAAAAATGTGATGATTAGTATACGAATTCGGCCTTTAAAAAGAAAGCAATACTTCGTTTTATATATATTTATACAACATGAAAAACATTCGGAATCGTTTTTAGCAATTTTTTTGAGAACTTTTTTTTTGGCCTAAATTTTGTAAAAAAGTGATGATTAGTACATGAATTCGGGCTTTAACGGGATTGTGATACTTCGTTAGGTTTATATATATAACATGAAAAACATTCAGAATCGTTTTGTGCAATTTTTTGGAGTACTTTTTTACGAACCTAAATTTTTTAAAAAACGTGATGATTAACATACGAATTCAGACTTTAATGGGAAAGTGATACTTCGTTTGGTTTATTTATACAAAATGAAAACATTTAGAATAGTTTTGAGAATTTTTTGGAGAACTTTTTTTCGGACCCAAATTTTGTAAAATACATGATGATTACTACACGAATTCGGGCTTTAGAAGGAAAGTGATAGTTTGTTTTGTGTATTGTTACAATAAGAAAAACATTCAGAATTGTTATGAGCAATTTTTTGGAGTACTTTATTTCGGATCTAAATTTTTTAAAAAACGTTATGATTAGCACAGGAATTCGGTCTTTAATGGGAAAGTAATACTTCATTTTTTAATGGGAAAGAATTCGGCTTTAGTGGGAAAGTGATACTTCGTTTGGTTTATTTATACAACATAAAAAATATTCAGAATTATTTTGAGCAGTTTTTATGAGAACTTTTTTTCGCAACTAAATTTAGTAAAAAACGTGATGATTAGTACACGAATTCGACATTCAAAAGGAAAGTGATATTTCGTTTGGTGTATTTTTAATACATAAAAAATATTCAAAATTGTTTTGAGCAATTTTTTGGAAACTTTTTTTCGAATAAAAGTTTTGTAAAAAACCGTGATAATTAGCACACGAAATTGGGCCCTAATAGGAAAGTAATACTTCGTTTGGTTTATTTATACAACATGAAAAACATTCTAAATTGTTTTGGGTAATTTTTTGGAGAACAATTTTTCGACCCCAAATTTTGTAAAAAACGTGATGATTAGTACACGAATTTGGGCTTTAAAAGGAAAGTAATACTTCGTTTTGTGTATTTTTACAACATGAAAAACATTCAGAATCGGTTTGAGCAATTTGTTGGAGTACTCTTTTTGGACCTAAATTTTTTAAAAGCTGTGATGATTAGCACACGAATTCGAGCTTTAATGGCAAAGTTATACTTCGTTTGGTTTATTTATACAACATGAAAAACATTCAGAATCGTTTTGAGTAATTTTTTGGAGAACTTTTTTTCAGATCTAAATTTTGCAAAAAACGTGATAATTAGCACAAGAATTTGTGCCTTAATGGGAAAGTGATACTTCGTTTGGTTTATTTATACAACATGAAAAATATTCTGAATCGTTTTCACTAGTTTTTTATAGAAATTTTTTTCGGACCTAAATTTTGTCGAAAATGTAATGATTAGTACACGAATTTGCCCTTTAAAAGGAAATTGAGACTTCGTTTTGTGTATTTTTACAACATAAAAAATATTAAGAATTGTTTTGAGTAATTTTTTGGGGACCTTTTTTTGGGACCTAAATTTTCTAAAAAATGTGATGATTAGCACACGAATTAAGGCCTTAACGGCAAAGTGATACTTTGTTTGGTTTATTCATACAACATGAAAAACATTCAGAATCATTTTGAGTAATTTTTTGGAGAACTCTTTTTCGGATCTAAATTTTGTAAAAAACGTGATGTACGAATTTGGGCCTTAATAGGAAGGGATACTTCGTTTGGTTTATTTATACAACATGAAAAACATTCAGAATCGTTTTCACTAATTTTTTGGAGAACTTTTTTTCTGACCTATATTTTATAAAAAACGTGGTAATTAGTACACGAATTCTGCCTTTAAAAGGAAGGTGATATTTCGTATTGCGTATTTTTACAACATCAAAAATACTCAGAATCTTTTTGAGCCATTTTTTGGAGTACTTTTTTTCGGACCTAAATTTTGTAAAAAACGTTATGATTAACACGCGAATTTGGGCCTTAATTAGAAAGTGATACTTCATTTGGTTTATTTATTCAACATGAAAAACATTCAGAATCGTTTTGAGCAATTTTTTGGGAAACTTTTTTCCATACCCAAATTTTGTGAAAAACGTGATAATTAGTACACGGATTCCGGCTTTAAAAGGAAAGTGATACTTCGTTTCGTGCATTTTTACAACATGAAAAACGTTCAAAATCATTTTGAGCAATTTTTTGGAGTATTTTTTTGGGACCTAAATTTTGTAAATAACGTGATGATTAGTACAAGAATTAGGGATTCAATGGGAAAGTGATACTTCATTTGGTTTCTTTATAAAACATGAAAAACAACCAGAACTGTTTTGGGCAAAATTTTGCAGAACTTTTTTTCGGACCTAGATTTTTTAAAAAACGTGATGATTAGCATACGAATTCGGGCTTTAGTGGGAAAGTGATACTTTGTTTGGTTTATTTATACAACTTGAAAAACATTAAAAATCGTTTTAACTAATTTTTTAGAGAACACTTTTCTAACCTAAATTTGTAAAAAACGTGATGATTATTACACGAATTCGTGCTTTAGAAAGAAAGTGATACTTTGTTTTGTGTATTTTTAAAACGAGAAAAACATTCAGAATCGTCTTGAGCAATTTTTTTGAGTACCTTTTTTCGGACTTAAATTTTTAAAAAAACGTGATGATTAGCACACGAATTTCGGCTTTAATGGGAAAGTGGTACTTCATTTTGTTTATTTATACAACATGAAAAATATTCAGAATAGTTTTGAGATTTTTTCGGAAAACTTTTTTTCGGATCCAAATTTTGTAAAATACGTGATGATTACTACAAGACTTCGGGCTTTAGAAGGAAAGTGATACTTTGTTTTGTGTATTGTTACAATAAGAAAAACATTCAGAATCGTTATGAGCACAGGAATTCGGTCTTTAATGGGAAAGTGATACTTCATTTTGTTTATTTATACAACATGAAAAACATTCAGAATCATTTTGAGCAAGTTTTTGGATAACTTTTTTTCGGGCCTAAATTTTATAAAAAAACGTGATGATTAGTACACGAATTCGGCCTTAAAAGAAATGCGATACTATTTTTTGTGTGTCTATACTACATGAAAAACATCCAAAATCGTTTTGAGCAATTTTTTAGAGAACTTTTTTTCGGACGTAAATTTTGTACAAAACGTGTTGATTAGCACACGAATTCAGGCTTTAATGGGAAAGTGATACTTCGTTTAGTTATTTATAGAACATGAAAAACATTTAAAATCGTTTTGAGCAATTTTGTGGAGTACTTTTTTCGGACCTAAATTTTGTGGAAAACGTTATAATTAGTATATGAATTCGGCCTTTAAAAGGAAAGTGAGACTTCGTTTTGTGTAATTTTTAAAACATTAAAAGTACTCAGAATCTTTTTGAGCAATTTTTTTAGAGAACTTTTTTCGAACCTAAATTTTGTAAAAAACGTGATCATTAGCACACGAATTCGGGCCTTAATGGGAAAGTGATACTTCCTTTGGTTTATTTATGCAACATAAAAAAGATTCAGAATCGTTTTGAGCAAGTTCTTGGAGAACTTTTTTTCGAGCCTAAATTTTATAAAAAAACGTGATGATTAGTACACGAATTCGGCCTTTAATGGGAAAGTGATACTTCTTTTGGTTTATTTATAAAACATGAAACACAAATAAGAATCGTTTTGAGCAAACTTTTAAGGGAGTTTTTTCGGACCTAAATTTTGTAAAAAACGTGATGATTAGCACACAAATTTGGGCCTTAATGGGAAAGTGATATTTCGTTTGGTTTATTTATACAACATTAAAAACATTCAGAATCGTTTTGACTAATTTTTTGAAGAACTTTTTTTCTGATCTACATTCTGTAAAAAAAAGTGATGATTAGAACACGAATTCGGCCTTTAAAAGGAAAGTGATATTTTGTTTTCTGTATTTTTACCACATGAAAAATACTCAGAATCTTTTTTAACAATTTTTGGAGAACTTTTTTTCGGACCTAAATTTTGTAAAAAACGTGATGATTAGCACACGAATTCGGGCCTTAATGGGAAAGTGATACTTCGTTTGGTTTATTTATTCAACATGAAAAACTTTCAGAATCGTTTTAAGCAATTTTCTTGAGAACTTTTTTTCAGACCGAAATTTTTTAAAAAACGTGATGATTATAGTACAAGAATTTTAGTTTTAGAAGGATAGTGATACTTCGTTTTGTGTACTTCTACAACATGAAAAACATCATAATCGTTTTGAGCAATTTTTTGGAATACTTTTTTCGGACCTAAATTTTGTAAAAAACGTGATGATTAGTACACGAATTTCGGCCTTAATGGGAAACTGACACTTCGTTTGTTTTATTTATACAACATTAAAAGTACTCAGAATCTTTTTCAGCAATTTTTTGGAGAACTTTTTTCGAACATAAATTTTGTAAAAAACGTGATCATTAGCACACGAATTCGGACCTTAATGGGAAAGTGATACTTCGTTTGGTTTATTTATACAACATAAAAAACATTCATAATCGTTTTGAGAAAACTTTTAAGGAACTTTTTTTCAGACCTAAATTTTGTAAAAAACGTGATGATTATAGTACACGAATTCGGGTTTTAGAAGGAAAGTGATACTTCGTTTTGTGTATTTTTACAGCATGAAAAACATCAGAATCGTTTTGAGTAACTTTTGGGAATACTTTTTTCGGACTTAAATTTTGTAAAAAAATGTGATGATTAGTACACGAATTTGGGCCTTAAAGGGAAAGTGATACTTCGTTTGTTTTAATTATACAACATTAAAAGTACTCAGAATCTTTTTGAGCAGTTTTTTGGAGAACTTTTTCGGTCCTAAATTTTTTAAAAAACGTGATCACTAGCACACGAATTCGGGCCTTAATGGGAAAGTGATACTTCCTTTGGTTTATTTATACAACATAAAAAACATTCATAATCGATTTGAGCAAACTTTTAAAGAACTTTTTTTCGGACCTAAATTTTGTAAAAAGGTGATGATTAACACACGAATTTTGGCTTTAATGGGAAAGTGATGCTTCGTTTGGTTTATTTATACAACATGAAAAACATTCAGAATCGTTTTGACTAATTTTTTAGAAAACTTTTTTTTTTTACCTAAATTTTGTAAAAAATGTGATGATTAGTACACGAAATCTGCATTTAATGGGAAAGTGATACTTCATTTTGTTTATTTATAAAACATGAAAAACAATCAGAATCATTTTTAGCAATTTTATAAAACGTGATGATTAGTACACGAATTCGGCCAATAAAAGGAATGAAATACTTTGTTTTGTAAGTTTAGACAACATGAAAAATATTCAGAATCGTTTTGAGCAATTTTTTGGAAAACTTTTTTTCAGACCTAAATTTTGTAACAAACGTGATGATTAGCACACGAATTTCGGCTTTAATAGGAAAGTGATACTTTATTTGGTTTATTTATACAACATAAAAAACATTCAGAATCGTTTTGAGCAAGTTTTTGGAGAACTTTTTTTCGGGCCTAAATTTTATAAAAGAACGTGATGATTAGTACACGAATTCAGCCTTTAAAAGGAATGCGATACTATTTTTTGTGTGTTTATACTACATGAAAAACATCCAGAATCGTTTTGGGCAATTTTCTGGAGAACTTTTTTTCGGACCAAAATTTTGTAAAAAACGTGTTGATTAGCACACGAATTCGGGCTTTAATGGGAAAGTGATACTTCGTTTAGTTATTTATACAACATAAAAAACATTCAAAATCGTTTTGAGCAATTTTTTGGAGAACTTTTTTTGGACCTAAATTTTGTAAAAAACGTGATGATTAGTACATGAATTCGGCCTTTAAAAGGAAAGTGAGACTTCGTTTTGTGTAATTTTTACAACATTAAAAGTACTCAGAATCTTTTTGAGCAATTTTTTAGAGTACTTTTTTCGGACCTAAATTTTGTAAAAAAATGTGATCATTAGCACACGAATTCGGGCCTTAATGGGAAAGTGATGCTTCCTTTGGTTTATTTATACAAAATAAAAAACATTTAGAATCGTTTTGGGCAATTTTCTAGAGAACTTTTTTTCGTACCTAGATTTTGTAAAAAACGTGATGATTAGCACACGGATTCGGGCCTTAATGGGAAAGTGATACTTCGTTTGGTTTATTTATTCAACATTAAAAACATTCAGAATCGTTTTGGCAATTTTCTCGATAACTTTTTTTGGGACCGAAATTTTGTAAAAAACGTGATGATTATAGTACACGAATTTGGGTTTTAGAAGGAAAGTGAGACTTTGTTTTTTGTATTTTTACAACATGAAAAACATCAGAATCGTTTTGAGCAATTTTTCGGAATACTTTTTTCGGACCTAAATTTTGTAAAAAACGTGATGCTTAGTTCACGAATTCGGGCCTTAATGGGAAAGTGATACTTCGTTTGTTTTATTTATACAACATTAAAATTACTCAGAATCTTTTTGAGCAATCTTTTCGAGAACTTTTTCGGACATAAATTTTGTAAAAAACGGGATCATTAGCACACGAATTTGGGCCTTAATGGAAAAGTGATACTTCCTTTGGTTTATTTATACAACATAAAGAACATTCATAATCGTTTTGAGCAAACTTTTAAGGAACTTTTTTTCGGACCTAAATTTTGTAAAAAACGTGACGGTTAGGACACGAATTTGGGCTTTAATGTGAAGGTGATACTTCGTTTGGTTTATTTATACAACATGAAAAACATTCAGAATCTTTTTGACTAATTTTTTAGAAAACTTTTTTTCTGACCTAAATTTTATAAAAAACGTGATGATTAGTACACGAATTCTACCTTTAATGGGAAAAAGTGATACTTCCTTTTGTTTCTTTATAAACCATGAAAAACATTCAGAATCGTTTTTAGAAATTTTATAAAATGTGATTATTAGTACACGAATTCGGCCTAAAAAAGGAATGCGATACTTTGTTTTTTATGTTTAGACAACATGAAAAATATTCAAAATCGTTTTGAGCAATTTTTTGGAAAACTTTTTTTCGGACCTAAATTTTGTAACAAACGTGATGATTAGTACACGAATTTCGTCTTTAATAGGAAAGTGATACTTTATTTGGTTTATTTATATAACATGAAAAACATTCAGAATCGTTTTTACTAATTTTTTGGAAAACTTTTTTTCTGACATAAATTTTGTAAAAAACGTGATGATTATCACACGAATTTGGACCTTAATGGGAAAGTGATATTCCGTTTGGTTTATTTATACAACATTAAAAACATTCAGAATCGTTTTGACTAATTTTTTGGAGAACTTTTTTCTTGACCTAAATTCTGTAAAAAAACGTGATGATTAGTTCACGAATTCGGCCTTTAAAAGGAAAGTGATATTTCGTTTTCTGTATTTTTACCACCTGAAAAATACTCATAATCTTTTTGAACAATTTTTTGGAGAACTTTTTTTCGGAGCTAAATTTTGTAAAAAACGTGATGATTAGCACACGAATTCGGGCCTTAATGGGAAAGTGATACTTCGTTTGGTTTATTTATTCAACATTAAAAACATTCAGAAACGTTTTGAGGAATTTTCTGGAGAACTTTTTTTCGGACCGAAATTTTCTAAAAAACGTGATGATTATAGTACATGAATTCGGGTTTTAGAAGGAATGTGATACTTCGTTTTGTGTATTTTTACAACATGAAAAATATCAGAATCGTTTTGAGCAATTTTTCGGAATACTTTTTTCGGACCTAAATTTTTTAAAAAATATGATGAATGTACACGAATTTGAGCCTTAATGGGAAAGTAATACTTCGTTTGTTTTATTTATACAACATAAAAAACATTCACAATCATTTTGAGCAAATTTTTTGAGAACTTTTTTCTGAACCTAAATTTTGTAAAAAACCTGATGATTAGCACACGAATTTGGGCCTTAATGGGAAAGTGATTCTTCGTTAGGTTTATTTATACACCATGAAAAACATTCAGAATTATTTTGAACATTTTTTCGGGAACTTTTTTCCTTCCCTAAATTTTATTAAAAACATGATGATTAGCACAGTGATACTTCAAATGATTTATTTATGAAAAACATTCAGAATCGTTTTGAACAATTTTTTATAGAACTTTTTTTCAGACCCAAATTTTGTAAAAAACGTGATGATTATTAATACACGAATTCGGATTTTATAAGGAAAGTGATACTTTGTTTTGTGTATTTTTACAACATTAAAACATATGGAATTGTTTTAAGCGATTTTTTGGAGTAATTTTTAAATTTTCTAAAAAACGTAATGATTAGCACATGAATTCGGACTTTAATGGAAAAGTAATACTTCATTTGGTTTATTTATACAAAATAAAAAATATTCAGAATCGTTTTAAACAAATTTTTGGCGAACTTTTTCTGGACCAAAATTTTATAAAAACGTGATGATAGTACATGAATTTGGATCTTAATGGGAAAATGATACTTCATTTAGTTTATTTATATAATATGAAAAATATTCAAAATCATTTTGAAGACTGTTTTTTAATAACTTTTTTCCGACCAAAATTTTGTAAAAAACGTAATGATTAATATATTAATTTTGTTTAAAGCTAAATATTTTGATGAACTTAATTGAGTCATTATTTTTAAAACATGAAAAAGATACAGAATTATTTTGAACAACTTTATGAAGATCTACTTTTCGGAACAAAATTTTCAAACGAACATGATTAGCTCACGAATTTTTTAAAAATATGGATCAAGAAGCATTGAGAAGCACAAAACAGAGAATTAAACACACAACAAAAATGCCAAAAAGACTGGTTGTTCATATATGCCACAAACGTGGCTGTCCACTTCATGTTGCTAACAAATCACGTACAAATAAAAACTAAGTAGAGACTAAACTGATCTAAGTAGAAAATCAAGAAAACCTCCTACATGAGTTCTTCTCAATGCTGTGCTCTCTAAACAGAGAGCACGCATCTTTTGATTGATTATCGACAGCGCGATAATCACCTTTTCATCATAATCATCAACTCTCGACAAAAATAATATTCGACCAACTACAAAAACTAAAACTTAAAAATGAAAAACTCATTGGAAAATTTGGAAGAAAGAAGAAGATAATTTTGAGTGCTGAGGATAATGCTACAATGGAAAGGGGCATTTCGGTGGCGACGAATCCTATCCTAATATCTTGAAGAGCAAACCACCATGAGTTGCAAAGAAGGGAGCAAAAACAAGAGATTCGACTGCCATTAGCTTGATGAGAATGTTGAGAGATGGACCTGAGGTGTCCTTGAGAGGATCTCCAATGGTATCTCCAATAACAGCTGCTTTGTGGGGTTCAGATCCCTTGGGTCCAAGGGTTCTAGCATGCTCAGAAGCACCAGCCTGTTTGATTATTTTTCAAAAAAACATATCAATACTTGAGCGCGAACTGAGATACTCGAATTTAAAAGCAATTCTTTTAATATAATACACTGTCATCATATAAGTACCTCGATATACTTCTTTGCGTTGTCCCAAGCACCACCAGTGTTCGATGCAGAGATGGCAATCTGAAACCGATAAATGACTGTAAATACACTAGCAATATCTTAAATAAGATGAACTTATAACTGCCTGCATAACTCATACCTGGACACCAGAAACTAGGGAACCAGCAAGCACCCCGGAGAGGGTCTCCACACCAAAGAAAGTACCAACAATGAGAGGTGTAAGCATGACCAGAGCACCCGGAGGAATCATCTCCTTGATAGATGCATCAGTAGAGATCTTAACACAGGTTGCATAGTCAGGCTTGGCAGTACCCTCCATGAGCCCAGGGATAGTATTAAATTGCCTGCGGACTTCCTCAACCATCTTCAGAGCTGCACTTCCGACACTCTTCATTGTCATAGCAGAGAACCAGTATGGAAGCATAGCACCAACAATCAAACCAATGAAAACCTTAGGGGTCAAGACATCAACTGTTGAAATAGCTGCTCGACTGACGAAGGCACCAAACAATGCCAGGGAAACAAGTGCGGCAGAACCAATGGCAAAACCCTACAAAACATAACAAATGAATGACTAGATAAGCACATCAAGAGACTTGTATTGGCAGAAACAAAATTAAAAAGAGAGAACCATTTATGTGATGCAACAAATTGCTCATACACAATTTCAGGGGATAATACCTTTCCAATGGCAGCAGTGGTGTTTCCAGCAGCATCAAGGGCATCAGTCCTCTCACGGATTCTGTGACTCATCCCAGCCATCTCAGCAATTCCTCCAGCATTATCACTAATGGGGCCATAAGCATCAATAGCCAACCCAGTAGCGATTGTGCTTAGCATTCCCAGAGCAGCCATGGCAATACCATACATGGCAGCAAAAGTGAAACTAACAAAAATACTTATTGCAATAGCAAAAATAGGAATGATGACAGATTTGTAACCCAATGCAAGGCCAAAAATAACATTTGTGGCAGCCCCAGTCCTGCAGGAATCAGCTACATCTTGCACAGGGCTGTAGCATACAAGCACACAGTAAGTGGCGGTACCCATACACCGTAACAAAACCTTGAAACTGTAAAATTCTAATCCTACCTGTAAGCATTGCTAGTATAGTACTCTGTCACAAATCCAATAATAAGCCCAGCCCAAAGACCCACTCCAACACACAAGAATAGTTGCCTGCAAGAGCCACAAAAGATGTCAGTCAGTAAAGACACAAACAAGAAACACAGATGAAAATTCCAATTTTGTAGGTTTAAAACTGAGACCCAAAAAGACTATGATGAAATCTCCAAAAGAATGGAACTTAAGACTTTCCAATTACTATAAAGCGAGTACCATAACATCACAAGTCTCATACACTATGCACTTCACTAAGACAGTGACAATCATACTTACCAGTTCTTGACAACCTTCTGAGTACCAAAGTTGAAAATTGTAAATGAAGAAGGCAAGCAAGTCCATGTAACTATTGCAACTCCAACAGTCATAAGAATAGTTGAGATGATAAGCTGCTTCTTCAATGCTGGTTCAATTTCTTTGACAGCCTTAATCTCGAAGAAGTCAGTTGCAAAAAGAGTTGTAATCAAGCAGACAAGAATACCCATGGAACTAACAAGCAGAGGATATAACATTGCAGTGAAGTCATGATTGATTCCAAAAGAAGAAATAGAAGCCACAACAAGGGCAGCACATGATGATTCAGCATAGGAACCGAAAAGATCAGACCCCATTCCAGCAATATCACCAACATTATCCCCCACATTGTCAGCAATCACCTGAAAAGAAGGCCAAAGCAGAGGTATAAGGTCATCTGAAATTTCAAAAATATTGACCAAGTGACTTCAGAGAAGCAAAGCTGACTTACAGCAGGATTTCTGGGATCATCCTCGGGAATGTTCCTTTCAACCTTCCCAACAAGATCAGCGCCAACATCAGCAGCCTTGGTATATATTCCTCCACCAACTCTGCCAAAGAGAGCCATTGAAGATCCACCAAGACCATAACCAGTAATTGCCTCAAACAGCCCCTCCCAGTCACTACCATAGTAGAGCTTAAAGAGATTGATCGCAATGTAGAGCACCAGAAGCCCATTAGCTGCCAAGAGGAACCCCATAACTGCACCAGACCTGAATGCAGTGATAAAAGCCTTGCCGACACCTTTTCTTGCTTCCAAAGTGGTCCTTGCATTAGCATAGGTAGCAATTTTCATCCCAAGGAAACCAGAAAGAACTGAGGTGACAGCACCAAGCAAGAAGGACACAGTGCTAAACACAGCAGTTGCAAGGGCTGGCTTGCACATCTTTTCTTTGTCATATGTGCAAGGCTGGCTCTTTGTGCTGAAGCCCTCAACAGATCCAAGGAATAGGAATATTAGGATTGCAAAAGCAACCATGAAAATGCCAACATATTTGTACTCCGTAAACAAAAATGATGTAGCCCCTGCAACAAGAAGACACCATTAGTCTCCCTCCAAAAGTGCAACATGAGATACAATCCTACAAAATCCACTGTTCTAAAAAATGGCTACAGTCCAAATGTAAGTTCCCCTTTAATGTCCAACAACCAAAATACCACCATATATGATTACACAGAAAGATCTGTACAAGGATCCAAAAGAAAAAGAAGTTCTTGTAATAAATTTTAATTACTTCTTGTACATAAAATCATTATTTCAAAAGTATAAACTTTAAAAAACAAAAAAGAAAAAAGGTAAATACAACCCCCTTGCATATCAAATAATAATATCGTTCTAGAACGTAATCAAAGGAAACAGAACAAAGTGAACAAATGACTACAGGCCAAACACAGCACAAGTGCATCAACCACGTGGCAGGAGTCATGATACCTTATAATAATATGATAATCTAGGAAATACCAATGAGCGTCAAAAAGTCAGAAAACTTTACTCAGATTCGACAGCTTAAGGCAACTACCCCAGTTAGAACTACAAACTTTATAAGCACCAATAATAAAATATAAATAAAATCTTCCAAAAATCCCGGTATAAATAAATATATCAGAAAATGCCGAACGTACACCGCCGATTAAAATAACCAAAAAAAGAAACGAGTGCGCCTAAGGCAGATCTGATCTTACAGATACGACTCAAACTTATTATTGACACCTCCATCTCATCAAAAACCCTAAACCACCTTTGCCGCCAGTAAAATACAAGCTGAAGAGTTTCTAAGCAAATTTTCTAACATAAATGTGAAAATGGAGCAAGAAAAAAAACAATAGACTAGATGATTCGTACAATTCAAGTTACATTACTTTCACATTAAAAAAAAAAATACTTGATTAAGACCAAAATTAAAGACTAATTTTCATTTTCTGCGAGAGAAAGATCTATAAAAGAGCTCAATTAAATCAAATGCAAAACAGATCTAAAAATGGAAACAACGAAGATCTATCTAGAGAACTGAAACCTTACCCTCGGAGATGGCGTTTTGAATCTCCGCACACTTAACGACGACGTTCTGGTCATTAATGCCTTCCTCTTCCTCAATCAAGTAATCATTGTAACCATTCTTATTGTTGTTGTTGGTAGCGTTTCGTTCCGGCGAGAGCTTCACGCGGGATACAAGTACCCATTGGATTAATGAGAAGACGATTCCGATGACAGCACACACCGGAATCACGATCTCAGTACCTAGATCTGGTAACAACGCCGACGTCATCTTCACCGGAACCCTACTAAACTAGCCGAAACTCCCTAAAATTAAAAACAAATGGAAAAAACAAAAACAAAAATAAAATAAAAAATTGGAGAAACGAAGCAAATGTGAAGAACGAAGAATGCAGAGAGGGTTTGCAAGTCCGTGGGAGTGAGGGTTTTATATATTGTAGGAAGAGAAAATCCGAGGAATATGCTGCTTCGATTGCGTACAACTTTATGGATAATAAACGATTATGGACCGTCTGATCTTCTTATGTTTCGATTGATGGAGAATCGTGACAATCCAACGGTAAAAGATGAGTACACGTGGCGAGTGTTGTAGTCTAGGTTTTTTTTGGGAAAGGAAATCTAGAGCGGGAATACGAAGATAAAATGAGGCGCGTAAATTAGACGCATCTTTTGTCCGATCGGACTTTTTTTTTCTTTTTTTCTTTTCTCGTTAAAAAAACATTTTCAAGGAATCTAATTCGGTGCTTGGAAGGATACCAAAGGTTGATAGCGAAAATAAAATTTTTGGCCTTTTGATATAAAAAAAATTAAATTTAGGGACGTATTTTTATTTTTTAAGGGCATAACAAAAGCGTTCTGTCCTAATTAAAATTATCGAACCAGTAGTTAATTTAGCTGTTTTGAAATTTTAAATTAATATGACTCTTTTTTATGAATACTAATACCATTTTTTAAAAAATATATGACCACATAAGTTAGATTCGAGCCAAGCATGTTCTATTTTTTAAAATAAATAAATAATGATATTAAAAAATACAAATTAAATTAAATAATATTAGTTATATAAATTTAAACAATTTAGGAAAAAAAAACATACATTAAAACACTTAAGTTATTTCATATGAGTTTTAAAATTTTAAGTTTAAATTTATTAAGGGCTTGTTTTCTTTTTTATATACTTTATGTATAAAAACAAACTCTTGTATATAAAAACATAGTTTATATATAATATATTTTTATATATACTTTTCCAAAATTATTAAAACAGGACCAATAAGTTCAAGCTACCCACGAGTCTGGATTAGTTCTAGGCTTAAACCAATTTCTAATCGATCAATTTTCAATTTAAAAGAAATATAACTTTAATTATTGTGAATCATATTAAAGTTAACGATCATGACTACGCCGAGACTAATGTTCAAACATATTTTTTTTGTGCCGATTAATCAGTACATTTACCATTTCTGGATCATTTTCTTTTTCTTCATAAACTTTTTTTCATTACATTAATAAAATTTTAATTTTCTAATATATTGAAGAAAACCACGTGTGTGTTTTTGTTTTTCTTAATTTGTTTTCTTTAAAATAGTTAATTATTAATATCTTTCTAATACAAATAATAATAATCACATTTATATATAATCGATAATTTAATTTTAATGTACAATTTAAATTTAATTGACAGCCTAACTAAACGAGTACAAATCAAGTAATGCATTAAAATAAGTAGCCAACTCAAAAATTAACATACCATTTAAATTAAAATTTACTAACTCGACTAACTAACCTATTAAAATTAAACTTTTATATACATATATTATTATTCAATTATATATATTTAAAAATTTTAATATAACAGATAAGAATTACTAAATTCATATTATCTTACATATCCACCTAACAATTTCCTTTTTCTTTAATTTGTCTCCAAGTTGATAATGATAACCAAACAAAAATTGGTACCCATAAAAATGAGATATAATTAGGCAAGAATTTTTTATTTTTTTATTTTTTTAAAACAAAGGGGGGAGGGTGCATGCATGCTGTGGCGATTGGATCACAAACACAATTAAAGAGCGCGTCGGTTGAGATTTTATTTTTTTATTTTTTGGATGAGATTTATTTTTATTAATGGGGATAAAGATAAAGAAGGAAAGAAGGGGAAAAGATTAATTTTTTTGGAACTACTCAAGCGGTTTATGACGTCAGATTGTGTATTGAATCGCGTGCATCCACTCCCCCAATGGCTATGGATAATCTTTTTTTTTTTATCTAATTATTTTATCTCTTCCATTTTATATTTTCTTTCCATATATAAACCTTATATTATAATCTCTACATATATTACTCTCTTTGATTTTAAATATATAATTTTTTAAAAAATTAACAATTTCTATTGAGTTTTATATTTTATAAGACTTATTAAACTAAAATTATCACATATGATATGTTCTATTCTTATTTAATATGTGTTTCCGGACATTTATTATATAGAGTCTATAGACCCACACTTCACTACATTTTTAAAAAAATATATATATGTATAATATTAACATCAAATAAACTATCTCATGCTAGATATGATGAAATAATTATAGTCCATTTTAGAGTTAAATAAGAATATTTGTAGTAACCTTTTTCCAAAAGTGGTTATAATTTGATATCATATGAAGTATAACACATCTAGTACTCAAACCTATTAGTTAACAATAATTATTTCTTCTCATAATTAAAAATTAATTGTAACTTTTCTTATCACTATGATTCATCATACAAATCATGTTATTTTTTAACATAGTAAAAGACAATGTACAATAAAATATGAGTAACTGTTGAGAATCTCACATCGGCTAATTAAAGAAAATAATTACTCCTTATAAAAATTTGGGCAGTCCTCCCCTCTTGAGGTACCTTTTGGGGTGAGTTATGCCCAAACCCAAAAAATTCTAACATGGTATTAGAGCCGGTTGTTGGGCTGCCCGAGTTGGGCCACCCGCGCAGATGTCCAATCCTGCAAAATTCCACGCACCAGATGTTCATTCCTGGGCATGAGGGGGTGTGTTGAGAATCCCACATCGGCTAATTAAAGAAAATAATTACTCCTTATAAAAACTTGGCAGTCCTCCCCTCTTGAGGTACCTTTTGGGGTGAGTTAGACCCAAGCCCAAAAATTCTAACATGGTATCAGAGCCAGCTGCCAGAATTGGGCCACCCGCGCAGAAAATAATTACTCCTTATAAAAACTTGGGCCTAGTTGTTGGCTTCAATTAAGCTGATCGCGCTTCTGGTTGCGTGCCTATATATATATATATAAATTCACTTCTAAATACTTGACCCAAATTTTATTTGAAAATGATTAAAGCATTACTATGTTAGGAAATTGAGCATTAACAATTCATCTTGTAATATATTTATTTCATGTCTTGAAAAAAATTAATGTAATATATATATATATATATATAGAGAGAGAGAGAGAGAGAGAGAGAGAGAGATTGGTAAAACCTCATTTCAACATTCTTCTTGAAGATGATTGCCCCTAAACCAACCCCTACCAAAAAAAAAAAAAAAAAATGGGAAAAAAGCCACAAAATCACAATCTATGATGGTCCAAGTTTATTGATCCATCTATCACTTGTTAATGATAATGAATTTCAAATGATTGAATATGCCTATCTCCCTTTACTTCAATTGCAATCTTGCACTACCCCCTTGTCCCTCAAAATAATAATTATTTACAAAAAATAATTAATTTGTACTTTATGCTACTGCTAATTAAGGTCTCATTTAATAAAATTGAAAACTAAAATTTGAAATTTGAAATATTTAAGTTATAAATATTAAATCTCAAGTTTGAACTATGAATATGAAGATTGAAATTTTAATTTGAATGCTTGATCAAATAATTAGTGTTAATTATTTATATAAACAATGCTATAATTTCACATGTAATTTTAGATTTAAGAGTTCATATTTAAGTTAAAAATTTTTAATTAAAATTTATAACTATAATTAAGCACATCTTAAACAATTAAGTGACTTGTAAAAATTATTATAAAAAATACTTAAAATCTTAAAATGATAAGTGCTTAAACATTACCTGTTATCAAACACACTTAATTTAATCAATTCTTAACTGATTCATTTTAAAAGATAAATTAATTTATCAAACAAGACCTAAAATTCATTATTTCACCACCAAATTAGCGGGAAAAAAAAATCATTCGCCACAAATAATATTGAAAAATTAGCTATATATAACCTTAAACTACTTTTTATTTTCGTGGTATAATTTATAATATTTATTTTATCTTTTATAGACATTAATTATTTTTAAATTTGCACAGATATATTTCACAACAAAAAAGATATTTTGACACATAAATTATATATGTCATTAAATAAATTATAAAAATAAAATCTTTTAAATTAGTTTATATAAATGTGTCATAAAATACACTAAATTTTATTGTGAAATTAGTAGATTGTTATAAATTTATTATATTAAAAATGAGAACTATTGACTATAAACATTAAATAAAAATTTATATCTATAATAAAAGAGTAAAAATAATTTTAAATTTACAAGGGACTGAAAAAAATGGCGTCATTGCTAAAGGAGGAAGGAATCGAGCGAGAATCGAGAAAGGAGAGAAAGAAGATAAGAAAGGGCACGTGTGGGTGGGCACTATGCCAGCCTGCCTGCCACCAATACTATTCTCGAGAGTTATCAATTAATTCAAAAAATATTAAAAGGCATCAAATATCTAAATAACAATACAATAATATTATTAATATTAAATCGCTTTATTAAATGACTTAAATCTATAATTTCTCGCTTAATATACTAATTTTAAATGAAAATACTTAAATAAGAGAGATCATATCTGAGAATTATCAATTAATTCGGAAATGATTGAAAGATACTAAATATTTAATTAATAACATAATGATATCATCGGTATTAATTTTTTTTTAATGACTTGCTATCAAAATACGAAATTTCTCATCCACAGGACCCTCACCAAACTGTTCAACGTCCAAGTGGAAGATGTAAATGGAGGTCAGACACTGGTACGCATAAGGAACCATCCCCACATTGGAGAGGTTGAAATTCTCACACTGCTGCTGCCAACATTTGAACATTAGACATTGATACTAACTCTGCAGCTTCAAAAACTAACTGAACTACACCAATGTGGACAATTATTTTTTAAATGACTTAAATTTAAGATCTTCCGCTTAACATGTTAATTTTAAATAAAAATATTTAAATAAGAGAGATCACGACATCAAACCATGTTCCCGATTGGTTATGGTCCAGCTTTTATGTTTTTGTACCTTAGTTAATCATATTGATGGTTTGGTTTGTCTTAAATGGGAACGTAGGGATGGGACCGGACCGGAGTCGGAAACAAGCAATGAGGGGTCCTTACAGATCTCACCTCCCTCAACAAACATACAAAGCCCACAAGTTTGTTAAAAAAAAATGATAGGAAAAGTGACCATTTAATTTTGAAAATTAAAAAATATATTATTTGTGAATATTACATTAATATTAATTAAATTAAATATAATTTTAATACATGTGAAAATAAATTTAATAAATAATAAAAGACAATAATAAAAATTGAACTTTCAACTCTTGTTTTAAAAAAAGTCTCAATTCTTTCAACTCGAATCAAACCTACCAAGTCATAAACCGCTGTCATTTTTTTTTTTAAATTTTTATCGTGGAAAATAAACATTTCTTTCCAATGCCCAAGTAAACATCTTGAAAAGGATATCTTAGGTTAAATTCGCAATATATATAGTAATGGCTAGTTTCTAATTACGAAAGCCTATTATTAATACAAAAAAACGAAATTAATCTCTCTCAAGTTCCCACCAGATTGCTTTACGTTTAGTTGTATAGTATAAATTATGGTGATTTAGTGGTCCTACGTACTAGAGTATAGGAAGAAACCATCCCGACATTTGAAAAAGATTTGAACATTGGTGCTTGTTATTAATTATGCAACTCCGAAACCAATTAAAATAGCCCATACAGGTGCGAGAACATCTTCTTCTTCTTCTTATTATTATAGGTTGTTGTGGGACACTTCGAATCGCCCATGGCATTTCTATCTGTCTTATTTGTAAGAAAAAAAAATATTACATTTTTCATTTTTTTATTTATCATATTCTACTCATTTTTATATATTTTTATTTATTATATTATTTTCACAATAAAACATGAAGTTTTTCGTATTGTACCTTCCACTAAAATAAATTCAAACCTTTTTACACAAAAATAGATTGAGAATCTAATAATTCGAAAAAAATATTACGTACCGAACAAAAAATATTTGAGGATTAAATCTACTAATTTATCAAGAAATAATAATGAATTGAAAAAAATTTAAATAATCAAATTACAAATTTTTTGTTGGGCTTGGGTAGACCCAAATTGAACTCTTGTTTGGGTCGTGTAAAACCAAGAAAAGGCCCAGGCCCATGAAAGGAGGATTTCTAAAAGCCCATTATAAATTAAAACTTAAAAAAAGCCCAACATAAAAAACCCGTTTCGTTTCGGGTCAACTTTATTGAGGATACACGAGACAACCGTGCATCACCACCACACCCACCGCCACCCACCGCCACGTCATAGTTTATAAAAAATAAAAAAAAAATAAAATTTCCCCTCTCTCTCTCTCTCCTCTCTCTTGAATTTGGTCAATTACCGGCCGTTAATGGTTGGAGAAGTATTTGGTAAACAAATAAATATTAGTCAAAATTAACTTTACGTCATTTAGTTGAAAAAATCCGTGAGATTTTTCTTCTTTTTTTCTATTTTTTATTTTTTTATTGTCATCATTTTTTTTTTATATAAATTAAAAAAATATCAGTAAAGATAATCAATATATCTCTTGCTATTCCGTCAATAAACATATCGTACTAATTAAACAATCAGCACAAACATGGAAATATATTCAGAAGCTGACGGATTTCAAAAAACTTTGTATAATATTGATTAATAGTATAATTTCTTAAAAAATAATATTAATTTCCAAATTGGGTTTATAAGAGATTATGTGGTATTTAAAATGATATGTAAAAAATGGATAATCCTAATCCTTAATCATTAACAAACTATATTAGTTATGGATAATTGGATATGATTTTGTAGAAAGAATTTGAATTTTGGCAAAATATCATTATCATCTTAGACTTTGATGATGATTATGGAAATTTTCAAATAATTAAACCTCATCCATTTCTTTTTCTATTTTTTAAATTTTTTTAATATACTTTGTTAGCCTACATTTAAAAATTATTTCATTTCTTTTTATATTAGTTGTCATCTTGATATATTTTCCTTTTTAAAATATTTATTATTTATAAATTTAAATGAATTTTTACAATGAATGGTACAAACTCATATTCCTAAAAAATGATAATTTAATTTATTTAATTTGAAAGAAAGATAAGCTAATCATTATTTTAAATACTTGTATCATATCTTAAGATGACAAATAATATAAAACGGGTAGAATATTTTGTAAAATTGTTTAATTTTAAATTTTCTTAATACTTGTATTATATCTTTACGTGATAGATAATATGAAATAGAGGGAGTATTTCGTAAAATTATTTCCATCACTACTATTTTAAAGGTATTTCCAATTTCCGTCAGATTTTATTAAGTTATTCCAATGAGATGAAAGTTTTGGGGGAAAAATATATATATATTTCTAATATAGAAAATAAAAGAAGCCATTTTTTTTATGAGTGAAAATAAAAGAAGTCATTTTATAAAAAAATTTGGGACTACCTAGCAAAAAAAAAATCAAAATTGGGACCATTTTCCTTTTTTTTTTTAAGAAAAAATGGGACCATTAATAGAGTGTTTCCTAATTAGTTGGGACTTGAAGGATTTTTAAAATTGGAAATATGTTCAAATTTCAAGCTTTTTCGATGAAATTAAAGAGATTTATTCCAAAAATAAAATGCAAATCTAACCTTATTCGTAGCAAAAAAAAAAAAAAAAATAATAATCTAACCTTAGTCCTACAACCATAAACAAGAACAAGGAGGCATAGGTGGTGATGATGTTGACACTCGAGAACAAAACAAGAATGTGAGCACCTTAAATTGCGGTCCATAAATGATTTTTTTTTGAATTAATTTAATATTGAGCCAATTATAGAATTTGATCGGACGAAAATATAATTTTTTATAGAAATACTTATACCAATAAGAAATAATATTAGACTTTTTTCTTAAAAATTTTGCTCTCATTTAATTATTACAACTGGCTCAATATTAATCCAACAATAATTATTTTATTAAAAAATACTTGGATATTCTTAGTGAATTAATCAATTTAATACTTAAACTTGAGATTTAATAATAAGTATTTAAATTGAGCCAATTATAGAGTTTAATGAGGGTAAAAATGTTATTTTCGTGCAGAAATATTTATACCAATAAGAGATAATATTAGACTTTTTTTCCTTTTTTTCTTTAATTTTGCTCTCATTGGCTATTATAATTGACTCAATATTAATCCAACAATAATTATTTCTTTAAGAAATACCCTATACTCTTAGTGAATTGTAAATTTAGTACTTAAACTTTTATTTAATAAATAATTATCTAAATTAGGTATTTCGCAAAAAAAAAAAGTCGAAAAATATTTATTTACGACAATAAACTATTCCAGAGAGTTATGTAAAAAAAGAATGATTGACTTCTAATTTGAATATTTGATTACTAAAATTTAAAATTTATTTAACGTTATGTTTTAACAAAATTTTAATTTAAAATACATATCAATCAAACTAAAAATTTAGATATGCAACTACACAATTTACTAAAAATATTTTTATAATTTAAAAATCATAAAAATATTCTATTTATTTTTATAAACTAAAATAACTCAATTTGAAAGGAAAATTGATTTGAGTAGGACAATTTATAAATGCTTCACAATTCAGAATTGGTTTTAAAATGGACCCTAATTATATATAATTGGATATAGGATGGGGATAATGCCGTCAGCAATCCCAAGAAAAGTCCCTCATGTCCATTGATATCATCGTAGCGCAGCTCACTATCTCCTCCAAAAAAGTTTTTGACTTTCAGAGAGACCCACGAGAGAATATATGAAGTGAAGTACTAGTAGGACTCCTTTGTTTTCCTCCTTTTCAGCATTTTTCTCCCCATCCAAGACGCCATTTTTCATTTGAGCTGAAAGTTAATCCGAGAAAAAAACAAGAAACGAAAATGTCCGAGGAAGAAGTATTCATTGGGTCTATTGATCAAGGAACAACCAGTACCAGATTTTTAATCTATGACCGCTCTGCCAAACCTATTGGATCTCATCAGATTGAGTTCACTCAATTCTACCCAGAAGCAGGGTATGTATGTTCTGAATTCGCCTCAGATTCAATCTGTTTTTCATTAATTTCTTTTCAATTTATGATTTTTCTAAATGGGTTTTTCATTTTTCGATGATTTGGTTTTTTTTTTCTTTGGTTTAGTTGGGTTGAACATGATCCCATGGAAATTCTCGCGAGTGTTAGATTGTGTATTACCAAGGCTCTTGATAAGGCCACTGCTGATGGATATAATGTTGATAACGGATTGAAAGCTATTGGTCTTACAAATCAGAGAGAAACCACTGTGGTTTGGAGCAAATCCACCGGTTCTCCTCTCTACAACGCCATTGTTTGGATGGATGTTCGTACTAGTTCTATTTGCAGGTATTAATTTTTCCTTTTATTTTGGGTACCTTAAAACATTTAATATTTTCTTCTATTTGTTGAATTCGATCAATGCCCATTTCTTGAATTATGATTATTCGAACTGGGTTTGTATATTTTCCCGATTTATCAATTATCAGTAGTTGATTTCTGACCATAGCGCTGAAATTTATCATTTTTTTTGGTTGAATTTATACGGTCTATATATTCGGCTCTTCGTCCTTTATTAAAATTTGAAGGGGGGGCCCTCTTTTGCCCCTTTCTTATTTGGAGTTTTGCATATTTTGTCTTTGTGTATTGTTAAATTGATGAAAATCAACCGTTTTTTGGGGGACTTTTGGTACAATTATTTGTTCTGTTCAGGAAATTGGAGAATGAATTATCTGGGGGCCGAAACCATTTTGTTGACACCTGTGGATTGCCGATAAGCACATATTTTAGTGCAGTGAAGCTGTTGTGGTTGATGGAAAATGTTGATGCAGTCAAAAAGGCTATTAAGAAAGGAGACGCCCTGTTTGGAACTATTGATACTTGGTTAATTTGGAACTTAACTGGAGGGGTAAAAAATGGTCTGCATGTTACTGATGTTTCCAATGCATCAAGAACTATGTTAATGAATCTGAAAACACTTGACTGGGATAAGCCGACATTGGAAACACTTGGAATTCCTGAAAGTATTTTACCGAAAATTGTCAGCAATTCAGAGGTTATTGGAGAAATTACCAAAGGATGGCCAATTACTGGGGTTCCATTGTCTGGATGTCTGGGTGATCAACATGCAGCAATGTTGGGGCATGCTTGTCGGAAAGGTGAGGCCAAAAGCACATATGGCACAGGGGCTTTTATACTGCTCAATACAGGCGATCAGATTTTCAAGTCCAAACATGGTCTATTAAGTACATTAGCTTTTAAACTTGGTCCCAAAGCTCCCACCAACTACGCGCTAGAGGGCTCGATTGCCATTGCTGGTGCTGCTGTGCAGTGGCTTAGAGATGGTCTTGGAATTATCAACAGTGCAAGTGACATTGAAGACTTGGCTTCAAAGGTCACAAGCAGTGGAGGAGTTTATTTTGTGCCAGCATTTAATGGATTGTTTGCTCCATGGTGGCGGGATGATGCTAGAGGGGTATGCATTGGTATCACAAGGTTTACAAACAAGTCCCACATTGCTCGGGCTGTGCTCGAGAGTATGTGCTTTCAAGTGAAAGATGTGTTGGATTCAATGCATAAGGATGCTGGGGAGATTAAACCGGAAAAGAGTGAGAAGGAAGAATTCTTACTTAGAGTAGATGGAGGTGCTACTGTTAACAACCTTCTGATGCAAATTCAGGTCCGGCTTTCATTACTACTTTATAATCAAATTGCATTGCAATGTATTTCTTTTTCGCTATACTCTTTCCTCGTGAATATCCTTGGACTTGCTTGAAAGTTTCCAGGTTCCTTTGTTTCTGCTATTTACCATACTCTTTGTTACGCCACATACCTGCCTAGCAATGATGAAATTCCTCTTGAAGGATTCTCATTGGTCTTGACCATTCTAACAATTCCCATCTGAGTTGTTTATGCTCATTCAAATACATTCGCGTCAAATCCAACGTAGTATGTTTATTGTTCTTTAACATCTCGTCATAGGATATTCTGATAAGATAATGGTGTTATGATGATGTGCAGGCTGATATTTTGGGTTGCCGTGTGCTAAGACCAGCTGATATAGAGACAACAGCTCTGGGAGCAGCCTATGCTGCTGGATTAGCTGTGGGTGTTTGGACTGAGCAAGAAATATTCTCTTCAGAGGAAAAGAAGAAGAACGACGCCATTTTCGTTCCACATTTACCGGAATCATGGAGGAAGAAGAAGGTGGAATCATGGTGCAAAGCTGTTTCAAGAACTTTTGACTTGGCTGATTTATCTGTGTAATTAAAACCCCTTTGCCATTCCCTCAAAGTTGTTCTTCACACAATCAATGTTCATGCACTCTTTGCTTTCTCTTTCTAGCTACTGCTGAACTTTTTGTTCTTCATTTTCAGTTTAAAAAACATTCCCTGAATAAATACAGTCAAATTATAGTGTTTTTTTGCTCATTTGGTAAATAATGTCTTTGAATTTGATATATACATCTTTTGGATTTTGATAAAAATTAGTAATATTTGGTTGTTTCCTCAAAAAAGTTGTATTTTTGGTTGCTTTTTGCCTTTGATGAAATTGCAGGGAAACTAACTTGAATGATTAACCGCGGTCTAATTAATGATGACTATTTTGCCCGCTAGTCTTTTTTGACCGTTTATCGATCACGATTGAATCCTACCCGCATTTGTTATCGGGCAAAACTTTCTCCTAATGTCATCTTTCTTGAAGTTTTCTTGCTCAACTGATAACTCTAAATTTAACTATTAAAAGTACTGGAGTGGTAGTTATAAAGCCTCAAAAAACATCTATATGACACTGTTCCTTGTACTCGATCATATATCTTTCGATATAGGAATATGACAACATACGATTCGGGTATGGTTAAACATGTTTTCACTAAATTTTTATTTTTTATCCGGTTCGTGTGTAACATTTCTTATGAAGAAAAAGATAAACTTTTAAAAGAAATTATAAAAGCAAATTGTTACTGAAGATGTTAAAGAAGGGGAAGATCCAAATGTCATGGATCAGGCCCAAATCTGCTTAATGGACAATGGCATTGGGCTTTTAGCCTTGGGTCTAAGTAGATGAAATTTGGGCTTCAGCCCAAGTATTTATTTGGATTCAATTGTAGTTTTCCAGCAGACAAAAATTGAGTTTGGGAAAAAAAAAATTAATTATTTGTGAAAGTTAAAAAAAAGTGTAAAAAAATGGTACCCTAATATGATGAATATAAGAAAACAAAAAGGTTCTACAACGCCGATAAGTCACCATGATTTACATCCTTTATCAGGGTGTCGTCAGTCTGGTAGAAACCCTGTGAGCAAGGAGTTTCACCTTTTGATACTAAGAAAACAAGTAATCTAATGACCATGCTTCCCTTCCTTAGATACTCAATCTTTTTTTATCTTTTTCTAGTCGAAAATTTGTAATATAATAATAAGAGTTTTTCTGATACATACTTAATGTACACGTTAATATGTGATTTGTATTTTTATTAAATTTTTATATTTTTAAGAAATTTATTAAATTTAAATTGTTATATATAATATATTTTATCTGTATTAATATATAATAAAACAAAACCCTTTACATTATGAGTTAAAGCCAATTGTTTTGGCCAAAAAGAAGAGTTGGTAAAGTGTAAACACATGAGAAAAGAATGCACAAAAGGTGAAGTTGTTGTCTTCTCAAGTCCATCATTATTATATATTTTATAAAAAAAACAAATTAACACATTGGCATTTTCTAATTTATTAAACAATAAATTTTGAGAGCACTTGAAATTGCTTGGCAATTTAAGTCTATTATGCAATAATATTGTCCTCCACAAAGGACAAAAGGGTCTTTATGATTGAGTGTTCCCTCTCTTAGCATCATATATGCTTTGCCAATGACCATACATTTCCAAAATCAATAAACCAAGCATTTGAGTAATTTTTTGACTATGTATTTTATGCTCTTTTGGCTTATACATATTAAAGGGTTGTGGAACCATTGTTTCTTCTTTACTCCTTGCCAAAAAAGGTTGGGAACAGTATCCAGTTTTCTGATCTGCAGATTCAAGAATCCGACTCATAAATTTGAAAGTATTCACAATTTTTTATTTGATAATCATATTCATTAATTTAAAGTAAATATCTTAAAGTAATTTTAAATATTAAACTCATGCTTTTATGCATATATATACGTTTTTATTCCTGGACTATAGTAAGTAGATCGAGAGGTCATCTTGAATTGAATTATGGAACTCTTTTCAAACTGCGGAACTAACAAGGTATACCTGATCGTTTAGTCAACGAGACGTACGTACCTTACGAATCGACTTGCCCATCTGTTCCTATTGATGGAATCCAAGCTTAAGTGACAGTCGTTGTTCACTGCTTGGTATTATGGTGTAAACTGGTCTGTCTGTGGGTGATAGTAATAGGGTTAGCAGAGTCCATAGTGGAAAAACGAAGTGAACCTATGAAGGTGGAAACCTTCCTCTAATAGTCCCTCAACTGTCGTTTTGAATATATATATATATATGCACAAAATTACCTTGAAAGATAGGAGGTCAATCGTTCTTCTTTTCGCTGAAAAATTGTTATAGAGTTACTATAGTAAAGGTTGAATTTTAAAAAGAGAAAGGGGCAAACTAATATATTTTATTTGCAAATGCTTATGATTATTTAGAAAATTATGGAAAATGATTTATATATATATTTTTTGTTAAATATAGAAATGATTAACCCGTCTTTATGCTTGGAAAATATCAATTATATAGACGAAATCCCATCATTCTAATGCTAGTTTAGTCTCTCTCTCTCTATATAAACACATCATACTATCTCAAAGGAATAAGAGAGAATGAGGAAATGATTGGATTAATGGTGTTAGAATGAAGTGAAAGAAAGAAATAGAAGGAAAAGAAAAGAAAAGAAAGGGTCCCGTGAAGAAGTCACAATATATATATATATGTATGTTGTGCCGGAATCAGGACAGAAAACTTGAAATGACTGATCAACATTAAAAATTTTGTCAGAATTTCATCTTTAAAATAGATCATTCTAAGTACAAAAACATTCAAAACTAGAGAAGCTTGATTATAAAAACATCAAAATTTTTTATTTATTTTTTTCGGGGACTCAAGCTCATCCAAGCCTCCAAATAATTCTGCCCCTCTCTCTATATATATATATATCCTTTGCCCAATCCAAGCAACTCAAAAGGAAAAGCAAGAAGTGATGAAAAGAAAATCAGAAGGAAAGAAAACCTCTTTTTCCTTTCCTTTCCCTTCCTCTATTGTCAAACTTCATTTCCCCCACGCAAACAAAGGAAAAGTGCAACTGATCAATATCCCAGTTTTCTTCTCACTTTCTCATGGCAGAGGAAAATTTGTATTCTTTTTCCCCTTCTTTTTATCCACTCGACCGTCTAATACATTTTTTATTAAAAAAATATTAAAAGATGTATCAGAAAATTCTGTCTATTTTTTATTATACACCACCAACGTGAAAGAAATTTAAAATAACACAAAATATATAGGTAAGATAATAAGAGTTTGTTTTCATTTAAACAGATTCTCGAGTTTAAATTAATGTTTTTATCATGTGTTCATATCCGACTCGAATATAACTAGTCTTTTAAGTGTGTATCATTTAAAGATAGCTTTTGTGTATGCAAGTACGTTACCGCAAGATAGAGAAAAGAAAAAGAGAATATAGTAAAAAATATCCTTTATTTGTTTACGTTTTGTCGTCACTTATACTACTTCACTTTTTCGAATGACAAAAGATGCCTAAATCGGAGATTTTCTGGTGTCTTTATGCGATAATTATCACTTGATTTGTACATAAAAATGTAAATATATATAATACTACCATTCTAGAGTGACAAAGAATAATACAAGCAGGGTGTGAGGAAAAACTATGCACATAGAAGATGTATGTTTTAAAGCATCACGATATTATTTATTAGCAAATAAGAGTACTTTAATACCTATTTTATCCTATTATAAACAAGCTGTATGTAATTCACATAATAATATCCGTTCAAAACACTGGAAACCGTGTTTTGATATTTAGCCATTCAAAAAAAAGTTGAGTGACATTTTTTAGCCATTTAAAAAAAATTAAGTAATATAACTAGCGACAAGAAAAGAATAAATTCTAAAATTAACAAAATGTAAAAAGACGACAGGTATTCTTAATGAGCAACCGTTAAATGCTCTAATATTTAGTTAATTAATTATCTCAATCGCGAGTAAAAAGATCTTTTTTGCATGCTATGTATATATAACAACAAGAACACAAAATGTACTTCTTATTTAATTCTATAATTATATCCTTAATAGAGACAAGAAATTGCCTTCTTAGTGTCTGGCCTCCGGTCTGTAAAGCTGTTGAGTCACCATAATTTACTTCATCCACCTCCGCGTCGAGCAGTCTAGTGGAGATTCAGTAGGCGAGGGATTTTCGCTTTCTTCAGGGCGGCGAGGGGGGAAATGGCGCTCTTAAATTTTGTGTGCACGTTTTTTTTTTCCGGTACTGGCCTTACTCGATTTCCTTTCTGATAGGAAATCGCGGCCGGCTCCACCCCGCTTCTCCCAAGAAGGACATTCTCTCATGTAACCCCACGCTACTTCTTTTTGGAAATACGCGTGGGGTAGTAAAGAATGAATAGAGGGCTTCCTACACTAGGATTCCATCCTATTGAATCTACATTCTCGGAAGCTGATTCTCCGTATTTTTACGTATTCTTCTTTCTTCTTAAAAATTAATTCTTTTTTTCCTAGGAGCTCAAGTAGCTTCATTAGCGGCCGGCAGTAGCTACAATTGCAGCAAGCTTCGCAGAAATTTTTAATTATATTCTATTTAAAAAAAAAAAAATGTGAAACAGAAAGAGCCAAAGAGAGAAGAAAACAAGAGGGAAAGGAAAGGAATTCAGATTTCCTTAATAAACAGAGAGGAGAGTTCTGACTCATTCAGTGACTGCCAAAGTCTTCGTCGTTTCCCGTTTCGTTTTCTCTCTCTCTCTCTCTCTCTCTCTCTCTCTCTCTCTCTCTCTCTCTCTCTCTCTGCTGCTGCATGACTCGGCCATGGCGGGGTTGGGGTGGGGGCAGCTCAGCTCATTCACCATTTATTGCGCTTTTTTCCTTTAAATTTCAAACTTTTTTTTTTTCTCAACTCTTAACGACCCACCAAATTAATTTACTTCAACTTTTAACTTCCCTCTTTCTTCATCCGTTTTTTTAATTTTATTTTTCTCTTCCACAAAATCAAATTAATATTGGATTAATATCGTTAGATTAATATGAATAAAATATATAATATAAATTAATTTATGTTAACGTGTACTTTCAGAATACACATTAAAAAGTTTTTAATAATATCTTATCTTTATCTTTATAATAGCGTGTTAATGAAAATATTATTATTATTTCAATACTCCATCCAATTATGATTATATATTTTCTAGGGTTATGCATAATTAAAGAGTTTCTTTTTTTTCTTCTAAAATAAACCTACTCCTATTTTTACCAAGATAGAAAAAGTTAATCTATAAACCTTTAATTTTTCTTATATATACTGAATTAAATGATTTTTACCTTTTCTCTTTGATTCGTATAAGTGTAGGTATGAAGTTATAAGAATAATTTTCACAAAAAAAGAAAAAGTTACCAGAATAATGTGAGTTTTATTTAATATTTTTTATAACATTTACACGTTAATATGAATAACTATATATACCAAATATGATTACTTACAGCTAATAAATTTTAAAAAATCTAAAACTAATAGAAATTTAGTGAACTTAAAAGAAAGTTGAAATCTTAATTTAAAAGTTGATACATATTTATGTGTCCCAATTCCAAAGTATGCGTTAGAAAAATTATTAATAATTTAATATACAATAACGAGAGACATATATAGAATATATAAGGAATTAATAAATGAATTATCATTATAAATGATTTTAATCTTTTATTTTTGAATTATATAAAGTTTAGTTATGAAATTATGGGAATAGCGTAAGTTTTATTAATACATTTTTGAAGAGTGAATTTCTAATATGTGCCATTAAGAAAGACGTAAATATGAATAACACATACCAAATACACGATAATTAATTAACTTTACAAAAGCTCCCTTCACAAAAAAAAAAAAAAAAAAACTTTACAAAAGTTAAAATCTAATAGAAAATTAGCATCTTAATATGAAAACTTAATTAGCATCTTATATTGGAAAATTAACAAATTTATTACTACCATGCCTATATAGAAAGAAAGAAAAAGAGGTGTGAGTCTATCTTCTTCATGCATGAAAAGAGTATAAAATAAAATAAGATAATTAATTTTAAAGAAAAATAAGATAATATTTTAATTATGAAAAATTCATACCTTTAATAAATAGATTTTTTTAATGTTCATAAATTTTACAATATCAGCATCATTCAGATACAACGTCACTCATACATTAAATTTATAACTTATGTTACAGGACGCGTGTAACTTTAATTTTTATATATAATAAATTTTATCTATATTAATATGTATTATTCAGACTCACACGTTAAGATAAGAAGAATGAATACATCATCAAAGAAAAAGAAAAATTTTATTTCAACATTGAATACATCATCAAAGTGAAAATGGGATTATTAGTATCTTGAAAGATGATTAAAAGGCTAATAATAATGAGAAGAAATCCAATGCTAGTACTGTAGCACTATATATATAACCCCATTTTCAACTCCATTGAAGACACTCAAACAGAATTTGGCCTAATTTCTTCTTCTTCAAACTCTGTTTTTGTTTTTCTTGAAGAATCTGACAGAGCCCTTTGTTTTAGCAGAAAATCGCCATTTTATATGCCTATCTTTCGGATTCTTTTGATTCAGTTTCTTTTGTGGTTCGCCATTTTTGCTTCTTGTTTTTCTAGGAACAACTGCTACTATTCAAGCTTTGTAAAGTATTCTCTAATGGCTTCTCCTTCTTCTGCTTCAAATCCTACCCATAACAGCACCAACAACAACAATCCCTCCTCCGGCTATGCAGCATTTGAGCCCAACACAACTTTTGTTCAAGCGAACCCTTCAAACTTCAAATCCATCGTCCAGAAACTCACCGGGCTCTCTCCACCGACGCCGCGATTCGTGGGTAAATCGAACTTTGGCGAAATGGGTCCTCGTCGAACGCCTTTCAAACTCCATGAACGAAGGCAAACGAGTAGAAAGCTCGAAATCAATTTGGCCGATGGCAATGGAATCGGGTCGGGGTCCGGGATGAATCAAATGGGTTTTCTGGGTTTCGGCGGCGGAGGCTCCGGCGTTGGTGAAATGGTATCGCCGGTTTCTCCTCTGGAGATTTTCGGAAAAGTAAGCCCAAAATCACCTTATTGTTATTCAGAACAGCAAGCAAAAAACAAGAAGGATGAAGAAATGAAAGGGATTTCAGAAAAGGGTTTCTATTTGCATCCGAATCCATTCAAGATTCGTAGAGGAGGAAACACAGGAGGATCTTTTCAACGACCACAGCTTTTGCCTTTGTTTCCAATGTGTTCCCCAAGAAGTAGAGATGATGTCGTTGCCGCCGCTGCTGCTGCCGCCGTTGCTAATGCTAATGCTGATGATAATTGCTCTTCAAATTTAAGTTTTAATTTAATCTAGATATCAAATGAATATATGATTATGATGATGATGATCTATAGAGATAGAAGATCATATTTGTTTATGAAAAATGTTAATTTGTGGATGAGATATAAAATGGGTTATGTTTTAGAATTAATTGTTATATTTATGGTGTCTTTCTTTTTTTAAATTTTTATTTTTATCAATTCGCCCAATTTTATTTAGAATATCGAAATATTTATCCAAATTCTAAAGGGTTATTAGATGCAACTAATATAACTGAGTAATTTTGGATAGAGTTTAATTATGAGATTTTATTTTTTATTTTTTAATTTTGTAAAAGAAATATAGATAGCTTTACATTGAGTTCTATATAATTATATCTTATAAAATTAAAACTTTCTCAATTTCACGTTGAAAGATTTAAGAGAATAATCAAAGGATGAATTACTCTAAATAGACGCTTTACGCAAAGTAAGATATAGTTTTGTGTTTTCTTTTTGAAATGGTAATTTTTACTGTTCGTTTCAATATTATCTGTTGTATTAATACTATGATTGGATATTGTTTACGTCTCAAACTTTAGTTCTGAAATATATATTTATGATAAATTAAATTTTAAGAAAAAAGTTAATAAAATCAAATTTTATCAAGCGCAAACCCTAAGACAATAATTAATGTTAATGGTTTTCTTTTTTTTTTTTAATTTCTTGGTTTTGAGCAATGAAATAGTAATATTATAATTTTGAGTTCTTTAGTGACACATATCAGTTTAATATTATTATTTGGAGACTTTATACTTTCCCGCTTCTTTCTATTAGAAGTGAGAAATCAAAGTGAAAAATTAAAGGTTCGAGTTTTTAAAAAATATATATCAGTTTAATACTGTTGTTGTTTAGAGACTTGATGCATTTCGGATTCCTTTGGAGATTAAAAGAAGATAAAGAAAAGTGAAGTGTACGTATAAATAGTGAGGTGGTGTCAGCTCCATCCAACAGACACCAATGGCTTGGCTGGGATTCGTGCTGTTCGCTCGTGAATTGAAGGGCTGTGACCACCATTAATTCTCTCTCTCTCTCTCTCTCTCTCTTCCTGCAGGCCTGAGCTGAGAGCTGAGCTGAGCTTTAATGGCGGAAGGAAGGGAGGGAGGGAGTCTGCAAGTTTCAAATAGTTCAAATTCAAAAGCATTAATAAGCAGCTTCTTCCTCTCTCTTACAAACAAACAAGATCAGATCATAAATCATAATAATAATAAAAAGGATATACTTTGATCTTTGTTTTTGTCAGAGAGCCACCACTCTTTGTACCATCAAATATTTTCTTCTTGCCATAATACCATCTCTCTCTCTCTCTCTCTCTCTCTCTCTCTCTCTCTCTACCATGGTAACAAAGCAACAATTAATTATCATGGGTTTATTTGGATTGATGTTTAGTTTTTAGGAAAGTAAGTTTTTTGTATTCTTGAATTTCGTAAAAGTAAAATATTTGTGAAAAAAAACAGATGGAATTCAGATTAAAAATTAGTAAAAAAAATTTAGTGCTAGATTAATATTTTTGTTTCTCGAGCGAAAATTAGAAGTTTCATTAAACTTCAGAAACGTCGATCAGAATAGTTGAAAATAGTAAAGTTAAAAACTTCCTATATTACATGATAAAATAACAAAGTTAGAAGCTTTCATGCATTAAAAGACGATAGCCATGATATAGGTAGGAACATTAATTTATCTCCCTATATGGTAGCTTAATATCTATTTCGAGTAATTTTTAAAAGATTTAAACGAACGTTTGAGTTGTTAAAACTGTTTTACAAAATTAGAACGTTTAACAATTAAAATAGTTTTTTTTCCTTGATATAGTGGTTGGATTCAGTGAGTCTGAAGGCTGTAGATCTCTGCTAATGCTTTCACGCACCGAAAAATCCAATATTTAAAAACTGCATCAAGAATGACTGGAAAAGTAAAAAGGGGAGGAGCAGATAAAGAAAATGAACCACCAAAGCCTCTTCATTGAATAACTCACATTAGGTTTAAGGATAATCAAGCTCGAATTTTTAATATTTTATGTTTTAAATACTGAGTCTTTCATAATTAGGAAAAATTAATATACGTAACTTTTATCGATTATTAATTTCAAACGTGATATTAATATCAATAATTTGCATAGGGTTTTTTTTTTCAAAAATTCAATGTAAAAATTTTAAAATTTAGAAAAAAATTGAAAAGCAAGGTTGGAAATTAATTAATAGGGGAGATGGATGGAAGTAGGGAAAAGAGGAAGAAAACAGTTGAGGAGTATTTTGCTTGAAAGTGAGATAGAAAAGAGTAAAAATGGTTGACTTTAAAGTGGACAATAAAGGGGTTGAAAAGTGAGGAATTCTTTTTAAATATGAAAGAGACTTTTTTGGAGTAATATGAACAAGAAAAGGACAAAACTGTCTTTAAATTCTGCCTTAGATTGCGATAGAGACACGGAGCAATTTAGACTCTGATATTATGTTAAAATTTGAACTTAATTTAAATGTACTTTAAAATGTATCTTAAAAAGAGAAAGACTGTCTAATTCTTTGATTGCTTAAGGATCAAGAAACATAAATATTTGGCACTCAAAATCGTTTCTTACATATTATAATACACTCTCTATTACAATATATATTAAATATACATATAAACGGATGAATATATAGAGTTTTCTACTTAAATTGAAATAATTTTTTTGAAATTTGTATAACGATACACCAGTGCTCGTAAGAAGGCTTCTCTCTAAGGTGAAACACTCTCATACTGATATATTTTTACATTCTACAGCTTCGCCAGATTGTTTAGCTCTGTTCATCTTTGATATAAGAGCGCTCGATCACTTGAAGCGGGTTTAAACGAGAGGTTGAACAAAACTGAATGGATGGATTAGAAAGACTAAATACACAAAGCATTCGTAATGGATATTTTCTAAATTATTCAAGAGAATATTTCTATATATAAACTTTAAGTTAGTAGAAATCATCAACGTATACTACCATGATTCTCATTTTACGCGAAACAGATCTACAAATTCTTTAATTCCAGTTAGTAAAAGGGAATATAAAACTTTCACTTCAAATATTGCATCTTGTCAAGAACATAAGGAAGAAGTCGATCGCACTCAACATGCGTAAACTTCCTTTATAAATACTTACGTTTTTAGGTTCGTTGATGTTTTTGTCGGAACCAAATATACATTTAAATATCAAAATCAAACTCTATCCGATCATAATAGATCGGGTTAGTTGGGATGCTTGGAAAATATAAAAGCTTCTTGTTATGGAGAAATATATAGTTAGGAGAATTTAGTTGCTTCATTTTCTTAATAATGAAATTTGTTTGTAGCTTTGCGTGATATCAACTACTTTGTATATATCATCATGCTTTCCTCGTCACAATATATATATATATATAAAGTCTCAAATTTCTCCTTTTGCTTCCGCCATCAGCCTACCTTTTGACGCCAATAATTGGTGACTTGACGCAATGAATAAATACTCTGTAAATATTTGAAATTGAGTTTCATTAATGGGTTTACAAATATAGTCGTCGAGATAATAATTTAATGATAAAAAATAATCAAAATATTTGATTTTATGTTATAGATTTTTCTCATTGATTTTGCTCAGTTACAAGTTTATCAAATTACAGAAAGATAGCCTAATGATATATAACAGTAACTCTAGAATTCCAGCAAATAAAGAAGGCAACAAAAAGGTTTCAAGAAAAGAGATTTAAAAAAAAAACTGAAGAATGTACAGATTAAACAAACAAAATTTCAGAGCAAGAAAGAACTAACTCTACAAACTATTATTAAGGCAACCCCTAAAAGGGCTTCTTCTCAACCAAAAAAGAAAATTACTAGAGAGAAAATAGTTTATTTGCAAGTTCTTACCAAATTGTTTCTTGATGTTTTAACCATCCATGTTCATGTCTGAATCCGGTGAAAACTTGCTGCATGTTGTTTTCGTTGTCCAGTTTGTTTAACGTACTGAAGCACATATAGATTGTTGATTGTATAAACCAACTCCATTGGCGAAATGCTGCCTGTTTCTTCTTCGTTTTGTAACAACCACGAATCCTTCTCCATCATTTGCATCCGCGTCTTTTGTCTGCTTGTTTTGTTTGGCTTCGGAAACCATTTCTGTTTTTCCTTCATTTCCATATAGGATCTTTATGATTGCACTGTCATTTGCGACTGCTTCAGCTGAATTCCCGGTAAACTGATCAGGTTTCTTTTCACTAACTGGGGACTCATTTGGGGTATCTGAAGAATGCTTAACTGATTTGACTATAAAGCTAAGGAGGATTTGCCTTGCCAACTCTGCCTTTTCAGCGTCTGAACTACTCTTCTTAGGCCTGTCACCTTTAACTTCAACGATGTCCTTCTTATCGTGCTTCTCATCAGAAGAAACTTCGGGATCTGAGGGATTGGAATCTACAGAAGAATCAGAAGTAGCAATTCTTGAACCTTCTGTTGTTGTATTGGGTTGCCAAGCCCTTCTGGGAACAAATTCAGGTGCATGAGGGTTCATGATTCTAGCAGAAGGGAATGCACTTTGTTCTGAAACAGGGAATTGGTAGTTTAAGAACCCATGTTTCATGCGAAAGGTATGGTTTCCCCTGTAGTACATAGGTGATCTAGGACCACATGGAACTCTTGCAGCAACTGATGGGAAACTGACTGGCTCCGTGAGCATGCCTTGACTAGCTATCACATCATATACACTTGTGGGAGCAACAGAGTTTATTGGGTGGATCAAAGGATAGGCACCTGGACTGAAAGGTTGCGCTGCAGCTGAAAGCTTGCTCCCATTCGTTTCTGCGCATTTTTCCTGATCATTTGGAGATGATGAGTCATCCTCGAATTCCGGGGATGAATTATCTCCCTTGGTATCACTTTCATGAACTTCACCTGCATCAACTCGTCCTGTGTCTTCATGATTGGGTGATCTATCATCTACAGCAACACTTTCTATTTCATTCTCTGATGTCTCAAGTGTACTAGTGGAGAACGGGGTATCAGTTTTTGCCTCTTTTAATTCTTCTACTTTCTCCAATAAGGGCTTTAGAACCGTACCTGGTGCTGCCACAGCAACATCTTTGTATGATAAGGACTTCGAAGCTATAGCTGTGAGAGTGGTTGAACTGGAGGATACTTTCGAAATTGATGTCGGTGATACTCTAGGATCCAAAGCCTTTGCAGGCAGTTTACCCAGATCCTCTACGGTACCCATACCAGCAGCCTTTGAGTGCTTCTGCAGAGATACTTGAAGTGAAACTGTTTTAGGCATTGCTTTGTGTCCCTGTGGAGTCACTTCCTTTCCATAATTTCTGTCCCCAAGACTATTAAATTCAGAGTTTACTTTTATCTTAGCAAGATTTGGCCGTCTTCGGTTGAACTTCCTGCCAGCACCACTGCCTGATCTCCCTTTTGAATTAGCTTCTTGCCACCCTTCATCAGAGCTAACCTCTAGAGAAGCTTCCTCTATAACTGGAGGATCCTTTATGCTGCTGTTTTTTCTCATGGGTTCCTCAACTGAGACATTTTCTACCTTAGTTTCGACCCTGTTACTCTCCAATTTAGTAACAGTGATATCTGTCTCATTTCCTGTTGTGGACTCATTGCTTCCTTCAGCTTGCTGTCCTTGCTGGGATTTATCAGCTACCGGCATTACCTGACGGACAATGAGGAGAAGGTGGTTCACAGATATGAGTATGCAGCAAGAGAAACAAAAGTCAAATGCATCATTACGTAACCAATATATTTATGAATTAAAATTCTAGCCATATCTATCTAGGAGGACGTATCTACCAGTCCTTGTGCTTGTTACTAAGGCTAATTCAAAAGTTGAAGAATACTTGGTGGGGAACAAAAGATATCAATGAATAGAAAACCACCTTTGCACGTCGTTTCCTCTGTGCATCTATGGCTCTGGAATCTTGATCAGGACTTATGTAATCAAGGAGATCTGATACACTGACAGAAGAGTGAAAGGTATTTGTTCATGAGATATGTGCACTTAAATTCTAACCAAGTAATAATCTGAAAATACCACATTGGTACCTAAGGTGGCCTTTGCTAGCAATGGATGCATCTGGCTTTGGAGTGCCATTTCTTGCAGCTTCTTGCTGCTCTAGTGCTTTTGATTCAAAATATTCAAGCCATGCAGCAGCATCCTGTAGATTCATTACTATTTAATCAGTTCAAAATTTCAAAATGTCTCAACATGTTTCACGTTGATCCAAGGCACTTTATTAAGTACATATTGAAGTATTTTCTGTTCAGTATATAGCATGATCAGGTATAAAAGCCAGCAAAGCAAAGGAGTGTTAATATCAAAATCATCTACTAAGAAATTTCTAGCAAGAAAAAACTATTATTTGATATCATGAATATGCCAAAAAGGTATTTAGCAAAAAAAAAAAATGATGCCAAAAAGGGTGATCAGGATACAAATGAATGTGGGGGCAATATGATATCATGTCGGAGTTCTTTTTGGATCACCTGAGTGCGAAGATCATCTAATCCCAGCTTAGCTTGAAGAATTTGCAGCGTAGTTTGTTCGTGTTGCACACTGAGAGAATATGCTTCCATCAGCGAAAGAGCTATGGCAATGGCGTGATAGCTAGCAGCAGTCTGTCAGATGCAAAATGAACATGGTTGTTATATCTTCTAAATTGTATTAGAAACCAAGCATGCTACACTAATGTACAAATATTTCGAGAAATTTCCCATGCATGTGTGTATTTAGGAGTAAGAGTGTGCTGCATGAAAGAGAGAATCACCTGTATATGATCTGCTCCCAGTAATCTTTGGTTGCATTTAAGGGCTTCATGCAGATAGCGGAGAGCAACATGAACATTGCCCATGCCCTCTTCCATCATAGCCACGTTGATGTAAGTAGCAGCAGTATTTGGATGAGAAAGCCCACAAGTAAAATGGAGAAGGAACAAAGCACGATTCACGTATCTGTCAAATAAACCACGCCATCACGTTGAGAAGCAAGGTCAAAATACAACATACACCTCTTAGCCAAATGCGAGGAGAAACCACAAAGAAGAAGAAAATTAAAAAAAAAGAAGGAAAGACTGTGATTAAGCGAGGAAGAAAGACAAAGTTGCATCATTTAGAAACAAGTAATTCCTTTTGATAGAGCACAATCACATGTACCAAGCAAATAAATAAAATTTGAAGCATCTTTCTCAAGAAAAATTTAAATAAAGTTAACTCACTTGAGAGCCAGTTCAATATGTTGAAGACGGTAGTAGAAGACAGAAAGATCCCCGTAGCTTTTCATTGTATCAGGGTGATCAAGTCCCAGCTCCCTCTCATTGATATCCAATGCCTTTTGTTGGTATATAGTGGCCTAAAGAGGATGTAACCAGTGATTTAGGCAGAATAAAATTTGATAATGCCACAACAAATGGATGCCTATTTGCATTTCTGCTATTATATCATTAATTTTCCAATCAAGTAATCTTATACTTATACCAGTTCCATCAAGATTTCTTTATGTGGAACCAGATAATAAGGATAAAGAGGCAACGTAATTTGCTGACTAGGTAATATTTCCAAGTGCTCAAGAAGATTCAGCCTCCACACACATTTTTCTTTGATCGCTCAGAACAGATCTCGGTAAGTATAGGACTAATGCAGCAGTGGCAATAAGGATAAAGCGGGGTTCGGAACAAAGATGACAAAAATAGTCAAGTAAAAAGGAAGCAATGGAACTTTGACATGCCTGATTAAAATCTCCAGTGTGGTAGAGAACAACTGCCAGGAGACTGTATGCACTTGCTGTTGTTCGATGGTAGGGACCACACACAGCTATCATCTTTGCTAGAGCCTTCAGTTCAAGCCAGCAGAGTAAGAACCCATTTAAAATACTACCTTAACATGAATTTTTGGAGTATATCTCATTCACTTTTTTTACCTTCGTTCCATAATTAACAGCATCTTCAAGTTTCCCTTTATCTAACGCAATCTTTGATGACTCCAACAGATTTCTCCCATCAGCAGAAGAGCATCCTACATGCTGCAAAGCAACCATAAACTGAGGGTAAGGCCAGATCGAAGCTACTAAGCTGTGCACTATTAATGGAAAAACAATTTGTGTGCATTTTCTGTATTTTTGCAAGAGAAACAGAAAAAGAGAGATTCCTACTTTGCACACAGGCACCAAACTGATAATATCGGATGGTCTAAACGGGTCTGGGCTTCCCATGTCATAGTCACGTGGAGCCAACTCCAATCCAACCTGAATAGGGAGATATTTAGTCGATAGTTCAAGCAAAACAAAATTCAAGGAATTGATGAATGCAATACCTTATGACAAAGTCCACGAAGGATAGATAACTTCCTCAATTTTGGAAATTCATCATTCAGTTTCCAACAAAACCTTTTTTCCAAAAATGTCCTCAACCATTCTAAATTAAGTATCTGAACATCACTGTACTTTTGGTTATCTCCGATAATGCAGGAGCCAAGCAAGAAATTCAGGGATGCGGCAATTGCAGCTGGTAGGTCGGCCTTATTGTCAACAGATGCAATAACGGCTTTAAGTATGTGCTTAAATGCTCGAGTAATCATCTCATGGATACAAAGTGACTGTATATGGGGAAGCTTCTCTGCAAGTTCAACCTGGTTCGTGAAATAATGATAATAGCTGTCAGCATCCTATCTGTTCTTTTCATCATGCATAATGTATGGCTCAGTACTCATGTAGCACAGTTGTTAAAAAGAATCCAAGTGAAAACATTGACATGAAAAGAAACATAACTCCTGACTTATATCAAGGAGAGAGAGAGAGAGAGAGAGAGAGAGAGAGAGAGAGAGAGAGAGAGAGAGAGATCAGTTCATACCACACGACCCAAGGAACGCATTTGTAGTCCCCGGAGATGCATGAAGTCAGTCAGTGTCCGTCCATCAACTGGGGAAAGCTCAAGAGACGCAAAGTCTGTTACCTGAAAATAGACAAGGTATCGATTTTGTAACACCAAGGTAAAACAACGGAAGATTCTTAATTATGACCAAATTTAGCACTAAGCTAAATCTTACCAGCTTAGGCAAAGCAACTTCATCATAGTACTTGTGGGCCAGCTGGACAAGCTCATTAACAGACTGTTACGATAAAAATGTCATTAATTCAAAGGAGAAACCGTATAATGAAAGTTCTTTGGAAGGAATAATTAGGACAAGAAAAAGTGTTATTTACGGGACTGAGTCATTGCAATTTTTTTCCTTTTTAATTTTATACTTTTCTTCTTCTCTGTCACCCAGTAATGCTCTACAATATGTATGTGGAAAGGTACGGGAGATTGGTTAATGGTCTCTCCAAACGCCAGTTTGTAGTTTCTTTATTTAAACAAAAGTGTAACTTTTGTCTACTGAATATAACATAGGATACCTTTGTATGTAAACCAGTCCCAGTTTCTCTCAAACGTAGATATGCTTCTTTAGGAATAATTTTCCTCAATTCTGTTTCAGATTCAGACTCAGCATTATGTAGCTCTGCTGCAGTGCTTTCATCATTTGTGCTGCTGACTTTGCTGTTGTTCTCAACATTGTCATCTACACAACTTGAACTATTTGGTTTTCTTTCCCTATTTTTTAGCATTTTGAATTGCTTTCCCAGCCCTTTAACCACGGGATCAGACTTCTTATCACCACCTGACATTTTTGAACTGTTTTCTGCTGGTGTTTCCTGCTTTTGTAGATGCTGCACCCAGCAAGAACCAAGTTCCCACCTGATACTTCTGTCAGGTATATCTTCTTTACTTAACTTGTCCAGACTATCTCTAACTACTTTCTGGACCAAAATATGTGACTTCTCAAGGTTAATGTAATTGGAGTTGGGTGATTGACCTTCCCCAGATGCTTCAGAAGTGAATGACTTGTGAAGAAGAACTCTCAAGCTGCACAAGATCATATCAGAAAAGTACTAACATTAGGTGTGGCATTCGCAGAACGGCTTCAAACAACAGACCAGTTTAGACAAAGCATTGTATATTAAGTTGCATCCTACAAATTTGAACATGCAAGGTAAGTTTTGATAAAAGGTGCATGGTAGTTTTCTTTTGGTTTTGATATTGCTGTAGCATAGCTGAAAACTGATCAACATGTGATTTTCTTTAGTTGAATTTTCCATGCAAACCCAAAGTATTGGAAAACTTATCTGCCTTCTACCTTAGTTTGTATATAACTGAACTAGCTTCTTTTTGTTGGAAGAATTTCACCAACTACAAAAACTAATGCTTATACCAAATGTTTAAACCTGAAATTCTGAACAAAATCTCCATTTCCAAACTGTAACGTCATCATACATTCATGTTGGAGCAAGTTGAAACTGGGGATGAAGTGCTAGTGGATACCTATTAATATTAAGTGCATTGGCCCCTCCTTCAGGTTGATCATTGATTTCTATGTCTTGCCTCAAATTCTTTTGCTTCTTAACATCACCAACAACTTTTACTGTTGCAGTGTATCCACAGTGCCTTACAACAACAACTCCCAAGGAGGACGTATCCTGCAACAGTCTACCGTTACACTTCTTTTAAAAAGATCAAAAGGAAGTCACTGTAAGAATATAAGTAAACACAAACTTTAAAATAATTTTCCCCAAAATGAGTCTTTTGCATTCCAAAAATTTTTCTGATTGCTTCGATGCTACAAAAGTATCATACTTATAAGCATAGATGTGAAGATGTGCACTGTAGAAGCAAAGGTTACCCACATGTACAACTACACTCTCATCCGCAGTCACCCCTTTAAGTAAATTCCTTTGAGCAACTTCAGTAGAAGATTCATCAGAGGTTCTAGAGCCAATTGTTTTAACAGCTGTTTTCAAACTTGCATCTGCATCATCTCTTTTTACTGTAATAAACAAGTCCCCAATGCGATCTTCATGCATTACTGAACCTAGAGGACTTTGGCCTTTTGCAATGGAATCCATAACTTTGCCTATGGCTGAAACAGCTTTTAGCGTCGAGACTTCAACAAAAAGGTTGTGAAGCAAAAAGGCTTTCCTGTCTCGAACCACTCTCTCCTCCTCAGTTTTACAAGGAAGGCTGGCCAATATTGCAAAATCAGAAGCCCAAGGTCTTAGATCATATTCTCCATGCCTACCTTGGCCTCCACCATTGCCACCCCAGTTCTCATCTTCTGTTGGCAGGGGCACAAAGTCTGATGCAGTATCAGATACAGATGGAGGCACAAGCCAGGTATTGGCACGGAAACCATATGGAAGATTGCCGAACTGAAAAGAGAACCAAGTGCCAAAAACGTCATTAACTGGTTTTTAATTGCATGCAGTAGCTTGTAGATTTTGTATAATCTCTCACCTTGTTATGTTCCATAAATGCCTTCATTAATGAATCATAGGCCTGCATAAGCATCAAACATATTCCTTATCAGCAAACCGATTTAACCTTAGGTATTTACACAACTACAGCCGGACAAAACAGCATGTAGTTTCCAGAAAATAATCTAGCCACTGGCCACTAAATTAACTATAGCTGGAGCGTAACAAACGAATAGCTCACTCAAATGATGATCTCTGATCTTTTACAAATTATTACTATCGTTGGAGAAGTTACACAGAATCTTCTTTCAAAAATTCAAAGCTCGATACCAAAAAGGAAAACTAAATTTGGTTGCTTATAAGCATTTAAGAGATGTGCTTGAGAAAAGCACTTAAATGGTGAATACATGAAAGAAGGATGTGAATGCATAAGAATTATTTTGCAGGAAAACAGTTTATGAAGCTCAAGAAAAGGAATAGTAAAGATATCTCACATTCGCAAAGGCTTGGCTAAGCTGTTGAAGAAGATCAACCAAGGAATGGCTTCGTAAAAATTGCTTTCCCGTTGTGTAGAAGCCTTTTGTTGATGCAACCACTTGTATCAATTTTCCGTTACATATCTTAATCTGCATTCACATGCATTATCACAATCCTCAATTTCCACAACTAATTTAAACAAAATCATAAAAACTTGAGCAACAGAAACCTAAAGAGATCAAACTTTGATGAACGATGAATTTTCAGAATTATTTTACGAAATATAGATGGAAGTAGGAATCAAAAAACACCTGCATTTCAAAATGATCACCTTCACGCCCGTTTTCTCCATCCTTACGATTCATCCTCTTCAAACCTACAATTTCCACAAGATGAAGAACGCCAAAGTTTAAGATTGAATCAATAAACAGAGAAAAGAACAGAGAGTGAGAAACATGAGTAGAACCTACTTAATATTGGAGGAGTAAGGTGAGAGAAATTGAAGAATTCGTAGAAGTCGGAGAGCTTCGGAATCGGGTGTATCGCCACCATGTCGTAGCCTTCAGCCACCGGTGGCGCCGGCGTACCAGGTGCCCTGACTTCTCCATTGATCGGCGAGGATGGCCGGCTCGATGACTGAGCCTTATTATTCTTCTTAGCACGAGATTCAGCTCCTGCGGAGGCGGCAGTGGGGGAGGGTGAAGCAGCTGAGTAGGCAGCAGCATTTGCTCTCCCGCTCCCGCCCTTGGACTTGCCGAAGCGTGTCGTGCACGCGACAATGTCTAGTATCCTCCGCACGTGAGCCACCGCCTGTGTCCCCTCCGAATAATCCTCTGAGAAAGACAGGTCAGACTCAGAGTGGCATTTCCGTCATTAAAAAATAAAATTATGGGTCAAATGTATTGACCCTTTAAATGGCTGGAATAATGTGAAACATATTGGTATACTGCTATACCCGCATGAAGTAAGGCCCACGACAAACAGTAGGATGCTGTGATTTTCACCAATCCCTATCAGCCACGTGTATCATTTATTTCTTTAACTCAAATACTTACAAATTCTCATACCACTTTTAATTAAAAAAATTTATTTATTTTAACGAAATTGAAAATAAAAATTTTACAAATATAACTCTTTTAATATAATAATGAAGATTCTCTTTATTTCTTTAACACTTACCTAATAACATTCTTAATATAATATTTTATCAATAAAATATACTTAATTAAAATATAACACGAAATATTACAAACGTTTTATACTAACCAAATCATGAATTTTTATCATCAACTAATTCATAAAGTACTCGAGAATACAAGGCAGTAAATCCTCGTTCTTTAAGTGACTCGAACACATGACTTCTCACTTGATAAGTTAAATAAAAATGCTTAAATAAGAAGAATCACGTCATTAGACCACACCACTTTTCTCGTTTTAAAAAAACAAAAAACATTTTGAAAAGGATTGAGGACAAAAAAATGGGGGTTGTTTTTTAGTTTGGTCCGATGAATATATAACCAACTGGTCCAGCCAAGTACTTTTTTTTTTTTTTGTTAATAAATTCAGCTAATAAATATATATATATATATATATCCCATTTGTAGGTAGCTTGAAGAAACCTAGAAAAAGTAATTCCCAAAAACTTTTGAAAAAATTGCCTTTGAGGGTAAGTTTTTTAGAAGAAAATAAAAGAAAAAGCCAAAAAACTTTTCTTGGGAGTACCTCAAAGTCTGTACAAAGCATCTTTCTGTTCAATCATCAAGTATATGCCTATACAGCCGTTATTCAACTTAGAGGACAAAAAAAAAGTTAAAAAATTAAAAATTAAAAAAAAATCACCAGGTTGTACTTAGAATAATATTTTGTTTTAAAAATTAAATACGTGTCACAACTTACTCTTATTTATTTTAGTTTTGTGAAGACGAAGAAAAAAATTCGACTATGGCAATAAAGAATCAAATTATCACTATATTTCAAATGCAGAATAATTTCAAGGAGTTATGAGTTTTTTTTTACTAATTGGAACTATAATTCGTGAGAGAATATGTGAATTTGAAAACTAAAAATCTTATAATATATTAATACAGATAAAATACATTATATATAATAGTTTAAATTTAATAAATCTAATTACCGCCCCTATTTATGGGAATTATTATTAAAAAAATAAACGTCAATATATAGTTTGGGACACGCAAAAAACTCAATTATGCAGTAACCCATTATAATAAAGTTTTAAAACTTTTAAAACGACAAATTTCGTCATGAAAATGGAATGATTAACAATAAAAAAAAACATTAAATTTAAAAATGTGAGAGGTTAAGAGGGATGGGATTGAAATTGAAGAAGAGTTTAAAGCAGAAGAAATTGGTAAAATGGAAGGAAGGAATTATGAATATGATGACCTACCTTCAACCATCCTCAGCAAACACGGCTTGAGAGTGACTACTTCCAACTTGTCATTCAATTTTTGTCCTTTAACCTGTTTAAATTATTACCCATTTTTTTCTTTAATTAATTCAATATTTAATTAAACTAAAAAACAAAAGAAAAAAAAATCAATATGGGTTTTTGAGATTCATAATTACCTCATGAGATAGTGAATAGTTTGTTAGGTGACATGTTTCAACATTGGCTGCAATTAATTTCTTCACATCAAGTATCTTGTCTGTTGAGATTCCCTTCATATAACCAAAAAAACAACACATTAATTAATCAACAAAATCGCTCACTGGAAATGCCTGATAAGATAGATTGAATGTTTCTTTAATCCAAAAAAAACCCAGAAATTAACTAACATCAGGCGTTAATCCCGAGTGAAGAAACTTTCAATCTCATGAAGAATTTGAATTAGATAAGTACCTTAAGAATGACTTGAGTTTCATAAGGAGTGATGACAGTGATGTCAAGAACACTGGGGACAACTGCAAAAATGACCAATAAATTGAATCAATGGAGAAGATATAAGAAACCCAAATGAGTTTCAATTCAATAGAGACGAATGAATCTCTCTTTCTCTTTCTATATATATATATATATAAGTGTTTGATGAAATTAAATTAAAACCTTTCTCTTCTTTCTTCTTCTTATCTGATGCCTTAGCTTTGTTCCCTTTGCCCCTACCAGATTTTGGGGCCATATCTTGCCTTTTCCTTTTTTCAATCCCTTTTGGAATCAAAATTCAGAGCAAAAATTTTGGATTAGAAAAAAGGGCTTGTAATTAATTTAATTAATGGCCATGCAAAGAGAGGGAAAGAAGAAGAAGAACAGAGAGAGAGAGAGAAGAATGTAGAAAGTGAGAAGGAAGGGGTTGTGCTGATAATGGAAGGAAATTTGAAGAAGAGAAGAAGATAGGATAAGGGTTTAAAATTTCACCCCTTCTCGTGGATTTGTAAGAAATCCTGACCTCTCCTTCTTGCTCTGCTTTGATTGCCCCCACGCCTATCTTTCTCTATCTTTCTTTCTTTCTCTTTTTTTCTTTTTTTTCTTTTTTTTCTCTCACACACAAAAACACAAACACTTGGTGCTCTCTCTCTCTCTCTCTCTCTCTCTCTCTCTCTCTCTCTCTCTCTCTCTCTCTCTCTCTCTCTCTCTCTAACCCCTCACACGCAAAATGTGAAGCTGTATTTTAAGGAGAAGAATAGCCCATGCATTGAGACAAAAAAACAGACCACTATCTTTAGTCTGATAGCGCGACTCCACACTTAAATATCAGTTACATGAAAAGTTCTGAACTCAAATTATACATACAATGAGTAGGTTAATAATGTACGCCAATTTTGCTGTTGAGAATCTCATATCGGCTAATTAAATAAAATAATTACTCTTTCTAGTTGGGCATCCTTATAAAGACTTGAGCAGTCTTCCCCTCTTGAAGTGATGGAAATAAAAAAACAAAAATGGTGGAGGGTAGGATTGGAGGGGTAAGGTGACCGATAAATTTGTGACATGTGGAGGGGAAATGGGTTGTGGAATTGCTGGAAATTGGAAGGGCCGTTTTTTCTTGTTTTTTCAAGTGTTTGGGACTTCATTTTCTCAACCATTTTGGAGCTGTTTTTGAGACTACAATTTTGGCATTTTTGTATCAATTTTATTAGAGGTTTTTATTTTTTTATTTTTCAATGTTTATTATTAGATTAATCCGAAGTGTTTTTGTACAAATTTTATGTTAATTAGTGTTTGAAAACGTAACTTTTATAAAAATATTTTTTCTTTTTCGTATGAAAATGTATTTTGAAAAACTTTGGTCATGATTCATGAATATGTCTAATCTATGTTTTGAATTTGAGTGTATAATAAATTAATATAGATAAAATATAATATATATAGTAATTTAACTTAAATAAATTTTATAAAATTTAAAATTATATAAAAAAAATTAGTATGCATGATTCATGAATACTTATTCATTTCATTAGTTTTTTTAGGTACATTTTGTTAGATTAATGATCATAAAATGCAAAATAAGAATTACTACTAATAATTTTTTATGGAAATTATTAATAATATTGTTAAGGTAATTAACTTCGTGACAATGTGGTAGTTTTTAGTTGGTTAGAAACATTTTTCCTCAATATATATAAAAAAAAAATAACTTTTTATTCAAACATCGAGAGTTCTGTGTTACTTTTTATTTAAAATTAATATTTTACTCATATTAATTATCATTTAAGTGTATCAATTTTAAATATTTATTAAAAGTATGTAATACCTTAAACTACATTAATTATGCAAACTTAAATGTAAATTAAATTTCTTATTTATGTTAATTTTTTTTAAATACAACGATTTTCTATAATGTTTTAAATTTCATAAGTTCAATTATATTTAAATTATTATATATGACTCGACTCATCTACTAGAGTGGACACTACTGTCTATGCAAGAAAAGCTGGGAGCGAGCCTTATATCCTGATCCAACATCTATATTTGGAATAAGTTCTTCACAGATCTCGATTTATTATATTTCTTTAATCAATATTTATTTATATTAACCTGTGTTCCGTGTGCACATTAAATTTTTTTTTTTAAGGACTATGGTAGGTATTTATTTACTAATTTTGACATTCCTCATTATAGCCTATCAATTTTTTTCAAGTTAGCCATGTTATGAAATGCATCATAATTAATATTTGAGTAGGTAATGAATCAATGCCTTAGGTTCCAAAAACAAAAATTACTTATTTTACATTTATTTTTTATAACATATACAACTTCTATCAAATTAATATAAATAATAAATTATACAACACTTCAATATCTATAGAAACAATAAATTATCTTTAATAACATTATTTGTAAATTTTTTGTTATTTCTATCAAAATAATTAGCATCAAATTGCATATATTTAAAAATATATCCCTAACAAAGCCGGACATGTTCTTAAGTTAATTAAATTCTAAAATATTGAGCAAAAAATATTAAATTCTAAAATAATATATTTAATTATGGTGTCAAATTAAATGCACGTTTAAGTGTTTCAAGTTATAAAGTAAAGCAAAACTATAAAGTTCTTAAATGCTATAACATCAATCCTTTTTTTTTTTTTTTTTGAAGGGCAACTCTTTCATTTTCATACATATACTTTTGTACATATTAGCAAAATAAGGCAATTAAATTCATGATTTTTCCCCTCAAAATATGTTATTTTTAATAACTCTGAATCCGATAGTTATAAACTAATGCTGGAAGGATCAAAAGGTACAATGCTCAAACACAGTTTGGCGTACGGCATTAAACCACTCTCCAGCTCAAAATCAAGAATGTTAAGTGAAGATATCTAAGTGAGGGGGTCGTGCCATCGAACAACTCTAACTCAGGATCATATAATACATTTTCTTTAATAGTAACTTCATTTTAAAGTTATATAGAAATCCAATCAAAACAAGGCTCAAAACAACAATACAGTTTAGCGTACGACATTAAACTACTCTCCGACTCGAAATCAAGAATGTCAGGTGGAAATACCTAAGTGAGGGAGTCCTGCCATCAAACAAATATAACTCATGATCGTATAATACATCTTTTAATATACTTTCTTTAATAGTAACTTTCTTTTAAAATTATCTAAAGGTCTAATCAAATCGCTCATAGTCATTAAAAGTCAAAATATATGCTAGCTCCTTAAAATAAAATCTCTAAAATATTAATTTTTATTTTTTCATAAAGGATTATCATTAAAAAGTATAGATACAAATTAAATATAATATTTTATATAGATTAAATTATTGAATAATAAAAGAATGTGAAAAAGGAAAAGTGCCAATTATTGGGTCAAAATTGTGTAAAGAAAAGATAAATAGCAACAGCCAAACACAACGTAGAAAATTAAAATTTTATGGCGCACGTTGCTCACGTGCTCTGCATCACTTTATTTTTCATGATGATGATAATATTAATATAATGTATTGTCGTCAAATTAATATTAGTAATAATACTACTATTTATTTATTTTTTGAAAAAAAAATTACAAAACAAAATAAGGAGACAAAAACTATATATATAAAAATCCTAGTAAATTCTATTGCTTGTTAATAATATTTTAATTAGCAAAAATGTTGTATTATTTTTTAATTAATGAGTTAATTTTATTAATAATTTGTTGGTTAAGAAAATATAATATAATTTATTAATATTCTAATATTCCTAGTAGAGATCCGATTAACACAAGATTTTTAAGTGTACAAATTTACATAAAAATCTGATGCTTGCTATGCTAGCTGTCTTCTTCCAACATCCATGGCGGCCTTCATTCATTCTGTCTACAGAATTTTTTATTTTTTTATTTTTTTATTTTTTTTCCAATTTTATAGCATAGGCTTCGTAATCGTGATTTTTTCCGTTAGAATATTCGCAGATTTCGATATCAATCGTACTTACTTTTGAATCGATTTCCAGTTCCATATTGAGGATTCTTCCCCTTCTTTCAATTATGTTATATATATATATATATTTAATATTGAAAGACGGAATTAAGAGTGGCTTGGGTGAACTCGAGTCCTTCGAAAAATTTTAAAAATTTTAGAAATTATGAATTTTTTATATTTAAGTTCCTGAATAGTTTTGTACTTGAAATGCATCAATTTTATAGAAGAAATTATAATAAAATTTTTATTATTTTTCAGCCCTTAAACTTTTTGTTGTGTTTCTGTTATTGTTAATATCGAGAGACGTAACGAGGAGTGGCTCGGGTGAACATCTCTCGAAAAATTTTAAAAGCTTTAAAAATTATAGATTTTTTACATTTAAGTCCCTCAGATTTTGGAATTATTTGAATATTTTTGTACTTTAAATGCATCCATTTTATAGACGAAATTCTAGTAAAATTTTTATTATTCTTCAGCCTCTAAACTTTTTGTTATGTTTCTGTTACTGTTAATATGTATTTAAAATTATGTATTTAAAGTTTAGATTCTGTTGTTTATTATTTTTTTATCAGAGTTGGATTAATTGATTAGTTTGGATCACTAGAAAAGGGGTGCCTTATTACAAAAGGGGTCGACTAGGCTCAGACGACTCGATCTGCTTAAATCTCCTATTGGGCCTTAAGCCCAATTATAGAAGGCTTTAACATTTATAGGAAGTTTTAACTCTAGTTAATTCAGAGAGTAATTGAATTTTTGACTGTAGTCGTATTTTGAGTTTGGGTTAGTTATACACAATTGAAAGTCGGTTAAAATTGAGTTAAAAGAACAAAACATATGAACAAATAATGAACAAAAGGGATAGAGAATAGAATAAATGGATGAATCATAGAGAAAGTAGGCTTCAAAGATTTGCCGGAAAAATATTCCTCATTTGTATAAAATTTATTATTTTGTTCCCTTTTTAGATGAGAACGGTTGAGAATCTCACATAAGTAAGTATATATTTGAGTTGTGACCATTTTTTAAAGGTAAAATCGTTTGAACATTTATCGATATACAAGAAAATGATGAATATGAACGAAATTGGAAACAAATTCACTGTTCAATTCAAGAAATTTTATCTTGGTTAACGAGTAATTTATGTTCATCACATAAATTACACTTTGACTAATGATATTAAAATACATGGATAAAATATGTGCAATGACTCTAGTTGCTAATTATATTTAGTAAATGACATACCTTTTTAATTCATGTATTTTAATATCATTCGTTTTTTTAATCCATGCACTGTTTCTAGATAAAATTTCGAAGACTCTCCTCACTTGGGCAGGTTTGAACCTTTCCTATGTGGGAAGACTAAAAGTTAATTCTTCGGTTGTGCGACGAATCCAATGTTTTTGGCTTGGTGTTTTACCTATATCGGCAGCGGTCATTGATACGGTGACGTGCTTATGTAGAAGATTTTTTTGGAGAGACAATAATGCAAAGGTTTCATGGGCCACATTGTGTCTTGACAAACAGCATGAAAGGCTGGGACTAAGAGATATTAGAAAATGGAACGATGAACTTTTTTCCAAAGCCCTTTGGAATATCTATGCCAAGAAGGATACACTTTAGTGCAGATGGATCAACTATTTCTACATTAAACAGGGAACAATTTAGGAGGCATAGGCGAAGAAAGACATCCCACCACTTCTCAAGAGATTGCTGGCCATCCGAGACAACTTGGTTCAAGCCAAGGGCTCTATTGCAGGGGTAATTGAGAAGATATCAACGTGGTTTCGAGGAGACAACTTTCTAACATATGAGGCTTATGAATATTTTGGACCGAAGGGGCAGAAGAAGATCTGGAACAAAATTGTCTGGAATTCCTGTTTTCCACCCAAATTCTCTTTTATCTTGTGACTAGTCATGGGGAGACTGTCAACGAAGGATAGACTACTCTTCTTAGAAATGGATAGGACTTGCATATTATGTAGCTAGCAGGAGGAGAACATTTCACATCTCTTCTTTACTTGTCCTTTTACTACAGATATATGGAAGAGCATCAAAGAGTGGGTGGGACTTAGAAAGGATATGTCGACCATTCGGAGTAGCTTGAAATAGGTTTTTTACATTCAAGCCCCCCAGATTTTAGAATTGTTTGAATAGTTTTGTACTTGGAATGTATCCATTTTATAGACGAAATTCTAACAAAATTTTTATTGTTCTTCAGCCCCCCAGACTTTTTGTTTTGTTTTCACGCACTGTTAATATGTATTTAAAATTATGTATTTAAAGTTTAGATTCTGTTGCCTATTGCCTTTTTATCATAGTTGGATCAATTGATTCTTTTGGATCACTAGAGAAGGGTTGCCTCCTTGCAAAAGGGGTCGACCAGGCTGAGACGACTTGATCTGCTCAGGTCTCCTATTGAGCCCTAAGCCCACTTATAGAAGGGTTTAACATTTATAGGAAGCTTTAACTCTCGTTAATTCAAACAGTAATAAATTTTTTTTACAGTAGTTAGATTTTGAGTTTAGGTTAGTTATACACATTTGAAAGTTGGTTAAAATTGAGTCAAAAGACCAAAACATATGTAAAAAAAAAAAAATGAACAAAAGAGATAGAGAATAGAATAAATGGATGAATCATAGAGAAAGTAGGCTTCAAAGATTCTTGCCGGAAAAATATTCCTCATTTGTATAAATTTTATTGCTTTGTCCCCTTTCTAGATGAGAACGGTTGAGAATCTCACATAAATAAGCATATATTTGATTTGTAACTATTTTTTAAAGGTAAAATCGTTTGAACGTTTATTGATGTACATGAAAATGAATATGAACGAAATTGGAGATAAACTAACTGTTCAATTCAAGAAATTTTATCTTGGTTAACGAGTAATTTGTGTTCATCATATAAATTACACTTTTGACTAATAATACTAAAATACATGGATAAAATATGTGCAATGACCCTAGTTGTTGATTATATTTAGTAAATGACATGGCCTTTTTAATTCATGTGTTTTAATATCATTCGTTTTTTTAATCCATGCACCGTTTCTTGATAAAATTTCGAAGACTCTCCTCACTTGGGCAGGTTTGAACCTTTCCTATGTGGGAAGACTAGAAGTTATTTCTTCGGTTGTGCGACGAATCCAATGTTTTTGGCTTGGTGTTTTACCTATATTGACAGCGGTCCTTGATAGGGTGACATGCTTAAGTAGAAGATTTTTATGGGCAGACAGTAATGCAAAGGTTTCATGGGCCACATTGTGTCTTGGCAAACAACATGGAGGGCTGGGATTAAGAGACACTAGAAAATGGAACGATGCACTTTTTTCTAAAGCTCTTTGGAATATCCATACCAAGAATGATACACTTTGGTGCAGGTGGATCCACCATTTCTACATTAAACATGGAATAATTTGGGAGACAGAGGCGAAGAAAGACACCCCACCACTTCTCAAGAGATTGCTGGCCATCCGAGACAGCTTGGTTCAAGGCAATGGCTCTATTGCAGGGGCAATTGAGAAAATATCAGTGTGGTTTCGAGGAGGCAACTTTATACCATCAGTTACGATATTGATAAGGGTAAAATTGGAACACCAAAAAATTTACCCCTAAAACCTTACCCCTTTTGCCTCCCACTCCCACGTGACTGAATTGCAAATTATTACTGTGAAATTCCATAATTTACCTCACAATAATAAATTAGGGAAAAAACTTAGCGACAGTAAAATACTAGGGGTAATTTGAAATTTCACAAGGGAGGAAAAAGGGAATCGGGTTTTGGAGGAATTTTTTTTGGTATTCCAATTTTACCCTTGTCAATATGGCACTTGGGGGTGGAAATGGACGATAAGATTATTTAAAATACAAATAAAAAGACTTGGAACTATAATAGCTGAAAAATATCTTTTGGGATCAAAATAAAATTGGCCTAACTTTAGGGACCAAAAAGGCAATTTTTCCTAAGAAGAAATATAAATAAAACCATCGGAATACTTAAAAAAAGAAAAAAAAAAAAGAGAAAAAAAGTGTTAACACAGTCACAGCTACCAAAAGCGCGCCAAACAGAAACCTCCACTGCAGAGACTGAACAATGCCGGAGCTTCCTGAGGTAGAGGCAGCTCGAAGAGCGATTGAAGACCACTGTATAGGCAAGAAGATCATCAAATCCATAATCGCCGACGATTCCAAGGTCATCGACGGCGTCTCTGCCAAGGACTTCGAGGCCTCTTTAAATGGTAAAACCATCGTTGCCGCTCACCGTAAGGGCAAGAACATGTGGCTCCAGCTTGATTCCCCTCCTTTTCCTTCTTTCCAGTTCGGTAATACTTTCAATTCCTATTTTCTTATATTACAACTTTCAACTTTTTTGATTGAATAATAAACCCTAGTTTTTTTTGTGCAACGAAAAGTTCCACATTTTTTTAAGGTTATCCGTAATTTTGTTTTCTCCTGGTTTCGCTTTTCCATTTCTTAATTGATTTATACTTTCTCAGGCATGGCTGGCGCCGTATACATCAAGGGAGTTGCAGTTACGAAGTATAAAAGGCGAGTGCTCTTCCTTGGGTTTTGTAGTTTAGAATGTAGCTGGTATCCATGTTTTTTATTGCAATTACACGGACAGACAAAGGCTGATTATGCTTTGCTTGAGATTTGCTGAAAGAGTCTTGACATAACTGTACATAAGTAGTGTATGTTAATACTCAAATATGGAGTATTAAAATGATGCAGACAGATTTATTTTCTTGATTTTCAGAAGTTTGCATAAAATAATGATGAGCTTTCTTGTTCCTTACAGGTCTGCTGTCAAAGATACCGATGAGTGGCCTTCGAAATACTCCAAATTTTTTGTTGAAGTAAGAAATCTCCATCCATTAGACTGTCCCTTATTTGAATTCCACCATGATCTAATTGCGTTGGTGTAACTCTTTATGTGATGGGGTACTCACCCAATAACCTCACAGCTTCTCTTTATCATCATCTTTCTTTCTTCTTTTGTTTATTGAGAAGTAAAAGTAAGAGTCAAGACTGTCTTATGTATACTTATGCAGGTGTAAGAGAATTTAATTTATTTATCACCAATCCTTTGACATGCTTTTTCCTCCCCTGCTTCTCATGTGCAGTTAAATGATGGTTTAGAGCTCTCTTTCACTGACAAAAGACGATTTGCAAAAGTCCGCTTGCTTGAAAATGTATCAAATACTCCTTACCGAACTGAAACTGTTTTGTGTGCTTTCTTCCTGAAACAGGCATACCTAAGGTCCTTTGGATTTATTTTTTTGGCAGCCAGTTGCAGTTCCCCCAATATCAGAGCTTGGGCCTGATGCATTACTGGAGCCTATGATAGTCGATGAATTTTACAATAAATTGCAGAAGAAGAATATTGGTATCAAGGCTCTTTTACTTGACCAGGTTGTAGAATTGGCTGCTATCTCAGTATTTCTTAGAATGGAGCACAATCCATGTAGAGTTTCTTAATATGCATGGCTAATCCTCTTTCTGCTTCCCTCCATTAGAAATTTCATGTATATGAATTATGCAACTGGTTATTTACTTATTTCATGAAAACTTATGTTTGCATTTCTTTTACCGAATGCTTATTGTATAATCAATAAATCTTCCCTGATGAACTTGTATGATGTTGGGATTGGGATTTCTGAACGAATACTTAATTGGGATTTCTGTGCATATTAGAGTTGAGGTTTCTAACTATTGTTTGCCTCTGCAGGGGTTTATTTCCGGCATTGGCAACTGGATTGCAGATGAAGTTCTTTATCAGGTCAGTTTGCTGTCGAGTTTATTCATTGGTTTTCATACTATTTGTTTGATTGCTCTAGAGTATGTTTGTTTGCACATAATTCCTTCCCAAGAAACGGGGAAAAAGAAGTCCTTTTAGTTACAAACAAGCATCTAAAAGAAAGGTTTCTGCACATTGTCACTCAATTTCTTTGATTTCTAATTTTCGTTTTTATAGTTGTTTGAATACACGATGTTTTCAATACTATGGTTGAGAATTTGACAAGCATCTTCGGGGGGGTGGTGGAAACGAAATTGACAAGGGTCTACTTGAATTTGAACTGATGTTTTGGGATATCGTTGCGTTGTGTATCTACTTTTGGCCCGTTAAAGAATTCCTGTTTCACAGTTACTCGTTTTCTACTTTTGCTTTTGGCATGTCTTTGAACAGGCAAGGATTCATCCTCTGCAATCTGCGTCTAGCTTGTCTAAAGAGAAGTGTGGAACTTTGCTCAGTACAATCAATGAGGTTGGTATCGTTTCTTACAGATCGACTGTACTGACATTCTTTTCCACCTTGCATTATTCATTCTTGAATTTGTGGAGATTATACTTTTAGGTTATTCTATTTGCGGTTAAAGTTGATGCAAACTGCAGTAGATTCCCTCCTCAATGGTTGTTTCATTTTCGCTGGGGCAAAAGGCCTGGAAAAGTTAGTGGTGAGATATTTTAAATATATCTGGCCATATTTTTACAAAAATGATTTATTTTACAGGTTATTTCAAAAGCTGTTGATGTTGGGGCAGATAGTAGTCAGTTTCCCAGTAATTGGATTTTCCACTTCCGGGAAAAGAAACCTGGCAAGGCTTTCGTTGATGGTTCGGCTCCTCACTCATGTGATATATATTATTGCCGATTTCATGGTTAAGTTCTCATCGGTTCAATATTTCTGTGACTCCCATCCATCTTGAAGCCACTAAGGGGCATTTTGAATATGCACCATAGAGCCCTCGGAAAAGGCATAGAGATGAATATAAAGTTCTGTGCACGAGTTTTTTCTCTTGTGCACTTTATTGTTCTGCAATTTTCTTTGTTTGAAGTTAATGTTCTGCTGAATAATTAGAATTACTTTTTGGCAGGGAAGAAGATTGAGTTTATTACTGCTGGTGGCCGGGTATGTTTATGTAACTCTTCGTTTAATTAATACCTCCTGTTTCTTATCTGAAAATGGGAATGGGTTTGGGTTTTGTCTCAGACAACAGCCTATGTACCAGATCTACAACAGCTAAGTGGAGCTCAAGCCACTAAAGCACCAAAGAAATCAGCAAAGAGAACCAAAGAGAGTAATAGTGATGATGAGCCAGAAAGTGAGAAAGAAGGAAAAGTCAAGAAAACAACAAAAAGAGATAAGAGGACCTCTTCGAAGCAAAAATTACATGGAAGCTCCAAAGCTAGCAACCATGATGAGAATGATAGCGGATCTGATGATGAAGATTTGAAGGCAACTGCAAGCAAGAAGCCTCCTACAAGAAATAATACCAAGAGAAACAACAACAAAGGCACCGTAGGTAAGAAAACAAAAGCTGCGCCTAAAAAACGAAAACCAGCAGAAAGTGATGATTCTGCTGAGGACGAGAATGAAGAAGAAGAAGAAGAATCAAAGTCAGAGAAGACATCCAGGAGAAAGCCTGTATCCATTCAAAACAAGAAGCAGATGAAAAAGAAAGCAAAATAGTTGAGCAGAGTTTCGAGGTACCTCTGTAGAAGCCAGTTAATTTTGTTTTGAAGGGAGATTAGAAAAATCTTATATGTAAACTTCCCTTGATTACTTTTGCAATCTTAAATCCTTCTATTTACATCGACACAATTTCGTTATGACCATTAAATATTCATTTTCTCAGAAGTTTGCTAAGAATGTCTAATCTGATATTTCACATGTATAATCATAATTTTTGAACTGTACTAATCGAAAAGGTTCATATTACCGATCTGATCATCTGCGCAAAATTGACTTCAGAGGAATGCTCTCAAAGCCTCAACTACTTTCTCGGGCCTGTTAAGAAGATAGATATAAAGTGAGAACCAAGAAGGAAATACAGTATGGATAGAGTTGTATATAGGAGTTAATACCAGTCCTCTTGTGGCATATGGCCTGCACCTTCAATCAACTTAAGCTTGATAATCTCTGGATTTCCTTTTTGAAATTCTTCTGCCACTGATTGAGGAAGATACTTGTCTGAAATACCCCAAGCCACTAAGATTGGTTTATCCCAGCTGAAAACAGCAAGAAAATGATCACCACTAGAACAAATCTTTTCCATGATTTAACTTGCAAAGACCAAAATTATTATAACATCTATGAAGCTTAGCTTAAGAAAAGACTAGTGAACCCATTGTTATCTGTAGTCTCTTATTACTTTATTTCACTGGACTATAGACAGAGAAGACAACAATATTATAGTATACTTGTTTAAGCCTTATAAGGTGATATTATACCTTCCAGATGCAAAGCCAGCTGATATTTGGCTCAACATTTTGTTGAAGTTCACTTTTTTGGCAGCTTCAAGCAGGGCTGGGGCACCAAAACATGTTACTTTGAGGATAGGGGAAGCACTAATAATGCATGTCACTTTCTATAACAAGGTTGGTGCAAGATTCTTAGAAGTACTAACTGAAAATTCGTCAAACAATACTGTTGTGTATAATATGACAGAGGGTAATCAGGAAGAATAACGGACCAAATCCTGGGCCACCGCTTGACAAATATGGTAATCTGTACACCTCAGCCTTCTCTATCTTCAAAGCATAGCTGCCATAAAAGCATTTGACATGTGAACAAGGTGCACATATTGCAGTAAGATTTCAAATCTCAAAAGAAAATGACAGTATTCTAGTAGCTCAGAAGGTAAAACCTGTGTTGCATGCTTTACATAAGGTTATACACATACTAGGCTTATATGAGGGGGGGTGGGGTGGGGGGAAGTTGGTATTCCTTGAAGGCTATTTGAAATTATGAAGTAATAATAGCAGAAAATTCTATTGTTTCTTTGAAACTGAAAAGGATGAAAATTATAGCTCAAATGATAGGAGAAGTGATTGAGGACAGTCAACTTGACCTCATGTTGGGAAAACATTTCAAATCTCATATAATCTAGTTCACAAACACATGCTGCTTCAAAAGTTTTTCTTCAATTATTATCGTTTGATTTTGATGTTATCTTTAAAAAGTACCTTCCGGCAATGCATAATTTTAAAGACAATAACACCTTTATAAATCATTTACAAAAACTTCATTCATTTCTTACAGAAACAAACTCATTCTCATACACAAGCATGAACATAATTTGAGTAATTTCCATGTCAATGTTTGAGGCAATTTTTCAATTGTACATTTACTTTGTGGTGAGCTCTTACATATCTGCTGGATCTCATCATCTCTTACAAAAGATAGCATATTCTTTCTTAATCAATGTATGATAGCTTTTCTCTGAACATAATAAATTTTGCTAGCTGATTTTTATATCTTTCAGATAGTCTCCCTATACATCCAAGAACAGAAAATTTTGGCCCCAATTCAATTCAAATAAAAATATATTTTTATGCAATGTAGTTCAAAGATGAATTCTAGATACATACGCGCTACCTGCTTCAATAAATCGCTCAGCCATTATAGCATTCTGGCAGGTAAACTCTCCAAGGAGTGGAATCCTGGTTAAACAAGGGGGAAAAGGTGATGAAATAGTCAGCCAATTGATAACATTGGCAAGAAAAATACATGTCACTTAGTGATCAGAGGGGGAAAAATTTAGGGATGGGCTTGTGTCTGAGACTATAGAGATAAAGATGCTGAATGAACCACATACTTTTTTTCTTAATTTTTTATTTTATTTAAAAAAACACCAATATATTCTTAAAGAAAATAATAACACCAATATATTGGTGTTCTTAAAGAAAAAACACCAATAGTACTTTATGAGATTGACAGCATATGAGAAGAAAAGTGAATGTGATTAGCGGCAAGTGAATGTGAAGAAAAAAATATAACAGCATATGAGATCAAGAAAATAATAAATTTCAAAATGAAAAGCAAAAAATGCCCAATAGTCCCTGTTTCCCAAGCATAAAGATTGTTTCAAAATGTTGAGAGAACACTGGAGAACAGAAGAAAGATTCAATAAGTTTCAGTGTATGTGTTTCTAGAGCTACTATAATCAGAAGCATTATATCCTTATCAGAAAAGTGTTTTTTTCCCATAACATTACTGTTAAATGCACAGTATTTTCACTTCAAACTATTTATTGGTCGATACTAAACCTGAGTTGTTGAAAGAGGCCAGGAAGGGGAGATGAAACAGTCAATGGAGTGTTCAAAATTGTAAGCTTTGATATTCTGCTGGGGTTTTTCAAAGCCCAAGTCAATCCATAAGAACCTACAAGAAATCCCTGCATGAAATGGAATAGATGCATAGTTTGACTTCACAGTATCTGGAAAATGTTGTAAAACTTCATTTCATATTGAGAGAAGTGCGACAAGAACACAAATCACTTGCAATGTGGCATGAATTCCAATGTAAATAGAGTAGGTTTGCAGATAGAAAGTGACATATCTTCAAATAGAGAGTATCATTACATAAAACTCTTCACAGACCTGAACAACAAGGAAGAATGGAGATTGAACACCAAGAACATCTAGCAAATTATCAAATGCATCATGAAACTCCTTTTCTGTGACAATGAGCAGAAAGTGAGACACTCAATAGGAGAGCAGGGAAGAGAACACTTCTTAAAACTGAAAAGAAAACCATGATATAAGACATATGGGGTGCTGAAAGTGCTAACCTGTGTAATCAAAACCATATCCAGGCTGTGGCTTGTCACTAAACCCAAATCCTATCCAGTCAGGTGCAAAGCAGTGAAAGCCAGAATCTGACATCTAGGAAAGAAAGGAGAAAAGATTCCAATGAAAAATTACTACAGGTTAAATTGGAAACCACTATATCTAAAAGAACAAAACAATAACAGTTCAAACTGATGAATCAATTAGTTAATCCTGGAGAAGCACCTAGATGACTACATCCTGACTGTGCACTGCATTTCCTACCCTGCTTAGTATGAAGCAGTACTATCATATCTACCATGAAGAGAACCTAGTTGCTGCTTTAAGGTTGATCTTCGTCTTTTGCTTTAAAATTAAAACACACAGAAATATAGATACATGAAAAGAGATGCACAATGCTGTTTTGTACTTCATTTGTGATAAGCACATTATAATTTGCTCGAGGACAAAACTGTTTGTTCACTCAAGGACAAAATAAAAGAACTGGTAATAAAATAATTACGAAAAGGAATGACTACAAGAGCACCATAGCTTAGTCTTTGTGAAAGGTTACATAGCACCATAACTTCAAAGTCAAGACTTGGATTAGGAACAGGATCAGACCTGAGACATAACATTTCGATAACTGAAAGATTGTGTTGGAGCGCCATGAAGGAAGACAATAGTTCCTCGTCTGGTCTCAGGTGATCCTGCAAAAAGGAAGATCAATTTTCTTAAATCCTGTGTAAGAAGATAATTTACAGAAGGAGAATCCAAATTGGACCTGTTTCTCTAACAAACCATCTCAAGCCTCCAGATTTTATGGTGGAGCCATATTCCCTTCCCTTGTCTTCTATTCTCTGAACAGCAGTACATAATACATATGAAATCAGCCTCCAAATCATCCAAACCACATGAAATGAGAAATTATTCTGCAAAATGAATCCCCCCACCCCCACCCCAATTGCATTTTAAAGCATAATCTACCTGCTCAAGTTCCACTGAATTTATTTAAACAGAACAAGAGTGTAGTAGTATGCTGTAAAAAGCAAAGCACTTTACACTTCAAGTTTTATAGTCAAAAGAAAAAAGGCTTCCTCCGATGTCCAGACTCAAATGTATCAAGATAACACGAGAAATTTAAGCAACTCTCCAGCTTTAGACTAGATATATAATAATTTCGAGATTGATCGACAAGGTAAATTATCCTCAACGGTTAGCAACTATCATACAAGATTACCGTGAATATCCATTTCCATTTCTGAATAAAGAAAAAAAAACCATACGTTCAAAAGACTTTTAAAAAAAAAAGTGACACTTTTCTTGGTCAACATAGTAAAATCAATCTACAGTCAAAATGCATGAACTCTTTCACTGAAATTGCGACACTTGAAATAAGAAACTAAAAAAGCCAGCTGAATCCTCTGGAGCAGGGTAGTTCAAAATTCGCTACTCTGCACAAAGCAAAATTAAACGGAATAGTAGCTTACATAGATCATTTGGCCGACGTTACCGTCCTCCGCAGGCGATTCAGGTAGTTGAATAGCACTTCGGCTGGAAGGATTGTCAGTGACGAAGCCAAAAGGATTAAATGCTGGCTTGTCATTATCGTCGTCGCTGTCCGAAGCTTTCACAATAACTCTTTTTCTTCTGCTGGATGTCCTCCATCTAACGGCGGTGCCGATGTTGGATTGTGATGATTCCGGCGACGTCGACGAAGCTGAGACGCCGAGAGGCGGAGGAGGTGAAGGAAGAGAGAGGAGAGAGAAGGGCATAGTGGACCTGGAGGGAATTCGAATCCAATCAACACCACTAACTGCTCTCAAAGGATATACGGTTTGAATCCAATCTGCCCTTTTATACCGTTACTTCACTGCGGCTCGTGATTGGATCGGCTCCTTCCACATCAGACTCGCGGGAAATAATATTTATATTCTTTTTAATACCAAAAAAGAGAAATCGACAAAATTGGTCACAAATTATTCAATTTGTATTAATTTAATCCTAAAAATATTTTTCTATGTATTAATTTAATCCTAAAAATATTTTTCTATAATTTAATAATTTTTCTTGATATGTATAAAAATCTATTAAAATTCACTCTAAAAGTGAACATATGGAGCAATATTTTTTAAGAAAAATATTTTTGATTCTACGAAATTGTTGTTTTTTTTAATAAAGTATTTCTTTGGTTCGGGAAGTTAAATTTTTTGATGGGATTCATGGTGAAAAATTAAGTACAGTTAAAAAAAAATAGAACAACGTCAATTCAAGTACAACCAAAATAATTTTTTTAAAAAATATTGGTCTTTATGATCATTTTTTGAGTGAAATTTGATAAATCTTTTGTCCGTATATATTATCTATCAAAAAAATTTGTTAATTTTAATTTTTTGGTTTTAAATACATCAAATAAGGTGAAATTTGAAGAGAAACGTAAGTAAATTTTATTTAAATTTAAAAGGAAATATAAAATACTGTCAATATTTCCATGGTTCCCTGAATTATACAAAATGGAATATGTAAAATTTTGACAAATTTTATCTCACAAGAGATCAATAATGATTAATATTTTTGAAGAAAAATAATTTTAAAATTAAAATCATAGAAAAAATAATTTTAGGACTAAGTTAAAATAAATAGAACAAATTTGGGACTAGTTTTACAAATTTCTAAAAAGGAAGAAGAAGAAAATGAATATGGATGGATAAAACAAAGTTAAAAAGGAAAAAAGAGGGAAAATTGAAGCTGCTAGAGGGGTCACCGGCGAAATGGCCGAGGATGATACATTTTCTCCAGCCGGAGGCAGCCTGTCTCTGAACCCTGACATCGATATCACTGTAAGAATTTTCATTTTATCTCTGAATATTGTCTTTCTCGATATAATCCTTGGATGTTCTAGTTGACCTTATCACATGAATGTGCAGTTTTGTTAGGGTTTCATTTTTACAACTGAAGATTGGCGCCTTTTAGCTCCCGCCATTTCCCGCTATGGTTAAAGATTTTAATTTCAAGAGATTTTTGTTTATTATTCGATATTGACACTCGATAATCTCAGGAAATCATACTGTGTCCATGAATGAAGTGAAAGGAACTGCTGGATTTTTAATGCTATGTGATCGTGTTGGGTTGAATTGAATTGCTGAAAATTTGAAAGTAAAGCTGGATCATTACATGCCATTTTATTAATTTCATTTGGAAAGAACGGTCAGAATTGATTTTCAAATAATTGAGTCAACTGAAAATCTCATTTTAGGATTTGCAATTATCCTAAAATGGGATACTGGGATGCTCTGAATAAAACTGTCTTGTAGAGTTGTGAGAATGAAATACTTGAGCCCTTGTAGTAATGTAAGCATCAATAGTCATTAAGCAACATCATTGGATGTTTTCCTTTTGGGCTCAAATTGCATGCTTGAAATGTGTGTGCTAATGCATCTTCTGGTTTGTTAAATTAGCAACTCTTTGGTGGAGTAATTGCATCCCTAGTTTCACTTTCATTTTATAGAATGTATGCGGCTCTAGTACAGTTGGTTCCTAGGAATAAGTTGTGAATGTAATCTAAAGCTTAAATCATTGACGAGTGATTAAAATTTGGTGTAATTTACGGTTCACATGCTAAAGAAATGTGGAGGAGCTCCCTGAAATATTGATTTGCTGGATCATTGATGTGTATGTTTATAGTTATTGAAGATTACTATCATATATTTGTTCATAGTGAGGATGGAAAATGGATGATACAGAATGACTGGATTGTGGTTCCTGTGCATTTATTTTGAACAGTTGTCTTTTTATGCATAATGGCTTGTCTAAAATATTTTTCACCCTGAATAATACCCTTTCTTCCCCCTTTTGAATCCAGATGGAAGGGAGTTCAGAAAACAGTGATCGGGTGCTTGAGGATGAGAGTAGTAACCATCAGATTGATGGTGAGGAAGTCTTTGTATTTGACAGTAATGACCTAGAGGATGATGGTAACCAAGTGCTTGAAATCGAAAGTGGCGATCTTGGAGATACTGCTGAACAACTGCTGGGGATTGAAAGAAATGATCTTGAGAATGACAATGAGCAAGTGATCAACTTTGAAAACAATGACAATGAGAATAATAGTGACCAAATGCTTGAGTTTCCTTGCATTGACCTTGAGAACGGCAGAGAGGGTGATACAGCAACTAATGACCAGAATGTTGTCCCTGTGGGAAAGGGCTATCCCCCTCCAGTGGTGGGAATGGAGTTTGAATCGTATGGTGATGCCTACAATTATTATAACTGCTATGCCAAAGAGCTGGGGTTTGCCATCAGAGTCAAATCGTCCTGGACGAAACGTAACAGCAAAGAGAAGCGGGGTGCAGTACTCTGTTGCAATTGTGAGGGATTCAAGAGTATGAAGGAAGCAAGCAATAGAAGAAAGGAAACAAGAACAGGCTGCCAAGCAATGATAAGGTTAAGACTAATAGAGTCCAGTAGATGGAGGGTGGATGAAGTTAAGCTTCACCACAACCACTCATTTGATCCTGAAAGGGCACAGAACTCCAAGTCACACAAAAAGATGGACTCAGGAACCAAAAGAAAGTTGGAGCCACCTGTTGATGTCGAAGTTCAGACAATCAAACTGTATTGTACTCCTGTTAATGACGCATCGGGTAATGGAAGCTCAAATGAAAGAGAACTCAAAAACCAAGTGGATCAGTCTGCACATTTAAAACTTAAAAAAGGAGAAGCAGAGCATATCCATAACTTTTTTTGTAGGATGCAGCTAAAAAGCCCCAATTTTTTCTACATTATGGATCTAAATGATGAAGGGCATTTAAGGAATGTTTTCTGGATGGATTCTAGGGCCAGGGCCTCATATATTTACTTTGGTGATGTTATAGCAATTGACACTACTTGTTTGTCAAAAAATTATGAGATTCCTCTTATAGTATTTGTTGGGGTGAATCACCATTGCCAGTCTATCTTGCTGGGTTCTGGATTGCTTGCAGATGAAAGCACAGAGACATATACATGGTTGCTGCGAGCATGGCTTTCATGTATGTCAGGACGGCCTCCACAAACTGTTGTTACAGACCGCTGCAAGGCCTTACAAAGTGCCATCTCTGAGGTTTTTCCTAGAGCCCATCATCGTCTTTATTTGCCCCTTGTTATGCAAAGTATTTTTGTGAGATTAGGAGAGACAGCAGAGTCAGAAGCATTTTCCACCACATTGAACAAAACAGTGTATAATACACAGAAAGTTGATGAATTCGAAATGGCTTGGGAGGAAATGGTCCAGCACTTTGGAATTGGGGGGCACGAGTGGATTCAGGCATTGTTTGAGGACCGTGAACGATGGGTTCCATCTTATGTGAAAGATACATTTTTTGCTGGAATATCCAGTTTTGAGCCAGGGGAATCTGTGAGCTCCTTCTTTGATGGGTATGTACATAGTCAGACAACCTTGAAGGAGTTCTTTGATATCTATGTAGTAGTTTTGCAAAAAAAACATCAGAAAGAAGCTCTGGACGATTTTGAATCAAGAAACTCTTGCCTCACAATTAAATCCAGCTGCATTTACGAATTACAGCTCTCTGAAGTGTACACAAAAGAAATGTTCTTGAAGTTTCAAGTTGAGGCGGAACTGATGTCAAGTTGCCTTGGTGTGACAAAAATTATTGTCAATGGACCAACAATCACATACCTAGTCACAGAACGGGATGAGCCCTTGGCAAATGCAGATAGTGAAAAGAACTTTGAAGTTACATTTGATAAATCAGGAGCAGAACTCCGGTGCAATTGCAATTGCTTCAACTTCAAAGGATATCTATGCAGGCATGCTCTGCGTATTCTTAACTACAATGGCATAGATGAAGTCCCGAATCATTATATCCTATCGCGTTGGAGGAAAGATTTCAAACGGCTGTATGCACCCGATATTGGCTCCAGCAACATTGACATCAGTAACCCTATTCAATGGTTTGATCACTTATACAGACGTGCCATGCAAATTGTTGAACAAGGTATGAATTCTCAAGAGCATTATATGGTTGCTTGGCAAGCTTTTAAGGAATCCTTGAATAAGGTTCGTCTTGTGGCTGACAAGAATTTGACATAGAGATTGTTCTCTTGGTAAAGAGCTTGTTAACTAACTATTGTATAAATGATAAAGAAATATGTATTATTATCATCATTTTTGCCAATGAAACAAGGCAGGCTTGAGAAAAAAAACATCAAATGAGATTTGTGATACATAATGTTGTTATTTTGTCATTTTTTTCCTTTGATTGGTGATTTATACATGTGGAATGGACAAATTTTATCCTAAAACTAATTATGAGGACCAAATTTTTATAGAAAAAATAGTTTTGGACTAAAATGATAGAAAAAATAGTTGTAGGAGTAAGTCAAATTATGTTGGGAAAATGGCTAATTTGGTCCCTAAAGTTTAGTTCTTGACAAAATATGATCTCTAAAGGTTATTTTTAGTTATTATAGTCCTTAAACGATTTATAATAAGGGAATAAAATCTTTTTATCGTCAAACACTTAATTTTAGTCAAGAAAATCAGAAAAAAATGCTTATGCAAGGTAATCTAAAAGGGTAAAATAGACATTATAAATTATTCTCTTCAGACGAAACACACTTGAAACTTAGTTAAGTGTGAAATAATAGTTATTTCTAACTCAAAATCGCACCTTAAGTGTATTGTTTTTAACAAAATAACTTATAATACTTATTTTTACACTTCAAATTATACCATTTGAGTAGATCATGTGATTTTTTTTACGCATTAATAATAAAAAGATATTATTGAATTATTATAAATTGTTTAAAACTTATAACACCAAAAAATAAACTTTAAAGAGCATATATCATATAGTTTATTAGTAACAAAAAATCGAAATTCCCTAACTCATAAAATCCCCATCAGACTACCGGGCACCCATATGAAAGGTGTAAATTATGGTAACTCAACAGCTCTGTAAATTGGAGGCGAGGGATCCGTGAGGATTAAATAGTTTATTCCTCGCATATTTTTGTGGCAATAGGGGAGGGGACCCTTTATTAATTTTTTCATTTGAGAAAAAACAAGTGGACCACACCACACTATAGCATTGCAAAATTGCAAGAGACGGGCAACGTTGCTTGAGCTTCGAACATGAGACGTCACCGGCGCACCTGACACTGAAGCTCGCCGGAGCAGCACCGCTGATCGCTTCCGGCCGGGTGGTTTGTTATCTCCGATCAAATCTTGTTAATTGACTGTAAGGCCACCGCGATTTCTATCTCGTACTAATTATTTTTCCTTATGTTATTTCCTTAAAAAGCTGAAGAAAAACTACTGAAAATGAGATTCCATCAATAAATCACCTAAATGATGAATCGAATTGACTGGGTTGGATGGAATGTACTAAAATTTATGTTTGCTTAAAAAGGTAAAACGGACTTTTTTTGCTGTGAATAAAATGGAGTTTTTGCCTCTTTGGATGCTAGACAATAAGTGGCTATCATGATGAAATTTCCAGCTTTCAGCTGGTTGCAAGTTTTGTTAATTTGATTCTTGATGTTACTTCAAGTTCTATTAGCTTAGAGATAATACAGGACAGTTGATTGGTCATTTGGTTAAGATTTCTTCCTCCGAATGTTTGAAAAAGTGAAAGGACTCACACAAAAGATGCCAAAGTTCCTGCAAGAACTGGGGAATTTAGCTTATAGGTTGTTGGATGATCACTGTTAGGATGTTGAGTCAAGGTATGAAGTTTTGTTTGCGCAGATGCAATGTCATCGGAGCAAGAAAATATCTCTACAGTGAACTTTAGAACCAGAAATGGTAGAAAGAGGGTGATAGCAATGCATATATGTCTGTCCTTGTATAGCAATACCTTGTTCTATCTTTCTTTGTTATAGAGTGTCTCAAAATTCTGGAAATTGTTTAGTCTATGTGTGGAAGATCTTGGATTTTTTCTGTGTCAATACATATTTTAAGCTCCAAATTGGCTTCCGTTCTGATTCTACTTCGTTATTCTCTTCATTTTTGTATTGTCTGCATATTTTGTGGAAAGAAACAGGGAAATTATCATAGCAAGCTGTTCCTTTTACATTTTCTGTGTTCAGTGAAAATTTGTATAGCTACAAATACTAAATAGATAATCATGGGCATATAATTTGCAAATTTGACTTGTAGAATGCTATATTATTTTAGAAAGATCACAACTTTAGATGCTTTTCAGCTAGTGCATACAGAAGTTCTTGGCTTAAGCAGCAACATAACTTTAGCATTCAATGTTGTTGCCTGTTTCCTTTGTGTTTGTGTCCATGATTTATAAAAAAACTTGCCTAAAGAAAACTTGGTGTTTTTCAATATATACTCCTTGATTGTTGTGAATCTTTATATTTATGCTCCAAATTCTAAAAGACACTCCTTTTCCCAGATTTTCAGATGGACGAAGTTTCCTGTAATGGTGAACAGTCTGCTGTTGAACAAGGTAGTGAGACTCCTGAAGAAAGAGATGGTGAGAAAACGGCATTAGATAGTGAAAACGGAGTTCCTGAAGAAAGGAAGGAATTTGTGGCACCTGCTGTAGGAATGGAGTTTGAGTCATATGATGATGCTTACAATTACTACAACTGTTATGCAAGGGAGGTGGGATTTCGTGTTAGAGTGAAAAATTCGTGGTTTAAAAGAAATAGCAGAGAGAAATATGGTGCAGTGCTTTGTTGTAGCAGCCAGGGTTTTAAAAGAATTAAAGATGTAAACCGTCTCCGGAAGGAAACCCGAACTGGTTGTCCTGCAATGATTAGGATGAGATTAGTAGATTCTAAAAGGTGGAGAATACTTGAAGTCACACATGAACACAACCATTTGTTAGGTGCAAGAGTTTGCAAGTCTGTTAAGAAAATAAGCAATGGAACTAAGAGGAAGCTGCAATCAAATACTGAAGCAGAAGTACGGACAATAAAATTATACCGCGCACTTGTAATTGATGCTGGTACTAATGGGAACTCAAATAGCATTAGTAGAGAACCAAAGATTTCTTCTGATCATCCTGATCAGTTGAACTTAAGGAAAGGTGACACACAAGCAATCTATAATTACCTCTGTCGTATGCAACTTACTAATCCGAATTTCTTTTATCTGATGGATCTCAATGATGAAGGGTGTGTCAGGAATTTTTTCTGGGCAGATGCTAGGTCAAGGGCTGCCAGTGGTTACTTTGATGACGTGATTTTTCTCGATAACACATTTTTGTCAAACAAATATGAGATCCCCCTGGTGGCATTTGTTGGCATGAATCACCATGGTCAGTCAATCTTGCTTGGTTGCGGTTTGCTTGTAGGGGAAACAACAGACTCCTACAATTGGTTATTCAAAGCATGGCTGACTTGTACATCTGGACGTCATCCACAGACCATCATTTCTGACAGATGTAAGATTCTGCAGAGTGCAATTTCTGAGGCATTTCCAAGGTCTCAACATCGTTTTGGTCTGTCACATATAATGAGGAAAGTTCCAGAGAAACTGGGAGGATTGCGAAATTATGATGTCATCAGAAAAACATTGTTCAAAGTAGTTTATGAGACCTTGAAACCATTTGACTTTGAAGCAGCATGGGCATTTATGATACAGCGTTTTGGGATTGGGGATCATGGGTGGCTTCGCTCATTATATGAAGATAGATCTCGTTGGGCTCCAGTTTATTTGAAGGATGTCTTTTTTGCCGGAATGGCTACTGCAAGACCTGGTGAGACCTTGAATGCATTTTTTGACAAATATGTGCACAAGCAAACGCCTTTGAAAGAATTTCTCGACAAGTATGAACTAGCTTTACAGAAAAAGCACAAAGAGGAAGTGCTTACTGATGTTGAATCAAGAAACTTGAGCCCTGAACTAAAAACAAGATGTTCCTTTGAATTGCAGCTGTCTAAAGTATATACTAGGGAGATTTTCAAGAGATTTCAGTTAGAGGTGGAAGAGATGTATTCTTGTTTCAGTACTACTCAATTGCACATTGATGGACCAATTATTATATTTCTGGTGAAGGAGCGCGTTCTGGCAGAGGGAGATAAACGAGAGATAAAGGATTACGAAGTTCTTTACAACAGAGCAGCAGGTGAGGTTCGTTGCATTTGCAGCTGCTTCAACTTCTATGGATATCTATGTCGACATGCTCTCTGTGTACTCAACTTCAACGGAGTAGAAGAGATCCCTTTCAAGTACATTTTATCGCGATGGAAAAAGGATTATAAGCGGCTTCATATTCCAGATCAAGGAGGAGGAGGAGGATTCACTAATGGTGATGCTACTGAAACTGTTCAGTGGTATAATCAATTGTACAGAAGTGCATTGCAAGTTATAGAGGAAGGAATGATTTCCTTGGACCATTACAAAGTTGCATTACAAGCATTTGAAGAATCATTGAGTAGAGTTCATGGTACTGAACACAAAATTGACCAAAAATGACCTTATTTTACTTGTTTTCTGAGATTGTGATTCTTCTTCACTTGTTGTTATTGTTGTATATTCTGAAACTGCTCTTTTAGGAAGCTTTCAAGTATAGGTTCATTACATTAACATTGTGATCTACAAACCTAGGACTAAAAGCATCCTAGTTTTGGTTAAAAGCAATTTGTATATTCATTTTCTTGCTCTATCTCTCAGAGACAGTAAAGATATGGTTCTTCTGATTGGGGTTTTTCTCCTTGTCTACGCGTTTTCTTATAAATTTTGTTAAAAATGATTGTTATTTTGTCTTTGAACTAATCGTCCGGTTGAAAATATAAGTCCTTTTAGGGGTATTGAGAATGATTAAGAATATAAGTCATTTTATATTTTTCCGTCTTTATCTATGTCTTTATTCATTTATTCATCATCTGTTCTCTATCTCCTTCTGAATTTATTAGGGGCATATAGGGTAATTTAATTAAAAAATTATCATATTTTTAACCTCATTAATACTTGTGCACAAGTATTATTTTAAACTTTATAAAAATATTTCATAATAAACTATAACTAATCTGATTTTATTTAAAAGGGGGATTATTTTGTATCAAATTATAATTTAGATAAAGGGTATTTTGGTATTTTACTTGGTTTGACCTTTGAATGATGGTTTTGAGAGATAAAGTGTATACTTTTTAACTTTGGGGGGTAAAGTGCTCTTACCCTTAACTTAAGGGGCTAGTTTGCTATAAACAATTTTTTAATGTAGATAAAGCTGCAGGGTACTTTTGGTAATTTACATCCTTATCTATGATGACCGAAGAGGTATGGTTCGTTCTGTGCACTCACCCACTCATTTCTGGCGGCTCTCCGCCGGTTAATTGATCTCCGGCGAGATCTTCCGACCTGTACAAATTCGTCTCTATCTTCATTTCACAAGGTAATTCCCTAATTTCATTAGATTACTAGGTTATTTATTGATTATAACTTATTTTTGCTGCTTTTGAATGGAATTCATCGAGAATTCTAGCTTCTACCTGCTCCTACCTGTTGAATTGCCAAAGAATTTGCCTTTATACTATTGTAAATAGCTGCTGAATTGAGCCAAAAATCATATAATGTATTTATGAACTATATGGTTGTGGTTATAGATAGGAAATTGTGTGCAAATCTTGAAAGTTTTGCCTTCTGATCATGAAATTAGGAATTACAAGTTAGATACAACAGCCCTTAATCTTGTCTCCTGCTGCTTATGAAGTTGTATATTGTTATTTTTGCCTCAGTAGCCAGCTGATTTGTCAAAGTCTTTTTCTAATTTTTTTTTTTCAAAATTTTTCTTTTTGAGTGTTTCAGATGGATGAAGTGTCTCTCAATAGTGAACCTGTTTATGATGATGAAGCTGAGGAATTTGAGATTGATGGAGATTGTGCCATGACTGAATTTATTGGTCAGAGTGGTGTACTTCAAGGCGAAAATCCTCTGCCGCCTGCTGTTGGAATGGAGTTTGAGACCTATGAAGATGTTTATTACTTCTATAATTGTTATGCCAAGCAACAAGGATTTGGTGTCAGAGTGAGTAATACATGGTATAGAAAGAGTAGAGAAAGATATAGAGCGAAGTTAAGCTGCAGCAGTGCTGGGTTCAAAAAGAAAAGTGAAGCAAACCGTCCAAGGCCAGAAACAAGAACTGGCTGCCCAGCAATGATAAAGTTCAGGTTGATGGAAAACAAAAGGTGGAGGATCATTGAAGTTGAGCTCGAGCACAATCATTTAATCAGTCCAAGTGGTGGAAAATCTTACAAATCTCATAGGAAATTAGGCCCTGGAAGCAAAAGATGTTTGCAGATTGATTGTCCTGAGGAAGTTCAAAAGATCAGGTTGTTTAGAACAGTGATCATTGATGAAGAAGATAGTGGAAAATTAATTCATGAAGAAGGTGAATTTGGAAACAAAGATGATCAGTTCAACAACCAACTTAAGCTTAGCCGAGGAGATTCTCAAGCGATGCATAAATTTTTCACTACTATGCAATTGATGAATCCAAATTTCTTTTATGTTATGGATCTCAATGAGAAAGGATGCTTGAGAAATGTGTTTTGGGCTGACGCAAAGTCTAGGGCTGCATATGGTTATTTTGGTGATGTTATCACGATTGACACTTCCTGCTTAATCAGAAAGCATCAAGTGCCTTTGGTGGTACTCGTTGGGTTGAATCATCATGGTCAACCTTTTCCCTTAGGCTGTGGTTTGGTAGCCGGTGAATCTGTAGAGTCATATGTATGGGTGTTTAGAGCATGGTTAACATATATGGTAGGACGTTCTCCACAAGCTATTATCAGTGAGCAACGTAAATCCTTGCAAACTGCTCTTGGTGAAGTCTTTCCTAGAGCTTCTCATTTTCTCTCTTTGACAAGTATATTAGAGAAACTTCCTGAAGAATTAGGATCGTTGCAGGAATATGAAGCTATAAAAGTTTCATTTATTAGGTCAGTTTGTGATTCCTTGAGAGTGGACGAGTTTGAAGCAGGTTGGGAGGATATGATGAATCAACATGCAATTAGTTACCATAAATGGCTTCAAACATTATATAAAGATAGAAAACGGTGGGTACCAGCATATACGAAGGAGACCTTTTTGGCAGGTATGTTTCCCATCAACGAAAATGAAAGAGTTATCTCTCCCTTTGATGGATATTTGTCCAAGTGCACCACTTTGAAAGATTTCTTTGACAATTATGATAAATTTCTCGAAGATATTAATCAAAGAGAAGCTTTGGCAAACATGGAATCAAGAAATCTAAACGGGCTGTTGAAAACAACGTTTTACTATGAGTTGCAGCTTTCGAAACTGTACACAAATAACATATTTATCAAGTTCCAAGAACAAGTACAAGGAATGTACTCTTGTTTTAGCACCAGGCAGATATGCATTGATGGTTCTGTCATAAGTTACCTAGTCAAAGAACACGCTGAAGCTGTGAATAACAACAGGAGAGAAACAAAAGATTACAAGGTCATGTATAACACAGCTGATGCAGAAATCATTTGTGTTTGTGGAATGTTCAACTTGAAAGGCTATTTATGCAGGCATTCACTTTGTGTTTTGAAGCAGAATGGTTTGGAAGAGATCCCTTCTCAGTACATTCTTTCGAGATGGAGAAAAGATGTTCATCGTAGCTATGTTTTCGATCAGAGTTTCAACGATATTGATATCAATAATCCAGTTCACAGGTATGATAATTTGTATAAATGTATCTTGAATGTTGTGGAACAAGGTAGGAAATCACATGATAGATATGCATTTACACTACAAGCATTGGATGAGATAATGAACAAGTTTAGGCTTGAAAAAAGTGATCAATCCAGTTAACTTGTAAATGTAAACTAATTGTTTGTTGTAGGAAAAAAGCTTTTTGATACATTCTTCACCAATTTAGCAGGGAAAATTTTGATTATTTTTTGTTTAATTATATAATTCTTTGGCCTAGAATAGATTATATATAATTTGGACAGGTTTTGTTTACTTATAAATTACCCTCTTGCTTCTATTGGAATCTAGAATTTTGTGCTCAAAATTAAGGACATACTTAGTTCCCAAGTTCGAACAAGGGGTGTAAATGATTCAAACGGCTCGTGAACAGCTTGGTTGAACTGAAAATAGTTCAATCAAAGTTTGGTTCGAGCTCAAGTGGATTCGTTAATAAAATGAGTTGAGTTTGAGCTGAGTTAATATTGATTCAGTGACTCATTGAAATATATAAATATAAATATTATAAATATAAGGGCATCATTCGAAAAATAAATAAATTTGAAGGGTAAAATTAAACAATTCAAAATACAAGGGCATCATTCGAAAAATAAATAAATTTGAAGGGTGAAATTGAAATGACCCTTTTTAATAGTCCTCATCACTCAGCGGCCCTGGCCGATGTTTCATCTTCTTCTCCAATTCCCGCCATTTCTGAAACAGCCCTAAGCAGTAAGAAGAACTACCATAAACCCTAATCCACCGATCGCTAAATTCAGCCGTCAAATTCAGAATAGGAAGATGAAGTTCAAGGCTTCTTTAACAGACAATGGAGTGAATCTACTCGAGAAGAGGATTTTACCAGCCCTAGACAAAATGGGCAAAATTTGCCACCTCTATTTCACCAGAGACCACACCTTTTTCCTCCACAACCTCCTGAATGGCGATGGCGTTCAATCCATAGCTCAGTTCCGTAAAGAAGCCCTCTTCGATGATTACCGGATTTCTAGCCAAAATGATGACCGAATTGCATTTGCCATTGATCTGTCCCTCCTCCACAAAGCCCTACGCAGTATTCTTAACATTTATACCGAATTCACCAGCCATGGTGGTGGTGGGCCGGGATTGAATCAGCTTCAGATTAAGCTGGTCAAGAAACTGCCAGCTCATTCAACGCAGCCGATGCCGTTTCTGACATTTGAGACTAAAGGGTATAAATCTGCTGTGATTCAAGATGTGCCGATTTCGAAACCCTTGTCAAGAGCTGATATGGCTGAACTCCAAGCAGCTCTGGATGCGTCACAGGAAATGCCCAGAACTTTAGTCAGAGTTCCGAATATGAATCAGTTGGAGCAGTTTGTGGACAGGATGAAGCATGTTGGGGATGTGATCAATGTTTCCATAAGCAAATATGGTGATTTGCACTTACAAATTTCAACATCTTTGATCACATTAGGGGCTGAGTTCAGAAAGCTGCCGGTTCTAGGAGAGCAAGCAGAGGCTCCAGTTGGTGGGGAAGGGGATCAGAATTTGAGTGCTCAGACAAGACATCAGAGGGCCATTCAGAGAGGAGATGCAGCAATGGTTCAAGTCAGTGTGAAGCATTTCTTCAAGAGTCTTCAGTGTCATTTGGCAAAGCCTGATTGTGCTTTTTATGGGATTGCTCCAGAGGGTGCTTGCTTGACAGTAATCTTTCAGTTCTTTGTTCCGGGTACTCATCAAACAGACAAGTCAATCTGCCTTCATTGCAGGCTTCCTGTTCTTGATCCAGGTTCCAACTGAAGAGCCGTTTGTAAGTTTGTAACCATTTGTCTAGAACAGATCCTTACTGTAATTCACTCCATGTTATTGGAATCCTGGAGTTGAAGAGCTAGCATTAATGTGTTCTGAAACAACGCTTCAATTTCCAAACAATGACAATCGTATTATGAACCATTATAGTTAGTACTTTATGCAGCATGTTAATAGAACTTTAAAGGTAACAGCACTATGAAACTTATGTACCTTATCTTTCCAGTAAATCTGAAGAATCATTTTCTTTCCACAATAATCATCACCTGAAACTGCATAAAAATTAACATTAGGGATCACAAAAGTGTACAGCTACTCCTGTATTATCAATCCTTGAAACCAAGAGTCACAAATAATCCTTGAAAGTTGAAATGGTACTCTTTTTCTATATTTGCTTACTCCCTGATGACAATCTACATGGATCCTGAGGATTTTACAGTTCCTGATATCAGTCAAAAGGCAACAACCAATATCCTCACCTTGCAGATTAACCAAGTTCTCTTTTTCCTCTTATCCAATGCCAAGCATCAACTCCAAATTATCAGGTACATATCCTGCCAATTTCAAAATTTCATTCATCTCCTCCAGCTGCAAGAACATTTCTTCAGATTGAGGATGTGTATGATCTCCAGCAACAAACTCATGAACAACACCATTCAGCTCTATCAGACTGCAACCTGGTGTTTTCTTGATTCCTCTTTCCATGACAATTTTTCTCAAGGCTTGCAAACTCTCCCATTTCTTGCAGGTTGCATATATGTTGCATAAGTGTACATAAACAGCCTCATTTTCAGGTTCCAACAGCAGAAGTTGCGCCGCTGCTGTTTCAGCCATTTCCACATCTTTGTGAAGTCGACAAGCACCGAGCAGAGTTCCCCAGACTATTGTATTAGGTTTCATTGGCATGTTTTTGATAACGTTATAAGCCTCTTTTAGGTTCCCTGATCGACCAAGAAGATCAACCAGGCATCCATAGTGAACTATGTTAGGTTCAATTCCATGGTGGCTGGTCATACTGGCAAAGTAATTTCTTCCTTCATTGACCATACCACCATGAGTACAGGCACTAAGAACACCTACATAAGTTACTTCATCAGGTGTCTCTTGAGCATCCAGCATCTCAGAGAACATGTTTAAAGCCTTCTTTCCATTCCCGTTAGCGGCAAGACCGACAATCACAGCAGTCCAGGTGAATTTGTCCCTTCGAGGCATGTTAGCAAACTTCCTCAGTGCTTTATCCACTTCTCCACATTTAAGGTACATATCTATTAAAGCATTACCAACACAAATATCATCCTTTATATTGTACTTGTCAATGTAAACTCTTAACCATTCTCCTAGTTCAAGTGCTCCTAAATGTGCACAAGCAGTGAGAATGCTGACTGTGGTAAAAGCATCAGGCCTAACATTTGCAGTTTGCATCTCACGGAAGAGCAACAAGACATCTTTAAATCGATTCACTTTAAGGTATCCATCTAATAGAGCAGTCCAAGAAACGGAGTCTCTATGGGGCATCTGGTCAAAATATCTTCGAGCTTGGTCTACTTGACCAGAATTCACACAGCCCTTGATAATGGTGGTCCATGATATGACATCTCTATCTTGCATACTACTAAATACACCAAGTGAAGCTTCCATCTCTCCACAATTTGCATACATATTGATCAAAGCATTATTTAAAATCAAATTTGACTTTACCTTGCCATCTTTTACATACTGATGAATCCTCTTGCCAGCATCAAGATCCTGCAGCTCTGAACAAGCTGATAACACAGAAACAAGACTAACTGAATTAGGAAATATTGCCTTCTCCTCCATTACATTAAAAAGTTTCATTGATTTCTCAAATTGTTTCCTCCTGTTGTACCCAGAAACCATTAGATTCCACATAGCCACATCAGTTTTTGCACTCATGTCAAAAGCCCTTCTAGCCATATCAACTTGTCCGTATACACAATACATATGTATAAGAGAATGTTGAACATATTCATTGAGATCAAACCCAAATTTACATATATGAGCATGTATCCCTTTCCCACATTCAAATGGAATCCCTTCATCAAACCCCTTGAGCAAGAAAGGGAATGTGTAAGTATCTGGTTTCACATCCTTTCTTAACATCTCCACATACAAAGAAGCTGCATCCTCAGGACAGTTGATCCGCGAATAACCCTTTATCATTATGTTCCAAAGGTAGACACTTGGTTCAAGAATTTTGACAAACAGGTCACGGGCATAATTCATATCACCAAAATCGTTAGTACAACAAAAACCAATGATTTTAGAATACACTGAGGCATGTAAATCCAACCCTTTCTGTATAGCCAGGCCATGAATTTGCTTGAGTTGGTCCAATGTTCTGCATTCTTGGAGAAGATAACCCAGAGATGGTGGGTTCGTTTGTCGAGAGTTGTGAAAGTGATGAAATGGGTAGACGCTGACGGCGAAAGTAACATTCTTTCTGAAAGCATGAGAGCGAATAACGGACAAGATTAATGGAGGAAACAACCGATGGGTATGAAGCTGGGAGATGATTAACATGAGTTGAAACAGAAACTCCCAGAGGTTTCATCATCATTTTAAATTCTCCCGGGGCGGAACCTGAGGCAAAGAATCTTATTGCAGAACGGAAATAGTCTGAACGCATTGACTCTGGTTTCTTTGGTCGTATTATAGTTTTTTCCTCTTTTTTTTTTTTTCCTTCTAAATACTAGCAGTGGATATATTTCTTTTGAGTATTCAGAATTTACTGTTTATATTTCTAATTTGATATATTTTATTAATAAAATTTACCGAATAAAAGATAATGATAAATTTAAAAAAAAAATAAATTATAAAAGGAAATATTACAGACAATCATAATATGTCAGTTTTATTTTTATCCATATTTTTTTACCATTTATTCTGCTATTATTGAACTTAATTACTAGCTCCATACAAAAATATAGATTTTCTTAAACTTAATTACTCTCAGTTAAAAAATACATAACATTCGTAGTTTGATATATTTTATTAATAAAATTTACCAAATAAAAAATAAACTTTAAGAAAAATAAATAAATCTAAAGGAGAAAATAAATTATAAAAGAAAATGTTACCATCCTGATATGTTAGTTTTATTTTTATTTATATTTTTATCATTTACTCTGCTATTCTTATTTGTCCCTCCTGGTGTAAATGGGCCTGCATGGGCATGACTAGGTTCAAATGCTAATAGCGGCAGTGTGAAAATTTCAATATCTCCAATGTGGGGGTGATTCCTTGTGCGCACCCCTATGACAAGAAATTTCATCTTTTTTTGTACCAAGAATGTAAATAGTATTTTATTTCGAAACTTGTCTTATGTTCAATGTCCTTAATTCATTCTTGTGCATAAGCCATAAGCCCGCATATTTTCTTGAACTTAATTACTCACTCCATACAAGAATATAGATTTTCTTGAACTTAATTACTAGCTCAGTTAAAAAATACGAAAATTTAAATATTTTTTCATATAGAATGCTCTTTAAATTAACATCTCTCTTCATTATTTTTCTACAAAGAAGTTAATTAAAAAAATTTCATTAAATATTACAAAAATTCTAATTTTTACTAATTTATCATAAACTTGTATTCCCTTGTTTCATCCTTTCTCTATATTTCCTTCTATTTCTGCTCTCCACATTCATTCAAGAATTGAAATCATAATTAAAACAGTAATTGATTCCCTAAAAATATTTACTTTCCTTTTATCATTTATATAATATGATATATATAAAATGCCAGAAAGAAGAGTTGATGAATGGGAATAGACAATTTGAAACAACAAAAGAATTGAATATTGAATACTACCCATTGCTGCCTGTGCAAAAACTGAGCTAACTATGAGACATTTTTTGATCCTATAAATTTTCAAAAACTACCTACAATTCTGTTTTCACAACAGCAAGTGGAGATGAAAATTCTTCTGGTATGAATTCTGGGGTTTTGTACTGCATCCAATCCTTAGAACATATGAGGGCCTCGAGCGTAGCCGGTCTTAAGTTGCTCTTAGAACTATCCATCTTTTTGTTTGATGTATCAAAAATGGATTCTGCAGAGACAGTTGAAACAGGAATACAGAGAATATCTACGGCCATTTTGGAAAGAATTGGGTACCTTGATCTGTTCAATCTCCACCATCCCAAAGCATCGAATTCTTGAACACGAGGCAGAAGATCTTCTTGCAAATAAGCATCCAATTCCATATAAGATCTCGTATGTGGATAGTTTTCAATCCCGGATACATAGATGTCGAATTCTGTAAAAGCATCATCAGCAGTTGAAAGTAGATCATCTTCTGTAGATATTTCTGATTTTACGATAGAGTCACTAGCTGCTTCCTCCATGAATATTGGTGGTGGAAGCGTCTGCACAACATACTCGAGGAAAAGGTCATGCAATCCTTCCTCAACAACTCCGATCCAAGTTTTAGCATCCTCACCGTATATCTTGGGAAAGCTGAATTCTATAAGCTTCATCTTGAATCGGGGATCCATGACAGCTGCTACTGCTAAAATAATGTTGCAGTCGTTCCAATACCTATTGAATTTCTCCCACAAAGGTCTTGTCAGGTTGCTCACAAAGATATCCTGGCTTAGAACTGCATGCATCAACTCTAACTGAATTTTATAGGCTTCATGAAAGAACATATTAGCAGTGGGATAAGTTTCCGTTGTTAAGATGCTAGCAGCATCATATAAGAGCTTCAAATATCTGCATAGAGTCTCCACCTGGCACCACTCCTCAACTGATGGAGTTATTCTATACTCTGGATCTGAGATACCCAAGCAAGGGAATACTTCCCTCAACTCAAAAGCAGACGTCAGCATCTCATAGGCTGTGCTCCAGTTTGTTAGGTCATCAATGGCTAAGCTCCTTGAGGATGGCACCTGCAGCTTTTGTTTCAAGTCATTGAATTTCTCTTGGTGAATTCTTGATGTAACCACATACTTCACACTTTGACGAACTTTATGAATTGTTTTGCTCATTGATGCCAGGGCCTCTTGTGCAACACCACTCAATGCACGAGCATAGCAACTGCCAATTATTAGCTGACCGTTAAAAACAAGTTTGTTATTGCAGGACAGGAGGCCTCTAAGATTCCCTCTCACATTCTCAGTGCTGAAAGATTCATTAAGTGTGAGAGTGAATAGTTTACTATCTAAACTCCAATCTGTTAGACAAGCAGCCACAGCTTGATTGAAGGCAACTTCTGAATCAGGATAGGGTAACTTGACAACATTAAGGATTCTTCGATGCAATTTCCAGTCACAATCAACAAACTGCCCAGTCAGGATCACATAGCCTAGGCTCTGATCTGAAGTCCATAAATCTAAACTAAGGCAAATGCGCCCAGGACTGCCAGCAAGAAGGCTCAAAAGATTTTGCTTCTCTCTGGAGTAAATTCTTGAAATGTGTTCTTGGATGGTGTTACTACCCACTGAATTATACTGAGGTTGAAGAGCCCTGGCAAAATCAATAAAACCAGAGTCTTCTACCATGCGGAGAGAATAATCATGCTGGATGATCATTTTAGCAATCTCGTGGTTGCAATGCTCCTGATCAAAGGACATGGTTGCACATCCAGGTGTAGCCCTAAAACGTCTTCTGGGTCGAACAGTAGCCTCAGCAGAGCCATTAATTTTGGCATCTGGGGCCAGCGCTACTTGATCCTTATCCAGATTGTGCTTGCTTACTGGACAAATACCTAATGTAATATGTCGTCTAAGATGGCTGGTGCCAGCTAATTTTGATCCACTTATGTAAGCAAATGATTTTTTGCACTGGTTACAGCAGGCCCTGGTACAATCAGCATCAACAGTTTCAATTGTGAAATGTTCCCAAACAATGGACTTCTTTCTCCTGCGCTTATTAGGTTGTACATCTGAATTAGGTGCACCATCATTCTCAGGAAGAGAACCCATAAATTAAATTCTACAACAAGAATCTGAGAAAGCGGGGAAAGGTAAAAAATTAAAGGTATATTTCTAAGACGGCAGAACTTCTAAGATTAATAAATAATTTAGCCAAAGTATTAATTACCCTATAGATGCACCTTCATTAATATATCAAATCGAATTCTACAATATATCCTTCTAAAAAAGCAGAACAGATTCAACAATTGTCTTAACAGTACAAGCAAACATAACAACAGAAACAGCTCAAGATAAAGGATACACTAATCACATATAAGCTAATAATTGAAATCCCAACCAATAAAACAAGAATCAAACTTGGGCAAAAATTCACTGATCTTGTGTATTGAAAGGGGGAAAAACAGTAGCATATAAACAATTTCAACATGGTACACATAATGAATGTGATTTGGAAATGAAATTGGAAGGATTACTCCGGTTCATGTAAAGAAACCATGACTGGTATCAACAACTACTACTAAACAGAAAACGCCCAGCTCTTTAAGTCTATAAAAGCAATTAAATGAAGCATTCAAGGCAAAATAAAAACCAAGCTAGAGAAAATGATATGGACTATAGCATCATTATCCGCTGAATTTTCTGCTAAGAAATGTTAAGTTTTGCTCACCAAAGTTAGGGAGCAAGGTTAATGCATAAACAATGAGAATTAAGCACGAAAAATTCAAATGGAAGAAATTTATTTAATGTTCATATTACACACATATTAGAAAACAGGAAGTCCAAATCACAAGCATTTCAATCTGATGCCACTGTTCCTAAAACATTGATGATCAAGGAAGATGCTCAATTTGTTCCACGATGGAGTGTAATGGTCTTATGGCTTTCAGATAAGGGAAAAAACTGAAGTACAATAAGGTCAAATGACTTCAATCTACCAATACTGGAAAGAGAAGGTTTTTTTCCCAATCATAATCCAACCCCAAGAAAACACACAAACACAAGCACAAACAACGAATAAAAGGCCCATAAGAAGGATTCATCCCTTCAACTCTAAGGGTGCACTTGGATTAGACTTTTTAGTTTGGAAAGAAATAAAGATTTTTTTCTCTCATAAAAGATAATTTTTTTGTGAGAGAGATGTGGTCCAAAGCAAATGAAACTAAAACTTTTTTTTTGTTCTAATTACAATGCATACAAATTTTCAGACTTCAACTCAAAATCCTAACTTTAACATCAAAACGAATTTAGCATTGCAAAGCCTCAAAAGGGGACAAACCTACTCTCCAACACCAACACACCACTAGAATCTCTTAAAGTCAGTAGCAGTGCAACTGCAAGTATAAAGCCGGCCTAATAAATTCAATCACGTACATGAAAGTAGCACTGAAAATTCAACCCCTAGTGAATTCAATCACCTACGAACATAACTCGTGAGTCCTTCAACCCTAGAACCCTCCTCACAAATCCATATAAATTCTTGAAAAAGAACTTCCGAACCCATTAAACCACACGGTAAAACCCAAAAACCATAATCAACAGAAGAAAGAACAAAAAGAAAACAAGAATAGGCGCCAAAAAAGAAAAACGGTAGCGGCTAGTAAGCAGTTCGGAAGAACAGAATGGCAAAGAAAAACAAGAAACAGATACAAAATCTTACCTTGGAACTTTAGTCCAAGAATCAACGGCTGATCGGAGAAAAAAAAAATTCTGCAACAGGGGTGAGACAGGGTTTAGGTTAGGGTTTTTGGGGGATTAAAAATTGTGAAAAGTATTTGAATTATTCAGAAAAAACGTTTGAAGAGGGAAGAAGGGGAAGAGAAGAGAAAGATGGATGATGGGCTGAGCCGTATTATTAGAATTTCTAAACCCTAAATGGACCTTCTTATAGTTATAGGCTGAGGCTATGAACTTTGAATTTTAGGCCGTCACCACTTTTGGTCCACTATAGGTTTATAAATTAATGGGTATTGGACCCTAATTCATCTCAGCCGCTTAATTTTGAACCCACTTTCATTCATCGAATCTTGGCCGTCTATATTAGCGGGTTCCACAATATGTAATTACTTTTATTTTTTCTTTTACCTACTCATCTATTTACATTATAATAAAAATTAAACAATTTTTTTTCAAAAAAAAAAGTAAACAAAGTTCTTCTTTTACAAATTTTTTATGATTTTTTTTACTTCAAATTTATCTTTTAAATTAAAATTAATCTTTTATTTAAGTCCTTGTTTGATAGTTCAAAAATGTGGCTTGAAAACGTAATCACATTTCTAAAATTTAAATTTCTGTGTTTGGCAGATTCCTTGATTCTTCATATACGAGAAAATAAATATAAAAAGGTATTATAGAAATATCTATATATTTTTATTTTATAGTATTTTTTTACTTCAAATTTATCTTTTAAATTTTTTATTTTTTATTTAAAAGTTTATCTAATATGTGTCATGAAATAAATAAAAGTTTACCTAATATTTGTCATGGAATTAAATTAACCTTCCAATTTAATATATAAATTTTATTAGAATTTGACTAAATTATATTATGTTCAATTAGTTTAAATTTCAACCAAGATTTTAAAATTCTTCTTTCATAGATTATTTAGCTAAACCAATACTAGATTATTGTAGTATTCTAGCAAAATAATTTGTCAAAATACAAAATATTAGAAATTAAAATACCAATACCATATTTATTTTGATTTTTAATTTTTTTAAATAAAAACAAACAAAATAATATTCAGTACTTTTCAAAACTCGAACCAAATTAAACTAAAAAACCAAAAAAATTCAATGGAAATATGAAATTGAATTTGATTCAATTCGAAATTTAATTTAAGTAAATTAAAGAATAACTTAAACTTAATAAATTACGAGAAAGTAATTTGGAAATAAAATTGAGAGGAAAATACTCAAGAAAATGTAGAGGTAATTGAATTTCTCACCGGTAACCATATCTTTTCAATCTATATAAAAATAATTAAATTATCATATCTATAATTTTGAATTCGAACCATATCTCATGTGTTTTTAATCTATATAAAAAAAATTATAAATTACCTTTTTTCTGAAAATCAAAGCTCTTTCTTGACATGGCGCCACAAACAGGGAATTCACAACGAGAATTAAGGAAATATATATGAATTTCATCGGATCATGATGATCAATTCTTGGTACGTATACAATCAGTCCAGGATAATTCGCCTTGTTTTCCCGCAGCTTTCTTGAGCTTCTTTAGTTCACAGAAATTATAATACTAATTTTTAAGTTCACCAGAAGTTCAAGAAAGCTGTGGAAAAACATGGCCCTGGACTTCTTCTCCTCCTCTTCCTCTTAATTTCCATTTCTAATTAGATCTCATTCTCAAAAGAGAGCAAGAAGAAGAGGAAAAAAAAGAAAGAAAAATGATGAGAAATTAATTAAAGCTGCAGGGGTGATGCAGTGCAGGGAGGGAGCAGGGGATGGAGATATGGAGATGCCATGAATGAATGAATGAATGAATATATAAGAGTGTGGTGGAGAAGGAACGTCGTCGTCTCAGAGATCATCAGTACAGGACCACACTAGAGGAAAGGAGGCTATGTATGTAATATATATTACGCAAATCTCTGCTCAACAGCTTTAAAGAATGATTATGGCAGAGATCGAGTGGAGAAAGATGGTGTTCTGTGTATTGTAGGGTTCACTTCACAGAAGGCAAAAAAAAAAAAAAAAAAGAGGGCTATCGCCTTATGAAAAAGTCACTCTTTACTGCACAACAACGCCCTACGGGCGGACGCATATATGGTACCTCTCAAACTATGGGCAAAAATGAAAAAAGAAAAAAGATTAAATGTTTAATAATAAGGTTTTTGTTTTTTTTTTTTTACGAAATTATTTTGAAAGTTTAAGTAGTTTAAGTAAGTTTACATTTAAAATTTTAATATTTATTCTCTTTTTTACTTATAATTTTGTTTGTGAGGATTTCGTGACATTTATGTTTAATTAATTTACAGAAAATGTCTGACTCTTCTGTATAATACAAAACTTGACATTTTATCTTCACATTTCTAGTTCCGTCATTTATACCAAATAAATACTTAGACAAATGTTTATATGGCTTACAAACTCTTTAGTTTAAGAGATTAATTATGCAAGAGATATATTTAAGGGAACAAAAAATTAGCTAGGTTTTGCAGGAAGGAGCAGTTGTTTTTGTTGCAGCATAAATGTTGGAATAGATAGCTAAATGAATCGGCCATGTGGTACTTGGAAGTGGTGGGTTATGTGTTGTTGGTGCATCAGTCGTTGTTTTTTGGCCATTTTTTGCATAGCTTAATGTCGTCTCACAAAATTCTCCACAACAACAACTCCCGTATATCTTGCATTATTTCTTACCACCTTGTCTCCCCCAACTTGCCCTCTCTCTCTCTCTCTCTCTCTCTCTCTCTCTCTCTCTCTCTCTCTCTCTCTCTCTCTCTCTCTCTCATCCTGTTGGTACATACAATTATTTTCTCATTGTCCATTAGGTGGTGCCATGAGAGACACCAAACTCCTGTTGAGATTTTCTTTGGAAAAATAATAAATAATTATTCGTTCACGATAGTTAAGAGAATTTGATATTTGAAATTGTCACGAATTGAAGAAGGTTGAAACAATAGTTTTATTTTCTTTGAAAAAATAAGGTGGTAGTGGTAAATAAAGTGATATTCGTGAATAAATTATTCGTTAATGATAATCATTATTATATGTAATAATAAGCGAAAAATAAGGTGGTATTAGTTAATAAATTATTCATTCACGATAATTATCATTATATGTAATAATAAGAGAAATTGATATTTGAAATTGTCACAAATTGAAGAAAATTGAAACAATAGTTTTATTTTAAATTTATAACATTGTGTTGCAGTTAATTTTGTGTTCCGTAAATCTCTAATAAATCAAAAAATTGTAAATGGAATAGGGACATAGAACCGTTTGTACTAAAATGGATTGCAATATGCAAGAGAGGACATATGAGCTAGAGTTTAAATACAAAATAAAAAAAAAGTTGGTGTCACTGTCAACAGTCGCACAGTAATTCCAGCTCCGATAGTATATATTTATGTTGTTACAGTTAAAAAGTTCGTAGTTGGACTTTGGTATGGGTCGACTGGTCCGTCAATTAGTGTGCACCGGTCGTCTCGTCCCTTTTGCTAGCGATACGTTCCTGGCCTTAATTGGTCGGGTCGTACCTCCGGCAATGTTATTTGAAAGAAATTAGAGTGTTCAAAACAAGTCTACGCTCTGATAACATTAAGTTTTCAGTAGAGAGATGCTTATCAAACTTCTAGCTACACTTTAAACATTTTACAGAAAGCTAATAATTACATATCATGAACAAATTACAAATGACAGATATACAAAATAATATCCCAAATAATAATTATAATATTCTAACAATATTTTAACAACGAACCGAAAAGAAATAATATATTATTTAAATTCAGGAGCTAAGCTTTAAAAAAAAACTACCAAATTACAGTGCCAATCATGTCATCTGCCATTGCTGATTTAGTTGGAGGAATGCCAGAGGGAAAAGGGACAATTGTCAATTGCCTTTGCGTCTGTGGTGGCCCTTTTCCTAAAAGAAAACGTTTGCATTTAAAAAAAAAATACATTTATTTTGTTTGTAAATATCATGAAATAAAAGGTAAATCTCAATTAATTAGCCAACAAAAAAAAAAATCTAAACTATTAAATAAAAGTAATAGTTTTTTCTCATACAAATAGAAAAATTCCATGAAGTTTAAAAAAAAATGAAGAAAATGTAGTAGACAAGTTAGTAAATTGATTAAAAGGTTAATTATATTTTAATACTTTTTTGGTTATTTGATAATTTAGTACCATTTATTTATTAATTTTCGTTTTAGTACTTTTTTGTTTTATCATTTTGACAACTTGGTACTATTTGTTTGTTGATTGACAATTAAGTAGCTGGATTAGAATTTCGGACTATTATCAAGTATGAGTTTTTGATTATTTATAATGATTTAAACATAAATTCTCAGTTTGCTCATGACGGACAAGAAGAAAAGGGACAAATTTTAATACAGTAAAAAAATCACACCTGACAACAGGCCACAATATTTTCAACAAAATTGATTATCTAGAATTTTAATTTGGCCACTTAATTGTCAATCAATTAGCATGTGCTACTAAATTGTAAAAAAAAAAATAGTTTTTATGTTTAAATATTTACAAACAGTAAAAAAACCACACATGACAGTGGGCCAAAATATTCCAGGCGAAATTTATTTAGCTGGAATTATGATTTGATCACTTAATTATCAATCAATAAACAAGTAATACTAAATTGTAAAATGACCAAAAAAAAGAATCCTAAAATGGAATTAATCCTTAATTAAATATATCACCCTCTTTTATTTCTCTCTCTCCCCCTATATATATGTATATAAATTTATGTCTTTGATTAAAATAATCTAAGACTTGTATATTAAAAATTTAAAATCGAATGCACATATTGAAACAAATTGATGTGTTATTTTATAATGTCAATATTATTTTAAAAATTCTTAACAAGTTAAATACTAAAATAGAATATTCAAATCTCTTGATTTTCTATTATTTTGTGTACACAACTTTACAAAAAAGAAAGAATTTATAACAAAATAAATCATGAATTAAAGGGAAAAAACACTAGTTTTACAAGTTAAAAAATGCACTTTACATCAAACTTTATAGACTATTTAATTTAATTATTTTATTTAATATGACCGGTGATAAAGTACATATTGTTAACTTTTAGGACTAAAATGCGTATACTTCCTAACTTCAGGGGTTATTTTGTTATAAATAAAAAAAGATGTTCCAAAAAAAAAAGAAAAATAAAACGTTTATCTATGCCATCAAATAGAAGCCGGACGCGTGGCAAGAAATTCATAAACCCTAACAATTAACTGGAAGCGAATAAAAAGACCGCGAAGAATCAACAGTTTTTTCGAGGAGAGAAGGACGAAGGAAGCTCAGTTCAAGCTCTATCAATGGAGCTGGGTGCTGGTTTTAGGGTTTCAAATGTCAGTCAACAAGCGACACCGTATTTGGCCTCTAACATCAACCAACGAAGCCTAAACTTCAGAACTGCTCACCCTTTCCGTTTATCGAATGCTTCATTTCACTCTCAAAGAGTCTGCTCTTGCAAAGCTATTGTTGGAGAGAGCAGCAACGTTGAAGCTATTGAAAAAGTAAAATCATCTCCAATCGAATTTGTCTTAATCTTTTCAATTTCACTTTTTTTTTAAAAAAAATTATTCTGTGCTGATTACATATGGAATTCGTATGATTATATGATTTTTTAACTTTTTTTTTGAGGTTTGAATGTTCCGTGTTTGTTTCCCAGGCGAAGATGATGTCATCTGATTATTCACGTGATTTTGAGCTCTCAAGTTTAACTGCCCTGTGCCCCCTAGATGGTCGGTATTGGGCTAAGGTTAAGGAGCTGGCTCCATTAATGAGTGAATATGGCTTAATTCGCTTCCGCGTTTTAGTTGAGGTCTGATTCTAAATTCAGAAACTTTCACTTAAGGAATGGTTATGTTGCTTTAGGATTCTGTGACATGGACTGAAGTAGCCATTTGATCACTTTTAGCTGTGATACTGTAGAATTTTTTAACAGTAAATTTCAGTTAAAGATATACATAATGTAAAAAGTAGTAAATGATGATTTGCACATTTTACTGAGGAAGAGGAATATTATCAAAGGTAAGGAATGGAACTGCAGAACTGATTGGAGTCATGTTTGTATTTTGTATCACTTTCCCCTAGAAATGAATAAATAAAAGAGGAAGAACAAAACTTGGAGGAAAAACAAGGTCAATCTTTTGTTTGTGTTGTTTCAGAACTTTCTGTCTCTAATATATCCGTATCCATTTTTCCTTGGCTGACCTCTGCCTTGGTGAATTGCAAATACAACTTGATACCATAACTATTTTCTTTATCTGTTTCTTTTCCAGATTAAGTGGTTGATAAAGCTGTCTCAAATTCCTCAAATCATTGAGGTTCCAAGCTTTTCTAATGATGCCCAGACTTATCTGCAAAACTTGATTGATGGATTTGACATGGATGATGCTCTGGAAGTCAAAAAAATTGAGAGAGTAACAAACCATGATGTAAAAGCAGTGGAATACTTTTTGAAGCAAAAATGCCAGTCACAGCCGGAGATAGCAAAGGTGTCAATTTATCTCCTGGTTTTGGAATTAACATAAGTATTAAACCTCATACATGACATAATGGCATAATTGAAGTAATAAATCATAATTGCTTTATGGATGCTGCCATTAAATGAATCTTCACTGGGCCTTAATAGTCTCTTTCTAAATTCTGCTTCCCTTGTGTATGATTTGTTCTTCTGCAGGTTCTTGAATTTTTCCATTTCGCCTGTACATCTGAGGACATTAACAATCTTGCACATGCACTCATGCTGAAAGAAGCAGTGGATACTGTTATTTTACCTGTCATGGATGAACTCATTTCAGCAATAAGTAACATGGCAATGCAAAATGCAGGAGTCCCTATGCTTTCTCGCACTCATGGCCAGGTAAAGACACATGCATTTGTATGGTTTTCCCCCCTTTTTTTGGGGGTGGGGGAGGGTTGGTTTAGGGAGCCATAAAAGGGAAAGATGTAAATTACTAGTCGTTTCATGAACCATTTTCTGATTTTGAGCTGCCAGGATTTGAAAATGTGTTTAGGAACAGTACTCTTGCGAACATCTGTTCTCCAAAATCCCTAATATATGATGATGGTGGTCTCTTGTTAGGGTGATCACCATTTCTTCAGGATTTGTAACAGTTTTTGCTCAATCAGTTGATTGCACCTTTGTATTTTGTAGCCAGCTTCACCTACTACATTGGGGAAGGAGATGGCAATTTTTGCTTACAGGTTAATTGGGGAAAGGCATGAAATATCGAAAATTAAAATGCTCGGTAAATTTGCTGGGGCAGTAGGGAACTACAATGCTCATCTAGTTGCATATCCTGATATCAATTGGCCACAAATTGCAGAGGAGTTTGTGACATCGCTTGGGATTGGTTTCAATCCCTATGTGCCGCAGGCATGTTCTTAACAGAAGCTTTCTTCATAATGTTGTTCTTTTCCTTTCCCACATAGTCTTAGCATTTTCTTCTAAAATTATACGTTACCATATCTTGGGCACAGTTTGTATTGGTTCTGCATCGGCTTCATCACCTTGTAACATTAAATCCCCTTTACCTGTGTACTGCAGATTGAACCTCATGATTATATGGCCAAGCTTTTCCATTCGGTAGTCCAGTTTAACAACATTCTGATTGATTTCAATAGAGATGTATGGGGATATATCTCATTGGGGTACTTTAAGCAGGTAAATTTTCTTATACATTTCTGCTATTTTACTCAATTTTTTTATGATACATGGAATTAAATTCATAGAATGTCTGTTATCAAGCAGATAACTAAAGCAGGGGAAATTGGATCTTCAACGATGCCCCACAAAGTAAATCCAATTGATTTTGAAAATAGTGAAGGAAATCTTGGAATAGCTAATGGAGGATTATCCCATTTGAGCATGAAGTTGCCTATCTCACGCTGGCAGGTATACATGCGACTTTCATATATCTCAAACACATTCAAGGCCACACGTAAGTGGACTGATTTATTACATATACTAGGACAGTCCATGTCAGGCACTTTAGAAACAACTTTAGCAGGCTTTCGGAGTTATGTATAGAGCACTAAAATGCACTGATGGTGGTTGGTCATTTTTTGTGGACTGATGCGTTATTTTCTTTGCTTAAGGCCACTTATTTATCATTATTTGTTCTTATGTTTATGTTTGCAGAGAGACTTGACTGATTCTACAGTTCTGAGGAATATGGGTGTAGGTTTAGGACACTCCCTTCTTGCTTACAAGAATGCACTACAGGGTATTTCAAAGCTTCAGGTATGCCACCACACTCCTCTTTCAGAATGTCAAGGTTGATCAAACATGACAATTCCATGCATGATGAAAAAGAGTAAGAACGTGTAAAATATGTAGATATGACGGTATCTTCTAATACGTAATGGCTTCCTGCAACTACCGTTAACTCAAACTACAGAGTAGAAATGAAATGACTCGGGTTGTAACTATTGATGAAATTATAAAAATGTTGTCCATGACGGAAGATTTTCCTACTTCACTATTTTCTTTACTAGCTGAAGTAAACAGATAATTTGTGCATCTTTATTTTTACTAATAATGTGGTCAACTTTGTTGCTATGTTCTATAGGTCAATGAACTCTCCATGAGCGAAGACTTGAATCAGTCATGGGAAGTTCTTGCAGAACCAATACAAACAGTACGATTCTGTGTGGAATTATTGCATTTTGCATGTTTGATAACCACCTCTGCTAAAAAAATTCTCTCTTTTATTCGTTTTTCTCTCTAGGTCATGCGTAGATTTGGTGTCCCTGAGCCTTACGAGAAACTAAAGGAGCTAACCCGAGGAAGGGCAGTGACCAAGGAGAGGATAAGAGAATTTATCCAAGGTCTGGATATACCAGAAGATGCTAAGAAGAATCTATTGAATCTTACTCCTCATTCTTACATTGGTGTTGCAGTTGAATTGGCGAAAAACATATCGACAAATTTGATCAATGGAGCTACATTCCTATGATCTTCTTGAGTGCTGAAATTAAACAGTTATGTGCTTCTCTTTATGCTGAATTATTGAAATCTGAATCATTGAGCAATTGGGATTAGGGGTAACTCTTTCCTAATTGGGCTCATACATTAAAATTTTGACCTGAAAATTTTTGTTCGAAAGATGGTTCTGTGTTATAACTTGTAAAACTACAATGTGGTACTGTTTGGCTTTCTGTTCTCTGTGGAAATTTTGTATGGCATCCCTAATTCTCTTTTTTTTTTTTTATCTGTTTTGTTTACTTGTCACATTCTATTAATTTTTATATTTTTTTAACTTGTGACATTGTAAAAATAATACAACACTTATAATTAAAAATTTGAAATTTAAAGAACATTTTAAGTCATAAGAAAAAATATTTAAAATTTTGTATTTTTTTACTAATAAATAAAAACGGAGGATAAGAACTCTATAATGCGTTAAGTTTATTTCTGCACATCTTTCAAAACCAGGTCATTCGTGACCCAATAAACAGTTCAATAACCCCAAACAAGTCTGTAGAACATCGGAAGCTATTGACAACAACGGCTTCAAACTCCCGGCGATTTTCCCCGTCTATACGGTCACCACCGCCACAGAGAAGGCGGAGATGTACAACCACTTTGAGTGGCGAATAAGTATGTAAACCTGTTCGATCTTTTACTCCAGCTATAGTATTCTCTTTGTGTATATATACACCGGAAAGTCCGGAACGATGAATTTGTATAGTGGGCACCACGATTACTCGCTCTATCTCTTAGATATGAGCTCGACGGACCCAACTTTCATGGAATCCCTGTATAATCCTCGCTCTAGAAGGAGCATCTTCTATGATGGTGACTACGATGATATTTTTGTGAATAAAGCTGCAGCTGAATCGGCTTCAGTTTCAGCTGCAAGTGAGGGAACCAATAAAAATAAGAGGAATAGTCCACCAAAGCACCGCCACGACGGTACTTCACCCCTCCCATTTGGAATGGATTGGAGCCCTCCTCCACGCTTATGGGTAATATGATTTTAATTGTTCTTAACGGTATGATTTATTATGATTCAGCAGGAAAAGATAGTCTTCCCAGTTTACAAAGGCTTGCCGTGGTAATTTTAGGTTAAAATATTGATCTTTTTTCTTCATTGCTTAAAATTTATTACCCATTTGTGTACTTCAGTATAAGTTACTCTCAAATATGTGTGTGGTACTATCTGCTGTACGCTTTGTGGTTTTGACCATTTTATGGCATAACTGACCACTGATGCTTTTGGATTGGAGGATAGTTTTCAGCTGCTTGCACATATTAAACTGAAGCAAAACAATTTGTTTCTGGATGCAGGATGGCCGAAACTCTGTCTGGCCACATGACCCTCATGGATGGAGTTATTGTGTCACGGTTCCCTCTTGGACTATTATACCAAAATCTAGAGGTTCAGAACCTATTGTGGTATTCTCATATACCTTCAGTAAATCTGTTTGATTGTCACTCATAGATACTATCTTTTACTTTGGGCCGTCTACCTACAAAATATGGTCTAAAAGTTAAAGGTTTTTTTTCGTATATAGTGTACTTTCAGAACCACATCTTATATGCCCACTGCTATGAAGTAATGTGTCCCTTGTGTCAAAATATGTAGTTTATTTTAGGATAGAACGCTGTCTATAAGGTTGCAGCAATGATAGAATACCATAAAGGGTTTGGATTTTGTAATCTCTGCTTGGGTTTTCTTAAGTATATTTCTTGTTTCGTTGGTTGGAGAATATGGGTTCATGCTGACTGCTGCACGTACTTTCCTTCACCAGGCCCTTAGTCGATTGATACTATAATTGTAATCCTCCACGAGAAGTAATTCTATCATTTAATCTTGTTTGATGGAGAATAATCTCTGGCACAAGAAACATGTTTGTATTCTCAGTAGAGGTGTTTTCATTTTCATTTTATTTCTCTAATTTGTTTGAAGAAGTAACGTTTATTGCCAACAGTTTTACAGGGTTCAAGTAGGTATACAATCACCGGAAGGAACCACTAGTATACGAGGGATATTACGAAGATATAGTGATTTCTTGAAGCTATCTTCTGATGTAAGGGAGATCTCTTGTTTCAGGTTTTATGAGATTTTTATTCAGTGGCTTATCATTAGTCATCATCCAATGCATTTAAATATTGAGCCTTGTGATCACAGTAATTTGTTTGATAGTTCAAACTTTCCTCTGTTTCGTAGTATTGAGTTGAATTTATCTGCTTGCTCAGATGGCTCAAAAGTATATCATTTGATCAATGTTTTGGTATTTTGCAGCTGAAACGGGAATTTCCCAAGAAAAAACTGCCTCCTACGCCTTCAAAAGGGATTCTAAGGTGGAAGAGCAAGGAGCTGATGGAAGAGGTTAGTAAATCTTACTGTTCGCTTTCCATGAGCGCATTGTTTAATTTAGCTTTTCAAATGTGTTAGACTCGGTAATTTTTAGTGTTCTCTTTCCCTGATAAATGCTCAACTTTGCATGCATGACGGATAAATCTTGTGTTTTTTTGGTGGTTGAGTAAGCCTATACAGGACCATATATAATCATCATTGTAAAATTGCATTTGCATTTGGTTCCACATCAATCAAGGGAGCAAAAGTTTATACTTACATAAGTCAGTTGAAGACTAGAGAGAGATGTGGGTTAGTAAAAGATCCCAGAAATAAACTTTCAGCATCTGAGACAATAGCTTGGAGAGATTGCTTATGATTTGGTGACTGGTCATAGCTGGGGGAAGCTCTTATCTGATTAAATGGATACATTTTATTATTCAGAAAATAGGCTGTGTTTATCTCCATTAGTCATCCAACATTTTTTCCCTCATGTTAGTTAACTTGGCTTCAGCGTAGGTGTTCTATAGAGGATTGGATGGAAAAATTGCTCTCTGACATTGACATGTCAAGGAGTCTTCCAGTTGCAACATTTCTTGAGCTTGAAGCAGCTGCAAGATCTGGTATGTGTTTATTTCTTACTGTTTTCAGTGTCATCTTTTTTATTAGGCCCCCTCAAACCCCACGGTCACTTCCAATAAGATTTTTAAAAAAAAAATTTAAATAATTCATTTTGTTTCTTTCAGCTTTTCATGAATTATATCAAAATTCCATGGATGCAAATTCGGCTGCTGGAAGTATGGTTCCGTCAGATAGTTCTTTGATTGCTGGTACTTCATTGGGGTCAGACTGCGGAAATGATTCTACTTATGAGACATCTGAACTTGGAACTCCAAGAGACAGGGAGGTTATTTGCACTGATATTGGCATGGACAGGGATAAGGAGGACCAAGAATTAACCAATCCAACAAGGTCAACTGGTAAGGAACCTTTCTCAACAAATGGTGTCTTGAGTCCTTCGAAGGATTTTCTGCAAGGATTTCAAGAAAAAGGTTATTCTGATAACAAGTTACAGAGAAGAAAGGAAAGATTTATTAATCAGCAAACCATTGATAACAATACTTTGCAAGTAAAATCACGTTCCAGTGCTGAAACTGTGGATTCCCCCCAAATTGAGGGTGTTAAGATTGACAACCATGCTAAGAAGCTATCAGAGGACAGTCTTGAAAGTTGTATGAGCTCAGCAAGGCATGAACATCCTGGAAGTGTTGAAGCTTTAAAGCATGATCATTTGTCCGCCATCTCAGATTTGGAACTTCCCCATAATCTACCAATAGTGCTTCCAACAGATGAGCAACAAAAGATGAACAGGGTTCTCACTATTGTGCAGCAAAGGTTAGCTACAGCAAGGACAGATATTGAAGATCTTATAGCTAGATTGAATCAAGAGCTTGCTGTAAGACAATATCTTTCAACAAAGGTATGTTCCAAATATTGATACATTGAGTTAAAACACCATCACCTGTTACAATTTTAGAAGATTTAATTATTCTGCTTCTTTGTAATGGTTGAACAGTCCCCTCAAATTGTATTTTTGCTGTGGCATTGACTTGAACTGGGAACTGACCATTCTTTGATCCTCTAGTGAACCTTTTAGTTGTATGGATTACATGCCACATTTCTTTTAATTGGTTCTGGGATTTGTTGGGAGGGTAGGCTCTCCTAAAGCTTTTGTTTATAGGTTGTATAAATTACTACTTGGTGGAAAGATGTAGAAAAGCTTTGTGGTTTTGATGATTTGGCAAACTAGAATCATGCTTCTTCTTCTCCAAATAGTTTAGCCATGCAACGGAGTTGACTCGCCCAAAACCATGCATGAATGTGATAACCCGAAATAAATCTCATTCAGCATTTCATGTTGGAAATTATTTCATGGTTTCTGTCCGCAGGTTAGAGATTTAGAAATTGAGCTTGAAACCACAAAGCAGAGTAAAGAAGAAAGTTTGCAACAAGCTGTATTAAGTGAAAGAGAAAGGGTTACTCAAATGCAGTGGGATATGGAGGAACTCAGGAGAAATTGTATGGAGATGGAACTGAAGCTGAAATATGAACAGGTGTGACTTTTTCTTTCCCATCTAGAATTTTGAAATCTCTCTGATTGGTATATAAAACTTTCAGGAGGAGAAGGCTCTCCTTGAATCTGCAAAAACATCTGTCATTCAAGAAAATAAAAGGTTGCTACTGGAGCTGGAAATTGTTAGGGACCAAGCTGGAAACTTGCTGAAACTGCATGAAGATTCAGAACTGAAATCCAAATCAGATGTTAAAATCCTAGCTAAGGAGATCAAAGCTCTTCGAAGTACTCAATCAGAACTAAAGAAGGAGATTAGTAGATTGACAAACGAAAAGGTCGAAGCTGAGGTAGTTTACTCAATAATCATTGCTTCCAATTTTTGCGTAATAATTACAAATTGTTATCCAGTAACCTTCTCACTCTATTACATAATTTAAAAGTACTTAATGCGGAATATCTGCAATATCTTTAGAAAAAGCTGCATAGGTACTTATATGTGCGAAAGCAATTTAGACTCTCTTAAGAATATATGGCTTAATATTTACAAAATTGAAACATTGAATTCTACTTGTCCTTTATCGTCAAATCTCATGTTCAATCTTATCATTGTACACTCACATGATAAAATGGAAAAGTTCCACTTTGATTTTAAAATTGAATATGGTCTTGGCACAGGTGCATGTATCCTTCTGACAGTTAAATTCAGATTCTTACTCTTTTCATGTCATAATGAAGAAAATAATTTCTGTTTCAGAGGATTCTTCAAGAAGAAAGAGAAAGAAGGGAATATGTCACTGCTGCTAATGCAAAGCTACTTCATGAATGTGAAATTCTTCGCAGTCGGCTTGAAGAATGCAGTGTTGATTTTCTCGTCGAAGAAGAAAATAAACTGATTATGAACACTTCATCTCCATCTGAAGCCATAGATATATTGAGTACATCAGATAACAGAATAGGTCTTCTTCTTGCAGAGGTATGCCTGTATTGATTTTGTTCCCAAGTTTTATAGTACTAAATTGTGTGTGGAGTTTGCGAGCTAGTACATCTGATATCCTGACCTTGCATGTGAGCTCTTGGCAACTTATCCAACTAGCACCTGTTTGTTTCATAATGAATACGTAACATGTTAGTTTTACTTTTATTTGGTTCTTCTCAAATTACATTTTTGGATATATTTAACACAGTTAGTTCTTCTCAAATATATTATTTTCAGATAAAGAAAGATACAATGATCTCTTTACCAGATGATAGGTCTTTTGTTCAATTCATATCCTCGTCCCCTTAGTCCCCCTAATGTATAAGAAAGGGAAGTTCTAGACCCTTGCATGCATTAACCAAAATGGGGTCTGAGCTGTGGTGTTGACTAGAAATAAAAACAAAATTCAACGTGTTTACACAACCCTAGACAAGCCCTGGCAGGAAGATGATGTTATCAGCTGTAACCTTGAAAGGCCACCTATTTCAATTGGAAGTACCAAGGACCTTAGTCCTTTTTAGATCACAGGTTATTGAATTTTCAGGGTCTAAGTTGCCTTTGTCACTACTATTACATCTGTTTCAGAGAAGTTTTTGGATCTCGCTGATTAGGAACGAGAACTTTTTGGCAAGGGAGCTATGAAGTTCTGTTGTTATGTTTTGTTGTTGCTATTTCTGACTCATATTCATTTACTTTGCTACTGCTTGTCTTTTTTTCTAGGCGTTCCTTCGGTGGCATAATTTCTTTGTAACCTTTATTCGTTATTGATATCTTCGTTGCTTTGAACAGGCACAACTCCTTGCCCAGGACACAGAAACAGCTGTTGCTACGAGTTCTTCCCCTTTTCGGAGTACAAGGACAACAGATGATGAATTGAGGAAGATGTTATCAGAGGTTTTAATTGACAATGCTAGTTTAAGAAAACAGATCAATTCTGTTATTCGTTGTGCTCTCAGTACACCTGAAAACTCTGAGACAGAGACGGGCAAGGAAGATACCTCTCAAAGAGGAAGTGTTCTCAGCAAATTTTTAGAAAGGTGATATTATTGGTCAAAAAGATGTATTCCAAAGAAAGGAAAATAGACATTTTAAAACCATACATAGATAGGTGTCTTTTCACTTTCTTTTTGATGCTTTATATGAATTCTTAGCTTGCCTGTCTGTATATATATCCTCTCTATGGAAACAAAGAACAGAGACTTTGGAAAAATGACATGATATAATTCTCAAAACTTATTGTTTGTTATATAATTTATGTGAATTCTTTAGGTGTGATATCTTAAGGGCAAAATAAGTATTAAAAGGAACTTATCCTACAAATATTACATTGGCCATGATGAGAAGACTGCAAAGGAAAAAGGCAACTAACTACTAAACCTTCCAGCTTTTCTTTAAAACCTTTTCTTCTATAAATATAGGCAACAACTACTGCAAATAAATTCTCTGGTAGAAATTTGTACAGGTCATGTTTTGTTAGTGTAAAAAGAATCACTCATATTACACTAGCGCCCAAGAAAAACTGCACCAGTCAAAGTAAAAAAGCAGCAACTAGATAAGATGCTTGGGAACCAGAGGGATCTTCAGCTCAACAACTAGTACAGGGGATCAATAATCAAATTGTACTACTTGTCACCACCTCCAAACATTCCCATCATATCCTTTCCAGAGCCCATTTGCTTCATCAAGTTTTGCAAGCCTCCCATACCACCAATCTGCTTCAACATCTGAGGTGGGAGTACTTTGCTCATATGCTGTGCATTCATATTGCGCGATAAGGCACTCATGTCTCCCTTCTTTGGTATCTTAAGTCCCTTCATCTTGCTCCAGATTTTGGCTAGTCTCTTGTACTCTTCAAACATCTCCTCCACTTCCTTCTTTTGACGACCAGACCCCCTTGCTATCCTCATCATCCTTGATTCAGTTATTAGTTTTGGATTCGAACTATCCAACTCTGCAATGCATCAACAAAGAATTAGTGTCAAAGTAGATAATCAACCAGCCAAAATTCGGATTAATTCCAGCGAAAAGAAACAACTTGCCTTCATTAGTCATTGAGTCCATCATTGTCATGTAACGTTTAATCTTTGCCTGACTTTCCTTTTCATGTCCTTTGGGCATTAATTCTGCACTAAATCCAGGGAGCATAGAGAAAACCTACAAGAATTAAGCAATTTAAACATGAGAAGCATCAAGAAAACCTACAAGAATGAAGCATTCAAACACGAGCTCAACTATCAGAAGTATCATTTCCAAAGTTATATATGTAGCTTCATTCTGCTTTTGTCCCTATGTGTTTTTCCAATGAGGGTGGGGGCCTCTAAGAGAGGAAAGAGGAGATAACCAATCTCATGCAGAAAAGATACAGTTATGATTAAGATTCAAGTACAGTGCAGCAAACTTCGAGGTAGTAGCTGTCAATCTCCTTTAATGAATGCATTAAAATAGCACATAACTATGTAGGCATGACCAACCTGCCCAATAGGACCCATTTTAAGTAGGTTCTGGAATTGTTCATACATAATCCTCAATGAAAAATTTCCTTCAGTCAGCTTTTGCAGAAGCTCAGGTTGTTGATCCATTGGAACAACTTCGTGAATTTTATCCATGAAACCAGACCAGTCCCCCATTCCTAAAATATCAAAAATTTTGAGGATGGATGTCAATAAGGGCGACAGTATAAGGCCAAAAGCAGGCAGCAAAATACATTAAAGTCACAAACCTAAGAGGCGGCTGACAAATGGTTTTACATCAAAAACTTGAAAGTCATCCATATGTTCACCAGTCCCAATAAATATGACAGGACTTTTTGTAGCTGCAACACTGCACATGGAAGGTAAAAGAATCAGATCATCTTGCTTGAGATTATAAAGGTTCTGACAGAGAAATGAGACCATCTATAGAGAACCAAATTTCATGCCCTTCTGTTTTCTCGAAAAGAACCAAAAGTTTTTCCAGGCTTATCTGAGTTCTGCCCACTCTATCCTATCTTTGAAATTCTATAGTGTCAACATGCACAGCATACAGAAAGCACAATTAATATATTAAACGAAGATGGATGAAAGTTCCGCCTTGAACAAGGAGATATGACCACAGAATTTGCACTTACGCACTCAAAGCACCACCTCCCTTCGCATGACCATCCATCTTAGTAACAATCACAGCTCCAACTGCAACACTTTGCTTGAAAGCTTGAGCTTGATCAAAAGCAGCTTGCCCAATACTGCTGTCCATGACAAATATGACAAGATCTGGTTTCTGGAACATCCAAATCAAAATATCAGAAATCTGGAATATAAACCGTGGAGTACAGAGAAACATACCGTTGCTTCAGAAACTTGTCGCATCTCTTCAAAAAGAGCTGCTTCCTGCTTGTGTCGTCCACTGGTGTCCACTATTATTAGATCACAGTTTTCCTTCTTAGATCTTTCAACACCTTCAACTGCAATTTTAACAGGATCTGATTCCGTGTAGCTGTTCAAAAAGAAATCATCACTACAAGTACTGGAAGACAAATACAAGGGTCTTATATACATGCACAATGGACTTGCAATTATAATTCCTGACTCAAAAGGAGAAGTGAATGAATTTAGAGAAAAACAGAACTTTGCAATTTAATGGTAAAGACAAGATATATTTATGTTAAAAAACACTAGACCAACATAAACTCAAATCTTCAGGTCATTTTTAAACCTAAAGATAATCTCCACATCCAGAGATAAAACAAACCTCCCTGAGTTCCCTTCTTTGCCAATTAATCACACATTGCAGAAGAACACAAGCACCTTCCGTGAATTGAATCAACTAGCAAGATAAAAGAATTGGTACTGATGAAGGTACCTTCCATAAAAAGGGATTTTGGCTTTCGCAGCATTCTGCTTCAATTGGTCAAAAGCACCAGCTCTAAATGTATCAGCACAAACCAAAGCAGGTTTCCATCCCTTCTTCTGGTGGTAATAAGCATATTTGGTACATGTAGTTGTTTTCCCTGACCCTGTAATTGTCCATGACATAAGTAAACAGAAATATGACAAACAACTAGCACCACAATCAAATCCCCAAAAGACTACGATATCAACCATATAATTCAGTCCATTTACCAGGCCAAACAGTCTTTCAAGGAAATAAAAAAGTTACCATAGAGCAACAAAAACTAGACCAGAGACAGAAATATCAACTGAGAAAATCAGAATACCTTGCAACCCCACAAACATGACAATACTTGGTTTTCCTTTCTTCGGGGTGAATGAAGGCTTTCCAGGATCCAACATCTTGCAAAGCTCATTAAAGATAGCCTGAAGAGAACAGAAACAGAATAATTGGCCCATGATCCAGAAGTAACTACCACAAATTAAATGTATCAGTTACACAAATAGAGAGGTATTTGAAAGAATGAAAACAAGAAAAAAGATTCTTTATCATACTTCAAACCTAAAGAAAGGCTCCATTACAACATTACCTTTATTTCTATTTCCAAAATCGTGTGTCCTTGTATCACTCACGATCTAATAGATTCACAGTACACTATAGGCTTTTAACATAGTGTCATCCATAGTGCCAAAATTTTGCCAAAATTTTCCCATCCTCCCAAAAGTAAAATAAAAGTTGCTCCGGTTTGCTTGAAAATTTAGAGAACTTTCACCTAGTAATGTGTTCGGAAGTTAAAAACAATTCTTCATATATGCAGACTCAGTAAATTGTAAAGTCAGAAGAAAGTGTCTCTGGTCATGTTGCACAGCATCTAACTTAGTAGGCTGCATTGACATGAGAAACTGGCAGATTGAAGGTATCTTTTTTTTTTCCTAACAAAGAGGTTTTCTATATAAATCCCATAGTCAGCTACAGCACCAAAATGGGGTGCAAAAATCAAAACCCTTTCTTTAATTTGATTTCTGCCCTCCCAGAACATAACTTAAATATCTGGACAAACATTCTTGGAAACAGTTCAATTGAAGGCGTCAACTACTGTTTCTTTTTCCTCAGCTCCAAAAGGGATCAAGTTGGAGCTTCACACGGTTCATATCTTCTGGATTCGAGGGGCTCATAATTGTAGTTAAATTTGTCAGCAACTCAACTCAAAATTTTTGCATCTTATTTAAAGGGAACTGCTAAAGAAATTCCCGTTACATTCCAACCATAATAAACCCACCACTAACTCATTCAACCTCCGAAAAGAAATTCAGCATGTCATAATACATGCAAAAGACACGAAATTTTGAATTAACAGTTAAATAAAAGACCAGCAAGGCATGTCAAAGAGCATTTTTTACCTGTTGAATAATTCTACGCTTATTGTGTCCGGCAGCAAGGTCATCAAGATTGACGATCTTCTTAATGTTAGTTTGCATATCACGGACCAGCTTGAATTGAACATCGGCTTGAAGAAGAGCTCTGGTGATCTCGTTAAGGCACTCATTCAGAACTTTCTCATCAATGATTGTCGCATTGCTCATCTGCTGAAGAGCACGCGATATGCTCGTACCCAACTCTGCCAACACCATCTTTACTGATTGATTGATCTATTCCAATTGAAAATTTTGATACGAACAATCAGGAAAAGGGGAAAACACAGGAAATGAATAAGAATTCAATCAAACTTCGACTACAGTTAGGTATCAGGTTGGAGAGGTTTGTGCAATTTATCTAGGGTTTTCAGAAACTGAAGGCTTCTCCACCGCCGGTGAAGACTCCTGCGCTTAAGGATGGGTCTTTTTGATCTGTCTGCCCGTGTTATACAGAACGCCGCAAATGCTCTTGTTTCGGAGATATGGCTGCGTTGTGAGATAGAACGCATTAAAACACGATGCGTTCAGACTATTTGCAGAAGAGACAAACTTTTCCGGGGTTAGAAATGTAATTAAAGAAATTTGGTTTTTTTGGAAGTTGGCTGGGCCTACTATTTGGGCTTTAGGCAGCTTAGATATAATGGGTTGGGCTCTGAAGTATTTGCAAGACGGAAAATTGGTCCAATAGTTTCTTAAACTATTTTGCAAAATATTTTTTTTGAAAGGACTATTTTGTAAATTTATAACATAAATATTTAAATTAGATTTCGATAAAAATAAATATTTAAAATCATAGCATGATTAAGGTTCTATCTCTATATATTACACTTTAATTGAATTATATAATTCCCTTTTTCTTTTATTTAATAAAAGTTTAATTAAAACATTTAAAAAAAGAAAAAGCTTATATAAGGTTAAATTGATACACTAGAGAGGGAAATATAGTTTGATGGAAGAGAAGAAAATATAGTTCAAGTCAAGAATCTAAACTTCTCAAGTTTATTAAGAAGTGTTTTTAGGGGTGTATTTAATTATTAATTTAGTTTATTTATTTATTTATTTTTTATATTTTAAGTTCCTAAATACCAACAAGAAAAAATACAATTTTAAAATTGCATAATTATACAAGTTGAGCTTTTTTTATTAATCCAGTATCTAAGAGTTATTGATTGATCTGAAAAGAATTGGACAACATAAAGTCTCCCAAAACTTTTCATTTTACGTGTAAAGTGAAAGTAAAGGAGTCGTATAGATTTCGTCTTTTTCGGTGAAAAGCAAAGAAGTTATGTTATCAACTATACTTTTGCTTAGTCCGTCATGCAAGCCTCCTACTGGGGCCTGCTATGTCTCCGATCGCCTGAAAGAGACAAAAGAAAGTTTGGCAACTCGCAAGGCTCATAACTTTGAGGTCACCAATTTGAGACTTTCTACACTAAATATATTATCTATCATTGTGATTATCGCTATCACTTATCAGACTCTCCGTACTAATTATGACCCATAATTTTAGTCGATTTAGCTTGTTCGATATTTAAAAATACATGATCCTATTTATTTAAATACTTGCAGACTCAAAAACTTTTTTAACATCACGTCATATATTAGTTTTTTTTTTTTTTTTATTAAAATGCAAAGATGGGCAATTGGCGTCCACAGAGGAGAGGAGAGGAGGTGGACGTTTCTGCTTATGAGAACATTATTGAGAAGCGGATATGGTGCCGTCGGCGACATCATCACCTTTGCTGCTTCCGAGTTTTTGCTCCTTTACATCGGCACTCCGGCCAACAAACGTAGGCCGAGTTGCCTTCTTCCCCTCAAATGGATTCCCGGCCATATCTTCTTCCAAGCAGCATACCAGTCTTCGTGTTCGTGCTTCTTCCGAGTCACAAAGGGACCCCAACGACTCTGACTCTGTTCTCTTATCCCAGGTTAGTCCAAATTCCCTATTGATGAAAAGCTTCAAATTCTTCATTTTTCTTGAAATTCCGGCTAAAATCTGATTATAATCATGTGGGTTTCTCTTCTTTTCTTGCCATGGATGGATTAGGAAGATATAAACTATTTGGTAAAGCTTGGAGGTGGTTCTGTTTTTGGAGCTGCTGTAATTAAGTATGGAAGCGTCCTTTTCCCGGAGATAACAAGACCCAATATTACTCAAGCTCTTCTGATAATTTCTTTCCCAGTTGTTCTTGCTGTTTTGCTTTTAATCAAGCAAAGCCGATCGGATCAAGAAGACTAGAAATTTCCAGTTTAATCAGGCAATGTCGTACTATAGAAAACCAGTTTCGCATAGCTAAAGTACAGAGATTTTCTGTAATTTCGAAATGCTGCAAAAAGGATTGATCATGGCTTCTTCTAGGATTCTCCCAACCTGACCTGATCTGTTCATCGCTGTCTAAATCATAGAATTATGGGAAATCTGCGAAATTCTTGTATGTATAATTATGAATTAATTACACAAGCGAGATGTTGCCACTGGCCTGGATACAATTGTATGCTTGAATAACTAAATTGCGATTGATGTTAAAATTTACATGGTGGAAAATGGGGGAAAAGGAAAAAAAAATCAAAGAATGTTCAACTCGGGATTGCCTCAATTTCTTGAACAGCTAAGATGAGCATTTGAGTTAAAAGAGAGCAATAGTATAGGCTTCATTCATAATCCTTCTTCCAGTTTTCATGAGTAAAATTCTTTTTTGTTCAAGAAACTTGATCAAAGGTTGTCTCTCAACCACTTTAAGGCTCCATTCGCGACAGAACTGCAACCAAAATTCAAGTTCGAAAGTTAATCCAAAGAAGAGAAATAGGATTAAACCAAATTTAATCTTTAAATTCACTTGATTAACGTCTGTATATGGAAAAGTGCGGCAAGAAAATTGTTGGTGTATGTATATTTATAGTAATTTCCCCTTTTATGAAGAAAAGAGAGACGTTTACCCAGCCAAATCTTTTAATGACTTCCATAAGTCATTTTCTTGTTCAGGTTCTTCAATTTTCTCTGAAGCAGAATTGATCTCACTTTGTACACTTTCAGCTGGAAAACAACGCGATATCATCAGATTGTTACAATAGATTACAGAGACAAGAGTACAGCATCCATCAAGAATGCCATTTATGAAATGGACACATTCAAGACAAACTGCCTCTTCAAGCATGTCTTTGATATCATAATGAAGAACCTCTCGACTAGAATTAAGAGATGATGTTTCACAATTTGTCCAAGGATGCGAAATAAAAGATTTACATACTCTTTTGCTGTACTTTAGGGCGAGTTTTTGGACGATTGCCAGGTGAGTTGTTCAGAGAAGCAAGTTCTTCGAGCAGTTCACGCTCTTGAGCACTGTGAATGTAGAGAATGTTAGAAGATAACTGAGAATACCTCAACGTTAGATACAATGACAACTAAATTCGGGGTTTATCAGTCCTGGGGATATATTAAGGATAAAAAAACATAAAGGATTACATTAACCAGTAGCTTCAAATTCGGATCTTGCTGGTGAGGTCAAAGAAATAAAAGGGAAAGTATGGACACCTTTAACAATGGCAGTGATAGTGTACCTTATTCGTTTTGGTATACTGACTTTGACAGTGAACAAATGATCACCGCGTATTGAGGGCCTGTTCAATTTAGGCGCACCTTTTCTGGCCAAGACAAGAACATCACCAGGCTGAGTGCCAGGAGGAATCTGGAGATCAGTAAGCCCTTCAACTGTCTTCACCTGCACAATGCCAAGGAACAAACATTTGTAATGACAAGAAAAGATGGCCTCTGACATCCAAATCATTGCTGTAACTCTCAAAAGCTGATGAATATGCAAAACCAGCAAAATATCAGCAAACTTTATTATATCTATGAACTTTTGGCATCATCTCAAACAGAGAAGAAGCTTAAATGCAGGGTATAAGTTGTTATGTTGTAATGCATATGCTATTCACGATGAGAATCATAGCGCAGTTGTAATAGTGCTGCTTGGTGGTGTGCACATCTAAGGGGAAAGGGGGACACACAACCCTTTATGAGCACTTCTTTTCTGTGATAAGGAGATAAATGCTTGTAGCATGGATCATCTAGATTTGATCTTTCCATTTCCTTTCCCACAATACGTGTCCAATATATAACGTCATAAGTTTCGACCAAACAATTCATAATATAGTAAACTCAGAGATCTTTAAACAAGATAAATTCACAGAGAAGTTTTGGAGAATAAATGATGAAGAAAGTATCTCAAACTAATTACGTTAGCCATGCTTAGATAAGCATCTTTTTTTTTTTTTTTTTTCAATTCAATCACCATAGCCTTACCAGTTACCACAGCATATCTTCCTGCTGATGAAAACAAGCATAAAAGGATTTGCATCACGTGCAAATCATGTGAATTTTACCTTTACAACAGTTCCTAATATAGCATCCAAATAACTAATCGAGACTGTAGAGTAAAGATTTATGCCATCTCGCTGTATCTCAGGTACTTCTTCAATGTCAAGATAAACAAAAAGATCTCCAGATGGGGCCCTGCAGAAAACAGAACTGATATCAGGAAAATCCTGATTTTTACTGAAATAGCACATCAGAACGTAAGCTGCACCTCTACACCACAATCTAATGCTGTAACTTACCCCTTTGGTCCTGCATCACCCTCTCCAGCAACTCTGAGGATACTGCCCTTGCTCACTCCAGGAGGAATTTTGACTTTAATATCTTTCTTCACTCTTACCCGCCCATCGCCAGAGCATTTACGGCAGTATTCAGAAATCATTTCACCATCCCCACCACAATTTGGACATATAGAAACCTGTGGTAGTACAAAGGAGATGAGGAAAAAGACCTAAGTAAGCATCATTCTCTTGCAGCCATCCTATAAGAACAAACCTCAATTTGGACAACTGGGCTTTTATATTCACTGATTATGTCAACATATATAGGAATAAAGGCCCAAACACCTATAAAGACACATAGATGAGCATAGAGATAAGCATAATTTCCTTCCAACAATAAGTAGTTTGTGATAACCCAAACACTAGTTTGCCTGTTTCATTCTTATAGAAATGCCAATAAGCTACCCTTTTAGAGGCAGAAATATGCTTATCCGTATCAACAATCAAGTGAAACAAACCAGTGGAAACTATGCAGCCACCACAAGCATGCATTACTAAAAGCACAAAAAATGTGTTTGAATATTTTACCACAGCAGACTGTCTTGGTAACTCCATCTACAGCTTCAGTTATGTAATTGTTATCATCATTCAAGTTATTAGAATCAATTGAACTAGTTGAAGATGTCCAACAACTGTAATTGACTAGCAACTCAAAGCACCACCCAAGCTAACATCACGACTCCTTCAAAAAGCATAATCCAACATATGTAGCACACAGTAAAAGTAATAAATCATATCAAATTACCTGTGAAAACATTCCAAATGGCGTTTGCTCAGTTCTCATAACCTGGCCTCTTCCACCACATGTTGAGCATATACGCATTTTTGAACCTGCCTTTGCTCCAGTGCCAGCACAAACTTCACATGTCTCAAGATGGGAAAGCTCAAATTCTTTTTCTGTTCCAAATATAGCCGCCGAGAAATCCAATGTGATGTCATAACTGAAATGCCACTTGAACATTGAGTCGATTTTCTGAAGTTAAAACTAGTATGTTTTGCAACTTGATACAATAGGTTGAAAGGAACTTGCTACAGATAACCACAATACTCAAATATGTTTATATTACTCTAGAACGCGTCAAATACTAAAAGCCACTCAAAATTGAGCAGAAGAGAGGAGGGAAAAAGAAAAAAGGTTACAATCCTTATAATTACAAACACTTTGCTAATGCAGAGTATGCTCATCTATTCAATTAGAACGAACATATAAACTAAATTTGCCTTCCAAGATCTTCTCAGCAGATAAAAAGGTACATTTGATCATCTACCCTTCACAGCCCATCTCATGCCATCACCCCTTCTATGTGTAAGTTGACTCTATTCCCAGGTACTAATGGCTTCTTCGTAAGCACAAATACTATATGCATATGATAGGACATTGAACTGATATGAAAAATCATATTCTCAACTCAAACCCACACCATATTCATTAACTGTAAAAGCTAAGGAATGACGGTTGCAACACATTCCAAAATAATTGAAAATAGTGATATCAATATCAAATAGACTCATGGTGAGTATGATCATGCTTTAAATCCCCAAGAAAGCAAGAAAGAATTTACTTTAATATAGTTTTTCAAACAAGGACATCCCATGACGTCAGCAGTGAAGTTTGCTTGAAGAAAAAGAGATACGCTAAACAAGAAACACATCTGACTAATAAGGAGCGACATGATGGTGTTATAAAAGCATCCGGTCAAATATTAACTCACCGCAAATCTTCTCCTTTAGTAACAGTACTACGACGACGACTTCCAAATCCTGTTGTATCCATTCCGGGGAAACCCATGCTCGGCCCAAAGAAAGTCTCGAATAGATCAAAAGGATTTGTCTGCGGGAAAGCAAAAAAGAAAAGTTATCACATAATAATTTGTAAAATGACATAACATACATTATCATCAGATCTATTGCACATACTTATCGATTTGGAATAATACTAAGCTATGGTGAAAAGGCTTTCTCCACTATAACTGACAGAAAATCAAGACCAACTCTTAGCTCAAAATTACATATTTGCTAAAAGTATCCCCAAAATCACCAGAAGAATCTAAGACATTTGTGCACACAAGCGTTCCGGAGCTTCAAGACTGGTGAATTCAGATGAAAACATACCGAAACTGGAACGGGTGTTTTCCATTTTGGTGATTGACAAAGAGAAACAGTGCAAAGAAGAAAGCAGCGCTATTGACATCAGGTGTGCACTTATTTCCGTAAGGAACATGGTGGGAAAACATATACAAGGAATCATAGCATAAATAATAGGAGGATTCTTAAGACACAAAAGACAGGCTTCTATCTGGTTTAGCATAGCCAATTACTGGAAGATTTTATATATCAATTGAACACAAAACCAATAAAAGCACATTGACCAGTGATTAAAGCTGAGCTCACTGCAGCAGATATCTATCTGGTACTTCATAAAGAATATCAAAGATGAAATGCAATTACCGTGTAAGCACCGGCTTGTCCCCCAACTGCACTTTTCACTCCAGCTTCACCATACTGATCGTACAAAGCTCTCTTTTTATCATCTGATAGCACCTGACAATCTTACACTTCAGTGTACTCCAACAGAAAAGGGGAAAAAATAAATAATAGGAATTTAATTTCATTGCAGTCTTGGAGTTGTGTCCAACCAGATCCCAGTAGTGGAAACATTTTGAGATTCGGCATAGAAGAAAAAGTCTTATTATAAGTAGGAAAGGACTTTAAAACATTGTCAGGAGTTGGAGAGTTTGAAGTGAGTTAAGACGCCTTCGACAGTGGGAAGTGAAAGCATTAGCAAAAGTATAATAAATAGTGGCTTGAAAGAGAAAGCATGGGTCCCATCACATAAAGGTAAAATACAACAAACTTTGTTGTGGGATTGAAAATTGATGATGGCCCAAGGCAAGCCCGGGCCAAAGAGGCGGTTGGGAAATAGTTTTCAACCAGCAATAGACGCGCCTCGGTTAGAACCTCCCTAGCTGCGTCATTGCCCCAAGCACAAAGATGGCTTCCATTAGCATCCACATTGAGATTTAATTCTTAAATCAGAGTTAAGACTTTCTTGGTTGTCCACATAATGGCAATGAAAGTATTACTTGATGTCGCAGAAAAGGACCAAGCGAATACGTAGAAGGATAATTTCAGCCACCATCCTTACCTCATATGCAGCACTGATCTCCTTGAATTTTTCAGTTGCACCAGGTTCCTTGTTGACATCAGGATGATACTAAAACGGAACATGAAATGTCATGTGTCAGAACTCCCCCATAGAATGTAAGGGATGAACAGGTTGTATCCCAGCAGTGACATTACTATTACTAAGGCACATATAACAGAGATGAAAGAAATCAACAATGAGAATAATCAGCAGTTTACTAAGAAAAGGCAGCAACTTTTATGTGGCATATTTTATCAAACTTAAATAGGTATGTAAAACTTCCTTTTAGCTCCAAGAATTCGGATTTGTGAAAAAATAAACACGGTTAAAGAGTCAAAACTGGAAGGATATAAATAAACAAATGATACAGCCGCTATAAATATCCTTCTTAGAAATGAACAACCCCCTTTAGATTGAGAATCACGTCAGTTTCTTGTTTATGTAACAGCCACAGAACATCAAGAGACAGGATGCTTCGGCCAATCTTATGTCCCAAAACCAATTTAAACTAAGATTTTTCCTCCCTTAGTCCTTATGAACAACAAACACTCATGGGATTCACTTGTTGACAACAATCAAGCACGGTATAGATGATAACCAATTCTTCATTCAATTAGCAGTAAACTTAAAAATTGCGGTATAGATGATAACCAATTCTTCATTTAATTAGCAGTAAACTTAAAATTTGCCATAAACCCAGTAAAGAATACACAAAAAGAATACAATGCCGAACTTGTTCATTGGCTAAAAGAGCAGGAGGAATGGCAGCAATACCTGTCGAGCCAATCTTCTATAAGCCGCTTTAATTTCCTTACCGGTAGCAGATTTTGGAACCCCAAGAGTAGAGTAATAATCAGCTGCCGCCGCCACAACCAACCTTCCAAAGCGCCGAGCAGAAATCTTCTTACTGAATTGAGAAGAAGAAGAGACAGAAATGGAGATGAACTTCTTGTGGGCCCATAAAGGGGTTCCGCCAGCAAAGAAAGAAGATGAAGAAACTGGAACTAATGGGATGCTGCAGATGCCTTGAAGAGGCTCAGAGGGAATCAAAGATAGAGTCGTAGCAGTTGCCATTGAAATGGCGGCTTAGTGCTAAAATTCTCGTTCTTAAGAGGAACTAAAGAAGCTAAAGGAAGGATTTTTTATGATCAAGAACATGTTTTTCTTGTGTTAATTCTTGGAGAGTCTAAGAAAAGAACAGTTTTTAATCAATCTTTTTTTGTTTCTCCAAGGATTCTTGGAAATTCATGGAATGATTTTTGTATGGACGGAAAGGGGTTCTTAGGAAAAGGTAATTAGAAAACGAGAAAGGAAAAAGATGTGGTGTTGAGTACGCGCCTACTTCTCCAGTTCAACAGAATACTCCCGACTTTCGACTCTTTTTCTTTTCCTTATCCCTTTTTTTCCCCTTAAAGATAATTTTTCTTTTCTTTTTCCTTTTTTTTTTTTACTTTGATCATGATTTCGTCTTATTGAAAAACGAAATCTCTCGTTATTGAAAAACGAAATCTCTCGTGTATAAGATAAAACGCTCAAGTAAAAGATGTAAAACATGTGCTTTAATGACTCTACAAACCGAAAGTCAAACCCTTCTAAGAGTGCATTTTTTTCTCCTTTGATTGGTTAAGGGCATTTTCTTCAATTTAGTGAAAAACAAAAATCGTCTATTTATTCTTCAAATTTAATTGTTGATACATTATGGTCTTTAAATATATTTTCAACTAATATTTTTCATAAACTATTTACGGTTAGCTATTAAAGTCTTTCTGTCGTTATCTCTCTAACTTCCGTTAAACATTTTTTTAAAAAGAAAATAATGAGTTCCTATTTAGTCGATAACGTTTAGACCTCAACATAATATGGCGCTCAAAGTTTATTTTCAACTGTTATAATAGTATGATAAAATCCATTTACCGTCAAACACTTAATTTCTATAAAAAAAATCACACGGACTACTCACCGCAAGACATGAGGAACGATTTTAATAGGAGAAATTACCTTGTAGGAGCTGCTCGTGTGGATTTTTTATACAAAAGTCAAGTGTTTGACAATAAAAGAATCTTATTAGATTTCTAAAGATTGTTCAGAGACCATAACGACAGTAAATAAACTTTGAGAACCATATTATGTCAAAATCTAAACTTTAAAGACTAAGAGCGAGCTCGGGATTTTTTTTAAAGGAAGTTAGAAATTTAACGACAAAAGGACTTTAATGACTTACTGCAATAGTTTAGAAATAATATTGACCAAAAAAATTGCAGGGACCATAATGTATCAATACCTAAACTTTAGGGATCAAACCTGCTATTTTTTCATAAAAGGATATATATTGAGAAAGAGTATGGTTCTAATATTTTTGTCACAACTAATTTAACTATAAAAAAATAAAAATAAAAAGAATAAAAAATCATCTAAATAGAGCAAATTGGTACTATTCCCTTTGCCTCCACAAGATTTTTACATCTTACAAAACAATTTCATCAAAACTAATTAAAATTCCGGCAGAGTCCATTAAAGTCCGAATTCGCATGTTAATCATCACGTTTTTTACAAAATTTAGGTCCCAAAAAAAGTTCTCCACAAAATTGCTGAAAACAATTTAGAATACTTTTCATTTTGTATAAATACACCAACGAAGTATGACGTTCCCATTAAAGCCGAATTCGTGTGATAATTATCACGTTTTTTAGAAAATTTAGGTTTGAAAAAAAGTTTTCTTAAAAATTGCTTAAAGGAATTTTGAATATTTTTCAAGTTGTATAAATAAACCAGACCAAATATCACATTTCTATTAATGCCCGAATATGTGTGCTAATCATCACGTTTTTTACAAAATTTACATCCGAAAAAAGTTCTCCACAAAATTGCTTAAACGATTGTGAATATTTTTCATGTTGTATGAAGTATCGAATTCCTATTAAAGCTCGAATTTATGTACTAATCATCACGTTTTCTACAAAATTTAGGCCTGAAAAAAAGTTCTGCACAATACTACTTAAAAAGATTCTGAAAATTTTTCTTATTGTATAAATACAACAGATGAAATATCATATTCCCATTAAAGCCCGAATACGTGTGCTAATTGACACGTTTTTTTACAAAATTTATGTCCGAAAAAAGTTCTCCACAAAATTGCTCAAAACGATTCTGAATATTTTTCATGTTGTATAAATACACAAGACGAAGTATGAGGTTCCCGTTCAAGTCGAATTCGTGTACTAATCATCACAATTTTTACAAAATTTAGGTACGAAAAAAAATTCTCCAAAAAATTGCTTAAAACGATTTTGAATATTTGTCATGTTGTATAAATACACCAAACGAAGTATCACATTGCCATTAAAGCCCGAATTCATGTACTAATCATCACGATTTTTACAAAATTTAGGTAGAAAAAATGGTCCACAAAATTGCTCAAAATGATTCTGAATATTTATCATATTGAAGAAATACACTAGACGAAGTATCATACTGACATTAAAGCCCGAATTCAAATGCTAATTATCACGGTTTTTAAAAAATTTTGGTCCGAAAAAAAATTCTCTACAAAATTACTTAGAACGATTCTGAATATTTTCGTGCTGCATAAATACACCAGATGAAGTATCATGTTCCCGTTAAAGCCCAAATTCGTTTACTAATCATCACTTTTTTTACAAAATTTAGGTATGGAAAAAAGTTCTCCACAAAATTGCTCAAAACAATTTTGAATATTTTTCATGTTATATAAATACACCAGACGAAGTATCACGTTCCTATTAAAGACCGAATTCATGTGCTAATCATCATATTTTTTACGAAATTTAGGTCCGAAAAAAATTTTCTAAAAAAATGCTCAAAATTATTCTGAATATATTTCATGTTGTAAAAATACACCAAACGAAGTATCATATTGCCATCAAAGCCCGAATTCATATGCTAATTATCACGTTTTTTACAAAATTTAGTTAAAAAAAAAAAGTTCTCAACGAAATTCCTCAAAAAAATTTTGAATATTTTTCATGTTGTATAATACACTAGACAAACTATCACATTCTCATTAAACCCCGAATTCGTATGCTAATTATCCCGGTTTTTTACAAAATTTAGGTTTGAAAAAAGTTCTCCACAAAATTTGTCAAAATGATTCTGAATATTTTTCGTGTTTAATAAATACATCAGACGAAGTATCACATTCCCATTAAAACCCTAATTCGTGTGCTAATCATCATGTTTCTTACAAAATTAATGTCCGAAAAAATGTTCTCTAAAAAATTGCTGAAAAGGATTCTGAATATTTTTCATGTTGTATAAATACACCAGACTAAGTATCATGTTCCCATTAAAGCTCGAATTCGTGTGCTAGTTATCACGTTTTTTACGAAATTTAAGACCGAAAATTTTTTTCCAGAAAATTGCTCAAAACGGTTCTGAATACTTTTCATGTCGTATAAATACACTAGACGAAGTTTCACGTTCCCGTTAAAGCCCGAATTCGTGTACTAATCATCATGTTTTTTAATGAAATTTACGTCCGAAAAAAGTTCTCCAAAAAATTGCTCAAAAACGATTCTGAATATTTTTATATTGTATAAATACACCAGACGAAGTATCACGTTCTCGTTATAGCCTGAATTCGTGTACACGTTTTTTAGAAAATTTTGGTCTGAAAAAAAGTTCTCCAGAAAATCGCTCAAAACGATTAAGAACATTTTCATGTTGTATAAATACACCAGACGATGTATTATGTTCCCGTTATAACCCGAATTCGTGTACTAATCATCACGTTTTTTATAAAATTTAGGTCCGAAAAAAAAGTTCTTCAGAAAATTGCTCAAAATGATCCATAATATTTTTCACGTTATATAACTACACCAGATGAAGTATCACGTTCCCGTTATAGCCCGAATTCGTGTACTGATCATCACGTTTTTTAAAAAATTTTGGTCCGAAAAAAAGTTCTCCGAAAAATTGCTCAAAACGGTTCATAATATTTTTCATGTTGTATAAATACACCAGACGAAGTATCACGTTCCCGTCATGGCTCGAATTTGTGTACTAATATCATCATGTTTTTTTTAGAAAATTTAGGTCCTAAAAAAGTTTCTCCACAAAATTCCTCAAAACGAATCTGAATATTTTTCAAATTGTATAAATACAACAGACGAGGTATCATGCTCCCGTTCATGCCCGAATTCGTATACTAATCATCACGTTTTTTAGAAAATTTAGGTCCAAAAAAAGTTCTACAGAAAATTGCACAAAGCGATTGAAAATATTTTTTATGTTGTATAAATTCACCAGACAAGGTATCACGTTTTCGTTAAAGCCCGAATTCATGCACTAATCATCACGTTTTATACAAAATTTAGGTCCGAAAAAAAGTTCTCCGAAAAATTGCTCAAAACGATTCATAATATTTTTCATGTTGTATAAACACACTAGACAAAGTATCCCGTTCCCATCATAGCCGAAATTCGTGTACTAATCATCACATTTTTTAGAAAATTTAGGTCAAAAAAACTTTCTCCACGAAATTGTTCAAAACAATTCATAATATTTTTCTTATTGTATAAATACAACAGACGAAGTACCACGTTCCCGTTCAAGCCCGAATTCGTGAACTAATCATCACGTTTTTTAGAAAATTTAGGTACGAAAAAAAGTTCTCCAGATAATTGCACAAAGCAATTGAAAATATTTTTCATGTTGTGTAAATACACCAGGCGAAGTATTACGTTCTCGTTAAGGCAGGAATTCGTGTACTAATGATCACGTTTTTCACAAAATTTAGGTCCAAAAAAAGTTATCCAGAAAATTGTTCAAAACGATTATGATATTTTTCATTTTCTATAAATATACTAGACGAAGTATCACATTCCCGTCATAGCCCGAATTCGTGTAGTAATCATCACGTTTTTTAGAAAATTTAGGTCCGAAAAAAGTTTCTCCACAAAATTGCTCAAAGCGATTCTGAGTATTTTTCATGTTGAATAAATGCAACAGACGAGGTATCACACTCCCGTTCAAACCCGAATTCTTGTACTAATCATCATGTTTTTCAGAAAATCTAGGTTTGAAAAAAAGTTCTCCAGAAAATAGCACAAAGGGATCGAAAATATTTTTCATATTGTATAAATACATCAGATGAAGTATCACGTTCTCGTTGAAGCCCGAATTCATTTACTAATCATCACGTCTTTTACAAAATTTAGGTCCGAAAAAAAGTTTTCCAAAAAATTGCTCAAAACGATTCATAATATTTTTCATTCGTATAAATACACCAGAAGAAGTATTACGTTCCCATCATAACCCGAATTTGTGTACTAATCATCATAATTTTTACAAAATTTAGGTCCGAAAAAAAGTTATCCAGAAGATTGCTCAAAACAATTCATAATATTTTTCATTTTGTATAAATATACCAAACGAAGTATCACATTCCCATCATAGCCCGAATTCGTGTACTAATTATCACGTTTTTTAGAAAATTTAGGTTCGAAAAAAGTTTCTCCACGAAATTGCTCAAAACGATTCTGAATATTTTTCATATTGTATAAATACAGGAGACAAAGTATCACGTTCCCGTTCAGGCTCGAATTCTTGTACTAATCATCACGTTTTTTAAAAAATTTTGGTCCGAGAAAAGTTCTCCAGAAAATTGCTCATAACGACTCATAATATTTTTCATATTGTATAAATACACCAGACGAAGTATCGCGTTCCCGTCATAGCCCTAATTCGTGTACTAATGATCACGTTTTTTATAAAATTTAGGTCCGAAAAAAGTTTATCCAGAAAATTGCTCAAAACGATTGAAATTATTTTTCATGTTGTAGAAATGCAATAGAGGAGGTATCACGCTCCCGTTCAAGCCGAATTCGTGTACTAATCATCATTTTTTTAGAAAATCTAGGTAGGAAAAAAAGATCTCCAGAAAAATTTACAAAGCGATTGAAAATATTTTTCACGTTTTATACAAAATTTAGGACCGAAAAAAGTTCTCTAGAAAATTGCTCAAAACAATTCATAATATTTTAAATGTTGTATAAATACACCACACGAAGTATCACGTTCCAATCATTGCCCGAATTCGTGCACTAATAATTACGTTTTTTAGAAAATTTTGGTCAGAAAAAATTTCTCCAAAAAATTGCACAAAGCGATTCAGAATATTTTTCATGTTGTATAAATACACGAGACGAAGTATCTCGTTCTCGTTAAAGCCTGAATTCATTAATTAATCATCACATTTTTTTACAAAATTCAGGTCCAAAAAAAAGTTCTCCAGAAAATTGCTCATAACGATTCATAATATTTTTTATATTGTATAAATACATCAGACGATGTATCACGTTCTCGTTGAAGCCCGAATTCATGTACTAATCATCACGTCTTTTACAAAATTTAGGTCAGAAAAAAAGTTCTCCAAAAAATTGCTCAAAACGATTCATAATATTTTTCATTTGTATAAATACACTAGAAGAAGTATTACGTTCCCATCATAACCCGAATTTGTGTACTAATCATCATGATTTTTACAAAATTTAGATCCCTGAAAAAAAGTTCTCCAGAAAATTGCTCAAAACAATTCATAATATTTTTCATTTTGTATAAATATACCAAATGAAGTATCACATTCCCATCATAGCCCGAATTCGTGTACTAATCATCACGTTTTTTAGAAAATTTAGGTCTGAAAAAAGTTTCTCCACGAAATTCCTCAAAACGATTCTGAATATTTTTCATGTTATATAAATACAGGAGACAAAGTATCACGTTCCCATTCAAGCTCGAATTCTTGTACTAATCATCACGTTTTTTAGAAAATTTTGGTCCGAAAAAAAGTTCTCCAAAAAATTGCTCATAACGATTCTAATATTTTTCAAATTGTATAAATACACCAGAAGAAGTATTACATTCCCATCATAATCCGAATTTGTATACTAATCATCATGATTTACAAAATTTAGATCCGAAAAAAAGTTCTCCAGAAAATTGCACAAAGCGATTGAAAATATTTTTTATGTTGTATAAATTCACTAGACGAGGTATCACGTTTTCGTTAAAGCCCGAATTCGTGCACTAATTATCACGTTTTATACAAAATTTAGATCCGAAAAAAAGTTCTCCGGAAAAATGGCTCAAAACGATTCATAATATTTTTCATGTTGTATAAACACACCAGACAAATTATCTCGTCCCCGTCATAGCCGAAATTCGTGTACTAATCATCACATTTTTTAGAAAATTTAGGTCAGAAAAAACTTTCTCCACGAAATTGTTCAAAACGATTCTGAATATTTTTCTTATTGTATAAATACAACAGACGAAGTACCACGTTCCCGTTCAAGGCCGAATTTGTGTACTAATCATTACGTTTTTTAAAAAATTTAGGTCCGAAAAAAAAGTTCCTCAAAAAATTGCACAAACCGATTCAGAATATTTTTCATGTTTTATAAATACACCATACGAAGTGTTAAGTCCCCGTCATAGCTCGAATTCGTGTACTTTTTTAGAAAATTTAGGTTCGAAAAAAGTTCTCCATATAATTGAAGAGATTAAAAATATTTTTCATGTTGTATAAATACACCAGACAAAGTATCATGTTCTCGTTAAAGACCAAATTCGTGTACTAATGATAACATTTTTTACAAAATTTAGTTCCAAAAAAAGTTCTCTAGAAAATTGTTCAAAACGATTCATAATATTTTTCATTTTGTATAAAGACACCAGACGAAGTATTACATTCCTGTCGTAGCCCGAACTCGTGTACTAATCATCGTTTTTTAGAAAATTTAGGTACGAAAAAAAGTTCTCCAGATAATTGCACAAAGTAATTGAAAATATTTTTCATGTTGTGTAAATACACAAGACAAAGTATCACGTTCTCGTTAAAGCCCGAATTAGTGTACTAATCATCACGTTTTTTACAAAATTTAGGTTCGAGAAAAGTTCTCCAGAAAATTGTTCAAAACGATTCATAATATTTTTCATGTTTTATGAATACACAGGACGAAGTATTACGTTCCCGTCACAGCCCGAACTCGTGTACTAATCATCACGTTTTTAGAAAATTTAGGTCCGAAAAAAAGTTCGCTAGATAATTGCACAAAGCGATTGAAAATCTTTTTCATGTTGTATAAATATACTAGACGAAGTATCACGTTCTCGTTAAAGCCAGAATTTGTGTACTAATCATTATATTTTTTATGAAATTTAGGTCCGAAAAAAAGTTCTCCGGAAAATCGCTCAAAACGATTCTGAATATTTTTCATGTTGTATAAATACAAGAGACGAAGCATCACGTTCCCGATCAAACCCGAATTCGTGTACTGATCATCACGTTTTTTAGAAAATTTAGGTCTGAAATAAAGTTCTCCAAAAAATTGCTCCAAACGATTTAAAATATTTTTCATGTTATATAAATACACCCAACAAAGTATCACGTTCTTGTTATAGCCCAAATTCGTGTACTAATCATCACGTTTTTTATAAAATTTTGATCCGAAAAAAGTTCTCCAGAAAATTGCACAAAACGATTCAGAATATTTTTCATTTTGTATAAATACACCAGACGAAGTATTATATTCCCGTCATAACACGAATTCGTGTACTAATCATAATGTATTTTAGAAATTTAAGTCCGAGAAAAAGTTCTCCAGAAAATTGTACAAAGCGACTGAAATTTTTTTTATATTGTATAAATACTCCTAACGAAGTATCACGTTCTCGTTAAAGCCCGAATTCGTGTAATAATCGTCACGTTTTTTCCGAAATTAAGGTCCGAAAAAAAGTTCTCCAGAAAATTACTCAAAACGATTCATAATATTTTTCATTTTATATAAATATACCAGTCGAAGTATCACGTTACCGTCATAGCATGAATTCGTGTACTAATCATCACGTTTTTTTTAAGATTTAATTCCGAAGAAAGTTTCTCCACGAAATTGCTCAAAACGATTCTGAATATTTTTTATGTTGTATAAATGCAACAGACGAGATATCACGCTCCCGTTCAAGTCGAATTCGTGTACTAATCCTCACGTTTTTTACAAAATCTAGATACGAAAAAAAGTTCTCCAGGAAATTGCACAAAGGGATTGAAAATATTTTTCATGTTGTATAAATACACTTGACGAAGTATCACGTTCTAGTTAAAGCCCGAATTCATGTACTAATCATCACGTTTTTTACAAAATTTAGGTTAAAAAAAAAGTTCTCCAGAAAATTGCTCAAAACGATTGAAATATTTTTCATGTTGTATAAATATACCAAACGAAGTATCACGTTCTCGTTAAAGCCCGGATTCGTATACTAATTATCATGTTTTTTTACGAAATTTAAGTGCGAAACAATTTAACCCTTAAAAAATGTAAGACAAATTTCAAAATCAAAACTCTAATAATCTCAACTTCACACCCATAGTAACAAAGAAGAAAGCCAACATGCAAAATAGACATCAAAATGTATCATCAAAGTAGAAAGACAAGAAAAACCAACCCTGTTAGACTCATTCATTCATCTCTCCTGCCTGCCTGCCTGTTGAGGATTCAGCCTCCTCAAATTCAACATCTTCAACAACAGTTGTTGAGGATTCAGCCTCATTCTTCATAGCAGTTTCCCTTCAATGAATCATTGCAAGAAATAAACATATTTAAACCACTAATACGGAAAATGAAATGTTACTATTGTTTGATTTACAGAGAAATAAATTTTCCAACACTTACCTTTTATAGTTGGATCTAATTGTATCATTCAGGTCCTCCTGTGTCCATATACTCTTAGAATCTCCCAATTTCACTTCAATACGCGTGGGAGTGCACAATGTTCCACAACATAGAACCTCCATTTCGGGGCATCCATTCAACTCAAAGTATACCAAAGACGGGAAGTCAAGATCTCCATGGAAGAACCACTTGAGGTTTTCTAGTTTCCCAAGTACTAGTTCCTCCAACTGAGGGAGAACAAGTTTGTCAACTTTTTCTTCATCTTCTACCTGTTCCCAATCTGTTTTTCCAATAACTCCTTCCATTGTTTCACATTGTTCTATTGTTATTTCTTTCATTTTCACTAGCATTTTAGCCACATGAAAAGGAAGCAAGAATCTCAAGTTTTTACACTTCTCCACCCTCAAATTCGTGAGGTTCTGAAAGGTTCCATTTCCTGGAGGAGGAATCTTCCATATTTCCACCAACTTCGGGAGATTCTCGAGGTACAAGTGTTCCAGCTGGCCAAGTGTTGCTTGATTTCCTTCAAAACTAAATACTGCTTCAAGTGATTCGCAATCAGAAACATCGAGTGTCCGGAGGCTACCCATATCGGATGCAGCAACTACCAACAAGTTTTCACATTGAGACACCTCCATGTATCTTACCTTGCACAAAGAACAAGAAAGCATTCGGCCATCTCCTACTTGGGTCAACTTCTTCATATGGTAGACGTGCACTCTATCTAAGCAAGGAAAGATTACCTGACAAAAACATTACATTGGCATGTTTAAAAAGAAACCTTCAGAAGAAATTCACATTGTAAAACTAGGAAACTTTATGATAACATGAGGTTAAATTATCCAATTTGAGAATTTTGGCTTTCTCACACAACTTGTTTTTCAAAATTTAAATAAGAAATTAAATTATTAATCTCTACCTCTATTTTCATCTTTAATTTACACTTTTTTTAACTACATAAAATGATTTCTTTTGGCTGAAATTACATAAAATGATTTAGTTAGAATAAATTCAAAACAATAAATAATTAATAAAAATATAAAAATAACTTATCAGAGGAGGATAAAAATTATATAGAAAAAAGCATAGAAGTATCCAAATAGAGAAGTAAATATTACCCATAAGAGTTAATAATTACAAAGAGAATAATAAAAATTAAACTGTTCATTTACAAAGAGACTATCCATTTGCATACCATTGATGAAAAATGTTCTGAAAATATCCTTCCACATTTCATCCGAAATCTGAATCCCAAATCCCGAACGTATATTTGAAAAATATGTTCTAGAAAGAAGATTTTCAAGAATGATTTTAGAGGGATTTTAATGAATTATTTATTGCGAGAATGACTTAGATTTTTTCAGAGTTTTTGATTTCTCGTGTGCTTTTCATTGTTGAGGCAAGAAATGTTGGGTTCCCACAAACCAAAACCACCATTTCGTTAGCCCATCAAACCACATTTGATCGGACTCGGTCTCATGCACATTCTTTAAAGCAAACCACATTGCTACATCTTTAACAATTCAATCCCAGGTCTCGTGCCCCAATATTTTTTTTAGGTGAAAAATGCCCCCATGAAGGATCCCGTAAAAGTCGTATATTCTTTTCCAGTTAAGTATTAAATCTTAAAATTAACGTAAGGGTTAAAAAAATTAACAAAATGGTGCATAAATTTACAAGTTTGTATAGTTCGGATCCCAAACTTGTGAATTTTTTGTTCAAGGTAAAAAATTACCAGCACTTTCTACTCAATGAAATCTTTTATTTATATTTGGAAGTTACATGGATAGTTACATAGAAAAATAATAAATTCAAAATAAATATTTATAAAATTCATTTTAATATATATTGTTTCATAAAATTAGATATGAATGTCTATAAATATAATTGGAGAAATTATATATATAGCATGAAAAAATTTATTTTTTCACCAAAAAATTTTTCTAACTCAATTCTTTTTAACTTAAAACTCAAATCTTTCACATTCACCACAAATTCAAGATAGATATGGATAATTTTGTACATTTTTCACAAGAAAATATCATTTTTAGGGTAAAAAAAACTCTAAAAAATATTTTTGTTTCAACTGTGTAGAGAATTTCGTCCAACCTAGCGAAATTTTCGAAAGAATTTCCCCTACCTGGATGAAATTTATTTCAGTGAAATTTTTTTTTAAAAATATTATACTCTTTAAAAAAATACAAAATTTATACATAACTTTTTTATGTAAGCTACAGTATTTTTCAAATTACTACTAACTTCTTTTTCTTTTAAGAAATTCGAATTAACTTCTTTCCTCATTATTACTTCTAAAACTACATAAATATTAATTAATTAAAAGGATAAATGTGATGAATAATTCATAAAATGATACATTGTCTAAATGTGATGAATAAGAAAAACATAAATATTAATGAGATGTTTCTTGAAAAAAAATATTGATGAGATGTGATAAGTTAAAAACTAGACAGTATTACTAGTTTTCATTTATGATTTTACTGTTTTTTTAGTGAAAATTGAAACTGCATAATGTATAATATCAGCCAAAAAATTTTACTAGTTTGAACTATGAAGAGACGTTGAAAAAAAGGTACAAATATGACTTACTTGGTCATTGAACATAGTATTCCTTGCTGTGTCCTCTTTGTCAAATGCACAGTAGAAGCTCCTAAATGCAGGCATTTCATATAAATCCAAATATTCAAGTTTTGGAAATTCAACTCTGTTATCATCATCATTGTGCTCTTCTTCATTTCCCACAATGTGCTCCATTTTCGAGCATTCACTTACTATTAGTATTCGGAGTTGAGCCATGCACACAACTACACAATGTGGGAAGAGAACTTTCACAGAGCTACACCTCCACAATTCAAGAACATTAAGATTTCGAAGCCACGAAGGTTGAAGAATAGGACCCCTCCACAAACAACTTTTTACCGAGGAACTTGATGAGGCATTCGCATTCCCATAATTATTCTTATTACTCAAGTTTATAAGACAATCCTCTGAGTAATTCAAAAGTCTCAGATTCCTCATGTTCAGAAGAGTATTCTCTTGACATAATTCATAGAGAGGATTTCTAATCCATCCTTCACATTCTAATTCCACACGGACTGCTCTCTTTAGTAAACTAATGATCTTAGTTTTCCTCAGCACATTCATATCAGATGATCTTCTTCCTTTCAATAATTTCAAACTGTTGTCAAAATCATAAGATTCAGAAAATCCAAAAGATTCATAAAATCCATAGGAATCAGAAATATTGAACTTGACGAGCTTCTCAAAGGGAAACTCTGTTAACTCTGAGATGACATCACAGCTTGACGCACACATTTGCAAAATTTTAAGGGAAGACAGTGAATTTAACTCTCTGATTCTTGCATTCCCATGATACCCTGCTTCTTCCCAATCACTGAATTCACCAATGTAGAGTTCTTCAAGATTAGTCAATTCTGAAAAGACACTGGATGGAATTGTTCTAGGACCTTCCCAGCACCTAAGATCTAACAACTTGAGCTTTCTTAGTTCTCTTATTTCACCAGGAACCTCATCAAGCTCAGAACGGAAAAAGCTAAGAACTTCTAATTGCTTGAGGCTTCCAATTATACTTAAATCGGTTCGCAATTTGCAGTAATTCAAGCACAAACTGCAAAGACTTGACAGGAAACGGAGTGATGATGGTAGAAGATTAATTGTTGAATATGTCAGATCAATAACTCTGAGTTCTTTCATTCCTTCAAAAAAGTTGTCTCGCATGTTTAATGTGCATTTTGAAAAAAGAGATTTGCCTCGCAGCTGGAAAAGCTGAAGAGTTTGGGGGAAATTCAAATCAGCAGGAAGTTTGTCAAATTCATTGATGTTCAAGGAGATGGCGGTGCCGGATTTATCCTCGTTGACAAATTGCAGCTGCTTTAATCTATGGTCATCAAACGAAGCAATTGAAATCACAACATCCCTCACAACATCATGCATCTTCACATATCCCTCCCTATTCCCAGCTAACAAAAGGGAAAAAGTTCTAAGGTCAGAAACTAAAGAATGTACTCGGTTTCTAACATTTTCCAATGAGTCAATGTCACTGAACAAGCACAATCCCTTTCCATATCTAACCAAAATTTCAATAGGTATATCATAATCTTCTGAAAATAAGGAACAGAGCATTAGCAATGACTTGGCCTGCTTACTTTCCATATAACTGTAACTTAACTTTATGCTTGAGTATAACTTTTTATCAATTCCTGGAATATTTGTGACATTATGTTCCTGGAGTTGGGTAAGGGCATCTTTCCAAGCACGCACGTCTTTATCTCTTAAAGCACTGCCGACAGTTTGGATTGCAAGAGGTAAGCGTCCACATTCCTCTACTACCTTTCTTGGTGTGTCGAGCAGATCGGGATTTTCCACAGAATTTCCAACAATTTCTTTGAAAAAATCCCAAGATTCTTCTTCAGACAAGAAACCAACGCTGATGTTTTTTCTTTGCCTTTTCCTTATATGAAACAAAAGCTCAATACGTGAAGTGAATAAAACTTTGCATCCGCTTCTGTCACCTCCAACAGGAATTCCAATTTCTTCTAATTCAATTGTATTCCAAACATCATCCAATATAATAAGAATCTTTTTGCTGTCGCTCACCATTAGCCTCGCATGCAGTTTTTTTGCCCTCACAGAAATAGACTCCTCCTGAAGCTTCAGATCAAGCTCTTCTGCAAGTTGATTTTGAATATCTCGAACATTTAGATTTTGAGACACTACAGCCGAGGTTACCTCGTCAAACATATGCTCTCTCTTTGCTTTTTGGGAAATTTCTTTTACCAGCATAGTCTTACCAGTACCACCCATGCCGCATATTCCTATCATGCGGATCTCATCATCCTGTAGGGCTTCCATGATTTCTTTCACGACCAAGTTCCTGGACTCAAAGTTCTTAAAGCCTCCAGATGAGATTGTGGGTAAACAAGCAATTGGTGTAGGATCTGCCACTCGATCGAACCTACCCCTGCCTTGAAGATCTAATACTACTTCACCCAACTTTTTAGCTCTCCTGCTAAGGGAATAGCGAGATCTTGTATGCAGACACCAACCTCTGAAGCAGCTTGTTCCAATCCTACGCACTTGCTCAAAAATTTCATCTGAGTCTGACTTAGTTTTGTCCACCTCAGTCAGCCATGCCTCAACAGCAGGTCGTATAACTTCAACGTTTCTTTTGGCAGCATCAACTTGTCCTTGCACCACAGCTCTCATATATTCCAGTTGTGCAATTTGTTCCTGGAGATTCTTCAAGTTGTTGTTAAACAAAAACAGATAACCAAACTGGCGGCCAATCGGAGCAACTAAATATTCAGCAACTTTTGCAGCAACAGAAATCCCAATTTCAGCAGCCATCTGAACTAATACCACTCTCAATCCTTGTTCTCCTTCTGAATCAACTAGTATTATTATGAGTTCTTTATATGTATAAGAAAAAAGATGTGATATTTAAGCTCAAACTCAAATAGCTATTTAAGATCACACATTATTGAAGCCATCAAATAAATAAAAGCTAATCTGGGTTGTTTAGCCGCCTTTTTGGACTAATGCACCAGTCGCCCCCATTTTTTAATACTAGTACTAGAATAAAATAAATAAAATATCCACCCCCACAACTTTTCAAATACAGATTTGCAGAGAAGATGACAAACCCAGTGTTTTTTAAAAACTAATAAAAACCCTTCATTCAATGCATTTAAACAATTAACTAAATCTTCAAGATCCAAGTTCACATTTCCACAAGTTGTGCTAGCTAGTGCTACTTTTTTTATTTAGAACTAATAATGCTGCTAATAAGTTCTTCTTCACATGCACATTTCACTTTTTAGAATCTCAAGAAATAAAGTTAACCATCTAAACTTAAAAAGTGATTCAAAAGCAACTACGAATATTTTATTCATGAAATATCAATTATTTCTTAAGATCTCAAAGGGCTCCACGTGATATGGATTTACGGAGTTTGAACCTACTCCCTAAAGAACTCCAATAATCAACAGCTATTCTTGTTATTAGCATTCCTGGCAAATGGTTCATTCTTGAGAAAAAATTAATCATCATGAATATGGTTGTAAAGACATGTCTATATGGGTACTTAAATTTAAGATAAAAACGAAAGAAGGAAAAAATGTATATATGGGAAAAAGTTAATCATTCATGTATATATAAGGGCATGAAAGACACTTTGTAAAAGTTAATCATTTCTTCTCGTAAAATATTAACTGTGAAGAAAGGTAAGACAAATTTCAAAATCAAAACTCTTATAATCACAACTTAACACCTATAGAAACAAAGAAGAAAGCCAACATGCAAAATAGACATCAAAATGTATCATCAAAGTAGAAAAACCAACCCTGTTAGACTCATTCATTTATCATCAAAGTAGAAAAACCAACCCTGTTAGACTCATTCATTCATCTCTCCTGGTCAGTGACAGAACCAAGACAGAAAACTTGGAGGGCTGATTAACATTAAAAATTTTGCCAGAATTTCGTCTATAAAATAGATGCATTCTAAATACAAAAACATTCAAAATTGGCTGCCTCCTCAAATTCAACAACAGTTGTTGAGGATTCAGCCTCATTCTTCATAGCAGTTTCCCTTCAATGAATAATTACAAGAAATAAACATTATTTAAACCACTAATATGAAACGTTACTATTGTTTGATTTACAGGGAAATAAATTTTCCAACACTTACCTTTTATAGTTGGATCTAATTGTATCATTCAGGTCCTCCTGTGTCCATATGCTCGTAGAATATCCCAATTTCACTTCAATACGCGTGGGAGTGCACAATGTTCCACAACATAGAACCTCCATTTCGGGGCATCCATTCAACTCAAAGTATACCAAAGACGGGAAGTCAAGATCTCCGTGGAAGAACCACTTGAGGTTTTCTAGTTCACTAAGTACTAGTTTCTCCAACTGAGGGAGAACAAGTTTGTCCACTTTTTCTTCATCTTCTACATCTCGCACAACAATCTCTTCAATCAGCTTGCAGTTCTCAATCTCCATTTCTTGGATTGACGAAAGCGCTCTAGCTATGGAAGGTGAGAGTAAATATCTCACATTGTCACACTTGCAGATGTTGAGTGAAGTTAGGTTTCTTAAAACAAGAATTCCATCAGGTAGCATTTCTACCTTTTCGGAGACACCTAATTCCTTTAAGCTAGGGAATTTGACCTGAAGAGATTGCAAAAGATAAATTAGTGGAATTAGTGGAATTAATGCAGTAGATAATAATAGCACGATGAATCTCAAAAGGTGTCCTGTTTAGGAGAAGAACAAAATGAGCTGTTTCTGAGCTGAGCTGGTAAAATTTTACTCGGCTTTTTTACCTTTTGATGAAAGAAGGAACCTTCAGAGGATTTGGCATCTGATATTGGTGCTTTGTGAAATATCTTCCATTTGGGACAACCAGCTATCTTCAATGTTCTCAAGGATCCAGAAGAAAACATCTCAAGCATAGGTAAATCTTCAAGATAAAGAGCTTCTAAATGAGGGAATAGGGCAAGCTCTGCATCATCATCATCAACCTCTTCCCTATCTGTTTTTTCAATGACTCCTTCCATTGTTTCACATTGTTTTATTGTTATTTTTCGTATTTTCACTAGCATTTTAGCCACATGAAAAGGTAGCAAGAATCTCAAGTTTTTACACTTCTGGACATACAGTCTCGTCAGGTTCTGAAAGGTTCCATTTCCTGGAGGAGGAATCTTCCATATTTCCACCAACTTCGGGAGATTGTCGAGGTACAAGTAGTCCAGCTGGCCAAGTGTTGCTTGATTTCCTTCAAAACTAAATACTGCTTCAAGTGATTCGCAATAAGAAACCTCGAGTTTCTGGAGGGTACCCATATCAGATGCAGCAACTACCAACAAGTTTTCACATTGAGACACCCACATATATCTTACCTTGCACAAAGAACAAGAAAGCATTTGGCCGTCTACTACTTGGGTCAACTTCTTCATATAGTGGATGAACACATCCTCTAAGCAAGGAAAGATTACCTGACAAAAACATTACATTGGCATGTTTAAAAAGAAACCTTCAGAAGAAATTCACATTATAAAAGTAGGAACTTTATGATAACATGAGGTTAAATTAAACTTGAGAATTTTGGCTTTCTCACACAACTTTTTTTCAAAATTTAAATAAGACATTAAATTATTAATCTCTACCTTTATCTTCATCTTTAATTTACACTTTTTTTAACTACATAAAATGATTTTTCTTGGCTGAAATTACATAAAATGATTTAATTAAAAGAGTTATTAAGAGTATAATATAATATCGTCATTTTAACATCTTAAAGAAAATAATAATTTTAAACTTACCTAGAGTAAACAGAGTCAGATAGAGGGATTTTAATATGTTTAATCTTAAATCTGAATCCCAAATCTTGATTGACAAAAATATGTTTGAAAGTAGATTAAGAATGATTTTAGAGGGATTTTAATGAATTAGGTTCTTGCAGAGTTTTTTGTTTCTCTTGTATTTTCCATTGTTGAGGCAAGAAATGTTGGGTTCCCACAAACCAAAAGCACCATTTCGTTAGCCCATAAAAAAAAAAGGTATAACTATAAAGTTAATTTATACGACATTGAAAAAAATAATATTAATGCCCTCTACTCTACTCTACTAGTTTGAACTATGAAGAGACATTGAAAAAAAGGTACAAATATGACTTACTTGGTGATTGAACATAGTATTCCTTGCTGTGTCCTCTTTGTCAAATGCAGAGTAGAAGCTCCTAAATGCAGGCATTTCATATAAACTCAAATATTCAAGTTTTGGAAATTCAATTCTGTTGTCATCATCATTGTGCTCTTCTTCATTTCCCACAATGTGCTCCATTTTCGAGCATTCACTTACTCTTAGTTCTCGGAGTTGTGCCATGCACACAACTACACAATGTGGGAAGAGAACTTTGACAGATTTACACCCATAAAATGCAAGAACATTAAGATTTCGAAGCCACGAAGGTTGAAGAATAGGACCCCTCCACAAACAACTTTTTACCGAGGAACTTGATGAGGCATTCGCATTCCCATAATCGTTCTTATTACTCAAGTTTATAAGACAATCCTCTGAGTAATCGTGAAGTGTCAGATTCCTCATGTTCAGAAGAGTATTTTCTTGACATAATTCATAGAGAGGATTTCTAGTCCATCCTTCACATTCTAATTCCACACAGACTGCACTCTTTAGTAAACTAATGATCTTAGTTTTCCTCAGCACATTCATATCAGATGATCCTCCTCCTTTGAATAATTTCAAACTGTTGTCAAAATCATAAGATTCAGAAAATCCAAAAGATTCATAAAATCCATAAGATTCAGAAATATTGAACTTGACGAGCTTCTCAAAGGGAAACTCTGTTAACTCTGAGATGACATCACAGCTTGACGCACACATTTGCAAAATTTTAAGGGAAGACAGTGAATTTAACTCTCTGATTCTTGCATTCCCATGATACCCTGCTTCTTCCCAATCCCTAAATTCACCAATGTAGAGTTCTTCAAGATTAGTCAATTCTGAAAAGACACTGGCTGGAATTGTCCTAGGACCTTCCCAGCACCTAAGATCTAACAACTTGAGCTTTCTTAGTTCTCTTATTTCACCAGGAAGCTCATCAAGATAAGAACGGAAAAAGCTAAGAACTTCTAATTGCTTGAGGCTTCCAATTATACTTAAATCGGTTCTCAAGGTGCAGTAATCCAAGCACAAACTGCAAAGACTTGACAGGAAACAGAGTGATGATGGTAGAAGATTAATTATTGAACCTGTCAGATCAATAACTCTGAGTTCTTTCATTCCTTCAAAAAAGTTGTCTTGCATGTTCAATGTGTATTTTGAAAAACGAGATATGCTTCGCAGTTGGAAAAGCAGAAGATTTTGGGGGGAATTCAAATCAGCAGGAAGTTTGTCAAATTCATTGATGTTCAAGGAGATGGCGGTGCCAGATTTATCCTCATTGACAAATTGAAGCTGCTTTAATCTATGGTCATCAAACGAAGCAATTGAAATCACAACATCCCTCACAACGTCATGCATCTTCACATATCCCTCCCAATTCCCAGCTAACAAAAGCGAAAAACTTCTAAGATCAGAAACTAAAGAATGTACTCGGTTTCTAACATTTTCCAATGAGTCAATGTCACTGAACAAGCACAATCCCTTTCCATATCTAACCAAAATTTCAATAGGTATATCATAATCTTCTGGAAATAAGGAACAGAGCATTAGCAATGACTTGGCTTGCTTACTTTCCAAATAACTGTAACTTAACTTTATGCTTGAGTATAACTTTTCATCAATTCCACGAATATTTGTGACCTTATGTCCCTGGAGTTGGGTAAGGGCATCTTTCCAAGCACGCACGTCTTTATCTCTTAGAGCACTGCCAACAGTTTTGATTGCAAGAGGTAAGCGTCCACATTCCTCTACTACCTTTCTTGGTGTGTCGAGCAGATCGGGATTTTCCACAGAATTTCCAACAATTTCCTTGAAAAAATCCCAAGATTCTTCTTCAGACAAGAAACCTACTCTGATGTTTTTTCTTTGACTTTCCCTTATATCAAACAGAAGCTCAATACGTGAAGTGAATAAAACTTTGCATCTGCTTGTGTCCTCTCCAACAGGAATTCCAATTTCTTCTAATTCAATTGTATTCCAAACATCATCCAGTATAACAAGAATCTTTTTGCTGTTGCTCACCATTAGTCTCGCATGGAGTCTCTCTGCTCTCACAGAAATAGTCTCCTCCGGAAAACTTAGACCAAGTCTTTCTGCAAGTTGATTTTGAATCTCTCGAACATTTAGATTTTGAGACACTACGGCCAAGGTTACCTCGTCAAACATATGCTCTCTCTTCGCTTTTTGGGAAATTTCTTTTACCAGCATAGTCTTACCAGTACCACCCATGCCGCATATTCCTATCATGCGGATCTCATCATCCTGTAGGGCTTCCATGATTTCTTTCACGACCAAGTTCCTGGACTCAAAGTTCTTAAAGCCTCCAGATGAGATTGTGGGTAAACAAGCAATTGGTGTAGGATCTGCCACTCGATCGAACCTACCCCTGCCTTGAAGATCTAATACTACTTCACCCAACTTTTTAGCTCTCCTGCTAAGGGAATAGCGAGATCTTGTATGCAGACACCAACCTCTGAAGCAGCTTGTTCCAATCCTACGCACTTGCTCAAAAATTTCATCTGAGTCTGACTTAGTTTTGTCCACCTCAGTCAGCCATGCCTCAACAGCAGGTCGTATAACTTCAACATTTCTTTTGGCAGCATCAACTTGTCCTTGCACCACAACTCTCATATCTTCCAGTTGTGCAATTTGTTCCTGGAGATTCTTCAAGTTGTTGTTAAACAAAAACAGATAACCAAAAGGGCGGCCAATTGGAGCAACTAAATATTCAGCAACTTTTGCAGCAACAGCAATCCCAATTTCAGCAGCCATCTGAACTAATACCACTCTCAACTGTTGTTCTACTTCTGAATCAAGTAGTATTACTATTATTATGTGTTCTTTATGTGTATAAAAAAAGAAGTGATATTTAAGCTCAAACTCAAATAGATTTTTAAGATCACACATTATTGAAGCCATCCAAGCAATAAAAGCTAATCTGGGTTGTTCAGCTGCCTTTTTGGAAAAATGCAGTAAAGCTATTCCACAAGTTGTGTCAGTGGTACCAATAATTGTTATGGTAAAGAACAAAAGAAAAAGGAAATGATTGGAGTTTCCACATGTTGTGTTGTAACAAATGGAAAGTTTTTGTAAATTTTAATGAATGAAGATGACAACAATTAACTAAATCTTCACGATCAAAAATAAATAACCACAAGAAGAGAGAAAACGCAAACACTAACCTCCTCTGTCACTCACTGCCAAATGCCTTCCTCTGCGTCAAATTCCAAAATCAGAATTAAGAAACCCCTGTCTTGAAACTTGTATGAAGACTTTTCTGGTTGCGTGGTTTTTCTTTTTTGGGGGCGGAGGGTGGGGGGTTTATTCAGAAAGAAGACAAAGTGTGAGGAGGGAGAGCTAATGGAAAATTTTTTTAAAAAGTAAATAAGTCCATCTTTCGAAAGTTATCTTTTTATTGTGTAATATACTAATAAAAATTTTGAGTCCATTTTTTCCTTAAAAAAAAGTAAATTAATTGAGAGATTATATTTAAAAATTATTAATTTTATTTTTCAAAAAATGACTGTTTTTTTAGCAATTCAATATTCAGAATTCATTGGACGTTCTCAAACTCTATAAGTTGAAATGTCATATAAAGGATCTTAGTGAAGGAGTCAAACCGTTTAACTACATACCTCTTATAAAAGAATAATATTATTTTGTCTAAAAGAAACACAAGTGGTGTGCCATTTTGGGGTAATGAGTAGCTTCCTAGTACGGGATGTTCTTCATATATGTTTATTAAATAATGAAGACGGATTTTCTTGTCTAGAATTAACATGTAATTATTGCTGGTGACACAATTTCACTTGCTTTCTAATACTTGATTATAAAATATAAGGGATAAACAATTATGACATCTTTTCTCAAGTTCTTGAAGAGGAAGGATCCCAATGATACTTTAGAACAGGCTCTGGTTGAAGAATTGAAGGTTTTGGAGGAACACCTCAACTTTAACATATCACTTTGCCCTTTTCTTGAATGTTGCCAGCATCTGCCTTTTTCCCCTACTCTCTTTATATTGTTTCTTGTCTTCTTTCCTAAGTATATACCTTAGAGAATCAGAGGCAAGCTTCTAACATCAAGCCACTGGCAGAAAGGAAAAGTTGAATACTGACTCAGGTAAGAGAAAAGCTTCACAGAGGTAAGAGAGAAGGATGTGTAGGAGAGAAGTTTGGCACAGCTTATAAACAAAATGCATACAAATAAACAATAGAAGAGAATCCAATGTTCAACTAATAAAGAATCAAACAGAAGGAGAATGATAAAGACCATCAAGGGCTAGAGTTTAAATCCCATTACAAGTGAATAGACAGATGGACCAAAAATTAAAACATGAAAACATTCTTGTACAAAATAGCAATAATTAAAGTAAGATACCTTCTAAACAACAAAGCTCAATTAGCTTCAAAGACTCATCATTGCCCACAAAGAAAAAAGAAAACCATATTTGTCAAAAGATCAACAGCAAAAGCAGAAAAAGCCAGCAGAACATAATCATCAATTCCATCTCATCATTTTGATTAAAATATTCTCAGAGAAAACCCAGATATAAACTAATAAGCAACTCAAATAAACAAAAATCAAGATCTCCCAAAAGAAAAGAAATTCATCTAACCCTTTTTTAATCTTGAAAGGCCTTCTTCTTCTTCTACTTCTTCTTCTTCTTCTTCTTCTTCTTCTTCTAATTGGAACAATAATTAGATATTCAGCTGGGCTTACAAAGCAATTGAATATCGTCATTCATTCAAATGCTTTTACTCCAAATATGATTCCATGAGGAAGTAAATATCAATCAATATAACGCCTCCAAAATAACTGGAAGAATCCAAAAAAAATCTTTGGGATAACCAAAATCTGGATCAAATTTTGCTAATTTTTCAGTCAAAAGAATTGGGCTATTATGGAGAAGATGAAGAAAGAACAATCATGGAACTAATAATAAATCTTATTATAAGAATGAATTAAATTAAAATAATCTTTTGTAGACCTATACACATAAAAACAAGAATGATGTATACAAATGAATATATACCTATTGATTTGAATCAATTCAACTAATGCATAAGTTTCTACTGTGCTTTTATATTTAGTTTACACACTCAGTTGCTTTAGTCACAGATTCCCTTGATCTATTTTCATTTAGCCAGTCAACGATTTAAATCTTTTTTCAAAAACATTTTACCCCTAAACTATTTATTGGGTACCCGCCTATGCCTTGACTTATGAAATTCAGTCATTTTGGCTAGTAATTGGCATGTGTACATGCTCGAGAAAGAAGTAAACATATACTTTTACCCCTCCACAATATGATATGCACCGAATGTGAATTACTCGGTCAAGGGCATGAATGACACTTTGTAACTAGGTCAAGGGTAAACTATGCCGTCTCTAAGGTTTTGGCTAAACGTAAACAGTTCAAATGTATTTTCGGTCATTTTCTTTAAAACCTTAAAAACTATGTTAATAACATTCTCCTAATTCCCCTCTCCTTTGTATTAGATGATCAAGAAAGACGAGATCGCACAAGATTGCATACTACCAAAAGTTTTAAAATTAATATTTAATTCAGAATGATTTTGTTTTACTTTGAAAGTACTTTATTAAGCCACATTACTTCCCTCGTGGCCTGTATTAGTCACATCCCTCAGTTTGTTGTTCTTCTTTTGCCTCAAAAAATGATGTCACTTAATACAGACCATATAGTTTTTGATATTCCTTTCGGCTCCCATAAAATAATCATTTTACCCTCGTTGAGTATATTAGATTTTATTTAGATTGGATTTTAGCTCGAAAAAAATAATTTTTTTTATTAACTTTTGTGAAAATTAAAATACTTCTGAAAGAAAATGCAGGATACAAATTAAAAAAGAAAGTAAAGTAAATGTCTATTTATTACTCCTAATGACATTCAATATTGACCCTGTATCACAATTCATATAAATCTAGCATATTATGTTATATAGAGTGCTTTAGAAGCTCTAGAATTTATAACAGAACAGATATAAGCATAGAGGAGATGGAAAGATTTTGTGAAATAAAAAGCCTACTTTACTAAATCAAACTCTAATTCATACTCTATTAATATGATATGATGCCCCGGAAACTTCATTTTGCTGCCTTTTTCTTTCACAGTCTCTTTGGTTTATGATTATTTCCTCCCATTTGTTTGGAACAGAATGAGGAATGTTAGAAGCTGGTTTCTGAGGTTTTCACTTCAAAGGTGTGGTCTTGCTGCGAAATGACTCATATAACCTTGTCACTATATATATATATTTTTTTTTGTCAAGCAGAAGAAGCTACCTTTGCAGATGTGTCTATGAATTATTAGCTTTTGTTATTCTTTATATGTTTGGCCCAGAGGTGTTTAGCTTGGTTCAATATCGAGTTAAAGAAAACCAGCCGAATTCAAGATTTGTTAATATTAGTTCAATAATTTGTAGAGTTTGAGTACGAGTCATCTCGAATTAGAAAAAGTATAAACACATTTGTCTAATCGAGTTCGAGTATGAACTAGAATTAATAGAGTGGACTACGGTAAGTTTGTATTCAAATTCACTTGAAAAAGTTCTAAGTCTTTTAGAATAAATTCAGATTCACCTTGATCTATTCTATCCAATCCAAATGCACAAATTGATTTATCATAAACACCTATCCATAAAGATGTATCATCAAAATAGAAAGACAAGGCAACCTACCCTGTTGGACTCATTCATTCATCTCTCCTGCCTGCCTGCCTCCTCAAATTCAACATCTTCAACAACAGTTGTTGAGGATTCAGCCTCATTCTTCATAGCAGTTTCCCTTCAATGAATCATTGCAAGAAATAAACATTATTTAAACCACTAATACGGCAAATGAAATGTTACTATTGTTTGATTTACAGGGAAATAAATTTTCCAACACTTACCTTTATAGTTGGATCTAATTGTATCATTCAGGTCCTGTATCCAGATGCTCTTAGAAAATCCCAATTTTACTTCAATACGGTTGGGAATGCACAATGTTCCACAACATAGAACCTCCATTTTGGGGCATCTATTCAACTCAAAGTATACCAAAGACGGGAAGTCAAGATCTCCAAGGAAGAACCACTTGAGGTTTTCTAGTTCCCTAAGTATTAGTTTCTGGTTCATTATCAACTCTTGTCCCTTGAAGCTGAAACAGCTTTATTAGTGATTCACAGTTGTAAATTACAAGCTTTTCAAGATTTCTCCAGAAATCATTGATGCAAATAGCATATAAGAGTAAATCACAATCTTTGATGTACAACTCTCTTAACTTGTCGGGGGCTGCATATTGGTGCTCTTCATCTCTTATCATTTCAAACTTTCCCGAGGAGATTCCTAATTTCTCTAAGCTAGGGAATTTGACCTGAAGATATTGCAAAAGGTTAAGTAGTGGATTAGAGGAATTAATGCAGTTGATAATAGCATGAGGAATCTCATAAACGTATACTGCATACCTTTTGATGAAAGAAGGATGCTGCATTTTAAATGAAACACGGAATCACATTCTAATCCACAATTAACAATGGATTACCCCTTTCCCTATCTTCCCCAATCTCAATTTCTCTCCCCTATAAAAACCCCTATACTTTCCCCCATTGTTAACAAGAAAGCTCCGATCCACACACATTTCTACTTAATTCCACTAGTAGAAGCTCCGATCAATTCATCCAAAATGAAGAAAACCTCCGCCGCTCCTTTGTATCGTATCCCCAAGCTTATTCCGGAGGCCGCCTAGCATTATCCAAAAATCACACGGCCGCCGATTGATGCTTCTTCCGGTAAGAAATTAGCGGCGGAACAACCGACGAAGAAATTAGAGAGGAAATCTACCGAAGATGTAAATGCAAGCGCAGAAGCGTTCATTCAGACAGCAGCTGCTTTTACAGAGGCTTGAATCCATTGAGAATTACGAGCAAATGCTTAAAAGAGGAACATAGTACTATTTTTCACTTTATTGCTAATTTGTATTCTGTTATATATATATATATATTAATAATATTAAGTTTTGTATTTTTGGGAAAAAATTGATCATTTGTTATTATTTAAGTGTACTTGCTGTTAATAAACTACTGGTGATTAATATATAAATATATTCATTATCCAGCTACAAATCTATTTTGTCACTATATGTTTTGTCTATGAATTCAAGCCTACTGGTATTCTTTATATGTTTGGCCCAGAGGTGTTAAGCTTAGTTCAATCTGGAGTTAAAGAAAATGAGCCGAATTCAAGATTCGTTAATATTAGTTCAATAATTCGTAGAGGTTAAGTTCGAGTCATCTTGAAATAGAGTTAAACATAATACATAACAAATTATAAGAAGAGAACCTACAAGTTCTTACTTTCAAATAACGTCAAGAAACGGCTGAACATAATGTATTTTACACATTTCTTCTCGTAAAATATTAACTGTTAAGAAAGGTAAGACAAATTTCAAAATAAAAACTCTTATAATCACAACTTCACACCCATAGAAACAAAGAAGAAAGCCAACATGCAAAATAGACATCAAAATGTATCAGCAAAGTAGAAAGACAAGAAAAACCACCTGTTAGACTCATTCATTCATCTCTCTTGCCTGCCTGTTGAGGATTCAGCCTCCTCAAATTCAACATCTTCAACAACAGTTGTTGAGGATTCAGCCTCATTCTTCATAGCAGCTTTCCTTCAATGAATTATTGCAAGAAATAAACATTATTTAAACCACTAATACGGAAAATGAAATGTTACTATTGTTTGATTTACAGGGAAATAAATTTTCCAATACTTACCTTTTAAATTTTCTAATTGTATCATTCAGGTCCTCCTGTGTCCATATGCTCTTAGAATCTCCCAATTTCACTTCAATACGCGTGGGAGTGCACAATGTTCCACAAGATAGAACCTCCATTTTGGGGCATCGATTCAACTCAAAGTATACCAAAGACGGGAAGTCAAGATCTCCATGGAAGAACCACTTGAGGTTTTCTAGTTTCCAAAGTGTTAGTTTCTTCAACTGAGGGAGAACAAGTTTGTCCACTTTTTCTTCATCTTCTACATCTCGCACAACAATCTCTTTAATCAGCTTGCAGTTCCAAATTTCCAGTTCTTGGATTGACGAAAGCTCTCTAGCTATGGAAGGTGAGAGTAAATATCTCACATTGTCACAGTCGGAGATGTTGAGTGAAGTTAGGTTTCTTAAAACAAGAATTCCATCAGGTAGCATTTCTACCTTTTCGGAGACACCTAATTCCTTTAAGCTAGGGAATTTGACCTGAAGAGATTGCAAAAGATAAATTAGTGTAATTAAAATAATAGCACGATGAATCTCAAAAGGTGTCCTGTTTGGGAGAAGAACAAATTGAGCTGTTTCTGAGCTGAGCTGGTAAAATTTTACTTGGCTTTTTTACCTTTTGATGAAAGAAGGAACCTTCAGAGGATTTGGCATCTGATATCGGTGCTTTGTGAAATATCTTCCATTTGGGACAACCACCTATCTCCAATTTTCTCAAGGATCCAGAAGAAAACATCTCAAGCATAGGTAAATCTTCAAGATAAAGAGCTTCTAAATGAGTGAATAGGGCAAGCTCTGCATCATCACCATCAACATGTTCCCAATCTGTTTTTCCAATGACTCCTTCCATTGTTTCACATTGTTTTATTGTTATGACTTGTATTTTCACTAGCATTTTAGCCACATGAAAAGGTAGCAAGAATCTCAAGTTTTTACACTTCTTGACCCTCAGGTTAATGAGGTTCTGAAAGGTTCCATTTCCTGGAGGAGGAATCTTCCATATTTCCACCAACTTCGGGAGATTGACGAGGGACAAGTACTTCAGCTGGCCAAGTGCTGCTTGATTTCCTTCAGAACTAAATACTACCAACAAGTTTTCACAATCAGACACCCACATGTCTGTTACCTTGCACAAAGAACAAGAAAGCATTTGGCCATCTACTACTTGGGTCAACTTCTTCATATAGCGGATGAACACTCTACCTAAGCAAGGAAAGATTACCTGACAAAAACATTACATTAAATTATTAATCTCTACCTCTATCTTCATCTTTAATTTACACTTTTTTTAACTACATAAAATGATTTTTTTTTTTGCTGAAATTACATAAAATGATTTAATTAAAAGAGTTATTAAGTAAGAGTATAATACAATATCGTCATTTTAACAGTTTAAAGAAAATAAAAACTTTAAACTTACATAGAGTAAATAGAGTCAGATAGAGAGATTTTAATATGTTTCATCTTAAATCTGAATCCCAAATCTTGATTTGACAAAAATATGTTTGAAAGAATGATTTTAATGATTTTAGAGGGATTTTAATGAATTAGGTTTCTCCTGTATTTTCCATTGTTGAGGCAAGAAATGCAGGGTTCCCACAAACCAAAACCACCATTTCGTAAGCCCATCAATTTTGAGTGGTTCCGGGATGCCTTTGATCGGACTCGGTCTCATGCACATTCTTTAAAGCAAACCACATTGCTGCATCTTTAACAATTCAATCTCAGGTCTCGTGCCCCAATATTTTTTTTAGGTGAAACATACCCCCATGAAGGATCACGTAAAACTCGCATGTTCTTTTTCAGTTAAATATTAAAACTTAAAATTAACGTAAGGGTTAAAAAAATTAACAAAAGGGTGGATAAATTTACAAGTTTGTATAGTTCGGGATCCCAAATTTATGAATATTTTGCTCGAGATAAAAAATTATCGGCACTTTCTACTCAAAAAAATCTTTTATTTATATTTGGAAGTTACATGGATAGTTACATAGAAAAATAATAAATTCAAAATAATTATTTAGAAAATTCATTTTAATATATATTGTTTCATAAAATTTGTATAACTATCCCTTCAAAAAAAAAAAAAAAAAGTATAACTATGAAGTTAATTTATACGACATTGAAAAAAATAATATTAAGAGACAAGTACAAATATGACTTACTTGGTGATTGAACATAGTATTCCTTGCTGTGTCCTCTTTGTCAAATGCAGAGTAGAAGCTCCTAAATGCAGGCATTTCATATAAACTCAAATATTCAAGTTTTGGAAATTCAACTCTGTTATCATCATCATTGTGCTTTTCTTCATTTCCCACAATGTGCTCCATTTTCGAGCATTCCCTTACTCTTAGTTCTCGGAGTTGAGCCATGCACACAACTGCACAATGTGGGAAGAGAACTTTGACAGAGCTACAGGTCCACAATTCAAGAACATTAAGATTTCGAAGCCACGAAGGTTGAAGAATAGGACCCCTCCACAAACAACTTTTTACCGAGGAACTTGATGAGGCATTCACATTCCCATAATTATTCTTATTACTCAAGTTTATAAGACAATCCTCTGAGTAATTGTCAAGTCTCAGATTCCTCATGTTCAGAAGAGTATTCTCTTGACATAATTCATAGAGAGGATTTCTAGTCCATCCTTCACATCCTAATCCCACACTGACTGCTCTCTTTAGTAAACTAATGATCCTAGTTTTTCTCAGCACATCCATATCAGATGATCCTGTTCCTTTGAATAATTTCAAACTGTTGTCAAAATCATAAAATCCAAAAAATCCATAAGATTCAGAAATATCGAACTTGACGAGCTTCTCAAAGGGAAACTCTGTTAACTCTGAGATGACATCACAGCTTGACGCACACATTTGCAAAATTTTAAGGGAAGACAGTGAATTTAACTCTCTGATTCTTGCATTCTCATGATACCCTGCTTCTTCCCAATTCCTGAATCTACCAATGTAGAGTTCTTCAAGATTAGTCAATTCTGAAAAGACACTGGATGGAATTGTTCTAGGACCTTCCCAGCACCTAAGATCTAACAACTTGAGCTTTCTTAGTTCTCTTATTTCACCAGGAACCTCATCAAGCTCAGAACCGAAAAAGCTAAGAACTTCTAATTGCTTGAGGCTTCCAATTATACTTAAATTGGTTCTCAAGGTGCAGTAATCCAAGCACAAACTGCAAAGACTCGGAGTGATGATGGTAGAAGATTAATTGTTGAATCTGTCAGATCAATAACTCTGAGTTCTTTCATTCCTTCAAAAAAGTTGTCTCGCATGTTTAATGTGTATTCTGAAAAACGAGATATGCTTCGCAGTTGGAAAAGGTGAAGATTTTGGGGGAAATTCAAATCAGCAGGAAGTTTGTCAAATTCATTGATGGTCAAGGAGATGGCGGTGCCGGATTTATCCTTGTTGACAAACTGAAGCTGCTTTAATCTATGGTCATCAAACGAAGCAATTGAAATCACAACATCCCTCACAACATCATGCATCTTCATAGATCCCATATCATTCCCAGCTAACAAAAGCGAAAAACTTCTAAGATCAGAAACTAAAGAATGTACTCGGTTTCTAACATTTTCCAATGAGTCAATGTCACTGAACAAGCACAATCCCTTTCCATATCTAACCAAAATTTCAATAGGTATATCATAATCTTCTGGAAATAAGGAACAGAGCATTAGCAATGACTTGGCTTGCTTACTTTCCAAATAACTGTAACTTAACTTTATGCTTGAGTATAACTTTTCATCAATTCCACGAATATTTGTGACCTTATGTCCCTGGAGTTGGGTAAGGGCATCTTTCCAAGCACGCACGTCTTTATCTCTTAGAGCACTGCCGACAGTTTTGATTGCAAGAGGTAAGCGTCCACATTCCTCTACTACCTTTCTTGCTGTGTCTAGCAGATCAGGATTTTCCACAGAATTTCCAACAATTTCTTTGAAAAAATCCCAAGATTCTTCTTCAGACAAGAAACCTACGCTGATGTTTTTTCTTTGAGTTTCCCTTATATCAAACAGAAGCTGAATACGTGAAGTGAATAAAACTTTGCATCTGCTTGTGTCCTCTCCAACAGGAATTCCAATTTCTTCTAATTCAATTGTATTCCAAACATCATCTAGTATAACAAGAATCTTTTTGCTCTCGCTCACCATTAGTCTCGCATGGAGTTTTTTTGCCCTCACAGAAATAGACTCCTCCTGAAGCTTCAGATCAAGCTCTTCTGCAAGTTGACGTTGAATCTCCCCAACATTTGGATTCTGAGACACCACAGCCAAGGTTACCTCGTCAAACAAATGCTCTCTCTTTGCTTTTTGGGAAATTTCTTTTACCAGCATAGTCTTACCAGTACCACCCATGCCGCATATTCCTATCATGCGGATCTCATCATCCTGTAGGGCTTCCATGATTTCTTTCACGACCAAGTTCCTGGACTCAAAGTTCCTAAAGCCTCCTGATGAAATTGTGGGTAAACAAGCAATTGGTGTAGGATCTGCCACTCGATCGAACCTATCCCTGCCTTGAAGATCTAATACTACTTCACCCAACTTTTTAGCTCTCCTGCTAAGGGAATAGCGAGATCTTGTATGCAGACACCAACCTCTGAAGCAGCTTGTTCCAATCCTACGCACTTGCTCAAAAATTTCATCTGAGTCTGACTTAGTTTTGTCCACCTCAGTCAGCCATGCCTGAACAGCAGGTCGTATAACTTCAACATTTCTTTTGGCAGCATCAACTTGTCGTTGCACCACAACTCTCATATCTTCCAGTTGTGCAATTTGTTCCTGGAGATTCTTCAAGTTGTTGTTAAACAAAAACAGATAACCAAAAGGGCGGCCAATTGGAGCAACTAAATATTCAGCAACTTTTGCAGCAACAGAAATCCCAATTTCAGCAGCCATCTGAATCAAGTAGTATTACTATTATTATGTGTTCTTTATGTGCCTAAAAAAAGAAGTGATATTTAAGCTCAAACTCAAATAGATATTTAAGATCACACATTATTGAAGCCATCCAAGCAATAAAAGCTAATCTGGGTTGTTCAGCTGCCTTTTTGGAAAAATGCAGTAAAGCTATTCCACAAGTTGTGTTAGTGGTACCAATAATTGTTATGGTAAAGAACAAAAGAAAAAGGAAATGATTGGAGTTTCCACATGTTGTGTTGGAACAAATGGAAAGTTTTTGTAAATTTTAATGAATGAAGATGACAACAATTAACTAAATCTTCAAGATCAAAAATAAATAACCACAAGAAGAGAGAAAACGCAAATACTAACCTCCTCTGTCACTCACTGCCAAATGCCTTCCTCTTCGTCAAATTCCAAAATCAGAATTAAGAAACCCCTCTCTTAAAACTCGTCTGAAGACTTTTCTGGTTGCGTGGGTTTTTCTTTTGGTGGGGGGAAGGTGGGGGGTTTATAAGGAAGAGGATTTTGCTTGCAACTGTTTTGTCCGGCGGGCTTGCCATATAGAAAGAAGACAAAGTGTGAGGAGGGAGAGCTAATGGAAACTTTTTTTAAAACGTAAATAAGTCCATCTTTCGAAAGTTATTTTTTTATTGTGTACTAATAAAAATTTCGAGTCCATTTTTTACTTAAAAAAAAGTAAATTAATTGAGAGATTATATTTATAAATTATTAATTTTATTTTTTCAAAAAATGATTGTTTTTTTAGTAATTCGATATTCAGAGTTCATTGGACGTTCTCAAACTCTATAAGTTGACATGTCAAACTATTTGACTACATACCTCTTATAAAAGAATAATATTATTTTGTCCAAAAGAAACACAAGTGGTGTGCCATTTTGAGAGAATGAGTAGCTTCCTAGTACGGGATGTTCTTCATATATGTCTATGAAATAATGAAGACGGATTTTCTTGTCTAGAATTAACATATAATTATTGCTGGTGACACAATAGATTACTTCGTGTTTGATAGTCATTTTTCACTTGCTTTCTAATACTTGATTATAAAATATAAGGGATAAACAATTATGACATCTTTTCTCAAGTTCTTGAAGAGGAAGGATCCCAATGATACTTTAGAACAGGCTTTGGTTGAAGAATTGAAGGTTTTGGAGGAACACCTCAACTTTAACATATAACTTTGCCCTTTTCTTGAATGTTGCCAGCAGCTGCTTTTTTCCCCTACTCTCTTTATATTGTTTCTTGTCTTCTTTCCTAAGTATATACCTTAGAGAATCAGAGGCAAGCTTCTAACATCAAGCCACTGGCAGAAAGGAAAAGTTGAATACTGACTCAGGTAAGAGAAAAGCTTCACATATACTGACACAAACAGATCATTGAACCTATCAATTCCTTTTTGGAACCTGCATAAGAATTCATGGACGAGTATCAACAAAAACCACATTCAAGCAATTCACTCAATTAAAAGACAAAAAGAAGAATCTCACATAGCACTGGTAGTCCATGCTTGATCCTGGACAATATCCAAAGCCGAATGCAGTATAAATTGGTGCTGATGAGCAGCTTCCTCTTTATATTGAAACGAGGAATGCAATATTATTATTATTGGGTATAATTTATAAACCTAGTTAATCCATGACTCAAGGCAATATTTACCGATTAAAATGACTGGAATTGTTCAATAATAATCAGAAGATGAAGGTTTCAGTTAATAACGCGATTCAGATTATGCTACTGTGAAGTACGAAAAAGATTGTTAAAAACTCACTCTGGGAGGGGCGCCAACTTCAGCTTCATAGATTGGGATGTCGTTTTTGCTCACTATTATAAAGCAGGCCGTGGTCGCCATAATCTTCCTCGTCTTTCCAGCTACTTTGATTCCGGCGATCTTCAATTGAAACCGTAAGTTTTCTCTCTCTTGAAACCGTAAGCTCACCCGCCGGGAGATGGTGTTGGCTTCAGGTGGCTTTGGAGTCAAAGAGATTACTTAATAAGAAATCGCTCGGAACGACGTCGTAACACGTGTCCAATCCGAAGACATAAAAGAGACAATATCGGAGAGAAAAAACTTGACGCATTGAATCTCGGTTTTCACAATGCGTTAATGCCTTCCTCCTCCTTGCATTTCCTTCCCTGAAAGCTTCCCTCTTAGATGGAGTGAAGTCCTCCTGCAAAGAAAGCACACGCCAAAGGAGATGGAAATGAATCGATCTTCTTTTTTCTCGAATTTTCATACTAATTATATTTCTACCTCCAGCTTCGTTCGTAGTTTATTGTACAGTTTGATTTTGTGTTCGTATTTGGATATTAGCAATGCGAATAATGTGTTTGAATCTTTATTACAATTGCCACATTATTCAAAATCTGAATCATTTAGAAACACAAGTAGCAATTCCACTACTGTTCTTTACATCGATGATTTTGGAGCTAGAGGAGATGGTATAACAGATGACACTCAGGTAAGAAATTAGAAATTATATTTGAAGTACGGAAAACTTTAAATCATCAAAAAGTTCTAATTTTTGTAATATCTTCGTAGTTTTTGCAAAATATCAAAGATCATGACCTGTTTGTTTTCCTTGATGGTGTTCAGCTCTTTGTCTGAGATTCCATCTATTTCTCAAATTCATAATGTTTAGTTTTGGACTAGATTTTGAAGTTGTGGAGATCAGCAATTATTTATCATGGAGAAATACTGAGATTTTTTAGTGCAAGTTTAGATTTTGAGTCCAATACACTTGGTGTACCCGCCATATGCCTGTGCCTCAGCACATCTTCTCACCAGCTTCTGGTTTTCTAGTACTTGGGAATTATATAGGATTACTTGTGGAGTAATGTATGACCAGAATTGGCTATACCTCTGGAACTTGGACCTATCCTTGGGAAAGCTCAGATTGAATGTTCTTATCATTTCTTTCTTTATTTTTATTTTGGTATATTCTGATGCAGAATGGTGAAAGAAATTAAATCAGGCATGGTCATTCCTTTACCTTCTCCATTCATTTTTCATTAGAAATATGTATTTGAAATATTTGAGCTTTATCTTTGAAATATTTCTATTTGGGATTCATATAGATTTCAGGTACTATTGTAGCACCCTGGAATCCTGATGTCTGGGATGGCTTGGATCCACATAAATGGCTCTACTCACTTCACTTCCTATTTTATAGTCTCTAATCCGATTAATATTCCCTATATCTGTTGTCTGAGCTGAAATTCAATCTTTTCCTTTGGCAGCCATGTCGACATGCTCCAACGGTTAGTGCTCTATCATTTTCTGCTGCACAAAACTTTTAGTTCATGCAATACTAGGTCGTTATTTGGTTTGCTTCTTTTCCTTTTGGTGCTCTCTCTCCCTCTGGCATTATGTCTTATATAAAATGATAATGTAGGCTTTGACATTTCATAAATGCGAGAAGTTGAAGGTCAGGAACATTATGATTGTCAATAGTCTACAGATGCACATGGCATTTACGGCCTCTACATTGATTGCAGCTTCCCACCTGAGAATTCTAGCGCCTGCTCATAGCCCTTATACAGATGGAATTCACATCAGTGCTTCTACTCATGTTGAGATTAAGAGCAGCACAATACGCACTGGTATATTGGCCTTTCTCTCAATAAATACATATTAGGGCAGTGATTGAAAAATAAATCCCTTTCATTTCATGTTCTTTTTCTTTGATTCCTTTAAAACCTCTTTTAAGGAAAAGAAAAAGGAGGAATTTGCAAAAGCTACAGACATGGGTATCTCTATTGAACCTAATGGACACCGATCTAATTGCAAATAATTGTTTCCCTTGTAAGGAGCTCGCTGTTTCTTGAAAAATTTTCAGAAGAAGCTCTGGATTTTCGTTCTAATTTGCTTGTCACTGGTCATATATTTATTTCCATTCTTGAACTTTGAAATCCTCTTTGCAGACATCGGCTGTTAATGTTCGCGACATAGCATTTGTTGGGATCAAAGGAACTGCTGCTACTGAGGAAGCAATAAAATTTGCATGTAGCGATAACTTCCCTTGCACCAAACTATATTTGGACGATATTCAACTCATTTCATACACTGGTTGGTTCACAAAATCATTCTGCTGGGAAGCCTATGGATCAAGCTCAGGATTTATATATCCCCACCCTTGTTTTCCATGCAACAATCTCATCATTAAGCAGAAGGCTCTCTATAGCTCTATCCATTCCATTTGAGTGTGTTTGCTGAATATCATACAGCACAAAATGTTGGTGAAAAGCACTTTGTTGGGGTGAATAAGTGCTGCAAAAATTTGAAGCAATAGAATTATTTTAGTTCCTCCGCTCATGATCTTTCTTATTATACTTTTTTTTTTCCCTTTAAAAAACTAAATCTTGCTCTTATTATACTTGTGATCAGGTGGGATGAGCAGCCATATGATTGCTGAAAGCGGTCATAAAATGAACACACATACAAGTGTAACACATGATTGGCTCAAAATACCATCGAAGAAAGGTCATACTATTTTTATTTGTCATTAAACTTTATTTTTTGTCTTTTTTATGCCACTTTTTCCTTTTTTAATTTGTAATTTTTTTTTAACACACCTAATATCTAAATCTCTTAAAATTTTACACAAAAATAGTATAGATGATACGAGTCAGGCTAAAATGCATAAGTTAAGCCTTTTTATCTAGAATCTTAAGGATAAATTTTCAATTTTCAATTTTCAATCAATGTGATGGTAAAACTACAACATTTCTAGGGTACATTTTCTAAAATCCAATTACAAGATGCTCTAATGAACAGAGTGAAACCATCAGATTAACATAAAAGGAAGAAGCAGCAGCATTCTGCTGCTGTTTTAATTTGCAAAAAAAACTTATTTGAGTATGAAGCCTCTGCCATTACTCTACAAACTCTGGACAGCAAATCGCGCTCTTGGTTCGTCCAACAGTGGCTAGTTAGTCGCTGGCTCCCAGTTTCGGACATCCAGTAGCAAGAGGTAAATCCAAATTCTCTACAGTTCTAAAGGTTCTCGGAACCATCTTGTCAACATAAAGGGTACCATCTAGATGATCACATTCGTGCTGCAATATACGGGCTTGCCAACCAGAAGCATCAATCTTGATCGGTTTTCCATCTTTATCTAAACCAGTAACCTCCACCTGTAAGTAACGCTCCACCACTGCTCTGTGTCCATCAACGCTGCAGAATATATTCGTTTAGAAACTCATCAAAAAACACTCTTATAAAGAAGTTTGTTTTATATAAATTGAAATGAAAAGAAGAAGACATCAATAGACAATCAAATCGACTAGAATGCTAAAGAAACTTTATTTTCACAAGTTTGCAGCAACAAAGAGGAGAATTGAGTTCCTGCTCATAAGGAAGAAATCGCCAATACACAGGCCAATTGGCTCACACTCTCTCATTAGCATGGTGAATACGACAAGTTAATTTACATGGATGGAAACTAATCTAGAAATGCAGAAAGCGTGGTGAAAATATGACAGAGTTCTTTACCGGTTAACTATATTGATCTTTCTAAAGGGAAAAGGGCTTATGAGATCAACGCCGGTCACCACCAAAAAAACATATCAGCAACAAGCAGTTATATACTTAAACCGGCGCAATAGACACAAAACAATTGCATTTTGGATGAGGTTAAGATTCAATGCTATTCTTGAACACAATATAGCAGTAAATTAGGAGCCAATAAGCAACAAGAAACAGCTTAAAGGCAGTAAAACACTACTGGTAAAGTAATATGTGCAGAAGATGCAATACACAAGAAATTATAGCAAAGCCAAAGGCACCCTAAGCAGCCTTCAAAAAACAATGCAGTTTTATTGCCCTTCTGTTTCAGTTTTGGGTTTATAATAACCTGCACCAGATCAATCAAAAGAGAAATTTTAAATTTTGAAGAATGCCCAGAATAATTGGATCATAAATTACTCTAAAGGCTCTAAATAAACAAACGCATACCAAAAGATCAAATGGGCGTCTGTCCTGTGCTTTAATCTCATTCTTTGGCGCATAGCTAATATACTTCTTAGTATCTTCCAGTACAATTATCTATTCATAATTGAATTATGGAAAATCTGACATTAACAAGATATGCATCTTCAGCACAATGAAAGAATTAAGTAAAAAAAAATCAATCTTTCCTAATTAGGAAGAAAAAAAGCCCTCAAATTAGAACTAACCTTCAATGGGATTCCAATCTGAGGAGCAGCAAGTCCAACTCCAGGTGCCTTTCTCATAACCTGAATCATATCTTCAATAATCTTCTGTATCCGATCCGACCCGATTTCCTCTGACGAGACCTCCTGTGCAGGTTCATGGAGAACCGGGTCACCAGCTTTGACAATCTCCGGCAACATTTGCTTTTTTTCTCCCAAACTTTGGAACCAACCAGCTCGAGCAATTACAAATGAGCTCCGATTATGACCTCTATTGCATAACACAGTGGAATTAGAACCAAATGCGAATCTAAAACTGTATTTCTGGGCATTTTGACAATAACCCACTGGCTTTGCTCGCGGCCATGGTGGGGTTTTGGTAAAGGCTTTCTTCAAGGATTCACCGCCAGTGAAGGGTAAGGGACTGAGACGATGTGTCAGCCGTTGAATGCCCTCCATTCTTCGGATTTCTAACCTATTTGGGCTGGCTTTTATACGAAGTTCCATAAATGGACTTAACGCATGACCACATGCGTTAAGGGCATGCTGAAACGTTTCCTCCCACGGGCCCTCTGGACCTTACCATTTATTGAGTTAACGATCCAAATGAATTTTGGGCCCACACTGGTTCTTTAAGCCCATATTGTTATTTAGTTGGTCCTGAAACTGCAGAATTTGTATTAAATACCAAAGTTCAAATTTTATCTAAGTGCTTAAATTAATTTATCAAATAAGACTTAAAATTTCAATTTTAGACCCACTCTCTCTTAAAAAAAATCGAATTTTTACGAAATTTGAAAAAAAAATTTTTAAATCAAACGTTATCTAAACATACAATATTCTTTGTGACATTCCTAATATACTTGTATGTACATTACTTTTATCAAGTTTTTCGGGAATAAAACTAATGAAGGTCACTAACACATCTTTCAATGCCCCATGTTCGGTTCCTCGTGCTCATCAACAGTATTTTGATTAAATAATCAGTCGATCTTCTAAAAAATAATACTAAAAGTGCTTTGATTAAATAATCAGTCGAGGCCCTTATTCCATTAGAAAAAATAAAATATATTGAAGTAGTTAAAAGAAATCCATTTTTTTTTAAAAGAACCTATAATTATAAGCTCTGTTTTTTTTTTTTCAATCTTAAACATAGTAAAAGTTGTCTTTTTAAGGACAAATATTTATAGAATAATATAGATAGAATGGTAGACAACATGTTACCCCATTCCCCTCTTTTAATGCCAATCCCAAACTTAGGGCAAATACAACCAATCCTTTTATTTCCTATTGAAACATCACTTTGAATACAATGTATCTTCCCCTAGCTTTTCAATTCCCAACCATGAAAGAATTAATTAAAAAAAAAAACAAAATTTCAAAATCAAAACTCAAATAATCACAACTTCACACCCATAGAAACAAAGAAGAAAGCCAACATGCAAAATAGACATCAAAATGTATCACCAAATTAGAAAGACAAGAAAAACCAACCCTGTTAGACTCATTCATTCATCTCTCCTGCCTGCCTGCCTGCCTGCTTGCCTCCTCAAATTCAACATCTTCAACAACAGTTGTTGAAGATTCAGCCTCATTCTTCATAGCAGTTTCCCTTCAATGAATCGTTGCAAGAAATAAACATTATTTAAACCACTAATACGGAAAATGAAATGTTACTATTGTTTGATTTACAGGGAAATAAATTTTCCAACACTTACCTTTTATAGTTGGATCTAATTGTATCATTCAGGTCCTGTGTCCGTATGCTCTCAGAATATCCCAATTTTACTTTAATATGCGTGGGAGTACACAATGTTCCACAACATAGAACCTCCATTCTAGGACATTTATGTAACTCAAACTCTACCAAAGACGGAAAGTCAAGATCTCCATGGAAGAACCACTTGAGGTTTTCTAGTTCCCTAAGTACTAGTATCTCCAACTGAGGGAGAACAAGTCTGTCCACTTTTTCTTCATCTTCTACATCTTGCACAACAATCTCTTCAATCAGCTTGCAGTTCCAAATTTCCAGGGTTTTGATTGACGATAGCACTCTAGCTATGGAAGGTGAGAGTAAATATCTCACATTGTCACAGTTGGAGATGTTGAGTTTAGTCAGGTCTCTTAAAACAAGAATTCCATCAGGTAGCATTTCTACCTTTTCGGAGACACCTAATTCCTTCAAGCTAGGGAATTTGACCTGTAGATATTGCAAAAGGTTAGTTAGTGTATTATAGGAATCTCAAAAGGGTGTCCTGTTTAGGAGAAGAACAAATTGAGCATAATATCTCTAGCTGATCCTGAGCTCAGCTGATAAAATTTTACTTGGCTTTTTTACCTTTTGATGAAAGAAGGAACCTTCAGAGGTCCTCAAATTGCTTGTTTCAATGGATTTGGCATCTGATATCGGTGCTTTATGAAATATCTTCCATTTGGGACAACCACCTATCTCCAATGTTCTCAAGGATCCAGAAGAAAACATCTCAAGCATAGGTAAATCTTCAAGATAAAGAGCTTCTAAATGAGGGAATAGGGCAAGCTCTGCATCATCATCATCAACCTCTTCCCTATCTGTTTTTCCAATGACTCCTTCCATTGTTTCACATTGTTCTATTGTTATTTGTTTTATTTTCTCTAGCATTTTAGCCACATGAAAAGGTAGCAAGAATCTCAAGTTTTTACACTTCTGGACACACAGTCTCGTCAGGTTCTGAAAGGTTCCATTTCCTGGAGGAGGATTCTTCCATATTTCCACCAACTTCGGGAGATTGTAGAGGGACAAGTAGTCCAGCTGGCCAAGTGTTGCTTGATTTCCTTCAAAACTAAATACTACCAACAAGTTTTCACATTCAGACACCCACATTTCTCTTACCTTGCACAAAGAACAAGAAAGCATTTGGCCATCTACTATCGCGGATGAACACTTCTTCATATCGCGGATGAACACTTCCTCTAAGCAAGGAAAGATTACCTGACAAAAACATTACATTGGCATGTTTAAAAAGAAACCTTCACAAGAAATTCACATTATAAAAGTAGGAACTTTATGATAACATGAGGTTAAATTATCCAATTTGGGAATTTTGGCTTTCTCACACAACTTGTTTTTCAAAATTTAAATAAGACATTAAATTATTAATCTCTACCTCTATCTTCATCTTTAATTTACACTTTTTTTAACTACATAAAATGATTTTTTTTTTTTTGCTGAAATTACATAAAATGATTTAATTAAAAGAGTTATTAAGTAAGAGTATAATACAATATCGTTATTTTAACATCTTAAAGAAAATAATAACTTTAAACTTACATAGAGTAAATAGAGTCAGATAGAGGGATTTTAATATGTTTCATCTTAAATTTGAATCCAAATCTTGAAACTTAAAATACCCCACGAAGGATCGCGTAAAAGTCGCATGTCTTTTTCAGTTAAATATTAAAACTTAAAATTAACGTAAGGGTTAAAAAAATTAACAAAAGGGTGGATAAATTTACAAGTTTGTATAGTTCGGGATCCCAAACTTATGAATTTTTTGTTCGAGGTCAAAAATTACCAGCACTTTCTACTCAATAAAATCTTTTATTTATATTTGGAAGTTACATGGATAGTTACATAGAAAAATAATAAATTCAAAATAATTATTCATAAAATTCATTTTAATATTGTTTCATAAAATTAGTATAACTATGAAGTTAATTTATACGACATCGAAAAAAATAATATTAAGAGACAAGTACAAATATGACTTACTTGGTGATTGAACAAAGTATTCCTTGCTGTGTCCTCTTTGTCAAATGCAGAGTAGAAGCTCCTAAATGCAGGCATTCCGTCTAAATGCAAAGATTCAAGTTTTGGAAATTCAACTCTGTTATCATCATCATTGTGCTCTTCTTCATTTCCCACAATGTGCTCCATTTTCGAGCATTCCCATACTGTTAGTTCTCGGAGTTGAGCCATGCACACAACTACACAATGTGGGAAGAGAACTTTGACAGAGTTACACCTGTCCAATTCAAGAACATTAAGATTTCGAAGCCACGAAGGTTGAAGAATAGGACCCCTCCACAAACAACTTTTTATCGAGGAACTTGATGAGGCATTCGCATTCCCATAATTATTCTTATTACTCAAGTTTATAAGACAATCCTCTGAGTAATTGAAAAGTCTCTCATGTTCAGAAGAGTATTCTCTTGACATAATTCATAGAGAGGATTTCTAGTCCATCCTTCACATTCTAATTCCACACGGACTGCTCTCTTTAGTAAACTAATGATCTTAGTTTTTCTCAGCACATTCATATCAGATGATCCCATACTGAATAATTCCAAACTGTTGTCAAAATCATAAGATTCAGAAAATCCATAATATTGAGAAATATTGAACCTGACAAGCTTCTCAAAGGGAAACTCGGTTAACTCTGAGATGACATCACAGCTTGATGCACACATTTGCAAAATTTTAAGGGAAGACAGTGAATTTAACTCTCTGAATTCCTGAATTCACCAATGTAGAGTTCTTCAAGATTAGTCAATTCTGAAAAGACACTGGATGGAATTGTTCTAGGACCTTCCCCGCACCTAAGATCTAACAACTTGAGCTTTCTTAGTTCTCTTATTTCACCAGGAACCTCATCAAGCTCAGAACCGAAAAAGCTAAGAACTTCTAATTGCTTGAGGCTTCCAATTATACTTAAATCGGTTCGCAAGGTGCAGTAATTCAAGCACAAACTGCAAAGACTTGACAGGAAACGGAGTGATGATGGTAGAAGATTAATTGTTGAATATGTCAGATCAATAACTCTGAGTTCTTTCATTCCTTCAAAAAAGTTGTCTCGCATGTTTAATGTGTATTTTGAAAAACGAGATTTGCCTCGCAGCTGGAAAAGCTGAAGATTTGGGGGGAAATTCAAATCAGCAGGAAGTTTGTCAAATTCATTGATGTTGAAGGAGATGGCAGTCCCGGATTTATCCTCATTGACAAATTGCAGCTGCTTTAATCTATGGTCATCAAACGAAGCAATTGAAATCACAACATCCCTCACAACATCATGCATCTTCACAGATCCCTCCCTATTCCCAGCTAACAAAAGCGAAAAACTTCTAAGATTAGAAACAAAAGAATGTACTCGGTTTCTAATATTTTCCAATGAGTCAATGTCACTGAACAAGCACAATCCCTTCCAATATCTAACCAAAATTTCAATGGGTATATCATAATCTTCTCGAAATAAGGAACAGAGCATTAGCAATGACTTGGCTTGCTTACTTTCCAAATAACTGTAACTTAACTTTATGCTTGAGTATAACTTTTCATCAATTCCTCGAATATTTGTGACCTTATGTCCCTGGAGTTGGGTAAGGGCATCTTTCCAAGCACGCACGTCTTTATCTCTTAGAGCACTGCCGACAGTTTTGATTGCAAGAGGTAAGCGTCCACATTCCTCTACTACCTTTCTTGCTGTGTCTAGCAGATCAGGATTTTCCACAGAATTTCCAACAATTTCTTTGAAAAAATCCCAAGATTCTTCTTCAGACAAGAAACCTACGCTGATGTTTTTTCTTTGAGTTTCCCTTATATCAAACAGAAGCCGAATACGTGAAGTGAATAAAACTTTGCATCTGCTTGTGTCCTCTCCAACAGGAATTCCAATTTCTTCTAATTCAATTGTATTCCAAACATCATCTAGTATAACAAGAATCTTTTTGCTCTCGCTCACCATTAGTCTCGCATGGAGTTTTTTTGCCCTCACAGAAATAGACTCCTCCTGAAGCTTCAGATCAAGCTCTTCTGCAAGTTGACGTTGAATCTCCCCAACATTTGGATTCTGAGACACCACAGCCAAGGTTACCTCGTCAAACATATGCTCTCTCTTTGCTTTTTGGGAAATTTCTTTTACCAGCATAGTCTTACCAGTACCACCCATGCCGCATATTCCTATCATGCGGATCTCATCATCCTGTAGGGCTTCCATGATTTCTTTCACGACCAAGTTCCTGGACTCAAAGTTCTTAAAGCCTCCAGATGAGATTGTGGGTAAACAAGCAATTGGTGTAGGATCTGCCACTCGATCGAACCTATCCCTGCCTTGAAGATCTAATACTACTTCACCCAACTTTTTAGCTCTCCTGCTAAGGGAATAGCGAGATCTTGTATGCAGACACCAACCTCTGAAGCAGCTTGTTCCAATCCTACGCACTTGCTCAAAAATTTCATCTGAGTCTGACTTAGTTTTGTCCACCTCAGTCAGCCATGCCTCAACAGCAGGTCGTATAACTTCAACATTTCTTTTGGCAGCATCAACTTGTCGTTGCACCACAACTCTCATATCTTCCAGTTGTGCAATTTGTTCCTGGAGATTCTTCAAGTTGTTGTTAAAGAAAAACAGATAACCAAAAGGGCGGCCAATCGGAGCAACTAAATATTCAGCAACTTTTGCAGCAACAGAAATCCCAATTTCAGCAGCCATCTGAACTAATACCACTCTCAACTCTTGTTCTACTTCTGAATCAAGTAGTATTACTATTATTATGTGTTTTTTATGTGTATAAAAAAAGAAGTGATATTTAAGCTCAAACTCAAATAGATAGTTAAGATCACACATTATTGAAGCCATCAAATCAATAAAATGCAGTAAAGCTATTCCACAAGTTGTGTTAGTGGTACCAATAATTGTTATGGTAAAGAACAAAAGAAAAAGGAAATGATTGGAGTTTCCACATGTTGTGTTGTAACAAATGGAAAGTTTTTGTAAATTTTAATTAATGAAGATGACAACAATTAACTAAATCTTCAAGATCAAAAATAAATAACCACAAGAAGAGAGAAAACGCAAATACTAACCTCCTCTGTCACTCACTGCCAAATGCCATTCTCTGCGTCAAATTCCAAAACCAGAATTAAGAAACCCCTCTCTTGAAACTTGTCTGAACACTTTTCCGGTTGCGTTGTTTTCTTTTTTGGGAGGGGAGGGTCGGGGGTTTATAAGGAAGAGGATTTTGCTTGCAACTGTTTTGTCCGGCGGGCTTGCCATATATAATGGAAAATTTTTTTAAAAAGTAAATAAGTCCATCTTTTGAAAGTTATTTTTTTATTGTGTAATATACTAATAAAAAATTTGAGTCCATTTTTTACTTAAAAAAAAGTAAATTAATTGAGAGATTATATTTAAAAATTATTAATTTTATTTTTTCAAAAAATGACTGTTTTTTTAACAATTCGATATTCAGAGTTCTTTGAACGTTCTCAAACTCTATAAGTTGACATGTCATATAAAGGATCTTAGTGAAGGAGTAAAACCATTTGAGTACATACCTCTTATAAAAGAATAATATTATTTTGTCCAAAAGAAACACAAGTGGTGTGCCATTTTGGGAGAATGAGTAGCTTCCTAGTACGGGATGTTCTTCATATATGTTTATTAAATAATGAAGACGGATTTTCTTGTCTATAATTAACATGTAATTATCGCTGGTGACACAATAGATTACTTCGTGTTTGATAGTCATTTTTCACTTGCTTTCTAATACTTGATTATAAAATATAAGGGATAAACAATTATGACATCTTTTCTCAAGTTCTTGAAGAGGAAGGATCCCAATGATACTTTAGAACAGGCTCTGGTTGAAGAATTGAAGGTTTTGGAGGAACACCTCAACTTTAACATATCACTTTGCCCTTTTCTTGAATGTTGCCAGCATCTGCCTTTTTCCCCTACTCTCTTTATATTGTTTCTTGTCTTCTTTCCTAAGTATATACCTTAGAGAATCAGAGGCAAGCTTCTAACATCAAGCCACTGGCAGAAAGGAAAAGTTGAATACTGACTCAGGTAAGAGAAAAGCTTCACATATACTGACACAAACAGATCATTGAACCTATCAATTCCTTTTTGGAACCTGCATAAGAATTCATGGACGAGTATCAACAAAAACCACATTCAAGCAATTCACTCAATTAAAAGACAAAAAGAAGAATCTCACATAGCACTGGTAGTCCATGCTTGATCCTGGACAATATCCAAAGCCGAAGAACAAGAAAGCATTTGCCCATCTACTACTTGGGTCAACTTCTTCATATCGCAGATGAACACATCCTCTAAGCAAGGAAAGATTACCTGACAAAACCATTACATTGGCATGTTTAAAAAGAAACCTTCACAAGAAATTCACATTGTAAAAGTAGGAACATTATGATAACATGGGGTTAAATTATCCAACTTGAGAATTTTGGCTTTCTCACACAACTTTTTTTCAAAATTTAAATAAGACATTAAATTATTAATCTCTAGCTTTATCTTCGTCTTTAATTTATACATTTTTTACTACATAAAATGATTTAATTAAAAGAGTTATTAAGTAAGAGTATAATGCAATATTGTCATTTTAACATCTTAAAGAAAATAATAATTTTAAACTTACATAGAGTAAATAGAGTCAGATAGAGGGATTTTAATATGTTTCATCTAAAATCTGAATCCCAAATCTCGATTTGACAAAAATATGTTTGAAAGAATGATTTTAATGATTTTAGAGGGATTTTAATGAATTAGGTTCTTGCAGAGTTCTTTGTTTCTCCTGTATTTTCCATTGTTGAGGCAAGAAATGTTGGGTTCCCACAAACCAAAACCACCATTTCGTTAGCCCATCAATTTTGAGTGGATGCCTTTGATCGGACTCGGTCTCATGCACATTCTTTAAAGCACTTTGAAGAACTTTAGCAGTTTTACGACCTCCAAAATGTCCACCACATGCATATGAATGACAAAAAGTTAAAATACTATGAAACTCACATTCAGGTATGCATCTACGAATTACTTGATCAGGACAATGCTTAAACAGGTAGGGATCATCCCAATAATAATATTTAACCATTGAAAAGAACTTATCCCTATCTTGTTTATTCCAATGTGTTGGGATTTCACCTGCAGAGAGATAGTTAACAATAGGTGCAAACCAAGGGACAAGAGAATGTGACAAATAAAATAATTGCTCATCAGGAAAAGTATCTTTCAAAGCAACATATTCATCATGATTCTTAACCCACAGTCTAGGTAAATGATCAGCTACTAAATTTTCAGAAACTTTCTAATCTCAGATTTCAATATCAAATTCTTGCAAAAGTAATATCCATCTAATCAATCTTGATTTAGTCTCTTTTTTAGACAGTAAGTATTTTAAAGCAGAATGATCAAAATAAATAATTACTTTCGAATGTAAGAGATAAGAACGAAATTTCTCAGGTGCAAAAACTACAGCCAGTAACTCTTTTTCAGTTGTGGTATAATTTCTTTGAGCATCAGTAAGAGTTCTACTAGCATAGTAAATGACATGAGGTTTCTTTTCAATCTTTTGCCCCAAAATAGCTCCCACAGCAAAATCAGAAGCATCACACATGATTTCAAAGGGCAAAGAAAAATTAGGAGCCTGAACTATAGGTGAAGATATAAGAAGAGAACGAAGTCTTTCAAAAGTTTTCATGCAAGATTCATCAAAATTGAATGCAACATCTTTGCTCAAGAGATTAGTTAAAGGTCTAGCAATCATGCTTAAGTCTTTTATAAATCTTCTATAGAATCCTGCATGCCCCAAAAATGATCTAATTTGCTTGACAAATTTAGGTGGAGGAAGATTAGCAATTAAATAAATTTTAGCTTTATCTACTTCAATTCCTTCTTTGGACATTTTATGTCCCAAAACTATTCCATCTGTAACCATGAAATAACTCTTTTCCCAACTTAAAAACTAAATTGGCTTCTTCACATCTTTCCAAAACAACAGACAAGTTATTAAGGTAATCTTCAAAGGTAGGTCCAAAAACAGAAAAATCATCCATGAAAACCTCAAGAAACTTATCGACCATATCAGAAAAGATAGCAAGCATACATCTTTGAAAAGTAGCAGGTCCATTACCTAATCCAAAAGGCATTCTACGAAAAGAAAAAGTACCAAAGGGGCATGTAAAAGTAGTTTTCTCTTGGTCTTCGGGGTACACTGGAATTTGGTAGTATCCTGAGTAACCATCTAAAAAGCAATAAAAACTTTGACCAGCTAATTTTTCAAGAATTTGATCAATAAAGGGTAGGGGAAATGGTCTTTTCTAGTTGCAGCATTTAGTTTTCTATAGCCCACACACATTCTCCACCCAATAACCTCTCTAGTAGAACTAACTCTCCTTCCTTATTCTCAATTACAGACACTCCTGCCTTCTTTGGTACAACCTGTATAGGACTAACCCATGGACTATTAGAGATAGGATAACATATACCAGAATCTAAGAGTTTAACTACCTCATTTTTTACTATTTCTTTCATGTTAGGGTTTAGCCTTCTTTGTAATTCCCTAAAAGGTTGCACATTCTCTGTTAGATGTATTCTATGCATGCATACAGATGGGTCTATTCCCTTTAAATCAGCTATGGACCACCCTATAGCCCTCTTATGATTGGAAAGAACTTTAATCAAGTCTCTTTCTTAGTTGGATTTTAACTCAGATGAAATTATCACGGGCAAAGTTTTATTTTCACCTAAGAAAACATATTTAAGTTTAGAAGGAAGGGTTTTCAATTCAAGCTGGGGCGCGCACACAAGAGAAGGTACAGTAGGAAATTTTGCAAGCACAGGCAAAGGCTCATGATTCCAACCCACGAAGAATTTTCTAGTGGTGTATTAAAATTAAAATTAGAATTTATATCATCCACGAACATAGTAATCTTATTCTCAATAGAAGCAGATCCTTTAGAACACATTAAAGGTACAGTTTCTTCAGTTAATTCATCAATCATATCGACCAAATAACAATCATAATCATCTTTCATAAATGGCTGTGAAGAAGTTTTAAAAATATTTAATCTAATCCTCATATTCATAACAGAGACATCCATTACCCCAGTTCTACAATTAATAGTAGCATCTGCAGTAGCTAAGAAAGGACAACATAGAATAAAAGGAATATGATTTTTGGAAGATCTACTAGGTTCCATATCTAGGACTACAAAGTCTTCAGGGAAGACGCCTTTATCAATTTGAACAAGAACATCATCTATCCTCCCCCTAAGTACCTTGATAGACCTATCAGCTAATTGCAAAGTCATATCAGTTGGTTGCAATTCTCCTAATCCCAATTCTTCATAAACGGTGTAAGGACTCAAGTTAACACTAGAAACTAAATCTAAGAGTGCCCTATCTATTTTATGATCACCAATAACACAAGAAATAGTAGGAACGCCAGGGTCTTTGTATTTAGATGGAGTGTTATGTTGCAAAATGGAGCTCACTTGTTCAGTTAAGAAGATTTTCTTAGAAACATTACTTTTAGATTTTCTTTTGAAAGTGCACATGTCTTTAAGAAATTTTGCATAGGCCGGGACTTGCTTAATGACATCTAAAGGTGGAAGGTTGATTTTAACTTCTTTGAAAGTTTCTAATGTCTTCCATTTTATTGTTCTTTCTAAGATGTGGAGGTGGTAATAAAGCTTGAGGGAAGGGAACCTTTAGCTTGTACGAAATCATGGGAGAGGATTGTAGGGTTTTAGAATTAGAGGAAGAAATTAGTTCCTTTTCTACTTTCTTTTCAATTTTCGTCTCTATATCAATCCCCTCAATCTCGTTCTCATTTAAATCTCTATCTTTAATAGGTTCTCTTACTTTATTATCTACCAACTTCCCATTCCTAAGAGTAATGACAGCTTTAGCTTGCTAATGATAATTAGCTCTAGGGTTCTCTATTCGATGACTAGGAAGCTTACCCTCATCTCTTCTACTTATTGCATTAGATTCACATTGACACCAAAATATGATATTAACAAAATATGATAAGAACAATTCTCAAAGTGAAAAACTTCACATGATAGAGTTCCAAATTCATAGATCAGAAGCAGCTTTAGACTGACTCCAACAACACCACTGCATTTCTGAGATTCCCACTTTTCAAGAAAGGAATGTATCATATCCATATGTACAAACAAGAACATTTTTAAAAAACATGGCAAAAAGATGCTTAATAATTTAGCTAAAGAACAAAACCGACGAAGAAATTAGAGAGGAAATCCACCAAAGATGTAAATGCAAGCTCTGAAGCGTTCATTCAAAAGTTCAGGCAGCAGCTGCTTTTACAGAGGCTTGAATACATTGAGAATTACGAGCAAATGCTCAAAAGAGGAACATAGTACTATTTCTCACTTCATTGATAATTTGTATTTTCTGTTATATATATATATATATATATTAATAATATTAAGTTTTATATTTTTGGGAAAAAATTGATCATTTGTTATTATTTAAGTGTACTTGCTGTTAATAAACTACTGGGGATTAATATATAAATATATTCATTATCTAGTTACAAATCTATTTTGTCACTATATGTTTTGTCTATGAATTCAAGCCTACTGGTATTCTTTATATGTTTGGCCCAGAGGTGTTAAGCTTGGTTCAATCTGGAGTTAAAGAAAACGAGCCGAATTCAAGATTCGTGAGGTTGAGTTCAAGTCATCTCGAATTAGAGTTTAACATAATACATAACAAATTATAAGAAGAGAACCGGCAAGTTTTCACTTTCAAATAACGTCAAGAAATGGCTGAACAATTTAACCCTTAAAAAATGTAAGACAAATTTCTAAATCAAAACTCAAATAATCACAACTTCACACCCATAGAAACAAAGAAAGCCAACATGCAAAATAGAAATCAAAATGTATCACCAAAGTAGAAAGACAAGAAAAACCAACCCTGTTAGACTCATTCATTCATCTCTCCTGTCTGCCTGCTTGCCTCCTCAAATTCCACATCTTCAACAACAGTTTCCCTTCAATGAATCATTGCAAGAAATAAACATTATTTAAACCAGTAATATGGAAAATGAAATGTTACTATTGTTTGATTTACAGGAAAAACAAATCTTCCAACACTTACCTTCTATATTGGGATCTAATGGTATCATTCAAGTCCTGTGCCCAGTTGCTGCTCCTTAAATCTCCAAATACTTCAATATGCTTGGTAGTGCATAATGTTCCACAACATAGAACCTCCATTTTGGGGCATCCATTCAAACTAAAGCATACCAAAGAAGGGAAGTCAAGATCTCCATGGAAGAACCACTTGAGGTTTTCTAGTTCCCTAAGTATTAGTTTCTCCAACTGAGGGAGAACAAGTTTGTCAACTTTTTCTTCATCTTCTACCTGTTCCCAATCTGTTTTTCCAATAACTCCTTCCATTGTTTCACATTGTTCTATTCTTATTTCTTTCATTTTCACTAGCATTTTAGCCACATGAAAAGGTAGCAAGAATCTCAAGTTTTTACACTTCTCCACCCACATTTCCGTCAGGTTCTGAAAGGTTCCATTTCCTGGAGGAGGAATCTTCCATATTTCCACCAACTTCGGGAGATTGTAGAGGTACAAGTATTCCAGCTGGCCAAGTGTTGCTTGATTTCCTTCAAAACTAAATACTGCTTCAAGTGATCGCAATGAGACACCCACATTTGTGTTACTTTGCACAAAGAAGAAGAAAGCATTTGGCCATCTACTACTTGGGTCAACTTCTTCATATTGTAGACGTGCACTATACCTAAGCAAGGAAAGATTACCTGACAAAAACATTACATTGGCATGTTTAAAAAGAAACCTTCAGAAGAAATTCACATTGTAAAAGTAAGAACTTTATGATAAACATGGGGTTAAATTATCCAACTTAAGAATTTTGGCTTTCTCTCACAACTTGTTTTTCAAAATTTAAATAAGACATTAAATTATTAATCTCTACCTCTATTTTCATCTTTAATTTACACTTATTTTAACTACATAAAATGATTTTTTTTTTTTTTTTTGCTGAAATTACATAAAATGATTTAGTTAGAATAAATTCAAAACAATAAATAATTAATAAAAATATAAAAATAACTTATAACTAATTTACTAATGTCAGAGGAGGATAAAAATTATATAGAAAAAAGCATAAAAGTATCTAAATAGAGAAGTAAATATTATTCATAAGAGTTAATAATTACAAAGAGAATAATAAAAATTAAACTGTTCATTTACAAAGAGAATATCCATTTACATACCATTGATGAAAAATGTTTTGAAAATATCCTTCCACATTTCATCCTAAATCTGAATCCCAAATCCCGAACATATATTTGAAAAATATGTTCTAGAAAGAAGATTAAGAATGATTTTAGAGGGATTTTATTGAATTATTTATTGCAAGAATGAATTAGGTTCTTTCAGAGTTTTTGATTTCTCGTGTGTTTTTCATTGTTGAGGCAAGAAATGTTGGGTTCCCACAAATCAAAACCACTATTTCGTTAGCCCAACAATTTCGTTAGCGCACCATTTCGTTAGCCTTTGATCGGACTCGGTCTCATGCATATTCTTTAAAGCAAACCATATTGCTACATCTTTAACAATTCAATCCCAGGTCTCGTGCCCCAATATTTTTTTTAGGTGAAAAATGCCCCCATGAAGGATCACATAAAAGTCGTATGTTCTTTTTCAGTTAAATATTAAAACTTAAAATTAACGTAAGGGTTAAAAACATTAACAAAAGGGTTGATAAATTTACAAGTTTGTATAGTTCGGGATCCCAAACTTATGAATTTTTTGCTCGAGGTCAAAAATTACCGGCACTTTCTATCAATAAAATCTTTTATTTATATTTGGAAGTTACATGGATAGTTACATAGAAAAATAATAAATTCAAAATAATTATTTATAAAATTCATTTTAATATATATTGTTTCATAAAATTAGTATAACCATCCCTTAAAAAAAAAAAAGATATAACTATGAAGTTAATTTATACGACATTGAAAAAAATAATATTAATGCCCTCTACTCTAATCTACTAGTTTGAACTATGAAGAGACATTGAAAAAAAGGTACAAATATGACTTACTTGGTGATTGAACATAGTATTCCTTGCTGTGTCCTCTTTGTCAAATGCACAGTAGAAGCTCCTAAATGCAGGCATTTCCCTTAATTCCAAAGATTCAAGTTTTGGAAATTCAACTCTGTTATCATCATCATTGTGCTCTTCTTCATTTCCCACAATGTGCTCCATTTTCGAGCATTCACTTACTGTTAGTTCTCGGAGTTGAGCCATGCACACAACTACACAATGTGGGAAGAGAACTTTGACAGAGCTACAGGTCCACAATTCAAGAACATTAAGATTTCGAAGCCACGAAGGTTGAAGAATAGGACCCCTCCACAAACAACTTTTAACCGAGGAACTTGATGAGGCAGTCGCATTCCCATAATCATTCTCATTACTCAAGTTTATAAGACAATCCTCTGAGTAATTGTGAAGTATCAGATTCCTCATGTTCAGAAGAGTATTCTCTTGACATAATTCATAGAGAGGATTTATAATCCATCCCTCACATTCTAATTCCACACTGACTGCTCTCTTTAGTAAACTAATGATCTTAGTTTTTCTCAGCACATTCATATCAGATGATCCTGTTCCTTTGAATAATTCCAAACTGTTGTCAAAATCATAAGATTCAAAAAATCCATAAGATTTAGAAATATTGAACTTGATGAGCTTCTCAAAGGGAAACTCTGTTAACTCTGAGATGACATCACAGCTTGACGCACACATTTGCAAAATTTTAAGGGAAGACAGTGAATTTAACTCTCTGATTCTTGCATTCCCATGATACCCTGCTTCTTCCCAATCACTGAATTCACCAATGTAGAGTTCTTCAAGATTAGTCAATTCTGAAAAGACACTGGATGGAATTGTTGTAACCCCCCGGCACCTAAGGTCTAACAACTTGAGCTTTCTTAGTTCTCTTATTTCACCAGGAACCTCATCAAGCAGAGAACCGAAAAAGCTAAGAACTTCTAATTGCTTGAGGCTTCCAATTATACTTAAATCGGTTTGCAAGTTGCAGTAATCCAAGCACAATGTAAAAAGATTTGATAGGAAACAGAGTGATGATGGTAGAAGATTAATTGACGAACCTGTCAGATCAATAACTCTGAGTTCTTTCATTCCTTCAAAAAAGTTGTCTAATGCGTGTTCTGAAAAATGAGATTTGCCTCTCAGCTGGAAAAGCTGAAGATTTGGGGGGAAATTCAAATCAGCAGGAAGTTTGTCAAATTCATTGATGTTCAAGGAGATGGCAGTCCCGGATTTATCCTCATTGAAAAATTGCAGCTGCTTTAATCTATGGTCATCAAAGGAAGCAATTGAAATCACAACATCCCTCACAACATCATGCATCTTCACAGATCCCTCCTCATTCCCAGCTAACAAAAGCGAAAAACTTCTAAGATCAGCAACTAAAGAATGTACTCGGTTTCTAACATTTTCCAATGAGTCAATGTCACTGAACAAGCACAATCCCTTTCCATATCTAACCAAAATTTCAATAGGTATATCATAATCTTCTGGAAATAAGGAACAGAGCATTAGCAATGACTTGGCTTGCTTACTTTCCAAATAACTGTAACTTAACTTTATGCTTGAGTATAACTTTTCATCAATTCCACGAATATTTGTGACCTTATGTCCCTGGAGTTGGGTAAGGGCATCTTTCCAAGCACGCAAGTCTTTATCTCTTAGAGCACTGCCGACAGTTTTGATTGCAAGAGGTAAGCGTCCACATTCCTCTACTACCTTTCTTGCTGTGTCGAGCAGAACGGGATTTTCCACAGAATTTCCAACAATTTCTTTGAAAAAATCCCAAGATTCTTCTTCAGACAAGAAACCTACGCTGATGTTTTTTCTTTGAGTTTCCCTTATATCAAACAGAAGCTGAATACGTGAAGTGAATAAAACTTTGCATCTGCTTGTGTCCTCTCCAATAGGAATTCCAATTTCTTCTAATTCAATTGTATTCCAAACATCATCAAGTATAACAAGAATCTTTTTGCTGTCCTTCATCATTAGTCTCGCATGGAGTCTCTCTGATCTCACAGAAATAGTCTCCTCCGGAAAACTTAGACCAAGTCTATCTGCAAGTTGACGTTGAATCTCCCCAACATTTGGAATCTGAGACACCACAGCTAAGGCTACCTCGTCAAACATATGCTCTCTCTTTGCTTTTTGGGAAATTTCTTTTACCAGCATAGTCTTACCAGTACCACCCATGCCGCATATTCCTATCATGCGGATCTCATCATCCTGTAGGGCTTCCATGATTTCTTTCACGACCAAGTTCCTGGACTCAAAGTTCTTAAAGCCTCCAGATGAGATTGTGGGTAAACAAGCAATTGGTGTAGGATCTGCCACTCGATCAAACTTACCACTGCCTTGGAGATCTAATGCTACTTCACCCAACTTTTTAGCTCTCCTGCTTAGGGAATAGCGAGATCTTGTATGCAGACACCAACCTCTGAAGCAGCTTGTTCCAATCTTGTCATTTTTCTCAAAAATTTCCTCTGATTCTAACTTTGTTATCTCCACTTTACTCAACCATTCCTCAACATCAGGTCGTATAGCTTCAACATTTCTTTTGGCAGCATCAACTTGTCGTTCCACCACAACTCTCATAGTTTTCAGTTGATCAATTTGTTTCTGGAGATTCTTCAAGTTGTTGTTAAACAAAAACAGATAACCAAAAGGGCGGCCAATCGGAGCAACTAAATATTCAGCAACTTTTGCAGCAACAGAAATCCCAATTTCAGCCATCTGAACTCTTGTTCTACTTCTGAATCAAGTATTATTACTATTATTATGTGTTCTTTATGTGCATAAAAAAAGAAGTGATATTTAAGATCACACATTATTGAAGCCATCAAATCAATAAAAGCTAATCCACAAGTTGTTCAGCTGCCTTTTTGGAAAAATGCAGTACCAATAATTGTTATGGTAAAGAACAAAAGAAAAAGAAAATGATTGGAGTTGTGGACACCACATTTCCACATGTTGTGTTGGAACAAATGGAAAGTTTTTGTAAAAAGTAAATAAGTCCATCATTGTAAAAGGTATTTTTTTATTGTGTGATATATTAATAAAAAATTGAGTCCATTTTTATTTGAAAAAATAAGTAAATTAATTGAAGAATTGTATTTACAAATTTTTATTTTTATTTTTTCAAAAAATGACTATTTGTTTTAGTAATTTGGTATTCAGAGTCATGGACACTCTCAAACCATCTTACTCCATACATCTTATAAAAAGATAATATTATTTAGTTTTTAGATGTTAAATATTTATATGATATGTTAAATATCTATATAATATGATCAAATCATTTTAGAAGAATGAGTAGCTTTCTAGTATGAGATGTTCTACATATATATATTTATTGAATAATGAGCTTGAATTTTCTTGTCTAGAATTAACCTATGAGTATCTCTGTCTATTCCCTTGCTTTATGTGTTTGATTGGTTACATTAGAGATGTTAAAATTCTCACAATACAACTGTCAGGATTTGAACCGTGACCAACTGAGCTAAGCCCATGGGGACTTTTTTTATTTATTGTTATTTATGTTTCTGGAGGAACAAAGGCCATAGATACACTATATTATGTGGTTCTTTATAAGTATACAAAAAGATGTGATATTTAAGCTGAAACTCAAATAGCTATTTAAGATCACACATTATTGAAGCCATCAATAATGGTCCAATGGTACTAGTCTCACATTTTAATTAATAGTAGTAAAAAGTATCTACCACACCACTGCCCCATCCCCATCCCCCCAACAACTTTTAACAACAGACCAATTCATTTGGCCTGAGAGCTTTAAGAGTCCAAATTACCCTAGCAGAAGAAAAATGACAATGGCGTTTTTACCTTGACAGGTCAAAATTACAGAGTCTGGAATAGTCCTTCTCAAGCAATGATGCGATGTCCTTCTCCTTCATAAAGGCAATGTCTGCAACTTCCTTGATGAAAAATGCACTGGTCGCCCCCACTCTTTAATACGATACTAGAATAAAAACAAAATAAGATATCTACAGCAGTCCCACGACTTTTCAAACCCAGAATTGCAGAGAAGATGACAACAATTAACTAAATCTTCAAGATCAAAAATAAATAACCACAAGAAGAGAGAAAACGCAAATACTAACCTCCTCTGTCACTCACTGCCAAATGCCTTCCTCTTCGTCAAATTCCAAAATCAGAATTAAGAAACCCCTCTCTTGAAACTTGTCTGAAGACTTTTCTGGTTGCGTGGTTTTTCTTTTTTGGGGGGGGAGGGTGGGGGGTTTATAGAAAGAAGACAAAGTGTGAGGAGGGAGAGCTAATGGAAAATTTTTTTAAAAAGTAAATAAGTCCATCTTTCCAAAGTTATTTTTTTATTGTGTAATATACTAATAAAAATTTTGAGTCCATTTTTTACTTAAAAAAAAGTAAATTAATTGAGAGATTATATTTATAAATTATTAATTTTATTTTTTCAAAAAATGACTGTTTTTCTAACAATTCGGTATTCAGAGTTTATTGGACGTTCTCAAACAGCAATAGAGCTATATTAGTTGACATGTCATATGAAGCATCTTAAGTGAAGGAATCAAACCATTTGATTACATACCTCTTATAAGCTTATTTTAGAGAATCTAGATCCGAAAAAAAGTTCTTCAGAAAATTGCACGAAGGGATTGAAAATATCTTTCATGTTATATAAATACACTAGACGGAGTATCACATTCTCGTTAAAGTCCGAATTCGTGTACTAATCATCACGTTTTTTACAAAATTTATGTTCGAAAAAAAGTTCTCCAGAAAATTGCTCAAAACGATTCATAATATTTTTCATGTTGTATAAATACATCAGACGAAGTATTTCCTTCCCGTCATAGCTCGAATTCGTATACTAATCATCACGTTTTTTAGAAAATTTAGGTACGAAAAAAAGTTCTCTAGATAATTGCACAAAGCGATAGAAAATATTTTTCATGTTGTATAAATGCACCAGACGAAATATCACATTCTCGTTAATGCCCGAATTCGTGTACTAATCATCACGTTTTTTTGAAAATTTAGGTCCGAAAAAAGTTTCTCCACGAAATTGCTCAAAACGATCATAATATTTTTTATGTTGTATAAATACACCAGACGAAGTATCACGTTTCCGTTCAAACCCAAATTCTTGTACTAATCATCACGTTTTTTAGAAAATTTAGGTCCGAAAAAAAGTTCTCCAGAAAATTGCTCAAAACGATTGAAAATATTTTTCATGTTGTATAAATATACCAGACGAAGTATCACGTTCTCGTTAAAGCCCGAATTCGTGTACTAATTATCATTTTTTTTACGAAATTTAGGTGCGAAAAAAAGTTCTCCACAAAATTGCTCATAACGATTCGTAATATTTTTCATGTTGTATAAATACACTAGACTAAGTATCACGTTCCCCTTGAAACCCGAATTCGTACGCTAATCATCACGTTTTTTAGAAAATTTAGGTCCAAGAAAAAGTTCTCCAGAAAAGCACTCAAAATATTGAAAATGTTTTTAATGTTGTATAAATACACCACACGAAGGATCACGTTCTCGTCATAGCCCGAATTCATGCACTAATCATCACGTGTTTTAGAAAATTCAGGTTCGAAAAAAAATTCTCCAGAAAATTGCACAGGATGATTCAGAATATTTTTCATATTATATAAATACACTAGACGTAGTATAACATTCCCATTAAAGTCGAAATTCGTGTACTAATCATCACGTTTTTTAGAAAATTTAGGTCCAAAAAAATATTTTTTAGAAAAGATCGCTCAAAACGATTCAGATTATTTATGTTATATAAATATACCAAACAAAGTATCACGTTCCCGTTAAAACCCGAATTCGTGTACAAATCATCACGTTTTTTTCAAAATTTAGGTCCAAAAAAAAGTTCTACAGAAAATTGTTCAAAACGATTCATAATATTTTTCATGTTGTATAAATACACCAGTTGAAGCATCACGTTCCCATTAAAGCCCGAGTTCGTGTACTAATCATCACCTTTTTTAGAAAATTTAGGTTCGGAAAAAAATTCCTCAGAAATTGCACAAAATAATTCAGAATATTTTTCATATTGTATTAATATACCAGACAAAGTATCACATTCTCGTTAAAGTCGGAATTCGTGTACTAATCATCATGTTTTTTATAAAATTTAGATAAAAAAAAAGTTCTCCAGAAAATTGCTCAAAACGATTTTGAATATTTTTCATGTTGTATAAATACACAAGATGAAATATCATGTTCTCATTAAAGCCTAAATTCGTGTAGTAATCATCACGTTTTTTAGAAAATTTCGATCCGAAAAAAGGTTCTCCAGAAAATTGGTTAAAACGATTCTTAATATTTTTCACGTTGTATAAATTTATCAGACAAAGTATCACGTTTCCGTTAAAGCCCGAATTCTTGTACTACTCATCACGTTTTTTAAAAAATTATGTCCGAAAAAAAGTTCTCCAAAAAATTACTCATAACGATTCTCAATATTTTCATGTTGTATAAATACACCAGACGGAGTATCACGTTCCCATTAAAACCTGAATTCGTGTACTAATCCACATGTTTTTTAGAAAATTTAGGTCTGAAAAAAAGTTCTCTAAAAACTTGCTCAAATACACCAATCTCATGATTTAAATTTTTGTTAGGATAACATCACAATTATTTTTCCCATTCTTTTTAAAAGTTATACTAATAGTTTATTTAACAAAAAGGTGTCTTTTTATAAATTTAAAATCGCAGAACTAACATATCTTCTTTCTTCCGAACCAATAGCTCCCCTTTCTTCTGAACCGGCATATCCAACTAATAAAAAGCAGACACTGAGGCATGCAAATCCACATACGAATCAGGATTAGTATGACAGAATGACTGACCGGGTAAAGTAGTGAAATTCCTAAGCCTCCTCAGCGCCAGACAAAGACCTTGCTCCTGGGAAAGAAGCTTAGCAAGGATCTATTTTAGCATTTCGGATCATCCGCTTAGTAGCCTTGAAACCCTTTATGAAAGAAGGGGCGACGGGGTGAGCATGTTCACTCAGTCGAGAGAGACCAGAGGACTTTCCATCCTCTCCCTTCCGGTCGAGCACTACGTTCCTTCTGTGGACCTTTCTTCTCTTATGAAATTGATAGTTAGATATAAAGATCCTTCCTAAATGTGGCCATGATCTTACGAAGGAAGGTTTGAAGACACTCGACCGATAGGGAGAGGGACGAAGTAGAAGATGCTCGAGCGAAGCGAGAGGAAAGGAGCGAAGTAAAACGCAGCGTCTTGACCCCCATCCAATTTTTGGGCCAATTCCCCCTTCGTACTACCAAAAAATGAGATTCTTGCCGAATCCGAGTTTGCTGACTATTCTCACGAACGGAGAATAAAGGATCTTGATACAAATTCCTCCTTTTCCCATGCTATAGGAAGCTTCTCGGCTGATGCCTATTCCCCAGCGCTGGTATCGTTGGATGAACCGTTGGATTATGGAGTGTTACCACCCCTAGGTTCTCCGTTAATATTTACGGAGAACTGAATGCCTATTTTCCGGGGGCGAGTCTCCGCCAAGGTGACCCCATGTCGGAGTATATTTTATTCCTCGTTATGGAAGCTTTCTCGGGCCTTCTAGACAGCGCTATTACGGACTGTAAGTTTCAAGATGCAGGAAGGAGAGGATTTCGCACCTATATTTTGCGGATGATCAACTGTTGCAAAAACTGGGATTTTACTAGTAGGCGGCATCCCCTCTTAGTTTTGAGTAGGCGGAACCATTCTATTTTGGTTCTTCTCCACATTCTTATCGGGTGATCCAGGAATTTACCTATGATTTTTTCAATTGAATCCGAATGAACTGCGAGCGGCGTTCCAGGGGTTAGCAGCTCCTTCTTTTGTCCAGTAACCATTCTGTTTTCTTTTTCATGATATACCAATCAGAATGGGGGGCCCTCCCTACGTACATGATTGATAGAATCACTACGTAGGGGTGGTCAACTTGATGTGGGAGAGGCATGAGTGCAGTTCGATCCTGTGGTGTATTCATCTTCAATCACACTTGAATCTTTCTATGATAATGCAGATACAAGAAGGAACAAGCGCCATAATACCTTGCGAAGCCCTAAGAGTTTCATTGGATAGAGTTTCCCTTCTTTCTTTGTGGTTTTCTTTGTTCTGCCAACTCTTCATGGAAAATGCCGCCGTGTAGAAAGGATTTGTTGCCATATAGTTGTCGCATAACCCGGCCTTTGGCAAGAGCAATGGAGCCGGAAAATGAAGACTGAAGTAGAGAAGGAAACCATTAGGTTGGGCTTTGTTCTTGGTCTTGTTTAATAGATGTCGAGTGCCGCTTTTCCCTGTCCCAGAATCTCCATATGCTCTAAGTGGGCGCGAGCCCCAGCAACTACCATCATATGAAAGTGGGTCAATGTCCAATTATGAAACCCTTGAAAAAGAGGATGAATCGAATGCCCCTTTTGGTCGGAATGCCTATAAGTCTTGGTGGTCTCATTTAACCACCGCGCCCACCTGCCGCGAAACAAGCTGATTTGAGAATCGTTGGTTTGACCGACGAACTACGTGGGAAAATGGACCTTCTTTCTTTTTAAGCAAGATTTTTGGAAAAAAAACAATTCCATTCAAGAATCAATTATTATAATTTTCTTTTATTCTCCTCTCTCTTCTTATTTATTTATCTCATTTCACTCTTTTTTTTTAAATATTTCACTCTCTATATTTATAAAAGGTATAAAATACTTTCTTAATTTCAAAACTTTTAATATTTATAAAAAAGCCTCCAACAATACTAATTTTAAAATAGAAGGAATATAAATTAAATCTCTAATTCAAAAATTTAGAATCTTTGCCTTTGATCGCGTACAAAATAGGGTTTTGCACGCGACAAAGATTATAATGTTCTGTCGGCACTTTTTTCTTTGATTGATCGGGAGAAAAAATATTCATTCTATCTGATCATCACATTTTTTAGAAAATTTAAATCGGAAAAAAAAAACTCCGCAAAATTACTCAAAACGATTATGAATATTTTTCATAATATATTATGAGTCATTTTATTAAAAAAAAAAAACATAAAACACGATTTTAATAAAAAAAATTACTTTATAGGAGCTGCTCATGTGGTTTTTTTCTACAAAAGTGTTTGACCATAAATACATCTTAGTGAATTTCTATAGATTATTTAAAAACCATAAAGGCAAAAAATAAACTTTTTGAGAACTATATCACTGCAAAGTCTAAACTTTAGAGACTAAGTGCTCGTAATTTTTTTTAACAGAAATTAAAAAAGTAACAACAAAAGAACTTTACTAGCTTACCGTAAATAGTTTAGAAATAATATTAACTAAAAAAAATTACAGATACCATAATTTATCAACACTTAAAACTTTAGGTATCAAAACTATTTTTTCATAAAAAGATATATATTGAGAAAAAGTATGGTTCTAATAATTTTTTGTCACAACTAATTTAACTATCATAAAATCACGAAAAAAAATGAAGAAAAAATGGTCTAAATTGAGCAAATTGATAGTATTCCCTTTGCCTCCACAAGATTTTTACAGCTACAAGACTCACTTCAAAACTTGGCAGAAATATCTTACCAACTTATACAATCTAAATTCATATCTTTACATATTCATAGAAAGCTAAGAACCCATCCATGATTTCAGGCTCGAAACCATCAACCTCGACTTTAACCAAGAGAACTTAATAGTGCAATAAACATGCATTCATTCTATTTAGTGTTTTATGAGCAAACAATCTTCAAGGAAAGGGAAGAATATTTCATTACTGGCTATATAGTTAATTAGAATATATCTGGATGGAAACGTCCGGGTATTGAATTGCCTTGCTGAGCCTGCCGCAAATGCATGGTTAAGGCATAGTTGTTCACCTACAACCCAAACAGATTCAATTAGGATCAAGAAATACGAACTATGTTCTTCATTTTTATAAAGATGAAACCAAGAGCTCTCGAATGATTCTCACCTCGAGAGTTCTCATCTGCTCTTGATATTGAGCAATCAACTGCTTTAGTTGCTGTACTTCTTGGTTCCTCTCATCGTACTCTTTCTGACGCTCATGTTGAATAGCTACAGCTCGTTTCAGAATTGTATTCTCACGGAGAAGCACTTCAATTTGCTCCTTCAAAATTGTGTTCTCCTATAAACAATGATCAACAATAAAAGACTATCATCATACATATCTACAAGCAATTGAGATAGAAAGCTCAGAAATCGTTCCAAACCTTGTGAAAACTTTCAGCTGCTTCAGCACCAACACGTGAATTGATGGATTTCTCCAGATTCTCCAACACTCTGGTTGCACGACCTCGAGCATCGTCTACACTTGTAGCACTTATCATCTCCCTCACAAGCAGTTCCACCCATTCAGCACCTTCGGCAGGGAAGTTACCCTGGCCTGCAGCATCTTCGGAAGGCTCTGTTTCCTCTCCACCACAGGTAGCAGCTTCCACTTTTACAAGCAAACGGTTAGTTCTGCTGAAATCATAAAGCACTAACAACCATAAATCCGAAAAGTCCCTCTAATAAATAAAAACATCAAGCACTAAAAATGTAATCATTTTAGAAAGAACTGAAGATAACTAAAATACGTACCAAGATATGAATATTTAGCATTGGGTCAACCTCAAAAGCTAAAGCAGTAGGAATAAATATTCATACATGAACTAAATATAACTGATCATAAAAGTAAGAAGTTATAGATTATAGGTACCATTCTTCGAATTTTCATGCGCTTCCAAAACAGGATGCAAGTTTCCATCACCATATCCCAGTCGAAGCTCGTGCAGCCTTTTAATGGCAAAATCAAGGTCATTGTCACATTCTTCTAGTGCTTTTTCAAGAAGCTGAAAGAAGTTGATATATTGTCAATACATAATGCATATCAATCAAAACCCATCTTGAGCATATCAATCAAAAAGTATGCCCAAAATAACATATCAATCAAAAGAAACTTTAGCATTAGTTAAGTCCAAAATAACTTCGGGCACTTGTTTATAAAGCATTTAAACTTCGAAAAATTTAACTTTAAACATAGAAGATGCTACTGGAATTCACAAAATACAATCCCAAATCAAAACATCACCACTAAAGCCCCTAACAAAATTTCAAACACGAAAGATCAGCAATACCCAATTAAAAAAAAAATCAAAACTCAATTTCGACATGAAAACAGATAGGTAAAGCGAGAGAATACCTGAGAGTCCATGTCCGGGAAGGCAGCTCTGAGCTGATTAATGAGATTAGGCACCTGCGACGGCGAGAACCGCACCGGAGAAGTAGATGAAAAATACCTGATCCTTTTCGCGGCAGGTGGTGAGGATGAAGTCGGCGACGGCGATTGTAAATCTTCAAAAAACGATCTCTTTCCACAAACTATGGCAGACATCGTTCAATCCGACTAAAATCTATTTTGGATTATTCAAATTTCTGTACAGCTAATTCAATTCAATTTATAAATAAATAAACAGATTACTACAGATTTCAGGAAGGATTAGGATTTATAGATTCAGGAGGATATAGGATTAGGGTTTATAGAGGCTAAAAGATGGAGGATTGGGAAGGTGATTTTCAGATTCGAATCCTTTTCTTGGGGTATAGTTTTAGCTTTGTAAATCGGCTTTTCGGTTCCTTACCTAACAGTGGTGGATTATGGGCAAAGAAGTCTTTTAACAACACCGCACCGAATAGGCGCGTGGGTTACAAATTTCCTTAAATTGTGAACGAGGAAACAAAAATATATTTCCTATTTTTTTTTATGGGGACATTGCCTATTTAAATTTAACTAAAAAAATAAAAAAATATATACATTGCCTCATTAATTTCTTTTTTTTTAAAACAAATTTATCAATATATTATTATAAATCCTTGACCAACGAGAGATCTAACTTGTCAAATAAAATTTTCTAAGTTCGAATTATTTAAAAAAGCAGGTTTCATAATGAATTTTCAACTTTATATCTCATAAAAAAAATTTTCTAAATTAATCGAAAAATATCATACACATGTAAAAAGAAAAAATATATTATCGTAATTTTTTTTTAGGAATATAATTGTAAAATCTTAGTAAGGCCTTCCAAAAAAAAAAGGAAAAAAATTCTTGTGTAAGGGTAGGTACAAATTATTAGGAATTTCTTCCATTCACATGGTGCTAATTGATTTTTTTTTTAATTATTTGGCTAAAGTGGTAATTACTCGGTAATTATAGACTAATTTTTTAAAAGATTAAAAAAGGTAAATTTTTTTTTTTCAATTCTAGGTTATACTACAATTTTCCATTACAAAATAATTATGTTTCTTTCAAAAAAAAGAAAAAATAATAACTTTATTTACCACTTGTTCTAATTTTAATTTTGATTTCTTGATTTATGTTGCTTGGCATCAAGAACAAGTCAACTACCTCCATAATATTTTTTATTAATAAATTATATAAAATTTAAAAATATATATATATAAAATGTATTAAAAGTTACATTAAACAATCCTGAAAAGTCCTCCCACCTCCAAGAACATAATTGGTTTTTTCCGGTTTTAGACTAGTTTTAAAAAACTAGCACTAAAATAGTCCATTTACTTTTTTTATTCGGATTCCGGCCATAACGCACCTTCATTGTGCGTTATTTGAAACCTTAACCTCATGAAAAATAATATAGAAGACTTACCAATAAACCAACATGAAACATTATTACAATTATGCAGGAGATTTTATTTAATAATAAAGTATTTACGTATTCTAATATTTAGCAACTCCAATTATTTGAATTTTTAATTAGAACAAAAAGAAAACTACTCTTCTGTTTAATTTTCAAAATTGTGCCGTAATTTTTTAGTTAATAAGAGAGAAAGTATTAGAAAATTAAAAAAACGAAAATATAACGTTTTGTGGAAACGGTCGATGGAAACCGCCTTAGGGTCATCTCCATCACGTAGATCTCGAAAAAATACACAAAATGCCTACAGGAATCGTCTCAATCGGATGTCCGAGCACAAAGTTATACCCCGTCAAAGTTTTCAACTATACGAAACGATTTTTTTTATCCGAAACGCGTCCGGATCACTTTTTCGACGATGCCGTTGCGTTTATTTTTACGAAAACCATCAAAACGACTGGCCACATACATTAAACGAACATCCGATCCCAAAGTTATTCATGTTGCAAATTTTCCAAATACCTACAAAAGTTATTTCTTCTTAATAAACATAAACAAGATAACGTACAATCATTGTGGCTTTATCATCCAACTCAGCACCAAACCCACCACGTCCTCACCACTTCACTAAACAAGATTAACGCTGGATTAATAGAGTTAGTACATATAACGCACAATGACTGTGCGTTATGACCAGAATCTAGAGAAAAAAAAAGTTGAACTACTTTAGTATCTGTTTTTTAAAACTAGTATAAACCAAGAAAAAAACAACATAATTGGTACTCTCTGGACTCTGTCGTCCTATCATACTGTCCAACGAGCAAATGAACATTGAACTGTTATAATAATAAAGGGTCGTCCTATCATACTATCCGATGAGCAAATGAACATTGAACTGTTACAATAATAAAGGGTCATCCTATCATACTGTTCGATCGTCCTATCATATTGTCCGACAAGCAAATGAACATTGAACTGTTATAATAATAGAGGGTCGTCCTATCATACTGTCCGACGAGCAAATGAACATTGAACTGTTATAATAATAAAGGGTCGTCCTATCATACTGTTCGACGAGCAAATGAACATTGAGCTGTTATAATAATAAAGGATCTAAATCCCGACTTATGGACCTAATTCATAATAGATGTAGATTGAAATGCTCGAGAATAACTTAATAATAGCATTAACAAGCAAAGATTATGACTTACAAAAGAAGAAAAAAAAATTAAAAGCAACACTTTGTAGGCAACCTGTCATCATCATATTGTATGCAATGTAGGCAAAGTTTTGCATCAACCAAATCCTCCATAGCTTCAGCAACTCTGCAGAGCTCAGAGCCAGCATTAACCTCAGAATTCTGATGTCTTTAGGGGAGAGAGGCAATAGATAGATGTCTCAATTAAATCGACTTTGCCAAAGAGAGACGAGCAGCCCTGCTGCTGTAAAAACAAACACACACTTATGGTGTTATTGCACGGAAAATTTGTAAACAGCAGTCGGGACTAAAGCTTGTAAAACGATGCTGGACAGAGGAAAGAATTTTCATTTCTCTGCCTGAGAATGAATTAGACAAATGATGGCAGTTCTTGTTAAACACGGGGCAAGTTTTCTCAGGAAATGCTCAAACTAGTTGTGGTTTGCAAATTCTTGAGCAACAAATAAACGAATAGAGGCAGCCATAAACTTTTCAAGATTTTGTAGATCAAAAGTACCATGTAAAAACTATATTCTTGAAATTATGGGCGGTGATAAATTAAGGACCTGAAGAGCGAAGACCCAAGCATCTCTATTCTCGAGGTTCCACAAGGATATATAGTGGTTTTCCATTCAGCTTGCATCGTCCCTACAAATGAAATCGAATAAATACAACATCACAAACAACACGGTGCAAATTACGAAACCAAATCAATGTAACACCAACATGGTAAACTTTAGAATGCCAAGATAATGAAATACACTAGAAACATTGAACATGGTTGTCGTGCTATGCTCATTTTTAGTAAATAGTAACCCAATATCACGATCGGTTCTGAAGTCTTGGGTTATATATTTAACAAAGCAGGCAGAAGAATAATGAATATCGAACGAGAAAGAGATCTTTTAGACCTTTTCTCCAACATTCTTGGAATCTAATGAAGTAGGCGAGGGTAATTCAACCGTACGTACAAGTTGGCATTAGAGAAATGCTGTTTCTTTCGTCACTGTGGCCATGAAAATGCTATTCTGAGAGCAAAGAGCAATATTTATTCAAGTGTCATGGTTTCCAGAAAAGCATAATGACACCATTATGTACAACAAAATCCAACTTGCATAATTTCGTAACCTTTGTGTTTATTCTCTAGTTTTATCCCTTAAAGAACAAAAAGAAAGAAACTTTCTGCCTCAGCCGAATCCGTTAAGCATCATCCTTCATATTATACATCAGCACATAAAGTAACCAACAGGGTATCCAAGAAGCAAGCAAGGATATAGTTATCAGCCCATGCATAGCCATGAAATCTGGAAACATCAGTATGTATAATAATGGGAGAAACAATAACATATAAGTTCAGTTAAAAGAAAGAGATCATATGCGACAATAACTTTGCAGATCTCAGGGTGCGCGCGTTGTTAAGAATAGACAGCAAGAGCACTCGTTTAGATTGCCAACAACAATAAAAAGTAAGCTATTGATTTTATCTGATACGCGAGCAGCTCCATATAATGCTCAAAGAGATTATTCACAATTAGTGATGGTAAATGCTGGGGAAACAAGTTAGTGTACCACCTATAAATAAAAGTAGCTGAATTCGTGAAATCAGTCGCTCAGTGTTTATGTAGCATTTAGGAAACAACAGCAATATCAGAGATGTAGTTACCTTAAAAGCAGGCACTCCAATAACACATGCACATTCAACAACGTCTGCCCCAACACGTTCTAGTAAAAGATATAATCATAAACTTTCTGGTCAGAAAGTATCATACTAAATATTAGAACGGAGAATCGAGAATCGATTTCAGGATCTTACCTAAAAGCCTTATGGCAGCAGATAAAGTCCCTCCTGTAGCTACCAAGTCATCAATAACTAATACACGTTCTCCAGGTTGAACAGCTCCAACATGCATCTCTAAACAATCATTACCATATTCAAGCTCGTAGGTTTCGGAGATAACTTCTCCTGGAGATTGAGATTTTGTTATCAGGAAACTCTTCCAAGCAAAAATAATTAAGTAATTGAGCAACTGCAAATTAGTCTTTCACTAATTAACACACCTAAAATCTCAAGATAGATCAAATTAAATGAATTACAGCCTCAAAAAATTCCTCTAATGTCAGTCTAGTAAAGACACGGTAGGGTACATCATAGAGTTGAATCATCACATGCATACATAACTACTAGAGAGCTTGTTTATAGCATCAAAAAATTTGAACTGAAGTATGGAAGGTGCCCTGGAACTAATGAATAATTAAAAAAGAAAAATGCTGAGCCCACCTTAGAAATTGTAGTTTCTCGGTGAATTTTACAATACTGAACAAACAATGGCTCTTAATAGAAAGGAGAGTTGTAAATTAGGCACTGTTTTTGGAAGCTTCAGCAATTTCAGGGGCTTCCCTAACTCTCAGGTTATCAAAAAGATTTTCATTTTAAGAACCCAAAAAGAAAGAGGGGAAAACTAATTGTCAAATTCATCAAGGTTCCAACATTGTAGTCAAAATTATCCATAAAAAAGGGAACATTGAAGTCAGAACTGAACTCAAAAAAAAAGGGAAAAAAGCAAGATTGAAAGAAGAATAGAACCTGGCAATTTTCTGGGTTTTCGTAAAGGAATAAACTTTGCACCAATTGCCAATGCGATTGGAGGACCAAACATGAACCCTCTAGCTTCAACTCCTGCCATTTTACTTAAAAGACAATTTTAGGAAGCATGAATTAATAGAAATGGGCATTGTAAATGGTATAAGTAGAACTTGAAAAAAACTGTTCTACCTAACAAAATTTGAACAACAACAACAACAAATGAAAAAGGAAAAAGGACATTCCTTTTCCCATCAATCATTGAATTCAACTTTAACCCTTCTTTTTACTTGCTAGATTAATTTCGAAAACACATTATAACAAACAAAACAACAGTAATCTCTCCAAAAAATTTAATCAAGAAAGACAGAGAGAGAGAGAGAGAGAGAGAGTACCAGCAACAACAGAAATTCCCATGTCTCTGTAACGCTCAACAAATATATCAATAGTGTCCTTAAATACCTCGTGATTTGATAATAGTGTCGTTATATCTTGAAACATTATTCCTTGCAAGAAAAAAACAAGAAACTATACAACATTAGTACAGAAATCCTGTTTTCTGGGTTCCTTTGAATACTTATAAAAAAAATTACCTGGTTTAGGAAAATGAGGAACAACTCTAATTGCTTCAGAAATGCCCTTCAATCTTGGGTCTCCCCTTAAACCATTTTCTGATGCAAACATCCTTTTATGAATATGTTTTCTTAATATTCTTTTATCTTTTCCTCTCAAGAACTGATTTTTTTTCCTGCACTTTCTCTCTCTCTCTTCAAGAATGAGGAAAGAAGAGAGAGAATGTGTGTGTGAGACTGTGTGCGATGTGAGCTGGGAAGAAGGGGGAAAAAAATGGTGGCAGCAGTAATAAACTTTGTTGGCCAAAACCACCACTGACGATCCAACTGCTCACTGAAAGCCATTATTTATACACTACCCTTTTATTTATTTTTTATTTTAATACATAACTAATTAATTTTAGAGAAATTGGCCAAAAATGCCACTTACGTTCTCCATCTAAAGACTATTTATTTTATTAGCTACTTATACTCAAAAACATTTTATGATTGCAAAAGTATCGTATGCTGTGGCGATTGTTGATTTTCGGTCAATTTATATCACGTGACTCCCATATGTTATCATTAGTAAGGGACAAATTATCCTATTATTAATCTAGGTGCCAATGAGTAACTATAATTGGTAGAAATAATTCGACCCTTGAATTGATTCTAATGCACTATCGAAATATTTGAACGCATTCCGATCACATGTTGGTATTTATATGAATAGTTGGACAATTTTACCCTTACTAAATATGACATGTGGACGTCCTCACGTGACACAAAATGGCTGAAAATCACCTAAACGCCGCCATAATGGGTATTTTTGGCTATTTGTAAAATTTTATTGGCCAGAAATGGCTAATAAAATAAATAATATTCTAAAATGATAAAACATAAATTATTGAGGGTATTTTGGGCCAATTTTTCTAAATTTTAGCCACTCTTTTCTTAGTATTTACAAAAAAAAAAATTCCATCTATTTTTTATTAATTGTCACATTTCAGTCATCACACTAAATAAAAAAATAAAATTTTAGATATTTTTGTATGGACTAGAATGTCCTTCAAGTTTTATTTCTTTTCATCATTATTCTACAAGTTTCCATGTGAAGAACTAAAAAATGTTAAATTTTATTTTTAAAAAGAGAGTATAATTAGAAAAGGTTGTATTATTCTCGAAATGAAAAAAAAACAAAAATTAATAGGGTATAACAAGTAAAAAAATGGTGTGGTAATTCTCTGTCTTTTTACTTTCCTATAAACTTTTTTCCTTGTCACATTGTGGTTCTAACTCCAATACAATAATTAATGAACTTTTTTCTATTATATACTCTCATTAATAGTAAATTCTAACATCTTTTTATTCTTCTAATATAGAAATTAGTAGAAAGAATAATAAGGAGGAAAAAAATTTGAAAACCATTCTAGTCTATATTATAAAAAAAATTTAAATTTTGTATTTTCTTAAATAATATGATGTCAAAAATATGACAAGTAGATAAACGATGTTTCGACTGTAACCTTGATTAGGTATGAGTAGAGAGAATTGTAGAATGTTTTGGGGTTCATCATTAGTATATGTACTAATGATTAAGATTAAGACTATAAACAAAGTCATAAGTAGTCAACAAGAATATTGTTAAAACATTAATCTTACATCTTCCTTTTGTAATAATTCTAATCCAATGCTCGTACTAGTACTACCACATACATAGTACCAACAATTTTCAATTTTGCTTTTTAAGATTTTATGTCTCCATGATATGAATAATACCTTTTACATCTAGAACAAATTGAAGTTACTAATAAGATATTCAAGCCAATAACATGGCATAGATGTTAATCCATAGTAAGTGTACTGTCCGATGGTGTGATTTTCCTCATTTAAATACTTTTATTTGTCATGCTAAGTGAGAGTTTTGCGTTCGAGTCACTTACAGAGTGGTTTAATACCGCATATCAGTCTTGTGCCCTCCGAACCCTCTAAATTAGTCGATAACTCTCAGATATTGAGTTTTTTTTTTAAAACGAAGTGTTCATAATCACCAAACATATATACATTTGTCCTATTGTTTTATCGTTATATAAATCACGTCCTGTTCGACGAATTTCAGCCGAAACCGAAATGATTTCGAAACTAATCATAGCTTTTCCCATTCCACGGTGTACCTCCGTGTAAATTTTCATGCTGATATCATTTCCAGAAAGTGAAATATAAGATCGACAAGTTTTTAACTCTGATCTCGCGAATTTATAAATCATGTCTGGTTTGATCTGCCTAAACTAAAATTATTCCCGAGACAAATCATAGAGTTATCATGCCACGGTGACCTTCTGTTCAAATTTTCGCACTGATCTCATCTCCGAAAAGTGAAATATAAGATCGACAAGTTTTCGTCATGAATTATTATAATTACGTCTAGTTCGATGAATTTCTATCAAAATCGGAATTATTCTCGAGACTAATCCTAGTGTTCCCCATGCCACGGAGACCTTCCGTGCAAATTTTTGCGCATATATTAGCCCTAGAAAATGAAATATAAGATCGACAAACTTTCGTCCCTGATCCCATGAATTTCGGCCTATACCAGAATGATTTATGAGATTAATCATTGCGTTCTCCGTGCCACGGTGAACCTCCGTGCAAATTTTCGCGTTGATATAATTCAAAGAAATTGAAATATAAGATCCAAAAGTTTTCGTCCACAATCTCATGAATTGGTCGTGATTTCGGCCGAAACCAGAATGATTCTAGAGACTAACTCTAGCATTTCTTCCATAGTGAACCTCCGTGCAAATTTTCGCGCTGATATTATTCCCTAAAAATGAAATATAAGACTGATAATTTTTCGTCCCCAATCCCGTGGCACGTTTGGGTCGAAGAAAATACTCATCCCCAAATTCATTTTTCATGCCACGATGACCCTACGTGCAAATTTTCACGTTGATTTCATCCCCAAAAAGTGAAATATAAAATCTAGAAGTTTTCGTCCCTGATCCCGTTAATTATATAAATCACGTCCTGCTCGACGAATTTCGGCCGAAAGAAGAATGATTCTCACTACTAATCTTAGCGTTCCCAATGCCACAGTGTCCCTCTGTGCAAATTTTCGCGCTAATATCATCCCCAGAACCAGGCCATAATAGTGGCATGGCAGATCAAGATATCTAAGGCCAATCCATTTATTTATCAATGTATAACATGGAAAAGTAGTAATTTAGTGTTAAAAACATTTCTTAATAAGCAATTAGTCTGGATTTGAACTTCAAATCACAACCCTACTTCAATATATATATAATTGTCAATATGTAACAAACGTACTTTAAAAAAAATAACAAAAAAGTAATCGGCAATCTAAATTGTTTAATATTGCTTATACAATTCAAATTTAAGTTAACTATAAATTTGTGAATAATCTTATACAAATTTTAACTTAATTTGGTTCGTATCTTGATATATCTATTTTGTCGGTAAAAATAATTGTAAAGTAATGAATCGTAAATGTTATTAAATTCTTAAATATATAATGCGGTGTTATGGTATTAAAGCTTAATTTGGTTAACGAACGGGGATAACAAAGACAAATCCTTCATTTAAAGTATTTTACTTTATATTGTTTTCATTTAGTTTAAAAAGGATAAAAAATAGTAATTTCTTATTCACTTATTGTCTTTAATAATTATAAACAATAATAAAATGAAGTTGTGCTAAAAGATAACTAAGAACGAAACTCAACATAAGATATAATTGTGAAAATTAAATTTTATTGGATTGAGAGGTCTCAACTCTTGTCATTTAAAAAGACCTCACGCACCTATGACTTGAAAATAATAAGGTGATAATAACTCAATATTAAAAATTTATTTGACAGACGAGAAATTCTGAATTTGAATATATATATATATAAAAAAAAAAAAGCGCCCTATCCGACTTTCGGCCTCATCCGGACCAAAAAAAAAGGCAAGTCGGAAGGGGTAATAAGGTAATTTCCAAATAACATACTGCTTATTTGGCAGGGGGCCCCAATCCCTGGTGGTGAGGATTTTGGTGTGGTCCTAGGTCTACCTAGTCCAATGACGTGGCAGCATTAAAAAGAAAAAAAACATGATCCTTTTCCAAAGATTTCCAGGTGGACCCACGCAAACGAATGGTCAAGATCTTCGTCAGTTTTTTTAAACGTTGGTTCTGATTGCGTGATGGAAAATACTTGAATTTCAAGAGAATACAGACTACAGAGCTATGCGTGTACGTGCACCATACGTAATAAATGCCCTGTCTCTGGGCCGTCCATGGGAGGAGACGAGGAATTATCTGCTACGAAACTGCACACAGAAACTATAAACAACCTTCCAATAGTTGCCACCCATTCTTGTGTGTATGGTTTTTTTAAAATAATTTTTAAGTAAGTATCCTACAATTTTTTTTTAGTGATCATTCTTATTGTTATCCAAATGCGAGGACCCCACCAGACTGTCTGATACTTAAATAAAAGATGTAAGTCATCCCTATATTGATGAGGTTGAAATTTCCATACTTACCCGATTGGTGAAATAATATCTCTTTCACAAAAAGTATATTTTTTTTATCTACGCATAAAAAAAATATTTTGTTATGCCGCTATCAAGATTTGAATTTTAGTCCTTGTCACCAGCTTTGCTGTCTCATAATCAATTGAGCTACGCCCACATTATTCTTTATAAGTTTTACACGATATTATCATTAGAGTAGTTGTTGCAAAATAAATTTGGATCTAATGATCCAAGAAAAGTATTTTAAGTGGAGGAAAATTACACAAGATTTATAAAAAAGAAAAAATATTGTATATTTGAGGGTGGGAATTATATTGAATTTAATTTTGTTTAACTCTGAGCATGGAGTGTGACGAGAATTCTACATCGACTACTTAACGAGCGTATCATTTTTTAACTAGTAGAATTAGGCCCAAACATACTTTTACGATAATATTTTATGGGATTCAAGTTAGGTCCATATAAAATTTTAACAATAAATTAGACTCATAATATATTCAAAGTAAAGTTTAGGAGGATAAAACTTGACTTTTTCTAGTATAAAAGGCGCCACGCTATTAATAGAGATTATATCAATATCGGTCATATTAAACACATTCATACCTTATAAAAGATAGCATGACAACAACCAGTATATAATACAGAATTTGAACTTTCAACTTTCTAATTAAGAGGTCCCGTCTCTTACCACTAGGATAATATCTCATATGCAGATGAAACGACTTGAACTATAAGATTAATGTAATTGAATAGATAGAAAATTTGATTTTTTTATTTTTCTAAGAAAATAATGATTTTTAAAATAATAAATTTAAGTTTTAAAGTAAAACATAATTCAAATACACTCTAAATGAAACATATACATCTCATTATGAGGTGATGTTGTATATGTAAAAAGTACATTAACATCAAGCTTTTTTCATAAATTAAAAAAAGTAGGGGTATGATTTGCAAATAAAGAGAAGTTGATGACCCAAAAAAGAAAAAAAGAATGGGGGGTTTTGATTGCCTAGTTGGCTTATGATTGAAGGGTCCACAAAGTAAACATAGAGGATCACTGTTTATATGCACGCCTGGTGTACTGTCAAGCATGATCACCTGATTATAAGTTGCTGATAGGTCCCTCCACTCTTCCTTCATTTTTTTTTTTTAACAAAAAAGCGAAATCTCTCGCTCTCAAAATCCTTACCGAATCACTGCCCGACGTCTAGATAGATAATATAAATCATGATAACTCAACAGCCATGCAAACCGAAGGCCAGACACATTATATACATCATTCATAAAACATGAGATATATGTATATTCATCGCGCTGTTTCTTTACTCCTACTTGTTCGAACTGACCATTTCCTTTGTATTCATTGCCAACCGTAGTATGGGGGGACGTCTAATCCTTTTATCGCCGCCACCGATGCAAGTGCCGAATTGTTTCGAGTCTAAGAATCCGTCGGCCAACCTCTTCGCCTTCGCTGACTTTATAGCAAGACCCAATCTTTCACGTGCTCGTCTCTTCCTTATGAAAAAAATGAATAAAGTTTGAAATTTTATTTTATATTTTATAAAAATAATTATACATATAAAAAATGTATTTGACCACTCTCTTATGATTTCGAAGTAAAATCATATTCATTCCTATAATATTTTGTTTATAATTATCTAAAACATTTTATTTCTAATATACGTATACTTTAATATATTTTTTATTATATTTTTTTATTACTATATTTATTAAAAAAATTTAAAAATGTGAATCAGAAGGTGTATTAAATAATCTGACCGATAATTTTGATTTTTTTATAGGAAAAAAGTCCACAAAGTAGGTGAAATCTTCACCCTATTATCTGCTGGAATAGTATATTCTTGTGATGATCTTTAAAATGATTCGGAATATTGATGTAACCAACCAACTTCAATCTAGGACAGATATTGTTCCCAAGATTTTTTGCCTTTTTACTTGGAAATGAATGCATAAATTATTAATATTTAGTAAAAAAAAATGTACAAATTAATAATATATTGGTTTTTCTAACGCGTGTTTTGAGGTATACGCGAATTTGAATTACGAACGAAGTTATAAGTTGAATATTAAGGGTTAAAATTTTTAAGTATATCATTTAAGTGTGAATTTAATAGTTTTTGTACTTAATAACTTAATTCTAATTAATTTAGAAGGGTTAAAATAAAAAAAATATAATAATTTTTATATAAAATAAGTATAATTTTATACTGTATGATAAAATATGGGAAAGTCATTGAAAAGCAGGGAAAGTTCTTTAAGGAGAGGGCGAAAAATGGCGCTAAAAAACATTATAAATTTTCTTAATATTCAATAATTTTTATATGATTTTCAGATTTTATAAAACTTATTACACTTCAGCTATAGTATGATTTATTTAACCGAAATACATATCAGACAGACCCTATAAATATTTGTACTATTATTGTAAAGTGACTTTAATTTGATCCCATCTAACTTTTACCCTTTTCATTATCTATGAACCTTTAAATGATTGGTTCTTGTTCAAATGTTCAATTTCTCTTGCAAGAACAAAGTATCATGGAATCAAACCTAATAGTTCGTACAAATATAAATTTTTTAATAATTTAAATTAATTGCAAAATATCAATTTAAACTGGAGGACTAAATGCACTTTACGCCCAAACTCAATAAATAGACAGTTTACTCCCTAAATTTAATAAATAAACACTTTACTCCCCAAACTCAATACATAGTTAAGGGTACTTTAGGTATTTTAAATAAATTGATTGGTTTTGGAAGATAAATTATCTATTTATTAAGTTTAGATGTACAGTGCATTTAACTCCACTTCAGATGAATATATTGTAATTAATCCTAAATATTAGTACTAGTATTATAAGTTAACTTTAATTTGATCTAATCTAACTTTGTTGGAAATATCACATCAATATGCTATTAATTAGTAATATTTTGATTAAAAAGTATTATACTTTATAAATATTAAATTATAATTAATAAGATAAACATCATCAATTGAAACTTTCTTATTATTTTTTTCTTGTATCATGGAATCAAACCTAATACTTCATATTAATATATTTTTTTAATAATTTGAGTTGATAAAGCTTAAGATTGTTTATTATCATTCAAGTAAATTTCTTAGGGAAAAAAAAAAAGTTTATTTTCTCCATTCATGTCCACCATCCAATCCCTTAATTTTCAAATCAATTAGGAAAAGGACATTGAGGATTTGACCCTATCATAATTCAAAAATAGACATTTCTGTAATTATAAATTTGAGAACGTGACTTATGAATTTGATATTATTTACATTTTACAACTTTCATCGTGAATATTTAGACAATTTTAAAATTGTCATGCATGGTATCTGTGAACTTTAGAACGCGATTTATGAACTTGGAATAGTACTCATCATCGTGAATAATATACTTAGGCAATTCTAAAACTATCATATCTATGTCGCAAGTTTGAGAGTGCAACTTAAGAATCTAAAAAGCTTTCATGTTTTACTATTTGACAATCACCATCGTTAATACTTAGCAATTCTAAAACTATCATGTCTTGTGTCCGTGAACTCGAGAGGACGACTCATTAGTTTGAGAACACTATTTGGTAACCATCATGGTGAATACTGTTGAGAATCCCACATCAGCTAATTAAATAAAATAATTACACCTTATAAAGACTTGGGCTGTCCTTTTCTCTTGAGGTACTTTTTTGAGTGAGTTAGACCTAAGCACAAAAATTCTAACATAGTATTAGAGCCAGTTGTTGGGTCACCCGCGCGTCCAACCCTATAGAATGTCGATTATAAAGACTTGGACAATTCTCCCCTCTTGAGGTACCTTTCGGTCGATTATAAAGACTTGGACAATTCTCCCCTCTTGAGGTACCTTTCGGCATAAATAAAAGTATTAGAGCCAGTTGTTGGGCCACCCGCGCGTCCAATCCTATAGAATGTCGATTATAAAGACTTGGACAATTCTCTCCTCTTGAGTTACCTTTCGATCGATTATAAAGACTTGGACAATTCTCCCTTTCGGTCGATTATAAAGACTTGGACAATTCTCCCCTCTTGAGATACCGTTCGGCATAAATAAAAGTATTAGAGCCAGTTGTTGGGCCACCCGCACGTCCAATCCTATAGAATGTCGATTATAAAGACTTGTACAATTCTCCCCTCTTAAAGTACCTTTCGGCATAAATAAAAGCACAATTCATAAACCTATAACATAATCATGTTATTATAATAAAATAAATATTTCAATATGACTATAAACATTTATAACACAGTACTTAAATAAATTATAAATTAAAATCTTCTTTTTTTCAAGATCTTTGTATCTTAAAATGATAAGAATCGATGGAGATTTTGTGTTGGCATGACATCTAATTCTTGAGCCTTATCTTCAAAGATTTCTTCAAAATTGTTTTTAAGTTAAAAAAATCTTTTTCTTTGCTGCGATTGTCCCAATTATTTACAGAAGTAATTCTTTCCAGCACGCCTGAATTTGAACTTTTTAAATGCCTCTTTTAATTATAATTTTGCATGGATATTGTTCATATATGGACGTAAAACAAAGGGAAAAAAAAAAGTCCTTATCATTTTTAAGAATTAAGATTTTTTTCCCATTTATTACATTTTGTTTTTTTTAATGTACTTTGTTGAACAAGAAGACAAGATCGAGATGTGATGATGACAATTTTATCATCTAATGGTCGTTAGAACACATGATCTTAACTAATTAATACCACAAATTTTTTTGTGGTTTATAATTGTAGGGATTAACATCAAGTATTTATTGAAGATTAAGACAAAAATTGAACTTCCTCCGGTTATAAATATAAAGAATTTTATATCTTTACACTTAGATTAAGGGTTTTTGTTGAGAATCCCATATCGGCTAATTAAAGAAAATAATTACTTGGGGTGAGTTAGGCCAAAGTCCAAATTCTAACATGGTATTAGAGCGCGCAGATGTCCAATCCTACAAGAAATTTTTTTAACTACAATACCTTTTTTGTAAACATGGAAAAAGTGCAATAAATATTTATTAAAAATTGTAAAAACCCTTATATTTTTTACCGTTTTCAATAGGTTTAAAAACCCTTATATTTTTTTACCAAAGGAGAATAATATCATTATCGCACGTGAGATAAGTATAATGTGCTTATACTGATATATAAGCATGCGACTAGGATCGTCTAGTATATGTTTTAATATATAGTGTAAGCATAAGAATACATAAATGATGGAAAGAGATAGATAGTGAGATTGAAATAAATTAATAGAAAAATGGATAAAGATGGAAAAAGTTCAATAAATACTTACTGAAAATTATATATTTTTTACCAGGGAGGATAATATCATTGTTGCACGTGAGATAAGTATAATGTGTTTGTACTCAGGGACGAAACTAGGGTGGGCTCGAGCCCCTCCAAAAAAATTTAAAAACTTTAGAAATTATGGATTTTTACATTCAAGCCCCCCAGAAATTTTTCAATAGAGCCCAAAAACCCTAGCAACATTTTTATTGTTCTTCAGCCCCTCCAACCTTTTTATTCTGGTTCCGTCACTGTTTGTACTGATATATAAGTATGCGACCGTGACCATCTAGTACGTGTTTTAACTCATAATTTAAGTACAAAAATGTATTAGAATACGTATTAAATATGTTCCTATTTGGATATTTATTTGTCAAGATAGAGATTGGGAGTGCAGCTAGAACCATGATATTAAAGCCAAGTTATGCATGCACGGTAAAAGTTACCTCTAAAACTTCGCATGAGTTTAATTTCTCATGATCACTTTGGAGATAATATTTTGACATATAACGAGTACAATTGCTAAGTAAAAGTCATAAATATTGTGAGTGTTGTCAAACTTATGAGTCATTCTCGAGCGAGACAAAAATTTTGTCATGTTCTAGGTTAAAAAAAGCAAGAATCAGACAAGGTTTTGGACAAAATCTTGCAACATCTGAGGAAGACATTATTATTTCAGTACTGCTAATTAATCTGCATGTTTTTCAAGGCAAATTTGTGTCAAGAGTTTCTTGGCTATGTAGCGAATGGGCATGTGAATGGTTCATATATTGCATGCAAAATTTCGAGTTTTTCATGTGAAGTCCTAATGGTGAAAGGACCCACTGCCATGCCCATGCCAATGCATTTCATTTCATTTCGATTAAAATGGGAATTTGATGTGATTAAAGAACAAAAGGTTTGGGTAATTAGGGCCATTTTGTTTGTCCTTAAGATTTGTAATCATATTTAAGACAAAAGGAAAGGTAATTAGGACCACAATATGTTAGTATTTTTATTGCCATTTCCAACTTTTTTGGATTTGCAAGTTTAAGAAAACTAAGAGATCAAAGGAAAAGTATGATTAGAAATTGTTTCATCACTTTGCTTATATTCAGTGTTTTGCAAAACTGCTACGAATCAATTTTTCGGATACCCTGTATTGTGGTATTGGCTGTACTGCCTATCCATGAGACATTCAAGAGAAATCTAAGTCATCGGCTAGAGTGAAGGAATGCATATATCGCTCGCTAACGGAATACCTGCCTTTCAATGTGTGAAAGAAAGTCTGAAATGACTTGGTATTCGGCAAGCTTTTGGGGCTTGTCGTCTCTTATTTTTGTATATGGTCTAGCAAGCATCTAAGCAGAGAGCCTTAGAACCATGACAATAGGAGTCTGGTTGCCTCCATTCTTCGGAGGTGGAAGAAGGGGCCAAGAAGAATCGCCCCAAAGCAAGAATCAACTTTTTGGATATTCCGTATTGTGGTATCGGTTGTATTGTCTATCCATGAGGCATTCAAGAGAATTGATAGGTTTCACTCTGGAATCCAAGTCATCGGCTGGGGGTGAAGGAATGTATATATCGCTCGCTAACGGAATGCCTGCCCTTCTGCCCTTCAGTGCGTGAAAGAAAGTTCGAAATGGCTTGGTATTCAGCAAGCTTCTGGGACTTGTCGTCTCTTATTTTTGTATATAGTCTCGCAACCATGCAAGCAGAGAGCCTTAGAACCATGACAACAGGAGTCTGGTTGCCTCTATTCTGCGGAGGTGGAAGAAGGGAGCCAAGAAGAATCGCATGATAGCAAAGGAAGGCGTGTTGGTCAACATAAGAATATCGTCACCTAAAACACATACCTGCCCTCCTCAGTTGGATTGGCATTTTTGAATTTGTATAGATTTTGATTTTGATATTCGTATCTCAAATTTTGTAAGAATTATATTGTTTGAAACGAAGATAAAACTCAAAATAAGACATTTTCATTAAACTTCTTATAAGACATGATTTAACGAGACAAATCTAACAAGAAACAGTCAAATGAGCCTCTAGAATGCACAAATCAAGTCAGTGACCGATAACTAACCTAATTAGCCAATCTTGCAAGTCAGAATAGAAAAACTAATAGCTTAAAAGGTGTCACTTCCCTATTCTTTTATCATTATAATCTTTATTACTTATACCTTGCTAGCTTCAGTATCGGAGTTTAATTGAAAGCAATTTCCTTAGCTCTAAACGACTTTTGTCTTGCATGCGTTACATTCAAGTTCAATATTCATCGACTATAGAGACCTTGTCTAAACTCCAAAGAATGTAAAGAATTTTTATGGCAGAAGCACAAGCAAAGAATGTAAATGTGATACATTGTATGCCTCAAATATAAAGGCAAAAGTTTTCAACCTTTTGTTCACTAACAAAAACAGAAACTCATTTCTTCTATGGATCAAATGGAGACTTGATGGGCCTTCAAAGGTTGACAAACAGAACTCTTTTGCAATCTAGTTTGTGTAGAAACTTGACGAATAAATTCTTGAATTCTACCAAATGTAACCAAGAACTCTGCAGCATCATCTTCTCTAAGTACATTCTTTACCACCATTTCCAGCACTTTCAACCTGTTACAGAATCAAACAGAAATGATAAATTAATCAGTATATCATCATCAATTCATCATCCATCAAAAAGATCTTGATTCTTGTAGTGGACCTGAGATTTTGGGCCTTGATGATAACCCTGTGAATTTTCTCCAATTCTGACTGGACTAAATCCATTGCAGGCCTAGAACTAGCCTGTTTCTTCTTCTTTGGACCAAATGGGAGATGGAGTATACAATTAGCTTGAATTTCAGCCATTTCTTCATCAATTATAGCTTCTTCAATCCGGGTTTCGTTCAGTAATTGAGGCAAAACTTTTTCAACCTCTGTTGAGTCTAGTGATAAAGAAGAGGAAAGTGATCTGAGGAGGTCTAAAATGGCGGAAGGCCTCCAACCGCCAAGCCAAGTTAAGGCAGCTAATTCAAGGGCTGGAATTCCTTTTGGCATTAGTAATTGGGCAACTTCCTTTAGCCTTGTGGGAGTAGTGGATTCATTGTAGTGCCCTTGAAATGAAGTCAATTTCTCCTCAATTAGGTTCTCAAGATCCCAACTTTCTCTCATCTGTATCTGTTGAGGAGTCCAGAAAAGCCTGTGCTTTTCACAAGAGAATTCTTCACCTGATAACCAAATTTCGACTCAAGTTCTTGAATCCCATTCACAGAATTATGTAATATTTGCAATTTCTAGGCGAAAAAAGAAAGAAGAGAATGGACTCAAATGAAGTAAACTCAAGATTCAAACCCAGCTAACAAGAAGAAGAAATCAAGAATCCATGATCCATTTGCAGTAATTTCATCCCGGGCTTTCATTTTTTTCAAGAAATCAAGACGGGTTTTCGCAAAAACAAGCAAAAGTTTGTTTCTTGAAGGAATCTTTAACATATTTGTTAAATTCAAAACAAGAAAAAGCAGGAAGAGATGGAAACTTGACAGGAATTTTACATGGTTTACAGGGCTCTGGTTTCTGGATTGTGAGATGGGTAGTAAATTGGTCAGCAATGTCGTCCGTGCTGTTTCTGCTGCCTCTGTTTCTATATTTCAGTCCCTTCTTCACTTTGCTACTGCAGCATTCATCTTTATCATCATTTTCTTCAAAAGATCTCCTGACAAGACGAAAGAAAAGATTGCAGAGGTTTATGGAAACTAAAACAGAGGAGAGAAGAATTGAACATTGGGATTGTTGATTGTTTAACAAAAAGAAGCAAAAGATGAAGAAATTACATTGTGGGTTCCGATGAAACCTTCTTCATTCTCTTGGAGGATATTCTTCTGATTGCGATAGTATGAAATCTTGAAATTCCTAAATGACCAACTGATGAATCTTGAATTCTTGTTTTTGTATTGGTCACATTCGGATGAGAAGTCTGAATTTTCAATGCCTAATGAACTACTGAATTTAAAATATACCGTTTTATAATAAGGTAAGGACACTTCATTTATATAACAAGGTAATAGTTAAGGCCATCAAAGTATTAATATATACAAATTTTTGTCACACTATTTACAACTTTTGAGTAAAATATGCACAAGTTATGGACATTTTATACTCAATAAACTTGAGAACTGCAAACTTCACCGGCCAGACAGCAGTTTCAGATTGTCCAATTTCCTCGCGTGGTGGCAGGGGGGAAGCCAGGAGGGAATGAGAGATCACCTAGCTGCAGAGGGAGGGCCTTCTTTAAAGAGGATATTGGCAACTGAGGGTCGGCGACGTGGGGAACTGCCACCACCATGGCCATCACTCTTCTGATTTTGACTGCCCTTCCCAACAAATTTTGCACCTAGAGTCCGTCCTATAGAAATACTGAGCTTTCCTGCTGTAAACACACATAATGCAATTGCTAAAGGCCGCACAGACCAATGCAAGTCCTCAATGTGCTGATACTTTTCCACCATTCCAGTGCATGTATCAAGAGAAACGTGATACACTTCAGCTGGATCTGCCAAGAAACAGATTGATTCTCCTCCAATTGTGAACATTGCTGGGAAACTAACAACAAGGCATCCATTTGGAAGTATTTGTGATATCCTTCCACTCGCCCATGATCCTCGCCTTTTATGAGGCCATTGAAATCGGGGAATAGTAACATTTGCCTTTAACTTGACAAAATAACCTACACAAAAAGGCTCTGCTATTTCAATATCAGAACAATGTCCTCTCCACATTGTCTCTAGCCCCAAGAAAGCAACAGCAACACTTCCATCACGCTCGATAGAGTGCAGAATGCCCACTGATGAGTGCTTGTTGTGTTCCCTAATCAAGCGCACCCAATCCCCAGCTGCAAAACCATTTGTCACCCTCTCTAGAGTTGTAACATTCAACCTAAGAGGATTTTGCGAAGTAGCTATACGCACAAGAACACATCCATCTTGATCAGTGTCCTTCTCCAGACCAACTACTGTACCTTCTGTCACAGCCAATTTCGGGGGATTGCAAGAATTTACCAATTTCCTTGACCGCACAGAGTCACCCACTTGAAGGTGATCCTTTGAGAGGGACCATGAGTTAAAGGTACTGCAGAGTGATTTGTCGGCAATCAGTGTGCTCTCAAGACCAATCCATTCCCCGTCATCAGAAACAGAATTTAGTGATCTGCGAGCATATCCTCATCTATATCAGGAAAAAAAAAAGAGGGAATTCCTCTAATCTACGACATTAACGCAATGAAAGACAGTACTGCATTCCAGATACAATATCACACAGTAGAGTTTAGCACCTGCTTGTTTCTTTGTATTTTTCTAATGAAAAATTTTGAGAGATTTATTACTCAACAGAATAATGCTGAAAAAAGTTGAAAAGCTGAGAAAGAAGGCTATGAACCTTTCAAACACTTGTAGAATATCTGTCATGAGTGGTCGATCACGGAAATCATACTCAAAGCAACTGTAAAGGATATTATGAACAGTTTGAGGAAGGCCACCAGGGATTTGTGGCTTTTCTCCCTTCATTACAACTGACTCGTGTATTTCCTTAATTGATCTCCCAAACCAGGGTTGAATACCAGTCAACATTTCCACTATACTGCACCCAAATCCCCAAGAATCAGTTTCATAGGTTATTGGGCCTCTTACTTCTGGTTGCCACTGTTCCGGAGCCATGTAATTTGGGGTTCCAAGTCTGAAAGCCAAAGCTGGATCAGCTGATGGAATTCCAAGAAGCAGGTAAGGCAGCCCGAAATCTCCGATCACAACTTGTCCATGCTCATTGAAAAGGAAGTTTGTAGGCTTAAGGTTCAGTACCAAGAGGCCTAAGGAGTGCAACTCTTGGATACCTTTGATCAATTGAATCCCATACCTGCAAATATTGCATCCTGCCAGGAATTACCATATAGCATGACAGTTTTAAACTTCTAAAATAGGAAAGAATGGCACACCTCAACACGTCAGGTAATTGAAGCTTCCCCCCTTTTACCCGAGCCATTAAGTCGCCAACAGATCCCTTGTAAGTTTTGAAAATTATGCATATCTATAAAGAAACTCAAAAGTAATTAAGTTTATCCTATTAAACACCTCTCAATTAAGAAAGAAAATCAAACTAAAAGATCCACCTTTTCAGATATAACTGAGATGCCATGCAACCAGCAAACACCTTGTAGTTGTTGATGAGAACGTAAACCAGTCCAGAAATTCTCAAACTTGTTCAAAAAGGTCATCAAGAAGTCCTCCTTGACAGGGTGCAACATCTTTACAGCTACTTCATGATATTCATCATAATCATCAGCTGACTGATGATGAGTAGCTGACCAAACATCACCAAGAGGGCCACGCCCAATCCTATACTTAAACTTTAATGATGCAGCATCAATATAAGGGCTAGGCTGCAATGGTGCAGCAGCAACTGTCCTAAGATGTTCAGGATCTCCTTCATAAAGTTCATAATCAAAAGGAGTTGCAACTGGAGTGGCTTTCATCTGTTCTTGCATATTTCTTACTGAAATAAAACAGATAAAGAAAAGAGAGGTCAGGACTCATGACATTACTCGCATGTCGTTGGACAAAAAACTTGGAATTAAAAAGAATGCATTTTACACAATTGGCATTTCTAGTTAAGTAGAAATAGCCAAATCAAAATTAGCAGAGTTTAAAAAAGTTTGTATCAAATCCTCAGACAAAAGTAGCTTTTCCAAAACAGTTTTTCAACAGATTCAGACTTTACACATAAGAGGCTCTCTGTAGTCTCAAAGAACGAAACAAAAACAAATTTGCGAGACATAATTTCTGATTGTTGCCTTACATATGGAAAAGAAAGTCAAATCCAAAGAAGAAATTTCTTGATAGAAAAATCAATTCTTAAACTGCAGGGAGCATTCATGAGCTTCCCATGTTGATCTAACTTCTACATATCCTAACCACATGTAGACTACTCTTTTAAGTTAGCATCAACATCCAAAAAACCAATAATAAATCCTCAAGTTAGATCACTTCAGCTGTACTCGAACAACTTGATTATACTTTCAGTAACAGTCCCTTAAGCAACTCATTTAAATTGATAACACCACATGCTAACAAGGCCAATAATTAATATTAAATGCCTACATTTCCATTTTAAACGGGCCAAAAATGAATATCCACAGTCCACTCCTAAAATTAAGATATTTTCCCTCTAAACTTTCACAACTAGCTTAATTATACTTGCAGTTAAACTACTCCCCTTAATTTTTTTTAATAGAAAATAAGTTTACAACGCAAACTACAATGATCCTTTCTTTATCTACCTCCTAATTTTTTTTTTAAATATCTACCTCCTACAATCAAATACAAAACTCAAAAAAAGAGGTACCAACCATTGACATAAAGAGGGTACTGTGGCATGATATTTCAAGAGACAAAGCGAGATGTGCGCTTTGAAAATCAGAAATCAAGCAATAAAAATTCAAGAACGCACAGAAAAAAGCATAAATTATTGAAGAAAAGATTAAAGCTGAAACCTTTCTGCATCAAGAAACTTACCAAAACAAAGAGGAAGTTTAGTAAACTAATTGAATCTATGGAACCAGATTTTGGCAAAAGCTGGAACTTTCTGAAGAGGCCGGCTGAGAAGAAGGCCTTAGTAAGCAACCCTCAAAGGACACCACAGCGATGAGTCATGTGACTCAGTAAGAAAACGCCGGGAAGAAAGCACCACCAAGAGAATTCTATACCGCCACGGTTTATATTATTAATTAATAAATATGGAGCAATTAGCCTATTTGCCCCAAAACAATTTCATCTTTTCCCATTTTACCCCCAAAAGAAAAAAGAGTTTGATTTTATCTCTTCCTAAACAAAAATATTTTCTCGATAATTAATTTTCGACAAATTAGATAGCGCGTTTAATTTTATTTTTTTAATTAAAAATAATTCTCGACAATTAATTTTTAATTAAATTAGACAAAATGCGATAAAATCTAACGAATATTAATATTCACACGTCTATATCTAAATAATTGAAAAACGAAATTATCCATACATATATTCCAACCAACAAAAATTTTCCAAATCGATCACTCATTTGAAGAATTTATCGTCCTTTAAAAATATAAGAAATTTATCAAAAATAATTTTTATTAAAAAAAATATAAATCAAACCTTTTGATTTTGAAAGGGGAAAAAAGTATGTTTTAGGCAAATATATGGCCAATTAATTAGACAGATGGAGTGTCGTTTTACGATAGAACCCATGCCATTTAGGAGTAAATTACACATTATTGAGTCTACTAGATTTTCGTTTATTTGATTCTGTTCATTAATCATTTTGCCTTTCCTAAAGGAACCGGAACGTTTATTAAATTAATTTATCACTTAAAAATAATTAGTTAAAAGTTTAAACTTAATTATACTTATAAAATTTAAATAAAATTTTTTAATTTAACTCTCACGTTATATATATTGTATTATTTATTAAATAATTTCACATTTTTATATAATACGACTTATTAACTAATTAAACTTCAATTATCATATTCAATATTTAAAAAATTCAATTTTTTTCAATAGAAATTAACTAAAACTAACTATTTTAATTTTTATGTTTACATTTAACTTTCATATTTACAACCATAAATTTTTATTTTATATTTGTTTAACCTGAATTATTTTATTCTAGTTATAAACCATAAACTTTTTTTTAATTTACGAGATTGCTAATAATCCATAATTACTTTTAGAAGTATAAAAATAATTTTAAAAATTCTTAATTATTTTTTTAAAAAAAAAACATTTCATGACTAAAAAATATAAATTAACTACTATAATTTATAAATAAAATAATTCAAATAATTCATAATTTCATATAATTAATTTTTATTATACCAATCAAGACTCAAAGAGTCCTGTCAAATTTTGGACTTTGCTTTGGTGGGGTGCGCCGGGCCTAGGCAGTAGTGCAACGCCAAGGCGACACGCGAGAGCCCGCGCAGCAAGCTACGCTAATGGGCTTTCCCCCTTAAAAAATTGAGTTAATATCGTGTGGGCCGATGGCCCACGTATCAGATATTAAACTGATAAGAACAGATACTACACTTGATCTTAGCCAAAAGGCCGAGAAAGGTATGAGCTCAACAGTGATTAGCTGGCCCTTTTTATAGCGTCTTTCCACTCCCTCCTATTTTAGAGAAAGTCGATGTGGGATTTCAGCCAGAGAGGAGTATGAATGAATATGTTGCAATCTTTACAGTTTTTTGGAAATTTCTTTTCCAGTTTGTTCATTAATGAAGGATTTCGATTCACCTTTTGTCATTGTATATGTCCGGACAAAAAGATTCCAATATAAAGAGATGCCGTAATTTATTTTGTTAGAAATATTACTTACCAGATATGAAGTCTTGAGTTTGATGGGGTTAAATAACAGGATTTTATTAGTGATATGAGGGATAAGGCGATAGAAAATTGGTTAAAAAAATTACTTATCATATGATAAGTCCTGAGTTTGATGTGTCCATATGAGATAATAAAGACTTTAATGGTTACACGAAAGACAAAAAGATAGTTCAATTGGTTAGAAACGTCATTTAACAAGCGATAAGTCTTTAGTTTGACGTACCCAGTAACAATACTTAAATAATGAAATGAGGGATAAAGCATTGATTAAAAACACCATTTATCATACGATAACTCTAAGTTCCATCCATATAGCGGTCGCTATGTATAAAGGAAAAAAAATGTAATGTGAGTAAAATGCAAGGATTGCACAGGGAAGAAAGGGAAGAGAATTGGGTGGTTTCTTGTGCACACAAGTGTCTGACCTTCAGTCTGCAGGGTCGTTGAGTCATAATGATTATCTCTTTTATCTGCACGTCGGGCAGTCTGGTGAGGACCTGTGAGGGAGGAATTTCGCCTTTTGGTACAAAAAAGGGGAGAGAATTGGGTGGTTCCTTGTGCGCACAAGTGTCTGACCTTCAGTCTACAGAGTCGTTGAGCCATTATGATTATCTCTTTTATATGCACGTCGGACAGTCTGATGGGAATCCTGTAAGGGAGGGATTTCGCCTTTTGGTACCAAAAAAAGCGAGAGAATTAGGTGGTTCCTTGTGCGCATCGGTGTCTGACCTTTAGTCTGCAGAGTCGTTAAACCACTATGATTATCTCTTTTATCTGCACATCAGGCAGTCTGGTGAGGACCCTGTAAGGAAGAAATTTCGCCTTTTGATACAAAAAAAGGGGAGAGAATTGGGTGGTTCCTTATGCGCATCAATGTCTAACCTTCAGTTTGTAGGGTCGTTGAGCTACCATGATTATCTCTTTTATTTGCAAGTCGGGCAGTCTAGTGGGGACCCTGTAAGGGAACGATTTTGTCTTTTGGTTTAAAAAAAGGGGAGAGAATCAAAAGATTGGCAGGTAATGGAATGATAAATGGGGAGAGAATATACATATGAAAAATGTATAAAGAAGGAATCACCAACCAACCTTTGATAAATAATTTTTGTTTGTTGGTTACAACAGCTGCATATAGCACCAAAGAATGAAAATCATACAACATTCATTACATACAAACCCTCTCTCTCTCTCTCTCTCTCTCTCTCTCTCTCTCTCTCTCTCTCTCTCAACACACTAAAAAACCATCCTTACAATTCAATAATGCCTCTATTTGGCTTCCAAGGGAAAAAAAGTGAAAGAACTCCACAAGGGGGGCTAGCTAAACTTCAGCCTTTTCAATTTCTTGTTTTGTTTCTTTCGCTTTTTCGACTTCTTGTTTAACTTCTTTCTCCTCAGAGATGAAGTCTGAACTGTCTTCAGCAGTACCGGACAAGCCATCGTCGTTGCATCCAGCAGCCGGAGTATTCTTGAACAGTTCGTCATTTTCAAGAGCAAGAAACTTCTCCTTGGCTTCTCCTTTAAGCAAATCAACGACTTCTTGCATCGTTGGTCTCTTTTCAGCTCGATTTTGAGCACAGATCAATGCAACAATAACTACCCTTTTCAACTCTTCCTCCGCATACTTAAAATTAAGTCTCGGGTCTGCAATTTCTCTGAACTTTCTTTGACATGCCAGAGGCAAAGCCCAGTCTGTGATTGTGCGCTTTGTTGTGGCGTTTAGTTTTTCGATTGGTTTTTTGCCACTAGCTAGCTCAAGTAAAAGGATCCCAAAACTGTAAACATCACAGCTTTCCGATGCCTTCCCTAGCATTGCATATTCTGGTGCAAGATAGCCTAGCGTCCCCTTCACTCTCGTGGTCACATGAGTCGCACCATCAGGAATGAACTTTGCAAATCCAAAATCAGCAACTCGTGCTTGAAAATCCGAGTCAAGTAGTACATTGCTTGCTTTGACATCTCTATGTATTATATGCGGGGTTGCATGGTGGTGTAGATAGCTGGAATATTTGCGTATCAGATCAGTATAGCACACATATAAAGAAAAACAACGGGTAAAAGCAGTAGTAGTATTTAAACTTACGCAATTCCTTCAGCAGATCCAATGGCAATGTTCATCCGACGCTTCCAATCAAGAAGGCATTCAGCTGAATGCTGGCCGTGAAGATGTGAGAGTAAGCTCAGATTTGGCATGTAATCATACACGATGAGTCGCTCTTGTCCCTCAGCACAATAGCCACGCAAACTGAGGAGATTCTTGTGCCTAACTCGGGCCAATATCTCAACCTCAACAGCAAATTCCATCTCAGCTTTGTTGCTCCAAACCTTTAACCTTTTGACAGCAATCTGCAAGAATATCCAACGCAACAAGAAATTTGATCCTCTTTATACATCATAATTGGGAAGTTTTCGGAATTATGTTGCAGCAGCAATATTAGCAACATGCAAAATAAGTTCAATTATATATTATACCCTGCAATCTAAGAAACGACACGTATGAGCATGAATGGTATCACACAAGAAGAGCAGGAAACCACGCGCTAGGGTCAAAAGATTACACAAGTAAATAATCAGTAAGAAGCTAAAATATATAGAAGGTTGCCGGAAGTATGCTACCAGAAAGTCATTTCTGATCACCCAACTAAGCAGTTCAATTTTAATATCTTAGATACAGCACAATTTGCTGGTATCTGCTCATGATCCCATATCATGAAAATGTGTTGAATCTGCAAAATCGGAAGTTCTACAACACTGTTTTCCATCAATTAAACTCAGCAATTCAAGAAAAAGCACTCACTTTGGTATGGTAATTGTTAAAAGACAGATAACTACTTCCAAGAATGAAGATTAAGACACTACTCTGAGGTCCCCAGTTCCTGTAATTGTATTTATCATCGAATTTTTGTGCAGGACGTCTTGCAATGTTACTCCTTACACTAATAATGGCTAAACATATAGTATAAAGATACAGCACTAGTATAGTAGGACTATGTATAACTAGAAACCGAATTGTGGTTTTTGGCTCAACTTGATAGAGGAACATGTCATTAAGAGCACTACCAACCCTCATTTTCCTACAAAGAGGGCAGCTTTCTTAGTTTCTAGTTGCCCTCGAGAACTTGCAGGGATTACTAAAGAAAGTTGCATCAGGTATCCATTTTCCTTAGTTAACATCTCGTTACTGAAATCAAATAAAGAAAGCACGAAATGTTCTTGACTAAAATCATGTGCGGATTACAGTAATCAGATAAGAGATTTTGGTAATTACCTGAGACCCATCCCACAGTTGACCCCAGTAAACACTTCCAAATCCACCTTCTCCAAGCTTGTTGTCATAGTTGAAATTGTTAGTAGCGGAGTGCAGTTCCTTCAAAGAAAATATCCTCCATGTCGACTGCTTCTTTTGATCTTTACTGCAAGATTTTGACAATCCACCCATCAGAAGAAAAAAAGAAAGAAAACCAAATGAGAGAACTTAGAAACTTCTTCACCAAACTTGCAAGTTACAAGGCTCAAATTTTCTCCTGCTTTCCTTTTTCATTGTAGAGATAAAGGTCTCTGGTCTAGCTTAAATCAATCTACTAGTCACTAGAAAGCAGACCAAGAATTTTGGGGGAAAAAAATCCATCTTTCTCCTAGTATCAATTTCCCTAAAAAAATTGGCATTTAAAAGGTAAATATAACAGTAACTTTCCCAAAAACTTCATCAAAACCCTTCTTTCTGAAGCTGAATAATCCAAAATATTAATCACTCAAGAACAGATCAAGCATTCAAGCACAAAAACAAAGCAGGAAGGAAAGATTAATAGCAAGTTTCCAATCAGTCAAAAGAAATGAATGCACTTACCGATCAGAACCCTTAACACAACAAAACATGGAAAGGAAAGCCATTTGTATAGACAGAACACCAAGAGCCCAGTTCTACTTTTCCCTCTTTCTGAGCTTCAAAATTCGTTAATTACAAGAACAACCCTTGAAAACCCATTTCTTCAGAAAGCCAAAAGCCAAAAAAAGACGTGAACTTTAACTCTCTTTTCCTCTCTATCTAACTAACCACCAGGTCCACCACCAAATTCAAACCAATAAGTTCCAAAACAGAGCTGATTTTTCCTTCTTTCTTGGCAAAAGCAAAATAAACCTTCCGATCGAAGCGATTCTTTTTTTCTGAACAGCTATAGCTGAGAAATTGAAGCTTGATTGTCACTCCTTCATAGAGTAAAGAAAACAAAAGCTGCAGAGAATAAAAGGGTTTTCGACTTCTGAACAGCAGGATGAAAGGAATCGGAAAATAGATGCCAAAATTGAAATGGTTTTTCTATTGTTTTGTGGATTAGCTGGCTGCTAACGTATGACAACAGAGATGGAGAAAAAAGTAGGCCAAATTCCCAATAGGCGAATGTCGTGCAAATAAGTAAAAAGGAGAGAGTAGGGGTTTTGTTTGTGTGAAAAAACTAAAAAGGCCTATGGAAATGGTGGGAATGGGAGTCTTGACTTTCAGGCTTCAGCTGCCATGGACTGGACTATGTTTGTTTCTATGTTCAGTCACTATTGTCAGAAAGAATCCAATTTTTCTAATGCTCCATTAATGCCCCAATTACTTAGGTAGAAGATTGTTATGTATTCCCAAAAAAAAAAAAAAAATACTGATAAATCTTGTTACCGTTAATCTTGTTTTTTTGTTTTTGTTCTTTTAAAAGCTTTCATGGTGATAATAACTTGTCATAAAAAGTTTCAAAATACGAATCTTTTTTAAAGAGTTAATGAGTGGTAAAAAATATAATTTTTTAAATAATTTTTAATAAATATTTATTGAAAATTTTTTATTTTTATTTTTTTTTATTCATTTATTTTACTCACGCTATTTATCTATTTTTTTATTTATAGAAGTAAAAATGGTATTATAATTCAAAAGTTATTTTATTTTTAAGATTATTAATCTTTGTACAAATTGACTGGAAATATAATTTATTTATCATAAATTTCGCTAAAAGTGTATTTAGAACAAATTGCTACTATACATATAAATTCGAGTATTTTGGAAGCACTTATGTCTTGGGTGGATGGCTCAATTCACGTCAAATTTTAAATATTACACTGTTTAAGAAATATGAAATTTTATATATTTTTTCTTGTGTGGACTATAATATCCTTCAAACGTTTCTCTATCATTATTATAATCTTTATAAGTTGCTGTTATAATTTGTTATTAATGAAAGAGTAGAATGAGAAAAAACTTATTAAATACTGCATATTTTTCAGAATTTAACAAGTAAAAATAACGAAAAAAATTAGTAGATTATGTAATAAGTAAAAAATAAATAAAAAATTGGTGGAATATAAGTAGTTGGTGTTTTCTCCAAATAAAAAAATTAATAATAATCGAGTAATAGTATAATTATTTGAAAAAACTTGGTAGGTTTTAAATTAAAAGAGATTAATTGGTTTATTTAATTATTATTTTTTCCTAAATGTTTATTAAATTAATTAGGGGCATAGACAAAGTCACATTTGAAAATTAATGGTGGCAAATTCTTCCTCTCATAATTTCCTTAGGTGTGGAATGGTAATTCTAAAGACTAATTCACCTCTTAGAGTCTTCTATTTAAAATTTTCCAACATTCATATTTATGAGATATATTAATATGAATTAATTTTAAATTAAGATAGAAATTTTTTTAGAGTTTAATAATTTTTATTAAATTTTTTAAAATTTACAAGATTTAACTATTATATATATCGTAATATATTTTATTCATATATGATATATTTTATTTGTATTAACGTATAATATAAAGACATGTGTCAGATAGATTCATGTTATTATTAGAATTAAAGTACTATATCCGGTTAAGAATATAAGTCATTCTGGACTTTGTATACGAACAAATAATGTAATTTTTTATGTAAGATATTCATTTTATTTAAATAAAAAGAGGGAAAGAGAAGAAATGAGATAATAAATAAATTACAAATAGTAGAATCGGAAAATAAACAATAAATATATATTAAAATATGTAAAAATGCTTATAATTTTGATAATTTAATTTAAGATAGAACGATTTATATTTTTTGAAGTAATAAATAATATATAAACAAAATACAATTTGATCAAATCTTGCCAAATTGGGACAGTGCAACTTGTCATATATAAATGAGTTGGGAAATGGGGCCCTTAATTTTAATTATCAATTATAGACTTAATAAAAGAATTAAACATAAAAAATTTAAAAATTAAATAATGTATAATAGCAAAAGTTGTTTTCTCAAAAAAAAAAAAAAAAGTTTCAAAAGTTGTCAATTATAGAGGCACAAAGAAGTGATGATAATGGTAGCAAGTTGGTAATTTAACATAGTAAATAAACTTAATATGACTTATCAAAATAAATGAATTTAACATAGTAAATAAACTTAATATGATTTATCAAAATAAATAAATAAGTGAGCGCAATATAATATTTGGAAGATTAAAAATTTTTAATTTTTTTAATAATATCGTAAAATGATGAACTCTTTGGCCTAGTTCCCGAGTTTAAAAATGAGAAAAAAGAAAGGGGGTTCAAAGGGAAATGATTTAAAATTTACATTTCGTGAGTTTAAAGAGAGGAGATTAAGGTTATAAACGAATCGAGTCTTTACCTTTACCTAACTGGGTCTATACTTGTTTATAATGGATAAGGTTCAACTAGGTTATAATGATATGCAGACTCGTTTAACTGTATATTCATTTATCTGCTATAATAAAATAATATATATTATTTTTATATTCTTTTATAAACACATTTTTTTTCCTAACTAAAGCCCTCTCGGATTGGTTGGTTGTTTTCTACTTAATTCATTCACTCTTTCTTTCTTTATCTACTAAGATTTTGGCGATTTATTTATTTTTTATATTTATTATAGTTTTAAATTTAGATTCAAGAACGGGATGATTTAAATCACTACAGAACAGGTAAAAGTTAAAAAAAAAAAAAAAAAGCAAATTGTATAGTCTATTTATAAGAAAAATGTACATGATGAGTACTTGTTGTTCATCAGAGGCAGCAAACAGCAAAAAGAAGGTAAATCGGCGACTGTAACAGCAGCAGCCTACGAAGAAGGTAAGGTTTCTCAACTCCACCGGCCGAATTTCTACTTGATCCTAATTTAAATCCATCATTAATCACCGTTGAAAGATGCTGCACTGGTTTTAATTTTTCAGATTTTTCTGCTTCGCATCGACCGATTCCGGAATCAAACAGAGCATCCAAATCGTCTCCGAGTCCACTTTTTGCATCGTAACAGAGACCGGAATTGTTCTGAAGCCTCAGTTTTCTTCTCATCCTCCAAACCATGTCTCGTTTGAACGGTAAAGCTCCTATTAGCCTATTATTATCCAATCTCAACTCGCTGAGGTTTTTCAGATCTCCGAAACTCGCCGGAATCGGTCCGTTCAAACAGTTTCTATCGAGATGAAGAACGCGAAGATTTCTCAATCGGCCGAGCGATTCTGGTATAATTCCTTGCAGATTCATTTCGGAGAGTATTAATATCATCAAATCCTTCAATCCGTCAAACGCGTTATTCGGAATTGTTGTGGTCATTGTTGGATTTCCGTTGAGAATCAAAGCCTGAAGGACATTCAAATCCTTGAGAGATTCTGGAAGCGGTCCGATCAGATTATTGTAGCTCAAATCTACCAGTATTAGATTCTTCAGTCTGCCGATTGATTCAGGTATTGTACCGGAAAGACGATTCCGGCTCATATCCACCTTAATAAGAGATTCGCAACTCATCAATGTCACCGGAATTGAACCGGTTAGATGATTTTGGTTAAGATCCAGTATGCTCAGCTCCGGGAAGCTCAGATTGGGAATTAAACCGGTTAATTGGTTCACACTCAAATCCAACGATCTTAGACCGGTGAATCTACCAAATGAAACGGGTATGGATCCGTTTAGATTGTTTTTGTGAAGATCCAGAATTTTCAACCGGGTCAAATTCCCCAATTCATTCGGTATAGGCCCAATATGCCCATTATCCCTCAATACTAGGCTCTGTAAAGTGGGTCCTAATCGGCCCAAAAATGTCGGTATGGGCTGAGGATTACCCGTTAAACACTGGTAAAAAAATAAATTCCTAAGATGTGGGAGTTTAGTTATTGAAGGTGAAATAAAAGACTCGGCTAAATCACAAGTAGGAAATGCCGTATCATCAGATAATGCACCAAAAGAAAGTGACACTACATGGTACACATTATCCTTATCCGGCATACACTCTATGCCATGCCACCGGCCACGGCAAACATCCGGTATATCGGTTGCCCAATCGTTTCCGGTAGCTTTCATAATATCGTAGACTGCTTCTTGCTCTCGCGCATCCGTTCTAGCTCCGTTATTATTCATTATGAAAGCAGTTTGTGGGCCGTCAACCAGAGCCGACGGTGCACCAGAATCGGACATAATCACCGTGAAAGCATTGCCTAACGAAATGTACACTAGAGTGAGGAGAAGAATGTTTGGCAATGAGGAAAAGAAGTCCATTTTTTATTAGAATTGGAGAGTGTTACATGATGGGTATATAAGGTGGGGAAATTTAATAAGGGTGGGTGGGGGAAATTGAAGGGAGCTAATTTATGGGATTCACGAGGAATGAGAGTTTTGGAATGAATGTGGTGTGGCCTTTTGGGCATTTATGGCTTTCACGGGTTTAGTCTTGAACTTGGATGAGAGCCTTTACCCAGCACTGCCAGAGGGAGGGCCCCAGAATATATAGGTACCATTCTAAATTTGGGCTTCTTATTGGACTTTTAGAGGTTACTTGAGCTGCATACACACCCAAAGAGTCAAAGTTCAAGGCTCTATTTGGGCCTTTTTTTTTTTTTTTGGGTCCGATGGTGATGATGCGGCTCTTCTAACTTAGGATCTTCCATTTAGTATGTCAAGTGAGAAGTTTTGATTAGTATGTCAAGTGAGAAGTTTTGATTTCGAGTTAGCTAATGAGGGATTTAATTAATTTGATTCCCAAATAATCAATTAATTTGAATTGATAGTTTTAGTTTTACTTTTACCTCTAAAATATCTACATATGCCAAGCACATGATAGATTTCCGGCAAAGAGTTACTGGAATTTAGAGTCGGTACAGTAAGGGTATCCTGCAAATAGTTAGAAAGCGTACCGAAAAAAAAAAAGACATAAATGACTATCTGTGAGGAAAAAATGGTCATTATCTCTTTTCCCTTGAAGATATAGACAGGCTTCATGTTTAACTTAGAAGGCGTAATCCGATGATGCATGTTAATATGGATATATTTTATAATATATAAATTGTAGGGCGAAGAACTAGTCTCCAACAACTAGTACAAACCAAATCTAACGACAACTTTATACATTCCTATCTATTACAAGATTAATAGAATACAAAACCACAAATTATAGATTTGATAACTACAAAAGAGTCAGCGAACAGGGAAGAAGAAAACCCTCAAGAAAGGGATCTCACAGACAAAACAAACTTTCACCCATACAAACCCTCTTACTCAAAGGTTTTTTAGGTATTAGTCAGGTGAAAGAGCCGACAAGACACAAAAGACAACATAGTTAGAGAGAATAGAGAGGATTCAAGAAGACTTCTTCAGAAAAGGCACAAAAGAGAGAATGAGAGAGTAGAAGAGTAAGATTAGAACAATATAATGAGAAGAGAGATTAAATAAAGTCCACCCAGGACGAGTCGAACAAACAATTAATTAGACCAATCCATTTCATCATTGGGTATAAAGGTTGGACTTTTAAAGATGTGAGCAAATTAATAAGTCTATATAAATAAATCATACCATATATATGTTGAAAATTTTATAAAATTTAAAAATTTAATAGAAATTATTGAATTTTAAATCTTATATATTAAATTAGAAAAATAATCTATATTAATAATTGGCATAAAGACACTCATTAGATAAACCCGACAAATAATTATAACAAATGATTATATCAATGAGAAGATAAATGATAACATTGACCTCTTCTAGCATTCTCCTCCCCACTCATTTGGTCTAAAAACTTGCCAATAAAAATAAGCCTATATAAATTATAAATACTTTCCAATCACAAATTGAATGGTTTAATTTCTCATTAATAATGATTCAACATGGTTTTTTCAAATTAATTATTGGATCTATCTAATTTGTGATTCGGTATACCATGTTAATATAGATAAAATATAATATATATAGTAATTTAATTTAATAAAAAATTTATAAAATTTAAAAATTTAATAGTAATTGTTGAATTTTAAGGAAACTTATATCTAACAGTTTAATGTTAGTAAATCGTATAAAATTTAATAGTTATTGTTGAATTTTAAGGAAACTTATATATAACAGTTTAATGTTAGTAAATCTTATAAAATTTAATAGTAATTGTTGAACTTTAAAAGAAACTTATATCTAGTAATTTAATTTTAATAAATCTTATCAAATTGAAAAATTTAATACAAATTGTTAAATCTTAAGGAAATTTATATATGTCTATGAGGTTTTAGCTGACTGGTAAGAGTTAAGGCCTTCCAAACTACCTTCCTTTTTTATTTAAAATGGGACCATAAATATTACTATCTCCAATCAAGAATATACGTAGTTTGCGAAAATTGATATAAGTTCTTTTACAATTTTTAATAAATAGTTATTGAATTTTTTTCATATTTACCCATTTTTTATTCATTTGTTTCTCTCTCTCTCCTGCTCTTTTTTTCTTATTTATTAAGCATAGAGAAGATATTGTAACTCAAAATTTATTTTTTTTCAAGACTCTTTGGGTGTATTTGAATTGGATTTTAATTAAAAAAAAGTAAATTTTTTTTTTCTTAAAATGTATAAAAAGTGAATAATTTGTCAAAGAAAGTGTAGGATCTAAATGGAAAAATTAAAATAATTATTTTTATTTTAATTGAAAGGCCCCTTAATTCTTTTTGGACAAGATAAGTACTCATATTTTTCATAGAAAGTAATACCAATTTGGACATGAGCCAACAAATTAAAATATTGGCATCTTTGGTAATAATTTATATAGTGAAAAGGGAAAAAAATATGTTTAGACAAATAATTATAAGATATTTTAAGCACAATAATTATAACCATTATTTATTTCTTTCTCCCATTATTTTTGTTAGGGCAACTAATAATTCATGATTCTTTTCCATTTTATGACAACCCTAGTTAATTTACCTACTTTATTATATTAGATTATCATATTAAAATTTATCTGGTTCAGATTTTTCTGTATTATCTTCTATTTTATTAATAAAATTTATCAAATAAAGATAAACTCTTAAAAGAATATATTTCAAATGGAAATGAGACAGAAGATGATGCAAAGAATGTGACAAACGAATCTAAACTCTCTAACACATACATTGGGATACACATTAATATAAAATAATTTTTCTATAAAAATAAATTTTCTTAAATTTCAATAATTTTTATTATACTTAAATTATTATCTATAACATGTTTTATTTACATACCATATATTATTTATATTACCATAAACTTTAATAACACACGTTAGATGGACCCAGTATACTCATCATAATAATAAGCAGATTAACCTCTCCTAGTAGTGGACCAAGAACAAAGATTCAAATCCTAGTAGGGACAGTGTGAAAATTTCAACATTTCCAATATTGGGGATGTGTGGTTCATTGTGCGCACCGGTCGCTGAATTACCATGATTTACATTATCTATTTGGCCGTTGGATAATATACTAGATTTATATGCAATTTTTTGACCATTTCTTGGTCTCATTTAACAATTTAACATATAATAATAACAGATTTGTATACAAAAATGAGTATTTTAAGAAAAAGTAAAATCCTATTTATTTTTACTGCATCATTGTACAATTTTATATATTAATAAAATAATAATAATAGAGGAAAATTCAATTTAAATTAGGGATTACGTGTACAACTAGAAGTGGTCCTTAACTACAGATTTATGTATTACAATAAAAATAACCTCTTTTGGTAGCGGACCAAGAATCAAAGGTTCAAATCCTAACAGCGATGACAGTGTTAGAATTTCAACATTTCCAATATTGGGGGTTGGTGGTTCATTGTACGCACCAATATCTAACCTCCAGTCTACAGAGTTCACTGAATCACCAAGATTTACATTCTCTATCTGGACGTTTATTATGTAATCATAATAATAAATAGATTAACCTCTCCTAGTAGCGGACCAAGGACAAAGATTCAAATCCTAGTAATGACAGTGTGAAAATTTTAACATTTCCAATATTGGGAGTGTGTGGTTCACTGTGCGTACCGGTTGCTGAATTACCATGATTTACATTATCTATTTGGCCGTTGGATAATCTACTAGATTTATACGCAATTTTTTGCCCATTTCTTGGTCTCATTTAACAATTTAACATATAATAATAACAGATTTGTATACAAAAATGAGTATTTTTCGGAAATGCTCGGTAAGGGGGAGATGCTTTTTTCTGTTTTAAGAAAAGGTAAAATCCTATTTATTTTTACTGGATCATTGTACAATTTTATATATTAATAAAATAAAGAAAAATTCAATTTAAATTAGGGATTACGTGTACAACTAGAAGTGGTCCTTAACTACAGATTTATGTATTACAATAAAAATAACCTCTTTTGGTAGTGGACCAAGATCAAAGGTTCAAATCCTAACAGCGATGACATTGTGAGAATTTTAACATTTCCAATATTGGAGGTTAGTGGTTCATTGTGCGCACCAGTCTATAGAGTTCACTAAATCACCATGATTTACATTCTCTATATAAACGCTTATTATGTAAATAAGAAACTTCGCCTTTTAATATCAATAAATAGGTTAACATAATAATATCGGGGCAATAATCCTTTGTTAAACAAAGGGAAGTAGGGCCCACTTCCTCATCTAAAACAGGTCCAAAAAGTTCATAACTCCCGAACGCTCATCACTAATGATGCTGACCTTAGACAACCTTATATATTCATAATAATTTAACTCTTCTCTAACTATAAAGTCCACCTCGGTGACATCGCTTTACTAATGAAAAATACTTGTCTTTTTTTTTTTTTTTTTAGGTTTTGATGAGTCAGTAGTGGGTCCCACAGAACCGAAACCGCCACAGCAATAAGTAGAGCCACTTATCAAATATGCTAACTAACCTATCATTAAAACGTAGCTTTGCTTATCATGTTACCGCTTTTGCTTGCACCACGCGCGGTGGACCGTCTGACGTGGAAGTTCATCTGGTTGACAGAGAGTTTTAAGATAGGTTCTCTGACTGACACGTAAGTAAAAGTGACGTATTAAGAGCTTGCGTGAGATACACGGTGGAGTAATGAGAGTGGGAGTATTAAGCCACACCGCCAAAACATCTCCTTTCTTTGGTATCAAAGCAAGCGGTGTGTGGGGTGTGGGGTTAGATTGCTTACTTGGTGGTTTCTCTCTCTATCTCTTTCTCTTGTTTGTGTTACTAGTATATAAGGGCACCGGTGCTCGAACTGGAAAAACCACAAAAAAAAAGAAAAAACACATCAAAGCGAAGTAGAGGAAGAGAATTTGAAATTGTTTACTGTTGAAGAAAACCATTTCTTCTTCTTTCTGAGAGAGAAGCTGGTGGGTTTTTGAACTAATCTTGAGATTTGTTTTGGATGTGAGAGAGTTGATAAAAGTTATGCATGTGATTGAATTTGAATTTGATTTGATTTGAGAACCATAACGTTGTTTTTGATTTTGATTTTGTAGTGGGAATCTGGATTGGGGGTGTGGAGAGATGAGTTCGTTAAGCAGAGAATTGGTGTTCTTGATTCTTCAGTTTCTTGAAGAGGAGAAGTATAAGGATGCGGCACACAAGTAAGAAAGATCTGTTTTTTTTAATTAATTCCATTTGGAAATGGTGTTTTTGATTCTGATTTCTTTTTGTTTTTTTTGTTGGGATTGATTGAAAAGGTTGGAGAGGGAATCAGGGTTTTACTTCAATTTGAAGTACTTTGAGGATTTGGTGATGAAGGGAGATTGGGAAGAAGTTGAGAAGTACGTATCAGGGTTTACTAAGGTTGATGAGAATCGTTATTCCATGAAGATTTTCTTTGAGATCCGCAAGCAGAAGTACCTTGAAGCCCTTGACAAGTACCCTTTCCTCTTCTTTTAATCAAGAAACCAATTCTTTTAATTTCTTGATTTCCTTTTTTATAGTAAGATGAATTGAATTTCATTTCTTTTGCAGGCATGAATTTGCAAAGGCAGTCGAGATTCTCCGAAAGGATTTGAAATTGTTTGCAAGTTTCAATGAGGAATTGTTTAAGGAGATTGCTCTCCTTTTGACATTGCAAGATTTTAGGTATAATAAAACACAACTTTTGGGTTTAATAACATGATAAAAGTGATAGATCTATCTTTTTGTTTAGGCTCAACTAGTTTTTTTTTCTAGATCTAAATTTTCTCTTGCAAAAGATTTTATCTTTTACAAATTTTAAGAAAAAAAAGATTATCTTGAGTGTGAAATGATTGATACGATGTGGGTAAGGCTTCCATATAGGCAACATTACCAAAAATGTAGAAACTAGGGGTTTGTTATGTAATACTCCGTTTTATATTAACTTGTTGAGGGATCTAAATTAAAAAAAAAATTTTAATTTAAAAAATAATGTTAATAAAATTTTTTTTTTTATAATTGTGTAATTTTAATAAGATCTGGGTATATAAAGAAAAGTATTAATTAATGTTTTTTTTTAAAAAAAACATATAATCTAAGTGAAGTATTTAATTCTTATTTCAAGTTTTGACATGGGAAGTCCTCTCACGAGTTGTTTAATATGGTACATTAATGGGAGTTTATTTCTTTTATATATATGGTTATGCTACTAAAAACTTGAAAGATTACATATTTATGACAAATTTATCTAGAAAAAACTCACTTGAAAGATTATGCCAAATTGGCTAATAAACAACATAATTTTTAATGTCATTATCTGCCTTTTGACATAATTAATTTGATCAACTTATGAATGTCAAGGGATAATGAACAACTATCCAAGTATGGCGATGTGAAGGCAGCTAGGGCTATAATGCTGATTGAGCTCAAGAAATTAATCGAGGCGAATCCAACATTTCGTGATAAGCTTCAGCTTCCAAGCTTGAAGACTGCAAGATTGCGCACTCTGATTAACCAGAGGTATTAATCTTTTAGAAGCTTAAAGAATATTGAATTTGTTTTTGTTAACTTCATATTTTTAAATTTGGTGTGTGCAGTTTGAATTGGCAGCATCAACTCTGCAAGAATCCAAAGCCTAATCCTGACATCAGAACCCTCTTTGTGGATCATACCTGTGGGCAATCCAGTGGTGGTCCTAGGGTAGCTTCCCCTGTTACTAATCCATTACTAGCGCCTGTGCCTAAAGTTGGAGCCTTTACTTCAATTGGTGGTCATGGTGTAAGCTTTCATCAATTGATATCATATGGGGTTGTCCTTTATTTTTAGTTTCCATTCATGTGTTTCGCTTATTTCCATTTTGTCTGTCCATTTTTGATAGTCATTCCAGCCGGGGTCTACATCCGCCGGTGCAACCGTATCTCTTGGTGGAGGATGGATAGCTCCTGCTGCTTCTGCCAATCCAACTTCTGTGCCGAACCAGTCTGCTTCTAGTTCTGCACTGCCAATCAGTCTGGCTCTTCCTACCAATGCACGTAAGTTTCTCTTTTAAAATGATAATTTTTGCCATATTTCTTGATTTTATGTATTAGTTCAATAGTCTAATCACCGAGTTAGTGTTATTGAAACTCGAACTCAGCTCGACTCAACAGCAGCTTTCCAAAAATATTCAGATGAAGAGTTGAAAAAGGACTAATTCGTTACTTTTGGCTGCATGAACATGTTTTACCGAATTATGATTTTTTCCCCCTTCTCATATGCATGACAGTGTCCACACTGAAGCGACCCAGGTCTCCTGGTTCTGCAATGGAGTATCAAATTGCAGACTCAGATAATATGTTGAGGAGAACAAGAACTTTTGGGATCACGGAGGAGGTACTTGCATGAAAATCTTTGTCTCTCTTAGTAATCAAGTGTTCCTCAAACGTTAAATATTGATATGCTGTGATGTTGTTCTTGATGATTAAACCCTTTGAACTTCTGCAGGCGAACAATCTCCCCATAAACATATTGCCCATCTCTTATTCTGGTCAGAGCAGCCAGATTTCGGTATATGATTTCCCTAAGAATGTTATCGTAAATCTAAATCAGGGATCTGCTATTAAGAGCATGGATTTCCATCCTTCCCAGATGAGTTTGCTTCTTGGTGAGCTCCTACTTCCTTAAAAGTTATTGTTACATAAGAGAATTTTGGCCTCCCTAGGTTAAGCTTCAAGCTTCACCACTATCTATGGTGATACTTTTTTTTTTCTTCCTAATATTATGTGTATTTTTAATGTAAAGTTGGTACAAACACTGGTGATGTTGCTATATGGGAGGTGGGAAGCAGGGAAATGGTTGCTCAGCAAAACTTCAAGGTTTGGGACATTAGTTCATGTTCCATACCTTTGCAGGTATATGATGTTCTAACATTCTGGAATATATATATATACTTCATTTAGATGGTTCCTTAATGCAGATGTTGTTTTGTTTTCACTAATAAAATAGGAACTTATTATTCTGCTTTGTCTTGAACAGGCTGCTCTTGCAAATGAGTACACCGCATCAATCAATCGTGTGAAATGGAGTCCAGATGGAAACCTTATTGGTAAGCACATTATCCAAATACAATAGCCTATTTTACCCTCCAAGTTTTTTACTTCCAAAGTGAAATCCGGCAAAAAATGGTCATATGTCAATGATTGAATATGCAAAACGCAAAAAGGTTGAGGATGACATATGACAGGTGACAGAGACTGAATAGGTGAAACGTAAAAAGATTGAGGATTATTGATTCTAAAATTAAAGTTTAAAGATTGAATTGAGAAAACGTAGAAATGTAGAGAGTAAAATAGGCTAATTTCCTCTAATTTCTTTGGGACAATTGTGTAAAAAAATGAACTTGTGATTATCTTGCTCAAGATTCAATGTAAATGTTGTATGTGTTTGTTGTAGGGGTGGCATATTCCAAGCACATTGTTCACTTGTACTCCTATCATGGTGTGAATGATTTGAGAAACCATCTTGAGGTTTGTTTTGAAGTTAATTTATTCAACCATATATCCATTTCTCATATGTCAAAATGTTATCTTTTTCCTTTAATTTGTACAACTAAAATGAGGATCATGACATGATACTTTTTGTTGCATTGACCCTTTCTTTCTCTAGATTGATGCCCATCTTGGCAATGTGACTGACCTTGCTTTCGCTACCCCAAACAAGAAGTTAGGCGTGATAACATGTGGAGAGGACAAGACAATTAAGGTTTTGTTTGCATTATTATTAACTAAATGTATAAGGTTGTATGTATAAATTCATAGTGCACCTAGTTAAGGATCATGCCTGTGCAGGTTTGGGATACTGCTAATGGTACCAAGCTCTTCACTTTTGAGGGTCATGAGGCAGCTATACACTCTATATGCCCTCATCAGAAAGCAAATATACAGGTACTTGTTTCTTTTCAGCCGTTTTTATTATCCAATAATAGTACTTTTTTCGCTACAAACACATTATTTTGGGATGATTCAGAAATCTTTTATCTCTTTTTGTTTCAGTTTTTATTTTCAACCGCGACTGATGGAAAGATTAAAGCCTGGTTATACGACAACATGGGTTCAAGAGTCGAATATAATGCACCGGGTAATGCTTGCACAACTCTAGCCTATAGTTCTGATGCAACAAGGTAAAATTCAATCCATTCTTATAACCAATAAATAGTAGCCCTTTTTTTTTCTTTTTGAATGCCTAAATGTTCCCTTCCCTTTTTTGGATCAGGCTTTTCTCATGCGGTACAAATAAAGAAGGTGAATCATTCCTTGTAGAATGGAATGAATGTGAAGGGGCTGTGAAGCGCTCATATGTTGGTCTTGGTAAATGTTCAGCTGGCCAGGTGGTTCATTTTGACACTATAAAGAGGTTTTTGGTTGTTGGTGATGAGTCTGCTGTAAAAGTTTGGGACATGGATGATGCAAATATTTCAAGAACTATTGATGCAGAGGGTGGGTTACCGGTAAGAGCCATATCTTAAATCTCATTTCTCCATCACACACAATCCAGTAACAGAAAACCCTGAAAAAACTAAATCCTGCAGAGCTGTGTTAAGGAAATAATCGTTGTTTAATTAATGCTGTGCAGGCTTCTCCTTGCATTCGGTTTAATAAGGAAGGAAGTCTGTTAGCTGTATCAACTAGTGACAATGGGATTAAAATTCTAGCCAATTCTGATGGTGTGCGGATGATCCGTATCATTGAAAGTCGTTTTTCTCGAATTGAATCAAGCAGTGCTGCTGGAAAGGCTCCTGTGATTGCCACACTTGGTGCTTCAACTTCAAATGCTGCTGCTGGAGCTGGACCAAGCACTAGTAACGCTGTTGCTGATAGAAATGCTTCTGTCACTCCTATTATTGTACTCGTAAGTATAGATAACACCACCGGAAAACCCTGTTATAATAGACCATGTAACGTGTACTAAGTCACCTCACCTCCTGATGTTACGTTGATTATGTCCTCTTCCGCTAGATCACATGGTCCATCCTCCCCGAAAAAAGAAAACCCTATATATGTTTGTGTTTATTTTGCAGACTGGATCAGATAGCCAAAGTTTGCCTGCTGAAGGGAAAGATAAAAGTGTGGAGGAGTTAGAGAAGCCGAAGATTTGGAAGTTGACTGAATTGACTGAACCAAGTCAGATGCGTACAATAAGACTTTCTGATAGTTCATTGACAGTGAGTGTATGTATCTATCTATCTATCTGCTTTTACTTATTGAAAGAACTCTTGTGACATTCATTATATATCTTAATTGCATTTAGGAATATGAAACCTTTTTTGCATGCCAGTTGAATACATATATATATATATATATCCAAATTGACAACTTAGCAACAAGATTTTATTATTAGTTTTTGCTTTAATTAGGTTTTGTGTTTTAATTCATTACCTTTTGCATTTTGGCTTTGTCTTATATACTAATTCTTGCATGCAACTCAAACACCCCTATTCGTTTTAGATCCATAATTAATTAACCGAATTAAATTTTGTATTTTGAATCAATTTTTTGGTTTTTCAGTGTTGAAAATGTATAAATATTTAATTCATTTTCAATTTTCATATTTACAAAATCGAAATATCAAAAATGTCATTTGAATTTAATTTTAACATTTTATGACCTTAATGCTTTTAAATTTTGTGAGATTCTTAAAAACTCGTTATTTTCAAATATAAAGTTAAAGTTTGCTTCAATTTTTTTTGATTATGTATAAATTTTATCGTGTTTTACCCAAAATTTCAGTTTAAATCAAAACCAAATCGAATTAAATCGAAAAAAAATTGGTTTATAGCTTAAATATGATGTGATTGGATGTTCTTTAGCTTAGTTTTCTGCGTGGTGTCATCAGTTATAGCATCTAATGCTCTTATATTTCCTCTCCTCAGATCATTAGGTTAATGTATACCAATTCTGGAAATTCCATTCTAGCATTAGCAGAAAATGCAGTACACAAACTCTGGAAGTGGCAAAGGGTTGAAGGAAAGGTGACGGGAAAGGTACTCATCAATGTCTTGTTTTCATGAATTATTTAAAAAAAAAAAAAAAAAACCTTCTCCTGTTTTGATGCTTTGAATTGATTTTCTCCACAGGCAACAACTTCAGTAGCACCGCTGCTATGGCAACCTCCCAGTGGAGTCATAATGACGAATGAAACAAGTGCAACAAATGCTGAAAACGCTGCTCCATGCTTTGCACTGTCGAAGAATGATTCTTATGTTATGTCTGCATCTGGAGGAAGAATCTCTCTGTTTAACATGATGTCTTTCAAGGTAATTATTAGCACATGCAATGTAAGATAATGCATGAAAGGCGAGAAATTTCGTTCTTTGGTTATCAAGAAGATTCTCTGATAATATTTTTTCCTTTTGCAGACGATGACAACATTCATGCCGCCACCACCTGCAGCAAGTTTTCTTGCCTTTCATCCTCAGGATAATAATGTCGTTGCTATTGGTATGGATGATTGCACAATACAAATCTACAACGTTCGAGTTGATGAGGTCTCCTCTCTATTGAACTTGATCTAATTCAGAAATTTTTGCATGAATGATGACAAAAGCTTAATTAACATCATTGCCCTCATAATTCACAGGTAAAAGTGAAGCTTAAAGGTCATGAAAAGAGGGTTACTGGTATCGCCTTCTCTAATCTTCTGAGTGTCATGGTATCAACTGGAGATGATGGTCAGGTAAGGTTATTGCTCCTGAATTAAGAGAAAAATCTAATTTTTGATTAGGAATCTTATACTGCTGTTCATTTGAATTTCAGATTTGTGTTTGGGGCACACATGCTTGGGAGAAAAAGGCTAACAAGTCCCTGCAAATTCCATCTGATTATGTGCCAAAACCTCATGCACATACCCGTGTTCAGTTTCATCCGGATCAGAAACATGTCATGGTGATTCACGAGACACAAATCGGCATCTATGAGGCATCAAAACTAAGCTGCATCAAACAGGTACGTAGTAGTTATCACATTTTAAACATTACAAAACTCGAATTTTCTCTATCCCTCGCCATCTGATGTACCAAATGTATGTTGTCTGTGGCAGTGGTTTCCATCAAGTGTTGCAATCACAGGTGCTACATATTCATGTGATGGGCAGTCAATATTTGTATGTCTTGATGATGGGAACGTCTGTGTCCTAACTGTTGCTGGCCTCAAAATGAGGTGCCGAATCAATCCCGGAGCTTATTTGCCTGCTAATCCAAGGTAATAATATATTTTGCTTTTGTTGGAATGATATCTAAAGATAAAACAAAAGGAGGCTGCTCTCTAGTGATAGAATTACTCTTTTTAAAACTATTTTTGTCCCACAAATACCTTTTGAAATAAGACGAAGATCTAGTTGAACTCAACACACTCGAGACGAAACCTTTCTAACTATAACACCATACCATATGATCTATATTTTATAAGTATTAGGGGTCAAAGATTCTTTAGTCATTACATAAGGTTACGTTCTTTCATGATAGGTATAAAAAGACACGATTTTTTCTCTTAAACTGACAAACATTATATATATGATTCAATTTACAGTGCAAGGGTGCATCCAACGGTGATAGCTGCTCATCCATCAGAACCAAATCAATTTGCAGTTGGACTAACTGATGGTGCTGTTCAGATGATGGAGCCACTGGAAGGAGTAAGGGAATGGGGGACACCACCACCACCTGAAGAAGCTGATGCAGCATCTACTAGCTAAGCATTGCCTTGCCAATGCCAGCTACTTGTCAACTTAAGCTCTCTATAGTTTTATCATTTGGTTGCATTTTTAGCTGTTATAGGATAGGCTTGCCTTGACATTGGCAGGGTTAGCTAGCTAGCTAGTATAAGGATGATGGATGATAGGCATGGTTTAGTTTTCTTCAGACTTGCAGCAGATTAATTCCTCCATATATGGAGCAGACTTTTATGGGTTATATTTGTTGCCTCTTTGGCAAAACATGTGTTTGAATTTGATCAGTACCAGTAAACTTGCTTTCCATTTTAGCTTATTTTTGCATGGTTTTTTTTTTCTTGAAATTTCTTTTCTTTTCTTTATATGGGAAATGATCATTTATGTTATATCTTCAATATTGTTGTGAACTGGAAATGAATATGGATGCAGCTTTCTTCCCATGAAGAACAGGTATTGGACTAGTAACTGAAGACTCTCCATGGGCAGGTTTTTGCCTTAGATTCCACCATTTTTTTCATAAATTGTTTACCTCTTAGCGTTAGTTGTAAGGCCAATATTATAACAGATAACTTATATATGTGGGCTCTAAATTATCTGTTTATCAGACTTAGTTTAATCAACTGTACTCTTCCGATCTAAGTTATCTTTTTCAAAGTACAGCAAATCAATTTTTAAAACCTTTCATTCTTTTTTAAACCACCTAGCGAGACTACTGACATGCTGCTTTATAAGAAATCTAAAACTAACGGAGACTGGACCAGAAGGAAGAGAGCTCTTGAGAAAACCACCTTCGGAAATGAAAGAATAAAACACCTCTATGAATGCAACCTGAGGAAAAGGAAACATAGTTTACTTTCCGTCGTTTTCATAAAGCGTAGATCCCTCTTTCGTTAATGATGTTTCAGCCGAAAAGACTATTCTGGAGTATTTTCTTCCCCAGCTTTGAGGGAAGTTTTTGATTTGATAGGTAGGGCATGCCCTTTCTCTTTATTGAGCAAGCACGTGTTTTGTTTATTATTTAAAGTATCTCTTAGTCCCCTCCGAATAACAGTCCTGCTTATAATTTTATCACCGCCCTATATAGGCTACTAATAAAGGACTAATATAGTGTTTTCTAAATCGTATCGTGAGTTTATTTAAATAGTGATTCTTGATTCTCTCGTACTAATATGCTAATTATGGGTTATTAAAAGAAAAAATATATTGCTGTGGATAAATATTACTACAAATTAAAGTTCGACAAGGTTCTAAGAACCACGTTGGCAAACAAAGTAAGACACCAATGCATTGTCTACGATTGACACGTGCACACAGCCTCCCGATATTAAAGTTTGGATCTTGGCCCTTTTTTTCCATGGCTTATCTTTGATTTTCTTGCCCAGAAGAAGAAAAAGCTCAAAGAGAAATAAAAAATGCAGATTCAGAGAGAGGAGGAGAAAAAACAGAGGCTTGTGGAGAAGAAGGTAAAGGATGTTATAGTTCAGTATGAAAAGAGAAGACTTGTAGAGGTTCCATACACTGCATCATTGGCTGACACCATGAATGCTTTGATGGCTAACCGGATTGTGGCTGTCCCGGTGGCTGCTCCGCCTGGTCAATGGATCGGAGCCGGTGGGTCAATGATAGTTGAGTCTGATAAACAGACTGGTACCGCTAGGAAGCATTACATAGGTACCCCTTCCAAAAAAAATTTTATATGTATTTCATCATATATATATGTATTGATTTGTTCATTAATATATTTGAAGCTTTGCCTGTGTAGGAATGGTTACCATGTTGGATGTTTTAGCCCATATAGGTGGAGATGGAGATGGAGGTGTTCATGAGGAAATGGAGGATTTTGATAAGAAGATGTCTGTTCCTGTTTCTTCCATTATTGGTCATTGTCTTGAAAGTCTAAGCTTATGGACACTCAATCCTCATACCAAGTATGCCTCTTTTTTCTTTCTATATATCCAATTCAAATAAAACCTTAAAAACTTGTTCTAAGTATGCTTAGATCATATAACAAGTATCCTTATATTTATGTTTTTGTAGCATACTAGATTGTATGGAAGTGTTTAGCAAAGGGATACACAGGGCATTAGTCCCCATAGACAGTCAAGTTGAAAACGTAGCAGGAGTGGAACTAATAGAGTCTGCATCTAGCTATCGTATGCTTACACAAATGGATGTTGTTAAGTTCTTGAAAGGACACGAAAGGGAGTTAAGAGGGATACTTTCTAGGACAGTTAAAGAAGCTGGTGCCCTTACAGATACTGTCTTTGCCATCACTGATAAAGCCAAAGTTATTGATGCCATTAAATGCATGAGAACTTCTTCATTAGTAGCTGTTCCAATTGTTCAATCTTCAAATCATATTCAAGAAGATCACTCTCTTCTTGTTAATGTAAGTTCCCATTTTTCTTCAAGCTAATCTATTCAACATTGAGCCAACAGTCATCGTTATATTAATGATTGGTGCAGGGAAAAGAGAGGAAACTGGTGGGAACATTTTCGGCTACAGATTTGAGATGTTGTCCGATTTCACGCATGAGATCTTGCTTGAATTTGGGGGTAGTTGAGTTTCTAGAGAAACTTTCAAGAACACCATTACATGAAGCATCAGGGCTAAGAAGTTCAGTAAGGGATCCCATTGTTTGCAGTGGTGAATCTCTCATGGGAGAAGCCATTGACAAAGTGGTTACTTACAGTGTTCATCGTGTGTGGATTGTGGATCATCTTGGTTCACTTCATGGGCTTGTTTCTCTCACTGATATTATCAGAGTTATAAGGGTCTGGTTGCTCACTGAGCCTGCCTAGAAGACTCTACTTGTTTAAATTTCATGTATAAATTTCTCCCCTAATGTTTTAGGTTTTTTTAATTTATGAAGGCAAAACTTTTGCAAATTATGGATTTCTAGTGTTTGTGGAATTGTGAATGATGTGAAAAGTTTATAAAATCTTGAGATAGGAAGCTTGAGAGGTGCGTAGCATAGTTAGATCTGGGACTGTAGAATCAATATAAAAGTTTAAAGTGAAAATTTTACGTTTTAGTATAGAAATTTTACTTTCTTTAAGTTATTCTTTGTTCTTTATGCGCACTTGTTTTCAGTCTGTTGTAGTTTGTAGGATCGTTGAATCAGTATGATTTGTATTTTTTATCTGGTCGTCGGACATTCTAGTAGTCATCGGATAGTCTAGTAGAAGTTTTTATTTATGTGTGAGATATTTCGTCTTTTGATACAAGATATTCTAGAATATTTGATTTACTCTTCTTGAGTGCTACGGAAAAAAGTTTTTTGGGTCAATTTGATAAGTGTTACGGGTCAATTTGAGAACCTAATAAAGAGATTTTTCTTTTTAGTACTAATTGACTAACTAATGAAGACAGGAGTTTAGAATTAAGTACAAATCTTTAGGAATTTCTTTTTGTACTTATTTAATATTTATTATTATTAACCAAATTTTAATTTTTAAGAGGTAAATAATATATTATAAAATAGTAATTTAGTGATACAAGCATTCTCTATAAGTGATTTAGTATTCCTAACCACCTTCCTTATTTTATATACCGATAAAATTTGTTTATTTTATGTAAAATTTAGTATTTTCTCTCCTATATTTTATATAGAGATAAAAATTTATTTATTTTATGTAAAAATTAGTATTTTTTCTTTCCTATAAAGATTAAGTTATTATATAGAGATAAAATTTATTTATTTTATGTAAAAATTAGTATTTTTTCTTTCCTATAAAGATTAAGTTATTAAATGAAAAAATAATTCACTTAAAATTATTCTATTTTCTTTTATTTTTTTTACTTGTTACGGTGTGATAATATTTAATAAATTTTTTTTTAATTGTATCCTTTATTAATAACAAAGTTTAATTTTTTTAATATAAAAATTAAGTAAAAATAATAATAAAGGGATAGAAAATTACCAAATCTATTAAGGGCAGAATGTTGATTGGGTTGCCCTTGCCCACAAATGTAGAAATGGGATAGCGTTTATCCCTTTACCCAACATTGTGCTCCCATTTATTAAACGTGACCAAACTACTACTATTTATACATGTTTTATTTCATAATAATAATTAAAAAAAATAATAGATGTTTTCTTATATTAATTTATTCAGATCATCGTAATATTTATTGTTATATGTTTTTGTATAATATTTTTTAAAAAATTATTTTTACTCAGTAAATTTTATTAACGACGGTGGGGCCTTATAGGGAAGGGCTCAGCCCAATAGGGACAGCACACCTTTAGCACACCTTTATCTCGGAGGGCTCCTGCTTTCCTCTGTGTGTCTTCCGCTGTTCTCTTTTCTGTGCTTGGAGGCGTAAGCGCAGCAGTTTTCCACGCTATGTGACTAGCCGACGATGATAGGACTAAAATATTATATTACGAGAGTTATATAAAATATTAGAAAATATATGAACGTAGATTTGATAATAATGCCCAAAGGTATCCCACCTTTATATTGGGAGAAGTTTCAATGGTCTTTATATATATATATAAATGTCACATTATATAAAAAAATTAGTAATTAGAGTTTTTTTTGTTAATTTAGTATTCGAAAATTATCTATTAATTTGAAAAAGAATTGGAGGGTATAAGTCTCTTAAACAAGAGTACAATATTAATATGCAGCATTAAATCACTTTTGGCATGCTAAATAAAAGTATCTAAATGAGAAAATCGTTTAGTTGAATCACACACTTCTTATGAATTAACAATTAGAATTTATTGCACATATTTTATATTCATGTATTTTAATATTATTAATTTATGCGTAATTTATTGAAATGAAATTAAGAATACTATATATATAGGTCTAAAATAAATCCAACGGTTACTTTGACTCTCTAGACGTTACATTACACATGTAAATTACTAGTTAATGCTTGGCTACTTCCATTAACATAGTAGCTTTATCTTAGGGTCATACCTGTCCACCAATCTCACAAGAAAGAGAAACATCAATATATATAGTATATACAGCGTTAAAATTTAGGTTTGAATCTAATTCACTTTAAGAGGTACTTGAAGAGGGGAGGACAATATTAGCGGTGTGGATTCTCAACACATCCCTTTACGTTTAGGACTGAATATCTGGAACATGAAGTTTGCAGGATTGGATATTTTAACGATTGACTTTATACCATATTAAAATTTAGACTTAGACTTAATCCACCCTGACTATTCAATTCTTTATAAAGAGTAATTATTTTTCAAATATTAACCACTTGTTTGAGATTATCAATACATATTATATGATCTCTCCTTCTAAAGTCAAACCACACATAACATGGTGTGTTAATTTGCATTATTCTTCCATTACTTGGTTTTTTCATGAGCTTAGGGTACCTCCAATTTGGTCCAATTTTGTTGAGAATCCCATATCGGCTAATTAAAGAAAATAATTACAACTTATAAAAACTTGAACAGTCCTCCCTTTTGGAGGTACCTTTCGGGGTGAGTTACACCCAAATTAAAAAATTCTAATAAATTTCTTGTGCGCTTTTCATTTTTATTACATTTTAAAAAGCATGTGAAATCATTTTTTTTGGATAATAGTACCAAATGCCAAAAAGTGGTAGTGGAATTAACATAATTCTCCTTATCTAAATTCTTTTGTTATTGAGAGGTATTGGGTTCAAAATATCTCGTTTTGACACAGCATAATATTTTATTTTCTTATATTTAGTTTTATTAGTTGTGTTATAATAAATATTAATCCAATTAATAAGATTTAAAAAAGATAAAAGTATATTTAATAAATAATTGTGTTTTTTGCATTTCTATTTGTACAAATATTCTTTTCAACAAATAACATTTTTAGATCAGAGTTTCTTTCTTCTTTCTCATAAAGTTTCTTAGAAAGATTCTTCGAAACTCATTTTAGATTTGGACCCTTTATCAATTTTTTATTTATTTTATAAAGAGGGTATAAAGGAAAATTAATAAATAAATTGATAGTATATTTTTTACTAATTTTTATATAAAGAAATAAGGAAAGTGGGGAGACTCATAAAGATGACCCATTCCTTGAATTTCCATTCGAAGAAATATATTTATTTATTTTGTAAAAAATTATTGATTTCCAAGAAAGCCCCTCTCACATTTTCTCATTCCATCGCCATTAATCTAGATTAGAAGCACTCATCATCTTCATCCTCTGTTAACAATCTCTCTCTCTCTCTCTCTCTCTCTCTCTCTCTCTCTCTCTATCTATAATTCATTTCTGTACAAGTGGGATCTACAGACTACATTTTTCCACGATTCTCTCCCTCGAACACTCCGTCATTGAAGTCCGAAATTTATATAGCCATCAATTTCTGCCTCATTAAAATGCTGACTTCCAATTTCTTCCTCCTCCACCGTCCCAATGAACCAACAAAAACAAGCCCCCCATCTCCATCTCCGTTCTTCTCTTAGAAAAAAACGTAACTGTTTTTCTTGTGACGGCCTAATTGGAGTTATCCCACAAAAAGAATCAGACTTTCTAAGTTTAGAAGACGAAATGAAGAAGAAATTAATGTCACCTTCTTCATCAGAAAATGGTGGGTTGTTTGAAAATGCTTATTTCTTGAAATGGAAAACAGAGGATGTTTTGGGTTTGGTCAAATACCATCCAATTCCTTGTATTTTTGCTGCTTCACTTTTGTTTTTTATGGGAGTTGAGTATACATTACGAATGGTTCCTTCTTCTTCTCCCCCTTTTGATTTGGGATTTGTTGCTACTCTTCCCCTGCATCGCTTGCTTGCTTCAAGACCAATTCTCAATAGTGTCCTCGCCGGTCTCAATACGGTATGTTTAATTTTATCAGAAGCATTGAACCTCTCATCTTGTATATTAATATGGCAAAAATCAACTCCTAAAAGAAGGCTAATTCAACAAGGTATATATGAATCATTTTCACTATTGATTGATGCAAGTTTTCCATTAGCATGCATTGCCCATTTCAAGAATTGGGCATAAATGTTCACATGAGGCGTAGCTCAAGAATTAGTTTCAATGTCACTGATCAAAAAAGAAAAAAATTAGTTTCAATGTCCAAGATTCGAGCCCTGCAGGCACAATGTGGAGATTTTCGCTCCTTCCCCCAATCGGGCCGGGGAGGGATATCGAGGACGAGAAATTTTCACTTTTACTTCCAAGAATTGGGCATAAAATGAGTTTGTTTTCTAGATCTAAGAACTAATTTCATGTTTACTTTTATATGCTCTGTTTAACTCTGTAACTGGAATTTTTCTTTTATTACGGAAACTGTACTTTGAAGGAAAAAGCTGCAATTTTTTTTTGTTAATTTGGTCTCTTTCTTGTTTTCGGTGGAATCATAATTAATTATATGCATGTTGCTTATACGCTAAGCCTTGATGATGTTCTCAAGAAAGGAAGGGAATTGTTTCTTTTTCTAGAATAGCCCATTTTTCTTATTGTATTTGTTCAAATCAGGTGTTTGTGGGAATGCAAACAGTGTACATTCTGTGGACATGGATGATAGAAGGACGACCAAGAGCTACAATTTCGGCATTGTTCATGTTCACATGCAGAGGAATTCTTGGATATCTAACACAGTTGCCAGTGCCAGAGGTTAATAAATTCTTCTGTCTTCCAGATTTTGACTTTTTCTCCATGGATTTCTCTCTACTTTTGTTATATTTTAATGCTAGTCAAGTTTAGGGGACCATGTGATTGTGACGATCACGATTAAAGAAGATCATCATGCTATTCTCTGATATTGATAACTACACATAATGCTATCTCTATGCTATGCTTCACTGGCATTCCTTCTGTTTGTGGTTCTAGTACATGCCCTTATCTCAAAAATGTCTTGAAATTTAATTCATGGTTAGAATCAAACACAAATTTGACTAGATTTATAAAATGGGATCTCGTCACGCATGGAGATCGCCATACACAGAGGCCTGACAGCTCTCACGACCCCCTTGCATTCCAGAGGTAGCTTCCACCTTTGATGGTGTCCACTTAATTTCCACAAGTGTTCTGGGCCCTTGGGCTTGAGAATGTAAACCCATGGGAGGCCTATAGGCACTTAAACCCATGTTTATATATTATTCAAACACTTCATGCATATCCGATTTGATAAGAGGTATCACACGTCTTATTTTTTAGCATATCCAGGCTTATTGTTCAATTCTTGGATGTGCTAATGCCGTTCTATATGACATTGCAGGATTTCTTGGGTTCAGGGGTGGATTTTCCAGTTGGGAATGTATCATTTTTCCTGTTCTATTCAGGGCATGTTGCTGCATCAGTGATTGCATCTTTAGATATGAAGAGGATGCAAAGATGGGAAATGGCATGGACATTTGACACACTTAACATCTTACAAGTTGTGAGGCTGCTGAGTACCAGAGGTCATTACACAATTGACTTAGCCGTCGGCATTGGTGCCGGCATATTGTTTGATAGTTTGGCTGGAAAATATGTGGAAAGCAAGAAAAAGGAAGTCACAACTACTACCACCAGTCCTACATATGGTGCTTTTTACACGTACGTCAAGTAGAGGAAGAAATCTAAAGAGAGAGAATGGCCAAAGTTGGTTGCTTATGTGTTTGGTCGGTGGGATTTTTGTTCCTTTTTCCATTTTCACACGAGAAGCAGATGAAATCCTGCCCAAACCATTTGCAGGGAAAGTCCCCTCTCTCTCTCTCTCTCTACTTTCCACTCTGGTTTCCCATCAGAATTAATGTAGTTTTATGTACAATGACTGTAAGAATGGAGATTTCTTTTCAATGTAGTACATAGTACTACTTATTTGCGTGGAGACTTTTGAACCTTAAAACTTGTCCTATAAAACAAGAAAACCTGAATTCACACCCTATTGAACTCTGTAATTTTGATGAAATGGTTAAAAAGAAAAAAAAAGGGTATGATAAGTGAGAGAGACGCCATTGCCAACCAACATTGACTCAAACAAGAAGCTAAATCAGTTAAGCTTCTAGAGATTTCAAGACTATGTAATAAATAATTTGCTAGCTTTACTTTGAATGATCTCAGAAAAAGACAATGCCAATATCTGAAATTTCACCTGTACAATAACCTCTTAAGCATATACATTCCTATAAGATATCAAGAGTAATGAATGATGGATCATATGTCACAATTACTCACAGAATAGTGATATAAGTAAGAAGTTCCCTGCATTTGATCTCAATCTAGGATTCTTGACATTAATCCTCAGAATCTGAGTAAGGTGGGCAAGAACCATCGTCATAAGTGGCGTTTGGGTCGAATAAGGGAGAGCTTGGATCTGTGCATCCTGGAACAATATCAAGATTGCATCGATCACCCTGCATTTTTAGCAAAGGCGTTCGTTCCAGACAGTGATTAATCTTTCATTTCAGAGAGAAGAGAATGTACAAGAATTGCCATGATAATGTTCAGAAAAGTTACTTACTCCAGTTGCTGATGGATTGCCAAATATACCACATCTTGTTATAACCGTGCTTGTATCTGGAAAAATTGCTCTTTCACATGCACCTTCTTTACTCAACTCCTCTGCAAGACCCTGTGGAAAATTCATATGAATGATTGATTCATCACCGAACAACTGCAAAATCTCTATTGAAATATATATATATATATATATATAAATACCTCTGTGAAAAACTCGATAGGTTTGTTACGCCAAGCCTTAGGAACTTGAAATTGCAATCTGTAAGGACCATCCCACTCAATTCCATTTGTAAATGAAAAGATCAAGCTGAGAGCTGCAGTGGAACAATAACTAAAAATGAAACAAAACAGAGAAAAAGCAGAGGATATTCTGATTACGCTGATGATAATTCGTTATTACCATGCTTAGGGACACATATCTGGATTGTATATATCGGTGGATCAGCTGCACCACGAATTTTCTGAAGCATTGCCCTAGGCTCACCACCGCACATTATTGGCTGATTGAAGCCTCCTATAACACGAAAGGCTCAACAAAGTCATTGATGAATTGTATAACTCTCATAAAGTTCTCGAATGGAAGTAGTAAATCGAACAGTTAGAAAAAAAAGTACCATTGAAAGCGATTCCAAAATTTTCATTGGGAACCATGTTGTTTGCTGCTGGATTATAGAAAAGCTTCAGCTTTTCTCCCTGCCAAAATTCGGGAATGCATGATCAAATAATTGTTCAACTAAGATAAGGTCATCAGAACTCAAGAAACCATTTGCAATGCCATACAGAAGTGGGCGGAAGACCATTTGTAGTTTTCCAGTAAATTGGAGCTCTTCCAAGGTCGAATTCAGCCCACGTGGAGAGTTTGTATCTGTAATAGTTATAAGTTTAGCAGTTGAGTTTTGGGACTATGGAGGAAATCAATTGATAAAAGTATGGATGTATTTGGATTGGGTTCCATAACAGATCAATTGTTGTAAAGAAGCTTAGACAGTCTGCCCTCGAAGAACAACTTGATGTATTGCAGAGATGTAAAGAAGGTATAGCTAACAAAAAGGACTCACTCTTTAACTTCCTCGACCGGGGATGCTACAGCAGGAGCCACAGCTGCTGCTGCTGCAACAGTTCTATGAATCTTAACTAAATTCCGCCTGATAGGATGATATCTTCGTAAAGAGGCTCCCATAAAGTTGGAAACTGCATACAAAGTTGAATGTCAATAAGGGAAATCATTTTTGAACCCCCCAACTTCTCTCTCTTTTGTTCCTCTATGTTAATTCTCAATATTTTTTTTGACATCAAAAGTTGGAGAAAATGCATTACATATTCCCTACCACGATTACAAATGAGAACCATGATTCATGGTTGTGCAGATTTGTCCATATAGATGCCATAACGAAACAGTTAAGCATGATTGCAGGCTACATACTAAGCTGACAATTTTTAAAAAATATCATTTCTTGAGCATCCAGAAGCATCAAAATCCCTCTTAATTAACAAAATTTGAAACTCTTAAGCCCAAAAGACTTCTACTTTACTGAAAAATGAATTTGTCAACAGATTCAAGTCTCTTAAGTCACTCAAAACAAATATCAAGTGATTGCAAGCCTTAAAAGACAAGCAAAGATTCCTTGATATAGACAGAAAGGAAGGTCTGTTAAGTGTATTCTTGAATGACTAATCTCTGGGAAATTAATCAAATTCAATCAATCAAGATCAGCAAATTGCAATAGCTCACCATATGTACTTGCAATGGAGACATTAGCATTACTACTTGAAGCAGAAGGAGCTGCAGCAGATACAAGTTGCTGGGAAGAAACAAAGATTGAAGAACTTGTTGTTGCTGCTGCCGCTGTTCCTGCTGCTGCCACCACCGCCATTTGCTAAGAGTAGGACAGGAAAATTTGAGATACAGAGAAGCACGCAGTAGATAAAAGGATATCTAGCCCTTAAAAAGGAACCACACAACCCATTTGAGTGTGAGTTCATAAATATCTCTTCATACTAACAAACAAAAAGCCACAATCAACGCCAAGATTTTTCTAATTTCTATACTTGGGTGTGAACCTAAGAAATATCTTCTATTGTATTATCTACCCTATTGAAACCTCTCACTATCCCCACAAGTCTCAAATTTCCCTCATCACAAAAAAGGAAAAACCCCACCGTCTTATCCCACCTTTGCCACGTCTGTTGGCTTTCCCCTTATTGCTTAGGGTTTGACCACAGAAGCTCCACTATATTTCTTCACAACCCCACCACCTTATATAGGCCAAGAAACCCATAACAAGTTAACCATAGCCAAGAAATATGGCTTTGGTAACAACTCCAGCTCCCCGAGCCAAAGCCCTCTGTTTTACACCTCTTCAATGCTCAAATCACCGGCCGGCCCAAATTGTTTCCCGTAATCACAACGCCAAGAATGGTGAATCATTACATCATGCCACCAAATTTATTCTTCAAAGTTACAGGGAATATGGGTTCAAAGAGAAAAACATAAACGGAAACAGAGTAGTACCAATTGTTAATGCAGCCTCTGCCTCAGTACCAGTACCTGAAGAGAAAAAAGACTCAAGCTTTGGGAGAATTCTGCTATCAGATGTGGTGGTCACGAGGAAAAGGAATGTGTATTGGGGTAGAAAATGGAATTCTATGGATGTGGGCACGGTTGGAGTAGTAGTGGCTATGCATTTGTTGTGTCTTTTTGCTCCATTCACATTCAATTGGGGTGCCTTTTGGGTTGCTGTTGGATTATATTTGATCACAGGGCTTCTTGGAATCACTCTTTCTTTTCACAGAAACCTTTCTCACAGGAGTTTCAAGATTCCCAAATGGCTTGAGTACTTCTTTGCCTATTGTGGTGTTCTAGCTCTTCAGGTAAAGTTTCTTTCTGGATGCAAAAACAAAACCCCTCTTGGAAACTTCACAATTCAATCAAATAAACAAAGAAAATGTAATGTATTTATGATACTTGAATACAGGGGAGTCCAATTGACTGGGTTAGTACCCATAGATACCATCACCAATTCTGTGACTCTGAAAGAGATCCACACAGTCCCACAGGAGGATTCTGGTTTAGTCACATGAGTTGGATGTTTGATACCAAATCAATTACAGAGCGGGTAATATACATAACTTTGGGTTTTTCTAATTCTTCTTGTTTCTTGAATCTTTTCTTCTTGAACATTCTGAATTTTCATGCCACTTGTTTGCAATGGGCAGTGTGGAGAGCCAAACAATGTTGGGGATTTGGAGAAACAGCCATATTATAAATTTCTAAAGAACACTTACATAATTCATCCCATTGCAGTTGGTGCTCTTTTGTATGCAATCGGAGGATTTCCTTTCATTGTTTGGGGAATGGTAAGTTTTTGGTGGACAGCTGCGGCTGAACTTTCTTCCACCATGGCGTAGTTTCTATATTTAGGATTCATAACATTTGATTCTTGATTGAGTTTAATGGACTGGACTGTGTATAAAAATGGATGGGCCAAAGCTAACATGGGTTTCAGATTCTTGTTTCTTTTGAAATTAAAACAACTTGTGGACCATTTTCATTCCTTACAATTCTCCTCCTGCTCATGATGTGGACATCAGAGTTTTTGGGGGGTCCAAAGCATCAAATGAAATTTGCAAAATAAACAACCCACTATGGCCCTTTAAACATAGAGCTTTATCTTCCTTATAACTTGAAAGGTCAAAATGTGAGTAGTTCAGTGCTTGACGTCTGAGTAAAAGTGAGAGTATATGAGATTGTGTACTCTTAAATATTGAGTACGTTTAGAGATGTAAAAAATTCAACTTCTATATTACAAGACATGTAGGCGGTTTAGCCAGTGAAACCCGGATAATCTCTTAGACTTGGAGCTCACAAATGCGCTGTTTGAGTAACCTCAGTATACGATGTGGGAGTCCTATTAGACCTAAGCGTCACGCCCTGCTTGCAAAACATGAGGTTCTTCCACATTTTAGACAAGCCCACAAAGTTCTAGAATGTTTCAGAAGGTTCTACTATGATCTAGACTTGTCTAGAGGACCCTAGAAGAGCTTGGAAGACTCTAGGAGTCTCTAGAACCATAAAGAAAGCATTATGTAGACTAGTGTAGAATTCTCTATAACCCTCCATAGCTAGATCTTTATGTAGAATATTCTATAATGATATAAGGCAACTGTTGGATCGTTGCCACATGTAATAATCTTAGCCATTCATTGAGGAGGTGCTTGCCTATAAATAGGCTCACCCTCTTCATTTGTAAACACACCAGAACTTAGAGTTCTAAGACTTGTAAGCTTTTTCCAAGCAATATAAGCTTTCTTTTATAAACACCAACTCTTGCCTACTACAACTTTCTAAGGTTTTCATCTCATGTAGTGATTGTGCACTCGTACAAGGATATTGAGTAGAAGGTTGATGTATGAAACCCTCTCTTTCAAAATAGTTAGAATCTTTCCTACTTTATTAAAAACTCTCGACCTAAATAACTTGATTATGCATATATAATTTGTGAAATGCAGGGAGTTAGAATTGTATGGGTGTACCACATCACTTGGTTTGTGAATTCAGCTTGCCATGTATGGGGAAAACAGGCCTGGAATACTGGTGACTTATCCAAGAATAACTGGTATATATAAATATATATATCTTCAAATCAAATTCTTTTTTTTTCAGTTTTTATAAATTCTGCTGTTTTTTCCTGTGATCTTTATTATCGAAAAGTTGATTTTTTTTTCCTCAGGTGGGTTGCAGTTCTTGCATTTGGAGAAGGATGGCATAATAATCACCATGCATTTGAATACTCAGCTAGACATGGTTTAGAATGGTGGCAAATTGACATGACTTGGTATTTTGTTAAGTTTCTTCAAATTCTTGGTTTAGCCACTGATGTTAAGTTGCCAACTGCTGCTCATAAACAAAGAATGGCTTTCCACACATGATTTTTTTTTTTCAACTTTTTTTTTGAATTTTTATAGTTATAGAGCAGTAAAAGACATTCTTCTTCTTTTTTTTTCCCTTCAAATATAATGTTACCGATAATCCTAGGGTTTGATCAAAGTATATATATATATAGCATTTCAATTACATTAAAAGGCTTTTGGCATCTACTATTGTTCATTTTTGAGCTTTTTATGTACATCATGAATCTTTCGAGTACTACATGAAATCGTAAGTTCTTAAGCAGTAGTTGCCGGCGAAGGGATTCAGTCAAAGGAAGTGTACTCCTGTGCACCAATCGAAAATGATAAAATCAATTACTGTTAGATCAAAGGGTGTTCAACATTCAGATACTGCAACTTTTTAAAACAACTTGTGGAATTTAATATCGTGTATCCATAGTGATTCAATAGCCCCCACCTCGTCGATAATAGAATCTATCATTTACGAGCATTTTAAAAAGTAGTATTGAAATTATTTAAATTCTTCCCAAATCTAACAGGTGTATATATATATATATATACCACAATCCACAAAACCATCAAAATTCAAAACTTTCTCCATGAGTTTCTATACTCTTCCCTCAATCAATGTCTTATTTTTCACTTTTTTTTACTTCATGGGCATCTTTAATATTTATTATTTTTAAAATTATATTAATAAAATATAACAAGAGCTGGAGTAGCTCAGCTGGTTAGAGCGTATGGCTGTTAACCATAAGGTCGAAGGTTCGATCCCTTCCTCTAGCGCTAACGCCGCTTTTTTTTTGTCTTTATTTTGTCTCTACAAATTGGGCCCAACTGCCTAATAATAATGGGCCACAGCTCATAAACCTCGGAATGGGTCCACGTTTTATGTGGGCCCACAAGCCCAAAATAGTCAATGTTTAAGTCATTTTTTATTTTCTTTTTTTTTCCCCCCCTAAAGCCTACCATGAAAAAGTTGTCTTTTTCTTTTTCTCTTTATATATTAAAAAAAGAGAATGTTGTTCGAATTTATAATTTCTGGACTAATAAAAAGTGTTTTTATCATTGAACATATTGTCACAAAACTCTTAAAACTTAAAAGACATATTTGTCCCGAAACGCATCCGAAGTACTTTTTCGACGATGCCGTTGCGTTCATCTTTACGAGAACCATCAAAACGAGTGGTCATACACGTGAAACGGACATTCGATCGCAAAGTTATTCATATTTCAAGTTTTCCAAATACCTACAAAAATTCTTTCTTCCTTAAAAAAAAACTCGGATCGCCTGGGCCGGCTACCCGGATGTATGCTGGTTGTCCATCTGGGCGATTCGCCCATGTTCGGATTGTCCAGACGGGCGATCCGAAGCCCAGTTTTGAAAAAAAAAATTTCAACTTTTCTTACATCTAAATTGATATTTTCTTCTACAAATTTTTCATAATGATCTATATCTACCTCCAATTCAAGTTCAATGTTAAAGATTTTAGTTTTATAGTGGAGAAGGAATAGAGAGAAACTGTGTAGAGAGAGAAAAAATAATAATTTTTTTGGCTATACATTCATATTCCTGAGTTAGATTTATCAGTCCCAACTCCTAAAACTTAAAAGACATTTTCAAGAAAATTATTTATGAATAATAATTCGAAAAAATTTAACTACTCAATTATAAATAAATGTAACTACTTAATTATAAATATTGTATAATATTTTGGTTAATATAAATTCTTTTGAATTTATATTTGTGATTAATAGTATTATTTTTTCAAAAATTAAATATTGAATTCCCAATTACGGAAAAAGAAAATCTAAAGAAGGGTGATGTATTTTATAAGCAAGCATATAGGCCGAATATATATTAAAATTTTTTCAAATATGAAGAGAAAATAAATTAAAAATATAAGGAGTTTTATAATTTTTAATAAATATTTATTAAATATTTTATATATTTATTTTTTTATTAATTTATTTAATTCTCACTATTTTTTTCTTTCCTCTTTGTTTTGAAAGGTAAAATGATATTTTATATTATTTTCAAAATTCTAAAATCTTTATAAGGGCAAACATTCCATAACATAGGGTTGATTACTTGACATACATTTCAGAGTCGGACAAAAAAGGGCAGATCATTTCGTGTTTTTCCCGACATTTAGAATTTCAAAGCCATAAACAAAAAGAAAACCATAATCAAATTAAGAAAACAAGACCAAAAATATTGTTTAATTAATTATGAGTAGTATTTTTTAAATTATATTGGGTGGCATGAGTGAACTGAGGGGAAGTAGTGACCTTGAAATGTGAGGAATTTTAGGGTTCTTCTCCCAAAGAAAGGCCTTTGCAAAATGTCAATTCCAAGCGTGCTTTATTTTTTAAACAAAAAATTTAATCTATCTATCTATCTATGCTTTTCTTTTTTTTTTCAAGTGAAAAAAAAGTTTTATTTGACACCAAAATTAGAGAAGGGAAAGAATAATTAAAAATATAAGTCAATAATGTAAAATATTTATTGTAAATAACCCATAAATACTTCTTATAATATACTTCTTATAAAAGCAATTTTTTTTTCTTATCGAAACTTCTGAAAATGAAAAAAAATAAGAATATTATAAATTCGATATGATATTTTCAATTTTAACAATATTAATACAACATAAATGTCTTTATTGTGTAAAACGTATTTTCATATCTTAATACACATTGTTCATAATATATATATTAACTCACACTAAAATTTTTAAAAAATATCAAATATTTTATTGAAATGTAAATATCTATATATAAGAATAAAAATAGCTATAAAACAACTACTTTATACCGATTTCGCTGCTATCGGAAAAGTGGAACTACTTTCCTCTCAGTGGGTTCACGGGATGGCCGGTCACGGACGATTAACCCCGCTAGGACACTTTGAGCTTCCAACGACAGTATGGCAAATCAACCGCTTGTGGGAGGTAGTCAATGAGAAAGGGAAAGAAATCCCCTCAAAGATGAGTACTAGCTTTGCCCGGCCGCGAGGAATCAAGAGATCTTTGATCCTTGTGCCAGTCTTTTCAGAGAAGTGAAAACACACTTATTAAGATTCTTTAGCTAGGCTGAGAAGCCGATTCCCGTCTATCTTCCCTGACCTGACATCATGTTTCATGCTTTCTGGACTCTTTCAGGGATTTTTTAAAAATCAAAATAAAAGAAAGTACGATATATAAAAATTAATTCAGCATAATATACGTAATATATTTATAGTATAATAGTTAAATATTTTTTAAAATAAACTCTGGAATGGAAACACAAGTTAGAAAAGTCATTCCATTCCGGTGCACCAAACATTGTGTAGCTTAAAATAAGTTAAAAATAATATTTTTTAAATAATAGTAATAAGGGACATTATGATGATCAAACACAAAAAAAGGCCAATAATTTTAAAACTAATAATTGCTTCTATTATGAATACTTTTAATATAGTTACTATAATTAAGTAGTAATTTGGTTCCTAATTAGAGGGTGCTTACGTCAATATGAAGCATGCTTTGGTAGTGTTAGTAACTCGAGGTTTTTATTTAATTACGTAATAATTAATTAATTAATTAAACAAAAAGCTATTAATTTTAAATTATTCACCCCAAAAATAGTAGTAAAATAAAAAAGTTAAACCCCATCTTCTTCCTCACTGTGAGTTGCAGTAACTTTCTGCACACTTTGTTGCTGCTACTAGGAAACAACCCCCTTCCATGCGTAAAATGGGCTGCATTTCTTTCTGGTTTTTTTGTCCCTGCATGCTTCATTTTACCATTTTTTTAACCTTTGGTGGAACCTTGATCAAACATTTTTATACGGACAAGAGCCATGTAGTCTAATGGCTTGACCTCCCGATCTTCCACATGACATGCCAAGTGAGAAGTTTTGAGTTTTAGTCATTTATGAAGTAGTTTAATGTGGCATATGTCGACCAGTACTACTATTTGGGGGTCTTGTGTCCTTCGACCCGTTCGAATTAGTAGAAAGAAACAATACCATTTTGAGCATATTAAGCTATTGTTATCCAGTGGCGGAACTAGGTGGGGGTTCGGGTAAGCTCGAGTCCCCCGGCAAATTGAGAAACTTTAAAATTTTTTAACTTTTATTTTCAAGCCCTCCATTTTGTTTTTTTAATAGAGCCCCAGAACATTGGTTGGGCTGCTGATTTTTTTTTTTAAAAAATTTCCTGTAAGTGATGGGTGATCACTCCTCATTGGTATGGGCTATTACCTATTTTTTTGCTATTTTATTTGTAAATTTGAAATTGTTTGAATGCGTTTTGTACTTGGAATGCATCTATTTTATAGATGAAATTCCAACAAAATTTTTAATGTTCTGGTTCCGCCATCTCCTACTCTCTATATGCTCCTCCTTTTTAGCCAAAGCTCAAAACCTCCTCCGGTGTGTGGCAAGAAGTGCGTAGTCCAATGACTTATCCTTTTTCACTTAAAATCCTTCACATGACATGCCAAATAAGATATTTTAAATTTGAGACATTCATAAAGTAATTTAATGTCACGTCTGTCAACCAATGCTACTATTTGACTATTTTGTGCCCTCCGAAATCACTTTTTTATCCCATTTTGAGCAAGCCACTGTTATCCTAATGACATTTCTCTCTCTCTCTATATGGTCCTCCTTTTTAGCCAAAGCTCAAAACCTCCTCAGGTGGGTGGCAAGAGGTGTGTAGTCCAATGACCTGTCATTTTTCACTTAGAATCCTCCATATGGTATGCCAAATGAGAGTTCTTAAATTTGAGTCATTCAAAAAGTAATTTAATATCGAATATGTCAACCAATGCTACTATTTGACGATTTTGTGCTCTCCGAAATCACTTTTTTATCCCATTTTGAGCAAGCCACTGTTATCCTAATGACATTTCTGTTTCTCTATATGGTCCTCCTTTTTGGCCAAAGCTCAAAAACTCCTCTTGAGTGGCTCCTTTTCTTGAAAGGTCTAATCATTTCTCCACGGGGACTCTATTCCTTGAGAAGCACTGCTGCTGCTGCTGCCAGGAGGAGGAGGCTGGCAAGAACAAATTGGCAGTGGATGTGTAAGAAGATGTCACTAAACCATGTTTACCGGGGGAGTTTCAAATTCAATCCCCATTCCTTGGCTCAAACTTCAAGGCTATACAATGCTCTTTGTCTTTATTATAAACCAGTTCGATTTATAAGTAGAGACATAAAAAATTTATGGTCTCGATATATAAATAAGTATATATATATTTTTTAATTGTGTTAATAAGTATAACAAATTATTTTTATTAACAACGAGAATTTTGAGATATTAATACGGATTATATTCTTATGAAAAAATTACTATAATTGACTACGATATTCTATTCATAAATTTTATTTTTTAGCTGATTCTATTTATAAACAATTTATATGTTGTTTATTTTGATAAATTAAAATTTAGTTGACGAATTTTAAGTATTTTTATCACGCTAAAATTATGTGAGGCCAAAAGAAAAGATATTTTTCTCCCACTCCTAAGTAAACTTTTTTTAAGAAAATCACTCATTTCCCTTATTTTTCAATACTATTATAGGGAAAAGAACAAAAAGATAGTATTTCCGATCATAAATATATGAGTTTTAGACTTTATGCACAGATTAAGAATCTTAAAAATAAGACAATTTTGAAACTACAATATTCTTTCTACTCCTAAATAAATAGAAATATGAGTAAAGATAAAAAATATTCAATAAATACTTATTCAAAATTGTAAAAACTTCTCATATTTTTTATTATTTTCAAAAGTTTAAAACTCTGTGTATTTTTTACCGAATATAATACTCTTTTTTTATACCCTCTTGTGATTTTAGGTGATAAAAATAATTGAATTTCCCCATAAATTTTTATATTGGTCAATTATAGTAACTTTTTCCCTTACATATATTTAAAACTTCTTGATGGCCATTTTAAGGTGAAAAGGTGGAAATTATAGTGGTGAGAGAGAGTGAAAAAAAAGTGAAGAGAAAAGGGAAAGTGAAAGGAGAGGAATGAGGTTTTGGCAGTATGTAGCAAAAGGGGATGTGTGCGTGTTGTTTACCTAAAGAAATTCTTATTCACGTGAATGTAACTCAGTTGGTTTTAGAACTACAAAATTTCAAAAGTCTAAGAGTTAGAAGGTGGAAATGCTGTTCATAGATCAAATTATTTCGTGAATTGGATTTCGCTGGTGTTTAGATTTGTATTTGGCGACAATAGATTCTTCATCCGCCGTCTCCTCGCGAAAAGGAGCCGAGCCGGAGTCATGGAGTAGCCATTACTTAAACTAGTTCGATCAAAGAGTGCACCTGACTAAGCCGCATCTTCGCTAAGTAGCTGAACCAAAAAGAAGACCGAGAATTTTATTTGTGGAAATGATCCACTCCCCCTCCTCCATAAGAGCTACGACGAACTTCTAAATTGGACATGTCAGCTGTGTCAATTGTTCCTTCTGGCGAATTACGGCTGTGATCAAATCATGATAGTAATAGTGTGAAAATTTCAACCTCTCTAATGTGTTGATTTTTTTTATTCTCTTAGGACCTAAAACTTTTAGTAATAATAAGTATTAAAGAAATTGTTTATGAGTGAGCTGGCATTCACCGGTGGCAGGGATTTGTCGGGGGAGGAGAAGGAGATTAGTGCGCCGCCGCCCGCACTTGGCAGCAAAAGTAAAGAGGGAAAAGCATGCGGAGGTCACCACCGCCGCCCGTCTCCAGCAGCAGTAAGCCGAAGCAGGCCAGGAGGTGGAGGTGGAGATGGAGCAGTGGAGCTCATTTGGTCCGCTTGATACCCCACACTTGCCTCGATTTCTTCTTCTCTTCTTCCATTTCTTTTTTTTAATTAAAAAAAGTAATAAAAAAATGATTAAAAAAAAAGTCTCAAATTAATCATATTTTGTTAATTACACTGAGGATTGTCCGTAATATTTTTTGTAATATTTCCTTTTATAATATGTTTTTTCTTTTAGTATTTACCTTTTTCTCTTAAAGTTTATCTTTTATTTATTAAGTTTTATTAATAAAATATACTAAATTAGAAATGTTATAAAGAGTGTTATCCTGGTTAATTATATTTTAATTTTTTAATACACATTTTATTTATTAAGTAAATACTATTGATTATTGTATAAAGAAAATGTACATAATAACATGTTATGTACATAATTTATGAGACTAAATATTTTTCCTATAAAAAGCAATATTACTTTTTAAAAATTAAGAAAAATGTATATTCAATATCTAAAAATTAAGTCTTGATACAATATAATTTTCAAATTTTATTTTCTGGTGTTACGATTCTTACACAATTAACTATAATCTAATAAAATTTGATGGTCGAGCATATAACTTTCATTTGAAAAGTTTCACGAGTTGTGTATATTATATTATCTACTAGTATCGTAAAGCTCACACCACACGTCCTTGATAAATAAATAAAAAAAAGAAAAAAAGCCCGCTTGTTAAGGCAAGAAACCACAAGAAATACTACCCGTAACAAATGCAATTATTATAGGGAGTGATAATTAAGATTTGGATTGGTGATTGAACAGAAATAAAAAACGACTTATGCTGCCTATTTTATTTATTTAAATAGCTTTACGTAAATAATCTGTAAAGTTTTTAAATAAAAAGTCATGTCTATTAATAAAATGTATCTGTTGAGAATCCCACATCGACTAATTAAAGAAAATAATTACAACTTATAAAGAGTTGGGCAGTCCTCCCTTCTTGATGTATCTTTTGGAGTGAGTTAGGCCCAAACTCAAAAATTCGGCTACCCAAATTGGACCACCCGTGCAGATGTCCAATGCTGCAAAATTCCACACATCAAATGTTCATTCCTTTATTTAAAGATCCTAAAATTAGGACGCAACGTGATAGAAGAAGTAGAGATACATGTATGGAATTGGTGAGGGCCCCCATTTATCTAACCCCCGCCCCCCCCCCTCCTCCTCTTCTTCTTCTTTAAATAGCTCCAACCAGATTCTCTGGCTCTTCGCCTTCTCCCTCCTTCATCCTTCAAAGCAACTAAGACAAAGATCAGATTAGATCCTCCTCGAAGCTAACTCCATATATAATCTCGTCTTCTTCATTGCTCTTCTGATCAATTATTAGCCGCCAAGACGGGTCTACCTGTGTGGATGCTTGGTTTCGGTTCGGAGCGGTTACGTCTCGATATGAACCGCTTGCTAGCTTTACTCTTCCACCAGGTAAATCTGCATTTCTTCTTCGTAATTTCTTTTTGAATTAATTAATTAATGAATTCAATCTTCTGTGCATTATTCTGATCGATGATCGATTATTTTTTTGTTTGTTTAATATAAGGGGGTACTGGATGAGCAGTTTTTGCAACTCCAGCAACTGCAGGATGAATCGTCCCCAAATTTTGTATCGGAAGTTGTTAACATCTATTTTCACGAGTCCGAAAAGCTTTTGAGAAATCTCAGAGGATTACTGTACGTACTGTACTACCAATCAAACTGTGCCATCATTTCTGGTGTTTAATTAATTATTTTGTTTTGTTTAATTTGAATTTGATTATAACGATGATGAATAATCAATGAATGAATGGTTATAGGATGATTGAAGGAAAAATAACAGTGGATTACAAGAAAATGGGAATCCATTTGAATCAATTAATGGGAAGCAGTTCAAGCATTGGTGCTAAAAGAGTCAGAAATGTATGCGTTGCCTTTCGTGCTGCTTCTGAACAGAACAACAGAATTGGGTCAGTTTTTTTCTCTCTCTGTATTCGTGCCTTCACGCCCACGTTTACATGCCAATGCCATTGCCATTGCCATCTCTGTGGATTCAAAAAAGAAACTATCAAGTTTTTAATTAATTAATTAATTAATTCATTCTTCTTTTCCTTAATCACGTGGTTGCTTACTTATCATATGATTATTAATAATATAAAATTATCAAGAATATAAAGATTTTTATAACTATGAATAAATATTTATTAAATTTCTTTTATATATTTATTTCACAATCAATATTTATATAAAAAAGTAGAAAAATTATTATAGTTAAAAAATTGCGACAAATTTGTTCTACATAAGAAAAAGTTTATGATCGAAGGGAATAATAATTTTTTTCTTCTTTAAGTTTATCCATATTAGATATAGTATGTTATAAAGAGTGTTACAAATTATAACATACGATTGACTTATTAATAATGGATTATTAACGGGCTTCTTTCCTTAAAATTAATTAATGCATTATTCTTCCAATTAAGGTTCTTTTAGTAATCACGTCTCGTCTTGATATGGATTAATTTCAGATGCTTAAGAGCATTGGAGCTTCTGGAACATGAGTATTGTTATCTTAAGAACAAGTTGCATGAACTTTTCCAGGTAAAACTATTTTTATAGTGTTCAGTTTTGATTCGAATAGTCTCTTTTGATAACGCGATAGAAATTATTCTCAGATAGAGCAACAAAGGAATCTGGCGGCTCGAGTAAGGTATCCATTAATGCACAACTAAGCTACATTTATGAAGAAGGTCGAGGTCAAGCTCAAGATCAATGGCGAAAGGAGTTGAAGTAGAGGAATTAGTAATTGCAGTACTAGTACTTTAGTAATATAATTACGAGGAAAAAGAAGAGTTGATAGTGATGCATAACTTCCTTAGAGTAGAAGAAGATGTAAAGGGTTTTTGTTTGTTTCCGTCTTTGCAGAGAGATATTTTGATTCTGATCATATTTTGTGGTATCATCTCAATTTTTAAATTTAACGGAAAGAATTACTTGAAAGCATCCAAAATAAATGCATCTAACGAAATCTCACTTTTTATAAAAAAAAAAAATCAAAATCAACTTTGAATATCATCATCTACATGAATTTATGTGCATGAAAACAAAGCTATGGAGATTATGGCTGCTTGCCATTTCAATGGCAACTATCGTCCTTATATATATGCTGAGGCTACTAAAAAAGGGTTTTGGCTTTGGCAGACAATGCCTCATTGGAACTCATCAACAATCCCATCATACAACTTTTTAACCAATCAATACATCATATTCTTGGACCATAAGGCGAATCCCTCGCCCTCAGGGCTCCCACAAGACTGCCCGACACCCAGGTGGAGAATGTAAATCATGGTGACTCAGCGGTCCTGCAGACTGGAGGCCAGGACTGGGTGCGCACAAGGAACCACCTCCCACATTAGAGAGATTGAAATTCCTACACTGCCGCTGCCAGGATTCTGGCTTTGGCTCTTGGACCAACTCTGCAGCCCCAGAACCAACTGAGCTACGCCCATGCGGGCATCAATACATCATATTCTTTTGTTTTGTGTCGTCGCTCGTAAATTTTATATAAAATTATCTATTTTATACCTCAATAAATAAGAAAAGAGAAAAAAAAAAGGAATAAAAGATATTAAAAGAATTAAAAATGATATAAACTATACAATAAATACATATTGAAATGTGTAAAACAACTCATAAATTTGACCATTTAATTAAGGTTAAAATGACTTATATTTCTGAATAGAGATAGTATTTTTTGTATTTTAAAATATTTGTCACTCTAATAAATTAAGATGGTATTAAATGATACTTTTTCGTATATAATTTATGTTTTGGACATCAACTGTTAGAATGTTTGGGCTTGGGCCTAACTCACTCCAAAAGGTACCTTAAGAGGGAGACATCTGGTGCGTGGAATTTTGCAGGATTGGACATCTGCGGGTAGCCCAACTCGGGTAGCCCAACAACCTGGCTCTGATACCATGTTAAAATTTGGACTTGGGCCTAATTCACCCCAAAAGGTACCTCAAGAGGGAAGGACTGCCCAAGTTTTTAATTAGCCGATGTGGTATTCTCAACATCAACACATTAAGGAGATGTGGAAGTTTATATATATTTTATATGGACAAGAATGCCCTTCAAACCCTGTGGACATTTAGGGTAAAAAAGAAAACTATAGATTAGATTTTTTGAAAAAAAATGATTTGAGATTTGAGGTTACTAATTAATACCATATTCATTATTATTAATATTTTGGTAGCATCTCTCTATCGAAGAAAAACCGAAATAATTGCATCATTAGCTTAATTTAGACTTGTTTAATGCTTCAAGTGATTATTATTATTAGCCTTAATTTGAACAAAGTTTAAATCGTATACTACAAAACATTCCCAATAATGGCATGGCTTTGCATGTATGCAAACAATTTCTCCTAACTCTCTCTCTCTCTCTCTCTCTCTCTCTCTCTCTCTCTCTCTCTCTCTCTCTCTCTCTCTCTCTCTCTCTCTCTCTCTCTCTCTCTCTCTCTCTCTCATCCACTGAAGTTATTGAAATTGAAAAATTCTGTTATCGATCAAATTCATGTTTTTATTATATAATCAAATTTATGAGCCAGTTCAAATAAGTTGGGTCCATTTAAATTACAAATAAGAATTTGATATTTTTTTGCAGAGTTGGTCCAAGAGTCAAGGTTCGAATCCTGACAGCGGTAGTATGGGAATTTCAATCTCTCCAATGTAGGGAGGTGGTTTCTTGTGCGCACCAGGTCCTGGCCTCCAGTTTGCAGGACTGCTGAGTCACCATGATTTACATCCTCCACCTGAGCGTCGGGTAGTCTGGTGGGGGCCCTGAGGGCGAGGGATTTCGCCTTTTGGTCCAAGAATTTGATATTTTTTCTCGATTTTTATAAAAAGTAAATTTTATGTGAGAGAATGTGTAAAGTGTGGAGTCCAATATAGAAAAATAAAAATATTTGAATCGTTAAATCTAATCTAAATACACCCGACTTTGCTTTTAAAATTTAAAAGAAAAGCGGGCCTTCGTAATTTTTTTAAAAAAAAAGTAAAATTTGTAATTTTTGATATATATTTAAAGTTTTCCTTTCCTAAAAAAAAAAAAAAAAAACCCCAAATTAGTGGATCGTGGTCCACCTGATTTGGGCCTTATTAGCAACTTGGCCCATGGATGCATATATGGGCCTTATTGGAATGTTTGGGCCGAAAGAGTGGGCTCTTAACAGTACACGCTCCATTTCAAATCCGGCAGTGGATTTTTTTTTTCTTTTTTTTTTCAATAATTAAATATCGCAATCTTGTTTCTTTAAGAATTAACACAAAATTGGTAAAATAGAATGGTTGATGGACTAGCAACTTATGCTTATGTGATATCTCTTTTGTCTTAATATATATTATAGTTCTCTCACCTCCGAAAACTTACAGCAAGAGACGAAGGGGCAATCAGGGCATATCCTTTTGACACGTGACCTTAAAGCAGGTGATACAAGTATGAATCAGCCTGCTAACACACGGAAGAAGGGGAGAGGGAGGGGGGTGTTGTTTACAGTTCTTATAGGCTTTCTAGACAAAAACAATAAAGACAGGATCCTATAGATAGAATTCAGGCGAGACAGATAGAAATCTCTCATGTTGGCCCAACTTATCAATTTATCCGGTAAACTACTAGCGACGTACTACTACCGGCTCCATGGGCTTCTCTTGCTTTTCAATATCTTCACTTGTTTAAATATCTTAACTCCAAATCCAAAGCCGAAAAAAGTGATAGAATAATTTTCCTCACGCTGACAAGGACAGATCCAGTTATGCCAAGAAAGTAGTTCCGTCTTTTTTTTAATAGTTACAAGTTCTAGTTTGAATCATATCCTCTTTGTTACATTTTCTTTTTTTTTTTTTTAATTTTTAGATGAAAATTTATATCGCAAATAAATTATTTTCTTTGAATGTAGATTAATTCCCAAATTTAAAACGAGTCCATTATAATAAAGTCAATTAAAGTGGAGTTGTGTAGTCTTCAAAAATTTTATGTCATTTCATGATTCTGACTAGCATGAAAGGCACCCCTGCCCCGCTCACTTTTAAAAGATGAGAACCGAGAAGAAGGGAAGGGAATGGACGAGTGACCCATTCATTCTGGGTGGTCGGCCTTGTTATATAGGATACTTTCTAAAGAGGGAGACAGTATTAATATAATACTATTTTAGAACTAATGAACGAATTTGGAAAAAAAGGGGAAAGAAAGTCCCCTTTTAAGAGGGTCCTCGAAGAGTTAAGGAAATTTTAAGATTTTTTTTTTATTCCAGGAATGTCTTATTCGTTTTCTAATACACTTTTTAGTATATTTTTTAATAATAAATTTTTTTTCTTACTAGGAACATAGAGTTACTACCTCCATTGTTAACCCCGAGGATGAACTAGTTTTAATGGCGGCATTAGCCTCAGAGGTAGGGGTTGGAAGCAAGTACAGGTGTAGGATTGGGACAGGACCTGATTTTTTGTTCCTTTCCATTCTTGTTAGGGTTTTATTTGGTATAGTAGAATATCAGGGATCAAAATTAAATGATTTTATCCTTTATAAAAAAAAACAGATTTGTCGAGATCTTTTAAAACCTCAACTTTGTGTTCTCTTTTTCGCCAAGTTTCATTCGATCTTTAGAGATAAAGATAATATTAGACGATACGGGCACAAAGAGTCATCAAATGATAATAAAATTTAAACACACAATTGAAAAAAGAGGAATGTGGTATATGGTTCTCAGTTGGTTCTGGGACTGCAGAGTTGATCCAAGAGCCAAGGTTCGAATCCTGGCAGCGGTAGCATGGAAATTTCAATCTCTCCAATGTGGGAGGTAGTTCCTTGTGCGCACCAGGTCCTGGCCTCCAATGTTTGCAGGACCGCTGAGTTACCATGATTTACATCCTTCACCTGAGCGTCGGGCCGTCTGGTGAGGACCCTGAGGGTGAGGGATTTGCCTTTGGTCCAAGGAATGGGGTATATGGTAAGGAGAAAGAGGGTCAAGAAAAGAAAAGATTCATAATATTATGATGATGATGCATGGAGTCCATTGATGGCTATGGGGAATCTGATGTTCTTCAACGCATTATTATTATTATTATTATTATTATTATTATTTTTTTTCCATTTTTTGGGGTTTGAATATCTTTATTCTTCCCTTTTTGCTTTTTAGTATTTTTCACATTCTTATGGGATCATATGTATATATATATATATATATATATGGTCATCTGAAAAACATTTTCCCATTACTTATAGAATTGTCGACATCATAATCATCATGGATCATGACTATTTATTATCATGCTCGACTTGAATAAGAATTTAATTTAAATTTTATGTATATTTTTTTAAAAATTCGTCGTATCGCAAGAAAGAAATGACTTTCTGAACGAAGGGCGATTGTTTTGCCTATCCAGCTTCCACTCAATACGAGCGAGTAAGATATATAACAACGAAGATCCATCTGTAACATGTAAGCTATCTCTTTCAATATCTCAAGTCCTGTTTCCGATCTCAGCGCTACACTAGCTGCAAGACTTTCTCTCACTTCGTGCATATTATGAATCTTGCAAGGAGTATGAGCAAGAATCAGACTGCTCGCCCGAACTGTATGAGGCCACCTTCTCAGATAAATTATTTGTGATAATAATTATAGATCTAAAAATTAACATTTTGTAAAAAATTCAAATTAAATCCTTGTCTATTGATAATGTAATGTTTGTCATGAAAAGGTATATATATAGTCCCCACTGTCCCTCATCAAAATAATCTATTATAATATTTTTTTATAATTCTCTTTTAAAATATTTAGTTTCTTTAAAATATATTTTTATTTAATAAAATTGTTAATAAAAATACTATATTCAAGATCTTAAAATGCTCTTTTGAACCACCAACTAATCAACACCATAGTCAATAGTCAAAATTAAATCTACATGGGGCCAAAAATTTTAAAAATGAAATCTTGATCAATTAAAAAATATAAAATTATTTCTAAAAGAGTTTGTAGGACCTCGAACACTATTAAATATTCTAAAATTAATTAGTATTAGAGAAAACACATATTCTAATTTTAAAATTTATTCAGCACACATAAATACTTACAGAATTTAACTGTAATTTAACTTTATTAATATCTGTTACAGACAATTAATGTAAAAAAAGTATATATATTTATATTGACTTAATTTACAAGGAAAATATTTATAAAGTATTTATAAGTAAAGATAAAGAAGTTATTAGCTAGAGGATTTTGTTGTTCACCTTCCAAAGCATAAATATGTAGGAAAAAAATAGTGTATTATTATATATGGTTGATTAAAATTAATCTGATTATTATTATTTTTTTCTTATCATGATTACCTACCATATATTCCATTTATATTTTTTCCATATTTTTCTTTCACGAGCCTCTCTGTCTAAATTATATATAAATATATTTATAATAATTAATTAATTAATTAATTAAGATGTGGGACATTTTCATCACACGTTGGTCATATATATAATATCTTTTTTTTTATGATAAATATAAAATATACTTTGATGCTTCCCTACAAAAAAATTAATAATAATATCACTTTGATGCTCTTTGACTTGTACGTATATATATTTCCTTGGATTTTTGTGAATTTTTTAATGATAAATATCTATAAATAGAATAAGAGATCATTTGCAACTTTGCATGCAGAGTGTGAAATAGTTATAAATGGAATAATATTACTGCATGTAATGTACGTCAACATCAATATCAAATGAAAAAATATTTTTTTTGAATGATAAAAAAGAAATTAAAAATTGCAATAAGTCGCAAATCATTTTCTATTTTTTTATTTCCCCTTTTTGAAAGAAGATGATAATTTAGAGTAGAGGCAAGAGAAGCTTATTATTATTATCATTATTATTATTATTTTAAGTCAATTCGAATTTTATTACCAAAATTTAAATTTTATTTAGAAAAGTATAGTATATGTAAAAAAAGAAAGAAAAAAAGAAGACTTTTTTTTTTTTTTTTTATAATTTAGCAATTCAAAGTTTCTTTTTGATGCAATTAAAAAAAAATTCTTATTTTTTCCGACTCTTTGCATAATATAAATATTGTTAAGAGCATTCAGGTATGAACAAAAAGGGTTCGTGACACTGAGCTGGACTCCCAGAAACTGGAAATATCCTTTCTCACATACTACTCTCTTGATACATAATTTAATATTTAAAAAAAACAATCTTATATTGAATTCGAATTGCCATACTATTATTACTGAATATATAGGGCAAAGGCATAGTCTTCTTCTTTTTTTTCCTCTTAAATGAAAATCTCATCGGCGCCAAACATGAGGGAATGCTAGACGTTTAGTAATTTCTCCTCCAATCAGAATAAAAGATCCCATTGAAACGACTAACACTATACATATTGTATGAACATCCGGTCGTACAAATTACATAGTATAATTAAATCGCTACTCCAAATATTATTCATCTGCCTAGGGTAAAATTCTTTCTAAGTCAAAATGCCTTTTTCACTTAGGACCATTGCTTTCAAATTCTTAATCATAATTTATAACACATTGACAACTTACTAGTAGCTAGGCCTCACAATTCACTTCTACAATTATTATTATTATTATTATTATTATTATTGGAGAGAATAAATACTCTATATATAGGATATATTCTCTATAACTTTTTACTTAAATAACTCCACAAGTGGATGGCCATTTATAATGTGAAATTTGTGATTATGAATCAAAAGCTGAAAAAGAAAAAATCAAATGAGTAAATTATATAGGAAATTATAAGGATAAGGAAATTTTTTTTTATTTTATAGATGCCCACTAAATAAAGTAGGATATCTTATATAAATATAAAGAATTGCTTTTGTTGCTTTTAATTTATAGAGCTATGACATATTTCCACATTGTATAAAGAGATAAAAGTATCCTTAAAAAAAACAAGAGAAATAAAAAGTAGCATATTCTCTTTATATTTATATTGATTTACCAATGAGACACATGGCTTTGCAAAAGTATTATAAAGAGATTAATTAGGAAGGTATCAAGATATTTATATAGGTATATATAGGCTTGCCATGATAAATTAATTTATATTTTAAAATAAATTAGTTAAGAATTTATAATATTAAATGTATTTGGTAGTAAATAATTTGTAAGTACTTAATATTTTAAGTATATTTGATAATAATTTTTGTAAATCACTTACTTGTTTAAGATGTATTTAATTATAGTTATAAATTTTTAAGTGAATTTTTTTTACTTAACTCTAAATTTAAAATCTAAAAATATATTACTTGCAAAATTATAACACTTTATATATAATTATTATTTATTAATTAATTATTCAAACTGCAATTTTAAATTCAGCATTCACACTTTAGACTTCAGCTATCAGTTTAATCATACGAGTCCGTACTCTCCATGTTTAGTTAAGTGCTTTTTTTTTCTTTTTTTTGAAGGGATTAAGTGTTTGTTAGTTAAGTTAATAGCTTCACTTAAAAAAAGTTAATAAATTATATATTATTAATAATTCAAGATATATATACTACTACTTTAATGTTGTTTACCTAATTATGGTATTTATTGGATTTTTTAATTCTATATATATATATCTCCAAAGACGGCATTTAGATTTGAATCACATTCTCTTCCCTCTTTCGATACATGAAAAATATATATATAAAAAGATAAACTCAAGAGGAAGAGAGAGATGTTAGATTCACAGATCAATCATATTTCAGCGTTAGTTTAATAAAACAAAATAAAAAATGTAAAATTAATTTTTGTTACTCATCAAAACCAATCAGGCTAATGATTCCTTGAGCCAACGGATGCATCAAAAGAAAAAGAAAAAAGACAAAGATATAGTGTGATTGAGGTAATGAAAATTATAAATAATAGAGTTTTTGATCACTTAAAACAAAAAATGATGTAATTTGAAAGGTCCCAAGCTTATCTTGCTAGAAATAATGAGATTTGTAAAAACTTTGACCAATATTAAATGACGCAATATGTATGTATGTATAGTAGAACTTGCTACCTGCTGCCACCCAACTTCAAGCCTGGCCATTACTAGACAAAGTAAGGTCTCTGTTTCACTTTCTATGAGAGGAAAGTCCACCTAAGCTGTTAGAATTTGGGAACATTAACGTTTTCTCTAAGAAATTATTCTTAACCAAAGTTTGATTACCGACATTTGTTCTAATTTTCCTAAGTATGTTTGACCTAATGTAACAGATAAAATCTTCACACTCCCTACAAAAGAAAAAGAAAAAAAAGAAGCCCATATGGGCGTAGCTCAGTTGGTTCTGGAGCTGCAGAGTTGGTCCCAAGAGCCAATGTTCGAATTCTGCCAGCGGCAGTGTGGGAATTTCAATCTCTCCAATGTGAGAGGTGGTTCCTTTTGCGTACCAGGTCCTGGCCTCTAGTCTGCAGGACCGCTGAGTCACCTGGGCGTCGGGAAGTCTGGTGGAGGCCCTGAGGGCGAGAGGGATTTTCGCCTTTTGGTTCCAAGAAAAAGGGAAAGGGAAGGAAAGGCGATGAGAGATTGAATGGTATTTCAAATTATAAATCTCAAATTTTAAAGTCACGTATTTTTTTAAATAAATTACCATTATGTTTTTATGAAATTTAATACAATTTTCACTTTAAATAAGTAGGAAAATTTTTTAAAAAATACAATTTTTTTTATAAAATTTAATTCGCAAAATTAAGTTTATTTGGATTGAGTTTTAAATTGAAAATTTTGTTATTATTGAATTTCTTGACATTTAAAATATTTGTAAGTTAAAATATGAGAATTAGGATAAGAAAGTAATTGAGATATGAGTTAAATTCTTTGTAGACCCAAAAGTTCAATATTATGAATAAAGTAATGCTTCTACTTTTTACTTATTATTCTCTCTCTTTTTTTATTAGTTATATTTTTTAATATTACACTGTTTAAAAAAATATAAATTTAAGATTTTTTTGTATAGACTAGAATGCCTCTTTATACTTTTCTCTCTCCTCAATTTTATTTCTATTAATTTCTATATTAGAATAATAAAAAGTTTATTAAATATTGCATTGGAACTACAATCTGACAAGTAAAAAAAGTGCGAAATTCTAAATAATTTTTCCTTTTTTTTTTCTTTTGAAGTGCCAAATAATAATTTTTTATATGGATTAGAATACATTTCACATTAATAATCTCACATCAGTATTACTTTTACAAATTTTTACGATAAAAGAATTATGAGAATTGGAATTTATTTTTTATAAAATGGAAATAATGAGGAACGCTCATTAAAATATTGAATTGTTTAAACTAAAAATATGGATAACAATGAGATGTGACAAGAAAAAAATAAAGAAATACTTATTAATAAAAGAGTTAAGTTCAAAATATTGAGGTTATTTGTCGATTAAAAAGATTGAAAAAGATTTATATAAGCATTCCCGAGAGATAAAAATGTTAATTGAAAACATGAAGATTTTTTGGACAAAAACTTTATGAACTTTCTTTTAATACTATTAATAAATTTAGAAAAAAAATTGAAAAAAATGTGAAATCTTCCTCAATCAAATCCCTACGGAAAAATCTATTATAAACTTTGTCAATATCCTTACCGTTTAATTACAAATATAATAATAACAAGAGAGGTTGATGTGACTTAATATAAAAATTTTACTACATTTTTTTAACATATTTTTCTATCACTTTACTTATACTCTCGGTCTGATTTTTAGTAATTAAAATGTAGAATAAAAGAAGTCAAGAAATTAATTATTATTTATATAAAAAGAAACGAGACCTATAAAAAATAAAAATAAAACTATCTTTATAGAACGGGCGAGATATTTTTTATTTTTTTTAAATTCCACTTAATACTAATTTTGTACGATAAGATTCCATTTGAATCTCTTTCTCTCTCTCTCCTCTCTCTCTCTCTCCTCCTTCTTATTAATCCCCCTCCTCCCCCTTCCCCATTCCCACGCCACATGTGTTATTCAGTTCATTGAAATCACACCATTCTCCACTCCCCCAATCCCTTCTTCCTCCTCGTTTCTCCCATTTCTCGTCTGACATTTTTCTCACAAGTTGTTAATTTAATTTCAAATTTTTGAATCTGGAGAACTTCCAAGACGCTAGATTTAATAATTTCTCCCCAGCAAGAACAGGCCGTTTGAGGCGTTGTAGTAGAGTTAATAAGAAGATGATTAAAACTTGTGTAGTTGTTGATGAAGAATTTGCATACAAAGAAGAAACGCATCTCACCGTTCTCAAGACCTCTCTCTTCTACGCCGGCGATGGTTTCACTGTTTACGATTGTAAAGGACAGCTCGTCTTCCGCGTCGACACTTACGGTCCGGATGTTGATAAAACTGAACTCGTTCTAATGAATCCCTCCGGCAAATGCCTCCTCACTGTTCGTCGGAAGGTACTTTTCCTTTTTCCGGTTTTCTCCTCTCCTTTGAATTTTGAATTTTGAAAAAAAAATAATAAATTATCTACCTCTTCGCGAAGAGTCAACACCGCCTGATTTTGTTTTTTCAATAATTTACTGAATATTTTACGGAAATGAATTACTAATTTGCGATGGAAACAGAGGCCGAGCCTCCATCAAAGGTGGGAAGGGTTTCTAGGAGAAAGAGTAGAAGGACAGAAGCCGATTTTCAGCGTGAGGAGATCATCGATGATCGGACGGTCAGGATTAGTAGTTGACATGTATGATGATTCGGGTGAGGAGTACCTGATTGAAGGATGCTATGCTCAAAGGAATTGTGTAATCATGAATGGTGAAAAGGAATCAATGGCTGAGATTCGACGTAAAGTGGATGCATCTGCTAATGTGGTGCTTGGCAAAGACGTATTCTGGCTGTCATTGAAGCCTGGTTTTGATGGAGCCTTTGCCATGGGATTAGTCCTTGTATTGGATCAAATCTACGGTGACGATTATGTTGATGATTCAAGGATTGGTGTGGATCCTACCACAGAGGATGCAACCTAAATTATTAGCCACAAAACAAAAATTAGATTAATTTTCTATTTTGCTTTTCCTTAAAATAAAAATGGATGGACGGATGGATTTGTCTCTTGGAAAGGAACCTTTATGTGTCTAATTTTGTTTCTAGAATAGATTTTTCTTTTTTTTTTTCTCATCACAATTAAGAGATGTTAGTAAGTTATTTTCTTTTGAAAAAAGAATTTCTTTTTTCTTTTTTTAATGTAATATTAAATGACTTATAGTCTGATAAGGAGTATTTTTACTGCTAAATTACTAATCTATCACAAAAATCATATGAAATTATTTATGTTTGTTTTTTTTCAAAGAAATACTTAAATTAGAATATTTATAAACTATTTATAATTTACGTTTAATTTTCAAAAAATATAATAATTTAGTTTTGATTAATTTAAGGATTGAAATAATAAAATATATTGTTTTACCCAAAATGACTATGAATTTATACTATTGTCTATAAGAATTTGTTAAAATATTAGATTTGGATTTAACTCACCTAATGTAATATGAAAAATAGATTTAGTATTTGATAAGTGACGATTGAGTACCCAAACTTATTAACATGACAATTGAGTATCTAATTAGGATGGAAAAAGTGAAAAAAATATAATGACCGCTTATCAAATTTTAAAAAATTGTAAATGGCAATTTATTGAATATCTTTGAAAATGAATAACTAAAATTTTAAAATGTGATTAAGTTAATTATTAAATATTGTAGACAAATTATCACTCTCTAATTTTCAAATTTTACTATATTTTTTCGCTTTTGGTCTGCATTTTTTTTCTCAACTCAACTCTACTATCTCTTCCGAGAAAGAATAAAAATCTACTCTCTTTCTTACTTTTTATGTTTTTCTTTTTTAAGAATTGAAATGAGGAGAGAGAGAGAGAGAGAGAGAGAGAGAGAGAGAGAGAGAGAGAGGTCTACAATAATTCTTCAATATATTGACAACAATAATTTCTTTTTTAAATTTTTAAAAATTAATAAGTGGTTCTTGTATTTTTTTTCATCCGATTTAACTTTTTCCATCCAAATTAAGTATGTAATTGTCATTGTGATAAGTTTAGGTACCCAATTGTCACTAGCTCGACAATTTAGGATACTTATGTAGACTTAACCCTAAAAAATAAACAAAAAAAAGATATTAAACTCATCCTCAAAAGTAGGAGAATTATAAAATAAGTACTTAAAATTAAAAATCTCACTAATAAGTCCTTTATTTTATTGTCTTCTTTGCATCTCTCAAAAATTGAAAATCTTACTAATAAAAACAGACGTGTTCGCTTGAAATCTAAACTTATATCAAAAGTTAAATCCATACTTAATTAGTAATCATGTCGAAATGTCGAAATTTCTAATTATCTTATATTTTTGTATAAGATATATTATCTTTAACAGAATATTTATTAAATTGACGAGATATTATCTAAGTTAATAAGAGTTCAAGTCTTTGAATCGGGACATTTAAAAAAAAAGAAAAAGAAATAAAAATTGATTGAAGTTGAGGGTAGCAATGGTCCCACACAGCCCATTTCTTGACCTGCTAAAGTGACACTTACAGAAACGGACACTTGCTGTTCCTTTTAGTTTTTGGGTGCTTTTGCTTTGCCCTTTTTTTACTTTGGAATTAATGAATGAACATGAATAGAGATAAGAATATATGGAACAATATCAAATGCAAAGAAAGAATTATATGACACCAACCAAACAAATGTCAGCAAATTAATACAAGAAAGAACCTCTTAAGAAGAAATAATGTCCATATATCAAATCAATGTTTGATTTATAAAAAGTGAGCAAAAAGAAGAATGCATACACAAGAAAGCATTATACTGTCTTTTTCTTTTAAATCGTTTGTTTGATAAATTTTATTAATAAAATATATTAAATTAGAAATAATATGAAGAAGATAATACAGATTATCCGAGCCGACAAAAAAGCATGGTTCTTGACATGATATGATATATGCTTAAACATACAAATTGGAATGGCTTGCATGGAGGAGAGAGATGCCTTTTCTTGTATTATTCTTTCCCTCCTCCAAAAAGTTAGCAGAGAAAAAAGTTTAAGGCAAAGGGGATAATACTATTTAGTTAAGTAATACACGTTTAGTTATCTTTATAAGAGAGAGAGAGAGAGAGAGAGAGAGAGAGAGAGAGAGAGAGAGAGAGAGAGAGAGAGAGAGAGATTATTAGAGTTTTACATCAAAAGTGGAAGGGAAACTTAGCCAAAAGAATCTGCAAAAAAAAGAAAAAAAATTTGCAGGAGGATGTGTTTTTAAATGTTGGGAACGAGCAGTGAAAACAAAAAATATAGAAAAAAATAAAGAAAGAATAGTCGTAAATGATAAATTTTTATAGAAAAAAATACAATTTCTTTCAAAATATCTCACAGTAAAAAAGGAGAATGAAAAAGTAAACTTAACATTGAAGAATTCTGATTACCTAATTCGGCGAGGGTAGATCTTTTAGGCGGAATATGCACAGAAATAGCTGCTTTCAAATCCACCAGGGGATATACTTTCGGTTGTTTTAGAATAGCTTGTTTTCATATGCAGAATTATCGGCATATTAAGATTTGACTCGAAATGAGTTGTCTCTCATGCAACACTTGGTCAAGAGAAAGTAACTGTTGCCTCGTCAATTACTAGCCACTATAAGGGATTACGTTTAAAAAGCGAGTGCTAGTCAGCTGTCTTTGGAACTCTTGAAGCTGTTGAGAACAGATTTGGCATTTTCAACTTGCTTTCATCTATAAACTGATGGCCAAAGTGAGTAATAGAGGTTTCTTTTACTGTTGAGATATAATATGTCATATTATGAAAATAATGTAATATTTTTTATAAATTATTTTTTATTATTAGCGTATTGATATCATATACTATGGTTTCTAAAAAAAGGAGAAAAAATGAATGTAGTGGTAAATATATATATATATATATATTTTGTACAAGTCTTCTTGAACTTGATATTTATGAAACTTGTGGTAGTGGATGAATCTAAATAAAATAAAAGGAGAGATGAGAAGATTCTAGGGAAATAAAGAATTCAGCCACTAATTATATTATGGCCATGCATCATTTAGATCTCAACTTTGGAACAAATATGCTACCCTAGCTCTTTACATAATTATTTTTTTCCTTTTAGGTGTAATTAATGAGGGGAAGCATTGGTTTGGTTAATTGATTTACGTTTATACTGGAAGTCGAAGGCGTCTTTGGGATGATCTCGTAATTTCTACAGGGTGGAAAAGGCCAGCTCTCCTGTATTCAGTTGGAGGTAACTGTTTGGGATTGCGAAGTAAAAGAAATTATTTTATCTGCTGCAACCTACGAATTTAGGAAGAAACAGCGAGTAGGTGCATTTTAAGGAATAGGAATCAGTCCTGTCTTGCCAGTACACTTATGCTGGAGGTTGATAACCATTGAGCTCGCTTAGTCTGCTATCTGCTTATACTTTTTTTATTCTGCATAATTAGACAGAGAACTTATTATTAAACAAGTTATCAAAGTCGGACATATTTTTCACGCTATAAGCAGTTTAAATCAAAAGTCTTTTATATATGAAATAATACAATAGTAAATGACGGAAAAATTCTATGACATAATCAAAATCTGAAACTCCGGAAATTTTATTATTAATTATATTCATCATCTACTATAAGTACATAACAACCGATCAAAATCAATAGAGAATACAAAATTAAAAGAATACAAAATCAAAATTAATAATGAAATATAGAAACAAGATACATTATTTTTGTAAAACACTATCAAAACCAACAATATCCTCTCTCTCAATTTATTCTCACATGATCATCAAAACAAAACTCCCACAGCCACAACTATGGATGCCAAGGTGACCACAACACTAGCAAAGATTGCCTTGGATGAGGAAGAACGTGGCGGCGGTGGTGGCGGCATTGGTGCAGTTGCTGCCGGCCCTCCCGTGTTTGGATCATTTGAAGAAGAAGGTAAAGGAGTGGGTGCACAAGGTGGCTCATTAGAGGCAGCAGGAGATGGTGTTGTAGCTGGCGGGGGAGGCATGGAAGGAGTAGCCGAGGGTGGCGGATTGGCACCTCCTGTGGGCGTTCCTGAGACGACTGATATGGCTAGTTTTTGGCCTGCTAGGCAATGCCTTCCTATAGTGCATATATAGTAGTGGTCTCCTGGCGATGTCAATGTGACATTTGCTGGTCCAGTTAATATGACATTTCCTATGCCATTATCTGAAGTGCATCCATCAAATGAGGCTCTTGGCACTTGTAGCACATCGTGATTGTTTGTCATGAAGTTGAATACTGAAAAACGAGTTCGAAAATCAAACACCACAAAAAAAAAAAAAAGGGAAATTTACTACAAACCTCATATTTATTTTTATTTATTTATACACATTTATATTAGTTTTTGTATATATGTTATATTGTGTCGTCATTTCACAAGATGAAATCAAACGAGTTAAAATAAGTGTATTGCACATGAATCTCATGTGTCAGGTTAACAATCTTGATTCTATTATGTGTGGTGTCTTTTGGTAGTATAACATAGGTAGACACGTGAAAATAGTAAATGTATATTAGATTAAAAAAATACTAAAATATAATTAATGCTAAAATTTGAAACTATTTCTTTGATTTATTTTTCTTTAGCTACTTTACTACGAATAAATTATTTTAACTTTATAACTCCTTCAAAATTTTTGATTGGATGATAAGATTTTTTTAGCAATAAACACAATAGAATTTGGCCAAATCCTTATCCAACGGACTCATTCTTCACCTGGTCCTTAGTAGCGGTTCCAAAGTAAACATAACCAGTTATCTTTAGAAACACGCTAAACATGATTGCAAGTTCACCTTTACTCTTTTATAATAGAAGAAAATTAGATAGAAGTATATAGAATTAAGCTAGATCCGTCTAAAGTATGAACAGAATTACCTTTGTTCTGAAGACCTAGCGAGTGAATAATAATAATCGAGTTTTTTTTTTTTTTGTTGGTACTATTGGAGATTTATAGAGGGAATGCTGTTGAAGTATTTATTTTATCTTTATTTAACTCGGCAACTGTTTTTTTAACCTAATTTTTATCGTACTTACTGTCAAGAATACATTATAGAGTTAAGAATAATTTATACGGAAGGAAGAAAAGTCATCTAAAGAAAAATAAAAATGATATATACAATGCCCAAATAACTAATATATAGTTAATTATAAATAAAAAAAATATGTATATGTTGGGTACTTACCAAGGGTGTCCCCAACCATGAAAGTTTTGCCGGAAGCCCAATTAGTATATGCCTCGGCACCATTTGGAGGCACATCCCAGCCAAGGCTGTCTCCTACTATATGCACCCTTTGAGCAAATGCACTATTCACCATTAGAGCACCAATAATTGCCACACAACTTATAATAATAAACCTATTCATTTTTCTTCTTTTTCAAGAAATTTCTCTACTAATAATTTGCTTTGTTTGTGGGTTGCAATGGCCATTGTGTTTATAGCTATAAATACTTAAATTATTTAGACAAAGTCTTGAAAATCTAACTTTGAGGGTTTTTGATTTGAACTTTCTATGAAGTATGAGTCTCATTGGCAATACCGTTCTATTTACTCTTGGAGTATTTGGTCCCCCCATTTTAGCAAGACTTGGAAATAAGAAAAAATCAAGTGAATTGATACTTGTATATGTTGGACTAGTTCAACTTCTCCACATATATTTTGGTGTCTCACAAATTAAATATTAGAAAAAAAACTCATTTGATGGAAATTCTGACATATACAAAGGGTTTGACGTTTTTAAAATCTGGGTTTGAGCTTAACTCAGCTTCAAAAAGTACCTCAAAAGGGAAGGATTGTCCAAATATGAATTCTCGACACACCCTCTCATGTCCAGGACTAGACATCTGAAACGTACATAGACAGCCTAACAACTGACTTTGATATTTTGTTAAAATTTGGGTTTGGGACGAAAAACCTTATTATAATTGACTTTTATGATAGAATTAGAAAGCTTAGATGAACAATTTCTTCTTCTCTTCTAATTAAATTGAGAGAAGACTTTATAAGTGCAAGTCTCTCTTAGTTGCAAAGTAAGCAGAAAAAGATGACATTTACAAGTTGTAATTGGAAAAGAAAATGTGGTACTCTTCTAATATGAATGCCTTCATAATTTTCCTATGCTTTTTTCCACATCTTTAGGAGAAGCTTCTGCTTCTTTATGACTACTTCTGATTTTATTTCCACAGAATTTTGACATTTTAATTTTCATTTTAACTCAAGATTTATAATATTTTAATCGGTTTGGATCTCTTGTAATATTCTTTTTGCAAAATTTTTAATATAATATTTTATTAATAAAATATAACAAATAGAATATACTTTTAAAGAATATTGAGAAATAAAATGTTACTGAAAAATTCTTATACAAAGGAAAAGAATGACTTAGATCTACAGCTGGATCTTCGTTGTTATATATCTTACTCGCCCTTATCGAGAGAGGTGAACTTTTCTTGTTTTCGTTCGACTGATGGGCCATCCACGAAAGGTTTGATTTTGTTGAAATTGTGGAAGGCGATCTCTTCACTCAGCATTTAGGCTTGTCTTCTTTCTTCGATGATTGTGAAGGGATCTTGTCCCGTTATGGCTTTTGGGGTTTATGGGCGTACCATGGGTCATTCATGCCTATTATTTGCTTGCGTGAGTGCGATTTTTTCAAGGACTTGGAGGCTAGGTTAGTTCTTTAACCATATCCCCGTATTAGAAGTATTCATTTCATCTTCAGTCTTCAAGGCTCTGGCCTTAAAACCCTCTCGTCAGGGGTAGCATAGCTTCTTCCAGCATAATTCCATCTGCTTCGACCTTAACCTTATGCAGTAGATTATAGCTAATCTTCCCACTTTCTTTTCCCCTCACTCATAATTAAATTCTATTATCTCGAAAATATATAATTTCACAATAAATTATTTTTTTCTAATATTGGATATACCTATGCTTTGCTAGGTATTCCTTTTCTTTGATCTAAAGGATTATAGTCTAATGCAATAAGTTCTTTTTTTTTTTTTTTTTTTTGGCAATTAAAAAAGGAAAATAAGACTCTCTAGATGGGCCTAAATTCCAATTTGGGCCAATCGGACTAATTGACATTTTCTTCTAATGGGCCTAAAGAAACGGCCCAAGAAACCCATCTTATCCGAAGTGTATAAAAGCCCAAATAAGTCGCGTGTCGACCCATGTTGAGATCCATGTTCTTTCCTTGAATTTCAAGAATTTCCCGCCCCCGGATCAGTTAACTTACGGCGGCAGAGGTTTTGCAGTTGAGTAATCAATCTATTGTAGAATTGTTTCATACTCACGGTGGCCGGAGTGAGCGCCGTGATTCTGCTTATGAGAAGTGACCTCAAGCAATCGCAGCCACCATTTTCAGGCGCAATGTCCGCCGCAGTCCTCCTCCGCAGCCAAGTATGTATTTCAATTTTTCCACTCTAATATGTTCTGTCGTCGTCGTTTCATTTGTTTGTTTTTTGTTGCTGGATTTTACTTTGGTTCAAATTATTGTTAGTAATTCAGGATTTCTTTATCTTCTGCTCGTGATTTGTTTGATATATTTACTGGCGCAATTTTTTCTTTACTTAATTAGATTCGTATCAATGTGGTTTATTTGTTCATGATGATCTTGTGTTAGGGAGATGGAGAAAGTAAAAGGTGTCCAAATTCAGGTTTGGACATTCATAAGGCTTTGAAATTCGAGCTTTGGCCTATAGAAGTAGAGAATTGTTATAATGGTTAATTACTTCTTTAATTGGCCGAGGGAGAAGAGATACCTGGAGTGGAAAGGACATCCCTAAGGAGGAAAAACACTAGGTTTGATCCTTGAAAACTTGGTGTGCTGAAATCTATGGATTTTATAAGACTTGTATAAACCTTGAATTCTTGCATTTTCATTAAGATATTAAAAGCTCGTATCAGAATAAAAATTATCAATTTACAATTAAAGGAGTTTTGGAGTTCTTTACAAACAGGAAGAATTTGAATGTACACCAATCAAAATGGAAATGATGCCCTTTTGATATGATTTAGATGCTCTTGTTGAACTTTGCAGTCTCATGAGATCGAAAAGATCATCAGAATAACAGCAGAAACCATATGAATCCATAAAATTGAACACCCAAACCAACCGCGAAATCCAGAGCCCTGTAGAAAACAACAGAGAAGAAGGATATATGATTTACTCATTGATGATACAGAGAGCTTAAATCCCTAATGAAATTTTAGTTGATGAAGACAAACCTTTAATGTGAACCGAGACGAGATAGCAGAACTAGACACAAGACCTTTGAAGCCAATATCATAGGCAATGCTACCATCAGGTTTATATAATCCAAAGTTCCTCTCAGAAGTTGGACCTGGCTTCAAATTCTCATTAAACAAGGCAAATACATATGCCCTTACTGGCATCTTTGGCCTGTAAGGTGTCCCTTTCTTCCTAGATAGTCTTTTGCGTAGATTGTAGTTATAAGTTTTTGCATTCTTGAGGGTAGCTCCTGCTTCATTTTCATCTCCTTTAGAAGCCCAACCTGTTTCAGAAACTATCACCGGCATCTTGTTAAAACCAACTTTCTCTAGAGCTGCATAGGCTGCATCAATCTGAGCCTCAAACATGTTGTCATAGTGTAAATTTGTCTTGGAGTCATGGATGCCGGGATTTGGAAGAAAAAGGGCGTAGTTAAGATCAATATGTTCGGGATCATTGATGTAGGCTAGAAATGGGTAGGCGTTTATGTAAAAAGGGGTGCCGATTTGTGAAAAGAATTGTAGAAGTGGTTTCATGAATGGAAGAACACTCTCCTTGAATGCCCCTGCAGATGGTGGGTAAGTACTGGCGAAAACAGCCTCAGAATGTGGACTTGAGACCTCAATTTTATCTTCTAGGTTCAGTCTTTGGAGAGCATTGTAGACATTCTTAACTGCTGGCACAAGAACTTCCCAAAGTTCAGGATCAACACTTCCAAGAACTTCATTTCCAACAGCAATTCCTCGTATTCTGGTACCAGGAAGATAAGGCTGTACGTTTTCTTTAACCCAATCCACAGCGTGGTTCGGGTAGACACTGATGTTTCTTAAGTATTCATTACCTAGTCCCACGATGATCTCAATTCCAGAACCTCTGAAGGCCCTGAGAACTTGAGGATCAGCGTCGTAGATTCTGATGTTCTTAATCTTGGCTGCCTTGAGAAGAATGGCTACATTTTCAGGTGGGGGGAGGTTGTCTGCTATTCTGCCATAGTTCACTCCATATGTACCCGTGAAAGCATCAACCACTGAAACTGCAAATGCAAAGAATACAAGGTAAATAGCCCATTCCCTAGTCATCTTTGTTTGGATAATATGCATATCTACCATAACTAGATCATATAATTCTTGAAATTATGTTGAGAAAACTAGTTAATGAATCAAAAGACTTAAGTACAAGAGAATAGTAGAAGGATCATACCATTGGTTAAAATACAATTGAAGATAAGAAGAAAGGAAATGAGGAGAGGAGAAGAGAAGCCCATGACCTTGAAAGGAGAAATGAAAGAAAAGAACCATTCCATTTGTAGAAATGAAGGCCAATAGTATATGATATTATTTCTTCAGAAATGGTACCATTAGAGGTATGTAAGAAGGAAAGTTTCCAAGGTTGGCATGCCATAGAGACAAGAAGAAGAAGAAGAAGAAGAAAAGATTCCAAACCTTTGATCAAAGATGAACGGCAATTTCAGTTTCTCTTTGGCGATGCGAAATGTTCAGCTATGTGGGCTTCGAATAGATTCCAAGCTTTTTAACTCATCCACCTTTTTCCTCCTCCTCAAAGTTATACCTTTTTGGCTTTTCAATCTTGCTTTCTACAATAATGCCTCTTCCCTCTCATGTTTTTATCTTACTGTGTGAGGTATCCTGAGCAAGCCTATACATGTACGGAAAGTACATTTTAAGTATACTACACTCGGACTATGAAATTTTCTAAGCAAGTTTGTATGTACACGAAAAGTATATTTAGACGATACCATACTTAAACTAATTCTCATTTGAATCTGGTAGAATTACAGCTACAAGAAAAGTAAAACTCTCTCACAAGATATAATTGTCCTGCCCTATAATTCGATGCTTCCTAGATTCCAAGTTCCTCAATTCATAAAAGAAATTTTATGTGCAAATCAAGTTTGGCTGCTAATGTTTTTACTTTCTATTCAGAATCGCCAAGAAATCCTTCCAAATTATCAATCCCCAAAAAACTGTTTGGAAGGACACCGAAACAGGCAAAAGGCCAACACCCATAAAATATACAAGTAGTATATTTGGCACAGTGGTTTGGTTTAGCTTTCCTTCATGAACTGAAGGCATGAAATACCCTTCTACCTGGCAAACAAGGCATTCATATCAAACATGCTCACTAAGGAAGAGACCGATATATTCAAATGCCAATGGAAGTCAAGTTTACCATAATACAATCTAGATATGTCCATAACATTACAAAGGTACATTACCTCAAAAGGCTAGAATGTACTTCCTAAGTAAGAGCTAAATCTAGCACTAGTAATAAACATCTCAAAAGACTATATTAAGTCGTTCAAAAGAGTTAGACTGAGTAACTAGAGAGGGTGGGGGGTGTGAGATATTATGGGTACATTGAAGCTGATGAATTTAAAACATTCAGCAAGCAATAGGAGCTGGAGATGGGGATGGTGATGGTGATGGACATTGTGGGTTGTCCCTTGGCCCTGCTTGCTCAACTTTGCCGTTTTCCATTACAACCCCAGTCATGTTGTTTTCTCGCTGTTCCTCTTGTGGCATACGCTTGCCATCATTCTCCTGGACTGCACCATATGTTTCTTGCTCTGGCTCAGCGTTTGCTTCTTGTTTTCCATCCTGAATACTTGCATCGTTTGCAGGCAGCTTCTCTTGTTTCTCCATCTCTTCCACAGACTTACCCGGCTTGTCTTGTCTTCCATCCTGAATAATTTCATCTTTTGCAGTCTCGGTATCTTGTTTCACTACCTCTTTAGACTCCTGCTTGTCCTTGGCTTCTGCATTAACAGGAACGGCTTCTTTTGGGGGCTCACCAGCCACCACAGCATCTCCGAGAGCCCCCTCACTGCCAGCCACAATATGTAACTCAACATCTTTCACAACGGTTTCCTGAGGTGCATTACCTTCCGATTTGGTATCAGGCTCATTCCCCTTACTAGCTTCATCCTGTGCTACGCCTTCCCCTTTGGATGTTTCATCAACTTTTCCTCCGTCCTCCTCCTTGGCCTCTGCTGCTGCATCTTGCATTTCAACATCTTTGGCAGCAGCAGCAGCAGCGGCAGCGGCAGCAGCATCCTTCTCTTTCTTATCTTTCCTCGTAAGTGATGACCTTCGCCCACGTTTCTTAGGTGGCTCACTCTCTTTAGACGGAGGCGTTGTTGCCTTAGCCTTCTGACTGATCCTTGCTGATCTCCTCGGAGTCTCCCCAGTGCCCCAATCAAATTCTGAAATTTTCGGGTTGCCTGGGTGTGACTTCAGGTACAGCTCCAACTGTTTCCTGTTATTAAATTCCTCTCCAGTCGGAGCAATAAAAACAATCTCATTTTTCCTGGGAGTGCCTCCCTTTTTCGGCATAAACTGTAAAACCAGGTAGTTGATTTATGTTAGCCATTAGAAATTAGAACAAAAAGAATGAAACTCAAAGAATAATGTCCCATTAAACTACCGCAAAATCTCAAAAGTTCCTTAAATCAAGTCAATCATTACAAAGGGGAATCAGAAACTAATCTCTGTTGCCTCAAATATTTTCAAACAAAAGAAAATTGACAAATCTAACAAGCACTTCAAATACATCATCAAATACAAAATTCAAGGCTCCAATCAATAGTTTAAGAATACTTTTGCTCTGTTCTGTGCAATCAACATTCAACAGAGCACGGAACATAAAGCGTGTAACAAAACTATACACGAATCGAAGAGAGAACAATCCCAGCTCAAAGACGAACTCACATCTTCTCTCACAAACCCTCGAAATTTCACAAATCCCAAGAAGGAAAAAAAACTCACTTTCTAGTAAAATAAAATCCAATCCCCAAATAATAGAACTTGAAAGTAGCATAAGCTCTCAAACATTACAACTTCAACACTCAACCCAGTAATGGCAGCAAAATTGTAACAAAATCCCAAATTATGTATCATACTGAAGCAAATTAGGCTCTTTTTTTTCCAAATTAATTTTATCAAGTAGGAGCAAAAGATTCATAATTACTACTCATAGTGGTGTATTTGGACATCAATCCAACACAAAAATTTCCACAAAAATTTTAATTTTTACAAAACTCAAAGAAAAGATCTCAATTTTTTCACACAAAACTCTAATCCGAATACATACACCCAAGAACTATACCCTTTACCTCCAAAAAAAAAAATCCTTTTAGTTACTATGAGCCAGAGAAAACATTCTCCCTAAACAAAGTTTGCAACAAGGGAAAAAAAAAAAAGAAAAAGACTAAAAAAAACTACAAAGAAAATCCCAGCCAAAACTAGTCAAAATTCAGGACTTAAAAAGAATAAAAGCAAAGAAATCAATCTAAAAAAACATAACAAGAATTCTTTGAAAAAAATACCAGTTTCTTCCAAGATGCAGGTGCCGGCAGCTCCACTGATACAACTTCATCCTTATCCATAGCCATTTTTTCCACCTACAAAAAAACCAAAACCACTATTAAGCCCAGCCCCTCTTCAAAAAACCAAAAAACAACTTCCCAAAACCACTTAAATCCAAATCCTTACGTTTTCACCAATTCCTCTTTAGCCAAAAACAGCACAGAAAACAAATTTTTTTCTCCAAGATTGCTTTTTTATCACAACAAAAATACCTGGATTTTGCTCACAACAGAAAAACGGTGCAAATAAATTTCCCCCAAACTTTTATGTGAAAATGAGGCAAAAAAAAAAATAAAAAAGAGGGACCTCTAGAGGAAAGAGTTATGATAAACCTACCTTGAAAGGTACAAAAGATATGATCTTTAAGCTATATTGGGTGTACAAGAGTCAGTTTATCAATGGTGGTGATTTGTCAGTTAAAAAGCTGTTTTTACTCATTTCGTATACGTGTCTGAATCCTAAGACTGGTTTTAGGATTTCGTGATAATTCCTGCTGTCATTTTATCTATTCTCCTATATCTCAGCTAAGTTAGGGGACGTGTATCTATTTTCCACCACGAATTAAGATGGAGAGTGAAGTGGAGAGGCGTGATCCTGTCCGTTGGATTGAGGGGTTTGTGGTACACGCAGTGGGGGTGAGAGTGGAGAGAGAAGTTAGAAGGGAACATGAAGTGAAGGTGAGCGGTCTTTGGATAACGTACCTGAAATAGTTTAGTTAACTAAATTTGAATGTGGTTGGTTTGAGATCCGGAAGCGGGAAAGTGAGACCGTGGCGAGGCACGTGGATATCGTTTTTGCATGTGGGGCTCTCGATTTCGTAGAAGAAAGTCGGCTTATGTTTCCGGATGTAATAATTAGAATCGATGATCAAATTTTGAAAATAATAATATAAGAATTTTAGCATATTTAATATGGAATTAGTTTCTTATGCGCGTTATAACTTAATTTTTAATCTGTACGATGGCAGCATTCTGTGCTTAAATATCGGACAGTTTGATAGAGCATTCTTTCGTCTTTTTGTGGTAATAAGTCGGCATATGTCACGTTGAAATCACGTGATCTTCGTAGAATTCTAGATCTGGCAGGCTGACCTGTTTGGGCCTTGAGTGAGAGAGTTGGACTACGAGTTTTGGAGGATAATTGGGCTACAAGTCCAACACACTGCTTCTATTATTTGGGCTTTTATTTATTTTTTCTTGAAATGTTGGGTTTTTTTTTTTCGGTCTAAAGGTTTGGGTTTTTTATATTTATTATTGGTGGAAAAATTAGTTATGGATAACATTTATGTTTTTATTATTATACATAAATACTTCATTTTAGATTTTTAAGCTTTCAAATATAAATTATTTAACTCTTTATATCGTTAAATATTTTTTAATTTACTTATTGTTATTCGTTTAAAATTGGGAGAAGTCCTAATCTAACCAAGTAGTACTATTACCAAAATATACTAAGAATAAAATCCACATATCTAGGGCTGTAAACGGGGCACGTCTATACCTGTTAATAGTGAATAAGGTACGATAATATCCAGACCTGCATACTCGTTATAATAAAATAATATATATTTATATATTATATTATTTTATGTTTTTTTATTAATACATAATTTATACATTTATGATATTGAGTGGTTTATTTTTTTAATTTAGAGAAGAGACGAGAAACTTTCTTCATAGTTTAGAGAAGAGAAATTTTCTTCAAGATTTCTTCTTCTTCGATACATCAGTACTACTACTTTCTCCATTGGATGTTTCTTGTAGACTTGTTTATCTTATTATAAATTTTATACTAGTGATTGTTTGTTCCAAAAGCGAATAAGAGATGCACGATTTTTTAAGGTTAGATTTTTTGAACATTTTTTTATATATATTTTTATTTAACAAGGAAAAAAATAGAAAAATGTCATACGTGTACGGGTATACCCAGACCCTACCCTAAACCCTGAAGGGTCGGGTCTGGGTCCATAAATTTCATACCTAGAGGATATGGGTCGAGTCTGGTTTTGGGAATACTCAGAGGGTCTGAACCCGTTTACATCCCTACACATATTTAGTATTTAAGAAATAATTATTCATTATAAAGACTTGAACAGATCTCCCTTCTTGAGGTATCTTTTGAGGTGAGTTTGGTCAAATCCCAAATTTTAAAATAGTATTAAAGCCAATTGTTAGGCCACCGCGCAATGTTCAGTCCTGGGCGTTAGGAGGTGAGTTGAGAAAGTATTTAAGAAATAATTACTCTTTATAAAGACGTGGACAGTCCTCCCTCTCGAACTCTCCTTCTCGAGAGGAAAGTTAAATCTAAAAATATTTCATTAAAAAAGAAAAGGATAACATTTTGGACATTTCATTCGAATTCTACAATGAAATTCTAACATTGCCTACCAACTCCAATAATCATTTGTCTAATCACAACACTTGAAAAAATAAAAAAACAATTTATTACATCAAATTTTTCGATCCCTAATCATCAAATGTTCCATAACCAACCAAGAAACGAACCCAAAGCCAAACCAGTCATCAAGAACATGGACATGGCAATGGCAGCCCTTTCAGACAACTGAGGTGCCACTGATTTCGGAGCAAGAATCATAAGAACACCCGTAAAGAACCCGTTACTAAAACCAAGTCCAACCGTCAAAATTATAACCGGAGCCTCACTTCTTAGCCACTTAGGTCCAAATAAACAAGCCGCAAAAAGCGGGTAAAACCCGATCCGACCCACACAAATCCACATTATCTTATAAATACTTTTAGGCACGTAAAATGCCGTGGAAAATTTTCCCAAAAAATCACCAACGTTGAAAATCGCTATCAATAGAATAGGATACCAATCTTTAAAGAATCTTGATTTAACGTTTTCGCTCAAATAACCTGGAAAAATCGAAAGTGTTACTACGTAAAGGATAACGATTCCGAACGCGGCATGTCGGATTGATTTTATTACGTCCCAGATAATCGGAGGTTTTTGGTCGTGCTCGTGGTGATGATGTGTCGAAGCGTGATTGGCTGATGATGAATAATATTTAACGACGGATAATTTGTGACGGAAATTGTAGAAGATTAAGCATAGGAATACGAGGGAGGCACTGACGATGAAATAAATTCTGGTACTTATTCGAAGACCGTTAGGAGAGTGAGGGAGGGATGCCTTTGTTACTATCCTTAAAACGCATACCAGAAGCCCTGCATGCATCATCATCATCACTTTAATATTAATTAATTTACATAATAGGAAATAATTAATTCGTAATATAAAATTAAATTCTTTGTTAGAAAATTAATTTGTAAACAGAAATTTGTTTAGTAGATAGATAGATATGCATGATTGTAAATTTACAATTTCATCCTTTTATTTTGTGTAAATTACAAATACATCCTTATCTTTATTATATATTTTTTCATAACTAATTTTAATTCCTATCACTAATTTCAATAAAATCATTATTAGAAACAAATGATTTTACGGTAAAAAGTTTAAAATCTTTCTAAAATATAATTTTGCAAGACTTTCATTACATAAATTAAACTAATAGAAAAATTAGCATAGATATTATGGTCTTAATGTATGGTAGTAAATAAGAATTAGACATGGAAATGATATTTTAGAAAAAAGACTTTAAACTTTTTTTTACTCCAAAATTGTTATGTTTTGATAAATTACTTTTACTAAAATTTATAATAGCGATTAATTAGTTATAAATATGTAAGCCATGAATGTATTTGTAATATATATACAAACTTTGAGAAGAAAAATATAATTAACCCAATAAATAAAGAGAGATAGCCAGTGAAATAGTGAAATTCATAAAAAAAAATAGTGAAAGAGATAGATAAACAAGAAAAAAATGCTATAAATATTTATATTTGATCCTCAATAAAAGAACTTAATCAGACCCGATTGTAAGCAGACGTATATTTTTACACTAATTTTTTAAAAAGATTCATATATATATATATATATATTTACGAAATTTAATATTTTACAAAGGATTTATCTAAAAAGTGTCTAAAAACACAAATTAATATGTATTTTTCAAATTTTATTAGATTTAATAAACTTAAACTATTATATATATATATAAGTTTTATGTTAAGGAGTTAAGAATACAATACCTGAAGAAGCATTGCCAGTGATAGTTGCCTGCATGTAGCGTCCAGGCAGCTCACCAGTAACCCCCATAAGGCTTCCACTAGTTAATCCATCAGCAAGACCACAAATTATTAGCCCAAAAACAAGGATTCCAAAGGCAACCTCTGTGTGTTTCCTCTTAAAAATCTTTTCAATCAATGGAGGTGTTATAAGAGCAAGAATGAATAATGATTGGGCTAAAGACATCCTTATTCTAAAACTAGGAAGCATTTTTTTTTGGTTATTAGAAATGTAAACTAAAGAAACAAGAACAGATAAAGCTGAAACCATATAAGCAACTGAAAAAACCTTGTCTATGTGCCTATTTGGATATAGATAATCAAAGTAATCAACTGCTGTTACAAATGAATTCCATGGGACTAAATTTCCAGCTCCAAGAATGAAATGGATTATGTATGTTATGTGAAATTTGTCCTTGATTATTGGCTTCTTTTCTTCCCCAAATTGCTGTCCTTTTTCTTCTTCCATGATAATAAACAAGCTCAAATTGAGGGAGAAAAAGGCTTGTAAAAATGGGGGTTTTTGAGAGCATGGAAGGGGGTGGGGGGGAGGGAGTTGGGTATACATTTATTTGAAGTTGTTGAAGAGTTGATTTCTTTTGCTTTTTGTTTTCCTATTTTGAAAACTAGCAAGATGAAGTTGTAATTGGCCAATATTGGTAAAAAAGAATCTGAGAAAATTCTGTTGTGAATCGGATTGGATTCATGAGTGGGGATATGAACGAGTTGGAGTGTATTATAAAGTTATATTAGTCTTTTTAATTGATTGTGTTATGAAGATAAAGAGATTTGAGAAACTTATGTCCCACATGTAAATCAGGTTCCATAACTGTTGAGAATCTCACATGGTAGTATTTGAAAAATAATTACTTTTTATAAAGACTTGGACAATCATTCTCTTTTGCGGTACCTATTGGAGTGAGTTATGGTAGCAGAGCCAGTTGTTGGGCTGCCTGAGTTGGTTCACTCTCCAGATGTCCAGTCCTAGGCGTGAAGGAGTGTGTTGAGAATCTCACATGGCTAATATTTGAGAAATAATTACTTTTTATAAAGACTTGGATAGTCATCCTCTCTTGCGGTACCTATTGGGGTGAGTTATGGTATCAGAGTTAGTTGTTGGGCTGCCTAAGTTGGTTCACGTTCTAGATGTCCAGGCCTGGGCGTGAAGGAATGTGTTGAGAATCTCACATGGCTAGTATTTGAGAAATAATTACCCCTTATAAAGATTTGGACAGTCTCCCCCTCTTGAAGTACTTTTTGGGGTGAGTTGTAGTATCAGAGCCAATTGTTAGGCTGTCTGAGTTGGTTCACGCTCCAGATGTCCAGTCCTGAGCGAGTGTGTTGAGAATCCCACATGGCTAGTATTTGAGAAATAATTAGTGCTTATAAAGACTTGTGTAGTCATTCCCTCATTCTATTTCATATTATCTATCATTTGAATATATTTTTGTGAGAATTATTAATGATAGATAAAGGGTAATTTAGTCAATTTCATTTAATTTTTATGTTTTCCACCAAAGGAAAACTTTAATGAGTTAGGTGGATGAACTAAAAAACAAAGGATTATTAATTAATTTAGCTAAACGACGGGCAGCTTAGTTGTAAACCATACTTCCAAACTCTGCTGCTTTTTGGACCTTTTCCCTTCAAAAAACTGAAAATATTAACCATTGTTTCCTTTTTTTTTTTTTTTCCCCTGTGAATTGACACGATAAGTATAGAAGGTTATTTATGCTTTTTTTTATATTTTAATTTGATGATTGTTACCTTTTAGTCTACAGATATTTGTAGCTCTCTTTTAATCTATAATATACATTACATTTAGATAAAAAAATATACATTTAATCTATAATATACATTACATTTAGATAAAAAAAATAAATAATTAAAAAAATTACTTCATTTCCATCCCATTCCCTATTACAAAGTACCATTAAAAAGAAGAGAGTCAAAGCAATGAGTAAGAAATCATCTCTCCTTCGTACTTAGTACTGACTCTTCAATCTCAAAACTAACTGAGATACGTCCACTCTCACTTAACATGACAAATGAAAATATCAAATGAAAGTATCTAAGTGAAATCGAATCACACACCTTTTATTAATAAAGGGAATTGTGACTTTGACTCAAAAGTTAGAAAAGGGGATTCTTTTCTTCCAAGTTTCAAATTTTTTGATTTGTATTCTTTGTATGGCGCCTCTTCGGTCTCACCATAGCTACGAGCTTCCGGTGGACCAAGTTCTCTGGCACTCCTAAGAAAGTCGATGCAAATCTTTTGTTTTGATCACATCTTTTTTATAATATTTTACAAAAATTACAATAAAAATCTCAAGTACAAAATGGAAAATGTCATGTCAGAGAAAAGCATGCCACCCACCCCAAAAGCAAAATTCCAACAGCCACAACCAATAAGATTTTTGTGTTTTGCTACACCGTCCGCCATTTATTCTATTAGTACAGCTCAGTTGTTAACATTCCTGATCGACAAATATCTCCCCGGCAAGAGTAGACCACTAAGAATCCCACATGATTAATATTTAAGAAATAATTACTCTTTATAAAAATTTAATTAGTTTTTCTTTCTTGAAGTTTTTTTTGGAGTGAGTTAGACGCAAGCTCAAACAGGCACACAATCTAGCATAGATATGGAGATTATCATACAAAGGATTCTCTTTCTGTTATTGCTAGAGAGAGAAATATGTACAAGAACAAGAAGAAAAGTTAAGATAAGTTACTCTAGTAGTTTCAGGATAAGTAAAACATTAGATTAGATTAAGAAGCTGCAGTAAGGGGTGGCTGTGATGAACTATTTTCCTCAAATCCATATTGGCTATATCCCTTTTCTTCTTCTTCTTCTTCTTCCTCATCCTCCTCTGTGTCCCACAAAAACCGAGCATATGAAGCTAGAACATAACTGCAAACCCAACATGAAAGATTCAATCATTTCATTAATTCACCAAAATTCATTGGCAATATTGATGGAGAAATGAAGAGGTAATTCATTTTTTTTACCAGTCATGAGGGTCAGTTTTAACTGCTTGATCAAAATAAGTTTGGGCTCGAGAAGCATCTTTCTGGGATTGCCATATTAAATCAGCATAGAGTGAAAGAGCTGTGGCATCAGTTGGGTTAGCCAATACTGCTCGCCCACAATACTCCTCTGCCTTAGCTAGATCTCCCTTAATCTGTTCAAATCCCCAATCAAGAAATTAAAAATCTTTACCATTGTTATAAATTCAACAGCTGATGAAAATTTTTACCTCTTTTAAGAACTTTGCATAATTTGATAAAAGCAGAGAATTTCCAGGGTTAGCTTCGATCATTCTCTGGTAATAAGCATCTGTATGATCTGGACCATACCAACTATTTGAATCGAACCCGGACCCGGACCCGTCTCCACCATTATACCCGCCGGCCTCGCTGCCGCCACCTCCTCCAGCTACCAGAGTCTGTAATGCGATGTTCTTCTTCTTCTTTTTCTCCGCCACCGCCACCTCTCCCAACCCAGAGCTGGAGAACAATCTATCCATTTCATCCTCTTTCTTCTCCTTGTCCTTCAATTTCAGAGGCTTAGGCGTTCCGGGGGGGCCCTTAATCCTTCCTTTGCCTTTCTTCATTGGCTCGATTTCTTTAAGATCCGATTCACGTACTGGTCGAGCTGCAATATTCCTTCTGGGACTATCCTCAACGTTGAAAGTAGTCATCATCGTGACGGAACGAGTCCTCGTCAATTGAGGTAAATTCTCCGCCGGCTCCGGCGATGAACTGGCAGAATTGGGCATCCATGAATTCAAAATCGGCGTTGATGAGCTCCTTAGTAACATTTTGATGAAATTTTCAACTACATGCAGAGAGAAGAAGAAGAAGAAGAAGAGATGAGAAGACCAGACTTTCCATGGAAGATGAAGAGATCGACAGCGGTTTATTGAGGGTTTTATAGTAGGAAGAAGAAAAAATCAGAAACGTTAATTTCAATTCTATGGGTTAATACTGACCGTTAGATTGGACGTAGTTGATGAGATGAGATATCACGTGGCTAGGCATATGACGATTGGTTTAGTATGGGAGGTGGGCCATAGCGGGTTGAAATGGTGGGCCCTATGAGAGGCTTATGATTGATTTGAAGAGGTTTTTTGTTCGTTGGGCCTGAGTTTCGACGGTCTAAAATGGCTTTGGGAAGTGACGGCTGTTTTGTTAGTGGTGTCCAGTAACATTCCGACACGCGTACTGTTAGAGGAAATCGACCCGACATAACTCAACTGATTTTATTTTAGGACTGCAAAATTAATATCAAGAAATAATATTCGAATTTTGACAACGTTGTGAGAGTTTCTCATGCACATTATCTCATTGAAACTGCAAAGTTAGTATCAAGAGCGGTAATTTTTCATTCACATCACGTCAATAGCGTTTACTTTACAAAGTCATTAAGTTATTATAATTTATATCCTCCATTCAAGCGTTGGATAGTTCAATAAAAGTTTTGAAGCGAGAAATTATGGAATTGGTAATGTATATTGAAACGCATTTAAGCACCATTAAATTTTCTATTTATATTTAAAATAATAGCTATTTTATAGATGATTTTAAAATATATTTTTCAAAGTAATTTTTTCATGTGTATTAAATAAGATTTACTTTGAAATCTTTATGTTAGATTTTACAAAAGTAGAATGTTTATATGTGAGAATAAAAATGAAACTTTTGCACTGGATTTTATTTTAAAATGCTGTCAAAATACAAAATAATTAAATCTTTAAAATAAGCTATAACTTGATAACAGAGTCAAAGAGCCCTGTTCTCCGTTACTTAAGGTAAACAACTTTTAACTTATTTTTAAGTTACAAGTCAACTGCTTAAAAGAAACAGAAGCAATGGAGAACAGAATTAGTATTTAATAAATTATTTACTTTTAGGATTAGTAGAGAAAATACATTAGAATGTATATTAAATGCCCGAAATATCCAAAAGGAGATAGCAATTGTATAGGTGAAACTCTATTCTTGGTATTGGATAAGTGAAAAATATCAGACGGATAGTCTAATATATTCTCTAGTATATTTTTTAATAAACACCTCTTATAATAGTTTTATTAATAAATATATATACAATTAAGTTATGCGAGAAAGATGTAATACCTCATTGATAATTTGTTAAATAATTTTTTTTAAGAATAACTCCTTTTTTCATAAAGATTCCCAATTTTAATGCACAATACAAGTTTTTGTTTTCTAGTTTTATAATAATTTTATTAATATTAATATAAATCCTATAAAACAGAAGCCAGAAGCCAAAGTGGACACTAAGCAGAAGCGCACAGCTATTTCTTCCATTATTTTTCTGGTGGAAATAATTCCCAACCATTTCAACAATTGACCTTGATTTTTATTTTAGTAGCTGCTGATAATGACCATTAAACCACTCTCTCTCTCTCTCTCTCGTATTCCAAAAAAGAAGTAGCGTGAAAGTACATGAGAGAATGCCCTTCTTAGGCGAAGCAGGGGTGGAGTCGACCACTATTTCTTATCAGAAAGAAAATAGAGTAAGGGCAATACCAGGCCAAAAAACGCGCGCAAAAAGAAATTTTTTGATAAAAGAATTAAGAGTACCATTTCCTATAAAAAAGAAGACATAAAAAGTTTAAATGCACATGATTAAATTCTGCCCCCTATTTGCGATTAAGGAAATAGAATAAGGGCAGTACCGCTCCTGCAACTAATGTAACTTCTCGGCCGCTATTCCCTGTCAAAAGAAATAGAATAAAGGCCGTACCGCTTCTGCAGCTACTGCTCTCTAATACCTCTCTCAAAATCAACAAATTAACAACATCACAATAAATCAAATCACTATAAAGAAAAAGCTACTCTTATTCTTATTTCATCATCAAACTAAGACCCATTCTTACTTGGGGGGACCTCATAATTATGTAATTCCCCTATCATGTACATGATGGGACAAAAAGATTTATATCATCTCAAACAAATAGAACAAGAACAAGCCTAGTTTATTATATCCACAAGTATAGCATTAGATAAGGTTTTAGAAAGATTATCTGCTCTAAATAAGGATTCCGGCCAAATACGTTTCGTGGTAGAACCGATGCATATTCATCTACATCTTGCCCAGATTCGTCTTTCTACAATGAAGATCAGACGGGAAGTAGAGATTTACTACCAAGAAAAAGGCCGGACACTGCTTTCACAAGGTTTAGAAGAGTGAAATCAGAGTTTCTAATGGATACTGCCTGTAAATAACAGCACTGGAACAAAATCTTCTTACGTTTATTGCAAATTCTACATCGCATCATAATATCAAAGAATTCTAAAGCTACCAAAATGGATCCACGCGACTTAGTGCTCATGACAAATAATCGAAGTGGAACTCTGAAGAAGTCAAGCATATGAGAGTGGATAATCCTGTTATAGACCGAGTCTATATAAGTAGAGAAATGAACCTATTAGACTATATTAAGCCACGTCGCCCAAATGTAGCAAAGAAATAAGAGCAAATGACTAAGAGAAACTTGTTTCTTCGTCTCTAACTCTACAAATTATACACGAAAACTAACCTATTGTATCATCATCTAAACGGAGGTCCCTTTTTTGATCGTCCATTATTCGTCCCATCCCATACACAAGACCAGAAGAAGAGAGACATCCAGAAGAGAACAGCAAAGAAGATCCGGATAGTATCTTTAACTTGAGAAAATTTTGATAACGCACCTAACCAGAAAATAGAAGAGATAGCAAACGAACTCAGAGTGGATAATTCATCCGTTAGAGAATCAAAGTACATAAACAAATCATAGCAAAGAAAGCACAACCGAAAAAGAAAAGCCTTCCGTTAGACATTTCATAACATACGCACAAAGCAGCAGTTTACTCTTCTGGCATCAGAAAACGATATCAGATAATACGGCAAATCCCTTCCTGAACTCTCCCTCAGTGTTCACAACATTCACAAATATCCTTGGGAAGATGCAAGCTCTCTTGCATATCTTACTAACTTATTAGATGGCCAAAACGTTTAAAAGCTCTCGTCCTAGGTTCTGTCAACTTTTCCATTAATTACCGAAGCAAGAAAAGGCTTTAGTGAAACCAAACAAGCGCATATCCATGAACAACATAGATACACGTCCCCCGGCTTAGCTGAGATATAGGAGAATAGATAAAATGACAGCAGGAATGATCACGAAATCCTAAAACCAGTCTTAGGATTCAGACACGTATGCGAAATGAGTAAAAACAGCTTTTTAACTAACAAATCACCACCATTGATAAACTGACTCTTGTACACCCAATATAGCTTAGAGATCATATCTTTTGTACCTTTCAAGGTAGGTTTATCGTAACTCTTTCCTTTAGATGGCCAAAACGATTAAAAGCTCTCGTCCTAGGTTCTGTCAAATTTTCCATTAATTACCGAAGCAAGAAAAGGCTTTAGCGAAGCCAAACAAGCGCATATCCATGAACAACATAGGGCTGAACCAAGCAGTAAAAATTCTATCTTGTTTTATTTGCTGTCTACTTCTGGAAACAACTAAAGTAACAACAGACCCCTGCTTTTTTGCCCTGTTTCAAAGCTACTACACAGTCATCATTGAAACATTAATTTGCAGTTATAGAACTAACTTAATTTGTGTTCCTTTTGATAGTGTATTAGAAGTAGGATCACAAATGGAGACATTTCAAGTGTATCTTGATGCCAATATTAGTTTTAACTGGGTTATATTGCTTTTTCCCCCTCTTGATTAAGAAAATCTCATTAATCCCAAAATCAAACATATTGGCACTTGAAGGTCAATTTCTCCATAGAGCTTAGAATTATTTACTTATGCAAGCAAAATAAGCTTAAGAAGGATGATTCTGGTTAAGGCCCAATAAGCAATTACAATAGCTGAATTCATGACCTACTCAAACTAGCAAAAACAAGTAATAAAATCGGAATTTAATTCAAGAAACTAAAAGAAGCAATTACCAGAAGGTCGGTTTTCTTCAGAAGGCGGTTCCAATTTCGGTGGTGGCGGTGGTCCAGGACTACTGGCGTGGCAGCGGCCAGACCACGCTCTAGGATTGGAAAGGGAAGGATGAAATGAACAGTGGGAATGGAACATAGAAGAGCGGATTCGATTTAACTCAGAAGAGAAGTGAATAAAATTGCCGGTAGAGAAGGCAACCGGGAAAAATTGAGAAGGAGAAGCGGCGGAATTTGGCGAGATCCCGCCGGACTGGTAACGGTGGTGGTGCATGGTGGGATGAGGGAGGCAAGTGCCCATTTCTTTGGTGCCAAATTTTCTGGGGTTTTACGCCATAGCCGCGAGCTTGGAAGACTTTTATCAATAGATTCCTTACCGCGTCTCTGTGGATTTCACCCGCGAATTATTCCCTCCAGTCAACAAATGAGATGTAGGTGGTTTTTGGTGATTTATTTTTATTTTTTTATTTTTTTAATCAAAAGCGATAATTTATTCAAAGAATCGAAAGAGAATATTGAATTTTTTTTTATGACTCGAATTTAAAACTTTTGCGAAATCATATTCTGTACGTTGAAGTCCGAATCTGTGGACTAACCATTACTTTTTTTGCGAAATTGTGGATCGAAAATAGATATCTCTAAAAGTTTTTATAAAGATTATGCACGTTTCTCATGTTTTGTAAATACATATTATACAAAGTTTCTAATGAATATTACACCTAGAAAGATAAATATAAATTCAACAAATTTTTTTGCCGATCTCATAGGCAAGAACGTTAGCCAACGGACACCGACTACCTCAAACAATGTGAAAAAGAGTACTAGTTGTACCTAAGAAACTTTTGAGAACCAATGAAATTGATCAAGTTGATTTTCTCAAACTTGCCGTTGAAACCCGAATCCGTAGGTTAACCATTACGTCTTTTTACGAAATTTTTATCTGAAAAATTATTGCCTCTAAAAGTCTAAAAAAACATTCTGCATATTTATCATGTTTAGCAAATACAAATCTTACCAAGTTTTGCCTTGAATATCATACCCAGAAATATAAATATAAATTCAACATTTTTTATGATTTCCAAAAGCAGCAACATTAGCCGAAAGACATCAACTAACTCAAAAAATGTTAAAAAAGGCACTAATAATCACCAAGAAACTTATAACAACAAATGAAATTAATCGAATTAATTTTTTTCACAAACTTGCCCGTGAAATTCTGAATCTGTGGGCTAACCATTATATTGTTTTATGAAATTTCGTCTAAAATACAATGATCTCAAACAGTCCTCATAAACATTCTTCCTGTTTCTAAGGTTGTGCAAATACATATGGACTAAGTTTCTCTTGAATATCCCATAGGCAACAACATGAGGCGAGAGGCAATGAATACGTCAAATAATGTTAAAAAAGGCACTCGTTGTCACGAAGAAACTTATGATAACCAATGAGATTGATTGAGTTCATATTCTAAAACTTGCCCGATGAAGTCCGAATTCGAGAGCTAACCATTATTGTTTTTTTGTGAAATTCTGGATCGAAAATAAACGTTTCTAAAAGTCCTCATAAAGATTCTGCACATTTCTCATGTTTTGCAAATACATATTATACCAAGTTTCTCTTGAATATCATGCAGAGAAAGACATATATAAGTTCAAGAAAATTTTTTGTAGATCTCATAAGAGGTCCGGAAAAAAGTTCTACAAAAAATTGCTCAAAACAATTCCGAATGTTTTTCATGTTGTATAAATACACCAAAATGATGCATCACTTTCCAATTAAAGCCCGAATTCGTAAGCTAATCAACACGTTTATACAAAATTTAGGTTCGAAAAAAATTTCTTAAAACGATACTGAATGTTTTTCATGTTGTATAAATACACAAACCGAAGTATCACTTTCCCATTAAACCCGAACTCGTTTGCTAATCATCATGTTTTTTTACAAAATTTAGGTCCGAAAAAAGTTCTTCAAAATATTGCTCAAAATGATTTTGAATATTTTGCATGTTGTATAACTACACAAAACAAAGTATCACTTTCCAATTAAAGTCCGAATTCATGCGCTAATTATCAAGTTTTTTTATAAAATTTAGGTTCGGAAAAAAATTCTACCAAAAATTGCTCAAAACGATGCTGAATGTTTTTCATATGGTATAAATAAACCAGAACAGTATTACTTCCCTATTGAAGCCCGAATTCGTGTGTTAATCATCACGTTTTTTAAGAAATTTAGGTCAGAAAAAGTTATCCAAAAAATTGCTCAAAAGGATTACGAATGTTTTTCATGTTGTATACATACACCAAACGATGTATCACTTTTCAATTAAAGCCCGAATTCGTGTGCTAATCATTATGTTTTTTAAAAATATAAGTCCTAAAAAAAGTTCTCCACAAAATTACTCAAAACGATTCTGAATATTTTTCTTGCTGTATAAGTACACCAAACGAAGTATCACATTCCCTTTAAAGCCTGAATTCGTATTCTAATCCTCACGTTTTTTACAAAATATAGGTCCAAAAAAGTTCTCCAAAAAATTGCTCAAAACGATTCCGAATGTTTTTCATGTTGTATAAACACACCAAACGATATATGTCTTTCCAATTAAAACCCGAATTCATGAGCTGATCATCACGTTTTTTACAAAATTTAGATAAAAAAAAATTCTCCAAAAAATTACTTAAAACTGTTCTTAATGTTTTTCATATTGTATAAATACACCAAAGTAAGTATCACATTCCCATTAAAGACCGAATTCACATTTCAATTAAAGCTCAAATTTGTGTACTAATCATCACGTTTCTTACCAAATTTAGGTCCAAAAAAATTCTCTAAAAAATTTCTCAATTCGATTCTAAATATTTTTAATGTTGTATAAATACACAAAACGAAGTATCACATTCTAATTAAAGCTCGAATTCGTATACTAATCATCACGTTTTTTCACAAAAGTTAGGTTCGAAAAAAGGTCTTCAAAAAATTGCTCAAAATGATTCTGAATGTTTTTCATGTTGTATAAATTCACCAAACAATGTATCACTTTCCAATCAAAGCCCGAATACGTGTGCTAATCATCACGTTATTTACAAAATTTAATTCCGGAAAAAAGTTCTCCACAAAATTGCTCAAAACGATTTTGAATGTTTTTAATGTTGTACAAATACACCAAACGAAATATCATATTCCAATTAAAGCTCGAATTCGTATATTAATCATCATGTTTTATACAAAATTTAGGTCCGAAAAAATTATATAAAAAATTTCTCAAAACGATTATGAATATTTTTCATGTTTAATAAATACACAAAACGAAGTATCATATTCCCATTAAAGCTCGAATTCGTATACTAATAATCACTTTTTTTACAAAATTTAGTTTCAAAAGAAAATTCTCAAAAAAATTTACCAAAACGATTCTGAATATTTTTCATGTTGCATAAAAACACAAAATGAAGTATCACATTCCCATTAAAGCCCGAATTCGTGTACTAATCATCACGTTTTTTACAAAATTTAGTTCTGAAAAAAATTCTCAAAAAAATTTTCCAATACGATTCTAAATATTTTTAATGTTGTATAAATACACGAAACGAAGTATCACATTCCAATTAAAGCATGAATTCGTGTCCTAATCATAAAGTTTTTTACAAAATTTATCTCCGAAAAAAAAATCTCCAAAAAATTGTTCAAAACGATTTTGAATGTTTTTTTTATGTTGTATAAATACATCAGATAATATATCACTTACTAATTAAAGCCCGAATTCGTATGCTAATCAAAACGTTTTTTAAAACATTTAAATCCGGAAAAAAGTTCCCAACAAATTGCTCAAAAAAATTATTAATATTTTTAATGTTGTATAAATATTAAAAAATTTAGGTCCAAAAAAAATTCTCTAAAAAGTTTATCAAAATGATTCTGATTATTTTTCATGTTGTATAATACACAAAACGAAGTATCAATTCCAATTAACGCACGAATTCATGTACTAATTATCACGTTTTTCACAAAATTTAGATTCGAAAAAAGTCCTCCAAAAACTTACTAAAAACGATTCCGAATGTTTTTCCGTTTGTATAAATACAACAAACGAAGTGTCACATTTCAATTAAAGCTCGAATTCGTGTACATCGCGTTTTTTACAAAATTAAGGTACGAAAAAAAATTCTCAAAAAATTGCTCAAAACGATTCCAAATGTTTTTCATATTGTATAAACACACCAAACGATGTATCACTTTTCAATTAAAGCCCGAATTCATGAGCTAATCATCACGTTTTTTACAAAATTTAGGTCCAAAAAAAAAATTCTCTTAAAAATTTCTGGAAATGATCCTGAATATTTTTCATATTGTATTAATAAAAAAAATGAAGTATCACATTCCCACAAAAGCTTGAATTTGTGTGCTAATCGTCACGTTTTTTACAAAATTTAGATTCGAAAAAAATTTCTTTAAAAAAATTGCTCAAAACGGTTTCATCACGTTTTTCATGTTGTATAAACACACCAAACAAAGTATCACTTTCCAATTAAAGCTCGAATTTGTGTACTAATCATCACGTTTTTTACAAAATATAGGTCTAAAAAAAATTCTCTAAAAAATTTCTCAAAATTATTCTGAATATTTTTCATGTTTTATAAATACACAAAACAAAGTATCACAATCCTATTAAAACCCGAATTCGTGTGCTAATTTTCACGTTTTTTAAAAAATTTAGATCCCAAAAAAATTTCTCCAAAAAATTGCTCAAAACGATTCCAAATGTTTTTCATGTTGTATAAATACACCGAACAATGTATCACTTACAAATTAAAGCCCGAATTTGTTTGCTAATAATCATTACAATTTTTACAAAAATTATTTCCGGAAAAAAGTTCTCCAGATAATTGTTCAAAACGACTCTGAATGTTTTTAATGTTGTATCAATACACCAAACAAAGTATCACATTCCAATTAAAATACGAATTTGTGTACGATACTCACATTTTTTAAAAAAATTTAGGTCTGAAAAAATATTCTAAAAAAAATGGCTCAAAATGATTTTGAATATTTTCCATGTTGTATAAATACAAAAAACAAAGTATCACATTCCCATTAAAACCTGAATTCGTGTGCTAATTATCACGTTTGTTACAAAATTTGGGTTCGAAAAAAGTTCTCGAAAAAATTACTTAAAACGATTCTAAACGTTTTTCATACTGTATAAATACACAAAACCAAGTATTACTTTCCTATTAAAGTCCGAATTCATGTGCTAATTATCACGTTTTGTACAAAATTTCAGTCCAGAGAAAAATTGTCCAAAAAATTTAAAACGATTATAAATATTTTTCATATTGTATAAATACAAAAAACGAAGTATTACATTCCCATTAAAGCTCGAATTCGGGTGTTAATCATCGCGTTTTTTACAAAACTTTGATCTGAAAATAAATTCTCGAAAAAATTTCTCAAAACGATTCCGAATATTTTTCATTCTGTAAAATACAAAAAACGAAGTATCACTTTTCCATTAAAGTCCGAATTCGTGTACTAATTATCACGTTCTTTACAAAATTTTAGTCCAGAAAAAAGTTCTCCACAAAATTACTCAAAACGATTCTGAATATTTTTCATATTTTATAAATACACCAATCGAATTATCACATTCCCATTAAAGTTCGATGTCGTGTACTAATCATCACGTTTTTTACAAAACTTAGGTCCGAAAAAAAATTCTCTAAAAAATTTCTCAAAATGATTCTGAATATTTTTCAAATATATTGTGTTTAAATGCACGACATAATCCTCATACTCAACACTACAAGAATCAAGCATAGATAAAAATATCAATTAACCCAAACAATTATTCTACAAGAACAATCACTAAGAATTAATTGCATCAAACCAAACAATTTCCAAAGATATGCAATCACATAAATAATATAATAAATCTCCAAAATAAAATAAATCAAAGTCACATGCCTAGGGTTTCATCAAGATTCTAAAAATAAAATTAGTTCATGGCTAAAAGGCAAAGAAGAAACCAACTGCCGTAGCTGCTGATTCAGCTGCTTCTGCTTCAATATTTTTGCTGTTGGATTTTTTCCTCTTTTTCTTGAATGTTGACAGCAGCTGCCTTTTTCCCTACTCTCTTTATATTTTTTCTCTATTGTTTCTTGTCTTCTTTCTGTAGCTGCCCTCCTCTCCTCTTCTTAAAGAGGCTCACGGTTCTTGAATTTTTCTTGCGGCGGCCGCCTCTTCCTTTCCTTCCTCAATTATAACTCTTTTTTCCTTTTTCTATTATAACTCTAACTTCCTTTTTCTCTTCAATTTGGACTCTTTGCAACAGCCCATATTTTTCTATAGGCATCTCTTTTTCTTTCTTTCCTTTTGGTCTTCTTGCTGTGGGCCTTTATCTCCTTGTTATTTGTAGATTGCCTCGTTAATTGGACTTCTTTTCCTTTATCACAAAATAAAATAAATTAAATATAATAATTATATTTACTACAAATCTATTTTGTCACTATATGTTTTGTTTATGAATTCAAGTCTACTGGTATTCTTTATATGTTTGGCCCAGAGGTGTTAAGCTTGGTTCAATCTGGAGTTAAAGAAAACGAGCTGAATTCAAGATTCGTTAATATTAGTTCAATAATTCGTAGAGGTTAAGTTCGAGTCATCTTGAAATAGAGTTGAACATAATACATAACAAATTATAAGAAGAGAACCTACAAGTTCTTACTTTCAAATAACGTCAAGCAATGGCTGAACATAATGTATTTTACACATTTCTTCTCGTAAACAATTTAACTCTTAAAAAATGTAAGGCAAATTTCTAAATCAAAACTAAAATAATCATAACTTCACACCCATAGAAACAAAGAAGAAAGCCAACATGCAAAATAGATATCAAAATGTATCACCAAAGTAGAAAGACAAGAAAAACCAACCCTGTTGGACTCATTCATTCATCTCTCCTGCCTGCTTGCTGAGGATTCAGCCTCCTCAAATTCAACATCTTCAATATCAGTTGCTGAGGATTCAGCCTCATTCTTCATAGCAGTTTCCCTTCAATGAATCATTGCAAGAAATAAACATTATTTAAACCACTAATACGGAAAATGAAATGTTACTATTGTTTGATTTACAGGGAAATAAATTTTCCAACACTTACCTTTTATAGTTGGATCTAATTGTATCATTCAGGTCTCGTGTCCAGATTCTCTCAGCATATCCCAATTTTACTAGAATACGCTTGGGAGTGCACGATGTTCCACAACATAGAACCTCCATTTTGGGGCATCTATTCAACTCAAAGTATACCAAAGACGGGAAGTCAAGATCTCCATGGAAGAACCACTTGAGGTTTTCTAGTTCCCTAAGTAGTAGGTACTCCAATTGAGGGAGAACAAGTTTGTCCACTTTTTCTTCATCTTCTACATCTCGCACAACAATCTCTTCAATCTGCATGCAGTTCTCAATCTCCAGTTTTTGGATTGAACAAAGCGCTCTAGCTATTGAAGGTGAGAGTAAATATCTCACATTGTCACATTTGGAGATGTTGAGTTTAGTCAGGTTTCTTAAAACAAGAATTCCATCAGGTAGCATTTCTACCTTTTCGGAGACACGTAATTTTTTCAAGCTAGGGAATTTGACCTGTAGATATTGCAAAAGGTTAGTTAGTGTGTTATAGGAATCTCAAAAGGGTGTCCTGTTTAGGAGAAGAACAAATTGAGCATAATATCTCAAGCTGTTTCTGAGCTGAGATGGTAAAATTTTACTTGGCTTTTTTACCTTTTGATGAAACAAAGAACCTTCAGAGGTCTTCAAATTGCTTGCTTCGATGGATTTGGCATCTGATATTGGTGCATCATGAAATATCTTCCATTTGGGACAACCAGCTATCTCCAATTTTCTCAAGGATCCAGAAGAAAACATCTCAAGCATAGGTAAATCTTCAAGATAAAGAGCTTCTAAATGAGGGAATAGGGCAAGCTCTGCATCATCATCAACATGTTCCCTATCTGTTTTTCCAATAACTCCTTCCATTGTTTCACATTGTACTATTCTTATTTTTTGTATTTTCACTAGCATTTTAGCCACATGAAAAGGTAGCAAGAATCTCAAGTTTTTACACTTCTCCACCGTCAGGTTCGTGAGGTTCTGAAAGGTTCCATTTCGTGGAGAAGGAATCTTCCATATTTCCACCAACTTCGGGAGATTCTTGATTTCCAAGTATTCCAGCTTGCCAAGTGTTGCTTGATTTCCTTCAGAACTAAATACTACCAACAAGTTTTCACAATCAGACACCTCCATGTATCTTACCTTGCACAAAGAACAAGAAAGCATTTGGCCGTCTACTACTTGGGTCAACTTCTTCATATAGTGGATGAACACATCCTCTAAGCAAGGAAAGATTACCTGACAAAAACATTACATTGGCATGTTTAAAAAGAAACCTTCACAAGAAATTCACATTGTAAAAGTAGGAAACTTTATGATAACATGAGGTTAAATTTTGACTTTCTCACACAACTTGTTTTTCAAAATTTAAATAAGACATTAAATTATTAATCTCTACCTCTATCTTCATCTTTAATTTACACTTTTTTTTAACTACATAAAATGATTTTTCTTTTGGCTGAAATTACATAAAATGATTTAATTAAAAGAGTTATTAAGTAAGAGTATAATACAATATCGTCATTTTAACATCTTAAAGAAAATAATAACTTTAAACTTACATAGAGTAAATAGAGTCAGACTCGGTCTCGTTCACATTCTTTACATAGAGTAATATTAATGCCCTCTACTCTACTCTACTCTACTAGTTTGAACTATGAAGAGACATTGAAAAAAAAGGTACAAATATGACTTACTTGGTCATTGAACATAGTATTCCTTGCTGTGTCCTCTTTGTCAAATGCAGAGTAGAAGCTCCTAAATGCAGGCATTCCGTCTAAATACAAATATTGAAGTTTTGGAAATTCAACTCTGTTATCATCATCATTGTGCTCTTCTTCATTTCCCACAATGTGCTCCATTTTCCAGCATTCCCTTACTGTTAGTTCTCGGAGTTGAGCCATGCACACAACTACACAATGTGGGAAGAGAACCTTGACAGAGTTACACATATACAAACTAAGAACATTAAGATTTTGAAGCCACGAAGGTTGAAGAATAGGACCCCTCCACAAACAACTTTTTACCGAGGAACTTGATGAGGCATTCGCGTTCCCATAATTATTCTTATTACTCAAGTTTATAAGACAATCCTCTGAGTAACTTTTAAGTCTCAGAATCCTCATGTTCAGAAGAGTATTCTCTTGACATAATTCATAGAGAGGATTTCTAGTCCATCCTTTACATTCTAATCCCACACTGACTGCTCTCTTTAGTAAACTAATGATCTTAGTTTTTCTCAGCACATTCATATCAGATGATCCCATACTGAATAATTCCAAACTGTTGTCAAAATCATAAGATTGAAAAAATCCATAATATTGAGAAATATTGAACTTGACAAGCTTCTCAAAGGGAAACTCTGTTAACTCTGCGATGACATCACAGCTTGACGCACACACTTGCAAAATTTTAAGGGAAGACAGTGAATTTAACTCTCTGATTCTTGCATTCCCATGATACCCTGCTTCTTCCCAATCACTGAATTCACCAATGTAGAGTTCTTCAAGATTAGGCAATTCTGAAAAGACACTGGATGGAATTGTTCTAGGACCTCCCCGGCACCTAAGGTCTAACAACTTGAGCTTTCTTAGTTCTCTTATTTCACCAGGAACCTCATCAAGCTCAGAACAGAAAAAGCTAAGAACTTCTAATTGCTTGAGGCTTCCAATTATACTTAAATTGGTTATCAAGGTGCAGTAATCCAAGCACAAACTGCAAAGACTTGACGGGAAACAGAGTGATGATGGTAGAAGATTAATTCTTGAACGTCTCAGATCAATAACTCTGAGTTCTTTCATTCCTTCAAAAAAGTTGTCTCGCATGTTTAATGTGTATTCTGAAAAACGAGATATGCTTCGCAGTTGGAAAAGCTGAAGATTTTGGGGGAAATTCAAATCAGCAGGAAGTTTGTCAAATTCATTGATGTTCAAGGAGATGGCGGTGCCGGATTTATCCTCGTTGACAAATTGCAGCTGCTTTAATCTATGACCATCAAACGAAGCAATTGAAATCACAACATCCCTCACAACATCATGCATCTTCACAGATCCCTTGTCATTCCCAGCTAACAAAAGCGAAAAACTTCTAAGATCAGCAACTAAAGAATGTACTCGGTTTCTAATATTTTCTAATGAGTCAATGTCACTGAACAAGCACAATCCCTTTCCATATCTAACCAAAACTTCAATAGGTATATCATAATCTTCTGGAAATAAGGAACAGAGCATTAGCAATGACTTGGCTTGCTTACTTTCCAAATAACTGTAACTTAATTTTATGCTTGAGTATAACTTTTCATCAATTCCTGGAATATTTGTGACCTTATGTCCCTGGAGTTGGGTAAGGGCATCTTTCCAAGCACGCACGTCTTTATCTCTTAGAGCACTGCCGACAGTTTTGATTGCAAGAGGTAAGCGTCCACATTCCTCTACTACCTTTCTTGGTGTGTCGAGCAGATCGGGATTTTCCACAGAATTTCCAACAATTTCTTTGAAAAAATCCCAAGATTCTTCTTCAGACAAGAAACCAACGCTGATGTTTTTTCTTTGAGTTTCCCTTATATCAAACAGAAGCCGAATACGTGAAGTGAATAAAACTTTGCATCTGCTTGTGTCCTCTACAACAGGAATTCCAATTTCTTCTAATTCAATTGTATTCCAAACATCATCCAGTATAACAAGAATCTTTTTGCTGTCGCTCACCATTAGTCTCGCATGGAGTTTTTTTGCCCTCACATAAATAGACTCCTCCTGAAGCTTCAGATCAAGCTCTTCTGCAAGTTGACGTTGAATCTCCCCAACATTTGGATTCTGAGACACCACAGCTAAGGCTACCTCGTTGAACATATGCTCATCCTTTACTTTTTTGGAAACATCTTTCACCAGCATAGTCTTACCGGTACCACCCATGCCGCATATCCCTATCATGCGGATCTCATCATCCTGTAGGGCTTCCATGATTTCTTTCACGACCAAGTTCCTGGACTCAAAGTTCTTAAAGCCTCCTGATGAGATTGTGGGTAAACAAGCAATTGGTGTAGGATCTGCCACTCGATCGAACCTACCCCTGCCTTGAAGATCTAATACTACTTCACCCAACTTTTTAGCTCTCCTGCTAAGGGAATAGCGAGATCTTGTATGCAGACACCAACCTCTGAAGCAGCTTGTTCCAATCCTACGCACTTGCTCAAAAATTTCATCTGAGTCTGACTTAGTTTTGTCCACCTCAGTCAGCCATGCCTCAACAGCAGGTCGTATAACTTCAACATTTCTTTTGGCCGCATCAAATTGTCGTTGCACCACAACTCTCATATCTTCCAGTTGTGCAATTTGTTCCTGGAGATTCTTCAAGTTGTTGGTAAACAAAAACAGATAACCAAAAGGGCGGCCAATCGGAGCGACTAAATATTCAGCAACTTTTGCAGCAACAGAAATCCCAATTTCAGCAGCCATCTGAATCAAGTAGTATTACTATTATTATGTGTTCTTTATGTGCCTAAAAAAAGAAGTGATATTTAAGCTCAAACTCAAATAGATATTTAAGATCACACATTATTGAAGCCATCCAAGCAATAAAAGCTAATCTGGGTTGTTCAGCTGCCTTTTTGGAAAAATGCAGTAAAGCTATTCCACAAGTTATGGTAAAGAACAAAAGAAAAAGGAAACGAACATTTCCACATGTTGTGTTGGAACAAATGGAAAAATGCAGTAAACATGTTGTTGAACATTGAAGAAGAAGCACTTGATGAAGATATACTTTTAAAAGAAGGTCAAATCACTATCTTGAAAGATGCTCTTGGTAAAAAGATAATAGAAGATAAAGGTAAACATTAGAAGAGAATCCAATGTTCAACTAATAAAGAATCAAATTGAGGAGATAAAGCAGAAGCAGAATGATAAAACAACAAAGCTCAATTAGCTTCAAAGACTCATCATTGCCCACAAAGAAGAGAGAAAACCATATTTGTCAAAAGATCAACAGCAAAAGCAGAAAAAGCCAGCAGAACATAATCATCAATTCCATCTCATCATTTTCATCAAAAGGGCACACATATTTTTACAGTAAACACAAGTCCAAATACAGTACACCAAAAACATAAGCCACCCTTTTTAATCTTGAAAGCCCTTCTTCTTCTTCTTCTAATTGGAACAATAATTAGATATTCAGCTGGGCTTACAGAGCAATTGAATATCGTCATTCATTCAAATGCTTTTACTCCAAATATGATTCCATGAGGAAGTAATTATCAATCAATATAACGCCTCCAAAATAGCTGGAAGAATCCTAAAAACGATTTTTAATGTTTTTCATTTGTATAAATACACCAAACGAAGTATCAGATTCTCATTAAAGCTCGAATTCGTGTACTTATCATCACGTTTTTAACAAAATTTTGGTACGAAAAAAAATTCTCTAAAAAATTTCTCAAAACGATTCTGAATATTTTTCATGCTGTAAAATACAAAAAACGAAGTATCACATTACCGTTAAAGCCCGAATTCGTGTGCTAATCATCACGTTTTATACAAAATTTAGGTCCAAAAAAAATTCTATAAAAAATTGCTCAAAACGATTACGAATGTTTTTTATGTTGTATAAAAACACCAAATGATGTATCACTTTCAAAATAAAGCCCGAATTCGTTTACTAATCATCACGTGGTTTACAAAATTTAAGTCAGATAAAAAGTTCTCCACAAAATTACTCAAAACGATTCTGAATATTTTTCATGTTGTATAGATACACTAAACGAAATATCACTCTCGCATTAAAGCTCGAATTCTTGTACTAATCATCACGTTTTTTACCAAATTTTGGTATGAAAAAAAATTCTCTAAAAATTTCTCAAAACAATTCTAAATATTTTTCATGCTGTAAAATACAAAAAATAAAGCATCACATTCCCGTTAAAATCCGAATTCGTGTGCTAATCATCACGTTTTTTACAAAATTTAGGTCCGAAAAAAAGTTCTCTAAAAAATTGCTCAAAACGATTACGAATGTTTTTTATGTTGTATAAATACACCAAACAATGTATCACTTTCCAAATAAAGCCTGAATTTGTGTGCTTATAATAACGTTTTTTACAAAATTTTAGTCCGGAAAAAAGTTCTCCACAAAATTACTCAAAACGATTCTGATTGTTTTTCATGTTGTATAAATACACCAAACAAAGTATTAGATTCTCATTAAAGCCCGAATTCGTATACTAATCATCTCGTTTTTTACAAAATTTTAGTCTGAAAAAAATTTCCGAAAAAATTTCTCAAAACGATTCTGAACATTTTACATGTTGTATAAAGAAACCAAACGAAGTATCACATTCTTATTAAAGTTCTAATTCGTGTACATGATCACATCACGGTTTTTATAAAATTTTGGTCCCAAAAAACTTCTCGAAAAAATTTCTCAAAACGATTCTGAATATTTTTCATTTTGTAAAATACAAAAAACGAAGTATCACATTCCCATTAAAGCTCAAATTTGTGTCCTAATCATCACGTTTTTTACAAAATTAAGGTCCGGAAAAAAGGTCTCTAAAAAATTGCTCAAAACGATTACGAATGTTTTTTACGTTGTATAAATACACCAAACAATGTATCACTTTCAAAATAAAGCCCGAATTCGTGTGCTAATCATCACGTTTTTCAAAAAATTTAAGTACGGAAAAAAGTTCTATAAAAAATTTCTCAATACGATTATGAATATTTTTCATGTTGTCTAAATACAAAAAAGGACGTATCATATTCCCATTAAAGCTCAAATTCGTGTGCTAATCATCACGTTTTTTACAAAAAATTTTTGTCCAAAAAAAATTCTCTAAAAAATTTCTCAAAACAATTCTGAGTATTTTTCAAACTGTAAAATACAAAAAACGAAGTATCACATTCCGATTAAAGCACGAATTCGTGTGCTAATCATCACGTTTTTTACAAAATTTAGGTCCGAAAAAAAGTTATCTAAAAAATTGCTCAAAACGATTACGAATGTTTTTTATGTTGTATAAAAACACCAAATCATGTGACTCTTTCGAAATAAAGCGCAAATTCGTGTGCAAATAATCACGTTTTTTAAAAACTTTAAGTTTGATAAAAGTTCTCCATGAATTACTCAAAACGATTCTGAATATTTTCATGTTGTATAAATATACAAAACGAAGTATCACATTCCCGTTAAAGCCAGAATTCGTGTGCTAATCATCACGTTTTTTACAAAATTTAGCTCCGAAAAATATTCTCTAAAAAATTTCTCAAAACGATTACGAATGTTTTTATGCTGTAAAATACAAAAAACGAAGTATCTGATTCCCATTAAAGCCGGAATTCGTGTGCTAATCATCACGTTTTTTACAAAATTTAGGTCGGAAAAAAAGTTCTCTAAAAAATTTCTCAAAACGATTACGAATATTTTTTATGTTTTATAAGAACGCCAAACAATGTATCACTTTCCAAATAAAGCCTGAAGTCGTGTGCTAATAATCACGTTTTTTACAAAATTTTAGTACGGAAAAAAGTTCTCCACAAAATTACTCAAAACGATTTTTAATGTTTTTCATGTTGTATAAATACACCAAACGAAGTATCAGATTCTCATTAAAACTCGAATTCGTGTACTAGTCATCACGTTTTTTACAAAATTTTGGCACAAAAAAAATTCTCTAAAAAATTTTTCAAAACGATTCTGAATATTTTTTATGCTGTAAAATACAAAAAACGAAGTATCTGATTCCCATTAGAGCCGAATTCGTGTGCTAATCATCACGTTTTTTACAAAATTTAGGTCCGAAAAAAGTTCTCTAAAAAATTGCTCAAAACGATTACAAATATTTTTTATGGTTTACAAGAACACCAAACAATGTATCACTTTCCAAATAAAGTCTGAAGTCGTGTGCTAATAATCATGTTTTTTACAAAATTTTATTCCGGAAAAAAGTTCTCCACAAAATTACTCAAAACGATTTTTAATGTTTCTCATGTTGTATAAATACACCAAATGAAGTATCAGATTCTCATTAAAGCTTGAATTCGTGTACTAATCATCACGGTTTTTACAAAATTTTGGTACGAAAAAAAATTCTCTAAAAAATTTCTCAAAACGATTCTGAATATTTTTCATTCTGTAAAATACGAAAAACGAAGTATCACATTCCGATTAAAGCTCGAATTCGTGTGCTAATCATCACATTTTTTTACAAAATTTAAATCTGATAAAAAGTTCTCCACGAAATTACTCAAAATGATTCTGAATATTTTCATGTTGTATAAATACACGAATCGAAGTATCACCTTCCCATTAAAGCTCGAATTCGTATACTAATCATGACGTTTTTTAAAAAATTTAGGTCTCGAAAAAATGTTCCCTAAAAAATTTCTCAAACCGATTTTGAATATTCTTCATTCTGTAAAATACGAAAAATGAAGTATCATATTCCCGTTAAAGCCCGAATTCGTGTGCTAAACATCACGTTTTTTACAAAATTTAGGTCGGAAAAAAATTCTCTAAAAAATATCTCAAAATGATTTTGAATATTTTTCATGTTATATAAATACACCAAACCAAGTATTACTTTTCTATTAAAACCCGAATTTGTGTGTTAATCGTAAGTTTTTTACAAAATTTATGTCCGGAAAAAAGTTCTCCAAAACATTTCTCAATACAATTATGAATATTTTTTATGTTGTATAAATACAAAAAAGAAAGTATCGCATTCCCATTAAAGCCCGAATTCGTGTGCTAATCATTACGTTTTTTACAAAATTAAGGTCCCAAAAAAATTTCTTTAAAAAATTGCCCAACACTATTACGAATGTTTTTCATGTTTCATAAATACACCAAACGATGTATTAATTTTAAAATAAAGCAGGAATTCATGTGCTAATAATCACGTTTTTTACAAAATTTAAGTTTGAAAAAAAATTCTCTAAAAAATTTCTCAAAACCATTCTGAATATTTTTCATGGTATAAAATACAAGAAACGAAGTATCACATTCCCGTTAAAGCGCGAATTCGTGTGCTAATCATGACGTTTTTTACAAAATTTAGGTCCGAAAAAAAATTCTCTAAAAAATTGCTCAAAACGATTACAAATGTTTTTTATGTTATACAAAAATACCAAATAATGTATCACTTTCTAAATAAAGCCTGAAGTCGTGTGCTAATAATCACGTTTTTTACAAAACTTTAGTCCGGAAAAAAGTTCTCTGAAAAATTTCTCAAAACGATTACGAATATTTTTTATTTGTATAAATACACCAAACAATGTATCACTTTCCAAATAAATCCCGAATTCGTGTGCATTCCCGTGTTTTACAAAATTTAAGTCAGATGAAAAGTTCTCCACAAAATTACTCAAAAAGATTCTGAATATTTTACATGTTGTATAAATACACCAAACGAAGTATCACCTCCTATTAAAGCTCGAATTCGTGTACTATTCATCACGTTTTTGACAAAATTTAGATCCGAAAAAAAATTCTTAAAAAAATTTTTCAGAACGATTCTGAATATTTTTCACGCTGTAAAATACAGAAAACAAAGTATCACATTCCCGTTAAAGCCCGAATTCGTGTGCTAATCATCACGTTTTTTACAAAATTTTGGTCTGAAAAAAAATTCTCTAAAAAATTTCTCAAAACGATTCTAAATATTTTTCATGCTGTAAAATACAAAAATGAAATATCACATTACTATTAAGGCCCGAATTCGAGTGCTAATTATCATGTTTTTTACAAAATTTAGGTCCAAAAAAAGTTCTCTAAAAAATTGCTCAAAAGAATTACGAATGTTTTTCATGTTGTATAAATGCACCAAACAATGTATCACTTTCCAAATAAAGCCTGAATTCGTGTGCTAATAATCACGTTTTTTACAAAATTTTAGTCTGGAAAAAAGTTCTCCACAAAATTACTCAAAACGATTCTGATTGTTTTTCATGTTGTATAAATACACCAAACGAAGTATTAGATTCTCATTAAAGCCCAAATTCATGTACTAATCATCACGTTTTTTACAAAATTTTGGTCCAAAAAAATTTCCGAAAAAATTTCTCAAAACGATTCTGAACATTTTACATGTTGTACAAAGAGACCAAACGAAGTATCACATTCTTATTAAAGTTCTAATTCGTGTATTGATCATCAAGGTTTTTAAAAAATTTTTGTCCCAAAAAAATTTCTCAAAACGATTCTGAATATTTTCCATGTTGTAAAATACAAAAAACGAAATATCATACTCCCATTAAAACACGAATTCGTGAGATAATCATAATGTTTTTTATAAAATTTGGGTCCGAAAAAAATTGCTCAAAACGATGCTGAATGTATTCATGTTGTATAAATACAGCAAACCAAGTATTACTTTCATATTAAAGCTCGAATTCGTGTGCTAATCATTACTTTTTTACAAAATTTAAGTCCGGAAAAAGGTTCTTCAAAAAGTTTCTCAATACGATTATGAATATTTTTCATTATGTATAAATACAAAAAACGAAGTATCACATTTCCATTAAAGCCCGAATTCGTGAGCTAATCATTGTGTTTTTTACAAAACTTAGGTCCGAAAAAAAGTTTTCTTAAAAATTGTTCAAAACGATAACGAATTTTTTCATATTGAATAAATACAAAAACGATGTATCACTTTCCAAATGAAGCCGAATTCGTGTGCTAATATTCACGTTTTTTAAAAAATTTAAGTCCGAAAAAAGTTCTCCACAAAATTACTTAAAGCGATTCTGAATGTTTTTCATGATCTATAAATACACCAAACGAAGTATCACTTTCCCATTAACACTCGAAGTAGTGTTCTAATCATCACATTTTTTACAAAATTTAGGTCCGAAAAAAAATAATCTAAAAAATTTCTCAAAACAATTCTGAATATTTTTCAAGCTGTAAAATACAAAAAACGAAGTATCACATTTCCATTAAAGCCCGAATTCGTGTGTTAATCCTCACGATTTTTACAAAATTTTGGTTCGAAAAAAAGTTCTTTAAAAAATTGCTCAAAACGATTACCAATGATTTTTATGTTGTATAAAAACACCAAATGATTTATCACTTTCAAAATAAAGCCCGAATTTGTTTGCTAATCATCACTTTTTTACAAAATTTAAGTCTGATAAAAAGTTCTCCACAAATTACTCGAAACGATTATGAATATTTTCATGTTGTATAAATACACCAAACAAAGTATCACCTTCCCATTAAAGCTCGAATTCGTGTACTAATCATCACTTTTTTTACAAAATTTTGGTCCGAAAAAAAATTCTCTAAAAAATTTTTCAAAACTATTTTGAATATTTTTCATGCTGTAAAATACAAAAACCGAAGTATCACATTCCCGTTAAAACCCGAATTTGCTTGCTAATCATCACGTTTTTTACAAAATTTAGGTCCGAAAAAAACTCTGTGAAAAATTTCTCAAAACGATTCTGAATATTTTTCATGTTATAAAATACAAAAAACGAAGTATCACATTCTCATTAAAGCCCAAATTCATGTGCTAATCATCACGTTTTTTACAAAATTTAGGTCCGAAAAAAAGTTCTCTAAAAAATTGCTCAAAACGATTACAAATGTTTTTTTATGTTGTATAAATACACCAAACAATGTATCACTTTCCAAATAAAGTCTGAATTCGTGTGCTAATAATCACATTTTTTACAAAATTTTTGTTTCACAAAATTACTCAAAACGATTCTGAATATTTTTCATGCTGTATAAATACACCAAACGAAGTATCAGATTCTCATTAAAACTCGAATTTGTGTACTAATCATCACGTTTTCTACAAAATTTAGGTCCGAAAAAAAATTTCCGAAAAAATTTCTCAAAACAATTCTGAATATTTTTCATCTTGTATAAAGGAACCAAACGAAGTATCACATTCTTATTAAAGTTCTAATTCGTGTACTAATAATCACGGGTTTTAAAAAATTTTGGTCCGAAAAAAATTCTCAAAAAAATTTCTCAAAACGATTCTGAATATTTTTCATGTTGTAAAATACAAAAAACGAAGTATCACACTCCCATTAAAACACGAATTCGTGAGATAATCATAATGTTTTTTCACAAAATTTAGGTCCGAAAAAAAGTTCTCTAAAAATTGCTCAAAACGATTACGAATGATTTTTATGTTATATAAATATACCAAACGAAGTATAACCTTCCCATTAAAGCTCGAATTCGTGTACTAATGATCATGTTTTTTACAAAATTTAGGTCCGAAAATAAATTCTCTAAAAAATTTTCAAAACGATTTTGAATATTTTTCATGCAATAAAATACAAAAACCGAAGTATCACATTCCCGTTAAAGCCCGAATATGTGCTAATCATCACGTTTTTTACAAAATTTAGGTTCGAAAAAAACTCTGTAAAAAATTTCTCAAAGCGATTCTGAATATTTTTCATGCTGTAAAATACAAAAACGAAGTATCACATTACTAGTAAAGTCCGGATTCATGTGTTACTCATCACGTTTTTTACAAAACTTAGGTCCGAAAAAAAGTTTTCTAAAAAATTTCTCAAAACGATTACAAATGTTTTTCATGTTGAATAAATACACAAATGATGTATCACTTTCCAAGTGAAGCCGAATTGTGTGCTAATATTCACGTTTTTTAAAAAATTTAAGTCCGAAAATAAGTTTTCCACAAAATTACTTAAAGTGATTCTGAATGTTTTTCATGTTGTATAAATACACCAAACGAAGTATCACTTTCCCATTAAAACTCGAAGTAGTGTACTAATCATCACGTTTTTAACAAAATTTAGGTTCGAAAAAAATTCTTTAAAAAATTTCTCAAACCGATTCTGAATATTTTTCAAGATGTAAAATATAAAAAACGAAGTATCACAAAATTTGGGTCCCAAAAAAATTCAAAAAAAAATTGCTCAATACGATGCTCAATGTTTTTCATGTTGTATAAATACACAAAACCAAGTATTACTTTCCCATTAACGCCCAAATTCGTGTGCTAATCATCACATTTTTTACAAAATTTAGGTCGGAAAATAAGTTCTCTAAAAAATTGCTCAAAACGATTCTGAATGTTTTTTAAGATTTATGAATACACAAAACGAAGTATCACATTCCTATTAAAGCCCAAATTCTTGTGCTAATCATCACTTTTTTTACAAAATTTAAGTCTGATAAAAAGTTCTCCACAAAATTACTCAAAACGATTATGAATATTTTCATGTTGTATAAATACACCAAACGAAGTATCACCTTCCCATTAAAGCTCAAATTATGTACTAATCATCACGTTTTTTACAAAATTTGGGTTCGAAAAAAATTTTCTAAAAAATTTTTCAAAACGATTCTGAATATTTTTCATGCTGTAAAATACAAAAAACGAAGTATCACATTCCTGTTAAAATTCGCTTGCTAATCATCACGTTTTTTACAAAATTTAGGTTCGAAAAAAATTCTCTAAAAAATTTCTCAAAACGATTATGAATATTTTTCATGCTGTAAAATACAAAAAACGAAGTATCACATTCCCATTAAACCCCAAATTCATGCGCTAATCATCACATTTTTTACAAAATTTAGGTCCAAAAAAAAGTTCTCTAAAAAATTGCTCAAAACGATTACGAATATTTTTCATGTTATATAAATACACCAAACGATGTATCACATTCAAAATGAAGCCCAAATTCATGTGCATCATCACGTTTTTTAAAAAATTTAATTCCGAAAAAAAGTTCTCCACAAAATTACTCAAAACGATTCTGAATATATTTCATGTTGTATAAATACACCAAACGAAGTATCACATTCCCATAAAAACTCAAATTCGTGTATTAATCATCACGTTTTTTACAAAATTTAGGTCCCAAAAAAAATTCTCTAAAGAATTTCTCAAAACAATTCTGAATATTTTTCATGTTGTATAAATATACCAAACGAAGTATCACATTCTTACTAAAGCTCAAATTCGTGTATTAATCATCACATTTTTTACAAAATTTAGGTCCCAAAAAAAATTCTCTAAAAAATTTCTCAAAACGATTCTGAATATTTTTCAAGCTGTAAAATACAAAAAACGAAGTATCACATTCCCATTAAAGCCCGAATTCGTATGCAAATCATCACGTTTTTGCAAAATTTAGATACGAAAAAAAGTTCTCTAAAAAATTGCTCAAAACGATCACGAATGTTTTTCATGTTGTATAAATACACCAAACGATGTATCGCTTTCCAAATAAAGCCCGAATTCGTGTGCTAATCATCACGTTTTTTACAAAATTTAGGTTCGAAAATAATTTCTCTAAAAAATTGCTCAAAACAATTACGAATATTTTTCGTGTTGTATAATACACCAAACAATGTATCACTTTCTAAATAAACGCCAAATTCGTGTGCTAATCATCACGTTTTTTACAAAATTGAAGTCCGGAAAAAAGTTCTGAATATTTTTCATGTTGTATTAATACACCAGACAAAGTTTAACATTCCCATTAATGCCCAAATTTGCAAGGTAATCATTACGTGTTTTAGAAAATTTAGGTCCGAAAAAAAATTCTCTAAAAAATTCCTCAAAACGATTCTGAATATTTTTCCCTATTGTATAAATACAAAAAACGAAGTGTCACATTCCCATTAAAGCTAATAATTACGTTTTCTACAAATTTTAGGTCCAAACAAAAGTTCTCCAAAAAATTGCTCAAAACTATTCCCAATATTTTTCAAGTTGTATAAACACATCTAACGATGTATCACTTTTCAATTAAAGCCTGAATTCGTGTGCTAATCATCACGTTTTTTACAAAATTTAGGTGCAAAATTAAGTTCTCTAAAGAATTGCTCAAAACGAATACGAATGTTTTTCATGTTTTATAAATACAACAAACGATGTATCACTTTCCAAATAAAGCCCGAATTCGTGTACTAATCATCACGTTTTTTACAAAATTTAAGTCCAGAAAAAAGTTCTCCACAAAATAACTCAAAACAATTCTGAATGTTTTTCATGTTGTATAAATGCACCAAACGAAGTATCACATTCTCATTAAAGCTCGAATTCGTGTACTAATCATCACGTATCTTACAAAATTTAGGCCCGAAAAAAAATTCTCTAAAAACGATTCTTAATGTTTTTAATGTTGTATAAATACACCAAACGAAGTATCACATTCTCATTAAAGCCCGAACTCGTGTGCTAATCATCACGTTCTTTACAAAATTCAGTTCCGAAAAAAAGTTCTCCTAAAAATTGCTCAAAACGATTATGAATGTTTTTCATGTGTTATTAATACACCAGACCAAGTTTTACATTCCCACTAATACCCGAATTCGTGAGCTAATCATCACGTTTTTAATAAAATTTGGGTCCGAAAAAATTTCAAAAAATTATTGCTCAATACGATGCTCAATGTTTTTCATGTTGTATAAATACACAAAACCAAGTATTACTTTCCTATTAAAGCCTAAATTCATGTGCTAATCATCATGTTTTTTACAAAATTTAGGTCGGAAAAAAAGTACTCCAAAAAATTGCTCAAAACGAAGTATCACATTCCAGTTAAAGCTCGAATTCGTGTGCTAATCATCACATTTTTTACAAAATTTAGGTACGAAAAAAATTCTCAAAAAAATTGCTCAAAACAATTCTGAATGTGTTTCATGTGATATAAATACACCAAATGATATATCACTTTCCAATTAAAGCCCGAATTCTTGTGCTAATCATCACGTTTTTTATAAAATTTAGGTCCCAAAAAAATCTCCAAAAAATTACTTAAAACGATTCTGAATGTTTTTCATGTGTTATTAATACACCAGACCAAGTTTTACATTCCCACTAATACCCGAATTCGTGAGCTAATCATCACGTTTTTTACAAAATTTAGGTTCGAAAAAAAGTTCTCCAAAAAATTGCTCAAAACTACTCTGAATATTTTTCACGTTGTATAAATACACCAAACAAAGCATCACTTTCCAATTAAAGGCTTATTTCGTATGCTAATCGTCACATTTTTTACAAAATTTAGGTCCGAAACAAAGTTCCGCAAAAAAGTTCTCAAAACGATTTTGAATGTTTTTCATGTTGTATAAATACACTAAACATTCCCATTAAAGCCCGAATTCGTGTTCTAATCATCACGTTTTCTACAAAATTTAGGTCTCAATAATATTTCTCCAAAAAATTGCTCGAAACGACTCTGAATGTTTTTCAAGTTGTATAAATATACCAAACGAAGTATCACATTCTCATTAAAGCTTGAATTTGTGTGCTAATCATCACATTTTTTTACAAAATTTAGGTCTGTAACAAAGTTCTCCAAAAAATTGGTCAAACAATTCTGAGTGTTTTTCATGTTGTATAAATACACTAAACAAAGTATTAGATTCTCATTAAAGCCCGAATTCGTGTACTAATTAGTACACGAATTCGGGCATTAATTGGAATGTGAAAATTTGTCTGATGTATTAAAACAACATAAAAAACATTCAGAGTCGTTTTGAGTAGATTTTTAGAGATTTTTTTTCCGGACCTAAATTTTGTAAAAAACGTGATGATTAGTACACGAATTCGGGCATTAATTGGAATGTGAAAATTTGTCTGGTGTATTAAAACATAATAAAAAACATTCAAAGTCGTTTTTAGCCGTTTATTAGAGAATTTTTTTCCGGACCTAAATTTTGTAAAAAACGTGATGATTAGTACACGAATTCGTGCATTAATTGGAATGTGAAAATTTTATGGTGTATTAAAACAACATAAAAAACATTCAAAATCGTTTTGAGAAGTTTTTTAGAGAATTTTTTTCTGGACCTAAGTTTTGTAAAAAACGTGATGATTAGTACACGAATTCGGGCATTAATTGGAATGTGAAAATTTGTTTGGTGTATTAAAACAACATAAAAAACATTCAGAGTCGTTTTAAGCAGTTTTTTAGAGAATTTTTTTCCTGTCCTAAATTTTGTAAAAAACCTGATGGTTAGTATACGAATTCGGGCATTAATGGGAATGTGAAAATTTCTCTGGTGTATTAAAACATAATAAAAAACATTCGAGTCGTTTTGAGCAGCTTTTTAGAGAATTTTTTTCCGGACCTAAATTTTGTAAAAAACGTGATTGTTAGTACACGAATTCGAGCATTAATGGGAATGTCTCGTGTATTAAAACAACATAAAAAATATTCAGAATCGTTTTGAGAAGTTTTTTTAGAGAATTTTTTTCTGAACCTAAATTTTGTTAAAAACGTGATGTAATGTACACGAATTCGGGCATTAATTGGAATGTGAAAATTTGTCTGGTGTATTAAAACAACATAAAAAACATTCAGAGTCGTTTTGCGAAGTTTTTTAGAGAATTTTTTTCTGGACCTAAATTTTGTAAAAAACGTGATGATTAGTACACGAATTCGGGCATTAATTGGAATGTGAAAATTTGTCTGCTATATTAAAACAACATAAGAAACATTCAGAGTCGTTTTGAGAAGTTTTTTCGAGAATTTTTTTTCTGGACCTTAATTTTGTTAAAAACGTGATGTAATGTGCACGAATTCGGGCATTAATTGGAATGTGAAAATTTGTCTGGTGTATTAAAACAACATAAAAAACATTCAGAGTCGTTTTGAGAAGTTTTTAGAGAATTTTTTTTCGGACCTAAATTTTGTAAAAAACGTGATGATTAGTACACGAATTCGGGCATTAATTGGAATGTGAAAATTTGTCTGCTGTATTAAACCAACATAAAAAACATTAAGAGTCGTTTTGAGAAGTTTTTTAGAGAATTTTTTCTGGACCTAAATTTTGTGAAAAACGTGATGATTAGTACACGAATTCGGGCATTAATTGGAATGTGAAAATTTGTCTGCTGTATTAAAACAACATAAAAAACATTCAGAGTCGTTTTGAGAAGTTTTTCAGAGAATTTTTTTCCTGACCAATATTTCATAAAAAACGTGATGATTAGTACACGAATTCGGGCATTAATTGGAATGTGAAAATTTGTCTGGTGTATTAAAACATAATAAAAAACATTCAGAGTCGTTTCAAGCGACTTTCTTAGAGAATATTTTTCCGGACCTAAATTTTGTAAAAAATGTGATGGTTAGTACACGAATTCGGCCATTAATGGGAATGTGAAAATTTGTCTGGTGTGTTAAAACATAATAAAAAACATTCAGAGTCGTTTTGAGCAGCTTTTTAGAGAATTTTTTTTGGGACCTAAATTTTGTAAAAAACGTGATGGTTAGTACACGAATTCGGGCATTAATGGGAATGTGAAAGTTGTGCAGTGTATAAAAAAACTTTCCGAATCGTTTTGTGCAGTTTTTAAGAGAATTTTTTTCCGGACCTAAATTTTGTAAAAAACGTGACGGTTAATACACGAATTTATGCATTAATGGGAATGTAAAAATTAGTCTTGTGCTTTAAAACAACATAAGAAACATTCAGAGTCGTTTTAGGTAATTTTTTAGAGAATTTTTTTCCGGATTTAAATTTTGTAAAAGACGTGAGGATTAGTACACGAATTTGGTAATTAATTAGAAGGTGAATATTTGTCTGATTATATTAAAACAACATAAAAAACATTCAGAATCGTTTTGAGAATTTTTTTCTAGACCAAAATTTTGTAAAAAACGTGATTATTAGTACACGAATTCGGGCATTGATTGGAATGTGAAAATTTGTCTGATGTATTAAAACAACATAAACAACTTTCAGAGTCGTTTTGATTAGTTTTTTAGAGAAATTTTTTTCCGGACCTAAATTTTGTAAAAAACGTGCTGATTAGTGCACGAATTCGGGTATAAATTGGAATGTGAAAATTTGTCTGGTGTATTAAAACATAATAAAAATCATTCAGAGTATTAAAAGCAGTTTATTAGAGAATTTTTTTTCCGGACCTAAATTTTGTAAAAAACATGATGATTAGTACACGAATTCGCGCATTAATTGGAATGTGAAAATTTTTACATTGTATTAAAACAACATAAAAAAACATTCAAAATCGTTTTGAGAAGTTTTTTAGAGAATTTTTTTCTGGACCTAAGTTTTGTAAAAAACGTGATGATTAGTACACGAATTCGGGCATTAATTGGAATGTGAAAATTTGTATGGTGTATTAAAACAACATAAAAAACATTCGGAGTCGTTTTAGCCAGTTTTTTAGAGAATTTTTTTCCTGTCATAAATTTTGTAAAAAACGTGATGGTTAGTATACGAATTCGGGCATTAACGGGAATGTGAAAATTTCTCTGGTGTATTAAAACATAATAAAAAACATTCGAGTCGTTTTGAGCGAGCTTTTTTAGAGAATTTTTTTTCGGACCTAAATTTTGTAAAAAACGTGATTGTTAGTACACGAATTCGAGCATTAATGGGAATGTCTCGTGTATTAAAACAACATAAAAAACATTCAGAATCGTTTTGAGAAGTTTTTTTAGAGAATTTTTTTCTGAACCTAAATTTTGTTAAAAACGTGATGTAATGTACACGAATTCGGGCATTAATTGGAATGTGAAAATTTGTCTGGTGTATTAAAACAACATAAAAACCATTCAGAGTCGTTTTGCGAAGTTTTTTAGAGAATTTTTTTCTGGACCTAAATTTTGTAAAAAACGTGATGATTAGTACACGAATTCGGGTATTAATTGGTATGTGAAAATTTGTCTGCTATATTAAAACAACATAAGAAACATTCAGAGTCGTTTTGAGAAGTTTTTTTCGAGAATTTTTTTTCCCTGTCATAAATTTTGTAAAAAACGTGATGGTTAGTATACGAATTCGGGCATTAATGGGCATGTGAAAATTTCTCTGGTGTATTAAAACATAATAAAAAACATTCAGAGTCGTTTTGAGCAGTTATTCAGAGAATTTTTTTCCGAACCTAAATTTTGTAAAAAACGTGATTGTTAGTACACGAATTCGAGCATTAATGGGAATGTGAAAATTTGTCTCGTGTATTTAAACAACATAAAAAATATTCAGAATCGTTTTCAGAAGTTTTTTAGAGAATTTTTTTCTGGACCTAAATTTTGTTAGAAGCGTGATGTAATGTACACGAATTCGGGCATTAATTGGAATGTGAAAATTTGTTTGATGTATTAAAACAACATAAAAAATATTCAGAGTCGTTTTGAGAAGTTTTTCAGAGATTTTTTTTCCTGACCAATATTTCATAAGAAACGTGATGATTAGTACACGAATTCGGGCATTAATTGGAATGTGAAAATTTGTCTGGTGTATTAAAACATAATAAAAAACATTCAGAGTCGTTTCGAGCAGCTTTTTAGAGAATATTTTTTCGGACCTAAATTTTGTAAAAAATGTGATGGTTAGTACACGAATTCGGCCATTAATGGGAATGTGAAAATTTGTCTGGTGTGTTAAAACATAATAAAAAACATTCAGAGTCGTTTTGAGCAGCTTTTTAGAGAATTTTTTTTGGGACCTAAATTTTGTAAAAAACGTGATGGTTAGTACACGAATTCGGGCATTAATGGGAATGTGAAAGTTGTCTGGTGTATAAAAAACTTTCCGAATCGTTTTGTGCAGTTTTTAAGAGAATTTTTTTCCGGACCTAAATTTTGTAAAAAACGTGACGGTTAATACACGAATTTATGCATTAATGGGAATGTAAAAATTAGTCTTGTGCTTTAAAACAACATAAGAAACATTCAGAGTCGTTTTAGGTAATTTTTTAGAGAATTTTTTTCCGGATTTAAATTTTGTAAAAGACGTGAGGATTAGTACACGAATTTGGTAATTAATTAGAAGGTGAATATTTGTCTGATTATATTAAAACAACATAAAAAACATTCAGAATCGTTTTGAGAATTTTTTTCTAGACCAAAATTTTGTAAAAAACGTGATTATTAGTACACGAATTCGGGCATTGATTGGAATGTGAAAATTTGTCTGATGTATTGAAACAACATAAACAACTTTCAGAGTCGTTTTGATTAGTTTTTTAGAGAAATTTTTTTTCCGGACCTAAATTTTGTAAAAAACGTGCTGATTAGTGCACGAATTCGGGTATAAATTGGAATGTGAAAATTTGTCTGGTGTATTAAAACATAATAAAAATCATTCAGAGTATTAAAAGCAGTTTATTAGAGAATTTTTTTCCGGACCTAAATTTTGTAAAAAACATGATGATTAGTACACGAATTCGCGCATTAATTGGAATGTGAAAATTTTCTGTTGTATTAAAACAACATAAAAAACATTCAAAATCGTTTTGAGAAGTTTTTTAGAAAATTTTTTTCTGGCCCTAAGTTTTGTAAAAAACGCGATGATTAGTACACGAATTCGGGCATTAATTGGAATGTGAAAATTTGTATGGTGTATTAAAACAACATAAAAAACATTCGGAGTCGTTTTAACCAGTTTTTTAGAGAATTTTTTTCCTGTCATAAATTTTGTAAAAAACGTGATGGTTAGTATACGAATTCGGGCATTAACGGGAATGTGAAAATTTCTCTGGTGTATTAAAACATAATAAAAAACATTCAGAGTCGTTTTGAGCAGTTTTTTAGAGAATTTTTTTCCGGACCTAAATTTTGTAAAAAACGTGATTGTTAGTACACGAATTCGAGCATTAATGGGAATGTCTCGTGTATTAAAACAACATAAAAAACATTCAGAATCGTTTTGAGAAGTTTTTTTAGAGAATTTTTTTCTGAACCTAAATTTTGTTAAAAACGTGATGTAATGTACACGAATTCGGGCATTAATTGGAATGTGAAAATTTGTCTGGTGTATTAAAACAACATAAAAACCATTCGAGTCGCTTTTGCGAAGTTTTTTAGAGAATTTTTTTCTGGACCTAAATTTTGTAAAAAACGTGATGATTAGTACACGAATTCGGGTATTAATTGGTATGTGAAAATTTGTCTGCTATATTAAAACAACATAAGAAACATTCAGAGTCGTTTTGAGAAGTTTTTTCGAGAATTTTTTTCCTGTCATAAATTTTGTAAAAAACGTGATGGTTAGTATACGAATTCGGGCATTAATGGGCATGTGAAAATTTCTCTGGTGTATTAAAACATAATAAAAAACATTCAGAGTCGTTTTGAGCAGTTATTCAGAGAATTTTTTTCCGAACCTAAATTTTGTAAAAAACGTGATTGTTAGTACACGAATTCGAGCATTAATGGGAATGTGAAAATTTGTCTCGTGTATTTAAACAACATAAAAAATATTCAGAATCGTTTTCAGAAGTTTTTTAGAGAATTTTTTTCTGGACCTAAATTTTGTTAGAAGCGTGATGTAATGTACACGAATTCGGGCATTAATTAAAATGTGAAAATTTGTTTGATGTATTAAAACAACATAAAAAATATTCAGAGTCGTTTTGAGAAGTTTTTCAGAGATTTTTTTTCCTGACCAATATTTCATAAGAAACGTGATGATTATAGTACACGAATTCGGGCATTAATTGGAATGTGAAAATTTGTCTGGTGTATTAAAACATAATAAAAAACATTCAGAGTCGTTTCGAGCAGCTTTTTAGAGAATATTTTTCCGGACCTAAATTTTGTAAAAAATGTGATGGTTAGTACACGAATTCGGCCATTAATGGGAATGTGAAAATTTGTCTGGTGTGTTAAAACATAATAAAAAACATTCAGAGTCGTTTTGAGCAGCTTTTTAGAGAATTTTTTTTGGGACCTAAATTTTGTAAAAAACGTGATGGTTAGTACACGAATTCGGGCATTAATGGGAATGTGAAAGTTGTCTGGTGTATAAAAAACTTTCCGAATCGTTTTGTGCAGTTTTTAAGAGAATTTTTTTCCGGACCTAAATTTTGTAAAAAACGTGACGGTTAATACACGAATTTATGCATTAATGGGAATGTAAAAAATTAGTCTTGTGCTTTAAAACAACATAAGAAACATTCGAGTCGTTTTAGGTAATTTTTTTAGAGAATTTTTTTTCCGGATTTAAATTTTGTAAAAGACGTGAGGATTAGTACACGAATTTGGTAATTAATTAGAAGGTGAATATTTGTCTGATTATATTAAAACAACATAAAAAACATTCAGAATCGTTTTGAGAATTTTTTTCTAGACCAAAATTTTGTAAAAAACGTGATTATTAGTACACGAATTCGGGCATTGATTGGAATGTGAAAATTTGTCTGATGTATTAAAACAACATAAACAACTTTCGTAGTCGTTTTGATTAGTTTTTTAGAGAAATTTTTTTTCCGGACCTAAATTTTGTAAAAAACGTGCTTTGATTAGTGCACGAATTCGGGTATAAATAGGAATGTGAAAATTTGTCTGGTGTATTAAAACATAATAAAAATCATTCAGAGTACTAAAAGCAGTTTATTAGAGAATTTTTTTCCGGACCTAAATTTTGTAAAAAACATGATGATTAGTACACGAATTCGCGCATTAATTGGAATGTGAAAATTTTCTGTTGTATTAAAACAACATAAAAAACATTCAAAATCGTTTTGAGAAGTTTTTTAGAGAATTTTTTTCTGGACCTAAGTTTTGTAAAAAACGTGATGATTAGTACACGAATTCGGGCATTAATTGGAATGTGAAAATTTGTATGGTGTATTAAAACAACATAAAAAACATTCGGAGTCGTTTTAACCAGTTTTTTAGAGAATTTTTTTCCTGTCATAAATTTTGTAAAAAACGTGATGGTTAGTATACGAATTCGGGCATTAACGGGAATGTGAAAATTTCTCTGGTGTATTAAAACATAATAAAAAAACATTCGTAGTCGTTTTGAGCAGCTTTTTTAGAGAATTTTTTTTCCGGACCTAAATTTTGTAAAAAACGTGATTGTTAGTACACGAATTCGAGCATTAATGGGAATGTCTCGTGTATTAAAAACAACATAAAAAACATTCGAATCGTTTTGAGAAGTTTTTTTAGAGAATTTTTTTCTGAACCTAAATTTTGTTAAAAACGTGATGTAATGTACACGAATTCGGGCATTAATTGGAATGTGAAAATTTGTCTGGTGTATTAAAACAACATAAAAACCATTCAGAGTCGTTTTGCGAAGTTTTTTAGAGAATTTTTTTCTGGACCTAAATTTTGTAAAAAACGTGATGATTAGTACACGAATTCGGGTATTAATTGGTATGTGAAAATTTGTCTGCTATATTAAAACAACATAAGAAACATTCAGAGTCGTTTTGAGAAGTTTTTTCGAGAATTTTTTTCCTGTCATAAATTTTGTAAAAAACGTGATGGTTAGTATACGAATTCGGGCATTAATGGGAATGTGAAAATTTCTCTGGTGTATTAAAACATAATAAAAAACATTCAGAGTCGTTTTGAGCAGTTATTCAGAGAATTTTTTTCCGAACCTAAATTTTGTAAAAAACGTGATTGTTAGTACACGAATTCGAGCATTAATGGGAATGTGAAAATTTGTCTCGTGTATTTAAACAACATAAAAAAATATTCAGAATCGTTTTCAGAAGTTTTTTAGAGAATTTTTTTCTGGACCTAAATTTTGTTAGAAGCTTGATGTAATGTACACGAATTCGGGCATTAATTGGAATGTGAAAATTTGTTTGGTGTATTAAAACAACATAAAAAATATTCAGAGTCGTTTTGAGAAGTTTTTCAGAGATTTTTTTTCCTGACCAATATTTCATAAGAAACGTGATGATTAGTACACGAATTCGGGCATTAATTGGAATGTGAAAATTTGTCTGGTGTATTAAAACATAATAAAAAAACATTCGAGTCGTTTTCGAGCAGCTTTTTAGAGAATATTTTTCCGGACCTAAATTTTGTAAAAAATGTGATGGTTAGTACACGAATTCGGCCATTAATGGGAATGTGAAAATTTGTCTGGTGTGTTAAAACATAATAAAAAACATTCAGAGTCGTTTTGAGCAGCTTTTTAGAGAATTTTTTTTGGGACCTAAATTTTGTAAAAAACGTGATGGTTAGTACACGAATTCGGGCATTAATGGGAATGTGAAAGTTGTCTGGTGTATTAAAACATAATAGAAAACTTTCCGAATCGTTTTGTGCAGTTTTTAAGAGAATTTTTTTCCGGACCTAAATTTTGTAAAAAACGTGACGGTTAATACACGAATTTATGCATTAATGGGAATGTAAAAATTAGTCTTGTGCTTTAAAACAACATAAGAAACATTCAGAGTCGTTTTAGGTAATTTTTTAGAGAATTTTTTTCCGGATTTAAATTTTGTAAAAGATGTGAGGATTAGTACACGAATTTGGTAATTAATTAGAAGGTGAATATTTGTCTGATTATATTAAAACAACATAAAAAACATTCAGAATCGTTTTGAGAATTTTTTTCTAGACCAAAATTTTGTAAAAAACGTGATTATTAGTACACGAATTCGGGCATTGATAGGAATGTGAAAATTTGTCTGATGTATTAAAACAACATAAACAACTTTCATAGTCGTTTTGATTAGTTTTTTAGAGAAATTTTTTTCCGGACCTAAATTTTGTAAAAAACGTGCTTTGATTAGTGCACGAATTCGGGTATAAATTGGAATGTGAAAATTTGTCCAGTGTATTAAAACATAATAAAAATCATTCGTAGTATTAAAAGCGATTTTATTAGAGAATTTTTTTCCGGACCTAAATTTTGTAAAAAACATGATGATTAGTACACGAATTCGCGCATTAATTGGAATGTGAAAATTTTTACGTTGTATTAAAACAACAAAAAAAACATTCAAAATCGTTTTGAGAAGTTTTTTTAGAGAATTTTTTTTCTGGACCTAAGTTTTGTAAAAAACGTGATGATTAGTACACGAATTCGGGCATTAATTGGAATGTGAAAATTTGTATGGTGTATTAAAACAACATAAAAAAACATTCGGAGTCGTTTTAACCAGTTTTTTAGAGAATTTTTTTCCTGTCATAAATTTTGTAAAAAACGTGATGGTTAGTATACGAATTCGGGCATTAAAGGGAATGTGAAAATTTCTCTGGTGTATTAAAACATAATAAAAAAACATTCAGAGTCGTTTTGAGCAGCTTTTTTAGAGAATTTTTTTTCCGGACCTAAATTTTGTAAAAAACGTCATTGTTAGTACACGAATTCGAGCATTAATGGGAATGTCTCGTGTATTAAAACAACATAAAAAACATTCAGAATCGTTTTGAGAAGTTTTTTTAGAGAATTTTTTTCTGAACCTAAATTTTGTTAAAAACGTGATGTAATGTACACGAATTCGGGCATTAATTGGAATGTGAAAATTTGTCTGGTGTATTAAAACAACATAAAAACCATTCAGAGTCGTTTTGCGAAGTTTTTTAGAGAATTTTTTTCTGGACCTAAATTTTGTAAAAAACGTGATGATTAGTACACGAATTCGGGTATTAATTGGTATGTGAAAATTTGTCTGCTATATTAAAACAACATAAGAAACATTCAGAGTCGTTTTGAGAAGTTTTTTTCGAGAATTTTTTTCCTGTCATAAATTTTGTAAAAAAAGTGATGGTTAGTATACGAATTCGGGCATTAATGGGAATGTGAAAATTTCTCTGGTGTATTAAAACATAATAAAAAAACATTCGTAGTCGTTTTGAGCGAGTTATTCGAGAATTTTTTTTTCCGAACCTAAATTTTGTAAAAAACGTGATTGTTAGTACACGAATTCGAGCATTAATGGGAATGTGAAAATTTGTCTCGTGTATTTAAACAACATAAAAAATATTCAGAATCGTTTTTAGAAGTTTTTTAGAGAATTGTTTTCTGGACCTAAATTTTGTTAGAAGCGTGATGTAATGTACACGAATTCGGGCATTAATTGGAATGTGAAAATTTGTTTGGTGTATTAAAACAACATAAAAAATATTCAGAGTCGTTTTGAGAAGTTTTTCAGAGATTTTTTTTCCTGACCAATATTTCATAAGAAACGTGATGATTAGTACACGAATTCGGGCATTAATTGGAATGTGAAAATTTGTCTGGTGTATTAAAACATAATAAAAAACATTCAGAGTCGTTTCGAGCAGCTTTTTAGAGAATATTTTTCCGGACCTAAATTTTGTAAAAAATGTGATGGTTAGTACACGAATTCGGCCATTAATGGGAATGTGAAAATTTGTCTGGTGTGTTAAAACATAATAAAAAACATTCAGAGTCGTTTTGAGCAGCTTTTTAGAGAATTTTTTTTGGGACCTAAATTTTGTAAAAAACGTGATGGTTAGTACACGAATTCGGGCATTAATGGGAATGTGAAAGTTGTCTGGTGTATAAAAAACTTTCCGAATCGTTTTGTGCGCTTTTTAAGAGAATTTTTTTTCCGGACCTAAATTTTGTAAAAAAACGTGACGGTTAATACACGAATTTATGCATTAATGGGAATGTAAAAATTAGTCTTGTGCTTTAAAACAACATAAGAAACATTCAGAGTCGTTTTTGGTAATTTTTTTAGAGAATTTTTTTTCCGGATTTAAATTTTGTAAAAGACGTGAGGATTAGTACACGAATTTGGTAATTAATTAGAAGGTGAATATTTGTCCGATTATATTAAAAACAACATAAAAAAACATTCGAATCGTTTTGAGAATTTTTTTCTAGACCAAAATTTTGTAAAAAACGTGATTATTAGTACACGAATTCGGGCATTGATTGGAATGTGAAAATTTGTCTGATGTATTAAAACAACATAAACAACTTTCAGAGTCGTTTTGTTTAGTTTTTTAGAGAAATTTTTTTTCCGGACCTAAATTTTGTAAAAAACGTGCTGATTAGTGCACGAATTCGGGTATAAATTGGAATGTGAAAATTTGTCTGGTGTATTAAAACATAATAAAAATCATTCATAGTATTAAAAGCAGTTTATTAGAGAATTTTTTTCCGGACCTAAATTTTGTAAAAAACATGATGATTAGTACACGAATTCGCGCATTAATTGGAATGTGAAAATTTTCTGTTGTATTAAAACAACATAAAAAACATTCAAAATCGTTTTGAGAAGTTTTTTAGAGAATTTTTTTCTGGACCTAAGTTTTGTAAAAAACGTGATGATTAGTACACGAATTCGGGCATTAATTGGAATGTGAAAATTTGTCTGGTGTATTAAAACAACATAAAAAAACATTCGGAGTCGTTTTAACCGAGTTTTTAGAGAATTTTTTTTCCCTGTCATAAATTTTGTAAAAAACGTGATAGCTAGTATACGAATTCGGGCATTAACGGGAATGTGAAAATTTCTCTGGGTGTATTAAAACATAATAAAAAACATTCAGAGTCGTTTTGAGCAGTTTTTTAGAGAATTTTTTTCCGGACCTAAATTTTGTAAAAAACGTGATTGTTAGTACACGAATTCGAGCATTAATGGGAATGTCTCGTGTATTAAAACAACAAAAAAAAACATTCGAATCGTTTTGAGAAGTTTTTTTTAGAGAATTTTTTTTTCGAACCTAAATTTTGTTAAAAACGTGATGTAATGTACACGAATTCGGGCATTAATTGGAATGTGAAAATTTGTCTGGTGTATTAAAACAACATAAAAACCATTCAGAGTCGTTTTGCGAAGTTTTTTAGAGAATTTTTTTCTGGACCTAAATTTTGTAAAAAACGTGATGATTAGTACACGAATTCGGGTATTAATTGGTATGTGAAAATTTGTCTGCTATATTAAAACAACATAAGAAACATTCAGAGTCGTTTTGAGAAGTTTTTTTCGAGAATTTTTTTACTGTCATAAATTTTGTAAAAAACGTGATGGGTAGTATACGAATTCGGGCATTAATGGGAATGTGAAAAATTTCTCCGGTGTATTAAAACATAATAAAAAACATTCAGAGTCGTTTTGAGCAGTTATTCAGAGAATTTTTTTCCGAACCTAAATTTTGTAAAAAACGTGATTGTTAGTACACGAATTCGAGCATTAATGGGAATGTGAAAATTTGTCTCGTGTATTTAAACAACATAAAAAATATTCAGAATCGTTTTCAGAAGTTTTTTAGAGAATTTTTTTCTGGACCTAAATTTTGTTAGAAGCTTGATGTAATGTACACGAATTCGGGCATTAATTGGAATGTGAAAATTTGTTTGGTGTATTAAAACAACATAAAAAATATTCAGAGTCGTTTTGAGAAGTTTTTCAGAGATTTTTTTTCCTGACCAATATTTCATAAGAAACGTGATGATTAGTACACGAATTCGGGCATTAATTGGAATGTGAAAATTTGTCTGGTGTATTAAAACATAATAAAAAACATTCAGAGTCGTTTCGAGCAGCTTTTTAGAGAATATTTTTCCGGACCTAAATTTTGTAAAAAATGTGATGGTTAGTACACGAATTCGGCCATTAATGGGAATGTGAAAATTTGTCTGGTGTGTTAAAACATAATAAAAAACATTCAGAGTCGTTTTGAGCAGCTTTTTAGAGAATTTTTTTTGGGACCTAAATTTTGTAAAAAACGTGATGGTTAGTACACGAATTCGGGCATTAATGGGAATGTGAAAGTTGTCTGGTGTATTAAAACATAATAAAAAACTTTCCGAATCGTTTTGTGCAGTTTTTAAGAGAATTTTTTTCCGGACCTAAATTTTGTAAAAAACGTGACGGTTAATACACGAATTTATGCATTAATGGGAATGTAAAAATTAGTCTTGTGCTTTAAAACAACATAAGAAACATTCAGAGTCGTTTTAGGTAATTTTTTTAGAGAATTTTTTTCCGGATTTAAATTTTGTAAAAGATGTGAGGATTAGTACACGAATTTGGTAATTAATTAGAAGGTGAATATTTGTCTGATTATATTAAAACAACATAAAAAACATTCAGAATCGTTTTGAGAATTTTTTTCTAGACCAAAATTTTGTAAAAAACGTGATTATTAGTACACGAATTCGGGCATTGATAGGAATGTGAAAATTTGTCTGATGTATTAAAACAACATAAACAACTTTCATAGTCGTTTTGATTAGTTTTTTAGAGAAATTTTTTTCCGGACCTAAATTTTGTAAAAAACGTGCTGATTAGTGCACGAATTCGGGTATAAATTGGAATGTGAAAATTTGTCTGGTGTATTAAAACATAATAAAAATCATTCAGAGTATTAAAAGCAGTTTATTAGAGAATTTTTTTCCGGACCTAAATTTTGTAAAAAACATGATGATTAGTACACGAATTCGCGCATTAATTGGAATGTGAAAATTTTCTGTTGTATTAAAACAACAAAAAAAACATTCAAAATCGTTTTGAGAAGTTTTTTAGAGAATTTTTTTCTGGACCTAAGTTTTGTAAAAAACGTGATGATTAGTACACGAATTCGGGCATTAATTGGAATGTGAAAATTTGTATGGTGTATTAAAACAACATAAAAAACATTCGGAGTCGTTTTAACCAGTTTTTTAGAGAATTTTTTTCCTGTCCTAAATTTTGTAAAAAACCTGATGGTTAGTATACGAATTCGGGCATTAATGGGAATGTGAAAATTTCTCTGGTGTATTAAAACATAATAAAAAACATTCAGAGTCGTTTTGAGCAGTTTTTTAGAGAATTTTTTTCCGGACCTAAATTTTGTAAAAAACGTGATTGTTAGTACACGAATTCGAGCATTAATGGGAATGTCTCGTGTATTAAAACAACATAAAAAACATTCAGAATCGTTTTGAGAAGTTTTTTTAGAGAATTTTTTTCTGAACCTAAATTTTGTTAAAAACGTGATGTAATGTACACGAATTCGGGCATTAATTGGAATGTGAAAATTTGTCTGGTGTATTAAAACAACATAAAAAACATTCAGAGTCGTTTTGCGAAGTTTTTTAGAGAATTTTTTTCTGGACCTAAATTTTGTAAAAAACGTGATGATTAGTACACGAATTCGGGCATTAATTGGAATGTGAAAATTTGTCTGCTATATTAAAACAACATAAGAAACATTCAGAGTCGTTTTGAGAAGTTTTTTCGAGAATTTTTTTTCTGGACCTTAATTTTGTTTAAAAACGTGATGTAATGTGCACGAATTCGGGCATTAATTGGAATGTGAAAATTTGTCTGGTGTATTAAAACAACATAAAAAACATTCAGAGTCGTTTTGCGAAGTTTTTTAGAGAATTTTTTTCTGGACCTAAATTTTGTAAAAAACGTGATGATTAGTACACGAATTCGGGCATTAATTGGAATGTGAAAATTTGTCTGCTGTATTAAACCAACATAAAAAACATTCAGAGTCGTTTTGAGAAGTTTTTCAGAGATTTTTTTTCCTGACCAATATTTCATAAGAAACGTGATGATTAGTACACGAATTCGGGCATTAATTGGAATGTGAAAATTTGTCTGGTGTATTAAAACATAATAAAAAACATTCAGAGTCGTTTCGAGCAGCTTTTTAGAGAATATTTTTCCGGACCTAAATTTTGTAAAAAATGTGATGGTTAGTACACGAATTCGGCCATTAATGGGAATGTGAAAATTTGTCTGGTGTGTTAAAACATAATAAAAAACATTCGAGTCGTTTTGAGCGACTTTTTAGAGAATTTTTTTTTGGGACCTAAATTTTGTAAAAAAACGTGATGGTTAGTACACGAATTCGGGCATTAATGGGAATGTGAAAGTTGTGCGGTGTATTAAAACATAATAAAAAAACTTTCCGAATCGTTTTGTGCGCTTTTTAAGAGAATTTTTTTCCGGACCTAAATTTTGTAAAAAAACGTGACGGTTAATACACGAATTTATGCATTAATGGGAATGTAAAAATTAGTCTTGTGCTTTAAAACAACATAAGAAACATTCAGAGTCGTTTTAGGTAATTTTTTTAGAGAATTTTTTTTCCGGATTTAAATTTTGTAAAAGATGTGAGGATTAGTACACGAATTTGGTAATTAATTAGAAGGTGAATATTTGTCCGATTATATTAAAACAACATAAAAAACATTCAGAATCGTTTTGAGAATTTTTTTCTAGACCAAAATTTTGTAAAAAACGTGATTATTAGTACACGAATTCGGGCATTGATAGGAATGTGAAAATTTGTCTGATGTATTAAAACAACATAAACAACTTTCATAGTCGTTTTGATTAGTTTTTTAGAGAAATTTTTTTCCGGACCTAAATTTTGTAAAAAACGTGCTTTGATTAGTGCACGAATTCGGGTATAAATTGGAATGTGAAAATTTGTCCAGTGTATTAAAACATAATAAAAATCATTCGAGTATTAAAAGCGATTTTATTAGAGAATTTTTTTTCCGGACCTAAATTTTGTAAAAAAACATGATGATTAGTACACGAATTCGCGCATTAATTGGAATGTGAAAATTTTCTGTTGTATTAAAACAACAAAAAAAACATTCAAAATCGTTTTGAGAAGTTTTTTAGAGAATTTTTTTCTGGACCTAAGTTTTGTAAAAAACGTGATGATTAGTACACGAATTCGGGCATTAATTGGAATGTGAAAATTTGTATGGTGTATTAAAACAACATAAAAAACATTCGAAGTCGTTTTAACTCGAGTTTTTAGAGAATTTTTTTCCTGTCCTAAATTTTGTAAAAAACCTGATGGTTAGTATACGAATTCGGGCATTAATGGGAATGTGAAAATTTCTCTGGTGTATTAAAACATAATAAAAAACATTCAGAGTCGTTTTGAGCAGTTTTTTAGAGAATATTTTTTCCGGACCTAAATTTTGTAAAAAACGTGATTGTTAGTACACGAATTCGAGCATTAATGGGAATGTCTCGTGTATTAAAACAACATAAAAAATATTCAGAATCGTTTTGAGAAGTTTTTTTAGAGAATTTTTTTCTGAACCTAAATTTTGTTAAAAACGTGATGTAATGTACACGAATTCGGGCATTAATTGGAATGTGAAAATTTGTCTGGTGTATTAAAACAACATAAAAAACATTCAGAGTCGTTTTGCGAAGTTTTTTTAGAGAATTTTTTTTCCGGACCTAAATTTTGTAAAAAAACGTGATGATTAGTACACGAATTCGGGCATTAATTGGAATGTGAAAATTTGTCTGCTATATTAAAACAACATAAGAAACATTCAGAGTCGTTTTGAGAAGTTTTTTCGAGAATTTTTTTTCTGGACCTTAATTTTGTTAAAAACGTGATGTAATGTGCACGAATTCGGGCATTAATTGGAATGTGAAAATTTATGCAGTGTATTAAAACAACATAAAAAACATTCAGAGTCGTTTTGCGAAGTTTTTTAGAGAATTTTTTTCTGGACCTAAATTTTGTAAAAAACGTGATGATTAGTACACGAATTCGGGCATTAATTGGAATGTGAAAATTTGTCTGCATGTATTAAACCAACATAAAAAAACATTCGAGTCGTTTTGAGAAGTTTTTAGAGATTTTTTTTTCCGACCAATATTTCATAAGAAACGTGATGATTAGTACACGAATTCGGGCATTAATTGGAATGTGAAAATTTATGCAGTGTATTAAAACATAATAAAAAACATTCGAGTCGTTTCGAGCAACTTTTTAGAGAATATTTTTCCGGACCTAAATTTTGTAAAAAAATGTGATGGTTAGTACACGAATTCGGCCATTAATGGGAATGTGAAAATTTGTCTGGTGTGTTAAAACATAATAAAAAACATTCAGAGTCGTTTTGAGCAGCTTTTTAGAGAATTTTTTTTGGGACCTAAATTTTGTAAAAAAAGTGATGGTTAGTACACGAATTCGGGCATTAATGGGAATGTGAAAGTTGTCTGGTGTATAAAAAACTTTCCGAATCGTTTTGTGCAGTTTTTAAGAGAATTTTTTTCCGGACCTAAATTTTGTAAAAAACGTGACGGTTAATACACGAATTTATGCATTAATGGGAATGTAAAAATTAGTCTTGTGCTTTAAAACAACATAAGAAACATTCAGAGTCGTTTTAGGTAATTTTTTAGAGAATTTTTTTCCGGATTTAAATTTTGTAAAAGACGTGAGGATTAGTACACGAATTTGGTAATTAATTAGAAGGTGAATATTTGTCTGATTATATTAAAACAACATAAAAAACATTCAGAATCGTTTTGAGAATTTTTTTCTAGACCAAAATTTTGTAAAAAACGTGATTATTAGTACACGAATTCGGGCATTGATAGGAATGTGAAAATTTGTCTGATGTATTAAAACAACATAAAAAACTTTCAGAGTCGTTTTGAGTAGTTTTTTAGAGAATTTTTTTTCCGGACCTAAATTTTGTAAAAAACGTGCCGATTAGTTCACGAATTCGGGTATAAATTGGAATGTGAAAATTTGTCTGGTGTATTAAAACATAATAAAAAACATTCAGAGTCGTTTTTAGCAGTTTATTAGAGAATTTTTTTCCGGACCTAAATTTTGTAAAAAACATGATGATTAGTACACGAATTCGCGCATTAATTGGAATGTGAAAATTTTCTGGTGTATTAAAACAACATAAAAAACATTCAAAATCGTTTTGAGAAGTTTTTTAGAGAATTTTTTTCTGGACCTAAGTTTTGTAAAAAACGTGATGATTAGTACACGAATTCGGGCATTAATTGGAATGTGAAAATTTGTATGGTGTATTAAAACAACATAAAAAACATTCGGAGTCGTTTTAAGCAGTTTTTTAGAGAATTTTTTTCCTGTCATAAATTTTGTAAAAAACGTGATGGTTAGTATACGAATTCGGGCATTAACGGGAATGTGAAAATTTCTCTGGTGTATTAAAACGTAATAAAAAACATTCAGAGTCGTTTTGAGCAGTTTTTTAGAGAATTTTTTTCCGGACCTAAATTTTGCAAAAAACGTGATTGTTAGTACACGAATTCGAGCATTAATGGGAATGTCTCATGTATTAAAACAACATAAAAAACATTCAGAATCGTTTTGAGAGGTTTTTTTAGAGAATTTTTTTCTGAACCTAAATTTTGTTAAAAACGTGATGTAATGTACACGAATTCGGGCATTAATTGGAATGTGAAAATTTGTCTGGTGTATTAAAACAACATAAAAAACATTCAGAGTCGTTTTGCGATGTTTTTTAGAGAATTTTTTTCTGGACCTAAATTTTGTAAAAAACGTGATGATTAGTACACGAATTCGGGCATTAATTGGAATGTGAAAATTTATCCGCTATATTAAAAACAACATAAGAAACATTCGAGTCGTTTTGAGAAGTTTTTTTCGAGAATTTTTTTCTCGGACCTAAATTTTGTTAAAAACGTGATGTAATGTGCACGAATTCGGGCATTAATTGGAATGTGAAAATTTGTCTGGTGTATTAAAACAACATAAAAAACATTCAGAGTCGTTTTGCGAAGTTTTTTAGAGAATTTTTTTCTGGACCTAAATTTTGTAAAAAACGTGATGATTAGTACACGAATTCGGGCATTAATTGGAATGTGAAAATTTGTCGCAGTGTATTAAAACAACATAAAAAACATTCGAGTCGTTTTGCGAAGTTTTTTTGGAGAATTTTTTTCTGGACCTAAATTTTGTAAAAAACGTGATGATTAGTACACGAATTCGGGCATTAATTGGAATGTGAAAATTTGTCTGCTGTATTAAATCAACATAAAAAACATTAAGAGTCGTTTTGAGAAGTTTTTTGGAGAATTTTTTTCTGGACCTAAATTTTGTGAAAAACGTGATGATTAGTACACGAATTCGGGCATTAATTGGAATGTGAAAATTTGTTTGGTGTACTAAAACAACATAAAAAACATTCAGAGTCGGTTTGAGAAGTTTTTCAGAGAATTTTTTTCCTGACCAATATTTCATAAAAAACGTGATCATTAGTACACAAATTCGGGCATTAATTGGAATGTGAAAATTTGTCTGGTGTATTAAAACATAGTAAAAAACATTCAGAGTCATTTCGAGCAGCTTTTTAGAGAATATTTTTCCGGTCCTAAATTTTGTAAAAAATGTGATGGTTAGTACACGAATTCGGCCATTAATGGGAATGTGAAAATTTGTCTGGTGTGTTAAAACATAATAAAAAACATTCAGAGTCGTTTTGAGCAGCTTTTTAGAGAATATTTTTCCGGACCTAAATTTTGTAAAAAATGTGATGGTTAGTACACGAATTCGGCCATTAATGGGAATGTGAAAATTTGTCTGGTGTGTTAAAACATAATAAAAAACATTCAGAGTCGTTTTGAGCAGCTTTTTAGAGAATTTTTTTTGGGACCTAAATTTTGTAAAAAACGTGATGGTTAGTACACGAATTCGGGCATTAATGGGAATGTGAAAATTGTCTGGTGTATTAAAACATAATAAAAAACTTTCCGAATCGTTTTGTGCAGTTTTTAAGACAATTTTTTTCCGGACCTAAATTTTGTAAAAAACGTGACGGTTAATACACGAATTTATGCATTAATGGGAATGTAAAAATTAGTCTTTTGCTTTAAAACAACATAAGAAACATTCAGAGTCGTTTTGGGTAATTTTTTAGAGAATTTTTTTCCGGATTTAAATTTTGTAAAAGACGTGATGATTAGTACACGAATTTGGGAATTAATTAGAAGGTGAATATTTGTCTGATTATATTAAAACAACATAAAAACCATTCAGAATCGTTTTGAGAATTTTTTTCTAGACCAAAATTTTGTAAAAAACGTGATTATTAGTACACGAATTCGGGCATTGATTGGAATGTGAAAATTTGTATGATGTATTAAAACAACATAAACAACTTTCAGAGTCGTTTTGATTAGTTTTTTAGGGAAATTTTTTTCCGGACCTAAGTTTTGTAAAAAACGTGATGATTAGTACACGAATTCGGGCATTAATTGGAATGTGAAAATTTGTATGGTGTATTAAAACAACATAAAAAACATTCGGAGTCGTTTTAAGCAGTTTTTTAGAGAATTTTTTTCCTGTCATAAATTTTGTAAAAAACGTGATGGTTAGTATACGAATTCGGGCATTAACGGGAATGTGAAAATTTCTCTGGTGTATTAGAACATAATAAAAAACATTCAGAGTCGTTCTGAACAGTTTTTTAGAGAATTTTTTTCCGGACCTAAATTTTTTAAAAAACGTGATTGTTAGTACACGAATTCGAGCATTAATGGGAATGTCTCGTGTATGAAAACAACATAAAAAACATTCAGAATCGTTTTGAGAAGTTTTTTTAGAGAATTTTTTTCTGAACCTAAATTTTGTTAAAAACGTGATGTAATGTACACGAATTCGGGCATTAATTGGAATGTGAAAATTTGTCTGGTGTATTAAAACAACATAAAAAACATTCAGAGTCGTTTTGCGAAGTTTTTTAGAGAATTTTTTTCTGGACCTAAATTTTGTAAAAAACGTGATTATTAGTACACGAATTCGGGCATTAATTGGAATGTGAAAATTTGTCTGCTATATTAAAACAACATAAGAAACATTCAGAGTCGTTTTGAGAAGTTTTTTCGAGAATTTTTTTCCTGTCATAAATTTTGTAAAAAACGTGATGGTTAGTATACGAATTCGGGCATTAATGGGAATGTGAAAATTTCTCTGGTGTATTAAAACATAATAAAAAACATTCAGAGTCGTTTTGAGCAGTTTTTCAGAGAATTTTTTTCCGAACCTAAATTTTGTAAAAAACGTGATTTTTAGTACACGAATTCGAGCATTAATGGGAATGTGAAAATTTGTCTCGTGTATTAAAACAACATAAAAAATATTCAGAATCGTTTTCAGAAGTTTTTTAGAGAACTTTTTTTCTGGACCTAAATTTTGTTAGAAGCGTGATATAATGTACACGAATTCGGGCATTAATTGGAATGTGAAAATTTGTTTGGTGTATTAAAACAACATAAAAAATATTCAGAGTCGTTTTGAGAAGTTTTTCAGAGATTTTTTTTCCTGACCAATATTTCATAAAAAACGTGATGATTCGTACACGAATTCGGGCATTAATTGGAATGTGAAAATTTGTCTGGTGTATTAAAACAACATAAAAAACATTCAGAGTCGTTTTGCGAAGTTTTTTAGAGAATTTTTTTCTGGACCTAAATTTTGTAAAAAACGTGATGATTAGTACACGAATTCGGGCATTAATTGGAATGTGAAAATTTGTCTGCTGTATTAAACCAACATAAAAAATATTAAGAGTCGTTTTGAGAAGTTTTTTAGAGAATTTTTTTCTGGACCTAAATTTTATGAAAAACGGGATGATTAGTACACGAATTCGGGCATTAATTGGAATGTGAAAATTTGTTTGGTGTATTAAAACAACATAAAAAACATTCAGAGTCGTTTTGAGAAGTTTTTCAGAGAATTTTTTTCCTGACCAATATTTCGTAAAAACGTGATGATTAGTACACGAATTCGGGCATTAATTGCAATGTGAAAATTTGTCTGCTGTATTAAACCAACATAAAAAACATTAAGAGTCGTTTTGAGAAGTTTTTCAGAGAATTTTTTTCCTGACCAATATTTCGTAAAAAAGTGATGATTAGTACACGAATTCGGGCATTAATTGGAATGTGAAAATTTGTCTGGTGTATTAAAACATAATAAAAAACATTCAGAGTCGTTTCGAGCAGCTTTTTAGAGAATATTTTCCGGTTCTAAATTTTGTAAAAAATGTGATGGTTAGTACACGAATTCGGCCATTAATGGGAATGTGAAAATTTGTCTGGTGTACTAAAACATAATAAAAAACATTCAGAGTCGTTTTGAGCAGCTTTTTAGAGAATTTTTTTTGGGACCTAAATTTTGTAAAAAACGTGATGGTTAGTACACGAATTCGGGCATTAATGGGAATGTGAAAGTTGTCTGGTGTATTAAAACATAATAAAAAACTTTCCGAATCGTTTTGAGCAGTTTTTAAGAGAATTTTTTTCCGGACCTAAATTTTGTAAAAAACGTGACGGTACATACACGAATTTATGCATTAATGGGAATGTAAAAATTAGTCTTGTGCTTTAAAACAACATAAGAAACATTCAGAGTCGTTTTGGGTAATTTTTTAGAGAATTTTTTTCTGGATTTAAATTTTGTAAAAGACGTGATGATTAGTGCATGAATTCGGGAATTAATTAGAAGGTGAATATTTGTCTGATTATATTAAAACAACATAAAAAACATTCAGAATCGTTTTGAGAAGTTTTTTAGAGAATTTTTTTCTAGACCAAAATTTTGTAAAAAACGTGATGATTAGTACACGAATTCGCGCATTAATTGGAATGTGAAAATTTGTATGGTATATTAGAACAACATAAAAAACATTCAGGGTCGTTTTGAGCAGTTTTTTAGAGAATTTTTTTCCTGTCCTAAATTTTGTAAAAAACGTGATGGTTCGTATACGAATTCGGGCATTAATGGGAATGTGAAAATTTGTCTGGTGTATTAAAACATAATAAAAAACTTTCAGAATCGTTTTGAGAAATTTTTAAGAGAATTTTTTTCCGGACCTAAATTTGCTAAAAACATGATGGTTAATGCACGAATTTATGCATTAATGGGAATATAAAAATTAGTCTTGTGCTTTAAAACAACATAAAAAACATTCAGAGTCGTTTTGAGCAATTTTTTAGAGAATTTTTTTCCGGATTTAAATTTTGTAAAAGACGTGATGATTAGTACACGAATTCGGAAAATAATTAGAAGGTGAATATTTGTCTTGTTATATTAAAACAACATAAAAAACATTCAGAATCGTTTTGAGAAGTTTTTTAGAGAATTTTTTTCTAGACTAAAATTTTGTAAAAAACGTGATTATTAGTACACGAATTCGGGCATTGATTGGAATGTGAAAATTTGTCTGATGTATTAAAACACCATAAAAAACTTACAGAGTCGTTTTGAGTAGTTTTTTAGATAATTTTTTTCCGGACCTAAATTTTGTAAAAAACGTGCTGATTAGTGCACGAATTCGTGTATAAATTGGAATGTGAAAATTTGTCTGAGGTATTAAAACATAATAAAAAACATTCAGAGTCGTTTTTAGCTGTTTATTAGAGAATTTTTTTCCGGACCTAAATTTTGTAAAAAACATGATGATTAGTACACGAATTCGCGCATTAATTGGAATGTGAAAATTTTCTGGTGCATTAAAACAACATAAAAAACATTCAGAATCGTTTTGAGAAGTTTTTTAGAGAATTTTCTTGGACCTAAGTTTTGTAAAAAACGTGATGATTAGTACACGAATTCGGGCATTAATTGGAATGTGAAAATTCGTATGGTGTATTAAAACAACATAAAAAACATTCAGAGTCGTTTTGAGAAGTTTTTTAGAGAATTTTTTTTCGAACCTAAATTTTGTTAAAAAACGTGATTGTTAGTACACGAATTCGAGCATTAATGGGAATGTGAAAATTTGTCTCGTGTATTAAAACAACATAAAAAAAATATTCAGAATCGTTTTCAGAAGTTTTTTAGAGAATTTTTTTCTGGACCTAAATTTTGTTAAAAGCGTGATGTAATGTACACGAATTCGGGCATTAATTGGAATGTGAAAATTTTTCTGGTGTATTAAAACAACATAAAAAACATTCAGAGTCGTTTTGAGAAGTTTTTCAGAGAATTTTTTTCCTGACCAATATTTCGTAAAAAACGTGATGATTATTACACGAATTCGGGCATTAATTGGAATGTGAAAATTTGTCTGGTGTATTAAAACATAATAAAAAACATTCAGAGTCGTTTCGAGCAGCTTTTTAGAGAATTTTTTTCCGGACCTAAATTTTGTAAAAAACGTGATTGTTAGTACACGAATTCGAGCATTAATGGGAATGTGAAAATTTGTCTTGTGTATTAAAACAACATAAAAAATATTAAGAATCGTTTTGAGAAGTTTTTTAGAGAATTTTTTTCTGGACCTAAATTTTGTAAAAAACGTGATGATTAGTACACGAATTCGGGCATTAATTGGAATGTGAAAATTTGTCTGCTATATTAAACCAACATAAAAAACATTAAGAGTCGTTTTGAGAAGTTTTTTAGAGAATTTTTTTCTGGACCTAAATTTTGTGAAAAACGTGATGATTAGTACACGAATTCGCGCATTAATTGGAATGTGAAAATTAGTCTGGTGTATTAAAACAACATAAAAAACATTCAGAGTCGTTTTGAGAAATTTTTTAGAGAATTTTTTTGGACCTAAATTTTGTAAAAAACGTGATGATTAGTACACGAATTCGGGCATTAATTGGAATGTGAAAATTTGTCTGGTGTATTAAAACATAATAAAAAACATTCAGAGTCGTTTTGAGCAGTTTTTTAGAGAATTTTTTTCCGGACCTAAATTTTGTAAAAGATGTGATTGTTAGTACACGATTTCGGGCATTAATGAGAATGTGAAAATTGGTCTCGTGTATTAAAACATGATAAAAAACTTTCAGAATCGTTTTGAGCCGTTTTTAAGAGAATTTTTTTCTGGACCTAAATTTCATAAAAAACGTGATGGTTAATACACGAATTTATGCATTAATGGGAATGTAAAAATTAGTCTTGTGCTTTAAAACAACATAAGAAACATTCAGAGTCGTTTTGGGCAATTTTTTAGAGAATTTTTTTCCGGATTTAAATTTTGAAAAAGAAGTGATTATTAGTATACGAATTCGGGCATTAATTAGAAGGTGAATATTTGTCTGATTATATTAAAACAACATAAAAAACATTCAGAATCGTTTTGAGAAGTTTTTTAGAGAATTTTTTTTAGACCTAAATTTTGTAAAAAACGTGATGATTAGTACACGAATTCGGGCATTAATTGGAATGTGAAAATTTGTCTGATTTATTAAAACAACATAAAAAACATTCATAGTCGTTTTAAGAAGTTTCTTAGAGAATTTTTTCCGGACCTAAATTTTTTAAAAAACGTGATACGAATTCGGGCATTAATGGGAATGTGAAAATTTGTCTGGTGTATTAAAACAACATAAAAAACATTTAGAGTAGTTTTGAGAAGTTTGTTAGAGAATTTTTTTCCGGACCTAAATTTTGTAAAAAACGTGATGATTAGTACACGAATTAAGGCATTAATTGGAATGTGAAAATTTGTCTAGTGTATTAAAACAACAAACCTAAATTTTGTAAAAAACGTGATGGTTAGTACACGAATTCGGGCATTAATTGGAATGTGAAAATTTGTCTGGTGTATTAAAACAACATAAAAAACATTTAGAGTAGTTTTGAGAAGTTTTTTAGAGAATTTTTTTCCGGACCTAAATTTTGTAAAAAACGTGATGATTAGTACACGAATTCGGGCATGAATTGGAATGTGAAAATTTGTCTAGTGTATTAAAACGACATAAAAAACATTAAGAGTCGTTTTGAGAAGTTTTTTAGAGAATTTTTTTTTTGACCTAAATTTTGTAAAAAACGTGATGATTAGTACACGAATTCGGGCATTAATTGGAATGTGAAAATTTGTCTGGTGTATTAAAACAAAATAAAAAACATTCAGAGTCGTTTTCTGAAGTTTTTTAGAGAATATTTTTCCGGACCTAAATTTTTTAAAAAACGTGATTGTTAATACAGGAATTCGGGCATTAATGGGAATGTTAAAATATGTCTCGTGCATTAAAACAACATAAAAAACATTCATAATCGTTTTGGGAAGTTTTTTAGAGAATTTTTTTCTGGACCTAAATTTTGTTAAAAACGTGATGTAATGTACTCGAATTCGGGCATTAATTGGAATGTGAAAATTTGTCTGCTGTATTAAAACAACATAAAAAACATTCAGAGCCGTTTTGAGATGTTTTTTAGAGAATTTTTTTCTGGACCTAAATTTTGTTAAAAACATGATGTAATGTACACGAATTCGGGCACTAAATCAATACCCGATCACCATAATCTTTCCTAGAAACTGCTTCTACAACGATAGGCATAAAGGTCTCGAAACTGATCTGATGAATCTGAGCCTGCTTCTTCAACTGCCTTCCTCGTCAGCGGATTTCGCTGTTCTGGCCAAGTCTTTCTACCTTCTCCTTATTCAAGAAAGTCCCCACTCGCTGATCTCTACTGATCTATTGACGGAGGGGTTGGCATATTATCACCATTAAAGCCGAAATTCGTGCGCTAATCATCACTTTTTTTATAAAATTTAGGTTCAAAAAAAAGTTCTCTAAAAAATTGATCAAAATGATTACGAATATTTTTCATGTTGTATAAATACACCAATCGATGTATCACATTCAAAATGAAGCCTGAATTCGTATGCATCATCACGTTTTTTATAAAATTTAAGTCCCAAAAAAAGTTCTCCACAAAATTACTCAAAACGATTCTGAATATATTTCATGTTGTATAAATACACTAAACGAAATATCACATTCCCATTAAAACTCAAATTTGTGTATTAATTATCACGTTTTTTACAAAATTTAGGTCCTAAAAAAAATTTTCTAAAGAATTTCTCAAAACGATTCTGAATATTTTTCATGTTGTATAAATATACCAAACGAAGTATCACATTCCCATTAAAGCTCAAATTCGTGTATTAATCATAACGTTTTTTACAAAATTTAGGTCCCAAAAAAAATTCTCTAAAAAATTTCTCAAAACGATTCTGAATATTTTTCAAGGCTGTAAAATACAAAAAATGAAGTTTCACATTCCCAATAAAGCCCGAATTCGTGTGCTAATCATCACGTTTTTTACAAAATTTAGGTACGAAATTAAGTTCTCTAAAAAATTACTCAAAATGAATACGAATGTTTTTCATGTTGTATAAATACAACAAACGATGTACCACTTTCCAAATAAAGCCCGAATTCGTGTGCTAATCATCACGTTTTTTACAAAATTTAATTCCGGAAAAAAGTTCTCCACAAAATAACTCAAAACAATTCTGAATGTTTTTCATATTGTATAAATGCACCAAACGAAGTATCACATTCTCATTAAAGCTCGAATTTGTGTACTAATCATCGCGTTTTTTACAAATTTTGGTCTGAAAAAAATTCTCGAAAAAACTTCTCAAAACAATTCTGAATATTTTTCATGCTGTAAAATACAAAAAACGAAGTATCACATTCCCATTAAAGCAAATTCATGAGCTAATCATAACGTTTTTTATAAAATTTAGGTCTGAAAAAAAATTCTGAAAAAAATTACTCAAAATGATGTTGAATTTATTCATATTGTATAAATACACCAAACCAAGTATCACATTCCCATTAAAGCCCGAATTCGTGTTCTAATCATCACGTTTTCTACAAAATTTAGGTCACAATAATAGTTCTCCAAAAAATTGCTCGAAACGACTCTGAATGTTTTTCATGTTGTATAAATACACCAAACGATGTATCACATTCTCGTTAAAGCCTGAATTTGTGTGCTAATCATCACATTTTTTTACAAAATTTAGGTCTGTAACAAAGTTCTCCAAAAAATTGGTCAAAACAATTCTGAATGTTTTTCATGTTGTATAAATACACTAAACGAAGTATCACATTCCAATTAAAACTCAAATTCGTGTACTAGTCATCACTTTTTTACAAAATTTAAGTCCGAAAAAAATTTCTCCAAAAAATTGCTCAAAACGACTCTGAATGTTTTTCACGTTGTAAAAATACATCAAATGAAGTATCACTTTCATATTAAAGCCTGAATTAGTGTGCTAATCATCACGTTCCTTAGAAAATTTAGGTCCGAAAAAAAGTTCTCCAAAAAATTGCTCAAACGATTTTGAAGTTTTTCACATTGTATTAATCCACAAGACAAAGTTTCACATTCCCATTAATGCCCGAATTCATGAGCTAATCATCACGTTTTTTATAAAATTTAGGTCCCAAAAAAATTCTACAAAAAATTGCTCAAAACAATTATGAATGTTTTTCATGTTGTATAAATACACTAAATGAAATATCACATTCTCATTAAAGCCTGAATTAATGTGCTAATCATCACGTTCCTTACAAAATTTAGGTCCGAAAAAAAGTTTTCCAAAAAATTGCTTAAAACGATTACGAATGTTTTTCATGTTGTATTAATACACTAGACAAAGTTTCACATTTCCATTAATGCCCGAATTTGTGAACTAATCATCACATTTTTTATAAAATTGCGGTCCCAAAAAAATTCTACAAAAATTTGCTCAAAACGATTTTGAATGTTTTTCATGTTTATAAATACACCAAACCAAGTATTACTTTCCCATTAAAGCTCGAATTCGTGTACTTATCAGCACATAAAATTAGTCGAGTTCATTTTTTACAAACTTGCCCGTAAAATCCCAAACGACTAATCATTATGCTTTTTTATGAATTTTCGTCCAAAATACAATGATCTCAAAAAGTCTTCATAAACATTCTTCCTATTTTTAAGGTTGTGCAAATACATAATGGACCAAGTTTCTCTTGAATATCAAGCCTAGAATGGTAGATATAAATTCTACAAATATTTTATCATTCCCATAGGCAACAACGTGAGGCGAGAGGCTATGAATACATCATATAATGTTCAAAAAGGCACTCGTTGTCATGAAGAAACTAATGATAACCAATGAGATTGCTCAAACTTGCTCGATGAAGTCCGAATCCGAGGGCTAACCATTCCGTTTTTTTTTTTTTTTGTGAAATTGTGGATCGAAATAGATTTCTCTAAAAGTCCTCAAAAAGATTCTGCATGTTTCTCACATTTTTCGAATACATATTATACCAAGTTTCTCTTGAATATCACGCCTAGAAAGATATATATAAGTTCAACAAAATCTTTTGTCGATCTCATAGGCAAGAACGTCAGCCGACGGAAACTGACTACCTCGAACAATGTGAAAAAGAGTACTAATTGTTACCAAGAAACTTCTGAGAACCAATGAAATTGATTGAGGTTATTTTCTCAAACTCACGCGTTGAACCCCGAATCCGTAGACTAACCATTACGTTTTTTTATGAAATTTTTGTCTAAAAAATAATTGCCTCTAAAAGTCTAAAAAAATGTTCTGCATGTTTCTCATGTTTTGCAAATACAAATCTTACCATGTTTTGCCTTGAATATGCCTAGAAATATAGATATAAATTCAACAATTTTTTTATCGTTTCCAAAGGCAGCAACAATAGCCGAAAGACATCAATTACCTCAAAAACGGTTAAAAAAGGCACTAATAATCACCAAGAAACTTACAACAACTAATGAAATTAATTGAGTTAATTATTTGTCAAACTTGCTTGTTAAATCCCGAATCCGTGGGCTAACCATTGCGTTCTTTTATGAAATTTCTTCCAAAATACAATGATCTCAAAAAGTCCTCATAAACATTCTTCTTGATCCTAAGGTTGTGCAAATACATAATGGATTGGATCTCAAGCCTAGAATGATAGATATAAATTCTACAAATATTTTGTCATCCCATAGGCAACAACGTGAGGCAAGAGGCAACGAATACGTCAAATAATATTCAAAAAGGCACTCGTTGTCACCAAGAAACTTGTGATAAGCAATGAGATTGATCGAGTTCATATTCTCAAACTTTCCCATTGATGTCTGAATCCCTGGGCTAACCATTACGTTTTTTAGGCATGTATGGGAGGGTCAAGGTCAGCGACCGAAGAAGGATTTGCTTGGCGATACTCATACATTTTCTACCTGTACATTTTATGTTTATTTGATGTTTTATGTTGCGAATTTTAGTTTATAGATGTTTTATGAGTTTGATGTTTTGTCTATGAATACCAATTTATGAATATTTTTTAATTTCAAGGAGTTTCTGGTCCATCTCATAAATTATATAAAAAAGAACCAAATTACTAAGAAATATCGATGACTCAGTCATAGGAAACAAATTTTAATTAAATCAGTTACCGACAGTCATTTTCATAAGAAAGTGTTGTCAGTGCTATTTACGGACGATTTTTTCCTCCATCAGTAATACTATCGGCATTTTTTACCGATGGAAGCATTCGTCTGCTAGTAAAAACCCATGTTACAAAATATCTCCATCAAGAACATCGTCATAAATAAGTATTACGACAGAAACTCGTCAGTAAATTTTGTTATCGATAAAAAAGACTTGATGATTATTTTTCCGTCAATAATAACCAAATACAACACAAAGCAAGCATATTACATTAGAGACTTGCATTCCAAAAAAACTGACTGATATGAACATCAAACATCAAAGCGAGCAAATGGGTTAAAATCAAAGCAGCATGGTGCCCGAAAGCTACAACACAGCCATCACACTAGACAAGCAAAGAAATAAAAACTAAACCACATATTCATAATTTAATACTTGGTTCTACCATCTATTCTCCTTAATTTCAAGATTTATGGAGATCAAAAATCGGAAAGCAACATCTCTACATGAGAACTAGCAAGGTAAGAACAATAAATTGTACATGCATATATATGCCATTTCATGCTCATCAAGTGTTCGACAAATTGCCTTTCTTCATTCTTATCCACAATACTGCAAGCTTTTGAGGCTCCCAGAAAGCCAAATGGAGCAAAGAAAATCTTAATTCTTGTTAGAATTTGAAAAGATGAAGATTGAACTTTTATCGATTATTAAAAAAAGAGAGTTTGGAATCTTGAAAATGGACACGAGAAAGTGAAGAGGGAATTTTGGAGTTTTTTTCTTTTTTGATGCCCATCAACAGTAACACTAATGGTACTGCTGCTCTCTTGTAAATTGATTTTTGCTGTTGTGGAGAAGTGACTTCTCCATGTTTGGTTGTATTTATGATATTTCTGACCATTTTTACATCACAGAAAAAGCCTAAAAACGAGACGTCCTTTCATCTCCAGAGACTGTACTCTTTCCTTCCACCAAATAAGAAACAAACCAATTCAAATTATATGCACCAGAAATTATTCTCATTACTAATAGAAATATCATTAGCCAGAAATCTTCATGCATTAGCATTCCTCCCTCCTTCAGCCCCCTGCCATTCCCATATCCTATATCTTAAGTAGTATGGTGTGAGTATTTCTAGGTCCATAAGTCATGTTCTTGAACCTACCGTCGGCCTGCTTTCCCTTTGAGTATACTTTTGGGATGAAATATAGGAACTCCTCTCTTATCGTTTGGTATTAGAGTCAGCCCTACGTCGGTCTTTCTATGGCATTTCCCTTAGCTAATCTGCAACCAACGACAGTGGAGCCTAAAGGGGCGGGGATGATAAATTCCAGGTCAGTTGTAAAGGAGCAAACATAATGCTCAATCATAAACATTATTCAAGATAGGATTAGATTTTAATTAATATATATACTTAAGATGATTATTTGATTAATATACATATGAAAATTGAAAGATCATTTCTTGAAAAAAAAAAAAAAACAGAGTAGTATTATAAGTACTATTTATTATATGACTAATTAGACCAATGTTAAGAATTCCTTTGCTCTCTTTGGATCAATCAGGGTTGAAAGAGCTTATTGCCACATTTGCATTTCCAAGAGAGGAGATAATAGCTATCATCTTCTCTTCTAGCTGTTTCTCTGAAATTTTTCTTCTGATGATGTGGTATCACTAATGTTGCTTCACAAGGTTGGCAATTCATGCACTTGTTTATGCACCGTGGTGGCCTTGACCCCAGCACCATTTTTCTTGATTCTGCATTCACTTCTTCACCTTCCCCTGCTGAGGACTTCTTCAATCCCTCTGCCATCCAAGAAGATCATAAATATTACACAATACATTGAAACCCTTTACAAAATCAAACACCGAAATGCAACTCTTGGGTTTCAAATCAGTTCTGATATAACTTGTTAAGAACGGACAGCAGCAAAAGACAAAATATAGAGAGAAAACAGAAAAAACAACAACACAAGCATTTAACGTTGTTTAAGACCTGCATCCACCAAGGTAAACATCCACTATGTATCCCTACTTATTCTCTTAATCCTAAAATGATATGGGAACACTTCCAAATTTTAAAGAATTTGAGAAACATAATCCTAACAACAGTCATATGCATGCCTAATTTTAGCAGTATGAGAATCAAGAAGTTGATGGAAGTAGATTTAGTTTTGATACCTGATTTGGAGAAGATGAAGAAGAAGAGTGAGAAGATGAGGATCAATGAGATTGCCACTTCTATTCTTCTTCCAAATGGATGGTTTCTTGAAGGATTCATCAGTGATTCAGAGATGGGTTAGGATTAGTTATATCAAACACTATTGATCATGTGAGAATAAAGGTTGGATTTTAAGATGAAGAAGATAGAGAGAAGGGTATTTAGAGACAAGGTTTAGGCACTGTTACAAAATGGAGGGACAGTAGTTTGATTAACATGGGGATTGGGGATTTGTGGGGAGGGGGGTTAGGGGGAGGGGAATTGAGGGTTCTTCTTCTTCCCCAATTAAAAGACATCTCAGGTGGAAAATTTACTTCTCCCCTGCTCCTTCTGCTTTTGGAAATTGTTGACAGTTACTTTCCCCTTACTTAAGGCCCCATCTCACCATTTTGACGATCTTCCTTGATGACTTTTGCTGCTCCCCTCTCCACTTCCAATTCCCATTTTTGCCCTCACTAGCTCCATACACTTAAATTGACTACACATTTACAATTTATTGTTATATTTAGGGCCGTAATCGTCCAAAGTTTGACGCTTATTCTAATTTAGGAGTTAGATTCTGACGTTGAATATTTCATGATGTTATCAGGAAGATTCAAGTTCTTGTGAAAAGGACGTAGAATCACTCGTCCATCACCCCTAGTCCAATAAAATGGTGAAGAATGTAAATCATGGTGATTCATTGTCGTTAGATTGAAGGTCCTTTACGTAATGTCGCCTACGAGGAACCCTTGACCTCATGAAGGGAATATAGAAAGCTTACCAATAGACCAACATCAAACCTCATGTTAATAAGTGCATGTAATTTTATACTTATTTACATATTTTTTTTAAAAAAAAAACTTGAACTGATTGGGCGAAAATTTCACCTAGATGGACAAAAATCACTTAAGTGACGAAAAAACAATTTTTAAAACTTTTTTTACCTCAAAATCGATATTTTTTTGCAAAAAATCTTCAAAGTAATTCATATCTACCTCCAAAATATGTTAAATTTGAAAGATTTAAGTTTTCGGGTAGAGAGAAGTTAGAGAGAAATTCTTTAGAGAGAGAGAAAGAGGGAGGGAAAAAATGAATTTTTTCGAGTTATCCTTATAAATTTTCGAGTTGTCTTTATTGACTCCCCACTTAAATTGATTACACATTATAATTTATTTGTTATATTTAGAGTCGTAATCGTCCAAAGTTTGACGCTTACTCTTATTTAGGAGTTAGATTCTGACGTTGAAGTCATGAGGAGGAATCGAGTTCTTAAAGGACATGGAATCACTCGTCCACCACCTCTGATCCAACAAGATAGTAAAGAATATAAATCATAGTGATTCAGTATCGCTAGACTGAAGGTCTTTTACGTAATATTACCTGCAAAGAACTAATTCCCACATTATGATTGCTTACAAGGAACCAACTGAGCTACACCGTGAAAATGAAAATGATCATAATGTTGATGAGATGGGAGGTATGTTGAGGCAAGTTTCTTCCTTGGCAAAGCCAAAAAAATTGACTTGTTGACTAGCAGTTGAAATCTTGACAAGGAACAGCCAGCAGAGAGACTAAGACACGATTTTCAACTTGTCGCTTGTCTGAAATGTTCCCCATTTTTCCACTAATCTTTGCCTTGGAAAATGTCACTCTATTTTTCAATTTGACTTCATATTTTGAGGCATGGTTTTCATACTATGCTCCCTTCCTTCTTAGCATAAAACATTAGCAATAGGGGACAAGAGAAATGCTAACAAAGATTGTGCTTAAAAAAGCCCGCATGGGTGCATGTCAATTGATTTTGGGGTTGCAAAGTTGGTATCAAGATATAAGGTTCAAATTTTGGCAGCTGCAGTATGGAATCACCCTTGTATGCACCAGTATCTGGCTTCCAGTCTGCAGAGCTGTTGAGTTACCATGATTTACATCTTCCACATGGGCGTCGGACAATCTAGTGAAGACTCTGTGGGTGAGGAATTTTGCCTTTTGGTACCAAAATTGTGCTTAAAGATTAGAAAATGGATATATTTTATGATGCAGTCTTTGCAAGGAAACGATGAAGTTAACACAAGATATTTGAAGTTGCAAAAAAATCTTACTTTGGCTCCATAGATATACAAACTTCTATTACTTTTAAAGTTTTTTGTTTTATATTTTATAAAATTTAAATTGTTCGTAAGAATGAAATGTGAGTTTAGAGTAAAAAACTCGTATATTAGTTTTAAAACATTATCAAAATATATTTGGATCGGAATAATGAAGAAAGGAGCATGGGAACTGGCCCATTTGTGAGGCTTGATGTCTCTATGGGGGCTTATTGAGCCCAATCGGCTTGGAACAACGCCCATTAAGGTCGTTTCATATGGAGAGGAGGACGTTTTTTTGATTCAGGGATACTTTACGAGCTTATATTATACTTATTTTATACCTTCTCTATTGAATTCTTCCTGACTTAAGCATCATATGCGCGTAGTATTAACTTAAGAATCATATTTTGATAATTGTTAAGTTTTATAGGACACTGTGGCGCACAATACTGGTAATAACCTTAAAAACCATTGCCTTAGGACATTTGGCCCCCCGTTCATGAAGGATAAGTATTCAAACACCATTATTAATTCGTACTATACTATATATACTGTGGAGTAACATTAAAGCTTGGCCTCCTCTTGCTTTACACCAGTTGCCACTTACCACTCTATCACTGGAAAAGCTGATAAAAAGTATACAACACAAGGCAAGACCAAAGAAAAATCCAAATTCAAGTACTATGTCTATGTAGCATTATACAAGGAAAACTTCCATTCAAGATGTCCAAAGAAATCTTTTAGATAATATTCAAGAAAAGGGGCATCCAAACGGGTATAGCTCAGTTAGTTTTGAGGCTGCAGAGTTGATACTAAGGAGCAAGGTTCAAATTCTGACAACGGCAGTATAGGAATTTCAACATTTCTAATATGAGGGGTGGTTGCCTCCCGTCTACAGAGCCCCTGGATACCATGATTTACATCTTCCACCTGGATATCGAGCAGTCTGATAGGGTCCTGTGAGCAAGAGATTTCGTCTTTTGGTACTAAGGAAATGTGCATAAAATTAAATGAACTTCCAATCTTGAAACCCAAATTACCAAACTTTTTTTTAGCTTCTTGAACATTTTCAGACCAAACTAGTCCTAATGATGACTCAAGATTTCAACAATGAGGAATCTGCCAACAGTTTGATACACTAACAAGCACAAAAAAAAAGCTTGTGAGTTCAAAGGATGCTACAAACAAATCCCTTTAAAGAGAGTTAGAATCATATATATCACGGTCAGAACTCTGAGACCTATGGCCTGAAAAACCCATGGTCCATACTTGACAATAGTTCTCGTTATGCCATTCTTAAACATTTCATTTCTTATGTGGGATTGGAGTATCACAATGTATTATTCACTTTTTTTCTCTTTTAATGCTTCTTGTTAATTTGTGAGATTAATTCAAACTCAGTGTTCGTAAAATCCAGCCCAAATTCAAAGAAGGCACAACTTAAAGAGCCCTTCTAAAGTGTTTTTATATTAACATTAACCGTCTGCTTATTAACTGTCACAACGGTGGTCATCTTTACCCGGACAAAACTGCAGATACAGAATTGAAACTGAATGGCAGGTAGGTACCTGTAAACCTGCAATTTTTAGAGGCATCTTTGGTAGAGAAAGTGTTGGCTTTTTTTCCTGACAAGTAGAAAACAAAAGGGTGGGAATCCATTAATGTTGTAATCTCTTAGATTCTTCAGGGGCTTAAAATCAATCAGATGATGGTTTTTAACTTTGAGTCAATAATATTGAATCTTCTGCAAAAAAAGTACAGATTAAAGTGTTATAATAGTAACTAGTAGAACAACTGTAGATCTGCTGCCATGTTCTTAGCCGATGATGATCAAAACTTAAAAGATTGTTTCAGAAGAAACAATATGACTTTTTAAGAGAAAGGGATTTTGTAGCCAACTTCTTCATTTTGTAAAATGTAAAAAAGTTGCAGCCTTTAATCTTCCCCTGCCCTGCCATGCCCACTGGCAATTCCCAAGCCAAGCCCCATAACATAACCCTTTTCCTTTCCTGCGTATTTAAGGACACTGGCCCGCATAGGCGTAGCTCAATTAAGGTTCAAATTCTGACAGCGACAGTATAGAAATTTCAGCCTCTCTAATGTTGGAGTGGTTTCATGTGCGCATGAGTGTCTGTGGTTTCATGTGCGCATGAGTGTCTGGCCTCCAGCCTGCAGGATCGTTGAATTACCATGATTTACATCCTCTATCTGGGCGTCAAGCAGTCTACTGAGAGTCCTGTGGACGAGGGCTTTCATCTTTGGTACCAAGAAAAGAAGGGCACTAATGACCCGTGTTAGCGTGACTCACACTAACGACGAATAAACATCATTTATTAATGATGATATTATACCAAGTTTCCCTTTAGAAAAAGTTCTTTTAGGATTGAAGTTGAAACATTTTGAGAAACTTTCTTATAGCCTTCTTTAAGCATTTTAAGAACCTTAACGAACTGTTAAGTTTCTCTTACTGAACTGTTTAAAATTTCGCCTTTTAGTATCAAGAAACTTAACGAACTGTTTTCCAAACTATTTTCTCTTGCCTGCTTAAAATTTCGCCTTTTGGTATCAAGAAACTTACCGAACTGTTTTCCCTGACTGAACCATGTTATTTGGTTTTCTTGGCTACCCAGCTGACTGAAACTATTGCAAAATAATACAGTGACAAAAACAGTATCAAGAAACAGACTTTTTATCTTTTATTGAGAGTTAAAGAAACAGGAAAAACACACTCTTGGTCACACACAAACAAACATTTTAGAAAATAAAAATTCTATTATAAACCCGATTCATAAATAAAAATACATGAATCCCTTAACTGTATTAAGCTGTATCGTCCTTCTGGTTCATCAATGGATTCGGATTTCTTTGACATCTTTCTTGGGCTTCTCTGTTCTTGGTATAAGAACAGTTAAAACACCATTTTTCATCTCTGCTTTAATTTCATCAACTTTTGCATCATCAGGCAGCATCATACTACTGTTATAGTATCCATAGCTTCTTGCAGACCAGTGTTCATCATCATCTGATCCTTCTTCTTCTTGTTCTTCCTTGTGTTCTCCTTTTATTGTTAAAATCCCTTCTTCAACTGTAATCTTCACATCATCTTTACCTAATCCTGGAACATTGAATCGAAGTTTGTAGCAGTCATCTTGCTCTTTTACTCTTCCGATCAGCTGTGATGGTGACAAATTCTCCATTAATCTGTTAATGTTTTCACTGGCTTCTATCAGTGCATTTCCCAGCCCCGAAGGAAAGAATTCTGTGAAAAGCAAAATAAAAGTTTATAAGCATTTATAATAATGATCATTTGATTCGATTAGGAAATAAAAGAGGGAAGAAGAATTTTTACCCCAGAGAGGAGGAAAGCCATCGGTGTTCCTCTTCCAATTCCAGAGGCTTCCACCACGGCGGCGCCTCCTAGGGAAGAGCTTAGATTTCTTGCCACCTTCAGAAACAGAGACTTCCCGGCCACCTTGTGATTTTTCCTCGCCGGCGGCGGCAGCAGATGATGATGATAAGCTCCTCCTCAGAAGTTCAGAACCCCAACTGCGATTCTGGACACCATGAGACAGTGGGGAAGCCAATCTCTGTTGCAAATTCTTCAAAGCAAAACGAGCCAAAGCCATCACTGATGATGAAACTTGATTATTTTAGTTCACCAATGGAAGAAGATGATGCTTTAGATGGTATTGAAGGAAAGAACAGATATGGGAATTTAAAGATACAAAGGAAAGTAACTGATGAGAATAGAATAGAATAGAATAGACAAGTCTGAGAGCTTCTAGTAAACTAAACTGGAATGCATGAGAAGCTTCTTCTACTTTCTTTACAACTATGCTAAGAGTTCTCCAGAGGATCACTTTTTGTGACATCTCTATTCTCGCATCTTCTGTCACAAAACATTTTACTAACTTTTCAAGAATTTCAATAATAAAAAAAATCACATTTTACAAACTAAAACACAATCCAAATAAAGCCTAAGCACATCACAAGCCTATTTTATTGCCTTCCCTTTCACAGCCAGAAGTATAGGAGCTTTAAAGAACCATTCAAACGTTTGAGAACTGTTGAAAAAGATTAGACACACATGAATTAATGGTATAGCCAATTTACAATATGCTTTGTTGAATCACCCTGTATCTAGTCAAGGTCTAAGTACTAACAACACTATTTAATTGCCTAAAGAAGTTCTGGTTCAGTCATACATTCCTTCCTGCTCCCAAATGTCAACCAGAAAATCCACCATTTCCTGTTGATTCAAAATATAGGCAACCAGTTAGTCAGGAAAATATGAAACTGTAAGAAGAAATTATAATGTGAAAACAGCTTCATTTTTTTCGCGAAATCAGACTTACAGGCAGAGGAATAGGCTTCGGGAATGGCTTGTTACTTCCAAGCAAACTATCGTAGGTTGCATTCCAACTGCAAAGCCAAAACGTTTTAGCCATGCAGAGACAGAAATTGCTGAGAAAGATAACAAAGAGAACACTCATGAATGTTCAATCTTTATTTAGCAAACAGAATTTACAAAAAGTATTTTTGGTGCCTGAGAAATTCTAGGACTCTTAGAACAGGCATGACAGAAGCAAAACAAGTCCTGTACAGATCTTATGCAGTTTGTTCTTAACTTTGGTAGTGGCACACATTAAAATGGCAGATATACACTATATATGTCTTCAAGATCATAACACGGATTCTATACTAAGGAAACATTTCCATGGTCACGCTCTAGAGTTACGAGGCATGCAATGATAAAAATTGAATGCAGAACCATCTTCCACTTCTGGTATAACCCCAAAAAAATGAATCACAATAAAACTAAGAGGACAGGAAAAACTGGGACGGCTCTAACGTTCCAAACATGCATAAACTGAAGAAAAAGAGTGGGAAAGAAATATATTTTCCTTCTGGTTTAGGGAAGGGATAAATTTTCCGTCCTAAGCATGTTAGACACTAAATGTGTATGAATTACTAGATTTTACTACTACTGGAATGGAAATTGTTCATGCTCAGTTACAGTATCTTGATCGTACTCTCTTTGCAAGACCAAATCTAAGCAATGCTTTTACTTTCTCATTTCATTGCTTGCAAACCCAGGGAAAAAAAATCTTCAGCATAGAAGAATTAAGGATATTAAGCACCTATCCTCAGATGAACTGAAAAAGGAAACTAAATATATATTACCTTAATCTGGGTTCTGGTAGCTTTTGTGATCTCTTCTCAGGCTTTCCATTTCCTATCCACTGCTGTCTAGTTTGTCTCCAAAGAAGGAGACCTATACAACCAATCCTCCAGATGTAAAGACAACTTGAAACTAAATAGTCATTAACAATGCAAACATGCAAAAGATCAACTAACCATGATTTACAAATTCAGATGGGGTATTTGAACTGCTACTGCAATGAGTATCATGCATCTGAGTTGATGTACTAACTGAGGACATACTTCCCTGTGATAGGATAGTGCTGTTGTCCATTTCACAAATACTTGATGTCCAAAATCTTTCAGACACGTTAGGTATTGACTCTTCTGTAGCTCTTTGAGCTTGAGGGTTCCGCCGTTCTAGAGGACCATTAGCTGAAGATATTAGTTTGGGCTTGATAGCACATCCAAGACAAGCACTGCTCTGCAAAAAAAGTTAATCATCTGATTCTCTATGAAATCAATAACCTGTAGAACTTGATCCAGATCTCCCCAATAGAGAGAAATTTTAGTGAAATCAATCCGTCAAATTTTTCCTAACACATACATTGTGCTCAGGGCAAGACCAGACAAAGTAAGTACACATATAAGGAATCCATTAAAAGCATCAGCCCTGCCATCAAAATAGATTGTATGCTCACAATGAGCATGGGCATGCTATTGAATGGGCCCAAAAGAATACAATGTGAGTATGAGAACCTTGTACTTATGCAAATTTATCCCTCTTAATGCATCAAGGAAAACATAGAAGCAGAAAACAGAGAAAATGCAGCATGTCTTTCTGTTTCTTGTTACTAACGGGGCTCATTGAGATGCTTAAGATAGGATCATGTAAATGCATCATACCCCAAGGTGTGGTTGGGATGTATGAGAGATAAGGTAGCAACACTTGGAAAAGGGTTATCCAACCCGGGACATACTTACTATGCTTAAAACATGATGTTAAGATTCACCAAAAGGAAAATGATGGAAACTTTCACAACACATAATTTGGAAAATTTTATTTCGAAACCCAATGCAAAACTTCACTTTATGGCCCACCAGTCCTCCTACAAACAATTCAAATTTTATGAGATAAAAGAGAATTTCAAAACCAGACTTTATCAAATCACATCCTTGGTTCCTCTCCCCGGCTGTATGAATAAGAGATTTTCACAATTCATAAGCATACTGGAGTATCGAGCTCCTAATCCTGTATGCAGTAACTACAACAAGACCTTTACTTCGATGAACAAACAAGATACTTTTTCATCAAGTAATAGGAAAACCAAAGAAATCACACAGCTACACTGCCAAAAGAGTTAAAAGACCACAAAACAACAAATAGAATTGGATGCATAACAATTTCCCGAAGGCACCTTCCACAATGACACCATCCGATACAAACAATATAAACTATTTTTCAATTACAACGAAAATTAAAAATCAAGACTTGTTAAACATGAAATCATCAATCACATCTCCAATCAACAAAGTAGTCTATAGGCATTAGTTTCAAAACATTTGAAAAGCTAAGTAATTACAAATCGAGCAAAAAAGCTGATCCAACAGAAGAAATAAACAAATCGTGAATCGAAATCACATACCCCATGCATGCAACAATGCGCAAAATCCAAACTGCAATAGATCCGTATCGAAGCAATTTTCCAAACATAAAACCGATTCCCAGAAAGAAATTCCTCAGATAGCCCTACGATTCGGAAGCCCGCATCAGAAAACACCTACACGAACTAATTAACAAAGCAAAACAAAGGCTTTAAGAGGTTACCTGAGAGAGTAATTGCAAGGTAAGATTTACAAATATCTCTCAGGAGCTAAGGTTTCCTTTCCCGGAACCGATTGATTATCTGAGTGATGCCCACGAAAGCTTGCTTTTTCACGCCTTTTTTTTTTTTTGGTAAAATGCTATTATTATCTTTTTTTCTTTTCTAAATTATTATATTATCGTCCCTTATGGTAAATGTGAGAAAAACAATAAACCTATTCTGTTATGCACAAAGTTCATATTTTTACTCTGTATTAATAAAGAGAGACATAATATTATATAAATCACGTATTTTACGTGTGAAGACATGAATCTAATCCATAATAATTTTTTATTATAATAAAATATCGTGAGCCGGAAACATATATACTTATAAATACTTATACAATGATGACGAAGTACTCTCATACGAGATACAATATATTTGTTCCCAAAAAAAAAAAAAACAAAATGTATTTGTAAAATTCAGACTCGAAACTCTTGATTATTTGAAAATATTCTAATTATGTCCACCTATATATCTCGTGACGATCTTTTTTTTTCTTTTTGGGTAAATTATTCTTTAGGTATTTATGGATAAATTTTCCTTAAAACATTTTTTCAACTATAGTAATTTGTTATTTCTATTAAATAAATTGCATGAAGTTACTATTAATTATTCTAAATTTTACTATATTTTTTTGTTAACTAATACGGTAATTTAGATAGTTTTATTTCAAAACATAATAAGAAACTTGATACGTTCTTTCCTGAATAAATAATAGCGTACAAAATTTTAAAAATTAATTTTCATGCAAATAAATTTCGTCCGAGATAAATTATTAAACCATTTGATAATAAAATTAAAACAAAACAAATAACTACGATCACTATAATTCAAGTTGGAATTAGTTAGTATTTTATTTTAAATTTCAATTTTAAGATTTATATTCTTTTCATGAATAATCATTTTCTACAAAATTAAAAAAATTCATAATTAAACTCTTTACAATTTACTAAAATGAAAAGTTTTAGTGAAATTGGAATAAAACTCTTTATCTATATAATTGTGGTAAGATTCCAATTGAAGATAGACAAGAACATATAGTTTGGTACTCCCATGAGTATCTTTGATCATATTGTTTATGTATCTTTGATCATATTGTTTATCTAACGCGTGCTTTTAAAGTATCCGTTAATATAAATTAATTTTATAAATTTTTATTAAGTTTTTTAGTTTTATCAAATATAATTATCATATATGATATGTTTTATTTAAATTAACATGTGTTATTAAAATACACGTTAGACAGACTCTTTTAAGTTATAAATCTATTCACCATTACTCAAGACAGATAGTAAAAAAAAAAAAAGTTGCTCATGTGTGTAATTCATTTGTTATGAGGCTGCAAAGTCGATAACAAGAACCAATATTCTAATTCTGACACCAGTAATGTGAGTATAGAACAGGGACGGAGCCATGGGTGACTCAGGTAGGCTCGAGCCTCCTGGGAAATTTTAAAAACTTTAGAATTTCTAGGTATTTTACCTTCAGACCCTCTTAATTTTTTATTTTTTTTTCAATACAACCTCAAAACTTACTATTTTATTTATAAATTTGGAATTGTTTGAATAGTTTTGTACTTAAAATGCATCTATATGACAATTGACCGGGACAATTTATGAACATAATAAAAATCAAAATCTTTTATTATTTAGTCTTTAAAATTGAAATTACTATAAATAAAGGAAGAAAGTCAAATACTTTTTAATTTTTTTTAAAAAACTGTCAAGTATTTTTTTTTTCCTTGAATAAAACCGTCAAATACTTAACTGATAGTCTTGAAGTTGTCCGTAGTTAATATCGTTACTATTAGACCCAGATTTACAGAGAAAAGGTAGAAACTAGAAATTAATAAACCACTGGAAATTTATATTTCCAAATCCAAATCCAAAGGGTAGTTGAACAACCAAAAGGCTAAAAAAAAAAAAAATTACAGACTAAGAAATTGATATATTTACAATCAATTGGGGAATTGATCAGAAAATTTCTTCCCCTTTTCTTCCCAAATCATCAATAAGAGTATTCCATCCTCTGTAAACGATTCCTAAGAATCCCATTATACAAAGCGGCTCGATTTGCAGGCATTACTGCCGCCGTCGTCGCCGCCGCCGGAGAATCAAGAACAACCTCTGTTCCACAAGAATTCTTCCTCCTCCTCCTCTGAACTTCTTCGGACAACAATTTCCTATGATGTTCTCTTCTGTATTCTTCTCCATTCCCACTTGGATCCTTCACATCGTCAGCAAAACGGACTCGTTTCTTGTTTTTCTTGCTTTTCTTCTTGCAACCTGTTAGAAAAAAATTAATCAAAACAAACAATTCTGTAATTGATCAAAGAATTTGTAAAATTTTTAAGGGAGAACAAATTTTAAAGTACCTGAAGAAGACAAACAAGATTTCAAAGGCTGCGTTTGAGAAGAATTGGAAGAATCTTGATTTTCCGACAAATGGGTTGTTGAGAAATACTTGTCTCGGACAAGATCAAAGAGAATTATGGTACCTGCAGAAACAGCCATGGCTGTTGCTAACACCAGACCTTGAGAACCCAGAATGGAAGACATAGTTGACATTGAATTAAAATGAAAGGAAAAGGATTTTTTATATGTATGAAGAAGCTATATATATATACATATATATATATAATGGTGGGGTGGGGTGTGGGGGGTGGGGGGGTTAGGTTGTGGATTATATATATATATATATATATATACTAGTTCTACAATAATTAGGTTCTGGAAGAGGGGAAGGATTTGGGATTGGAAATTGGTAGTTTTGGCTTAGTTTTCCTTTTTTGGTCCACTCCACCATTGGATTTTTTATTTATTTTTACTTAAATTAATCAAAACTGTCTTTAAACTAATTATGTTTATTAATCGGAGACTATTTTTCTCGATATTCATGCATGTATGTTACTTTTACGTGACAAAAAGTATCTTAATACAGCGAAAGCCGGTTATTTAGTGGCAATACTGTTCACATGATGTGTACAGATAAATTAGCATAACAGTAATTTCTTTACAATCCTAATATAATAAGTATTTAATTAGTTATGTTTACGTATTTATTTAAGTCAGAAAAAAATAGTATTATAAACTACGTAAGTAATTTTATCACTAGACACTAACTTTTATTGTATTAGAATATTTTTAATTAAGTGTAATTAAATAGTATACATATATAAATAATAAAAAAGGTTAAAAGGTTAGTTTTGATTTTTTTTTTTTTTTGAATTTTTTTTTTAGGGGGGGTAGGGGTGTAAGAGATGGTCAAAATTTTCAGTCCCAACTTGGGTTGTGGTGGTGCCCCACGAGGGGCTCTTCTCAATATTAGTGAGGTATTCAATGTAATGCAATTAAGAGCACGGCCTTTTTTTTTTTTTTCTACTTTCTATTTTATGAATATAATTAATAGCCAAAATAATAAATGGAAAAATGAATTGGTATTAGGTGGGAAAATTCTATTATGGATAAGGATACGATCTATGAATAAAAATAGAAATTTATAAAATTCTTATTTCCATATTCGGCCGGTTGTATTATATGAGTTTATTTGGATTAGAGATAAGAATGAAAAGATTAGGAATCTTTTAGTCTAGATCGTCTGTAAGAAGTTAGGTGGAATTTAAAGTAAAAAAAGTAAATAATATTTTTAAAATTCTTGTGTAAATTATTTCCTCGTTTAGGAAAACAAGAGAAGTAAAATATTAATTATATTATGATGTAATTTAATATGATTTATGGCGTTTACATTCCACCCATGAATTGGGTAGTTGACAAATTTTTTTTATAGAGGAAATTCTTTGCTAATAAGGAAAAAAGGAATTCGAAGGGTGGTTCCTTGTGCGCACCACTGCCTGGTTTATAGTTTGTAGAGTTGCTGAGTCACCATAATTTACATCCTCCATCTGAGCATCGAACAGTCTAGTGGGGCCCTGTGAGCGAGGGATTTTACCTTTTTTGTACCAAAGAAGAATTTTCAGGGGAAAAAAGAAGAGGAAAACCTCAATCATTTCTTTTTTATTTTTTTATATATTTGACAAAATGATATAGCTCAAACTCAAGACTTTCGATCATTCCCTTTAATTAAAAATATAAGGAGTTTTAGACATTTAAATACAGATTATAAAATTAATAATGTAGAAGTCATGTTACCCGCATGGGCGTAGCTTAGTTGGTTCTGGGGCTGCAGAGTTGGTCCAAGAGCCAATGTTCAAATCCTGGCAGCGGCAGTGGTTTCTTGTGCGCACCAGGTCCTGGCCTCCAGTCTGCAGGACCGCTGAATCACCATGATTTACATCCTTCACTTGGGCGTCGGGCAGTCTGATGAGGACCCTGAGGGGCTTTATGGTCCATTAATACAGAAGTCATGTTTCTTAACGTCGAGTATCCATAGTGTCCTCTCCTCTTTTTTCCTCAACAAAATCCTTATGTTATTAATTATTCTCAGCAAATTTAAAATCGCTTATTATATTTATGATATAAATAATCAATAAGAAGTAATTCTACTATTAAATTAATAATTTTTTACGATATCAATCATATCACTTACGTATCTTGTCGTAATTAATCATCTCGTACATTTATGAATGCTTTATATATATATATATATATATTACATTGGATATAAAGGGACAAAATTGATTCCATCTAGTCATGACCATTTCTCCACATCTTCTACTTTGATACTTCCTCTCCTCACCTCACCTCTCAACTCAACTTGTGGACTACCTTTTTCCCTTAAAAAACGACTTAGTTTCAATTATTTTTATAACTCGATATTCGAAAGTTATCAATTAAACAATTAAATCTCAAAAGCCTCACACATACCACTCAAACCCCCCATCGAGAGCACAGAGCAAATATAGTCTGAGAGCTCCTTGAGAGATTACGAAGACCTTTGCGTACAAATATTTGACCGGCGAGCAATATAAGCCCTTCTCCGAAGCATGTAAACTTGAACTATTTGTTTGAATGATTCAAACTCAAAATCTGAAATTGAAGATATCAAATGAAAGTACTTTAAATATTAGGAATCGGCCAATTAGTTTCTATTTTATTTTTAAAAAAATCTCCATCAATTTATAGAATAGTACATTACAAAGATGAATGTGACTTTCTCCAATCTTCCTATCCATCATTTCATTTCACGAGACGACCTATGTGTGTGGTTGGTGTTCCCCGACCCGATCCGACACTGACCCTGACCCGACATCCAAGATGTGCACCTTTCGTCCCATTACTCATTACAACATCATGCGACACGTTTTAGTACAATCATCATAGCACCTCCATTTCGTATTATTAAGTATTTGAAGTTATATTATATATTTTTTTTTCAAGATATAAGCCTAGTAATTAATGCATCATTAATTTATTATAGGATTTTTTTTTGTCTTTTTTACTTGTTATATTGTAAAAACGTGTATGCGTTCTATATTTAATGAATCTTTTCTTATCATACCCTTCCATTAATAACAGATTTCGACTTCTTTTTATTCTTTCAATGTAGAAACATAATAAGAAGAGGGTTTTTTTTCTTAAAAAAGCTTTTTTTTTTTTTAAAGTGGCCCTAAAATTATTTTTTAAAAAACTTTCAAGATTTGAACCTTTGACCTCATGAGAAATAATATATAAGACTTATTAATAAACTACCATTGGATCTTATTCAAGAAGTGTATGGGATTTTATTTAATAATAACTTACTTACGTATTCCAATATTTAACAACTTCAATAATTAGAATTTTTAATTAGAGAAAAAAAAGACTGCTCATCTGTTTAATTTTTAAATTGATGCCGTAATTTTTTAGTTAACAAAAGAGAAAGTATTAAAAAATCACAAAAACATAAATTAAAATAAAAATATGAGGTTTTTGTGGGAACAGTTGGTGGAAACCGCCCAAAGCTGTTTCCGACGTGTAGATCTCGAAAAAATACACGAAATGCCCACAAGAATCGCCTCAATCGGACATTCGAGCGTAAAGTTATGCCCCGTCAAAATTTTTGACTATATGGGACAATCTTTTTGCCCCGAAACGCGTCCGGATCACTTTTTCGACGATGCCGTTGTGTTCCTCTTTAAGAGATCCATCAAAACGAGTGGTCATACGCATGAAACAGACATCGCAGAGTTATTCATGTTTAAAGTTTTCCAAATTCCTATAAAAATTATTTCTTCCTAATCAATATAAACAAAATAACACACAACCATTGTGCGTTATCATCCACCTCAGAACCAAACCCCGCGAATTAAGCCGATGATTAGCTATAACACACAACCATTGTGCGTTATGACCTCTTCAGGATTTTAAAAAAAACTAAGCCTATTTAGTACCTATTTTTTGAAAATGGGCTAAATAAAGAAAAAAAACCAAGAAGAGAGAAAGATTTGAAAAACATCCTAATCTGTACAATAAAAAATATCTAAAATTTTATTTTTTTTAAATAGTGTGATGTTCGATGTGACTAAGTAAAAAAAAATGAAATGAGTAATTTACAAATTCTAAATCCATTCGCGTTTGATTAAATCATTAAAATATGGGAAGAAGATATAGGAAATTAGACAAAGCCTTCAAATATAAAATTTATTAAAATTATTATAACGACATCATATGTATTTTTAACGTAAAAACACCTCAATTTCAATTTTTTTTAATGTATACTCTATTTTGTTAATGCATTTGGAGAAAGATCTAATTTCACTTTAATTTCTTACTAAATTTTAAAATAAAAATTCAAAATCAAATATTATCTTTGATCTTTTAAAAAACTCAAAAAGGTAAGAAAGCTCTATTTCTTACATAGGGGCACGGACACGCTGCACTTACATACACTTGTGACTTGGAGGGGTAAAGATGAAGTTTTTCGAATCCGAGGACACGTGGAAGTTGGTCGACAATGTGAGTGTTGAATTTGACAAGAAGTCTAGTTGAGCCCCCACTAAAAATAATCAAACATCGGTCCAAAGGAATCAAATTCTTATATCATCTCTTTTGAAATTTTTTTGCGTTTTTCTTTTCTAAATTCATAAAAATAAAAATTAATTGGGAAAAAAAATGCAAACTAAAGATATATTTAAATAGAATTTAATTTTGAATTTTATAAAATAACTCAAATTTAAGACATTTTACTGACCATACATACACCTGTTGAAATTATATTTAATTTAAGGCTAAATTACTATAAAGGACACCCTATTTAAGGCTAAATTACTATAAAGGACACCCTCTCAAGATCTTGACACGAGTCCGTACTCTGTATTGAGAGGATGGGACGGGAAGCCCACGCTTCACACTACTACAATTAGGTAAGAGTCACGAGAGGCCCATTTGCTCCCTGCCCTTTTCTTTCCTCATATCATACTAGTTTTTAGACACGTCTCCTCTACCTACTTTATTAATAAAATTTATTAAATGAAAAAATAAATCATAAAAAAGATATACTATGACAAAAAGTGAGACAAAATGGTATCTACATAGGCATAACTAAATTAATTTTGAGACTGCAGAGTTAGTACTGAGCAGAAATTAATTTTGAGACTGCAGAGTTAGTACTGAGTAGCGGCACACCAATGCCTGACCTCAGTCTGAAAAGCTGATTTCCTCTTTTTTGTACCAAATGAGACAGAATGGTACATAAAAAGCGTAGAAACAATCCTAGGTGCTTTATCAGGCCTCTATATACAGCCATTCGATCAATTAATATCATGATAATTCTTTTTTTTTCCCCCTTTTTTCTGAAACAGAAACTGCCTGGAAAATTATAAAATAGCATCTGGTATTATAGGGGAAAAAAAGGCAGTACAAATTCATCAACATTCAAAAAGAAGAAATAAACCATGTAATAATTTAGGCAACCACAGACACACATCTCTAGTTAATTTAGGCCAAACGGTATCACCTCACTACTACATAATCCTCAAACCTTATGTGTATGCACATATCACTACATCAGGTGGGGGAAATGCAAATAACTGTGTATCAGGAGATCAGGATAACCAACATCATTTTATTTTACTCAGAAACTAATAGAGACATGGAAATGAGAGAATGTAATGATACGATACCGCTTAAGTGGTGAGGATGGGAGGAAGGTAATCAGATTTAGTACCCAGAATCCGGGCCTTTGTATCTGGGAAGAATTCCGTTCCTGGGAGCTCTGTGACATCCCCTTCAGTGGCAACTGCAATAGGGTATCGGAGCAAGTGTCCCGGAAGGTCTCTTTCAAGACTTTCGCTTGCAAACAGATCCCAATATTTGTCGGCCATCATATTCACCTTCCTGACACATTCTTCGGTATTTGGTTTGGCGAAAGAATCATCTAGCATACCAAGATGTTCGTACCAAAGTGCCATTCTGAAACCATGAACTTGACCCCTTGCTGGTTGCCTGGCTGCCAAATGATATGGCTGGTAGGCTCCCATTGCTATTTCTGAATCTCTAGCCCCATCCATCGATCTCTGGTTGATGTTGGCCGATCCAACTATTATGTACTCGTCATCAACTGGCAAAAGACAAAGTTAGCACCATGAATTTGTATAACCTTCTAAAAACAAGTATGCAGCTATGGTTGCTTGCATGTAAATGCACGTGCAAAAATTACCCTTCCTTCTTGTGGTTTCAGAAACTCAAGTGTACATCAGATATTAGTGTGTGGTATCAGTGTGTGCTTGTGTATGCAAATATACTTGCATTTATGTATATCAACGAGAGCATAACCAAATTCTTCCTTAAACAAAATACAAATTGCACAGTACCTTGTGTAAAGATGCCAAAGGAAACCTTTATAAAATCAATTTGCAAAGTTTTTGTCGAGAGTTTGAATAATCAAATTATTTGGAAAACCGGAAAGTCATTCATTCAGTTATCGGTACCTCATGTATTCAATGGTCACACTTACCGATCATCATCTTGGAATGGACATAAATCATAAAGCGACGAGCCTCCTGAGCTCTCATATAATCAGAGTCTGGCTCTGGGTGTTCTGAAGGTTGAAATTCATCAGCCCTTTTGACCTCCCGATTCCCAATGCAGAAGAAGGTCAAATAATTCCTAGGGTCCTCCTCTATGCCCTTAGCCCTCATTGCCTGAATGACATCTTTATACATCATCTCCATTGTCCTCCTTTGCCAGTCTAATATTGCCTGAACAGATCCACTCTCAGGGATCCCTTCTGGCCACATTGGGACCACAACATACACCGTGAACCTTTCACCTGCCAAAATCTTACTGACTATCTTTAAAGAAAGTTCCTTTGGAATGAGATGCAATGCACCAATATCATCGACATTGATATCATCCGGGCTCCAGCCAAAGCAGCTTCCAAGGAAATACTGGTTTTCAATATAAATAAAATCCTTTGCTCGACGAATAGCATTGATATAAGCATCTTGGATGCTTCTGTCGATAATGTTATCCTTCCCACTGACAAGACCTGCATTAGCTGCTCCTTCAGGTGTGTCGGGAAAGCCAAAAGCAGCCCCACCATCAATGGACCTAAATAACTGTACATTCCATGTCTCATGGTCATCTGGGAACATTACTGGAGATGGGGGAATAATAATATCATCAAGCTCCCTCAAGTTAACTAGCACATCCTTACCCCCCTGCTTTCTCCATCTCTGCTCAAAATTATACAAGACATCCCAAGCAATGGGTCCCTCTAGACGAGAGTGAATATCATGCCAAGGTTCCCTTGGCCCACCTTTGTTAATTGCAGCACCAGGGAAATTAGGTTGATGGAAATCATCATGGTGTGCATTATCCAGTGTCCTGAACAGTGAATGGAATTGTGTATCATATCTTCCATCGCAAAGATCAATACCCCCAACAAAGCTCACAATTCTCCTTTGCTGTGATCCTCCACTAGGCATCTCGCTGTCCACAACCACAATTTTCTGATGATGGGTGAACATTGTTGAAATCTGTAGATCCTGAACGATGCTTCCACCATCATCAGGATTGCGAGGGCACAAGACACAATGCACATCGGTCCCTTGGAAGTACTGTTCAGTTTCTTCATCATGCGTGGCCATCAAGCCATCCTTCTTCAGTAGACCCACTGAGGTTCTGTCATCCCAAACAAGCATAAGAACCTTAACACCTTCACTAGCCTTATTTTTAAGCAGCTCACCCAGTTTAATATGACCCCCTGGTTTTTGCCTCCTAGAATCCCTTATCAAGGCGATTTCAGTATACACAGACCATCCAGTAATATAAATCAAGTGCTTTGCATTAGTAATTGCATCAAAAACATCCTCCCAACATCTGTGGGGTTCATAATACTTTCCCCCAGCAAGGGGGATTCTGGGAATGAATCCATCTGGCACATGAGCATCTTGGTATAAAGAAACACGACATCCTGTTCTCTGAGGGAAGAAAGTGTATGGAACCCCAGGAAACCTGGAGCTTCTAATTCCACGAGCGAAGCTGCGATCTCTGGTAATATCAAAAAATTGAAGCTTCACGTGGATCTTAGAACCTTCTTTTATAGGATTTTTATCTCCATCCAGTATTTCCAGCCATTTATCTATCTCTTCACCTTCTAAGAGTTCATTAACTGGAAGATAAGCTCTTCCAATTAAAGTAGCACCAATGGGATTGTCATCTTTAACAGTGAATATAACATGTGAAGCATAATGAGCACAGTAAATGTGGAAAGACTCCATCCACCGAGGGTTGTCAGGTTCATTTTCAATTTTTCTAGTCCTTCCAACTCTAACCTTTTCGAGATCAACTGTTGCATAAAGTTTAGGAGTGCCTTTGCCAAAACCAACAGTCTCCTCAATATTCTCCATGAGCTACAAGAATGACTTCCAAGAATTAGAAGCATAATCATCAGGAGACAAAACAACCATAAGTACAGACATTCAGACTGAAACTAGCTTAGTAATCTCAAGAAAGAGTACACAAAAGAGACTTTTAAGGGTTTGTTGGATAGGTTTTCTTATCAATTTCATTTGGAATACGATTGAAGACCATCTCAATGTTCAACTTGATAAAATGAAAAAAAAATAAAGAATGGTGCAGAAAGTGAAATTAAGAGACTGACCAATCTTATTCGTGTTTTTATTAAAACAGGGTAAGAAACCGACCAATCTGGTTTTGATTTTATTCAAACAGCGTCAGCAAGAAAAGATAAGCCCATCCAATAGCTCGAGAGATAAAACAGGAATACCCAGTGTTCAAAAAAGTTCCCTTCAAAACAAAATCTCAAAGGAGGAAGGGTTTAGGAGAATGAAAAGAGATAGCTAATTGATATTCAACACGTCACAACATGGTTCATAGCAAATGATTACTTGTAATAAGAGGAAAATACCGAAATCATGTTGAAATGCTGACAAACACTAATATAGTTGTCTATTATCTTATTGGAAAAATGCTGACCTACCAACATTTGCCCAAAAGAAAAGTCAATTTCCACTAATCAACCTCCACAATATTTCATATTTCAGCCCATTTAGCTAGAGTTCTTTAAAGAATTAATTTCAAACAAAGAAGAGATAGATGCAAGTGCAAATGGCAAAAGAAGCATAAAAATGAAATCAAGACAGCCAACTTGATTATAATTGATTAAACCAGAGATCACACCTCTGGTGTAGTCAAATTTCATAGAACCCCATGCACATGAAAATCTATATCAACAAGCATATCAGTCAAAACAAAAAGCCTTTTATGACATTATAAAACTTCATTACTCCAAAACACTGCAGAAACATCAGTATACTTCTATACCAGCCATTAACCACCTCACACAATAGCAAATGCATTTAAACTCAAAATGAACAATCCTACTAAACGATATTGATTAAGAAAAAACATCTGTGTCAAATAAATCACATGGCATCAGATAGAAGTAGAATTACATACCAAGCCTATGTAATGCAAATTAATAGCTCTGTCTTTCAAACACATAAATTAACACAAGCAACGAATGGATTGAGATCCAAAGAAACAGTACGGATTACAGATATACCTTGCGGAAGATCTTAGGTCCACCACCATCGCCGTGCAGCTTATCAACCTCATAGATCGTAGCATGAAGAGTCCCGTGGAGCAAAATCTGAGCCATTATTCACCTGAACGCCTATAAATCAACAAAATCACACACTCTAAACTGGTCAATGCAACCAAATTGATAATCACGCTGTAAAAAAAGAAAAAGCTAAAAAATTATTACACTCGACACAGCTTGCAATTGTTTAAATCAGAAGAGAAATTAAACAGAGATTAGAAATTGAAGTTTGAGAGATCTAAAAAACCTTACCTGATTACGGAGATTTGCGAGAAGTGGAAAGTCGAGACTGAGAGAGAGAGAGAGAGAGAGAGAGAGAGAGAGAGAGAGAGAGTGGGAACACGATCCGATCTTCGGAGTGAGATAAAGTGAAAAGAAGAAGAGGTGACAGTAGACTTATTATAGTGAGTGATGATCCGGGGGAGAAGCTCCGGTTAAAATACTCTATATAACAAATACGCGGTTGGATATTTTTATTTTATTTCACATTGAGGACCTGGTCTTTGTGCTATTTTTAATTTGGTTTCCTTTCTCTTCGATTTGGCATTCACGTCCATTAATTAAAGATATTTAAATTAAATTTTGTCTCACGCATGTTCCATAGCACATGTTAACATTAATAAATTTTACTATATTAGTGATTTAAATTTAATAAATTTTATAAAATCTTTAAATTTAATAGAATTTGTTGAACGTAAATATTGAAAATATCTTTTTTTACTTAAAATGATGAATTTTTATATATATAATTAAGAAATTCAATATACAAGGAGGACATATAGTGTTCTAGCAAGTTTTTAATAAATTCGTATTTTGAACTAATGGATAAAGCTTCTCTATTCTTTGTAAAAATCCTATTATTTTTTCGTCTCCAAATTTAATAATAGGCAATTTTAAAAATAATGTACCAAGTAATTTCCTCAGAGTTGTCTAGTGTACAAAACTATCACCAATAATGGTAAAAAATAAATAATTTCCAAACGTGTACTTTCAAAATATAATTTGTATTGACATGTACTTTCAAGGCATGTGTAAAATAAGTTTTATTATTTATAAGATATTTTGAATTATTGTTTGTCATTTATTATATTTATTTTAACTCAAAATTAAAAATATTTATTTATAAAAGATTATAATACTTTCAAAACTACATTATATTGATTTTTTTAAGCAATTTTCTTTTCTTAAATAAATACTTACAGAAAATTTTAGTAAGGGATAATAATTTTTATATATTATGTATTTTTCGCCACCCATAAAAAGAATGAGTATGCTCCTCGCTTTCCTTTTGGGCCGTTGTATGATTAAAATCTTTGAAGATTCACATATAAAATTTTTATTCGAGTTGTTGATATTTTAATGTTTATAATTAATTATGATAATACAGTTTCTTTTTTCATAAATAAATATTGATATCAAATCTTTTTTTAAATATAAAATTGACATTCTATTCTATTTTTAGTCGATATTTAAATTTTTAATTTTGATAATCAAGTATTTATATTAAGATTTTACCAACGAAATAAATATTTTATTAAAAAAATTCTAATTTAGGTACCTAAATTATGAAAATTAAATATTTAAATACTTAATTAATAATAAACTAAATGTACCGGGGTGTTTTCGTAATTAACCCCTATATTGCTTGCCATTGGCTCCCATATCCTTTTATGATTTTGCAGGGGTAGAATGATTGAGTTGAGATAAGATAATAATGGGGAAAAGGATATTCATTTCCGTCGAGGGGCATTCTTGGAATCTGATTTGACGGCAGAAGGTAATTGCGACACGTGGGCTTTTATTCCCGAAATACCCCTTAATAATGTTGGAGTTTCGAATTAGATATTCTTTGCTTCTTTAGTTGGACCGGTTGGGGCCCAGAAGGTTTAGGGCCCAATCACTAAAGAGCCCACTTTTGGAGAAGTTAGTTGATATGGGCTCCCTTGCAGGGGACACGTGGATTTCTTGATACGACGTCGATCGGGGGCCTTGATGTCTCGATAAGGACATTACGGGGAAGGAATTCTTCAAACTAGAAAAATACCCAGTCACAGTACGGACACGTCTTTGCTTTTTTCTTTTGTTTGTCAAAAATTAAATCAAACATTTTATCCGAGTTGACGAAAGTTGAGATTTTTTTTCGAAAATTAACATTGAATCTTGGTTATTCGAAAAAATAGATCGAAGTAGGGTTTTTTTTTCGTTTTAGTAAACTATTTTTTTCGTAAAGTATCGTAATATCTTTTTACTGCGTGCGTCGCTAAAGATTCAACAGCTGATTGTCAGGTTAATAATGATTGAGTGACATTGCTTATTTGGCCCGAACCAAGGAATCTTCTCCTTTCTGCTAATCAAAAGTCTTTCTAAAGCGGACGAAGCAAATGTAGCCCCCCTAGTAAAGTGTATGAAAGAGAGCTACACAGTGATGGTGACGCGCCACTGAAATTCTCCAGGAAGAGCGTAATCTCCTCATGGGGATACAGACCTTTTCTGTCCGAGTTTTGGATAAAAGATTAAGATTTGAGAGTTTATTTCACCTAATAACTTAAGATAGTTGATAAACGAAGTTTTGATATTAGAAATTTTGATACTACTGTAGTATTACGAGTTTCACATCTATATATAACGTCACGTCGATCGGGAATGAGGATAGATTACCAAAAATATCACATTTACCAAAAATAGCTAGTCCAGAAATTGTTCTTTCGCTAACATCTGGAAGTGAGATCGACTCACCAACTTCAGGACTTTGCCCTGGTGCTTTACTGCAAAGCCAATCCAATCTTTCACTCAACTCGTATAAAACAAGGTTTAATTAGCGCACTCTCGAAAGTCTTTTTTGTATCGCGTCAATAAAATTACGGATTAAACCTTAATACTCAAATAAGAGTCAGAACATACAGATACTTTATATGTCTGAGTCTGAAATAATTAGGATCGTGTATTGTTATATATTTAACGCCTTTTAGATGTAAAAAGGGAAAAGAAAACATTTCATTTTGTTAGAAATATATTATCTCAAAATTTATTTGTTTATTTATTTATTTTTTTACTAAAAATCACTCGCAAGCCCAAGGACATGCTTCTCAAGGGAGGAAATATAAATTATTTTAAAGGATAGTAAGTGCTTAAAATATAAATAACTTTACATAATTTCAAACTCTATATATATAAGACTTGTAGCGAGGGTTTTTGGGTTAAGTAATCGTATCAATGAGAACTAGCGATCACCCATCCAACGAGACTATATACAGAAATAAGAGACAACAAGCCCCAGAAGCTTGCCGAATACCAAGCACGCAAGATCCGATCAGAAATAAGTCAAGAGGAATTCGAAGAGTGGCTTTTCGCTCCTCATCATTATCACTTTTTTCTTCTCGAATGAAGTTCATAATCAACAAGGGTTCGTAGAACGAAAGGGAGTATACAACTGGGGCGCAGCCCCACTTTTTTGTTCGTAACGAGGGGAGATAGAATTCCGTATATATATATTTTCATTTATTAATTTTTTTTATCAGTATATAAAATATATTTTTATTTTAAGAAATTTTGCATATAAATTTCAGAAGATTTTTCTATGGGCTTTTGAAGCATGTTTTAACCAACCTAAGGCCCAATAGCTTCAAAGGCCCAAGACTAACACTTGGGCCCAAAGAATAGTAAATTGTTCAAATGCAAAAGCCCAATGGCCAAGACTTTGGACTTGGCATTTTTAATTTGTTTCAAACCCATTTCCCTAAAATATATATATATATATATATAGAGAGAGAGAGAGAGAGAGAGAGAGAGAGAGAGAGAGAGAGAGAGAGAGAGAGAGAGAGTACATTAGCTTTGAATGGGTAATTAATAACTTTGTACATAAGACAATGGCATGTGGTTAGGTTATGGATTTTATGGTTCTTTCATATTACTATTAGATTATCTATGTCAAATAATAATGCTTAGATAGTCTCCATTTAGACCATTAATTATTAAATGTCATGTTTTCAAAGGGTAAAAGATAGTAATATTTTTTTTTAAAATAAGATTTAGTAGCTAAGTTTGGTATACATTAATTGGCTTTTTAGTAATATTATTGAGTTTTTTTTATAAAAAAAATCAAGATTCAATCTAAGATTTTTATCTTAATAATGAGTAAAAATGATTTTACCATTAAATTATTCATTTTTTAATTAATATTATCAAAGTTATTTAAACATAAAATATATAAATAAGAACATGAAATATATTTCACACAATAATATTAATTTTTTTTACGATATATTGGTGGTGCTATTATGATAGGAATAATGTTTACATTGATTATTCAATTGATATAATATGTTCGTTAGTGAATATAAGAACTAAACATGGGGTAGCGGGCAGAGACAGAACCAGCGGGGGGTTCTGGTGGGCTCGAGCTCCTAGGAAATTTTGAAAATTTTAGAATTTGTAGGTTTTTTACATTCAAGTCCCCCAGTTTTTTTTATCCCGTGAGAGTGATGTGTGATCACTCCTCATTGGTAGTAGGCGATTACCTATTTTTTTGCTATTTTTATTTGTAAATTTGGAATTGTTTGAATAGTTTTATACTTGGAATGCATTTATAAAATAGACGAAATTCTAACAAAATTGTTATTGTTCTTCAACCTCCCCAATCTTTTTGTCTTGGTCTCGCCCCTTCCCTGGTAGGCATTTAACACAACCGATACTTGAATACTACCGACGAAAACACAATCGTGAGACGAGATTAACAGAGTTATTTTGTTCTGTAAGTTTACCAGTCAACGCAAGCCTTCTGACGATAGTGGACATTATCGGCGATTCCAGTCAGTAAATATATTTTTTATAGTAAAATATAATGATCGTCGTTATTAAGAAATATATATATATATTTATGGTGTGTATATCTTTTTAGCCTAGTTTGAATATTACCTTTTAGAGGTGCGTGACATTGTCGGTACTAGTATATTATATGGCCTAGGTGCAATTATTAATTTTGAAGAGTTTTGGGGTTACATTTATGAAATTGACCATTTGTTTAGTTTGACCTTTTAGATAGAAACCTCCATTTTAGTTACAAACCGACGGGAGCCCATGCACATGCACGTATTACCCCTTTTCTCTTCCCAGCCTATGAATATCCCGAGGCCACGTTCTACTCTTTCACCAATACATTCATAAATTGCACCACGGCCAATAGGTCGAAATTTTAAAATTTTATCACGAAGATATTTAAAACTAGACTCTAAATTTTGAGTAAAAGGTAGAATTTATATGAAATTTTATAGAGATTCGGATTAATTAGTGTTGTGTACATGAGAAATGCCAATCCTTGCCTTCTTGTCTGGTGTGAATGCTCGTTTTTGTGCGCATCGCTCCAGGTACAATCCTTCTAACTTATAAGTACCGACGATTTAACGATATCCTGCACCAGTTTCAGGATCATATACGTAATTCCTTGTTTTCCTAGCTTTTTTGTAGCTATTCTTGCTTTTCTGGATAACAGAATCGTACCCGCCCGTGCAGTGGCGGAACCAGGACAGAAAATTTGGAGGGGCTGATTAATATTAAAAATCTTGCCAGAATTTCGTCTATAAAATAGATATATTTCAAGTACAAAAACATTCAAACGGGGGAGGGAGGAGGGGGCTTGAATTTAAAAACATTAAAATTTTTAAAGTTTTCTTTTCGGGGATTACGCCACTGTGTATATATGAATAATAAGTATATTACTGAGGCGACGAGATAGGGAATAGTTTTATTGGGCTTGTCAAGTAAGATAATTTGAGTTTGATTTATTTCGAGAGCGAGTTTTATGTTAAATTTTTTTTTCAGCCTTATACAGTTGATCTTGTGCTTCGTGAAATATCTGAGAAAGATAAAAAAATAATATATTCCATACAGTAAAAGAAAAAATAAATTGTAGACAAATAGAACGTAACTGATTTTTTGTCCATTTTTAATTTATTTATTTAAGTTTTTGTAAATTTTTAAGAAGAAATCGATTGCTTTTTTTTAACAAAAAAAAATGTATTAAGAGTATTTTGTTTTTTAAAAAAATTATATTTGTCGGATCTTGAAAACTTAATTTGGGGAGCAAAAATTTTTTCTTCCTTATATAACAATAAAAAATTTTAGAGGGTCAAATTTTAATTTTTTTTTTAATATTAACCTGAAATATATAAATAGTAAATAAAAGAAATCGTAGAAAAGGGGCTTCTTTTTAGCTGGTGAATTCTTCATGAAAATTTAAGAGAGCATGCTCATATTCATAAAGATGCATTTCATTATTACTATTTCTATCCAAAATTATAAAAAATATTTAATTTTACATAAAATAAGTAATTTCCCTCTCTAAAATTTGAATATAGCAGTGAATGAACACAAAAACTGCTAAAAGCCTATAATATAGTAATTAAATAAAATACATATATTAATTAGGGCTTTTTAAAAAAAATTAAAACGGTGGGTACTTTGATACATGTGCATAATAGCTCAATCATATAGTGTGCTCAGAACCGAACCGTATATGTTAATCAATATAAAAAATCAACAAAAAATAATATCCAAACATAAGGACAACAAGTGGTACATTAAATTTTATTTTTTTTTAATTTTGTGGGTAAACACACTGAAAATACGTGTAAACTAATCAAATATTCAAATTCTCTTCACGGCGCTGCAGAAATTAAACTTTAACTTTGAGTAAGAGTTAAATTCACAAGCATTTTATAAATCGAGTACGATTTAGTTAAGAACGTATACCATTGGATATAAGACATTTTTTAAAGGTATTTAAAAATTTATCTTTGATTCTTCTGATATATTAAAAGGGATGTAATTTGAAGCTATAATTTCTAGCCGATCGTAAGTGTCTTTTTACCATAAAATTATTACCTTAAAAATAATATCTCCTTTATCCTTAATTTTATTAAATATTATTCCCTACGTTTCAAAATATATGTCTGTTTAGTAAATCAAGAGAATATTAAATAATACTTTTTCATATATACTCCTATTTTGTTAAAATTTTTCATCAAAATTGTTAATAATCGTCTAATGATAAATTACTCAATTTCTTTTTTAATATAAATAACTTAATTATTTCTTTAATTAATTCCTGCTCGCTATTTTAAAGTGACAAACAATACGAAACGAAAGGGAGTAAAAAGTCATGATTGGGAGAAAAATGATGTTTGTGTAAAGAAATTTTATATTTAATTACTATATAAAACAAAAAATATTGTTTTTGAAAATATTTAATATTTTAAAACAAAAAATTAATTGTTATTCATTTATGGGAGGGGAGCCCATTGGCAGGTACTATATCTCAAGCTAAAAGTACTTATTAATTAAATTAATTAAATGGATGTTGAAGCTCATTGTTATTGACATTTCTTGAGTCGAAGAGTACTTTCACTTAATGATTTTGAACTACACGATTCGTATTATTATGTCATTGGTAATACGTACAAAGCCATATATGTATTTATTATTTCAAAATTATGGAAAAAAAATAATTATTGCAATTTTTTCACTTCATCACACCATAAATATTTTTTGCCCAATTATATTTATTGATTTACTTTATATTTATTTGAGGAAAATTGGACCACTTTCATATATACAAAATAAATACGACTACATCCTTTATGTATATATATACTCTTTGCTTGAGTCATAGTTAATTTATAGGCATTAAAACTACTTGTCACTACTTTTTTTTTTCTATTTTTTGAAAAAAAAAGGCCTCTAAATTGATTTTTGATGGTTGAAAATCTTATATTGATTAATTAAAAGAATAAATAAACTCTACAGTTTGTGATAGTTTAATCGATAAAAGATTACGCCCCTGAAATAATTTCATTTATGGGAGGGGGAGCCCATTGGCAGGTACTATATCTCAAGCTAAAAGTACTTATTAATTAAATTAATTAAATGGATGTTGAAGCTCATTGTTATTGACATTTCTTGAGTCGAAGAGTACTTTCACTTAATGATTTTGAACTACACGATTCGTATTATTATGTCATTGGTAATACGTACAAAGCCATATATGTATTTATTATTTCAAAATTATGGAAAAAAATAATTATTGCAATTTTTTCACTTCATCACACCATAAATATTTTTTCCCAATTATATTTATTGATTTACTTTATATTTATTTGAGGAAAATTGGACCACTTTCATATATACAAAATAAATACGACTACATCCTTTATGTATATATATACTCTTTGCTTGAGTCATAGTTAATTTATAGGCATTAAAACTACTTGTCACTACTTTTTTTCTATTTTTTTTTAAAAAAAGCCTCTAAATTGATTCTTGATGGTTGAAAATCTTATATTGATTAATTAAAAGAATAAATAAACTCTAGAGTTTGTGATAGTTTAATCGATAAAAGATTACGCCTCTGGAAGAATTTCGACTGATTGAAAAATCGATAGCAATATATTCAAATAAATCAGTCATGGCCAATCAACGATCGCAAATTAGTATTTTTCTTGTCGTGTCATTTAGATTTAGACTCAGGTTGGATGGAGATCAAATTTGAGTTTTTTTTTTAATTTTAAAATTTAAAACTTATATCTCTTCTCATAAACAATTAATTTTCATGAATTTCAAGAAAAAATAGACAAAAAAAACTTAATCTAAATTTTCGGGTGAGAGGTTGGAGAGAAGTTAGATAAACGGTTTTAGTAAATTTTTTTTTTTTGGGAAATGTTTTATTAATTTATTAAGCACTCCATTTTTGTTCATTTCATATGATCCATTTCTAGAGACGATCACATGAATTTCCTTTAAAAAGAAAAGAAAAAAGAGATGATCACATGAATTATAATACACTTTATTTTGAGATCATTGAATATACATTTATTAGGAATATATATTTCATATAAACAAATGACCTAAATATAGTATTACTACTTTATAGGGTATTAATTCATCACTTAATAAGGTCAAATAATATCTATATTTCTTGAAGATTTAATACAAATTAATAGTCTAATTATATTCCCCAAAAAAAATCAATTATTAGACTAGTTTATTTATTTTTTTTAGTTTTGTATTCAATTCTAGACATTTTTTAACAGCATAAAGGTACACTTAAACTTGATTCAATTAAAGATAAATAAAGGAAAATAAAAGGATAATAGTTTTATCAATATAAAACATATAGAATATAAAATAAATTCTAAATTCTAAAATATAAGCCCTAAAGAGAAAGATAACTATTAAAGAAAGTATATTAGAGAGTATTAGAATATATATTAAACAATTCTGGGTATTTTTTTTACCTTAAGAATGACATTAACAAATTTCAAGAAGAAATATACACTTTTCTCAAATTAAAAATCAATTCAAGTTAAATCTAATCCATATTAATGTATATTTCTAAGCACGAGTTATAAGAAAAACTAAATTTTGAAAGGCATAAGACGGTGATAGGGTTTGATGTCGAAATTTTTGCATCCAGTAAACAGAATAATTTGTGAGAACATACGTGAACTACAACTTTGAGATTTGAGACTTAAGATACTATCCAATCTCATCCAAAAAAAAAGAAAAACACGTGACGAGATTATTTTTGTTGATGAGGATATGTGAGAAGAAGAAAATCCCTATTCCATACTCTTTCTATCACTTTCTAATTTAATATATTTTTTAATAAAATCCAATAAATAAAATATAAACTCTAAAGAAAAAAGATAAACTTTAAAGTTGCTACTAATACTTGTACTTTCTCTGCTATTGTGCTCAAGTCTAGCTGAGGAAAATTTACGAAGCGTAAAACAAAAAAATACACTGGCAAAAATATTTCTGAACAAGATTCTAGCACCGTGCCAAATGCATCCGAAGAAGAAGAGCAAAGCAAATGAAGCATGTCTAAAAGTAAACCAGCTCTTTGAACTTTTACGAAAAAATACTATCGGATTTCAAAGTAACACGATCTAATTCAAAAATATTACTTACTAGTGATACACAAAGTGGTACTAGAGAATCCGATATCATTCTGTAATGATATTTTGGGGGTGTAATATTAGCAAGTGAAGTTAGAAGCAATAGTGGAGTATCCATTCTTGTAAAACAAGAGAACTCAATAGGGTTTCTTAAATGGTTCTTTTTGATTCTCAGTGTAAGTTAGGAAATAAAGCACATGCACTCTCTCTCTCTACCAAAATGGTGTTTCATGGCAATAACATACCAAAAGTGATGATTTGATAGACAGAGAAAAAAAAGATCCTCTCTTTCTCTCTCTCTCTCTCTCTCTCTCTCTCTCTCTCTCTCAACTCATCTCATACAGAAAAAAAGATCCTCTCTCTCTCTCTCTCTCTCTCTCTCTCTCTCTCTCTCTCTCTCTCTCTCTCTCTCTCTCTCTCATGAACCTCCAATGTTTATGGTGGTTACATATTTAGACAGGCCTGCTCTCGTAAAGTCCCTTTCAAAAAAAAATAAAAATAATAATAATAATAGGCTATATGTTATATGAGTTCGGATAATTTATAATATACTTTGTAATATTTTTAATAATAATTCTCTAATTTAATATTATGTGTCGACTTAGAATTGGGTATAGGAATTAAAAAATGATTGAAATTTTTTATTGCTATTAATAATTTTTTAAATAATTATTTCATCCTAATGAGATAGGAGTATATATAAAAAATTATTATTTAATACTCTATGAATTTAATATAACGAAAAAAGTATATCCAATAATATGAAAAAGATAGAATATTTCATTAATAAAATTTACCTAAACCTTTGGGGGAAAAAAAGATAAAGTCTAAGAAAAAAAATATTAGTATTATGTATCTTTATAGAAAATATAGCAAAAAATGCACTTTACATTTTGTCAATTCCGAACCCATTAATTATATTTCCGCTGCTAAATATACCATTAAGATTTTTACGTTTAGCTAAAAATATCAAAATGCAGCTGAATCTGATTAGTTGTGGCAGAGATAATTAATCACGCACGCACAGTGCACAAATTCTGCTAAATAAAATAATCTATTTTGTCATCTAATAACTGGATCTCGTATATGACATAAGTGATAAAAAAAATAAAAACATAGTACGCATCTTTTGTTATATTCTCTCAAAATTTCTCGATAATATATTTAAAGAGTATTACAAACAATCCTAACCGAGCTAGTAAACCGGACATGGTTGAACCACCAATATATATATATATATAAATGACCCCTCCAATGGTAATTACTGCTCCGCTACCAAATATACCACTAAAATGTTTACGTTTAGCTGAAAATATCAAAATACAACTGAATCCGATAAATGCATTAAGTAAAATAATCTATTTTGTCATCTTATAATAGAGTCCGTGTATTACATAAATAATAACAAAAATAAAATAGATACTAAAATGTAAAAAAGTAAACATATAATACGTAATTTTTTGTTATATTCTTTCAAAATTTCTCGATAATATATTTAAAGAGAGTGTTACAAACGATCCCAACTGGTCTAGTAGACCGGACATGGCTGGACCATATATATATATATATATATAAATGACCCCTTCAATGGTAATTACGAATTAGTTCGATCAGTTCTGTTCCCTTGAAAAGCCTAAGCTCGCCGACAACACTTCCTTTTCTCTGTTAAATGCAAACAAACTGTTTCTTGTTACCTTCTTCTTCTTCTTCCTCTTCGCCTTCCTTCTTTATATATAACACACACCATTTCCATCTCTTTGTTTCTCTCTCTCTTTCTCTCTCATGATCAAACAAATTAAAAAAAAACTCCCGGATTTTCAGCTCTAGTTATTAACATCATTATAATAATTTCTCCCCTCTTCTCTGACACAAGGAAAAAAAAATCATGGTACAATCAAAGAAGTTCAGAGGTGTCAGGCAACGCCACTGGGGCTCTTGGGTTTCTGAAATTCGCCATCCTCTCTTGTACGTCTTCTTCTGCTATACTCTCTTTTATTATCTTATTAAGTCTCAAACATATATATTAAAATTAATTTACTTTAAAATATAAAATTAACTATAACATGCAAATGTGTTGAATTATGGATTGGGACACTTTCTCCCGTTGCTGAACAATTTTTTTTTAAAAAAAATTGGATCTTGTGTTATATATATATAGGAAGAGAAGGGTATGGCTAGGGACATTTGAGACGGCAGAAGAAGCAGCAAAAGCGTATGATGAGGCAGCGATTTTAATGAGTGGAAGAAATGCCAAAACGAATTTTCCGATCGAAATGAACAATGACAATAATGCGTCAACTTCATCAATATCATCTTCTTCTTCTTCGTCTGGTCCTTCACTTTCAGCAGTATTGGGTGCAAAATTACGAAAATGTTGTAAATCTCCTTCTCCTTCTCTTACTTGTTTAAGGCTAGACACGGAAAATTCTCATATTGGTGTTTGGCAAAAGCGAGCTGGGCCTCGTTCTGATTCCAATTGGGTTATGACCGTTGATCTGGGTAAGAAAAAAGATGATGATCTTGAACAAGGATCATCGACGACGACGACGTCGTTTAATCAAACGTCGCAGCAACCGCCAGCGACCACGACGGCGGCGGTGGAAATAACGTCGGAGGGTACTACTTCATTGGTGGAAAAAACAATGGATGAAGAAGAGAGAATTGCATTGCAAATGATTGAAGAACTCTTGAACAGAAATTGACCAAGAATTAAATGTTTTTAAATATTTATTGGTTATTGTTGATAAAAAATTAAAAAAATTATATTATGAATCCAATCAATAATAAATAGAGACGTAAACTACTTCATTTGTATTATAAAGTACGTCACTCTTGTTCATATTTTGTGACGTAATACAAATTAAGGAGTTCATGTTCTCACTTATGATCGGATTCATAATAAATTTTTTTCACCAATTAGGGATTATTTTTTGGTTTAATTCCAAAAATATTTTTGTATTTTCAGTGAATTCTCAATTGAGTAGTCAAACTTTTAATTTGACAAATAAGTACTCAAATAAGATTGTGTAAAAAAAAATAACGGCTGATAAACTTTAATCAAATTAGGGTTTAACATTTATTTATTTTTTTACATAACCCTAATTTGAGTACTTAATTATCAAAATTAAAAAATTTTTAATCTTTATTTTTTTTTAACAAAATCTTAATTTCGATACTTAATCGTGAAATTAAAAATATAAATATTCAATTGATAATTCATAAAAATACAAAAAATATTTTTTAAATTAATCCTTATATATAAATATTTGTATAGGTAGGGTTGGTGTCGAATTCATGCAATTATATGTTGAGAAGTCGACTGAAAAGTCATATTCCTCATATATATATATATATATATAAAATCTGTGTTCTTTGTTGAAACACATGTCCCAATTGTATTCATTCTACTTGTAATTCTATATATATATATATATATAATTAAAAGAATTGGAAAAAATGTTAATTATGGCTCTTTTTACTTGTCAATATTTGGTGTTTTCCCTGTGGATCAAGTCAATGCCATTGCCCTAAAGGTGTTTCTGTTTGGTACTTTGGAAGGGTGGTTGTCTGGGTAGGACGGGTTAGATAGTTCGTCTGTAATATTCTTAATTTAATATATTTAGTAATATTATATATAAAAGAAATATTGTATGTGATGTTAGAAATGTTATAAACGATATTGAGTTCTGAGTGTTGATAATATCATGAGAAATTCTAAGCGGGTTCATATATACGCAGAAGATATATTTAAGATATCATACTCAAACTAATACTAATTCGATTTGCATACAAAGGTCGCCCCATTTGAACCGGGTAAGAACCAGAAGGACGGCAAAAATTTTTCCATAAATATAAATTAAGATTTCACTCTTATATAAATACCTATTTTACCCTTGTAAAATTTAAGTCACGTGCAAAATGAATATTAACATGGTTTTAGAATATATTTTAGTGACAAAAAAAAATTTTGTAATATATATATATATATATTTAAAAATTGAAATTAAAAGTCAGGGATAGTTCTAAAAATCACTTTTAATTAATTATCAATCTGAATATTTAATTTTTACAATCAAATACTTAAATTAGCGTTTTGCCCAAAAAAAATACGGTTGAACCCTAAATTAGATACTTAGTTGTTAAGATTAAAGAGTTTTTCGTTGACAAAATTCTAATTTAAATACTTAATTGTCAAATGTAGAAAATTTTTAATATTAACCCTAAAATTAGGTATAAAATGTAGAAAACGTAAATTTATTATGAATAATAATAATGATAATTTTCTCTTTATATCTTTCATATAAGTTTCATTTATTTCATCAATTTAATGAATATATATTTGAAGTGATTAGTGATAAAGACAAGTGTTATTAGAGGTTCATATAAATCATCAAAAATCACTACATAAATAAACCATATAATCATATCAAAATCAGAAAAAAAGAAGATAGAAAAAAAACATAGATTCTTTGATGATGATGCTGATATAATTGGATAATGCTTTATTAAATTGGTCGTTACATTTGCCGAAATTGGAATAAACCATGAGAGACAATTATTAGGACAAAATTGATAGATTTCTAATTATTAGCTAATTAAATAGTCGCTAAAAGTTGGTATATTTATATATATATATATATATGAGAAAATAAAAAATTGATTTTTGGAGATGTTAATGATGAAGATGTAATGTCAATTCATATATGTGCATTTTCAGAATGTTTTATTTTGGGAAAAATCTAATTATGTTATTGGAAGAACTGATTTCTGTCTCTATTTTTTGCTCTACTTTTAATATGAATCAATGTTTCTAATTATTAAAACTCCCAAGATAATTACATTTCCTGATAAAGACACCTTAATATCTGCTAATGTAGATAAATTAATTATGCATGAAAAATAATTATGAATAGATCAAACTAGGAAATGTGTGTATATATATATAGTTTAATAATGTGTTAGAATTCGGGTTTGAACTAACTCATCTCAAAAGGTACTCAACAGGGGCGGACTGTCCAAACATTTATAAGAAGTAATTATTTTTCAAATACTACATAAATTATTATATGCACGACATGCGATTTTGCCCCCTATTTCCGATTAAGGAAATAGAATAGGGGCAGTATTGTTCCTGCAGCTAATGTAACTCAATCTCCCCCCGAGGGGGATTAAGGGGGGAAACGATCCTTTACTGTAGCTATTGAGTTAAACCCGTTCCGAGGATTCCAGCCCGATGGAATCCGAAGAATGGAACTAATGCTTACCGTTCCGAAGGAATGAAACGTCCTTCCGAAGGAAGGGAACCCCGTTCCGAGGATGTCGAAGGCATCCACATGTGGGATTTTGCGTGCGCAGGTGGCCCAACAACTAGTTCTGATATCATATTAGAATTTGAGTTCGCGCTTAACTCATTTCAAAAAGTACCTTAAGAGGAGAGGACTTTTGATAGTTTCTTAAATATTAGCTACGAGGGATTCTCAACAATACGCATGCTGATTTTTGACGATTCAAGTAACCAAATATTTAATTGGTAAAGTTGCACTTTATAAATTATAATAGTATATTGGTGGAAAATATTATTATTCATGTATTTCTTCAAATTTCGTTTTAAGAATTTTAATATAATTGGAGATTTTTAATATGACTCGTGTGATTTTTTTCTTAAAAAAAGAGAAATTATATATTATTAATGTCTGTGAAAATAAAATGAGATTCATTAGGGAAATGTTTTAATTAATTCTACCATTACATTACTAAAATATATATATATAAAACTGATGTGTATAAGAAAATATAATGTTGAAATATCTCGTGTAAAGAAAATTTGAAGCCAAAGATTCTAATTTTAAAAAATCCGAAATATTTTATTTTAAAAAATTTTATTTATTACAAACGATTTACCTCTATATGTATACATTTTTAACATTTACGTCTAAATATCATGAGTTTAAACTATAGCTCATTTTTTAGTTGGAATTATATAATATTAAATTCTTTTTATAGGGGGAAGTGACATTTATTATTGTTAATAGTATATTATATATTTTGATTTTTATATATCAAAAAAATAAATGTGAAAAAATCCAAATTATTAAAATAAAATGCAAGCTAGATTTCTTAAAATAATTATATTATATATCTTAATCATAAGGAAATTAATAGGGGTTGGAGCTTTCAAAGTTAACATCTACCCCATGTGGTGTATGGATAATTATATCAAAATCAAATAAAACAACATATTGGCATTCTTATAAAATAAATAAAAAGATCATAAAGACTAAAATTGACTTGAGATGGGGACAAATTTGATATAGTATATTTAATTAATCATTTTTTTTATAAAAAAATAATTAAAGGGCATTAATTCATAATTTTATTTGTGGTTAGGTGAGAAAACAATGTGATTTTTATTGAGAAATTTAATCAGCAAACTCTGTTTGGTAGCTTTATCTTTCAATGGAGGGGTCAGATGTGAGTTTTATTCAACAAATCCCTCTAATGGGCATTTATTTGGGGACCTTTGCTTTCTAACTAGGGGTCCAAATAGATTAAAATTAATTATATATATAAATATTTTTATATTATTATTATTATTATTGAAAATTCTTTCAAATGTCAAGTTCGAAAAATCCCATGAATTTTTTGTATCCTAAATTAAATAGTTGCCACCATTTGGGAATGAACATGAGGTTCTAAGAAAAAGATGTATCCTTGTTTTTGTTGGGAAGTTTTAAGACACATATAAAAGTGAGGGTGAAATTAAGAAAAAGAAAGGTAATGGAGGAATATTATTTTTAATAAATTCTAAAAATTGCAAATGTGTATTGAAAGGAAAATATAAGCATACTTTTAATATTTAATTCAAAACTTACTAATATACTAAATAATAAATTTATTATTTTTGTAAAAAAAATTCAATTATCTTTGAAGACGTGAGATTTAGAGTAAAAAAAAATGTTACGTAGCTTTACATAATATTTATAACACGTTTGGTACAGTGGAAATAAATAGAAGAGAGTATTTTTTCGCCTAGGATCCTTTCCACCGGAAATAAGAAAGGAATTATATTTCCATTCTATTATTTAGTTTAAGAAGTTAAAAATGTAATGATAATTCTATTTTTTATGTCTGATAAAATTATTATTTAATGTTGTAATTAAATGAAATTTTATCGTATATGACTTAAATGTCCTCATTTTATAATTGTTAGATACTTAAAACGTCATCAAGGTATAAATATATAATAAAAATATAAATAAAGAAATAATAAAAAAGAAAAAAATAGATTTTGTAAGCTAGTTATAAGTTAAACTATTTGTTGTGAAATTAAAATTTATACAAATATAGCATAATTCTTTTTATGGATGAAATTATAACTGAACAATGATATTTTTTCATATATATTATAAAGATATAAAAGAGGAAAAGTAAATTTTTTTCTCACTTTTCCTAAAAAAGACTTCTGTATAGGTTTCATTGTGGAAAGGTCTTTCCACCTTCCTCTTGAAATGAGCTTTCCCGTGGAAAGCTTATCACTACTTTCAAAATCATTTCATTCATTTTCAGTGTACTAAATATTTCGTTAATTGCTAAACTCATTATATATCTGATCTAATAAAAAGAAAAAAGTCATGAAGTAGATTTATATTTATTAAGCATATTTATTTAATTTTGTTTTGAAAATATTATAAATTAGGAGGGAAAATAATTAAAGATGCTTTTGGATTAGATTTTAATTCCTTAAAAAGTGGAGATTTTTTCTTAGGTTTCTATTTTATTTATTTTTTAGGGTTAATTATATTTCCCTACTTGAGGTTTGTCCAAATTACAATTCCATCTCTTTATTTTGTATAAATTACAAATACATTCTTACCGTTTATATTTTTATAACTTATTAGATCATACTACTAATTTCAAAGAAAAAATGTTATTAGAAAATAATGATTATATGATAAAAAGTTTAAAATCTTCTTGAAATATTAGTTTGCAAGTTTACTTTTTATTTATTATCATATATTAAGACAGTAATATCCTTCATCGCAGAAATTAGATTAATTAGAAACATTTAGTAAAGGGTATTACTGTCTTTATGTATGATAGGAAACAAGAAAGTAAACTTGCAAAATGATATTATAAGAAGATTTTAAACTTTTTATCCAATAATCATTATCTTTTGATATTATAAGTTATAAAAATATAAACGATAAGGATGTATTTATAATTTATATAAAATAGACGTATAAAATTGTAGTTTGAACAAACCTCAAGGGTGGAAATGAAATTAATCCTATTTTTCATGGCAAAGTAGTAGGTCAGTGCTAGATGCATCCCTTATCAACGCATAATGTGCAACACTTATAACGCCTTACTAAATGATTCCCACTAACGTATCATAATGAGCGCGCATCAGGAAATGCGTTCAGTGGCCAATTCATGCAAGCTCACAGCTCTAGATCGCATTAGGTATATGCCTATTTGGGCAGTAGCGTCAAAAGAAGGCCAAACAGGTTAAAAACCCGACTAGGCGAGCTCTCAGTTTCCGGACCGGAGACCCGATACAAAGTTTTCATTCCGTCGCCGTCGACTGAATCGGAGCTATAAAGATGCTGCTCGCCGTCTTGATAGCCAATTCCGAGGGAAATATCCTCGTTGAACGGTAAGTCTCAGCTCGTCAACATAAATTTCTAAGCAAATCACAATCAAATAACAGAAACAGCCTTTATGCATTTCCATGAAGTTACCATCAGATCGAATTTACTTGTTGATGTTTCCTCTGTATGATGTTCAATTCCATTGGTTATTGTTAATTTGGGATAATCAAATAAGAAGGCTTACCGTGTGCCTAGATCAAAACATTTAACATGTGTATGATAGTTGGAGAAGTGAAAAGGAGCTGTGATTCGAATCCATGAATGATGAGAAGCTTTTTTGTGTATAGTTGTCTTGATGATTGTTCATGCATTGTGTTTTGAGCTCTGTTCTAGTCCTTCTTTTCCATAGGTTTTCTGTAGTTGATTTTCTGCTAGAACTTTATTGATTTAGTATTTGAGCTAAATAATTTCAATGAACTCTATTTCTGTTAAATTATGGTGTTGGTAATGGTTCTGCATCTCCTTAGCTTTTGTTTCCTGTGACCTTGGGCATAAAGAAGGCTGTCTTAAGATTTATTCAGCCAATTGTTGGTTATCATTAGTATGTCAAAATCTCAGAACATAGGTTCTCTACAGAAGAGATAGCTTTTTCCTTTTCCCGGCTTATTGCTTGTGTTATTTGACGTCTGTATTTCTTTTTTTTTGATTAAGTTGTTGACTTGAAGCTTATTACTTGATCTAGTTTCAATGGAGTTCCAGCAGAGGAACGTTCACATTGGCGATCTTTCTTAGTTAAGTTGGGTTCAGAAAATCTTAAAGGCGTGAAAAATGAGGAGCTCCTAGTTGCTTGCCACAAGTAAGCCACTATTATTCTTAAGATGTTAAGTTGGATAGTTTGTCTGGATTATTAAATGTTTTCCTGGATATTGGTCTTAAATAGTTCAGATTAAGCTTAGTAACTATGTATAGTGAAAATTTAACAAATGAGTGAATAAATTATCAAACTCTGTTGCTTGTGTATGTTTAGATTTCCAAGATCAGGTATGATATGAAAGTTGTCAGATATGCAACACTTTTGGTATTTGAGAAATTTTTCTAGGATGAATTTATTCTTGCAAACACAGTTGTCCAATGTGGAACATATGATGCATATTTGCGGATTTTACCTGGAAAATTCATTTTCCTAGCATACTGTTGTTTCTTTCTGGGTCCTATTATTATTCGGAACAGCAATCCTGAAAACTTTTTAGTTGAGTTATTTATTCTTTTACTAATGTATTTGTTTAGCCTTTAAGTTCCGCTTGTTGAGATCTTGTTTTAAGAGCTTATGGAAAGGAAAACTATCAACCAATGATTTCCCATAAGTTTCTTTAACTTTATGCTCATAGCTGAATTGGTGAAATCAGCTTGAGATATGAAATCTGTGATTTCTATTATTGAAACATACTTTGAGGCTATTGCTAAAGTCAATTCCATAGATTGTCATCCAACAAGCATCTTCTCTATGTACATGGGGAAAGAAAATCTGAAGGGGCTTTGTCTTTAAACTGTGTAGATATAGAAATATCTGATTCCTCTAACGGGTAGAATATTCTCATGGATAAAATAAAGTAGCTTTTCCGAAGTAAATAGCTTCTCCAAAGTTTTGTAATGCTTTATATGTTAAGTTTCATGATTGACTTGAAAGCGTATTAATTAATTAATTAATTTTCCACCATGCGATGCTTGTTGTCTTTACTCTCTGAATTTAATTGAATGCAACTTATACTTTCTCTTTCCGTTTCTGCAGATCTGTATATATTGTATACACCGTTTTAGGTGATGTTAGCATATTTGTTGTTGGCAAGGATGAATACGATGAACTTGCCTGTAAGTACATTTGTGAATTTTACTCTCAATGAACATTCTCTAAATAAAAATTTGGCACTTATGTTGTTGTTCCCTTCTTTGCTCTAGCTCTTGATTTGTTCCAGTAATTGGTTTGTGTTTTTTTTTTTAATTTTCATTTGTCCGAAGGAATTGGTTACGTAAAGGAAACATTAATAAACCATCTCCACTTCTATGGTGGCCTTATCCGTTTGTGACTGTTATAGAATAATAGATGGCTCTGTATTACAGAGAGATTTGTTGCCATAAGCCTGTTTCTTCCTGTTTATGCAATTATATACTTGCTTTTATTGTCATTCCAATTAGAAGAACTTAAATGATGTTGTGTTCCATTTGTAGTGTCGGAAGCAATCCATGTCATTACCTCAGCATTGAAGGATGTATGTGGAAAACCACCAACTGAGCGCCTTTTTCTCGATAAATATGGAAAGATATGCTTGTGCCTTGATGAAATTGTATGGAAGGTGAGATCAATCAACATATATCTATTTTGTACCAAATTTTTGTCTTCTTCTCAATATGAAACAGGAAGCATACATCATTCATTTCCTAGAATCATAATCATTTAGGTTAATGCATTTATAATTGAATAATCGTTGCATCACATCATTATTACATTGCTGGGAAATATCCAATGCCATGGAACCAATATTGTTTATGTTTATGCATATGAATTTTCGATTTTCAATTGCCAAGTAGTTCGTGCCCGGCCCTGCTTGATATCGTTTCTCTGTTTTACTATATAGGGTTTACTGGAGAACACAGACAAAGACAGAATTAAAAGACTTGTAAGGTTAAAACCCCCCACAGAGATCTGAGTAATGTACACCTATTTCATTCTTGTATTTTTGGAATAAATCAGAAGACAGAATGGTGTGCCATTTTTAACTCTGGCAATACATTTCTCTCTCTCTCTCTCTCTCTCTCTCAATGTATTATTGTTATGCTTTTTTACAGCTGATCCCATATCACTATGTCCATTGGCAATCATCTCTCTCTCTCTCTCTCTCTCTCTCTCTGATTGTATTATTGTTATGCTTTTTAACAGCTGATCACATATCACTATGTGTCCTTTGGCACTCAAATTTCTGCTACAATGTTTGTTTTTGGGCTTTCTTTCCTTTTCTTAGGATTTTTGAATTGGGCTCCTATTGTATTTATAGCCCTTGGTAACGGGCTAACTTCTAAAAGTCCAGTATAAAAATAGTTAAACGACGTAGTAGCCCAAGTTGTTAGACAGCTAGCTCAGATTCAATCCACGTGTCGAGACTAGGGAACATGTTTACGTATCAAAACGTTTTTTCCTCTGGAAAAAGTGATCTCTATCGAGTTCTGACTTTTGCCAACATTTTCAAGAATTTAAAATAAATAAATAAATTTAGTGTTAATTGCAAATAAGTACTACTAATTTTGAAAATTTGTCAATTAAAGACATTATTTTTTTAATTGTGTATTGAGTGTCGATTTTAAGTAAATATATAATTTTTAAAACTCAAAATTTAAATTTTATATCGAGTTCATCTTTAATTTTTCTAATTATTCTTAGATTTCCTAATCAATTTTATTCTTAACTTTTTTTTATTTTATTTTTCTTCATCATATTTACTTAAACTCAAGTATTATAAAAGCTAAAACCTGAACTTATGACGTAATTAATCTAAAAACTGGACAAAAAGTGTATGGTTTAACGGCATGCTCTTCCTAACTTAGTATCTACACTCCGACATGTTAAGTGAGAAGTTCTAAATTCGAATTGTAAAGAGGAGCGACTAACTTGTTAGATAAGAAGTGTTGAATTCGAATTATACAAAGAGGACGATTTAATGATGCGTATCACCCTTACGTTGCTATTTGAGGACAATATATTTACCTTTTGATCCCTCATTGATTAGTCATCAAGGACAAAAACATAAATAATCTTAAGAAGAGTGTGGTTTGATGGCACGTTCTTCTTTCACTTAACATATCAAGTAAGAAGTTATAAATTCGAGTTGTAGAGGGAGAGACTAACTTGTTAAGTAAAAGTTGTTGAATTCAAATTATACAGAAAACGATTTAATGTTGTGTATTGCCCTTACGTTTCTTTTTTGAGGATATTTACCTTCTAATCCCTCGTGAATTAGTCATCGAGGATCGAAACATAAATAATCTTAGTGAGAGTATGGGAAAAAGATGGGAAAAAAAGAAAAAGAATTGGGCAAATATGGTATGGAATAAAAGTATGATGATGTCCAAGCGACGTCGTCTCTCGACAGTTAAAATCCTTCTGCGCGGCGGACATTTACACACGAAAGAACCGCCGGACGTTGTAGGAAATAAAAGCTTAGCTCCGAGGAGTAGGTGATCGATCGATCGAGTTTTTTTCAAGAAACAGATAGAAGATATGATAAGATCAACGATTTTCTTTCTATTTTTGCTTCTCACCTTAATTTCTACCTTAAACGCCGCAAGATCTTTCATCCCTCGGCAGCCTCAGCCACTCTCCTCTTCTTTCAAGATCAATGGCACCCAGGTACTTGTTTTTTTGTTTTTCTTTCCTTTCTTGGTTGAATATTAATGGTAGAATTATTGAATAGAATGCATGCTATTGATATTTACAGAGTGAGAAGAATCAGGGGAGCTGCTCTTTCACGGTAATAATAAGGACAAGCTGCTCTTCACCTAGGTTCACTCGGGACCGCATTAGTCTTTCCTTTGGTGATGCTTATGGCAATCAGGTTCCTCATTTCCCTAAATCTTAATTATTATGCTAAATTACTTGTTATTATTTCATAGTTTTTTAGTATTGTAATATGTTGTCATGTAAGAAATGCACCAAAATCCTTGTAATTAGACAGTATTGTCAACATAATCAATCCACAAAGAACATATGCTGCTTCCTTCCTAATTGAGGCTCATCTTGGATAGTGATTTTGTTTTAAAGATGTGCACTTTTTTCTTCATAGAGTTTGTGACATTGAGGAGCAGATAGCAAATCACCCTCCTTTTGTAGCTCTATCTTGCTTGTCTAAGTGAAAGATCTTGAGGTCGAGTGATTATAAGGCTTCATGCCGTATTTTCAGCCTTGTGGCCCATCGAGAAATCTTGGACACCCTCAATTTTTCTCTTGTTCACTTCTTTCATTAGTAATCTTACTTTGTAGTAGTGTATAGGATAGTTCTGTTTTCATGTTCCTTCTTCACTTTCCTTGACTGAAAAAAACCCTTCTGAAATCAGTAAAACTTAATCCACCACAAAATATTTGGACAAAAAAGCAAGTAATCTTTGCTGATTTCCCAAGGTCTTGAGTTAGTTTCAGACATGGAATTTTGTTTTACATAGCAATATGATGCCACCATTTTACATACCAATTGAAGTACTTGTTGCTTCCCTTAAATCTAAATGGATCTCAGGTTTGGAATGCTTGAAATCTTGCTGAATGTTTGGCTGATTGATTGTGTGTGTATAGGTTTATGCTCCAAGACTAGATGATCCACGTACAAGAACATTCGAGAGGTGTTCATCAGACACATTTCATATATACGGACCCTGCACATACCAAATCTGTTATCTATACCTTTACAGGAGTGGACGCGATGGGTGGTTGCCGTATGATGTAACTGTTCACGGATACAATACGAATCCAGTCACATTCTACTACAACGTTTTGATCCCAAGAGATATTTGGTATGGTTTCAATCACTGTGGACGCTATGTTACTGAAACCTCTTCTTCTTCTTCCACTGCTGCTATGAAATGAGCCGAGTTTTTTGGTCTTACCGATGATCTTCATAGTGATTGATGTGCATATCTTGCTAGCCATTTCTTGTTTAGTTATTGAGCTGGTGGTATTTGCAGCATCATATCATAGGTTAAATAATAAGGAACAGGAAACTGTTTTCTGCTTGACTTTGTAGATGAGATCTATCAATAAATGCCTTATTTTCTTGCTGTGGTGTTGCCAAGTTAAGATTTTTGGACATGGGCCGATGCGGAATCTCAGGGTGAGATAAGTTTTGGGATTCACATCTTCTCTCACAAACAATTTAGCTGTTTTTTTCACGGTGATCATTGGTCCATTGGGATTCATGAAAGGTGTTGAACATGGCTCTTTGAAGCTATGCTATGAAATCATTCTTTAGGGTTCTTGAGAAGTTTCAGGTTTCTTGGTTGGTGAAATAAGAGGAAAAGAACCAAATTTGACTAGTGAGAATTGATCAATTTCCAATGCATACTGCATATTAGCTCCTATGCTTATTCTGAGGTAATTATGCAGACTATTTTGTTGGACCTGCATGATGTTTCACTGGGTAATCAAACGGTTTAGATCGTTTGAAATATATCACGTAATACGATAAATTTAAGAAAAATAAATAATTTTGTTTTTTAAAAAAAATAAACTTTTAAAGAAAAATATATTATAAAAGAAATAATATAGACGATTTTGAGTGGTAATAAGAATACGTTTATTCTATGTGACAATTTTACAACAAATTGAGGGGAGCCATTAACGTAGTTCGGATCTCCTTACCACCTTTTGTACGATTTTTTTAATTTGGTGTATTTTATTAATAAATTTAATAAATAAAAAAATAAAAAATAAATTTTAAAGAAAAAAGATAAATTCTTTTTTAAAGAAAAAGAAGAAAATAAATATAATTTAAGAATTTATAAGTACAGCGCAGAAAAATTCATTTTTTTTACCAAATTTCTTGCTTTGTAACTCAAAATTCAAAATTTTCACAGATAGATATGAATAATTTTGAATAATTTTGTCAGGTTAGGCGAAATGCTCAAAATCTGAGAGAAACTCAACACAATTGAAAAAAAAAATAATTTTGAAGGTTTTTTTTAATATTAAAATCGATATTTTCTTGCAAAAAAAAATTAAAATTATTCATATCAATCTTCAATTTGTGTTAAAAGTTTTGAGTTAGAAAGAATTGGGTTAGAGCGAGAAATTTAGCGGGAAAAAATAAAATTTTTCTCACTATACTAATAAATGAGTTATATTTATTATCCAAAAAAAAAATATCATAAAAAGAAAGTAGTATATAGAGTGATACATGAGCGGTACGGATAATCCTATGCGAATTGAGGGGATATAATTTGAACGTTAAATCTTTAATATAATTAGATACGTTTTTATCACTGAATTATTACTTTCCTATGAGAATTTTACAACTTATTCGGGTGGAAAAAAAAAGAATTTTGTCATATGATTGAATGACACGCAGTAACTTCTAAACAAATTACTTGGACTTGTCTATTGCTTTGCCATAGCTACAAGCTATTAAATGCTTTTTTCCTTGATTTTGCATGAGAATTAAAGAAAGGGGTAAAGAATGGAGTAAGTTACTCTTTACTTGAACCACTAAATCTCTAAAACTATAAGCAGCACAGAATTGTCCCAAGATTTGATTCGTTTCTGGTGGAAATGGTCAGTTTCTCTCTCATCATTTCCCTGCAAACATAGATTTTTGAAAAAATTTGATCTGTTCTATGGTCTTCTTCTTCTTCTGCAGGGTCATTTGATTCTTACACTAGTAGCATTACTACACATGGTTTCCTTTGTTTTAAACAAAAGAACTACATTTAATGTCATGGACTTTGAAGCAACTGGAGATGGAAAAACAGATGACTCCCATGTAACTCCTCTACCACATATATTCTTAATTAGAATGTTAGCAAATTGTTTGCAAACCTGTATATATACTGTTTCAGGCATTCTTGAAGGCCTGGAAAGCTGTTTGCCAGTCTCAAGTTAGCCACCCAGTTCTTGTTATCCCTGCACAGAGGACATTTCTGCTGAAGCCTTTGACATTTAAGGGGCCATGCGAGTCCTCCGGTATCTTTGTACAGGTAAGGATGGCCTTGCAGATGTCAGAACATGCTAAGAACAAGAGTTAGCAAAATGAAATGTTTTGGTTCATTTACTGTTGCAGATCTTTGGAAATATTGTAGCACCAGACAGACAATCGGCATGGAAAGGGTATCATATTAATTCATGGATCGTCTTTGAAAATATCAATCAGCTTACTGTTAATGGGAGTGGGCAGATCGATGGCCAAGGATCTGCTTGGTGGATGCATCCTTGCTTGCCTGATCAATCTCATGTAAGTGATGAACTCTGCGTCTCCGCCTGAAGAAGTTTTTAGAACATGTTTAAACCATATGTTTAGTTTCTATTTTCAGTGCAAGAACAATAATCTCACAGAGTTTTCTTTACACCAGGGTCAGAAATGCAAGGGACCAACAGTAAGAATATCATATCGATTATCATAAACTTGAACTCTCAACATGTATTGATTATTTAAGTTCAAAAAGAGACTAGCATTTCTTGTGAGAAACTAAATAAGTTTGGTGGTTAACAGGCAATGATATTCCGCAGATGTAATGGACTTCGACTAAATGGCTTAACACATAAGAATAGCCCTGGAAGCCACATTATAGTAACAGCCAGCAATGAAGTTGTGATATCTAATCTACACATTGTCGCCCCAGGAAATAGCCGCAACACTGATGGCATAGACATTGCTAGCTCATCAAAAGTGAAGATCTCTGACTGTCAAATTCACACAGGTTTTGAGTATCCTAAGTCTCACATGAGATCCATGATAGTATTACCTCAATGTTTCAATCCTTCGGGTTAAACCTAAGCAAATTCTGCTATCCAACACCAACAGGTGATGACTGCATTGCTATTGAAGGGGGATCTTCAAATATTAACATCACAAATGTGATTTGTGGACCAGGTCATGGCATTAGGTATTTTCCTCTCATAAAGCTACCTTTTTCACTAACAGTCTATCCGATTTCTTTCCTTTTTAATTAGAAGACATACACTTTGATGTTTCTTTAAGATTGTTCTAAACTAAAAAGTGCATCCATTTCAGCATTGGAGCATTGGGGCATGGAGGTTATGACACTGTAGAAGAGGTACATGTAAAAAATTGTACTCTAACTGGAACTACTAATGGAGTAAGAATCAAGAGCTGGCAGGTAATCTAGATAATAGAAAACAGCAACCAAGCACTCTAAAGTTCGATAACATATGAATAATGGACTTGAGTTTTTTACCTTGCTCTGCAGGGAGGAAAAGGTTTCGCAAAGAAGATATCTTTTGAGCAAATAAAGTTTGTATCAGTAGACAACCCCATTACAATCAATCAGTTCTATTGTCCAAATAGACAAAAGTGCCCAAATAAGGTAAGAACAAAGAAAGGCGAATACCAATTTCTAATGAAAAATACTGCACAGAAGATACTTACCTGATTGATGAAGATGCACTGACATTTATCATGAAACCTCCAATTATTTTGCTTGCAGACATCAGCAATTGCCTTGAGCGACATATCATATAGTAAAATTGTGGGAACATCAATCACTGACCAAGTAATAAACCTAAGCTGCAGCGAGACTTTTGGCTGCACTGGTATTGCTTTTGATGATGTCTATCTGACATCCAAAACTCCGGGAAACAAGGTTTATGCAAAGTGTATCAATGCTCAGGGTAAATTTAGTCATACTCTACCTACTGTAACTTGTCTACAGATATAACTATCCCAATCTGTTGCACAGCTTTATGAATGATGGCTCCTTGAATATGTTTCCTTTTCTTTTTCCTTCTCTGAGAAGAAAAACATTATAAATTGGAAACTACCAGGCTGCAGGATTTCAGGTTCTGCTACGATTTATACATTAAATTGTTTATGCTCTTCTCTGGTGACTCTGTTCTTGGAACTACAGGCAAAAGGAATTTATACACTTGAACTAAAAGACATGGATAAAGAAGATCAAAGTAGAACTCCACATTTTTCTTCCCTTTTTCATTATTAACGGCTGGAACAAGAGTGAGTCTATTACATGGCCATTTGATGTACAGCATGTAATGAATATCATCAAGTATTAATCGAATAGAGTCCAGCACAATGTACTTACAATATTGTAACTCCTCTAGGATAACATAATTTGTACACATTATATGTCACATGAATCTGAACGACCAAAAAATGCATAACGATTGTTTGCAACATTGTCATATGCGAAATCCCGGACGAAGCTGCAATGATCACATGAAAAAATAGTTAACATCAGGGCAAACTTTGTTTTCCCTGCACAAGCTGAAAATTAGACAATAAACATAATGATGACTCACAGAGGAACAAACTGTAAGACGAAGGCTAGCTGGGGAAAGGGTAATTCTATGTACTCCATGATCTTCAATACTGCTTCTGATTTAATGTAAGACCTGATATTCAAGACAGGTTATTCAACAACGATACAGTGATCCAAACAAAAACTTTGAATTCTATTGTTATTGCATGAGGAAGCAGATCTCCTTTCTGATCTTAAAACTAAATAAACAGTGAATCAGACACAGAAGCCATGTTAGATGACATACCTATCTTTCTCAACCAATACAACACTAGAAATATCATCAGGAGCTCTTCCAGCTCTTCTTAACAGGTTCCTCCCAGCCTCACTTTGAAGAGATTCAAATCTAATACTCCTGGAAAATGACAATATTTAGTTAATGAAAGTCTGCAGAGTCCGTGGAATCCTCCCTTTAGAAAGAGATAAAGGCATATTTTTATCAAACTTCTAAGTAGCAGCTAACAGGGGGCTAATTTCTTACCTCAATACTTCAATGGAGTGAGTACAATCAAGTAAACAAATTACAATATAAAGGAACAAAAACAAGAGAACAGCAAATATAAAGAGAAAATATCCACCTTTGTCTATCATTATCACGGACAAATTTGACACCTCCATTACATAAGTTGCATACGCCTGATCCACAAATACATTGAAACTTAAAATGTTGTCCAAATTCTACCATTAATAAGCAAGTTTACTCATTTCAGAAAGCTAAACAACTAGTGTTATAAATTATAGTTCAATTAACAAATACTTCAAATTCCTGATCGATCACTCAAAAGTATTGCCACTATCTGAAAAGTAATAAGGTAATCAAGAAATATATTTTGCTATAAATACCGTCAAATAGCATGATAGGGCGAGAATCTTGTTCGAAGAAACTATTAGTAGCCTCCACCCAATCCACCGCCGCCGGCTGTCCATCACGCCTGGGTGGACTTGATAAAGCAGAGCAACTAATTGCAATCCTTCTGCTTCGAATTCCAGCCACCACCGGCGCTAGCAAAGCGAAGCGCGGAAAACCACCTGCGACGAGAAGCGCCATCACTACAGGGGGACAGAGCTACCGTCGAAATGGGTGGCAACTGACAACTTTCAAACCGAAATTAATTCTTTAAGGGGGAAAAAAAAATCAACTCGGAAGTTGCTACGTGGGATTACTCATTTCCTCAACAAATGGCCCTGGTTAATGGTTATAATGCATTGTGGAAATATACGGGAGAACGCATGCAGAACATTTCGTACCATGATGCGCTCAAAGCTGTAGAACGCAGTCCGCCCGTTCTACAGCTTGACTTTCTTGCATAGCAGAGCTCAAGACTATAACAGGTCAAAAACTCCCAGAATCAGCCAATCAGGAGCCGTTGATGTCGTCATAAGCACAGCAGTATAAAACCATATTAGTTTTGACTATGGCTCCCCAAAATGCTTGCAAGAATTTCCCGCTGACAGGAGCGAGGATTCATTCACCCGCAGAGAAATTTTATTTGGGACAGTTGAAGAAGAAGGAAGAATGGGGTGGATTAGCACAACCATGGAAAAGATAAAATCTTTCCAGTTGAGAAAAGGCCTTAATGAAGCCATCAGCCTTGGTTCTTTCTCTGTTTCCTTTCTTTGTTTCTTTATAAATCTTTATATTTGATTCTTTGAAATGCCCTGAGAAAAGAAAAGCCAAATTTCATGATCAATAGTTGGAATTTTCCTTAAATGCGGAAGTGGGATTTTGTTGTTGGCAAATTTTCAGCACATGATTACTATAAAGTCTGAAACTTGGTTTACTTTCAATTGCTTACAGCCAAAAGAAACCATTTTGTAGTGTGAGATTATGGAAGATGCTCATTTAACAAAAATTTCATTTCTGGGTTTTTTCTTACCTGCATTTTTTCACAATAAAAGGTCAATTTGAGGGTTTTTGTAATATCTGGTCTGGCTGGCTTGTCTTTAGGTGTGATTTTTACCTCAGCACTAATTATATGGAAGGCATTGATATGCATTTCTGGGAGTGAATCTCCTGTAGTTGTTGTTCTTTCTGGTAGTATGGAGCCTGCCTTCAAGAAGGTATTTTGTAGTTATGAATCTTTGTCTATATATCACTTATTGTTCGATCCTTTTGCAATCATTTTGGACAAATTTAATCATTAATCGCTTACGATGGTTAATGTTATCTCCAGGGAGATATTTTGTTCTTGCACATGAGCAAGGAGCCTATTAGAGTGGGGGAAATTGTTGTCTTCAATGTTGATGTAAGAATTTACTTATACTTTTCTTACATTACTAATCTATTCCAATGTAAATGTACTGATCACTGATAGATTTTTCAACATCTTTAGTTTAAATATAGAAGCTCTCCCAATATAGTCTTGAAATTTCTCTTCGGAAAATGTCTTTTAGAACTCTATTCATTGATCTCTTCAATAGTTTTGTTGATCTCGATCACATTCTGCACAAATTAACTTCATTTGATTGCGCTGAACTGTTTCTCTTTTTGGATGCTTGGTCTTTGAATTTTCTGTTTTGTCATCTGAGTCTTTCATTGAGGAGAACAAAGCTAATTTACTTGGAGGAAAGTGTGTAGTTTTTCTGTTTTCTTTCTTTTCACATTCTTCGTTCCTGTTTTACAGGGTCGAGACATCCCAATTGTTCATCGCATAATCAAGGTATCTAAATTTTTCAAGTTACACATTTTGCATGTAAACATGAATTGCTGAAGTGATAAGTACCTTACTATACAAAAAGATCTGTATCCTTGTTATGATCTTTCACGTTGAACCGCATGTTTAATTAGTCTTCAGGTCCAAGGCACCATATGTTGTTTAAACACATCCATAACCTTTACCAATTTGACTCATAGGAATACCACTTTATTCAGTTTTACAGTTGTTGCTCGCGGTTTTAACAGTCTGTGCAACATATTATCAGGTTTCCCCATGGTTTTTACCCTGAGTTATGCACAACTACACCACATGAAGTTTCGGATTTTACTTGTCAAAGCATTACCATTGTAGACTACGGCTGTCTCAATGTTATCAGCAATGACTAAGGCCTTATCCATATTCGTTCTATTCTAACTCTCTTCCCCTTCTCCATTAGGGGTGGGATTTATTTTGCCATGACAATTACACAGTTCTCGCGTTATTTTTCTGCCTGTTTAAGCTTAATGTAATTCTCCTTTGACATGTGGTACTCAGAAAAACTCCATTCAACCATCTGTACGTACTCGTTTTCCTAATTGCAATATCATTTTTTGTAGGTGCACGAACAAAGAAACAGCGGAAAGATTAATATCCTAACTAAAGGTACCAGTTTCTTCTTTCTTTACATCTATTTAGTCGAACTTTACACTTCTTGGACAGGAATTCTGTTAACGATAAGGAAATAGGACTGCACATTGTTCTTTCTTCTATTTCTTTGGCAACGTCACTCTACTCTATTATGGTTTCATCGTAAGTGATATTTGTTTCGCTTTTCTTTCTTAGGGGATGCCAATCCAAGTGATGACAGAGGTTTATATGCCCCAGGGCAACGCTGGCTTGAACAACACCATATCATGGGTAGAGCCGTGGGGTAAATATCTTCCATGACACGATCTCTTTACTCCTTTCCTGAACTTTTCCCCTTTGTGTCTCTTTCTGCTTTTAGTTTCAGTTTTTACTAGACAGTTGAAGTTCTTCTAATAACGCATAGAGCAACAATACGCGACACAGAAACAAAACGTGCAATTCTAATAGTTCTAGATCATTAGGAAACAGATGTTCTGCATTTCCACTGAAGTCGGAAGGCTTGTTTTCTGGCGATTTACAGGTTCTTACCATACGTTGGCTGGCTGACAATCATCATGACGGAGAAACCTTTCATTAAGGTACGCGTTCTTCATATAAATTCCTCGCCTTTACTTGTTTACAAATACTGCAGAAAATCATCCCTGCAATATGGTTTAGTTACAGTAGCAGATTTTTGCTTTGTGGCTGCAAGATACTCATGAACATGACTTTTGAGTCTTTTGTTTCCACATTTTTGCAGTACATTCTAATTGGAGCATTGGGCTTACTTGTCATTACATCAAAAGACTGAAGAACAAAGCCTTATTGAAACCTGCAGCTGCCCAAACTTTACCTTCTGTTTGTTATACATCTTGTAATAGTTTAATGGGTTAATTCCGAAAACACCCCTATACTTATAATTAATTGTCAATTAAGTACTAAACTTTTTATTTTTGATGATTTTACTGGCGGAACCCTAATTGGGATACTTGATTGTCAAAAAATAAAAGTTTAAATACTTAATTGACAATTGACTAAGAGTACAGGGATGGTTTTGGAATTAACCCTTGTTTAATTAATGATAGATAGGAAACATGATATTATAAATACATAAATTTCATTTTTTTTTCTTTATTTTCTTTTATAAAATCACCTAATGTTGTATAAAATTGGACTACTATTTTGAGGATTTCCACTTTATTGAAGTTTTCTTTTTTAATAATACATAATTATGATCATTTTATAAATAAATACGAAAAATATTTAAATTTATATATGTACTTTAATATTGAGTATTATTATTTTACTACGCCTTATTTTTCTTTTCGATACTCAAAGAGTGATAGTTGAGATTAATTTCCGTTGATTAACGCAACTCAAGAACGAGAATCTCTAATGTGTTACAATATTTATTTCTTAAATTTGATTGTTTATATTATGATTGTTGTGCAGACAGTTAATTAGTAATATATTTATATTTTTGTTAAAAAAAGTCGAGATTAATTTTTTTTCCGTTGAAATTAATTAAGTATAAAAAGAAGATGTAAAAAAAAAGATTTGCCTTTTATATTCACTGTTTTTATGGTAAAATTCAATATAATATAAAAAAAATTTTTGTTACTTTGGATAAAATTTAGTTTGGTTCAACCAATTACTCTTGTCCACGTTAAGCGGTAGCATATTCTTAGTATGCATCCACCTACAGAGGATTAAGGTAAAAGAGCCCAAGGAACAAAAGAAACCCAGAAAAACCAGTGACCCAAAACCCTCTGCCACCACGAGCTTGGTGAAAGGCCGGGGCACACAGGAAAATAAAAACGCCGGACCCGGAACCCAGAACTCCTGACAGATCATTATGCTCGGTAAATCTTGTTCTTTATCCGTCGAAACTCTTCTTTTATTGGATATTGCGTCTGTCGAGTAGCGTCTCATCAAAGGCATTCTCTATGCATCTTTTTTCAGCTGTTGGCATTCTGGTTTAGATTTATGCTTGGATTCTCAGTCAAAATCCGATTTTTATTTTGGAATTCGATTTTTTTTTTCTGGGTCATTGATTATTTTTTATTCTTTTCAATTTTTTTTTCTTTGGGACTTGATGTTGGATTTCAGAGAGGTTTTGCCTAGTGTTTTGATGCAATAATTATAGGTGTACCTTGGTTTTAATGGTTAATGTTTATGGATTTAGGTTTCTATTAAGCATTTCTTTTGTTTCTGTAAGATTAGTTAATGTATTGATTTGAACTGTGTGGATGTTTGAGATTGAAGGGAGAACTTTATAACATGCTCTCTTTGCGCCTGGTTCGCAAGCTAGGCACTGCATCCCATATAGCTGCTGCAACCATTCCATCAGCTGAAACTGCAAAGTCTGTTTGTGATAAGAAATTTTCAGATAGTGTACAGGAACCCTTAGAGTTGGATGAACCAGCCCTTATTAAGCTAAAGAAGGAAAGAGATCCTGACAAATTGTTTAGTTTGTTTAAGGCTAATGCTCATAATAAGATAGTGGTTGAGAATCGATTTGCTTTTGAAGACACTGTTTCTCGATTGGCTGGGGCAGGTCGCTTTGATTATATTGAAAATTTGCTTGAGCATCAGAAAACTCTACCACAGGGACGTCGTGAAGGTTTTGTTATTAGGATTATAATGCTTTATGGGAAGGCTGGGATGATTGAGCATGCTGTTAAGACATTCTATGATATGGATTTGTATGGTTGTCATAGAACTGTTAAATCGTTTAATGCTGCACTCATGGTTTTGACCCAAACCCATGATGTGGAGAAGATTGAATCATTTATTAGGGATGCTACTTTGGACATTAAACTGGACGTGTATTCTCTTAACATTGTTATCAAGACATTATGTGAAACAGGAATACTGGATAAGGCATTTTTGGTAATGGTTGAAATGGAAAAGACAGGAATACAACCTGATGTAGTTACATACACGACCCTTATATCATCTTCTTATAAAAGTAACCGGTGTGAAATTGGGAACGGATTGTGGAATCTTATGGTGCTTAAGGGATGCTACCCTAACCTTGCTACTTTTAATGCTAGAATTCAGTTTTTGGTGAATCGTAGTCGAGCATGGGATGCTTATAAATTGGTCATTTTGATGAATAGTGTTTCTATAACTCCAGATGAGGTTACATATAATTTGCTGATCAAAGGATTTTGTCGAAGTGGATTTATTGGTATGGCAAAGAAGGTTTTTTCTTACTTACGCCGAAGAGGTACTGAACCCAATATCAAAATTTATCAGACCATGATTCATTATCTAATCAAAGCCCATGATTACGATGTGGCTTATGAAATGGCTAAGATTATTATGAGGGAAAATGGGTTTCCTAGTATTGAGACGATCCAAAGGCTACTTGAAGGGTTGCAAAAGAATGGAAAAGTTGATAAAGCAAGATTTATCATTCTCCTAGCTAAAAAAAGGGAACCTCCTTTCTCTCCACATCATATGGGAATTTTGAAGTCTATCTTGTTGAAGAGTTGAAATAGGGGGAATTATAAACTTTGAAGATTATTAAACTGATTTGGCTTCTCAAGAAGCTGTTGATATCATGACTTCTCATTAGGAGGTCTAATACATATTTTCCTTTTTATGCCTTTCATAAAGCCCTTAAAGATGCAACTTTGATGGATAAGCATTAAAAGATGGAGCACACTTGGCAATCGCATAGTTGAAGATTTAAGGTATATTTATGTGATCTTATATCTGGTTTCAACTAGCTTTTTACTTTATTTTATTTTATGAATGATATGCTGTTGTTGATGTTTTCAGGATGATGGAAGGATATCAACAGAACAGCAGTAAGCCAAGATGCAAGTAAAATGATTTGGTAAAGTGTTCCAATGATTTCATTGTAAAATTGTGTAACTGTGCACCTCTTAATTGAGCTCTTTATTCCTGTATGTTGGATGTGTTGGATCTGTTTTGAAGTGACTTAAGTTTATCCGCTACAAGCTTGGTAACTGAAAATGCTCTCTTTAGATGAAAAATAAAGATGTCTATCAATATCTGCAGAGTGTAGCAATTCATTTGAGCCAGGTAGACATGGAAGATGAGTACTGGTAATAATTCTTATTTTCGATATTCTTCCTGCTCTGACTTGAAGTGCGATCCATGACCAGGATTGGCAATTGTGAGTCGGTATAAGATAAGAGCAGATTGATGTCAGTCAATAGCATAAGAGAAAAATACTACTGCAGCTGGTTCCATCCATCAATATAAGCTTCACATCTAGCATCTGGCTCTTCTTCTCATGTTTCTCTCCTTCAGTTCGCACAACTGTATGGGTCAATAACTGAACCTCATCTTCGAGGGATTGTCTTAATTCTTCATTAGTAACAGTCTCTGTAGCATACCCTTTTAGCTCTTCATTAAATCTTTCCTGAGAAGCTTAACCTTTCTCCTGGTATATGAACATTATTTATCGTCAATTCCAGCGTTCAAACTGAACTTTTTACAGTAAAGTTAACCTTTCTCCTGGTATATGAACATTATTTATCGTCAATTCCAGCCTTCAAACTGAACTTTTTACAGTAAAGTTATGAGATTGTTTTCAAAAGGTTGATTTTGAAATGCCAGACATAGATATAGGTTGTATGACTTTCAAGATCCAGTTACTGGTATAACATTAGCAAATAACAGAAGTCCTGCTAGCCCGTGCAAACTTTAGTTGACACTAAAAGTTACTTATCGGTTATTCCTTTTCTGATGCAGGATCGGGGAAGCTGTACATGAGAAGCTTGACCAAGTGCATAAACTTCGGTAACTCTTAACTGGGTTGAAATTCTGCTTCACAATGTATCTTCTGAACTGGCAGAATAAAAGGGTAAGAGCAATTGAAGATTGCTGTTACTCATCAAGCATGGGAAAGAAACCAGATTTTGAAGCCACTGATTGCCATTTGAATTGATTTTGCTTGCATTAGAGATTCATGGGATCTCAATCAACATTGTTGCTGATGATGTTACAAAAATGTTATTTTGGATCAGAGGAGGAAACAATTTCAATCTCCCCTTTGTGTGTAAATTTTGCAATTACAATATATGGTGGAATAATCAAGTGCCTTGAAGTCTTGTACGAATGGCTTGTGTTGTGTTCCAAATTGTTTGTGCACAAAAGATGAGAACTTTATCAAATGACCCCAAAATGTAATTTTATTCAGCAGAAATCATATTCATGTAATTTTTTTTGGGGGGGTTGGAAAGTTCTCATTTAAATTGTATTTATTATACATATTTCTTAATTTCATTTGATTAACAAGTTCAGATTTTCCCTTTAAAAAAAAATTCAATTTTTTTCAGCTGTGTTGAGTTTCTCACAGGAATTTTGCCTAACCAGGGCAAAATTTTCCAAGAAATTTCGCTCAAATAGGTGAAATTTATTTCAATGGTTTTTTTTTAATTAAAAAAAAAAAGTAACTGACGCGAGATTCTCCTAACCGAGCAAAATTCTCTTAAGAAATTTTGTCAACTTGTGCGAAATTCTTCAACAAATTTTGTTAGATCGGACGAAATTTCTGAGAAATTTTTTCGCGCTATATTTAGATTCTCTAAGTTATATTTATTATGATCCATTTACTTTTATTTTTCTCTTTAATGAAATGAAAAAAAAATGGAAAGGAGCCAAAATGAAGATTAGTAGCATAAATTTAAATTAAACTCTTCTTATGTTCCAATCATCTTCCCAATCGAAATTTCTAAGGTAAGAGTTAATCAAGTTTTCCGTTGGTATTTTTGGTGAATCTTTTCAATATTCCACTGTAAATGTTGATGTTCCGAGTACCTTGATCTTACATGTCCAAAACCCTTCTCCTCCATCTTAAACCTCGGCACAATCCCAAACCCAAGGCGCCCAAATACTTTCCCATCGATATCCATGTCAACAAAATCATCAATGAGGTATGTGAAATCCTCTATACTCAATCCCATTGGGAGGAAACGGTTGAAACACGCCTCTCTGAGGAGGAAATTGTCCCATCTGAAATTGCTCACCAGGTGCTCGACAAAATTCACAATCCCGAGTTAGGCTTGAAGTTCTTTGATTGGGTCTCTAACAGACCTTATGGCTCTCCTCCTGTTGATTCCTCTGCTTTTTCTTCCTTGCTGAAGCTATTGGCCAAGTATAGAGTCTTCTCGGAGGTAGAAAAGGTACTTGAGTGGATGAAACGTGAAGGAAAATGTCCCACCCCTGAGGCTGTTGACGTGATGGTTAAAGCTTATTCAGATTGCGGGTTAGTTGATAGAGCTCTTGAATTGTACTATTTTGCAGTAAAAACGATGGGTATGGTACCATGTATCTTGGCTTTGAATTCTTTGCTTTATGGGCTTGTAAAGAAAGGTAGAACTGCTTCAGCTATGAGGATATACAGTGAGGTGATTTCAAAGAAGGATCACAATGAGAATTGTTATTTGGACAACTATAGTACATCAATATTGGTGAAAGGATTGTGTAAGGAAGGGGAAGTTGAGAAAGCTGTGAAATTGATTGAAAACAGATGGGGGAGAGGTTGTATACCCAACATTGTTTTCTACAACATACTCGTTGATGGATATTGCAAGAGGGGAGATGTTAAAAAGGCATATAGTCTTTTTAAAGAGCTGAACTTGAAGGGCTTTTTGCCGACTGTGGAGACGTATGGAGCCATGATCAATGGTTTCTGTAAAGAAGGAAATTTTGAGAATGTTGATAGGCTTTTGATAGAAATGGGTGCAAGAGGTCTGGTAGTTAATACATTTGTTTATAATAACATTATAGATGCAAAATACAAGCATGGTCATGTAGTTGAAGCAATTGGGACTGTCAGAATGATGATTGAGGGTGGTTGTCAACCAGATATTGTGACATATAATACTTTAATTTCCATGACATGCAGAAATGGTGAGGTTCAAGAAGCTGAAAAGCTTCTAGAGCAAGCTAGAAATAGGGCATTGGTGCTGAACAAATTCAGTTTTACTCCTCTTATACACCTCCACTGCAAGGAGGGAAATTTTGACAGGGCTTCCAGTTTACTGGTTGAGATGACAGAGTGTGGAAATAAGCCTGATCTTTTAACTTATGGAGCTCTTCTACATGGACTCGTGGTTGCTGGTCAGGTTGATGCTGCACTATCTGTTCGAGACAAGATGATGGAAAGGGGAGTGTCTCCTGATGCAGGTATTTACAATGTCCTGATGAGTGGATTTTGCAAAGAGGGGAAACTTTCTGTTGCTAAGCAACTTCTTGCTGAGATGCTTAGCCACAATTTGCTACCTGATGCATATATTTATGCTACTTTAGTAGATGGACTCGTTAGAAGTGGGGACCTAGATGAAGCAAAGAAACTCTTCGAAGAAATGATTGAGAGGGGTATAAATCCTGGACTAGTGGGGTATAATGCCATGATAAAAGGTTTCTGTAAGTTTGGGTTGATGAAAGATGCTGTCTCCTGCATAGATAAAATGGTGAAGAGAAACATTTCTCCTGATGAATTTACTTATTCCACTGTGATTGATGGATTCATAAAGCAGCAGTGCTTGGATGATGCATTAATGATGTTTGGCCAGATGATAAAACGAAATTGTACTCCAAATGTGGTTACTTATACCAGTCTAATTAACGGGCTCTTTCAAATTGGAAATCTTGTAGGCGCTGAGAAGGTTTTCCGGGAGATGCAGTTAAATGGTCTTTTGCCTAATGTTGTAACTTATAGCTCGCTAATAGGAAGCTTTTGTAAGGAGGGGAAACTTAGAAAAGCAGCTTGCTATTTCGACCAAATGCTGATAAGCAAGTGCATTCCTAATGACATTACCTTCCATATTTTGGTGAAAGGATTTTCAGAAAGTTTACCTAGTGCAATATCTGACCCGAAAAATTGCTCCCAAGAAGAGAAGTCTATGTTTCTAGATTTTTATGGACACATGATATTAGATAACTGGTGTCCTAGAACAGCTACATATACTTCTATCCTAGTTTGCCTTTGCTTACGAGGTATGTTCAGAACTGCCCTGCAATTGAGGGATAAAACGGTTAGCAAGGGGATGCATTTCAACTGCTGTCAGTTTTGCTGCTTTGTTACATTGTATATGCATTGAAGGGAAATCAAAAGAGTGGACAAGTTTTCTCTCATGCAACCTGAATGAGACCGAGCTCTATGTTGCCAACAAGTACTGCTCAATGTTTGATCATTACTTAACTAATGGACTAACTTCTGAGGCTTCTTTAATTTTGCAGTCCTTGGCTAAAGACTGTAAATCTGATCATCAGGAGTAAAACAAAATTTCGCAAGACTCCAGGGAAACTTGATTCTATTGATAGTGTTATCTTGAACTGACAAAGTTTGAGCCGTGATGAAGAATGCCCTCTTTGATACTTCAGAAAGCTTATTATACATCAAAATGAGGGCCTGCGTCGGTGCATGCTATTCATTATGTTCATTCTGGTATATTATTCTTTGTCAATGTCACCTTTTTGGACTCATTGAGGAAAAGGACATCTTTGGCTAAGGATGATGGATAATAGCTCATATTTCCTGTTTAGGTGAGTTGAATCATTCAAAATTGTGAAGCAGGAATAAAAGCATGAAGCCTTTCTGATGCAGCTCATCTGCTGGAGAGATGCAACTGCAGATTTAGTTGCAGCCAGAACAATGTTACTCCAAGTTTTTTCCTGCCATAGTTAAATTATAACTTTTACACTAGTTAAAGTAGCACTTGTAAAATTGTTTGTTGCTGAAGATCAAGAACATCTTCATGTGGTGGGAGGCATGCAGATGCAGCAACTGTATGCTAGTAGAATTGCTCCTGTATCTATTGATTTGCCAACTTTTGAGGCTTGTACAGCCTATTCAAGTTCTTAAGAGTTTTCATTTTCACTGCAGTGAGCACTGAAATTTGTACAGCTTTGTGTAGGCATCTTAGAAAGTTTTATAATTCTCCAAAAATAACAATTTCAATGAATCAAATAAATGAAGATCCAAACTTTTAGACAAGAATGTTTAACTATAATAAATGGGGATACAGAACTTAAGGAAAAGAACTTCTCCTTAGCCATCATAGCCCTCTGCTAAGTATAAAAGTTATGTGGCTCTTTAAGGGTCCTGTTCAAACCAACCGGCTATCACCAAATACTCAAATCTAATGGAAAAGTGGAAAAGAACTTATGTATCTATAGTTGGAATTCACAAAAACAGTCAGGTAAAGCAGATCCACGACTCATTACAAAATCATCTCTATGAGCCTTCCACAGAGCATCCATCAATTCTTTCCCCCGGAGACCTTGAGAAGTGAGCAAGGCAAAGGACCTCCGATTCAAGAAAAGCGTTTTGTACAATCCCTTGAAGGCCCGCATTGCTGCTACCATCTTATCCATGTTTCCGAAGTATGTGGCAACATAGTAGTCACTGTTAATAGATATATGATAATCAAGTGCAGCTTTTGTGTTCCCATGCATGCTTCTGAAATCCTCGCCAGTTAGAAGGGTAGATTTTGTATAGACATTGTTGTATACAGAGGTAAGACCATCTAGTTCCATGATACCGTCTCCAGCTGCCAAGTATATGTTTGTCTCCACGGGAATGGAAAGAGCTTGGAGAATGAGTGCAGTCTCATTTGGAGTAAGGGGGCACTTCCCACGGTTTCTCCATATACGGGCTGTTTCTCCAGTCCAGGGTTTCCGATCCCCACGTGCTGCCTCTATAGCTTCCATGGAGTCAGAGGAAAGACCAGTGTACTCACATTGGCTATAAGCAACCATGTCAGGCTCAAACCGGAGGTGAAGAGACATGAAGGGCTTTGGTATAGCCTGCAGGAGCTCATTGCCTTTTTTGTACAGAGAGTTAGTAAGACGCAATGCACTGTAACAAGCTTGACATAGAGCCGCTTTGGCATTTAGAGGATACCTTCATTACACAAGAAAACATCAGCAGAATAACAAACAATAAAAGAAACATAGCACATATGGAACTTGCCATCGCAGCATAGACTTCTATTGACGTCATGCGTTTTACATTGGAAGTGATAAGCTAAATAAAATAAATAAATCTGCAGGATTAGTAGCAGATGAAACATTAGAGTTTCAGTTATAAGCTTTACCTATCCCTTCTTTGACTCATTGCTGGTGTAATAGAAATATATTGATGCTCCAATAAAGAAGGAAGGACACTTTCAACATAATCAAACTGGCCTTTTCTTTTGCTGCAGTCAACTCTAAAAGGTTCCTTCGATGCAATCACCCCAGGCAATTCTTTCACAACTTTAACAAAGCCGCTCATTTGTTTGATGAAGTAATCCACATCAAATACATCCGTGAACCCACTGAAATATGAAACTTGAAGAGTTATGAAAAACATGTTTGAGTTGCATTAAATAGAAAAGAAAAACTGGATTCATGGAAAGATATCTCTCTTGAGTATATGCAACAAAATTTTCTTGATTGCAATCTAGAGTTGTCTCCTATAGATTAGACCAAGAAATTTTGGATGGCCAAAAAGATTGCTTTCTTTAGATGAAAACTACCATCAGACAATTGATTCTCCTTCATAGACCTCAGACTACAGCGCAAAAGACATTACTGTCATTGCTGCAGCAACAACTTGATGGGATAACTTGGAAACAGATCAACTATCATTCAAATGCAGCTCACTGCCCCCCCCACCCCACCCCCCACCACCACCACCAAAAGCCACAGATATCGGATTTAAGCTTCAAAGAATGCTTCATATAATTGGAATTTTACTGAATATTCAAACGTCGAACATACTAGCCGGGCTAACAAACTTCCAACTATACATACATTGATAGCGTTTGCGCTATTTCATCCCGACTCCCATTGGTCGATAAGAGAATTCATTTATGCAACTTATAAGTAGGAATCGCCTACTCAGTACTAATAACAGCCTGCATGTTGCTTACCATAGCACTTTATTCCTACTCAATCACAAGCAGACATGAAATACAAATACTTGCCAAAGGATGTATGATATTTGCAGATCAAGTTGATGCACTAACAACTAATAATGGTTCAAAACTATCTTGAAAATGGAAATTGATCTGCTACAAGCGGAAAACAAGGATAGTGGGGGAAAAAATGAATGTCCCCGCAGCTCAGGGTAGTAAGAATTAAAGGAAAGGGAAGACCCAAATAATTCTCAAACTATCACTCACCTTGATTCATTCCAGTATGCAGCTGCCTCAAACTTGGGTAAAACAAGAGTTGCATTAAGCAGGCGAGCTATTCCAACACCATCACAAAACTACACATTTGAATACATAACATCAAACATGATAAGACAAAGTTCCATCACCACAAGTAGTAAGAAAGTAACCAGCCAATGACACAAAAATGAGGGGCAGAGGTGGAGAGATCGCAGGCGGGAAAAAAAATTACTAATAGTCTAGTAAAGAAATACTCACATCCCTCCTCATCTGATTGAGCCCACCATAGCAATCCACACGAATGTACCCATTAGTTTTAGCTGGTAGAGCTGCAGCATTTTAACACAAAAAACCAAATGCAAATGTCTGCATTGAAGCCAGTCAAAATTGACTCAGAAGATCTAAGCTAAACAAACCAGAAACCTCACACCAAAGAACATTTTGAAAAAATTTGAGGGAAAAAATTATGACATTTTCCAATTTCCAATCCCAGTTACCAGAATAGTTCGATTGACATGCAAACCAACATAAAACCGTCTACGGCATTTCACTTCAAGAAATTTCAATTGTCAAGATTAAAACATCACAAAACTGAATTGTTCTTGAAAGAACCCAAATTATTATAAAATGTTTTACATATAGCAGAGATTAGGCAGAACTTGCTTTCAAGCTAAAAGCCCAGCTGAAAAAACCAAGGCAACAACACAAAAAAAAAAAAAGGGATTGAAGTAAATAAAAGACTAACCAGAAGGAGCTTCTTGAAGCCACCATTTACAAGGTCTCCACCCGACAACCCTCCGAAGAGTCCAAATCTCGGGCCTTTGAGACCTGCAAAGATGGGTGTGTAGCAATAAGAACAAAAAATTGAACTTTCTCGAGATTAGCCAACAATTAGGTGAAAATAAATAGAAAAAAATCAAGAAAACTCACAAGGGTAAAGAAGAGTAAGAACTGGAAAAGTAGGGAGGAGATGAAGAGAGTAGTAATATGACAAGAAACAAAGCAAATGTGATCACTGTGATGCCAAACAAAGGTCTCTTCAGTAACGAATCGATCATTGCTCTTTCTCTATTTCTCTTCTCTCATCAATCCACAGGCAAGCAAAAATGGATCGGTATTGTATGATAGTGCTTCTATTTCATAGATCCGATCCGGCTACCCTCATCACTTATCCCTAAAAAAATTTTAGCAGAAACAAAAAATCTATAATAAAATATTAAAAATCTTTATAAAATATCATTTTTTAATCTAATTCTTATTGTATACCATTATTAAAATGAGAAAATCCTTTCACTATAGAAATTAGGTCCATAAAAAATATTTTAAAAATAGTATTATGATTTTTAGTATTTGATAATAAATAAGAATTAAGGACACAAAATGATAATTTTTAAAATATTTAAATTTTTTACTACAAAAATATTATTTTTTAATAATTTTTTTGTGGTAAACTTAGTAATATTTATAATTTATACAAAATAAAAAAAAGGTAAAATTATAAATAGGAAGAGGTGATTCCACCTTCCTTCTTATAACTAGGGAAAATTTTTCATAAATCTCATAATAATCTTTCCATTCTATGTCAAAATATATTAAATTGATTGAGCTGATAATTTGCACTGAGCATTCTCTGTAACATCTCATATAACATTATCTTTTATAACATTTTTTCTTCATAAAATTTACTTTTTCTATTACAGACAATTATTACAGACGATGCAAACCGTATAATTTGCAATATATGTGATTGCTGTTGGAAACCAAAAAATCTACACAAGCAAGCACTTTCGAAGATGGAGGATATTGTAACCCAGAAATTAAAAACAAAATAAGATCTCCCATATGAGACACCAGAGGGGACCTAAAGAGAAAGAACCTACATTACAAAAACTAGGAGAAAAGCAGCTACTCAAATCGCCTACCTGTTCTACAAAAACCACAAACTTAATAACAAAAGCTTGCATTCACCAAGGAATTATAAGAATTGAAAGAAAAAGAAACAAAAGAATATAGCTATTCGCTCGCTTCTCAGCTCTGTTCATCGATATTTTCATTTTCCCTCCCCTCTTGTGAAGCAGCCATTAGCTCGTCAAATTTGGCAGACTTCCCCAGGATTATTTCAATCTGCAAGAGAAATTTGCAAAAGGTATAAACTCCTCTCAGAAAAGCAGCAGATAGAAACCGAATTATTGTAATTAATAATACTTGGAGGAGAAAAAGCATACAAAAGTTCCAATCAAAAGATGTAACTGATTAGCTTATGACCAAGAAGTTGAAACATTTCAAGGATCCTCCTATGTACTCTTCAGGTCCAAAATCCAAGAATGAGGCAAGTAATTAATGGTCAATAGATGATTATCCCAGATGACACAGTCCATTCCAGATAAAGAAAGCTACAGGAGGTTTGATAGAGTAATGAGAAATTGTTTCCAGAAAACCACATTCAAGATAGAAATCAACTTCTTCCTGTTTGATTGGGATGCCAATTTTAGGTATGAACATGAGTATTTGTAAAAGAAAGACACTGTTCAATCACTAGACATGACCGGTAAACTAGTCCCCACAAAAGACTATCAGCATGAAAAAATTCAGAACCCACTGATACAAAGATAACAAGGCATCATAGCCTGATCAAATTTAGACTCTAATCCATAACAATTCCATATTAATTTTCAACTTCAGCAATACAACATGAATTGTCAACTCACTTTAAAGATCGTCATGTACCTAAACCTGCAGTATACATTTTCACCGAACTTCATAGTATTCTTGTCTATGCAATCAAGAAAAGCTTTTGACAATGCAAATTTACCTTTGCTTTTTGAACAGGTCTTCCTCTGGAATCATCCTTTATGTCAACAGTGGATGTCGTGATTTCTGAAATAATTTGATTCCAAGAACATATATAAGCATCCAGAATCATCTGTAACATTTTCTGTAACATCTCATTTTATAATATATTTTCCCTCTTAGGGTTTACCCTTTCCCCTTAAGTTTTATCTTTTATTTTGTAGGTTTTATTAATAAAATATATCAAATTAGAAAAGTTACAGGAAATGTTACAGATGATCCGAACCGATATATAAGTCAATACTCAAATATATAATCTAAAAGAAGAAGCATGAGAGTAACTCACTCTTTTCGACTGCTAGTCCATTGTTCTTCAGAATTTCTGCAACTGAAACAACTGTTGCAATTGCTACAATACCACATTATAAAAATGTCTAAGATATACATTTGGATAACACAATTCCAAACAATGTATCTGTATGACAGGGCTATCATGCAACGCACCCCCTCTCTTTAATCAACATACCTCAAAAACACTTCAATCAAAAAAACTTTGATCGAAAATATCATCAATTCTACAGGAGAAACAACCACACTTATAATTACAAAAATGTGATATCTGCTCATTTCTTTCCTATGACATTTTCCGAGATTTGACAATAACAGGTGCCAAACAAGATTATCCAGAAGCCCAATATGAAATGACAGATAATATGTTTTTACAGACAGCCATGGATAAGATTCAATTCAGCCAATGCAAAATGACAGAAACCGCAATAGCTACAATTAAGGAAATGATGAAAAAATTACAGATTAAGGACATTACCCATTCCAAGAGCCGAAAGCTCCACATCATTGTATTGCTGCATATATCTCTGCAGTCACAAACCATAACCAACACATCTCATTAACGTATGAGAGGAATAAAACCAAACCTAAAAACTTAAACAATACATAAAAGATGCTGGAAATTTATTGATTTTTTTGCCTTAGCGAGGTTAACGTAGAAGAAGAGAGGCTTTTTTGTATTGGAGACTTGAATGCGGTTCTTCTTGACGGAATCGTTGATGTTAATGTTGTTCACTCCTTCTGCTATCTCTTCCATCTTCGGCCCTTAAATCTATTGATTCCGTTCTCTGTGTTTCGTTCTCAAAGATGATTGGGAAATGAGGTAGTTTTTTTCTGCTCCGCAATTCGAATTAGGGTTTCTTTTCAGTTCTTCATCAAATTGGTACTAAATTTGAACCCCGGGATTACTTCTCTGTTTGGAGACAGGAATGAAGTCAGATCCAATTCCACGTCAGCCACACTTTTCCTTTTTTTTTTTTTTAGAAAATAGACTATTTAGATATAATACCGTGCTCAAATTTTAACTTTTTTTTATAACTCCTAAATAATTATAGTACTACATTTGGTAAAAAAAAATTTACGGTAATTTAATAAGATTATTTTACTATCAAACATTCAATATTCGTAAAATAAATAATATAATCGGTCCACGTGAGATAATTTAAAAAGAAAATGCAATTGAGATATGACTTAAAGAAAATAAAAGTTGCTTCTCATCTCAAAAATTATTTCACATAATTTCTTTTTAGAGGATGACTAATGGTATTTATTTTGCACTTTATATTAACATACATAAGTAGCTCGTGTTTTTTTTTACTAAAATTAAGTATTGAAAAATAAATAATTTTATTGGATTTTCGTTAATGGTTTAAGGACAATAACAATATAGGGTATATTTAGATTGTTGTTTGTGTTGAAAAAAATAAATATTGTTTAAAATTTATAAAAATTCAAATTTTATGTGAAATTAAAATGCGGAACTAAAAAAAGTAAGAGTTAGTTTGGACGTGGAATCCAAATACATCCATAAAGAAGTAAAAGTTTAGTTTATTTTGAATTATTTTTTTCTTTTTTTTTATTCCACTTTAGATTATTCAATATTTTAAACACGGTCAATGTGTCGCATTTATTGAATTCAAACAATTTTAAATATTTTTATTACTTTTTTATATATTATTCAGATATCATTATGGGATTTAAAATTTAATTCGAACTCCAAACATTTAATTCTCGTTAACTCCAAACAAAATAATATATAAATGCTTTGGTGCCTTTTTGGCCTTCGTTGCTGTTGATATTTTAGTTTTTTTTTAAATTTTAATTAACATAACCCTATTGTTTCTAACATAATTAATGTTGCTTAATTGTGTTGAATTTTTTATTTTTTTTCCCCAAAATGATGAATCATCAAGAACCAAAGTCCAAGTTAGGTCTACCCTAACCCCTTTATAATATTTCATTTATCTAATTACATTTATGAAATATGCACTTAGTAGTTTCTATTAAAAAAAAGAAAAAAATAATTTTTTATTTTTTATTTATAACATTATGATTCAAAATAATATTTAATAAATATTTTTTTATTATATTTTTTTATTAATAACAAATTACAACCTCTTGTAAAAATAATAATGAAGAGAAAAAAAAATGAAGGGTATTGTAGAATTAAAAAAATAATAATGGTTTCTACTTTCTATAATCAAAGGTTTGCTAATGGAGTTTTTCCAACTTCATCCGTTTAATTATAATTAATAGTCTTAATAATAAACAAAAAGTAGTTTCAATATTTTCTAAACATATACAATATAGTCTTTTATGTGTTTGTCTATCGAGAAGAATACGTTAATATAGATTAATTTTTTTATTAATTTAAAATTTTAAAAAATATTCTATTAATTCCACAATTTTATGACTTTTAATTTTGTTTTTTTAACTACTTTAATAACCTGTGAAACGAATAATAAAGGGAATAAATATCTCTAAATTTTATCTTAATTGAGAAAAAGAAGGGCAAACTTTTACGAAACTTATTAATTCATCCTTCTTGTTTACCCTTTCAATCTCTCAAGATTATTAATATCATCGACATACTCTCTCTCTATATATATACATATGTGTATTTTATTTAAATTCTATTTATTTAAATATTAATAAGCTATTAAATTTTATTCTAGATCCTCTTATTATCGTAAGCATTTAGATGAGAGCACTCAGAATTATATGTAATATATTTTATTTATACAATTATTTCCTTTATGATACTTTTATCTTAATATTTATTTATTTTTTAAATTATATTATAAATAACACAAAAAATATTAAGTAAATATTACAAACAATCATAATCAAATATCTATTTTCATTTATCACCAATTACAAATACAAGATAAGTATGAAATCCTACCAATACCTTATAACAAATTTACAAGTTAACTTAATCAAATTATTATTAAACTTACAATTTATGTACCTTAATTTCCTAAAAACAAAAGTCATATAATGCTCAAATAAAATATTATAAGAAATTCCTTTGTAAGTAAGTAATCGTACTCTTTTTTTTATATATTATCATTTAGCTAAAAACTTGAAACGTTGAGTAAGTGACTCATATCATATATAGCTTAAAGTTATTTAAGAATCAATTTATGGATTTGTACTCTTTATAATTCTTCTTTTGGTAAAAGGGAAAGAAACAAGGTTGTTGAGATATAAAAGAGAAAAAATAAATCATAAAATCATCTGCAAACATCACTTGATTTATATCTTTTATTATTATTTTTTTCTTTAGAACAAAACCATGGGCGCCCATTGTATAAGAGAATGACATTAAATTATATAGCAATGTTTTTTTTTTAAACAAAAAGCTCTAATTAGTCTTCAAAAAGATATTATCTAATTAAATGGCCGTTTAAAATACTTCCATAAGTGAATTAATAAAGTTTTGAGCTAAATTTAATATAATATTTTAGTGTATTAACAATTCTAGTTTGTAAAATAATTTATCTCAATTGTTTTTCATGTTCATTCAATTTTAGAAATTAACTTTTTCAAAAAATAAATGTAAGAAGGGCTGATATTTTCTATATATAGAGCCCACTCTCTATACTATTTTCATTTGTAATATATTTTTTCCTTCGAATTTATCTTTTATTTGATAAGTTTTATTAATAAATATATCAAAATTAGTGAGTAATATATAAATAATATACAAAGTGGCACAGATAATTTGAGTTAATTTAAAGGTTAGGAATTCAATTGTCTAACTTATGTTATCCGTTAATATAGATTAAGTTTCTAAATTAAGATTCAAGTTTTCTTATAATTTAAAAAATTTAATAAGAACTTTAAATTTGATAAAATTTATTAAACTAAAACTAATATATATTATATCCATATTGATGTATGGATGAAGGCAAACGTCAAATAAATCCTTAATAAAATTGATACCCTCTTATATTATAAATGGGATCAAACATATTATATATAATAATTAAATTTTATAAAATCTAAATATGTAATGAAAATTAGTGTTGAATAATACAAAAACTTATATATTAAATTAGATAATTAATATATATTAACTTATATATTTAGCAAACTAATTATGTCATTATCCGAATCTTAGTTTTATTGCATGTTGACTAGGAAGAGCTTCTAATCCAATTTGTTATCGTTTTCAATCGTTATCCTTGTCTCGTGGAAGAAAATGCTAACATGTCTTTTTTAGACATTGAAAGAGTGTTATAGCAAAATCAAGAAGCTAATTAAACAATAATTTATTTGTTTTATATGCTTCTAATTTATTATGAGTTCGATTGATGAGTGTTATTAATTTTAGTTAGTGATTAACTTTTTAAATTAATATATAGGTTTTTGATGAATTAAACAATTTTTATTATATTTTTAAATTTTATAAAGGGGTTGTCTAATTTATGTTATAAAAGGCAGATAAAACATTCTATATATAAATAAAAATTATAATATATATTATATCATAAATTAAATCATATAAAATATAAAATCCTAATAGAAATTGTTGAATCTTTAAATTGAATTAAAAAAATTTATCTCTTAAGCATCTCCAATAAATCTCTATATTTTTTATTCTTAAATCCAATCCTAATAGATTAAAATTTATCTATTATAAATATAGTATATTTATTCATATATATTCTATTTTTATGTATATTAATATATGTCAATTGAGCCGAATAGATTCATTTATTATTAATTAATTTATTATTAATTAGTCGCTTTTGCATTTTATAGTGTCGAGCCTAGGCAAACCACCATCTTCATGTATTTTTGTCCTAATGTGCATAATGAAAAGGAAAGGAAATATTATTTTGGAGTTGTTTTTCAATTTTTTTATAACAAGTTGTTTTTCAAAAATTGTTTTTACTTATTATGTTATAATAAATGAAAATATTTTATTAAGATTTGAAAATAAAATTTTGAAGATATTTTTAACCATCTAAGAAATGCTATAATAATTGGAAACAACTCCTAAACAAGTTTATTTTTATCCTTTATTTTTCACCCATATAAAAGTGGCATTATAAAAATATATATTAGAAGTTGTATTACATAATATTTAATCTTTTTTAGAAGAAAGAAGAAGCAAGAATGAAATGCATATATGGGCGTAACTCAATTGATTTTATGCTACATAATTTGTACTAAATACCAATGTTTAAATTGTAACAGTAGTAATGTGGGAATTTAAATTTCTCCAGTGTGGGAGTGGTTATTTGCGTATATCTGTCAGACTGTTGAATCACCAGGACTTACATCATTTACTTGAGCGTAAGGCAGTCTGGTGGAAACCTTTGAGTGAGAGACTTTGCTTTTGGTACCAAGAAAGTAGGAGGAAATAGAGAAGAATTTGTTTTTTTTTTTTTGTATTTATTTACATTTTTTTTTGAAATTATATTTTAGGTACTCTGTCCAATTGTAAAGAAATCCACAAAAAATAGAAAGTTTCGAAGCACAAGTATTATACGCAAACACTAAATGACTTGGCCATGTTTAATGGCTGAGGATATTTTCCTCATATTAATTAATATTGGATAAAAAATTAAAATGAAAATTGTGCAAAATATGCAAAGGAATGGGTCAATATAAGAATTTTATTTGAAGATGAAAACAATTTTTGCACGTTTAACTTAATTTCTCCTTTTTATACCACAAACAAGTGATATTTTAAACTCAAAACAAAAATTAATTAATAAAAGTCCAATCCCTAAAAAAGCTTTATAAAAGAGGAAGAAAAAAGAGCAAGAAATTGATAAATTAATTTTAAGTTTATTTATTTATTTTTTTTATAAATAAATTTTAATCTATATACTTTGTCTTTTAACTTAGTATTAAATTTAGTTTTCTTTAATAATTTTAGTCTTAAAAACTAATTTTTCTCTAAAAGTATTTGTTCTCGCCATACTTTTAAAGGTATAATAGATATATTTCTACAATTAGTGATTAAGAGTCTTTTTTTATATTTAACCTTTTTTTATCATGAATATAGATGTATTATTGAATCATACATTAATACGGATAAAATATAGTATATAGAATAATTTAAATATAATAATTTTTTTATAAAATTTAAAAACTTAATAAAAATTATTAAACTCTAAAAAAACTTTATAAGTTAATTCACATTAATACGTGCTTAGAGCACGTGTTAGACAAAATCTTTCATCACAAATATTAGTATAAATTATTCACATATAAACAGGCAAAAAATTGATGATTTTTATTCTCATCGATAACTCATACAAGTGGTATTATAAAAATTTGACAAATATAATGCTCGCGATTAATATTTAGAAAAAAAAATTTTAAACACTAAATTATTAAAAAAATAAGTTCAACATGAAACTAAAATAAAATAGATAATTTTAGGATCAAATTAATCATTTTTTAAAAAAAGTGCCATTTTATTTGTTTTTATAATATATTTTATCTTTGTAATAGATTTTATTAATAAATAAAATTTATTAAATATTGAGATAGTTTAATATATTTTTTAATACATTAACTAGTTACGCTTCATTTATTATTAAAAAATATATTTAAAAAAGTAAAAAAAATGTACACTAAACCAAAAAAAAATTTGTACATGAGCAAATAATGTGTTTATTCCCAAAAAAAAAGAAAAAAAAGGATAAAAACAGAAGGGGAAATAGTGTGATTGAGCTACGTGGAATCTACGTGTCGTCTGAATCCAGTATCGGACACTTGATCATATATATAGGTCCCCCCCTACCCGACCCCATTGTCATACATAAAAACTCCTCTCTTCCTTGGCTTCCTTCCTTCTATAAATTATAAAACAGAATTACTGAGTTCTTGTTCATTCTAATCCTCTCCCATCCAATCCATCTTCAATTTCCCTTCTCAGATTTCTGCGACATTTCATCCTATGCTCTCTCTTTAACGGTTCTTTCTCTGTGAATCTTATCCATTTGCCGATTATAGTTGCAAAAGAAAGAAAAAAGAATCGTTATATATAATTATTTATTTAGATTTTTTTCTCTGAATTTTACCGATTGATTGACTGTGATTGATCTTTGGATTGATTGTTTCTGGTGAATTTCAATTTCTTGAAGTGAAAATGAAGGGAAACATGGAAAACCCATTGCACTTGTCATCTCTGAATCATATCTCTCTCTTGTGCAGATCAATTGAGAAATCAATTGATTTTTACACCAACGTTCTTGGATTTTTCCCAATCCGTAGGCCTGGATCCTTCAATTTTGATGGCGCTTGGTAAATTTCTTGATAAAAAGATTTCATCTTTTTTTGGTTATGATTCTTCATGGTTTTTTTTTTTAATTTTTTCTTGTTTTGGAAAAATTTTTTTGGGCAGGTTATTTGGGTATGGAATTGGAATTCATTTGTTGCAATCTGAAAACCCTGAGAAAATGGCAGGGAAAACTGAAATCAATCCCAAAGACAATCATATTTCTTTTCAGGTTATAATTTTATTTCTTGATTCTCTTTTTTCTTTTCCCCTGTTCTTTTCATGATCATCTCTGCCATTTCCTGGGTTCAATTTTTTTTGTTATGATTTTTAGCATGATTGTTTAAAAGGGTTTAGTTCCTGTATGATAGGGAAGATAAAGATGATATATTTTTCTCTTTCGATCGCCATGTTTAAGGTTTTCCATGAAAGTGACTTAAAACCATAGAGAGCAGAGTTAACGTCATCAAGAACAACTCCTTCTTGACTTATACTACTGTTACGTCTACAACCCGCCAAGAAGATGATTTTTTTTACATGTACCTCTTAGAAAGAGACATGTATTCAGGATACACGGTCCTACCTAATCTAGACTCGAACTTACTTTTAAAAAATAAGTATATCTAGGAGTCTTAAAGTTATTTACGCACAAGGTCTTCACAATCTTAATTAATTTGAATTCGGTATATAAAGTATAAATTAAATGTATCTATAATATATGTTAGAGTTTGATCTACAAACTAGGTGTATATAGAATATATAGGGTATTAGCCTCTTATTCGAGCTCTAACGAGGACACAAGGTGTACGGGTATCACCAAATTCGGGACATCAATGAATTATAAGGTCTGACTCTTTAATAAGATTAAGGTTTGATTTTAGATAGTTTGGTCTACAAATTAAGTGTATGCAGGATATATAGCGTATCAGCCTCTTATTCGAACCTTAATAAGGACACAAAGGGTTTATAAGGTCTGATTCTTTAATAAGATTAAGGCTTGATTTTGAATAGTTTGATTTACAAACTAGGTGTTTATGGAATATATAGAGTATTAGTCTCTTATTCGACCTTATTAACGATACAAAGGGTTTATGAGATCCGACTCTTTAGTAAGATTAAAGTTTGATTTTGGATTATCCGTTCTATAAATTAGGTGTACGTAACATATATGGGTTATTAACCTCTTATTCGAACTCTAATAATAAGGACAGAAAAGGGTTTATAATATCTGATGAATTTGAATCTTTCACTTCTTTTAAACGTTTGCAGCGTTCTTACTTTATATGCATGCGTGATTGCGTCATTTATAGACACAAATTTTTTCTTGATTTCTTGAATGTAAATTTTAAGTGTTTTTATTGACACAGTGTGAGAGCATGGGAATAGTGGAGAAGAAGCTGAAAGAAATGGAGATCAAATACGTAAGACAACGAGTTGAAGAAGGAGGAATCGAAGTTGATCAACTGTTCTTTCATGATCCAGATGGTTTCATGATTGAAATCTGCAACTGTGATAATCTTCCAGTGATTCCTCTTGCTGGTGAAATGATTCGTTCTTGTTCAAGAGTTAATCTACAGCAAATCCAAATGATTCAATCTCATCAATCTCAGCAGCAACAACCAATTCATCATGTTCAAGTGAAACCTTAAACTAAATCGATGATGTTGTTGTCAGAAGAAACTAGACTTAGTCTGGATTTTTCTGCTCTTCTTATTTGTTTTTTTGTCTGTTCTTTAATGGGGTCCCTTTTTTTTTAGGTGAATCTTCTTCTTCTAGTACTTTCCCTTGTTCTGTTAGTTTGTAATAAGACAAAGATTGGGTATATGTTTATAAATAAAATCTTTTTTTAATTATTATTTGATCATGGAGCAAAAAGTACTTATATATTTTTATTTTTTTCCTTTTGTATTGCTATAAAAATTTGAAATAATTAATTTTCATAAATTATATATAATGTGGAAGAATATGATTAAAATAATTCTATCAAATTTACGTATTTAAGCGTGTTTAAGTGTATTAAGAGAAGATTTACGTGGTAGATAAAAATTCTCTCAAATTTGTAGAGTTTAAATGCGCAAAGTCCAAAGAAATTCACAAAAATGGCTTAGACGTTTAATTAAACTATTAATGACTCAAAGTTTATATGTTTTTTACACTTAAAAGACTTAACGCATAGTCCTTTAAGAAGTTTCTAGATCTTCAACTAGACTTTTTATTCTCTCATTCTTCAACCACGTAGCTTTTTAAATATCACCATTCATAGTTATAATAATTGTATACCTTCTCCTTATAATCCAAATCCCTTCATATAAAGAATAATACAATAATAGTTTTAGTAGACAATTAATGTTGAATTAAAACAAATTTTTTTTAAAAAAAATTCAAATCCTAATTAGCGAGAATTAAGAATCTAAATAAATTTTCTATATATCTTCAACTTAATTAAGAATACCGAATTACTAACACAATAGTTATTTAAAAAAAAATAAAAATAATAATTTGTAGATACAATCCTTCCAATTAATTTACTTATTTTTTAAGGAAAAATAAACTAAGTAAAAAACGAGAATAACTTTCATCTTACCGTCATTGTTATCCATAATTATTATTAAATATTTGCTATTTTTCCTTTTTCTTTTTTTTTCCAAAACTCACTTCTATTATCTCTTTTTTTTTCTTTTTCTATTCTCTTTTGTATGACCTAAACTGAGATCATATAGATATTAAATGATCAAAATATACTTTACCATATAAATCAAATTGATGGATCATTCCAAGCAAAAACTAATATGTTATTCGTTGACTAGAAATTTACCATTATACTTATGTTATAAAATAAATTTTAAAAATCAATCATATAAATATTTTACATTTAAAAATTAAATAATATTATTTTTTTTATAAGAGATATGTATTCAAATGGTTTGACATCTGTTTGAGAGGGTAGATGCTCTAAATGCCGAATTAAAAAAAATTATTTTTAAAAAATAAAAATAAAAAATTTGTAAATACAATCCTTAATGTACTTATTTTTTTAAGTAAAAAATGGATTCAATTTTTTATTAGTATACCACACAATAAAAAAATAACTTTACAATGATAAATCCAGACAAAACCTGCAAACAAAATCCTCTTCCTTATAAAAAAAAAAAACCCCCAAAACCACCCAAAAAAAAACCGCGCAACCTGAAAAGTCTTCAGACGAGTTTCAAGAGAGGGGTTTCTTAATTCTGATTTTGGAATTTGACGCAGAGGAAGGCATTTGGCAGTGAGTGACAGAGGAGGTTAGTGTTTGTAAATTCTCTCTTCTTGTGGTTATTTATTTTGGATCTTGAACATTTAGTTAATTGCTTAATTGTGCAGATTAGCTTTTATTGATTTGATGGCTTCAATAATGTGTGATCTTAAATAGCTATTTGAGTTTGAGCTTAAATATCACATCTTTTTGTATACATATAAGGAACACATAATAATAATAATACTTGATTCAGAAGGAGAACAAGAGTTGAGAGAGGTATTAGTTCAGATGGCTGAAATTGGGATTTCTATTGCTGCAAAAGTTGCTAAATATTTAGTTGCTCCGATTGGCTGCCCTTTTGGTTATCTGTTTTTCTTTAATAACAACTTGAAGAATCTCCAGAAAGAAATTGATCAACTGAAAACTATGAGAGTTGTGGTGGAACGACAAGTTGATGCTGCCAAAAGAAATGTTGAAGCTATAGGACCTGATGTTGAGGAATGGTTGAGTAAAGTGGAGATAGCAAAGTTAGAATCAGAGGAAATTTTTGAGGAAAATGACAAGATTGGAACAAGCTGCTTCAGAGGTTGGTGTCTGCGTACAAGATCTCGCTATTCCCTAAGCAGGAGAGCTAAAAAGTTGGGTGAAGTAGCCTTAGATCTCCAAGGCAGTGGTAAGTTCGATCGAGTGGCAGATCCTACACCAATTGCATGTTTACCCACAATCTCATCTGGAGGCTTTAAGAACTTTGAGTCCAGGAACTTGGTCGTGAAAGAAATCATGGAAGCGCTACAGGATGATGAGATCCGTATGATAGGAATATGCGGCATGGGTGGTACTGGTAAGACTATGCTGGTAAAAGAAATTTCCCAAAAAGCAAAGAGAGAGCATATGTTTGACGAGGTAACCTTGGCTGTAGTGTCTCAAAATCTAAATGTTCGAGAGATTCAAAATCAACTTGCAGATAGACTTGGTCTGAGTTTTCCGGAGGAGACTATTTCTGTGAGAGCAGAGAGACTGCATGCGAGACTAATGATGAAGGACAGCAAAAAGATTCTTGTTATGCTTGATGATGTTTGGAATACAATTGAATTAGAAGAAATTGGAATTCCTGTTGGAGAGGACACAAGCAGATGCAAAGTTTTATTCACTTCACGTATTCAGCTTCTGTTTGATATAAGGGAAACTCAAAGAAAAAACATCAGCGTAGGTTTCTTGTCTGAAGAAGAATCTTGGGATTTTTTCAAAGAAATTGTTGGAAATTCTGTAGAAAATCCCGATCTGCTCGACACACCAAGAAAGGTAGTAGAGGAATGTGGACGCTTACCTCTTGCAATCAAAACTGTCGGCAGTGCTCTAAGAGATAAAGATGTGCGTGCTTGGAAAGACGCCCTTACCCAACTCCAGGGACATAAGGTCACAAATATTCGTGGAATTGATGAAAAGTTATACTCAAGCATAAAGTTAAGTTACAGTTATTTGGAAAGTAAGCAAGCCAAGTCATTGCTAATGCTCTGTTCCTTATTTCCAGAAGATTACGATATACCTATTGAAATTTTGGTTAGATATGTAAAGGGATTGTGCTTGTTCAGTGACATTGACTCATTAGAAAATATTAGAAACCGAGTACATTCTTTAGTTGCTGATCTTAGAAGTTTTTCGCTTTTGTTAGCTGGGAATGAGGAGGGATCTGTGAAGATGCATGATGTTGTGAGGGATGTTGTGATTTCAATTGCTTCCTTTGATGACCATAGATTAAAGCAGCTTCAATTTGTCAATGAGGATAAATCCGGCACCGCCATCTCCTTGAACATCAATGAATTTGACAAACTTCCTGCTGATTTGAATTCCCCCCAAAATCTTCAGCTTTTCCAACTGCGAAGCATATCTCGTTTTTCAAGAGACACATTAAACATGCGAGACAACTTTTTTGAAGGAATGAAAGAACTCAGAGTTATTGATCTGACAGGTTCATCAATTAATCCTCTACCATCATCACTCTATTTCCTATCAAATCTCTTTACATTGTGCTTGGATTACTGCAAATTGCGAACCGATTTAAGTATAATTGGAAGCCTCAAGCAATTAGAAGTTCTTAGCTTTTTCTGTTCTCTGCTTGATGAGGTTCCTGGTGAAATAAGAGAACTAAGAAAGCTCAAGTTGTTAGATCTAAGGTGCTTGGAAGGTCCTAGAACAATTCCATCCAGAGTCTTTTCAGAATTGACTAATCTTGAAGAACTCTACATGGGTGGATTCAAGGATTGGGAAGAAGCAGGGTATCATGGGAATGCAAGAATCAGAGAGTTAAATTCACTGTCTTCCCTTAAAATTTTGCAAATGTGTGCGTCAAGCTGTGATGTCATCGCAGAATTAACAGAGTTTCCCTTTGAGAAGCTTGTCAAGTTCAATATTTCTAATTATTATGGATTTTCTGAATCTTTTGATTTTGACAACAGTTTGAAATTATTCAAAGGAACAGGATCATCTGATATGAATGTGCTGAGAAAAACTAAGATCATTAGTTTACTAAAGAGAGCAGTCCATGTGGAATTAGAATGCGAGGGATGGATTAGAAATCCTCTCTATGAATTATGTCAAGAGAATACTCTTCTGAACATTAGGAATCTGAGACTTCATAATTACTCAGAGGATTGTCTTATAAACCTGGGTAATGCGAATGCCTCATCAAGTTCCCCGGTAAAAAGTTGTTTGTGGAGGGGTCCTATTCTTCAACCTTTGTGGCTTCGAAATCTTAATGTTCTTGAATTGTATGGCTGTAACTCTGTCAAAGTTCTCTTCCCACATTGTGTAGTTGTGTGCATGGCTCAACTCCGAGAACTAATAGTAAGGGAATGCTCGAAAATGGAGCACATTGTGGGAAATGAAGAAGAGCACAATGATGATGATAACAGAGTTGAATTTCCAAAACTTGAATATTTGCGGTTACAGGAAATGCCTGCATTTAGGAGCTTCTACTGTGCATTTAATTCTGAGGACAGAGCAAGGAATACTATGTTCAATCACCAAGTAAGTCATATTTGTACTTGTCTCTTCATAGTTCAAACTAGTAGAGTATTAATATTATATATTCATACTTGTCTCTTAATATTATTTTTTTCAATGTCGTATAAATTAACTTCATAGTTATACCATTTTTTTTTTTGAAGGGATAGTTATACAAATTTTATAAAACAATATATTTTAACATGAATTTTATAAATAATTATTTTGAATTTATTATTTTTCTATGTAACTATCCATGTAACTTCCAAATATAAATAAAAGATTTTATTGAGTAGAAAGTGCCGGTAATTTTTTACCTCGAGCAAAAAATTCATAAATTTTGGATCCCGAACTATACAAACTTGTAAATTTATCCACCCTTTTGTTAATTGTTTTAACCCTTACGTTAATTTTAAGTTTTAATATTTAACTGAAAAATGAACATGCGACTTTTACGTGATCCTTCATGGGGTATTTTTCACCTAAAAAAAAATATATTGAGGCACAAGACCTGAGATTGAATTGTTAAAGATGTAGCAACGTGGTTTGCTTTAAAGAATGTGCATGAGACCGAGTCCGATCAAAGGCATTCCCGAACCACTCAAAATTGATGGGCTAATGAAATGGTGGTTTTGGTTTGTGGGAACCCAACATTTCTTGCCTCAACAGTGGAAAATACAAGAGAAACAAAGAAATCTGCAAGAACCTAATTCATTAAAATCCCTCTGAAATCATTCTTAATCTACTTTTAAACATATTTTTGTCAAATCAAGATTTGGGATTCAGATTTAAGATGAAACATATTAAAATCCCTCTATCTGACTCTATTTACTCTATGTAAGTTTAAAATTATTATTTTCTTTAAGATGTTAAAATGACGATATTGTATTATACTCTTACTTAATAACTCTTTTAATTAAATCATTTTATGTAATTTCAGCAAAAAAAAATCATTTTATGTAGTTAAAAAAAGTGTAAATTAAAGATGAAGATAGAGGTAGAGATTAATAATTTAATGTCTTATTTAAATTTTGAAAAACAAGTTGTGTGAGAAAGCCAAAATTCTCAAATTGGATAACTTAACCTCATGTTATCATAAAGTTCCTACTTTTGCAATGTGAATTTCTTGTGAAGGTTTCTTTTTAAACATGCCAATGTAATATTTTTGTCAGGTAATCTTTCCTTGCTTAGATAGAGTGCAGGTCTACAATATGAAGAAGTTGACCCAAGTAGTAGATGGCCAAATGCTTTCTTGTTCTTTGTACATGTGGGTGTCTGATTGTGAAAACTTGTTGGTAGTATTTAGTTCTGAAGGAAATCAAGCAACACTTGGCCAGCTGTGGTACTTGTCCCTCGAGAATCTCCCGAAGTTGGTGGAAATATGGAAGATTCCTCCTCCAGGAAATGGAACCTTTCAAAACCTCAGGTACCTGAGTTTGGAGAAGTGTAAAAACTTGAGATTCTTGCTACCTTTTCATGTGGCTAAAATGCTAGTGAAAATACAAAAAATAACAATAACACAATGTGAAACAATGGAAGGAGTCATTGGAAAAACAGATAGGGAACAGGTTGATGATGATGCAGAGCTTGCCCTATTCCCTGATTTACAATATCTTAAACTTGAAGATTTACCTATGCTTGAGATGTTTTCTTCTGGATCCTTGAGAACATTGGAGATAGGTGGTTGTCCCAAATGGAAGATATTTCATAAAGCACCGATATCAGATGCCAAATCCATTGAAACAAGCAAGTTGAAGACCTCTGAAGGTTCCTTCTTTCATCAAAAGGTAAAAAAGCCAAGTAAAATTTTACCAGCTGAGCTCAGAATCAGCTAGAGATATTATGCTTAATTTGTTCTTCTCCTAAACAGGACACCCTTTTGAGATTCCTCATGCTATTATTATCTACTGCATTAATTCCTATAATACACTAATTAACCTTTTGCAATATCTACAGGTCAAATTCCCTAGCTTGAAGGAATTACGTGTCTCCGGAAAGGTAGAAATGCTACCTGATGGAATTCTTGTTTTAAGAAACCTGACTAAACTCAACATCTGCAACTGTGACAATGTGAGATATTTACTCTCACCTTCCATAGCTAGAGCGCTATCGTCAATCAAAAACCTGGAAATTTGGAACTGCAGGCTGATTGAAGAGATTGTTGTGCGAGATGTAGAAGATGAAGGAAAAGTTGACAAACTTGTTCTCCCTCAGTTGGAGACACTAGTACTTCGGGAACTAGAAAACCTCAAGTGGTTCTTCCATGAAGATCTTGACTTCCCATCTTTGGTATACTTTCAGTTGAATGGATGCCCCAAAATGGAGGTTCTATGTTGTGGAACATTATGCACTACCAAGCGTATTGAAGTAATATTGGGAGATTTAGAGAGCAGCATCTGGGCACAGGACTTGAATGATACAATTAGATCCAAATATAGAAGGTAAGTGTTGGAAAATTTATTTTCCTGTAAATCAAACAATAATAACATTTCATATTCGTGGTTTAAATAATGTTTATTTCTTGCAATGATTCATTGAAGGGAAACTGCTATGAAGAATGAGGCTGAGTCCTCAACAACTGTTGTTAAAGATGTTGAATTTGAGGAGGGTGAATCCTCAACAGGCAGGCAGGCAGGCAGGAGAGATGAATGAATGAGTCCTTTTAACAGGGTGGGTTGCCTTGTCTTTCTACTTTGATGATACATTTTCTGATGGAAGTGCCCCAGACATCATCTCACCCTTTATCTAGAATTGATTGATAAAAGTTTCCTTCTTTTTTATGTCTATTTTGCATGTTGGCTTTCTTTTTTGTTTCTATGGGTGTGAAGTTGAGATTATAAGAGTTTTGATTTTGAAATTTGTCTTACATTTCTTTAGAGTTAAATTATTTCCGAGAATAAGTGTGGTATTTGAAAGTTAGAACTTCTAGGTTCTCTTCTTATAATTTGTTATGTATTATTGTTAGGACTTAAGTTCTCTAGTGTATTTTACTGTTCTAAGATTTCTAATCTCTATGGATGGGTGTTTATGATAAATCAATTTGTGCATTTGGATTGGATAGATGACGTTGAATCTGATTTTCCTCTCTAATTTCTTCGTCGGTTTTGTTTCTTAGCTAAATTATTCAGCGTCTTTTTGCCATGTTTTTTTAAAATGTTCTTGTTTGTACATATTGATCTGATACATTCCTTTCTTGAAAAGTGGGAATCTCAGAAATGCAGTGGTGTTGCTGGAGTCAGTCTAAAGCTGCTTCTGATCTATGAATTTGGAACTCTATTATGTGAAGTTTTTCACTTTGAGAATTGTTCTTATCATATTTTGTTAATATCATATTTTGGTGTCAATGTGAATCTGCAAATCAAAAGGAACATTTCTTGAGTTTACATTCATAAGCTAAATAGATTCATTGAAACTAACAATGAAGACTCTTCTTCTGCCGTGTCTGATTTGAAGCTATTTTTGTGTGAACCAATCAGAAGAATGTCAAAAATGATGGAATACTGTGTAAAGCTACCAAAGAAAAAGGAAAAAAGGTGCTATACTAAAGTCATATATATATATATAGAAGGTAAGTGTTGGAAATTTTATTTTCCTGTAAATCAAACAATAGTAACATTTTTCATATTAGTTTAAATAAATGTTATTTCCTGCAATGATTCATTGAAGGGAAACTGCTATGAAGAATGAGGCTGAATCCTCAACAACTGTTGTTGAAGATGTTGAATTTGAGGAGGCAGACAGGCAAGAAGAAATGTGTAAAATACGTTAAGTTCAGCCATTTCTTGACGTTATTTGAAAGTAAGAACTTCCATCTTTATGGATAGGTGTTTATGATAAATCAATTTGTGCATTTGGATTGGATAGAATAGATCGAGGTGAATCTGAATTTACTCTAAAAGACTTAGAACTTTTTCAAGTGAATTTGAATACAAACTTACCGTAGTCCACTCTATTAATTCTAGTTCATACTCGAACTCGATTAGACAAATGTGTTTATACTCGTTCTAATTCGAGATGACTCGTACTCAAACTCTACAAATTATTGAACTAATATTAACAAATCTTGAATTCGGCTGGTTTTCTTTAACTCGATATTGAACCAAGCTAAACACCTCTGGGCCAAAAATATAAAGAATAAGAAAAGCTAATAATTCCTAGACACATCTGCAAAGGTAGCTTCTTCTGCTTGACAAAAAAAAACAAAATATATAGTGACAAGGGTATATGAGTCGTTTCGCAGCAAGACCACACCTTTGAACTGAAAACCTCAGAAATCAGCTTCTAACATTCCTCATTCTGTTCGAAACAAATGGGAGGAAATAATCATAAACCAAAGAGACTGTGAAAGAAAAAGGCAGTAAAGTGAAGTTTCCGGGGCATCATATCATATTAATAGCCTATGAATTAGAGTTTGATTTAGTAAAGTAGGCTTTTTATTTCACAAAATCTTTCCATCTCCTCTATGCTTATATCTATTCTGTTATAAATTCTAGAGCTTCTAAAGCACTCTATATAACATAATATGCTAGATTTATATGAATTGTGATATAGGATCAATATTGAATGTCATTAGGAGTAATAAATGGACATTTACTTTACTTTCTTTTTTTTATTTTGTATCCTGCATTTTCTTTTAGAAGTATTTTAATTCTCACGAAATTTAACAATAAAATCTAATATACTCAATGAGGGTAAAATGATTATTTTATGGGAGCCGAAAGGAATATCATAAACTATATGGTCTGTATTAAGTGACATCATTTTTGGAGACAAAAGAAGAACAACAAATTGAGGGATGTGACTAATACAGGCCACGAGGGAAGTAATGTGGCTTAATAAAGTCCTTTCAAAATAAAAGAAAATCATTCTGACCAATATATTATTATTTCACTAGAAAATAATCAACAGAATGTGGACTTGCAAGAAGATCAATGGGTTTATTACCAAGAGCATCTTTCAATATAGTGATTTGATCTTCTTTTAAAAGTATATCTTCATCAAGTGCTTCTTTCTTCTTCTTCAATGTTCAACAACATGTTCTCACTATATTGTTTCACTTCTTGCCACATCATATCTCTTTCTTCTAGAACTTTTGGTAGTATGCAATCTTGTGCGATCTTGTAGTTCGTTCTGGATTTGATTCACGTGCTCGTCTTTCTTGATCATCTAATACAAAGGAGAGGGGAATTAGGAGAATGTTATTCAAGAAAATGACCGAAAATACCCTTGAACTGTTTACGTTTAGCCAAAACCTTAGAAACGGCATAGTTTACCCTTGACCTAGTTACAAAGTGTCATTCATGCCCTTGACCGAGTAATTCACATTCGGTGCATATCATATTGTGGAGGGGTAAAACTATACGTTTACTTCTTTCTCGAGCATGTACACATGCCAATTACTAGCCAAAATGACTGAATTTCATAAGTCAAGGCATAGATGGGTACCCAATAAATAGTTTAGGGGTGAACTTGTGTTTGAAAAAAGATTTAAAGCATTGACTGGCTTAATGAAAATATTTCGAGGGAATCTGACTAAAGCAACTGAGTGTGTAAGCTAAATATAAAAGCACCGTAGAAACTTATGCATTAGATGGATTGATTCAAATGAATACTTGTACATCATTCATGTTTTTACGTGTATAGGTCTAAAAAAGATTATTTTAACTTAATTTCATTCTTATAATATTATTTATTAGTTCCATGACTGTTCCTTCTTCTTCTCCATAATAACCTAATTCTTTTGACTGAAAAGTTAGCAAATTTGATCCAGATTTTGGTTATCCCAAAGATTTTTTTAGGATTCTTCCAGATATTTTGGAGGCGTTATATTGATTGATATTTACTTCCTTATGGAATCATATTTGGAGTAAAAGCATTTGAATGAATGACGATATTCAATTGCTCTGTAAGCCCAGCTGAATATCTAATTATTGTTCCAATTAGAAGAAGAAGGCCTTTCAAGATTAAAAAAGGGTTAGATGAATTTCTTTTCTTTTGGGAGATCTTGATTTTTGTTTATTTGAGTTGCTTATTAGTTTATATCTGGATTTTTTCTGAGAATATTTGTGGGTTTTGGGTTGTTTATTGAATTGCTTTTGTTAGTTTGGTTAAAGTTACTCATGGCTTATGTTTTTCGTGTACTGTATTTGGACTTGTGTTTACTGTAAAAATATGTGTTCCCTTTTAATCAAAATGATGAGATGGAATTGATGATTATGTTCTGCTGGCTTTTTCTGCTTTTGCTGTTGATCTTTTGACAAATATGGTTTTCTTTTTTCTTTGTGGGCAATGATGAATCTTTGAAGCTAATTGAGCTTTGTTGTTTAGAAGGTCCCTTACTTTAATTATTGCTATTTTGTACAAGAATGTTTTCATGTTTTAATTTTTGGTCCATCTGTCTATTCACTTGTAATGGGATTTAAACTCTAGCCCTTGATGGTCTTTATCATTCTCCTTCTGTTTTATCTCCTCAATTTGATTCTTTATTAGTTGAACATTGGATTCTCTTCTAATGTTTACCTTTCTCTGCTATTATCTTTTTTATCCCTATTTTGGTACAGAACTAAGAGAGTTAAGTTTTTGATTGCATATTCATTGTTCCTTCGCTAAATTTTGTTTGAACCAATCAGAAGAATGTCAAAAATGATGGAATATAATCATAGGTTAATTCTAGACAAGAAAATTCAAGTTCAGTATTCAATAAACATATATGTGGAACATCTCATACTAGAAAGCTACTCATTCTCCCAAAATGGTTTGATCATATTATATAGATATTTAACATATCATATAAATATTTAATATCTAAAAACTAAATAATATTATATTTTTATAAGATGTATGGAGTCAGGTGGTTTGAGAGTGTCCATGACTCTAAATACCAAATTACTAAAACAAATAGTCATTTTTTGAAAAAATAAAAATAATAATTTGTAAATACAATTCTTCAATTAATTTACTTATTTATTAATTTACAAAAACTTTCCATTTGTTCCAACACAACATGTGGAAATGTGGGGTCCACAACTCCAATCATTTCCTTTTTCTTTTGTTCTTTACCATAACAATTATTGGTACCACTAACACAACTTGTGGAATAGCTTTACTGCATTTTTCCAAAAAGGCAGCTGAACAACCCAGATTAGCTTTTATTGCTTGGATGGCTTCAATAATGTGTGATCTTAAATATCTATTTGAGTTTGAGCTTAAATATCACTTCTTTTTTTAGGCACATAAAGAACACATAATAATAGTAATACTACTTGATTCAGATGGCTGCTGAAATTGGGATTTCTGTTGCTGCAAAAGTTGCTGAATATTTAGTTGCTCCGATTGGCCGCCCTTTTGGTTATCTGTTTTTCTTTAACAACAACTTGAAGAATCTCCAGGAACAAATTGCACAACTGGAAGATATGAGAGTTGTGGTGCAACGACAGGTTGATGCTGCCAAAAGAAATGTTGAAGTTATACGACCTGCTGTCGAGGCATGGCTGACTGAGGTGCACAAAACTAAGTCAGACTCAGATGAAATTTTTGAGCAAGTGCGTAGGATTGGAACAAGCTGCTTCAGAGGTTGGTGTCTGCATACAAGATCTCGCTATTCCCTTAGCAGGAGAGCTAAAAAGTTGGGTGAAGTAGTATTAGATCTTCAAGGCAGGGGTAGGTTCGATCGAGTGGCAGATCCTACACCAATTGCTTGTTTACCCACAATCTCATCTGGAGGCTTTAAGAACTTTGAGTCCAGGAACTTGGTCGTGGAAGAAATCATGGAAGCCCTACAGGATGATGAGATCTGCATGATAGGAATATGCGGCATGGGTGGTACTGGTAAGACTATGCTGGTAAAAGAAATTTCCCAAAAAGCGAAGAGAGAGCATATGTTTGACGAGGTAACCTTGGCTGTAGTGTCTCAAAATCTAAATGTTCGAGCGATTCAAAATCAACTTGCAGATAGACTTGGTCTAAGTTTTCCGGAGGAGACTATTTCTGTGAGAGCAGAGAGACTCCATGCGAGACTAATGATGAAGGACAGCAAAAAGATTCTTGTTATACTGGATGATGTTTGGAATACAATTGAATTAGAAGAAATTGGAATTCCTGTTGGAGAGGACACAAGCAGATGCAAAGTTTTATTCACTTCACGTATTGAGCTTCTGTTTGATATAAGGGAAAGTCAAAGAAAAAACATCAGAGTAGGTTTCTTGTCTGAAGAAGAATCTTGGGATTTTTTCAAGGAAATTGTTGGAAATTCTGTGGAAAATCCCGATCTGCTCGACACACCAAGAAAGGTAGTAGAGGAATGTGGACGCTTACCTCTTGCAATCAAAACTGTCGGCAGTGCTCTAAGAGATAAAGACGTGCGTGCTTGGAAAGATGCCCTTACCCAACTCCAGGGACATAAGGTCACAAATATTCGTGGAATTGATAAAAAGTTATACTCAAGCATAAAGTTAAGTTACAGTTATTTGGAAAGTAAGCAAGCCAAGTCATTGCTAATGCTCTCTTCCTTATTTCCAGAAGATTATGATATACGTATTGAAATTTTGGTTAGATATGGGAAGGGATTGTGCTTGTTCAGTGACATTGACGCATTGGAAAATGTTAGAAACCGAGTACATTCTTTAGTTTCTGATCTTAGAAGTTTTTCGCTTTTGTTAGCTGGGAATAGGGAGGGATCTGTGAAGATGCATGATGTTGTGAGGGATGTTGTGATTTCAATTGCTTCGTTTGATGACCATAGATTAAAGCAGCTGCAATTTGTCAACGAGGATAAATCCGGCACCGCCATCTCCTTGAACATCAATGAATTTGACAAACTTCCTGCTGATTTGAATTCCCCCCAAAATCTTCAGCTTTTCCAACTGCTGATATTTCCTATTTCAGAATACACATTAAAGATGCGAGACAACTTTTTTGAAGGAATGAAAGAACTCAGAGTTATTGATTTGAGACATTCAATAATTAATCTTCTACCATCATCACTCTGTTTCCTGTCAAGTCTTTGCAGTTTGTGCTTGGATTACTGCCCCTTGAGAATCGATTTAAGTATAATTGGAAGCCTCAAGCAATTAGAAGTTCTTAGCTTTTTCGGTTCTGTGCTTGATGAGGTTCCTGGTGAAATAAGAGAACTAAGAAACCTCAAGTTGTTAGATCTTAGGTGCCGGGGAGGTCCTAGAACAATTCCATCCGGTGTCTTTTCAGAATTGACTAATCTTGAAGAACTCTACATTGGTGAATTCAGTGATTGGGAAGAAGCAGGGTATCATGGGAATGCAAGAATCAGAGAGTTAAATTCACTGTCTTCCCTTAAAATTTTGCAAATGTGTCCGTCAAGCTGTGATGTCATCTCAGAGTTAACAGAGTTTCCCTTTGAGAAGCTTGTCAAGTTCAATATTTCTAATTATTATGGATTTTCTGAATCTTATGATTTTGACAACAGTTTGAAATTATTCAAAGGAACAGGATCATCTGATATGAATGTGCTGAGAAAAACTAAGATCATTAGTTTACTAAAGAGAGCAGTCCATGTGGAATTAGAATGCGAGGGATGGATTAGAAATCCTCTCTATGAATTATGTCAAGAGAATACTCTTCTGAACATGAGGAATCTGAGACTTTTCAATTACTCAGAGGATTGTCTTATAAACTTGAGTAATAAGAATAATTATGGGAATGCGAATGCCTCATCAAGTTCCTCGGTAAAAAGTTGTTTGTGGAGGGGTCCTATTCTTCAACCTTCGTGGCTTCGAAATCTTAATGTTCTTGGATTGGACAGGTGTAACGCTGTCAAAGTTCTCTTCCCACATTGTGTAGTTGTGTGCTTGGCACAACTCCAAATATTAAGAGTATGGGAATGTTCGAAAATGGAGCACATTGTGGGAAATGAAGAAGAGCACAATGATGATGATAACAGAGTTGAATTTCCAAAACTTGAATATTTGAAATTAGACGGAATGCCTGCATTTAGGAGCTTCTACTCTGCATTTGACAAAGAGGACACAGCAAGGAATATTATGTTCAATCACCAAGTAAGTCATAGTTCAAACTAGTAAAATTTTTTGGCTGATATTATTCATTATGCAGTTTCAATTTTCACTAAAAAAACAGTAAAATCATAAATGAAAACTAGTAATACTTTTTTTTCAAGAAACATCTCATCAATATTTTTTTTCAAGAAACATCTCATTAATATTTATGTTTTTCTTATTCATCACATTTAGACAATGTATCATTTTATGAATTTTTTTCCTCATTATACACTTCCATAAAAGAATAAAGTTTATCCTTTTAATTATTTTAATATAGAACTTAATTCATTAAAATCCCTCTAAAATCATTAAAATCATTCTTTCAAACATATTTTTGTCAAATCAAGATTTGGGATTCAGATTTAGGATGAAACATATTAAAATCCCTCTATCTGACTCTATTTACTCCATGTAAGTTTAAAATTATTATTTTCTTTAAGATGTTAAAATGACGATATTGTATTATACTTTTACTTAATAACTCTTTTAATTAAATCATTTTATGTAATTTCAGCCAAAAAAAAATCATTTTATGTAGTTAAAAAAAGTGTAAATTAAAGATGAAGATAGAGGTAGAGATTAATAATTTAATGTCTTATTTAAATTTTGAAAAACAAGTTGTGTGAGAAAGCCAAAATTCTCAAATTGGATAATTTAACCCAATTGGATATCATAAAGTTCCTACTTTTATAATGTGAATTTCTTGTGAAGGTTTCTTTTTAAACATGCCAATGTAATGTTTTTGTCAGGTAATCTTTCCTTGCTTAGAGGATGTGTTCATCCGCCATATGAAGAAGTTGACCCAAGTAGTAGATGGCCAAATGCTTTCTTGTTCTTTGTGCAAGGTAACAGACATGCGGGTGTCTCAATGTGAAAACTTGTTGGTAGTTGCTGCATCTGATATGGGTAGCCTCCAGAAACTCTATGTTTCTTATTGCGAATCACTTGAAGCAGTATTTAGTTTTGAAGGAAATCAAGCAACACTTGGCCAGCTGGGCTTCTTGGCCCTAGATAGTCTCCCGAAGTTGGTGGAAATATGGAAGATTCCTCCTCCAGGAAATGGAACCTTTCAGAACCTGACGAATTTGAGGGTGGAGAAGTGTAAAAACTTGAGATTCTTGCTACCTTTTCATGTGGCTAAAATGCTAGTGAAAATACAATACATAACAATACTACAATGTGAAACAATGGAAGGAGTTATTGGAAAAACAGATAGGGAACATGTTGATGATGATGATGCAGAGCTTGCCCTATTCCCTCATTTACAAATGCTTCGTCTTCAAGATTTACTTATGCTTGAGATGTTTTCTTCTGGATCCTTGAGAACATTGAAGATTGCTGGTTGTCCCAAATGGAAGATATCAGATGCCAAATCCATCGAAACAAGCAATTTGAAGACCTCTGAAGGTTCTTTGTTTCATCAAAAGGTAAAAAAGCCAAGTAAAATTTTACCAGCTCAGCTCAGAAACATCTATAGATATTATGCTCAATTTGTTCTTCTCCGAAACAGGACACCCTTTTGAGATTCCTCATGCTATTATTATCTACTGCATTAATTCCTATAATACACTAATTAACCTTTTGCAATATCTACAGGTCAAATTCCCTAGCTTGAAGGGAATTACATGTCTCCGACAAGGTAGAAATGCTACATGATGGAATTCTTGTTTTAAGAAACCTAACTTCACTCAACATCTGCAAGTGTGACAATGTGAGATATTTACTCTCACCTTCCATAGCTAGAGCGCTTTCGTCAATCCAAGAACTGGGAATTTGGAATTGCAAGCTGATTGAAGAGATTGTTGTGCGAGATGTAGAAGATGAAGAAAAAGTTAACAAACTTGTTCTCCCTCAGTTGGAGAAACTAGTACTTAGTGAACTAGAAAACCTCAAGTGGTTCTTCCATGGAGATCTTGACTTCCCGTCTTTGGTATACTTTGAGTTGAATAGATGCCCCAAAATGGAGGTTCTATGTTGTGGAACATTGTGCACTCCCAACCGTATTGAAGTAAAATTGGGATATTCTAAGAGCATCTGGACACAGGAGGACCTGAATGATACAATTAGATCCAACTATAAAAGGACCTGAATGATACAATTAGATCCAACTATAAAAGGACACAGGAGGACCTGAAGTAAAATTTATTTCCCTGTAAATCAAACAATAGTAACATTTCATTTTCCGTATTAGTGGTTTAAATAATGCTTATTTCTTGCAATGATTCATTGAAGGGAAACTGCCATGAAGAATGAGGCTGAATCCTCAACAACTGTTGTTGAAGATGTTGAATTTCCGGAGGCTGAATCCTCAACAGGCAGGCAGGAGATGAATGAATGAGTCTAACAGGGTGGGTTTTTCTTGTCTTTCTACTTTGGTGATACATTTTGATGTCTATTTTGCCTGTTGGCTTTCTTCTTTGTTTCTATGGGTGTGAAGTTGTGATTATTTGAGTTTTGATTTTGAAATTTGTCTTACATTTTTTAAGGGTTAAATTGTTTACGAGAAGAAATGTGCAAAATACATTATGTTCAGTCATTTCTTGACATTATTTGAAAGTAAAAACTTGCCAGTTCTCTTCTTATAATTTGTTATGTATTATGTTCAACTCTAATTCGAGATGACTCGAACTCAACCTCACCAATCTTGAATTCGGCTCCTTTTCTTTAACTACAGATTGAACCAAGCTTAACACCTCTAGGCCAAACATATAAAGAATACAAAAGCTAATAATCCGTAGACACATCTGGAAGAAAAAAAAAAAAACAAAATATATAGTGACAAAATAGATTTGTAGCTAGATAATGAATATATTTATATATTAATCCCCAGTCGTTTATTAACAGTAAGTACACTTAAATAATAACAAATGATCACTTTTTTCCCAAAAATACAAAACTTAATATTATTAATATATATAACAGAAATAGTACTATGTTCCTCTTTTAAGCATTTGCTCGTAATTTTCAATGGATTCAAGCCTCTGTAAAAGCAGTTGCTGCCTGAACTTTTGAATGAACGCTTCAGCGCTTGCATTTACATCTTCGGTAGATTTCCTCTCTAATTTCTTCTTCGTCGGTTGTTCCGCCGCTAATTTCTTACCGGAAGAAGCATCAATCGGCGGCCGTGTGATTTTTGGATAATGCTCGGCGGCCTCCGGATTAAGCTTGGGGATGCGATACAAAGGAGCGGCGGAGGTTTTCTTCATTTTGGATGAATTGATCGGAGCTTCTACTAGTGGAATTAAGTAGAAATGTGTGTGGATCGGAGCTTTCTTGTTAACAATGGGGGAAAGTATAGGGGTTTTTATAGGGATTAGAATTGATTCCGTGTTTCGTTAAAATAATCACATGGCTCCTTCTTCTTCTATACCAAGATAAGACAGGTAATAGATTTTAGAAGTGAAAAGTCGAAACTAGCCTTCACAAATTTTAAATAGTGATTTAATTTGAGTTCTTTTTATTTTTTTTAAATTTCGTAGAAACTAAATTAGTTGTGAAAGAAGTTTTCAGTTCGAATCACTCATGAACCGATTTAATGTCGTACATCAGTCTTGTGAGCGTATTATGTTCTCCGATTACTCTCAAATTAGTCGATGACTCTCGAATAATGAAGTAATTTAAAAAAGAACAGAAGATGTCAAGTTCTGAGTGAAAAAATCCAAAAAAAAAAAAAAAAAACTTGAATTAAACTTCAATCCAAATAGGGTATATTTGGTGAAAAATTGGATCCTATTATATTATATCTAGTAACAATATAGAACCAAGTGAAGGGGCATATTTGTCTTTCAAAAGGAGGAATCGTAGACTGGTGCAAAAACTCATGGGGCATCCAGTGAAGCAGAGCCATCGAGGCCGCCGTCTTTAAAGACTCGAAACGACTTCTGCCCAATGCTATGAAAGAAAATTCTACGATATTCAGTTGGTAAACGTGCGGCTGAATTTGTGGATTTGCACCGAAAGTTAGGCGCCATTTTATCGGGTCAAGTAATGTTCCCTCTCCGGTTCGAGTTATCTTATGGAACCTTCTCCAAATTTGTAAATATTAGTTTTTTTTAGCGAAAATTAAATGGTTAAAATTATAAATTTTTTTATATATTTTAATGTATATTTATTATTTATTTTTTAATTCTATTCTCTTTAATTATTAAAATCTTATCTTTAAAATTGTATTATTTTCTTTATTCATATTTTGTGTACGAAATTCAAAATGACTTATATTCTTAATCGAAGATAATACTATTTAAATAAATGTTATTTAAATAAATAATATTATTTAGATGTGTTTAAAATCAATATTATTTAATAGATCGTGTAATAAAAAATATGTTTCTTTATATAGGTTTTTAAAACTTTTTAAATTTGATCATTTATGGTGATAGATTTTTTTATATTTTGATATTTCAAATTAACATGATTCGAAAGATTGATAGTACTTTAGTTAGAGATTTTGGATTTAAACAATATTTTTTCCTCTATTATATTAAAAAATATATATTATTTTGCTTGAGACTCATTAATAAAATATTTTAAATCGAGAAATTGAGTCTCATCATTTAATATATATCTTAAAATACATAAATTAAATTTAAATATATCATATATAATAATTTAAGAGATGATAATATAATTTAAGCATGAAAATGTATGTGTAAATAACATGAAACTTCTTTTAAAAAAAAAACATAACATTACACTTATTACTAATCCAAAGAGGAAAAGAAGAAAATATTTATATCTAGAAGATGGAATATGTGCCTAAAATATGCACCTAACTTGTGGAAATTTTGTTTTTTTTTTCTCTTTTTTTTTTATTAATTCTTTAATGATTGGGAATTGAAAAGCTAGGGGAAGATAATTATAGGTTCTTTTAAAAAAAATATGGATTTCTTTTAACTACTTCAATATATTTTATTTTTTTCCCCTTTCTTTTGGTAAAGGGATTCTTATATCACTTAATGGAATAAGGGTCTCGACTAGTTATTTAATCAAAGCACTTTTAGTATTATTTTTTAGAAGATCGACTGATTATTTAATCAAAATATTTTTAGTATTGTAATAAATAAAAAAGAGGACACTTTTAATATTCTTTTTATAGTGAACTAAATTATCTATTATGGGAGGTGTAGTTAAGTGCTTATTGATTTAATTCATGAGAGAATAATAATAGATATTTATGGAAAATTGTAGGAATTCGACTTTTATTTTTGTATCAATTCTACTGTCGTAGAACTGGTTGAGTTATATTTATTCGGATACATTTGACTCTTATCTATACTTATTTTTTAGTGATGCAATTTTGATGAAGTCAGTACTTATATTGGTTATTCAGTTGGTTCTGATGTGCTGTTGATGAACACGAGGAACCGAACATGGGGTATTGGAAGGTGTGTTAGTGACCTTCATTAGTTTTATTCCCGAAAAACTTGATACAAGTAATGTACATACAAGTATAAGTATATTAGAAATGTCACAAAGAATATTGTATATTTAGATAACGTTTGATTTTAAGATTTGTTTTTCAAATTTCGTAAAAATTCGATTTTTAAGAGAAAGTGGGTCTAAAATTGAAATTTTAGGTCTTGTTTGATAAATTAATTTAAGCACTTATACATTGAAGAGATTGACACTCCCATATTATCGCTGCTAAAATTTGAACTTTGGTCTTTAATACTAATTCTGCCGTCTCAGAACCAACTAAGTAACAATATGGGCCTAAAGAACCAGGCCCAAAATTCATTTGGATCGTTAACCCAATAAATGGTAAGGTCCAAAGGGCCCGTGGGAGGAAACGTTTCAGCATGCCCTTAACGCATGTGGGCATGCGTTAAGTCTATTTATGGAACTTCGTATAAAAGCCAGCCCAAATAGGTTAGAAATCCGAAGAATGGAGGGCATTCAACGGCTGACACATCGTCTCAGTCCCTTACCCTTCACTGGCGGTGAATTCTTGAAGAAAGCCTTTACCAAAACCGCACCATGGCCGCGAGCAAAGCCAGTGGGTTATTGTCAAAATGCCCAGAAATACAGTTTTAGATTCGCATTTGGTTCTAATTCCACTTTGTTATGCAATAGAGGTGATAATCGGAGATCATTTGTAATTGCTCGAGCTGGTTGGTTCCAAAGTTTGGGAGAAAAAAAGCAAATGTTGCCGGAGATTGTCAAAGCTGGTGACCCGGTTCTCCATGAACCTGCACAGGAGGTCTCGTCAGAGGAAATCGGGTCGGATCGGATACAGAAGATTATTGAAGATATGATTCAGGTTATGAGAAAGGCACCTGGAGTTGGACTTGCTGCTCCTCAGATTGGAATCCCATTGAAGGTTAGTTCTAATTTGAGGGCTTTTTTTCTTCCTAATTAGGAAAGATTGATTTTTTTTTACTTAATTCTTTCATTGTGCTGAAGATGCATATCTTGTTAATGTCAGATTTTCCATAATTCAATTATGAATAGATAATTGTACTGGAAGATACTAAGAAGTATATAAGCTATGCGCCAAAGAATGAGATTAAAGCACAGGACAGACGCCCATTTGATCTTTTGGTATGCGTTTGTTTATTTAGAGCCTTTAGAGTAATTTATGATCCAATTATTCTGGGCATTCTTCAAAATTTAAAATTTCTCTTTTGATTGATCTGGTGCAGGTTATTATAAACCCAAAACTGAAACAGAAGGGCAATAAAACTGCATTGTTTTTTGAAGGCTGCTTAAGGTGCCTTTGGCTTTGCTATAATTTCTTGTGTATTGCATCTTCTGCACATATTACTTTACCAGTAGTGTTTTACTGCCTTTAAGCTGTTTCTTGTTGCACATTAGCTCCTAATTTACTACCATATTGTGTTCAAGAATAGCATTGAATCTTAACCTCATCCAAAATGCAATCGTTTTGTGTCTATTGCGCCGATTTAAGTATATAACTGCTTATTGTTGATATGCTTTTTTGGTGGTGACCGGCGTTGATCTCATAAGCCCTTTTCCCTTTAGAAAGATCAATATAGTTAACCGGTAAAGAACCCGTCATATTTTCACCACGCTTTCTGTGTTTCTAGATTAGTTTCCATCCATGTAAATTAACTTGTCGTATTCACCATGCTAATGAGAGAGTGTGAGCCAATTGGCCTGTGTATTGGCGATTTCTTCCTTATGAGCAGGAACTCAATTCTCCTCTTTGTTGCTGCAAACTTGTGAAAATAAAGTTTCTTTAGCATTCTAGTCGATTTGATTGTCTATTGATGTCTTCTTCTTTTCATTTCAATTTATATAAAACAAACTTCTTTATAAGAGTGTTTTTTGATGAGTTTCTAAACGAATATATTCTGCAGCGTTGATGGACACAGAGCAGTGGTGGAGCGTTACTTACAGGTGGAGGTTACTGGTTTAGATAAAGATGGAAAACCGATCAAGATTGATGCTTCTGGTTGGCAAGCCCGTATATTGCAGCACGAATGTGATCATCTAGATGGTACCCTTTATGTTGACAAGATGGTTCCGAGAACCTTTAGAACTGTAGAGAATTTGGATTTACCTCTTGCTACTGGATGTCCGAAACTGGGAACCAGCGACTAACTAGCCACTGTTGGACGAACCAAGAGCGCGATTTGCTGTCCAGAGTTTGCAGAGTAATGGCAGAGGCTATGTGAGATTCTTCTTTTTGTCTTTTAATTGAGTGAATTTCTTGAATGTGGTTTTTGTTGATACTCGTCCTTGAATTCTTATGCAGGTTCCAAAAAGGAATTGATAGGTTCAACGATCTGGTTGTGTCAGTATATGTGACAGCAGGACATATCCTACATATATGTTTTTGTTTGGTTTTTTTTTGCTTTTTTTGCCTTTTAATTTGTATAAACCTGTTATTTGTATGCATTTTGTTTATAAGCTGTGCCAAACTTCTCTCCTACACATCCTTCTCTCTTACCTCTGTGAAGCTTTTCTCTTACCTGAGTCAGTATTCAACTTTTCCTTTCTGCCAGTGGCTTGATGTTAGAAGCTTGCCTCTGATTCTCTAAGGTATATACTTAGGAAAGAAGACAAGAAACAATATAAAGAGAGTAGGGGAAAAAAGCAGCTGCTGGCAACATTCAAGAAAAGGGCAAAGTGATATGTTAAAGTTGAGGTGTTCCTCCAAAACCTTCAATTCTTCAACCAAAGCCTGTTCTAAAGTATCATTGGGATCCTTCCTCTTCAAGAACTTGAGAAAAGATGTCATAATTGTTTATCCCTTATATTTTATAATCAAGTATTTGAAAGCAAGTGAAAAATGACTATCAAACACGAAGTAATCTATTGTGTCACCAGCAATAATTATATGTTAATTCTAGACAAGAAAATCCGTCTTCATTATTTCATAAACATATATGAAGAACATCCCGTACTAGGAAGCTACTCATTCTCCCAAAATGGCACGCCACTTGTGTTTCTTTTGGACAAAATAATATTATTCTTTTATAAGAGGTGATGTAGTCGAAACTGGTTTGCATATCGACAACTTATAGAGTTTGAGAATGTCCAAATTAACTCGAATATCGAATTGTTAAAAAAAACAGTTATTTTTTGAAAAAATAAAATTAATAGTTTTTAAATATAATCTCTCAATTAATTTATTTTTTTTAAGTAAAAAATCGACTCAAAATTTTTATTAGTATATTACACAATAAAAAAATAACTTCCGAAAGATGGACTTATTTACTTTTTAAAAAAGTTTTCCATTAGCTCTCCCTCCTCACACTTTGTCTTCTTTCTATAAAACCCCCACCCACCCCCCACCCCCCCAAAAGGAAAAAACCACGCAACCAGAAAATTCTTCAGACAAGTTTCAAGAGAGGGGTTTCTTAATTCTGATTTTGGAATTTGACGAAGAGGAAGGCATTTGGCAGTGAGTGACAGAGGAGGTTAGTATTTGCGTTTTCTCTCTTCTTGTGTTTATTTATTTTTGATCTTGAAGATTTAGTTAATTGTTGTCATCTTCTCTGCAATTGTTGTCATTTCCTTTTTCTTTTGTTCTTTACCATAACAATTATTGGTACCCAGATTAGCTTGTGGAATAGCTTTACTGCATTTTTCCAAAAAGGCAGCTGAACAACCCAGATTAGCTTTTATTGCTTGGATGGCTTCAATAATGTGTGATCTTAAATATCTATTTGAGTTTGAGCTTAAATATCACTTCTTTTTTTATGCACATAAAGAACACATAATAATAGTAATACTACTTGATTCAGATGGCTGCTGAAATTGGGATTTCTGTTGCTGCAAAAGTTGCTGAATATTTAGTTGCTCCGATTGGCCGCCCTTTTGGTTATCTGTTTTTGTTTAACAACAACTTGAAGAATCTCCAGGAACAAATTGCACAACTGGAAGATATGAGAGTTGTGGTGCAACGACAAGTTGATGCTGCCAAAAGAAATGTTGAAGTTATACGACCTGCTGTTGAGGCATGGCTGACTGAGGTGGACAAAACTAAGTCAGACTCAGATGAAATTTTTGAGCAAGTGCGTAGGATTGGAACAAGCTGCTTCAGAGGTTGGTGTCTGCATACAAGATCTCGCTATTCCCTTAGCAGGAGAGCTAAAAAGTTGGGTGAAGTAGTATTAGATCTTCAAGGCAGGGGTAGGTTCGATCGAGTGGCAGATCCTACACCAATTGCTTGTTTACCCACAATCTCATCTGGAGGCTTTAAGAACTTTGAGTCCAGGAACTTGGTCGTGGAAAAAATCATGGAAGCCCTACAGGATGATGAGATCTGCATGATAGGAATATGCGGCATGGGTGGTACTGGTAAGACTATGCTGGTAAAAGAAATTTCCCAAAAAGCGAAGAGAGAGCATATGTTTGACGAGGTAACCTTGGCTGTAGTGTCTCAAAATCTAAATGTTCGAGCGATTCAAAATCAACTTGCAGATAGACTTGGTCTAAGTTTTCCGGAGGAGACTATTTCTGTGAGAGCGAGAGAGACTCCATGCGAGACTAATGATGAAGGACAGCAAAAAGATTCTTGTTATACTGGATGATGTTTGGAATACAATTGAATTAGAAGAAATTGGAATTCCTGTTGGAGAGGACACAAGCAGATGCAAAGTTTTATTCACTTCACGTATTGAGCTTCTGTTTGATATAAGGGAAAGTCAAAGAAAAAACATCAGAGTAGGTTTCTTGTCTGAAGAAGAATCTTGGGATTTTTTCAAGGAAATTGTTGGAAATTCTGTGGAAAATCCCGATCTGCTCGACACACCAAGAAAGGTAGTAGAGGAATGTGGACGCTTACCTCTTGCAATCAAAACTGTCGGCAGTGCTCTAAGAGATAAAGACGTGCGTGCTTGGAAAGATGCCCTTACCCAACTCCAGGGACATAAGGTCACAAATATTCGTGGAATTGATAAAAAGTTATACTCAAGCATAAAGTTAAGTTACAGTTATTTGGAAAGTAAGCAAGCCAAGTCATTGCTAATGCTCTCTTCCTTATTTCCAGAAGATTATGATATACGTATTGAAATTTTGGTTAGATATGGGAAGGGATTGTGCTTGTTCAGTGACATTGATGCATTGGAAAATGTTAGAAACCGAGTACATTCTTTAGTTTCTCATCTTAGAAGTTTTTCGCTTTTGTTAGCTGGGAATAGGGAGGGATCTGTGAAGATGCATGATGTTGTGAGGGATGTTGTGATTTCAATTGCTTCGTTTGATGACCATAGATTAAAGCAGCTGCAATTTGTCAATGAGGATAAATCCGGGACTGCCATCTCCTTGAACATCAATGAATTTGACAAACTTCCTGCTGATTTGAATTTCCCCCCAAATCTTCAGCTTTTCCAGCTGCGAGGCATATCTCGTTTTTCAGAACACACATTAAACATGCAAGACAACTTTTTTGAAGGTATGAAAGAACTCAGAGTTATTGATCTGACACGTTCATCAATTAATCCTCTACCATCATCACTCTATTTCCTGTCAAGTCTTTGTAGTTTGTGCTTTGATATGTGCACTTTGGGAACCGATTTAAGTATAATTGGAAGCCTCAAGCAATTAGAAGTCCTTAGCTTTTTCTGTTCTAAGCTTGATGAGGTTCCTGGTGAAATAAGAGAACTAAGAATGCTCAAGTTGCTAGATCTAAGGTGCTTGGAAGGTCCTAGAACAATTCCATCCAGTGTCTTTTCAGAATTGACTAATCTTGAAGAACTCTACATTGGTAAATTCAGTGATTGGGAAGAAGCAGGGTATCATGGGAATGCAAGAATCAGAGAGTTAAATTCACTGTCTTCCCTTAAAATTTTGCAAATGTGTGCGTCAAGCTGTGATGTCTTCTCAGAGTTAACAGAGTTTCCCTTTGAGAAGCTCGTCAAGTTCAATATTTCTGATTCTTATGGATTTTATGAATCTTTTGGATTTTCTGAATCTTATGATTTTGACAACAGTTTGAAATTATTCAAAGGAAGAAGATCATCTGATATGAATATGTTGAGGAAAACTAAGATCATTAGTTTACTAAAGAGAGCAGTCAGTGTGGGATTAGAATGTGAAGGATGGATTAGAAATCCTCTCTATGAATTATGTCAAGAGAATACTCTTCTGAACATGAGGAATCTGAGACTTCACAATTACTCAGAAGATTGTCTTATAAACTTGAGTAATAAGAATAATTATGGGAATGCGAATGCCTCATCAAGTTCCTCGGTAAAAAGTTGTTTGTGGAAGGGTCCTATTCTTCAACCTTCGTGGCTTCGAAATCTTAATGTTCTTGAATTGTGGACGTGTAGCTCTGTCAAAGTTCTCTTCCCACATTGTGTAGTTGTGTGCATGGCACAACTCCGAAAACTAACAGTAAGTGTATGCTCGAAAATGGAGCACATTGTGGGAAATGAAGAAGAGCACAATGATGATGATAACAGAGTTGAATTTCCAAAACTTGAATATTTGGTATTAAGGGAAATGCCTGCATTTAGGAGCTTCTACTCTGCATTTGACAAAGTGGACACAGCAAGGAATACTATGTTCAATCACCAAGTAAGTCATATTTGTACCTTTTTTTCAATGTCTCTTCATAGTTCAATGACTTTTACGTGATCCTTCATGGGGGCATTTTTCACCTAAAAAAAATATTGGGGCACGAGACCTGGGATTGAATTGTTAAAGATGTAGCAATGTGGTTTGCTTTAAAGAATATGCATGAGACCGAGTCCGATCAAAGGCTAACGAAATGGTGCGCTAACGAAATTGATGGGCTAACGAAATGGTGGTTTTGATTTGTGGGAACCCAACATTTCTTGCCTCAACAATGAAAAACACACGAGAAATCAAAAACTCTGAAAGAACCTAATTCATTCTCGCAATAAATAATTCAATAAAATCCCTCTAAAATCATTCTTAATCTTCTTTCTAGAACATATTTTTCAAATTTATGTTCGGGATTTGGGATTCAGATTTAGGATGAAATGTGGAAGGATATTTTCAAAACATTTTTCATCAATGGTATGTAAATGGATATTCTCTTTGTAAATGAACAGTTTAATTTTTATTATTCTCTTTGTAATTATTAACTCTTATGAATAATATTTACTTCTCTATTTAGATACTTTTATGCTTTTTTCTATATAATTTTTATCCTCCTCTGACATTAGTAAATTAGTTATAAGTTATTTTTATATTTTTATTAATTATTTATTGTTTTAAATTTATTCTAACTAAATCATTTTATAATTTCAGCAAAAAAAAAAAAAAATCATTTTATGTAGTTAAAATAAGTGTAAATTAAAGATGAAAATAGAGGTAGAGATTAATAATTTAATGTCTTATTTAAATTTTGAAAAACAAGTTGTGTGAAAAACATGTTATCATAAAGGTTTCTTTTACAATGTGAATTTCTTCTGAAGGTTTCTTTTTAAACATGCCAATGTAATGTTTTTGTCAGGTAATCTTTCCTTGCTTAGGTAGAGTGCACGTCTACAATATGAAGAAGTTGACCCAAGTAGTAGATGGCCAAATGCTTTCTTGTTCTTTGTGCAAGGTAAGACAAATGTGGGTGTCTGATTGTGAAAACTTGTCGGTAGTATTTAGTTCTGAAGGAAATCAAGCAACACTTGGCCAGCTGAAGTACTTGTCCCTCGACAATCTCCCGAAGTTGGTGGAAATATTGAAGATTCCTCCTCCAGGAAATGGAACCTTTCAGAACCTGACGGAAATGTGTGTGGAGAAGTGTAAAAACTTGAGATTCTTGCTACCTTTTCATGTGGCTAAAATGCTAGTGAAAATACAAAAAATAACAATAAAACAATGTGAAACAATGGAAGGAATCATTGAAAAAACAGATAGGGAAGAGGTTGATGATGATGATGCAGAGCTTGCCCTATTCCCTCATTTAGAAGATCTTTATCTTGAAGATTTACCTATGCTTGAGATGTTTTCTTCTGGATCCTTGAGAAAATTGGAGATAGGTGGTTGTCCCAAATGGAAGATATTGCATGATGCACCAATATCAGATGCCAAATCCATCGAAGCAAGCAATTTGAAGACCTCTGAAGGTTCTTTCTTTCATCAAAAGGTAAAAAAGCCAAGTAAAATCTTACCAGCTCAGCTCAGAAACAGCTATTATTATGCTCAATTTGTTCTTCTCCTAAACAGGACACCCTTTTGAGATTCCTCATGCTATTATTATCTACTGCATTAATTCCTGTAATACACTAATTAACCTTTTGCAATATCTACAGGTCAAATTCCCTAGCTTGAAGGAATTACATGTCTCCGACAAGGTAGAAATGCTACATGATGGAATTCTTGTTTTAAGAAACCTGACTAAACTCAACATCTCCAACTGTGACAATGTGAGATATTTACTCTCACCTTCAATAATTAGAGAGCTATCGTCAATCAAAACCCTGGAAATTCGGTACTGCAAGCTGATTGAAGAGATTGTTGTGCGAGATGTAGAAGATGAAGGAAAAGTTGACAAACTTGTTCTCCCTCAGTTGGAGAAACTAGTACTTCGGAAACTAGAAAACCTCAAGTGGTTTTTCCATGGAGATCTTGACTTACCGTCTTTGGTTTACTTTGAGTTGAATGGATGCCCCAAAATGGAGGTTCTATGTTGTGGAACATTGTGCACTCCCAACCGTATTGAAGTAAAATTGGGATATTCTGAGAGCATATGGACACAGGAGGACCTGAATGATACAATTAGATCCAACTATAAAAGGTAAGTGTTGGAAAATTTATTTTCCTGTAAATCAAACAATAGTAACATTTCATTTTCCGTATTAGTGGTTTAAATAATGTTTATTTCTTGCAATGATTCATTGAAGGAAAACTGCTATGAAGAATGAGGCTGAATCCTCAACGACTGTTGTTGAAGATGTTGAATTTGAGGAGGCTGAATCCTAAACAGGCAGGCAGGCAGGAGAGATGAATGAATGAGTCTAAGAGGGTTGGTTTTTCTTGTCTTTCTACTTTGGTGATATATTTTGATGTCTATTTTGCATGTTGGCTTTCTTCTTTGTTTCTATGGGTGTGAAGTTGTGATTATAAGAGTTTTGATTTTGAAATTTGTCTTACCTTTCTTAACTGTTAAATTGTTTACGAGAAGAAATGTGTAAAATACATTATGTTTAGCCATTTCTTGACGTTATTTGGAAGTAAGAACTTGTAGGTTCTCTTCTTATAATTTGTTATGTATTATGTTCAAATCTATTTCAGGATGACTCGAACTTAACCTCTACGAATTATTGAACTAATATTAACGAATCTTAAATTCGGCTCGTTTTCTTTAACTCCAGATTGAACCAAGCTTAACACCTCTTGGCCAAACATATAAAGAATACCAGTAGGCTTGAATTCATAGACAAAACTTATAGTGACAAAATAGATTTGTAGCTAGATAATGAATATATTTATATATTAATCCCCAGTAGTTTATTAACAGCAAGTACACTTAAATAATAACAAATGATCAATTTTTTCCCAAAAATACAAATCTTAATATTATTAATATATATATAACAGAAAATACAAATTATCAATGAAGTGAGAAATAATACTATGTTCCTCTTTTAAGCATTTGCTCGTAATTCTCAATGTATTCAAGCCTCTGTAAAAGCAGCTGCTGCCTGAACTTTTGGATGAACGCTTCAGCGCTTGCATTTACATGTTTGGTAGATTTCCTCTCTAATTTCTTTGTCGGTTTTGTTCCTTAGCTAAATTATTCTGCATCTTTTTGCCATGTTTTTTTAAAATGTTCTTGAGTTTACATTCATAAGCTAAACAGATTTGTTAAATTAGATTATTCGATTTCATGACATTTTGCGAGTTCTCTGTAAAATATATTGAAACTAACAATGCAAATGCAGACTCTTCTTCTTCTGCAGTGTCTGATTTGAAGCTACTTTTGTTTGAAGCATCAGAAGAATGTCAAAAATAATGGAAGACAAGCAAAAGACAGCAAGTGTTATTGCCCTCTTGATGAGCTGCCTCCTCACTCAGCAGCCTCTTCACAGAAACCATAAGGCCTTTTCGGATGACTAGGGTTGTAAACGGGGCGGGTCTTACCCGTATCCGTGCGGGTCTTTACCCGTTTTTAACGGGTTAGGTTTAAATTTTATACTCGCGACCCGGACCCGTACTTGTATTTATTATGTTATATGGGTCTGTGCAGGTATGATAATACTCAGACCTGTATACTCGGGTTAATAAAATAATAATATATATTATATATATTATATTAGATGAAGGATAATAAATGTGCTTTGGGAAGTCTCTTCGACTGGTTAAGGAGACCAACTTGAATTTTTGCCAAGCTTGCTTGCGCAGGTTCGAATCCTACTTTTTTTTTTCTCTTTTTTAAGGAATTTGGATTACAGACTGATTTAATATAATTAAAGGGGTCTATATCCCTATTCATTTATATATATGTTAAATGATTGTATTTGTTGAAATAAATGTTGAGGAGATTATGTTAATCATTTTAAAATTTTTATTTTAGGATTATACACTGTTTTATATATTTTTGTTTAACATGGATAAAAATAGAAAAATATTATACGGGTATGGGTATACCCACACCTTACTCTAGACTTAGAATTTTATACCTTGGAGGGTATGAGTTTGGGTCTGGGTCCAAGTTTAACTATAGAGGTACGGGTCTAGGTCTGGGAGTACCATGAGTGTTTGTTCCCATTTACAGCCCTATATATAACCCTAAAATATAAATTATAACATGATTAATATAATTTCTCAACATCTCTTTTAACAAATATAATTACATGAGAAAAATAATATCATATAAAAATTTATAAATTATATATTAATATAATATAATATAAATATATATAATATATAAATATATATTATTTTATTATAATAGATATATGGGTATAGGTATATACTCGCGCGAGTACAAGTAAGATCTGTTCTGTTTACAACCTTAGTTATAATGGTGTGGAAGATGAAAATTTCGAAAAATGTATAAGGCATGCCTAAATTAGTTCCGATAAGATTTATCCGGTTCAATCAATCAATTTATATTTACGGATGAAAAAAGTTCTCTCAAACTCATAAAGTCAAACGGCGCAAAACTTAAATGTAATTACTCTAGAAAAAACCTACAAAAATAATTTAGGCCTATAGTTAGGTTACTAACTCAAATGGCTCAAAGCTTATAGGTTTCTTACACTTAAAAAAACGTAACTCATGCTTCTTTAAGAAGTTTCTAGATCTTCAACTAGACTTCTTATTCTCTCTTTCTCCAAACAAAATCCCAAAATCTTCAATTTGCTAATCAGCATGAATTAGGAATTCAAATAAATTTCTTATATATCTTCAACTTAATTAAGAATACCGAATTACTAAAGCAATAGTTATTTTTTAAAAATAAAAATAATAATTTGTAAATACGAGCTCCAATTAATTTACTTATTTTTTTAAGTAAAAAATAAGCTAAGTCGAAAATAAGAATAACTTTCATCCTTACTGTCATTGTCATCCCTAATTAATATTAAATATTTTAAAATATATTTAATATTTGCTATATTTTCTCTATTGGTGTCCTTCGTTCTTTTTTTTTCCTCCTCCAAACTCACTTCTATTATCTCTTTCAACAAAAAAAAAAAAAAATTTCTATCATCTCTTTCTTTTTTTTTTCTTCTATTTTGCATGACCGAAGTGAGATACTTATATTAAATGATCAAAATATACTTTACCATATAAATTAAATTGATAGATCACTCCAAGTAAAAAATAATATGTTATTTGTACTTGTAATTTTAGATGGGTCATTGACTAGAAACTTATTATTGTACTTATGTTAGAAAATAAATTTTAAAAATTATATCATATAAATATTTGACATTTAAAAACTAAATAATGTTAGTTTTTTTAAGAGGTATGTAGTCAAATGGTTTGACCTTCCTTACTTAATCTTTTGCATGATATGTCAATCAAATTTTGCTGTTTTAAAGTGTAGATGATTCTAAATATGGAATTAAAAATCATTTTTAAAAAAATAAAAATAAAAATTTGTATATACAATCCTTAATGTACTTATTTTTTTAAGTAAAAATGGACTCAATTTCTTATTAGTATATCACACAATAAAAAAATAACTTTACAATGATACATCCAGACAAAACAGTTTGCAAACAAAATCCTCTTCCTTATAAAAAAAACCCCAAAAACCCCACCCCCCCAAAAAAAACCGCGTAACCTGAAAAGTCTTCAGAAGAGTTTCAAGAGAGGGGTTTCTTAATTCTGATTTTGGAATTTGATGCAGAGGAAGGCATTTGGCAGTGAGTGACAGAGGAGGTTAGTATTTGTAATTTCTCTCTTCTCGTGGTTATTTATTTTGGATCTTGAAGATTTAGTTAATTGCTTAATTGTGCAGATTAGCTTTTATTGATTTGATGGCTTCAATAATGTGTGATCTTAAATAGCTATTTGAGTTTGAGCTTAAATATCACATCTTTTTGTATACATATAAGGAACACATAATAATAATACTTGATTCAGAAGGAGAACAAGAGTTGAGAGAGGTATTAGTTCAGATGGCTGAAATTGGGATTTCTATTGCTGCAAAAGTTGCTAAATATTTAGTTGCTCCGATTGGCCGCCCTTTTGGTTATCTGTTTTTCTTTAATAACAACTTGAAGAATCTCCAGAAAGAAATTGATAAACTGAAAACTATGAGAGTTGTGGTGGAACGACAAGTTGATTCTGCCAAAAGAAATGTTGAAGCTATACGACCTGATGTTGAGGAATGGTTGAATAAAGTGGAGATAACAAAGTTAGAATCAGAGGAAATTTTCGAGGAAAATGACAAGATTGGAACAAGCTGCTTCAGAGGTTGGTGTCTGCATACAAGATCTCGCTATTCCCTAAGCAGGAGAGCTAAAAAGTTGGGTGAAGTAGCATTAGATCTACAAGGCAGTGGTAAGTTCGATCGAGTGGCAGATCCTACACCAGTTGCTTGTTTACCTACAATCTCATCTGGAGGCTTTAAGAACTTTGAGTCCAGGAACTTGGTCGTGAAAGAAATCATGGAAGCCCTACAGGATGATGAGATCCGCATGATAGGAATATGGGGCATGGGTGGTACTGGTAAGACTATGCTGGTAAAAGAAATTTCCCAAAAAGCAAAGAGAGAGCATATGTTTGACGAGGTAGCCTTAGCAGTGGTGTCTCAGAATCCAAATGTTGGGGAGATTCAACGTCAACTTGCAGAAGAGCTTGATCTGAAGCTTCAGAAGGAGTCTATTTCTGTGAGGGCAAAAAAACTCTATGCGAGACTAATGGTGAGCGACAGCAAAAAGATTCTTGTTATACTAGATGATGTTTGGAATACAATTGAATTAGAAGAAATTGGAATTCCTGTTGGAGAGGACACAAGCAGATGCAAAGTTTTATTCACTTCACGTATTCGGCTTCTGTTTGATATAAGGGAAAGTCAAAGAAAAACCATCAGCGTAGGTTTCTTGTCTGAAGAAGAATCTTGGGATTTTTTCAAAGAAATTGTTGGAAATTCAGTGGAAAATCCCGATCTGCTCGACACACCAAGAAAGGTAGTAGAGGAATGTGGACGCTTACCTCTTGCAATCAAAACTGTCGGCAGTGCTCTAAGAGATAAAGACGTGCGTGCTTGGAAAGATGCCCTTACCCAACTCCAGGGACATAAGGTCACAAATATTGGTGGAATTGATGAAAAGTTATACTCAAGCATAAAGTTAAGTTACAGTTATTTGGAAAGTAAGCAAGCCAAGTCATTGCTAATGCTCTGTTCCTTATTTCCAGAAGATTATGATATACGTATTGAAATTTTGGTTAGATATGGAAAGGGATTGTGCTTGTTCAGTGACATTGACTCATTGGAAAATGTTAGAAACCGAGTACATTCTTTAGTTTCTGATCTTAGAAGTTTTTCGCTTTTGTTAGCTGGGAATAGGGAGGGATCTGTGAAGATGCATGATGTTGTGAGGGATGTTGTGATTTCAATTGCTTCGTTTGATGGTCATAGATTAAAGCAGCTGCAATTTGTCAATGAGGATAAATCCGGCACCGCCATCTCCTTGAACATCAATGAATTTGACAAACTTTTTGCTGATTTGAATTCCCCCCAAAATCTTCTGCTTTTCCAACTGCGAAGCATATCTCGTTTTTCAAAATACACATTAAACATGCGAGACAACTTTTTTGAAGGAATGAAAGAACTCAGAGTTATTGATCTGACAGATTCAACAATTAATCTTCTACCATCATCACTCCGTTTCCTGTCAAGTCTTTGCAGTTTGTGCTTGGATTACTGCATCTTCAGAACCAATTTAAGTATAATTGGAAGCCTCAAGCAATTAGAAGTTCTTAGCTTTTTCGGTTCTGAGCTTGATGAGGTTCCTGGTGAAATAAGAGAACTAAGAAAGCTCAAGTTGTTAGATCTTAGGTGCTGGGAAGGTCCTAGAACAATTCCATCCAGTGTCTTTTCAGAATTGACTAATCTTGAAGATCTCTACATGGGTGGATTCAAGGATTGGGAAGAAGCAGGGTATCATGGGAATGCAAGAATCAGAGAGTTAAATTCACTGTCTTCCCTTAAAATTTTGCAAATGCGTGCGTCAAGCTGTGATGTCATCTCAGAGTTAACAGAGTTTCCCTTTGAGAAGCTTGTCAAGTTCAATATTTCTCTATATTATGGATTTTCTGAATCTTATGATTTTGACAACAGTTTGAAATTATTCAGAGGAAGCGGATCTAGTATGAATGTGCTGAGAAAAACTAAGATCATTAGTTTACTAAAGAGAGCAGTCAGTGTGGAATTAGAATGTGAAGGATGGACTAGAAATCCTCTCTATGAATTATGTGAAGAGAATACTCTTCTGAACATGAGGAATCTGACTCTTTACAGTTACTCAGAGGATTGTCTTATAAACTTGAGTAATAAGAATAATTATGGGAATGCGAATGCCTCATCAAGTTCCTCGGTAAAAAGTTGTTTGTGGAGGGGTCCTATTCTTCAACCTTCGTGGCTTCAAAATCTTAATGTTCTTGAATTGTACAGGTGTAACTCTGTCAAAGTTATCTTCCCACATTGTGTAGTTGTGTGCATGGCTCAACTCCGAAAACTAATAGCATGGGAATGCTCGAAAATGGAGCACATTGTGGGAAATGAAGAAGAGCACAATGATGATGATAACAGAGTTGAATTTCCAAAACTTGAATATTTGTGTTTAGAGGAAATGCCTGCATTTAGGAGCTTCTACTCTGCATTTGACAAAGAGGACACAGCAAGGAATACTATGTTCAATCACCAAGTAAGTCATATTTGTACCTTTTTTTCAATGTCTCTTCATAGTTCAAACTAGTAGAGTAGAGTAGAGGGCATTAATATTATTTTTTTCAATGTCATATAAATTAACTTCATAGTTGTACCTTTTTTTTGAAGGGATAGTTATACAAATTTTATGAAACAATATATATTAAAATGAATTTTATAAATAATTATTTTGAATTTATTATTTTTCTATGTAACTATCCATGTAACTTCCAAATATAAATAAAAGATTTTATTGAGTAGAAAGTGCCGGTAATTTTTGACCTAGAGCAAAAAATTCATAAATTTGGGATCCCGAACTATACAAACTTATAAATTTATCAACCCTTTTGTTAATTTTTTTAACCCTTACGTTAATTTTAAGTTTTAATATTTAACTGAAAAAGGACATGCGACTTTTACGTGATCCTTCATGGGGTATTTTTCACTTTAAAAAAGTATATTGGGGCACGAGACCTGAGATTGAATTGTTAAAGATGTAGCAATGTGGTTTGCTTTAAAGAATGTGCATGAGACCGAATCCGATCAAATGTGGTTTGATGGGCTAACGAAATGGTGGTTTTGGTTTGTGGGAACCCAACATTTCTTGCCTCAACAATGAAAAACACATGAGAAATCAAAAACTCTGAAAGAACCTAATTCATTCTCGCAATAAATAATTCATTAAAATCCCTCTAAAATCATTCTTTTTTTTTTATCTAAATGTAAATGATGTATAGATCAAAAGAGAATGTACAAATACACGCGGGTATACCCACGGCTTTAACAAACAGGGACTCCCTCAAAGGGCCTCAAGCAGCGTACTGCTTCTAAGACAACAAACAAAACAAGACATATTAGGAAGTCAAAATATGGGGGTACAAGGCATAAATAATCCTATACACCTGTATTTTGATTTTCCTAACAATCTGTTGGCTATCGGGGTTACAACCTTCAAAAATCTTCTGATTCCTACACTTCCATAAGTAGTAGACTGTGGCCACAAAGCAAAGGTGCCTCCAATTGCATTTCCAAGATGTGCCTCCATTACTCTTCGGAGCCATTTGAGGGTACTCGGAATGTAGATGTTCTTCTCAACAGCCCTGCCCATTCTCTAACCTGTGCCCATACCTCGTTTGTGAATTTGCAAGTGAAAAAAAGATGGTCCATTGTCTCCTGGTACTGCCCACACAAAGTACAAAGTGTCTCCATTCCCAGAAAAACCAAGTCTGTCTTTAGTCGGCAGCCTGTCCAATACCCCCTACCCAGCAGATGAATGAAAACTTTGGTGGGATCACCTTGTTCCAGATAATCTTATGCCAATTGCAAACCCTGTCAATCGGCCTAAAGAAATCATAGGCAGCTGCAGTGTCAAACCGGCCCTTGGAGCTCCAGATTTCCAGGGTGGTTACTGCCTCCTCATAAGTCCCTCGGCTTGTAATCAGCAAGTCCCGAATCTCCAACAATTTCTTCATGAGTGGAGGTAAACCCTTTTTTATGGGGGTTAACCAAATCGAGGAGCCTTTTAGGTAGATGTGGTGAATCCACTTACATCATAAAGTGTCTGCCTTCAAGTGAATTTTCCAGAGGGTTTTGGTTAGCAAAGCTAAATTCCAAGCCCTTGTATCCATGAACCCTAATCCCCCTTTGTTCTTCTTCCGACACATATAGCTCCAAGCAACCTTAGCTTTGTTGCCTCCCCATAAATGGCATGTAAATGGATATTTTTATTCTTAATCTTCTTTCTAGAACATATTTTTCAAATATAGGATGAAATGTGGAAGGATATTTTCAGAACATTTTTCATCAATGGCATGTAAATGGATATTCTCTTTGTAAATGAACATTTTAATTTTTATTATTCTCTTTGTAATTATTAACTCTTATGGGTAATATTTACTTCTCTATTTAGATACTTTTATGCTTTTTTCTATATAATTTTTATTCTCCTCTGACATTAGTAAATTAGTTATAAGTTATTTTTATATTTTTATTAATTATTTATTGTTTTGAATTTATTCTAACTAAATCATTTTATGTAATTTCAGCAAAAAAAAAAAAAAATCATTTTATGTAGTTAAAAAAAGTGTAAATTAAAGATGAAGATAAAGGTAGAGATTAATAATTTAATGTCTTATTTAAATTTTGAAAACAAGTTGTGTGAGAAAGCCAAAATTCTCAAGTTGGATAATTTAACCCCATGTTTATCATAAAGTTCCTACTTTTACAATGTGAATTTCTTCTGAAGGTTTCTTTTTAAACATGCCAATGTAATGTTTTTGTCAGGTAATCTTTCCTTGCTTACGTAGCGTGCGGGTCTACAATATGAAGAAGTTGACCCAAGTAGTAGATGGCCAAATGCTTTCTTGTTCTTTGTGCAAGGTAAGAAATATGTCGGTGTTTCAATGTGAAAACTTGTTGGGTAGCCTCCAGACACTCGATGTTTCTGATTGCGAATCACTTGAAGCAGTATTTAGTTTTGAAGGAAATCAAGCAACACTTGGCCAGCTGGACAGCTTGTACCTTTGCAATCTCCCGATGTTGGTGGAAATATGGAAGATTCCTCCTCCAGGAAATGGAACCTTTCAGAACCTGACGATCCTGAGTGTGGACAAGTGTAAAAACTTGAGATTCTTGCTACCTTTTCATGTGGCTAAAATGCTTGTGAAAATACAAAAAATAACAATAAAACAATGTGAAACAATGGAAGGAATCATTGAAAAAACAGATAGGGAAGAGCTTGCCCTATTCCCTGATTTACAATATCTTAAACTTGAAGATTTACCTATGCTTGAGATGTTTTCTTCTGGATCCTTGAGAACATTGAACATAGTTGGTTGTCCCAAATGGAAGATATTTCATAAAGCACCGATATCAGATGCCAAATCCATGGAAACAAGCGATTTGAAGACCTCTGAAGGCTCCTCCTTTCATCAAAAGGTAAAAAAGCCAAGTAAAATTTTACCAGCTCAGCTCAGAATCAGCTAGAGATATTATGCTCAATTTGTTCTTCTCCTACACAGGACACCCTTTTGAGATTCCTCATGCTATTATTATCTACTGCATTAATTCCTATAATACACTAACTAACCTTTTGCAATATCTACAGGTCAAATTCCCTAGCTTGAAGGAATTACGTGTCTCCGAAAAGGTAGAAATGCTACCTGATGGAATTCTTCTTTTAAGAAACCTGACTAAACTCAACATCTCCGACTGTGACAATGTGAAATATTTACTCTCACCTTCAATAGCTAGAGCGCTTTGTTCAATCCAAAACCTGGAGATTGAGAACTGCATGCAGATTGAAGAGATTGTTGTGCGAGATGTAGAAGATGAAGAAAAAGTTGACAAACTTGTTCTCCCTCAGTTGGAGAAACTAATACTTACGGAACTAGAAAACCTCAAGTGGTTCTTCCATGGAGATCTTGACTTCCCGTCTTTGGTATACTTTGAGTTGAATGGATGCCCCAAAATGGAGGTTCTATGTTGTGGAACATTGTGCACTCCCACGCGTCTTGAAGTGAAATTGGGAGATTCTAATAGCATATGGACACAGGAGGACCTGAATGATACAATTAGATCCAACTATAAAAGGTAAGTGTTGAAAAATTTATTTCCCTGTAAATCAAACAATAGTAACATTTCATTTTCCGTATTAGTGGTTTAAATAATGTTTATTTCTTGCAATGATTCATTGAAGGGAATCTGCTATGAAGAATGAGGCTGAATACTGTTGTTGAAGATGTTGAATTTGAGGAGGCTGAATCCTCAACAGGCAGGCAGGCAGGAGAGATGAATGAATGAGTCCAACAGGGTTGGTTTTTCTTGTCTTTCTACTTTGGTGATACATTTTGATGTCTATTTTGCATGTTGGCTTTCTTCTTTGTTTCTATGGGTGTGAAGTTATGATTATTTTAGTTTTGATTTTGAAATTTGCCTTACATTTTTTAAGAGTTAAATTGTTTACGAGAATAAATGTGTAAAATACATTATGTTCAGCCATTTCTTGACGTTATTTGAAAGTAAAAACTTGCTAGTTCTCTTCTTATAATTTTTCATGTATTATTGTTAAGACTTAAGTTCTCTAGTGTGTTTTCATGTATTATATGGATGGGTGTTTATGATGAATCAATTTGTGCATTTGGATTGAATATGAATTTACTCTAGAAAACTGATACTTTTTTCAAGTGAATTTGAATTCAAACTTAATCTTATTCAACTCTATTAATTCTAGTTCGTACTCGAACTTGATTCGACTAATCTTGTTTATACTCATTCTAATTCGAGATGACTCGAACTCAAACTCTAGGAATTATTGAACTAGTATTAACGAATCTTGAATTCTACTCGTTTGCTTTAGCTCGAGATTGAACCAAGCTTAACACCTCTAGGCCAAACATATAAGGAATACCAAAAGCTAATAATTCATAGACACATCTGCAAAGGTAGCTTCTTCTGCTTGAGAAAAAAAAAACAAAATATATATTGACAAAATAGATTTGTAGCTAGATAATGAATATATTTATATATTAATCCCCAGTAGTTTATTAACAGTAAGTACGCTTAAATAATAACAAATGATCAATTTTTTCCCAGAAATACAAATCTTAATATTATTAATATATATATAACAGAAAATACAAATTATCAATGAAGTGAGAAATAATACTATGTTCCTCTTTTAAGCATTTGCTCGTAATTCTCAATGTATTCAAGCCTATGTAAAAGCAGCTGCTGCCTGAACTTTTGGATGAACGCTTCAGCGCTTGCATTTACATCTTTGGTAGATTTCCTCTCGAATTTCTTCGTCGGTTTTGTTCCTTAGCTAAATTATTCAGCATCTTTTTGCCATGTTTTTTTAAAATGTTCTTGTTTGTACATATGGATACGATACATTCCTTTCTTGAAAAGTGGGAATCTCAGAAATGCAGTGGTGTTGCTGGAGTCAGTCTAAAGCTGCTTCTGATCTATGAATTTGGAACTCTATTATGTGAAGTTTTTCACTTTGAGAATTGTTCTTATCATATTTTGTTAATATCATATTTTGGTGTCAATGTGAATCTAAAGCAATAAGTAGAAGAGATGAGGGTAAGCTTCCTAGTCATCGAATAGAGAACCCTAGAGCTAATTATCATTAGCAAGCTAAAGCTGTCATTACTCTTAGGAATGGGAAGTTGGTAGATAATAAAGTAAGAGAACCTATTAAAGATAGAGATTTAAATGAAAACGAGATTGAGGGGATTGATATAGAGACGAAAGTTGAAAAAAATGTAGAAAAGGAACTAATTTCTTCCTCTAATTCTAAAACTCTAGAATCCTCTCCCATGATTTCGTACAAGCCAAAGGTTCCCTTCCCTCAAGCTTTATTACGACATATTAGAAACTTTCAAAGAAGTTAAAATCAACCTTCCACTTTTAGATGTCATTAAGCAAGTCCCGGCCTATGCAAAATTTCTTAAAGACGTGCACTTTCAAAAGAAAATCTAAAAGTAGTGTTTCTAAGAAAATCTTCTTAACTGAACAGGTGAGCTCCATTTTGCAACATAACACTCCACCTAAATATAAAGATCCTGGCGTTCCTACTATTTCTTGTCTTATTGGTGATCATAAAATAGATAGGGCACTCTTAGATTTAGGTTCTAGTGTTAACTTGATTCCTTACACCGTTTATGAAGAATTGGGATTAGGAGAATTGCAACCAACTGATATGACTTTGCAATTAGTTGATAGGTCTATCAAGGTACTTAGGGGGAGGATAGAGGATGTTCTTGTTCAAATTGATAATGGCGTCTTCCCTGTAGACTTTGTAGTCCTAGATATGGAACCTAGTAGATCTTCCAAAAATCATATTCCTTTTATTCTATGTTGTCCTTTCTTAGCTACTGCAGATGCTACTATTAATTGTAGAACTGGGGTAATGGATGTCTCTGTGATGAATATGAGGATTAGATTAAATATTTTTAAAACTTCTTCACAGCCATTTATGGAAGATGATTATGATTGTTATTTGGTCGATATGATTGATGAATTAACTGAAGAAACTCTACCTTTAATGTGTTCTAAAGGATCTGCTTCTATTGAGAATGAGAATACTATGTTCATGGATGATATAAATTCTAATTTTACTTTTATTACACCACTAGAAAATTCTTCGTGGGTTGGAAATCATGAGCCTTTGCCTGTGCTTGAAAATCACCTACTGTACTTTCTCTTGTGTGCACATCCTAGCTTGAATTGAAAACCCTTCCTTCTAAACTTAAATATGTTTTCTTAGGTGAAAATAAAACTTTGCCTGTGATAATTTCGTCTGAGTTAAAATCTGACTAAGAAAGAGACTTGATTAAAGTTCTTTCCAATCATAAGAGGGCTATAGGGTGGTCCATAGCTGATTTAAAGGGAATAGACCCATCTGTATGCATGCATAGAATACATCTAACAGAGAATGTGCAACCTTCTAGGGAATTACAAAGAAGGCTAAACCCTAAAATGAAAGAAATAGTAAAAAATGAGGTAGTTAAACTCTTAGATTCTGGTATGTTATCCTATCTCTAATAGTCCATGGGTCAGTCCTATACAGGTTGTACCAAGAAGGCAGGAGTGTCTGTAATTGAGACTAAGGAAGGAGAGTTAGTTCTTACTAGAGAGGTTGCTGGGTGGAGAATGTGTGTGGACTATAGAAAACTAAATGCCTGCAACTAGAAAAGACCATTTCCCCCTACCCTTTATTGATCAAATTCTTGAAAAATTAGCTGGTCAAAGTTTTTATTGCTGTTTAGATGGTTACTCAGGATACTACTAAATTCCAGTGTACTCGAAGACCAGGAGAAAACTACTTTTACATGCCAATTTGGTACTTTTTCTTTTCGTAGAATGCCTTTTGGATTAGTTAATGGGCCTGCTTCTTTTCAAAGATGTATACTTGCTATCTTTTCTGATATGGTCGATAAGTTTCTTGAGGTTTTCATGGATGATTTTTCTATTTTTTGACCTATCTTTGAAGATTACCTTAATAACTTGTCTGTTGTTTTGGAAAGATATGAAGAAGCCAATTTAGTTTTAAGTTGGGAAGAGAGTTATTTCATGGTTACAGATGGAATAGTTTTGGGACATAAAGTGTCTAAAGAAGGAATTGAAGTAGATAAAGCTAAAATTTATTTAATTGCTAATCTTCCTCCACCTAAATCTGTCAAGCAAATTAGATCATTTTTGGGGCATGCAGGATTCTATAGAAGATTTATGAAAGACTTTAGTATGATTGCTAGACCTTTAACTAATCTCTTGAGCAAAGATGTTGCATTCAATTTTAATGAATCTTGCATGAAAGCTTTTGAAAGAGTTTGTTCTCTTCTTATATCTTCACCTATAGTTCAGGCTCCTAATTTTTCTTTGCCCTTTGAAATCATGTGTGATGCTTCTGATTTTGCTGTGGGAGCTATTTTGGGGCAAAAGATTGAAAAGAAACCTCATGTCATTTACTATGCTAGTAGAACTCTTACTGATGCTCAAAGAAATTATACCACAACTGAAAAAGAGTTATTGGCTGTAGTTTTTGCACTTGAGAAATTTCGTTCTTATCTCTTACATTCGAAAGTAATTATTTATTTTGATCATTCTGCTTTAAAACACTTACTGTCTAAAAAAGAGACTAAATCAAGTTTGATTAGATGGATATTACTTTTGCAAGAATTTGATATTGAAATCAAAGATAAGAAAGGTTCTGAAAATTTAGTAGCTGATCATTTATCTAGACTGTGGGTTAAGAATCATGATGAATCTGTTGCTTTGAAAGATACTTTTCCTGATGAGCAATTATTTTATTTATCACATTCTCTTGTCCCTTGGTTTGCACCTATTCTTTTCAATGGTTAAATATTATTATTGGGATGATCCCTACCTGTTTAAGCATTGTCCTGATCAAGTAATTCGTAGATGTATACCTGAATGTGAGTTTCATAGTATTTTAACTTTTTGTCATTCATATGCATGTGGTGGACATTTTGGAGGTCGTAAAACTGCTGCTAAAGTTCTTCAAAGTGGTTTTTATTGGAGCTTCTACTCTGCATGTGGTGGACATCTTTGTATTTAGACGGAATGCCTGCATTTAGGAGCTTCTACTCTGCATTTGACAAAGAGGACACAGCAAGGAATACTATGTTGAATCACCAAGTAAGTCCTATTTGTACTTGTCTCTTCATAGTTCAAACTAGTAGAGTAGCGTAGAGGCCGTTAATATTTTTTTTCCCAATGTCAAATAAATTAACTTCATAGTTATACCAGTTGTTTGTTTGGAAGGGATACTTATACAAGTTTTATAAAACAATATATTTTAAAATGAATTTTATAAATAATTATTTTGAATTTATTATTTTTCTATGTAACTATCCTTGTAACTTCCAAATATAATATTTTATTAAGTAGAAAGTTGGATAATTTTTAACCCCATGTTTATCTTAAAGTTCCTACTTTTACAGTGAATGACCTTTTCTTTTTAAACATGCGTAATGTAATGTTTTTGTCAGGTAATCTTTCCTTGTTTGGAGAATTTGTATGTCTACAATATGAAGAACTTGACCCAAGTAGATGGCCAAATGCTTTCTTGTTCTTTGTGCAAGGTAAGATAAATGTCGGTGTATAATCTCCCGAAGTTGGTGGAAATATGGAAGATTCCTCCTCCAGGAAATGGAACCTTTCAGAACCTGACGAATTTGAGGGTGGAGAAGTGTAAAAGCTTGAGATTCTTGCTTCCTTTTCATGTGGCTAAAATGCTAGTGAAAATACAAAAGATAACAATAAAACAATGTGAAACAATGGAAGGAGTCATTGCAAAAACAGATAGGGAACAAGTTGATGATGATGATGCAGAGCTTGCCCTATTCCCTCATTTAGAAGCTCTTTATCTTGAAGATTTACCTATGCTTGAGATGTTTTCTTCTGGATCCTTAAGAACATTGAACATAGTTGGTTGTCCCAAATGGAAGATATTTCATAATGCACCGATATCAGATGCCAAATCCATCGAAACAAGCAATTTGAAGACCTCTGAAGGTTCTTTCTTTCATCAAAAGGTAAGCCAAGTAAAATTTTACCAGCTCAGCTCAGAATCAGCTAGAGATACTATGCTCAATTTGTTCTTCTCCTAAACAGGACACCCTTTTGAGATTCCTCATGCTATTATCTACTACTGCATATTTTTCCTTCAATTGATCAACCTGGAGTTTCTGTATTTAGAAATCTGACTAGCCTCCAGATGTTCAATTGTGACAATGCGAGATATTTACTCTCACCTTCAGTAGCTAGAGAGCTTTCGTCAATCCAAAGACTGCATATTCGGAACTGCAAGCTGATTGAAGAGATTGTTGTGCGAGATGTAGAAGATGAAGAAAAAGTTGACAAACTTGTTCTCCCTCAGATGGAGAAACTAGTACTTTGGAAACTAGAAAACCTCAAGTGGTTCTTCCATGGAGATCTTGACTTCCCTTCTTCGGTAAATTTTGAGATGGATGAATGTCCTTGAATGGAGGTTCTATGTTGTGGAACATTGTGCACTCCCACGCGTATTGAAGTAAAATTGGGAGATTCTGAGAGAATCTGGACACAGGACTTGAATGATACAATTAGATCCAAATATAAAAGGTAAGTTTTGGAAAATTTATTTTCCTGTAAATCAAACAATAGTAACATTTCATTTTCCGTATTAGTGGTTTAAGTAATGTTTATTTCTTGCAATGATTCATTGAAGGGAAACTGCTATGAAGAATGAGGCTGAATCCTCAACAATTGTTGTTGAAGATGTTGAATTTGAGGAGGCAAGCGGGCAGGCATGAGAAGAGATGAATGAATGAGTCTAACAGGGTTGGTTTTTCTTGTCTTTCTACTTTGATGATACATTTTGATGTCTATTTTACATGTTGGCTTTCTTCTTTGTTTCTATGTGTGTGAAGTTGTGATTATAAGAGTTTTGATTTTGAAATTTGTCTTACCTTTCTAAGAGTTAAATTGTTTACGAGAAAAAATGTGTAAAATACATTATGTTCAGCCATTTCTTGACGTTATTTGAAAGTAACAACTTGTAGGTTCTCTTCTTATATAATTTGTTATGTATTATGTTCAACTCTATTTCAAGATGACTCAAACTCAACCTCTACGAATTACTGAACTAATATTAACGAATCTTGAATTCGGCTCGTTTTCTTTAACTCCAGATTGAACCAAGCTTAACACCTCTAGGCCAAACATATAAAGAATACAAAAGCTAATAATTAATAGACGCATCTGCAAGAAAAAAAAAACAAATTAGCAATGAAGTGAGAAATAGTACTATGTTCCTTTTTTAAGCATTTGCTCGTAATTCTCAATGGATTCAAACCTCTGTAAAAGCAGCTGCTGCCTGAACTTTTGAATGAATGCTTCAGCGCTTGCATTTACATCTTCGGTAGATTTCCTCTCTAATTTCTTCGTCGGTTGTTCCGTCGCTAATTTCTTACCGGAAGAAGCATCAATCGGCGGCCGTATGAGTTTTGGATAATGCTCGGCGGCCTCCGGATTAAGCTTGGGGATGCGATACAAAGCAGCGGCGGAGGTTTTCTTCATTTTGGATGAATTGATCGGTGCTTCTACTAGTGGAATTAAGTAGAAATGTGTGTGGATGGGAGCTATCTGGTTAACAATGGAGGGAAGTATAGGGGTTTTTATAGGGGAGAGAAATTGAGATTGGGGAAGAAAGGGAAAGGGGTAATCCATTGTTAATTGTGGATTAGAATGTGATTCCGTGTTTCATTTAAAATGCAGCATCCTTCTTTCATCAAAAGGTATGCAGTATACGTTTATGAGATTCCTCATGCTATTATCAACTGCATTAATTCCTCTAATCCACTATTTAACCTTTTGCAATATCTTCAGGTCAAATTCCCTAGCTTAGAGAAATTAGGAATCTCCTCCGGAAAGTTTGAAATGATAAGAGATGAAGAGCACCAATATGCAGCCCCCGACAAGTTAAGAGAGTTGTACATCAAAGATTGTGATTTACTCTTATATGCTATTTGCATCAATGATTTCTGGAGAAATCTTGAAAAGCTTGTAATTTACAACTGTGAATCACTAATAAAGCTGTTTCAGCTTCAAGGGACAAGAGTTGAAGATGAACCAGAATCAACAAATACAGACTCGCAATCGAGCAAACACCAGCCACTCAAAGACTACCTTTGCAACTTGAGAGAAGTTATTGTTTCAAATTGACCTTCTTATAAAAGTATATCTTCATCAAGTGCTTCTATCTTCTTCTTCAATGTATTGAGTTCACAGTTCAACAGCATGTTCTTCTCACTATATTGTTTCACTTCATCCCACACCATATCTCTTTCTTCTGAAACTTTTGGTAGTATGCCCTTAACAATACTTAGTTCCCTTGTGCAATCTTGTAGTTCGTTCGGGATTTGTTTCACATTCTTGTCTTTCTTGATCATCTAGTACAAAGGACAGGGGAAATAGGAGAACGTTATTAACATAGTTTTAAAGGTTTTTGAGAAATTACCGAAAATACCCTTGAACTGTTTACGTTTAGCCAAAACTTTAGGAAAGGCATAGTTTACCCTTGAACTATTTACAAAGTGTCTTTCATGCCCTTATATATACATGAATGATTAACTTTTTCCCATATATACATTTTTTCCCTCTTTCGTTTTTATCTTAAATTTAAGTACCCATATAGACATGTCTTTACAACCATATTCATGATGATTAATTTTTTCTCAAGAATGAACCATTTGCCAGGAATGCTAATAACAAGAATAGCTGTTGATTATTGGAGTTCTTTAGGGAGTAGGTTCGAACTCCGTAAATCCATATCACATGGAGCCGTTTGAGATCTTAAGAAATAATTGATATTTCATGAATAAAATATTAGTAGTTGCTTTTGAATCACTTTTAAGTTTAGATGGTTAACTTTATTTCTTGAGATTCTAAAAAGTGAAATGTGCATGTGAAGAAGAACTTATAAGCAGCATTATTAGGTCTAAATAAAAAAAGTAGCACTAGCTAGCACAACTTGTGGAAATGTGAACGTGGATCTTGAAGATGTAGTAAATTGTTTAAATGCAATGAATGAAGGGTTTTTATTAGTTTTTAAAAAACACTGGGTTTGTCATCTTCTCTGCAAATCTGTATTTGAAAAGTTGTGGGGGTGGATATTTTATTTATTTTATTCTAGTACTAGTATTAAAAAATGGGGGCGACTGGTGCATTAGTCCAAAAAGGCGGCTAAACAACCCAGATTAGTTTTTATTTATTTGATGGCTTCAAAAATGTGTGATCTTAAATAGCTATTTGAGTTTGAGCTTAAATATCACATCTTTTTTCTTATACATTTAAAGAACTCATAATAATACTACTTGATTCAGAAGGAGAACAAGGATTGAGAGTGGTATTAGTTCGGATGGCTGCTGAAATTGGGAATGCTGTTGCTGCAAAAGTTGCTGAATATTTAGTTGCTCCGATTGGCCGCCAGTTTGGTTATCTGTTTTTGTTTAACAACAACTTGAAGAATCTCCAGGAACAAATTGCACAACTGGAATATATGAGAGTTGTGGTGCAACGACAAGTTGATGCTGCCAAAAGAAATGTTGAAGTTATACGACCTGCTGTTGAGGCATGGCTGACTGAGGTGGACAAAACTAAGTCAGACTCAGATGAAATTTTTGAGCAAGTGCGTAGGATTGGAACAAGCTGCTTCAGAGGTTGGTGTCTGCATACACGATCTCGCTATTCCCTTAGCAGGAGAGCTAAGAAGTTGGGTGAAGTAGCATTAGATCTTCAAGGCAGTGGTAAGTTCGATCGAGTGGCAGATCCTATACCAATTACTTGTTTACCCACAATCTCATCTGGAGACTTTAAGAACTTTGAGTCCCGGAACTTGGTCGTGAAAGAAATCATGGAAGCCCTACAGGATGATGAGATCCGCATGATAGGAATATGCGGCATGGGTGGTACCGGTAAGACTATGCTGGTGAAAGATGTTTCCAAAAAAATAAAAGATGAGCATATGTTCAACGAGGTAGCCTTAGCTGTGGTGTCTCAGAATCCAAATGTTGGGGAGATTCAACGTCAACTTGCAGAAGAGCTTGATCTGAAGCTTCAGGAGGAGTCTATTTCTGTGAGGGCAAAAAAACTCCATGCGAGGCTAATGGTGAGCGACAGCAAAAAAATTCTTATTATATTGGATGATGTTTGGAATGCGATTGAATTAGGAGAAATTGGAATTCCCTTTGGAGGTGACAGAAGCAGATGCAAAGTTTTATTCACTTCACGTATTCAGCTTCTGTTTGATATAAGGGAAGCTCAAAGAAAAAACATTAGCGTTGGTTTCTTGTCTGAAGAAGAAGCTTGGGATTTCTTCAAAGAAATTGTTGGAAATTCTGTGGAAAATCCCGATCTGCTCGACACACCAAGAAAGGTAGTAGAGGAATGTGGACGCTTACCTCTTGCAATCAAAACTGTCGGCAGTGCTCTAAGAGATAAAGACTTGCGTGCTTGGAAAGATGCCCTTACCCAACTCCAGGGACATAAGGTCACAAATATTCGTGGAATTGATGAAAAGTTATACTCAAGCATAAAGTTAAGTTACAGTTATTTGGAAAGTAAGCAAGCCAAGTCATTGCTAATGCTCTGTTCCTTATTTCCAGAAGATTACGATATACCTATTGAAATTTTGGTTAGATATGGAAAGGGATTGTTCTTGTTCAGTGACATTGACTCATTAGAAAATATTAGAAACCGAGTACATTCTTTAGTTGCTGATCTTAGAAGTTTTTCGCTTTTGTTAGCTGGGAATGAGGAGGGATCTGTGAAGATGCATGATGTTGTGAGGGATGTTGTGATTTCAATTGCTTCGTTTGATGAACATAGATTAAAGCAGCTGCAATTTGTCAACGAGGATAAATCCGGCACCGCCATCTCCTTGAACATCAATGAATTTGACAAACTTCCTGCTGATTTGAATTTCCCCCCAAATCTTCAGCTTTTCCAGCTGCGAGGCATATCTCCTTTTTCAAGAGACACATTAAACGTGCGAGACAACTTTTTTGAAGGAATGAAAGAACTCAGAGTTATTGATCTGACAGATTCAACAATTAATCTTCTACCATCATCACTCCGTTTCCTGTCAAGTCTTTGCAGTTTATGCTTGGATTAGTGCACCTTGAGAACCAATTTAAGTATAATTGGAAGCCTCAAGCAATTAGAAGTTCTTAGCTTTTTCCAATCTCTGGTTGATGAGGTTCCTGGTGAAATAAGAGAACTAAGAAAGCTCAAGTTGTTAGATCTTAGGTGCTACAATAGTAAAAGAATAATTCCATCCAGTGTCTTTTCAGAATTGACTATTCTTGAAGAACTCTACATTGGTGGATTCAAGGATTGGGAAGAAGCAGGGTATCATGGGAATGCAAGAATCAGAGAGTTAAATTCACTGTCTTCCCTTAAAATTTTGCAAATGTGTGCGTCAAGCTGTGATGTCATCTCAGAGTTAACAGAGTTTCCCTTTGAGAAGCTTGTCAAGTTCAATATTTCTCAATATTATGAATTTTTTGGATCTTATGATTTTGACAACAGTTTGGAATTATTAAAAGGAAGAGGATCATCTGATATGAATGTGCTGAGAGAAACTAATATCTTTAGTTTACTAAAGAGAGCAGTCTCTGTGGAATTAGAATGTGAAGGATGGACTAGAAATCCTCTCTATGAACTATGTCAAGAGAATACTCTTCTGAACATGAGGATTCTGACACTTCACAATTACTCAGAGGATTGTCTTATAAACTTGAGTAATAAGAACGGTTATGGGAATGATGCCTCATCAAGTTCCTCGGTAAAAAGTTGTTTGTGGAGGGGTCCTATTCTTCAACCTTCGTGGCTTCAAAATCTTAATGTTCTTGGATTGTGGAGGTGTAGCTCTGTCAAAGTTCTCTTCCCACATTGTGTAGTTGTGTGCTTGGCACAACTACGACAACTAATAGTAAGGGAATGCTCGAAAATGGAGCACATTGTGGGAAATGAAGAAGAGCACAATGATGATGATAACAGAGTTGAATTTCCAAAACTTGAATATTTGAAATTAGACGGAATGCCTGCATTTAGGAGCTTCTACTCTGCATTTGACAAAGAGGACACAGCAAGGAATACTATGTTCAATCACCAAGTAAGTCATATTTCTACTTGTCTCTTAATATTATTTTTTTCAATGTCGTATAAATTAACTTCATAGTTATACCATTTTTTTTTGAAGGGATAGTTATACAAATTTTATGAAACAATATATATTAAAATGAATTTTATAAATAATTATTTTGAATTTATTATTTTTCTATGTAACTATTCATGTAACTTCCAAATATAAATAAAAGATTTTATTGAGTAGAAAGTGCCGGTAATTTTTGACCTCGAGCAAAAAATTCATAAGTTTGGGATCCCGAACTATACAAACTTGTAAATATCCACCCTTTTGTTAATTTTTTTAACCTTTACGTTAATTTTAAGTTTTAATATTTAACTGAAAAAGAACGTGCGACTTTTACGTGATCTTTCATGGGGGTATTTTTCGCTAAAAAAATATATTGGGGCACGAAACCTGAGATTGAATTGTTAAAGATGCAGCAATGTGGTTTGCTTTAAAGAATGTGCATGAGACCGAGTCCGATCAAAGGCATCCCCCAACCACTCAAAATTGATGGTTTTGGCTTGTGGGAACCCAACATTTCTTGCCTCAACAATGGAAAATACAAGAGAAACAAAGAACTCTGCAAGAATCTAATTCATTAAAATCCCTCTAAAATCGTTAAAATCATTCTTTCAAACATATTTTTGTCAAATCAAGATTTGGGATTCAGATTTAAGATGAAACATATTAGAGGTAGAGATTAATAATTTAATGTCTTATTTAAATTTTGAAAAACAAGTTGTGTGAGAAAGCCAAAATTCTCAAATTGGATAATTTAACCTCATGTTATCATAAAGTTCCTACTTTTATAATGTGAATTTCTTCTGAAGGTTTCTTTTTAAACATGCCAAAGTAATGTTTTTGTCAGGTAATCTTTCCTTGCTTAGAGAATGTGTTCATCCGCGATATGAAGAAGTTGACCCAAGTAGTAGATGGCCAAATGCTTTCTTGTTCTTTGTGCAATGTAACAGAAATGAGGGTGTCTCATTGTGAAAACTTGTTGGTAGTTGCTGCATCTGATATGGGTAGCCTCCAGACACTCGGTGTTTCTTATTGCGAATCACTTGAAGCAGTATTTAGTTTTGAAGGAAATCAAGCAACACTTGGCCAGCTGGACAGCTTGTACCTCCACAATCTCCCGAAGTTGGTGGAAATATGGAGGATTCCTCCTCCAGGAAATGGAACCTTTCAGAACCTCAGGTACCTGTGGGTGGAGAAGTGTAAAAACTTGAGATTCTTGCTACCTTTTCATGTGGCTAAAATGCTAGTGAAAATAAAAGAAATAACAATAAAACAATGTAAAACAATGGAAGGAGTCGTTGATGATGATGATGCTGAGCTTGCACTCTTCCCTCATTTAGAAGATCTTTATCTTGAAGATTTACCTATGCTTGAGATGTTTTCTTCTGGATCCTTGAGAACATTGAAGATAGCTAGTTGTCCCAAATGGAAGATATTTCATAAAGCACCAATATCAGATGCCAAATTGAAGACCTCTGAAGGTTCTTTGTTTCATCAAAAGGTAAAAAAGCCAAGTAAAATCTTACCAGCTCAGCTCAGAAACAGCTTGAGATATTATGCTCAATTTGTTCTTCTCCTAAACAGGACACCCTTTTGAGATTCCTATAATACACTAACTAACCTTTTGCAATATCTACAGGTCAAATTCCCTTGCTTGAAGGAATTACGTGTCTCCGAAAATGTAGAAATGCTACCTGATGGAATTCTTGTTTTAAGAAACCTGACTAAACTCAACATCTCCAACTGTGACAATGTGAGATATTTACTCTCACCTTCCACAGCTAGAGCGCTATCGTCAATCAAAAACCTGAAAATTTGGAACTGCAAGCTGATTGAAGAGATTGTTGTGCGAGATGTAGAAGATGAAGAAAAAGTGGACAAACTTGTTCTCCCTCAGTTGGAGAAACTAATACTTAGGGAACTAGAAAACCTCAAGTGGTTCTTCCATGGAGATCTTGACTTCCCTTCTTTGGTAAATTTTGAGATGGATGATTGTCCTAGAATGGAGGTTCTATGTTGTGGAACATTGTGCACTCCCACGCGTATTGAAGTAAAATTGGGAGATTTAGATAGCATATGGACACAGGAGGACCTGAATGATACAATTAGATCCAACTATAAAAGGTAAGTGTTGGAAAAAAAATTTCCATGTAAATCAAACAATAGTAACATTTCATTTTCCGTATTAGTGGTTTAAATAATGTTTATTTCTTGCAATGATTCATTAAAGGGAAACTGCTATGAAGAATGAGGCTGAATCCTCAACAACTGATGTTGAAGATGTTGAATTTGAGGAGGAAAGCAGGCAGGCAGCAGAGATGAATGAATGAGTCTAACAGGGTTGGTTTTTCTTGTCTTTCTACTTTGGTTCTTTTTTGATGTCTATTTTGCATGTTGGCTTTCTTCTTTGTTTCTATGGGTGTGAAGTTGTGATTATAAGAGTTTTGATTTTGAAATTTGTCTTAAATTTTTTAAGAGTTAAATTGTTTACGAGAAGAAATGTGTAAAATACATTATGTTTAGCCATTTCTTGACGTTATTTGGAAGTAAGAACTTGTAGGTTCTCTTCTTATAATTTGTTATGTATTATGTTCAACTCTATTTCAAGATGACTCGAACTCAACTTCTACGAATTATTGAACTAATATTAAGGAATCTTGAATTCGGCTCGTTTTCTTTAACTCCAGATTGAACCAAGCTTAACACCTCTAGGCCAAACATATAAAGAATACAAAAGCTAATAATTCATAGACACATCTGCAAGAAAAAAAAACAAAATATATAGTGACAAAATAGATTTGTAGCTGGATAATGAATATATTTATATATTAATCCCCAGTAGCTTATTAACAGCAAGTACACTTAAATAATAAATGATCAAATTTTTCCCAAAAATACAAAACTTAATATTATTAATATATATATATAACAGAAAATGCAAATTATCAATGAAGTGAGAAATAATACTATGTTCCTCTTTTAAGCATTTGCTCGTAATTCTCAATGGATTCAAGCCTCTGTAAAAGCAGCTGCTGCCTGAACTTTTGAATGAACGCTTCAGCGCTTGCATTTACATCTTCGGTAGATTTCATCTCTAATTTCTTCGTCGGTTGTTCCGCCGCTAATTTCTTACCGGAAGAAGCATCAATCGGCGGCCGTGTGATTTTTGGATAATGCTCGACGACCTCCGGATTAAGCTTGGGGATGCGATACAAAGGAGCGGCGGAGGTTTTCTTCATTTTGGATGAATTGATCGGAGCTTCTACTAGTGGAATTAAGTAGAAATGTGTGTGGATCGGAGCTATCTGGTTAACAATGGAGGGAAGTATAGGGGTTTTTATAGGGGAGAGAAATTGAGGTTGGGGAAGAAAGGGAAAGGGGTAATCCATTGTTAATTGTGGATTAGAATGTGATTCCGTGTTTAATTTAAAATGCAGCATCCTTCTTTCATCAAAAGGTATGCAGTATACATTTATGAGATTCCTCATGCTATTATCTACTGCATTAATTCCTCTGATACACTAATTAGCCTTTTGCAATATCTTCAGGTCAATTTCCCTAGCTTAGAGAAATTATTTATCTCCTCCGGAAAGGAGGTAGAAATGCTACGTGATGAAGAGCACCAATACGCAGCCCCCGACAAGTTAAGAGAGTTGTGCTTCCAAAATTGTGATGTACTCTTATATGCTATTTGCATCAATGATTGCTGGAGAAATCTTGAAAAGCTTGAAATTTACAACTGTTAATCACTAATAAAGGTGTTTCAGCTTCAAGGGACAAGAGTTGAAGATGAACGAGAATCAACAAATGCAGACTTGCAATCGAGCAAACACCAGCTACTCAAAGACTCCCTGTGCAACTTGAGAGAAGTTATGGTTTCAAATTGCAAGAAACTACTGCATATTTTTCCTTCAATTGATCAACCTGGAGTTTCTGTATTTAGAAATCTGACTAGCCTCCAGATGTTCAATTGTGACAATGTGAGATATTTACTCTCACCTTCCATAGCTAGAGCGCTATCGTCAATCAAAAACCTGGAAATTCAGAAGTGCAAGCTGATTGAAGAGATTGTTGTGCGAGATGTAGAAGATTCAGAAAAAGTGGACAAACTTGTTCTCCCTCAGTTGGAGACACTAGTACTTAGGGAACTAGAAAACCTCAAGTGGTTCTTACATGAAGATCTTGACTTCCCGTCTTTGGTATACTTTGAGTTGAATGGTTGCCCCAAAATGGAGGCTCTATGTTGTGGAACATTATGCACTACCAAGCATATTGAAGTAATATTGGGAGATTTAGAGAGCAACATTTGGGCACAGGACTTGAATGATACAATTAGATCCAAATATAGAAGGTAAGTGTTGGAAAATTTATTTTCCTGTAAATCAAACAATAATAACATTTCATATTCGTGGTTTAAATAATGTTTATTTCTTGCAATGATTCATTGAAGGGAAACTGCTATGAAGAATGAGGCTGAATCCTCAACAACTGTTGTTGAAGATGTTGAATTTGAGGAGGCAGACAGGCAAGAAGAAATGTGTAAAATACGTTAAGTTCAGCCATTTCTTGACGTTATTTGAAAGTAAGAACTTCCATCTTTATGGATAGGTGTTTATGATAAATCAATTTGTGCATTTGGATTGGATAGAATAGATAGAGGTGAATCTGAATTTACTCTAAAAGACTTAGAACTTTTTCTAGTTAATTTGAATACAAACTTACCGTAGACCACTCTATTAATTCTAGTTCATACTCGAACTCGATTGGACAAATGTGTTTATACTCGTTCTAATTCGAGATGACTTGTACTCAAACTCTACAAATTATTGAACTAATATTAACAAATCTTGAATTCGGCTGGTTTTCTTTAACTCGATATTGAACCAACCTAAACACCTCTGGGCCAAACATATAAAGAATAACAAAAGCTAATAATTCATAGACACATCCGCAAAGGTAGCTTCTTCTGCTTGACAAAAAAAATATATATATATAGTGACAAGGGTATATGAGTCATTTCGCAGCAAGACCACACCTTTGAACTGAAAACCTCAGAAACCAGCTTCTAACATTCCTCATTCTGTTCCAAACAAATGTGAGGAAATAATCAAAAACCCAAGAGACTGAAAGAAAAAGGCAGTAAAGTGACGTTTCCGGGGCATCATATCATATTAATAGAGTATGAATTAGAGTTTGATTTAGTAAAGTAGGCTTTTTGTTTCACAAAATCTTTCCATCTCCTCTATGCTTATATCTGTTCTGTTATAAATTCTAGAGCTTCTAAAGCACTCTATATAACATAATATGCTAGATTTATATGAATTGTGATATAGGATCAATATTGAATGTCATTAGGAGTAATAAATAGACATTTACTTTACTTTCTTTTTTTTATTTTGTATCCTGCATTTTCTTTTAGAAGTATTTTAATTCTCACGAAATTTAACAATAAAATCTAATATACTCAATGAGGGTAAAATGATTATTTTATGGGAGCCGAAAGGAATATCATAAACTATATGGTCTGTATTAAGTGACATCATTTTTGGAGACAAAAGAAGAACAACAAATTGAGGGATGTGACTAATACAGGCCACGAGGGAAGTAATGTGGCTTAATAAAGTACTTTCAAAATAAAAGAAAATCATTCTGACCAATATATTATTATTTCACTAGAAAATAATCAACAGAATGTGGACTTGCAAGAAGATCAATGGGTTTATTACCAAGAGCATCTTTCAATATAGTGATTTGACCTTCTTTTAGAAGTATATCTTCATCAAGTGCTTCTTTCTTCTTCTTCAATGTTCAACAACATGTTCTTCTCACTATATTGTTTCACTTCTTGCCACATCATATCTCTTTCTTCTAGAACTTTTGGTAGTATGCAATCTTGTGCGATCTTGTAGTTCGTTCTGGATTTGATTCACGTTCTCGTCTTTCTTGATCATCTAATACAAAGGAGAGGGGAATTAAGAGAATGTTATTCAAGAAAATGACCGAAAATACCCTTGAACTGTTTACGTTTAGCCAAAACCTTAGAAACGGCATAGTTTACCCTTGACCTAGTTACAAAGTGTCATTCATGCCCTTGACCGAGTAATTCACATTCGGTGCATATCATATTGTGGAGGGGTAAAACTATACGTTTACTTCTTTCTCGAGCATGTACACGTGCCAATTACTAGCCAAAATGACTGAATTTCATAAGTCAAGGCATAGACGGGTACCCAATAAATAGTTTAGAGGTGAACTTGTGTTTGAAAAAAGATTTAAAGCATTGACTGGCTTAATGAAAATATTTCGAGGGAATCTGACTAAAGCAACTGAGTGTGTAAGCTAAATATAAAAGCACCGTAGAAACTTATGCATTAGGTGGATTGATTCAAATGAATACTTATATATTCATTTGTGTACATCATTCATGTTTTTACGTGTATAGGTCTAAAAAAGATTATTTTAACTTAATTTCATTCTTATAATATTATTTATTAGTATAATATTATTTATTAGTTCCATGATTGTTCCTTCTTCTTCTCCATAATAACCTAATTCTTTTGACTGAAAAATTAGCAAATTTGATCCAGATTTTGGTTATCCCAAAGATTTTTTTAGGATTCTTCCAGATATTTTGGAGGCGTTATATTGATTGATATTTACTTCCTTATGGAATCATATTTGGAGTAAAAGCATTTGAATGAATGACGATATTCAATTGCTCTGTAAGCCCAGCTGAATATCTAATTATTGTTCCAATTAGAAGAAGAAGGCCTTTCAAGATTAAAAAAGGGTTAGATGAATTTCTTTTCTTTTGGGAGATCTTGATTTTTGTTTATTTGAGTTGCTTATTAGTTTATATCTGGATTTTTTCTGAGAATATTTGTGGGTTTTGGGTTGTTTATTGAATTGCTTTTGTTAGTTTGGTTAAAGTTACTCATGGCTTATGTTTTTCGTGTACTGTATTTGGACTTGTGTTTACTGTAAAAATATGTGTTCCCTTTTAATCAAAAATGATGAGATGGAATTGATGATTATGTTCTGCTGGCTTTTTCTGCTTTTGCTGTTGATCTTTTGACAAATATGGTTTTCTTTTTTCTTTGTGGGCAATGATGAATCTTTGAAGCTAATTGAGCTTTGTTGTTTAGAAGGTCCCTTACTTTAATTATTGCTATTTTGTACAAGAATGTTTTCATGTTTTAATTTTTGGTCCATCTGTCTATTCACTTGTAATGGGATTTAAATTCTAGCCCTTGATGGTCTTTATCATTCTCCTTCTGTTTTATCTCCTCAATTTGATTCTTTATTAGTTGAACATTGGATTCTCTTCTAATGTTTACCTTTCTCTGCTATTATCTTTTTTATCCCTATTTTGGTACAGAACTAAGAGAGTTAATGTCAAAAATGATGGAATATAATCATAGGTTAATTCTAGACAAGAAAATTCAAGTTCAGTATTCAATAAACATATATGTGGAACATCTCATACTAGAAAGCTACTCATTCTCCCAAAATGGTTTGATCATATTATATAGATATTTAACATATCATATAAATATTTAATATCTAAAAACTAAATAATATTATATTTTTATAAGATGTATGGAGTCAGGTGGTTTGAGAGTGTCCATGACTCTAAATACCAAATTACTAAAACAAATAGTCATTTTTTGAAAAAATAAAAATAATAATTTGTAAATACAATTCTTCAATTAATTTACTTATTTATTAATTTACAAAAAACTTTCCATTTGTTCCAACACAACATGTGGAAATGTGGGGTCCACAACTCCAATCATTTCCTTTTTCTTTTGTTCTTTACCATAACAATTATTGGTACCACTAACACAACTTGTGGAATAGCTTTACTGCATTTTTTCCAAAAAAGGCAGCTGAACAACCCAGATTAGCTTTTATTGCTTGGATGGCTTCAATAATGTGTGATCTTAAATATCTATTTGAGTTTGAGCTTAAATATCACTTCTTTTTTTAGGCACATAAAGAACACATAATAATAGTAATACTACTTGATTCAGATGGCTGCTGAAATTGGGATTTCTGTTGCTGCAAAAGTTGCTGAATATTTAGTTGCTCCGATTGGCCGCCCTGTTGGTTATCTGTTTTTCTTTAACAACAACTTGAAGAATCTCCAGGAACAAATTGCACAACTGGAAGATATGAGAGTTGTGGTGCAACGACAGGTTGATGCTGCCAAAAGAAATGTTGAAGTTATACGACCTGCTGTTGAGGCATGGCTGACTGAGGTGGACAGGACTAAGTCAGACTCAGATGAAATTTTTGAGCAAGTGCGTAGGATTGGAACAAGCTGCTTCAGAGGTTGGTGTCTGCATACAAGATCTCGCTATTCCCTTAGCAGGAGAGCTAAAAAGTTGGGTGAAGTAGTATTAGATCTTCAAGGCAGGGGTAGGTTCGATCGAGTGGCAGATCCTACACCAATTGCTTGTTTACCCACAATCTCATCTGGAGGCTTTAAGAACTTTGAGTCCAGGAACTTGGTCGTGGAAGAAATCATGGAAGCCCTACAGGATGATGAGATCTGCATGATAGGAATATGCGGCATGGGTGGTACTGGTAAGACTATGCTGGTAAAAGAAATTTCCCAAAAAGCGAAGAGAGAGCATATGTTTGACGAGGTAACCTTGGCTGTAGTGTCTCAAAATCTAAATGTTCGAGCGATTCAAAATCAACTTGCAGATAGACTTGGTCTAAGTTTTCCGGAGGAGACTATTTCTGTGAGAGCAGAGAGACTCCATGCGAGACTAATGATGAAGGACAGCAAAAAGATTCTTGTTATACTTGATGATGTTTGGAATACAATTGAATTAGAAGAAATTGGAATTCCTGTTGGAGAGGACACAAGCAGATGCAAAGTTTTATTCACTTCACGTATTCAGCTTCTGTTTGATATAAGGGAAACTCAAAGAAAAAACATCAGCGTAGGTTTCTTGTCTGAAGAAGAATCTTGGGATTTTTTCAAAGAAATTGTTGGAAATTCTGTGGAAAATCCCGTTCTGCTCGACACAGCAAGAAAGGTAGTAGAGGAATGTGGACGCTTACCTCTTGCAATCAAAACTGTCGGCAGTGCTCTAAGAGATAAAGACTTGCGTGCTTGGAAAGATGCCCTTACCCAACTCCAGGGACATAAGGTCACAAATATTCGTGGAATTGATGAAAAGTTATACTCAAGCATAAAGTTAAGTTACAGTTATTTGGAAAGTAAGCAAGCCAAGTCATTGCTAATGCTCTGTTCCTTATTTCCAGAAGATTATGATATACCTATTGAAATTTTGGTTAGATATGGAAAGGGATTGTGCTTGTTCAGTGACATTGACTCATTGGAAAATGTTAGAAACCGAGTACATTCTTTAGTTGCTGATCTTAGAAGTTTTCGCTTTTGTTAGCTGGGAATGAGGAGGGATCTGTGAAGATGCATGATGTTGTGAGGGATGTTGTGATTTCAATTGCTTCCTTTGATGACCATAGATTAAAGCAGCTGCAATTTTTCAATGAGGATAAATCCGGGACTGCCATCTCCTTGAACATCAATGAATTTGACAAACTTCCTGCTGATTTGAATTTCCCCCCAAATCTTCAGCTTTTCCAGCTGAGAGGCAAATCTCATTTTTCAGAACACACATTAGACAACTTTTTTGAAGGAATGAAAGAACTCAGAGTTATTGATCTGACAGGTTCGTCAATTAATCCTCTACCATCATCACTCTGTTTCCTATCAAATCTTTTTACATTGTGCTTGGATTACTGCAACTTGCAAACCGATTTAAGTATAATTGGAAGCCTCAAGCAATTAGAAGTTCTTAGCTTTTTCGGTTCTGAGCTTGATGAGGTTCCTGGTGAAATAAGAGAACTAAGAAAGCTCAAGTTGTTAGATCTTAGGTGCCCGAAAGCTCCTAGAACAATTCCATCCAGTGTCTTTTCAGAATTGACTAATCTTGAAGAACTCTACATTGGTGAATTCAGTGATTGGGAAGAAGCAGGGTATCATGGGAATGCAAGAATCAGAGAATTAAATTCACTGTCTTCCCTTAAAATTTTGCAAATGTGTGCGTCAAGCTGTGATGTCATCTCAGAGTTAACAGAGTTTCCCTTTGAGAAGCTTGTCAAGTTCAATATTTCTGAATATTATGAATTTTTTGGATCTTATGATTTTGACAACAGTTTGGAATTATTCAAAGGAACAGGATCATCTGATATGAATGTGCTGAGAAAAACTAAGATCTTTAGTTTACTAAAGAGAGCAGTCAGTGTGGGATTAGAATGTGAAGGATGGACTAGAAATCCTCTCTATGAATTATGTCAAGAGAATACTCTTCTGAACATGAGGAATCTGAGACTTCACAATTACTCAGAGGATTGTCTTATAAACCTGGGTAATGAGAATGATTATGGGAATGCGAATGCCTCATCAAGTTCCTCGGTAAAAAGTTGTTTGTGGAGGGGTCCTATTCTTCAACCTTCGTGGCTTCAAAATCTTAATGTTCTTGAATTGGACAGGTGTAGATCTGTCAAAGTTCTCTTCCCACATTGTGTAGTTGTGTGCATGGCACAACTCCGAGAACTCACATTGTGTAAATGCTGGAAAATGGAGCACATTGTGGGAAATGAAGAAGAGCACAATGATGATGATAACAGAGTTGAATTTCCAAAACTTGAATCTTTGTATTTAGAGGAAATGCCTGCATTTAGGAGCTTCTACTCTGCATTTGACAAAGAGGACACAGCAAGGAATACTATGTTCAATCACCAAGTAAGGAATACTATAGTAGAGTAGAGGGCATTAATATTAACTATAGGAATACTATAGGAATACTATAGTAGAGTAGAGGACACAGCAAGGAATACTATGTTCAATCACCAAGTAAGGAATACTATACTAGATTATTTTATTGAGTAGAAAGTGCCGGTAATTTTTGACCTCGAGCAAAAAATTCATAAGTTTGGGATCACAAACTATACAAACTTGTAAATTTATCAACCCTTTTGTTAATTTTTTTTATTAATTTTTTTAAACTTACGTTAATTTTAAGTTTTAATATTTAACTGAAAAAGAAGATGCGACTTTTACGTGATCCTTCATGGGGTATTATACTCATACTTGATAACTCTTTTAATTAAATCATTTTATGTAATTTCAGCAAAAAAAATCATTTTATGTAGTTAAAAATAGTGTAAATTAAAGATGAAGATAGAGGTAGAGATTAATAATTTAATGTCTTATTTAAATTTTGAAAAACAAGTTGTGTGAGAAAGCCAAAATTCTCAAGTTGGATAATTTAAAATTCTCAAGTTATCATGACGTTCCTACTTTTACAATGTGAATTTCTTGTGAAGGTTTCTTTTTAAACATGCCAATGTAATGTTTTTGTCAGGTAATCTTTCCTTGCTTAGAGTATGTGTTCATCCGCGATATGAAGAAGTTGACCCAAGTAGTAGATGGCCAAATGCTTTCTTGTTCTTTGTGCAAGGTAAGAAGTATGACGGTGTCTCAATGTGAAAACTTGTTGGTAGTTGCTGCATCTGATATGGGTAGCCTCCGGACACTCTCTGTTTCTCATTGCGAATCACTTGAAGCAGTATTTAGTTTTGAAGGAAATCAAGCAACACTTGGCCAGCTGGGCTTCTTGGCCCTAGATAGTCTCCCGAAGTTGGTGGAAATATGGAAGATTCCTCCTCCAGGAAATGGAACCTTTCAGAACCTGACGAATTTGAGGGTGGAGAAGTGTAAAAACTTGAGATTCTTGCTACCTTTTCATGTGGCTAAAATGCTAGTGAAAATAAAACGCATCAGTATAGGACAATGTGAAACAATAGAAGGAGTTATTGGAAAAACAGATAGGGAACATGTTGATGATGATGCAGAGCTTGCCCTATTCCCTCATTTAGAAGCTCTTTATCTTGAAGATTTACCTATGCTTGAGATGTTTTCTTCTGGATCCTTGAGAACATTGAAGATTGCTGGTTGTCCCAAATGGAAGATATTTCACAAAGCACTGATATCAGATGCCAAATCCTCTGAAGGTTCCTTCTTTCATCAAAAGGTAAAAAAGCCAAGTAAAATTTTACCAGCTCAGCTCAGAAACAGCTCAATTTGTTCTTCTCCTAAACAGGACACCTTTTGAGATTCATCGTGCTATTATTATCTGCTGCATTAATTCCTATACCATACCTAATTAACCTTTTGCAATATCTACAGGTCAAATTCCCTAGCTTGAAGGAATTACGTGTCTCCGACAAGGTAGAAATGCTACATGATGGAATTCTTGTTTTAAGAAACCTGACTAAACTCAACATCTCCAACTGTGACAATGTGAGATATTTACTCTCACCTTCCATAGCTAGAGCGCTTTGTTCAATCCAAAAACTGGAGATTGAGAACTGCATGCAGATTGAAGAGATTGTTGTGCGAGATGTAGAAGATGAAGAAAAAGTGGACAAACTTGTTCTCCCTCAGTTGGAGAAACTAGTACTTCGGAAACTAGAAAACCTCAAGTGGTTCTTCCATGGAGATCTTGACTTCCCGTCTTTGGTATACTTTGAGTTGAATCGATGCCCCAAAATGGAGGTTCTATGTTGTGGAACATTGTGCACTCCCACGCATATTGAAGTAATATTGGAATATTCTAAGAGCATATGGACACAGGAGGACCTGAATGCTACAATTAGATCCAACTATAAAAGGTAAGTATTGGAAAATTTATTTCCCTGTAAATCAAACAATAGTAACATTTCATATTACTGGTTTAAATAATGTTTATTTCTTGTAATGATTCATTGAAGTGAAACTGCTATGAAGAATGAGGCTGAATCCTCAACAACTGTTGTTGAAGATGTTGAATTTGAGGAGGCAAGCAAGCAGACAGGAGAGATGAATGAATGAGTCTAACAGGGTTGGTTTTTCTTGTCTTTCTACTTTGGTGATACATTTTCATGTCTATATTGCATGTTGGCTTTCTTCTTTGTTTCCATGGGTGTGAAGTGGTGATTATTTGAGTTTTGATTTTGAAATTTGTCTTACATTTTTTAAGGGTTAAATTGTTTCGCACTTAAATTTCGTAAAAAAACATGATAATTAGTACACGAATTTGGGCTTTGGTATATTTATACAACATGAAAAATATTTTCAATCGTTTTGAGCAATTTTCTGGAGAATTTTTTTCGAACCTAAATTTTGTAAAAAAGTGATGATTAGTACATGAATTCGAGCTTTAACTAGAACGTGATACTTCGTCTAGTGTATTTATACAACATGAAAAAATATGAACCAATAACACTAACCGTTTTCTTCATTTTGGATGAATTGATTGGAGCTTCTACTAGTGGAATTAAGTATAAATGTGTGTGGATCGGAGCTTTCTTGTTAACAATGGGGGGGAAGTGTAGGGCTTTTTATAGGTAGAGAAATTGAGATTGGGGAAGATAGGGAAAGGAGTAATCCATTATTAATTGTGGGTTAGAATGTGATTCCGTGTTTCATTTATATACCAAGATAAGACAGGTAAAAAATATGTTTCTTTATATAGGTTTTTAAAACTTTTTATGGTAATAGATTTTTTGATATTTTGATATGTCAAATTAATATGATTCGAAAGATTGATAGTACTTTAGTAGTAGAAACACACTTTATTTGGTTAGACATTTTAAATTTAAACTATATTTTTTCCTCTATTATATTAAAAAAATATTGTTTTATTTAAGAGCTTGTGTATGTTAGACTTAAGCTTATATATTCTCATTAATAAAATATTTTAAATCGAAAAATTGAGTCTCATCATTGAATATATATCTTAAAATACATAAATTAAATTTAAATATATCATATATAATAATTTAAATTTAAGATACATTGTATTCAAAGTGATGTTTCAATAGGAGATAAAAGGATTGGTTGTATTTGCCCTAAGTTTGGGATTGGCATTAAAAGAGGGGAATGGGGTAACATGTTGTCTCCATACAAGGGCTCTTTCCAAATATTTAATACCTACTATTCTATAAATATTTGTCCTTAAAAAGACAACTTTTACTATGTTTAAGATTGAAAAAAAAATAAAGAGGTTATAATTATAGGTTCTTTTAAAAAAAATTATGGATTTCTTTTAACTACTTCAATATATTTTATTTTTTCTAATGGAATAAGGGCCTCGACTGGTTATTTAATCAAAGCACTTTTAGTATTATTTTTTAGAAGATCGACTGATTATTTAATCAAAATACTTTTAGTATTGTAATAAATAAAAAAGAGGAAACTTTTAATAGTCTTTTTAATATTCTTTTTATAGTGAACTAAATTATCTAATATGGGAGGTGTAGTTAAGTGCTTATTGATTTAATGCATGAGAGAATAATAATAGATATTCATGGGAAATTGTAGGAATTATCCTCAATTATTAGACTGAAATTCGACTTTTATTTTGGTATCAATTCTACTGTTGTAGAACTGGTTGAGTTATATTTATTCGGACATGGTGAAAATTCGAAGAATGGTACCTATAATCTAGAACTTCTTACTTTCGTGATCGGTTATATTTAGTTCATGTATGAATATTTGTTCCTACTGCTTTAGCTTTTGAGGTTGACCCAATGCTAAATATTCATATCTTGGTACATATTTTAGTTATCTTCACTTCTTTCTAAAATGATTACATTTTTAGTGCTTGATGTTTTTATTTATTAGAGGGGCTTTTCGGATTTATGGCGTCTAATTTTTAATGAGAAGGCTCAATGCCATTCAATTGTTTAGTAAATTGTATTGTTAGTGCTTTATGATTTCAGCAGAACTAACCGTTTGCTTGTAAAAGTGGAAGCTGCTACCTGTGGTGGAGAGGAAACAGAGCCTTCCGAAGATGCTGCAGGCCAGGGTAACTTCCCTGCTGAATGGGTGGAACTGCTTGTGAGGGAGATGATAAGTGCTACAAGTGTAGACGATGCTCGAGGTCGTGCAACCAGAGTGTTGGAGAATCTGGAGAAATCCATCAATTCACGTGTTGGTGCTGAAGCAGCTGAAAGTTTTCACAAGGTTTGGAACGATTTCTGAGCTTTCTATCTCAATTGCTTGTAGATATGTATGATGATAGTCTTTTATTGTTGATCATTGTTTATCGGAGAACACAATTTTGAAGGAGCAAATTGAAGTGCTTCTCCGTGAGAATACAATTCTGAAACGAGCTGTTGCTATTCAACATGAGCGTCAGAAAGAGTACGATGAGAGGAACCAAGAAGTACAGCAACTAAAGCAGTTGATTGCTCAATATCAAGAGCAGATGAGAACTCTCGAGGTGAGAATCATTCGAGAGCTCTTGGTTTCATCTTTATAAAAATGAAGAACATAGTTACGTATTTCTTGATCCTAATTGGATCTGTTTGGTTTGCAGGTGAACAACTATGCCTTAACCATGCATTTGCGGCAGGCTCAGCAAGGCAATTCAATACCCGGACGTTTCCATCCAGATATATTCTAATTAACTATATAGCCAGTAATGAAATATTCTTCCCTTTCCTTGAAGATTGTTTGCTCATAAAACACTAAATAGAATGAATGCATGTTTATTGCACTATTAAGTTCTCTTGGTTAAAGTTAAGGTTGATAGTTTCGAGCCTGAAATCATGGATGGGTTCTTAGCTTTCTATGAATATGTAAAGATATGAATTTAGATTGTATAAGTTGGTAAGATATTTCTGCCAAGTTTTGAAGTGAGTCTTGTAGCTGTAAAAATCTTGTGGAGGCAAAGGGAATACTATCAATTTGCTCAATTTAGACCATTTTTTCTTCATTTTTTTTCGTGATTTTATGATAGTTAAATTAGTTGTGACAAAAAATTATTAGAACCATACTTTTTCTCAATATATATCTTTTTATGGAAAAATAGTAGGTTTGATACCTAAAGATTTAAGTGTTGATACATTATGGTATCCGTAATTTTTTTTAGTTAATATTATTTCTAAACTATTTATGGTAAGCTAGTAAAGTTCTTTTGTTGTTACTTTTTAAATTTCTGTTAAAAAAAATTACGAGAACTTAATCTCTAAAGTTTAGACTTTGATATGATATGGTTCTCAAAAAGTTTATTTTTTGCCTTTATGGTTTTTAAATAATCTATAGAAATTCACTAAGATCTATTTATGATTAAACACTTTTGTAGAAAAAAATCACACGAGCAGTTTCAATAAAGTAATTTTTCCTATTAAAATCGTGTTTTATGTATGTTTTTTTTAATAAAATGACTCATAATATATCATGAAAAATATTTATAATCGTTTTAAGCAATTTTGCAGAGATTTTTTTTTCCGATTTAAATTTTTTAAAAAATGTGATGATTAGTACACGAATTCGGGTTTTAACGGGAATGGTATACTTCGTCTGGTGTATTTATACAATATGAAAAATATTCTGAATCGTTTTGAACAATTTTTTGGATAACTTTTTTTCGGACCTAAATTTTCTTAAAAACGTGATGATTAGTACACGAATTTGGGCTTTAACGGCAACGTGATACTTCGTCTGGTGTATTTATACAACATGAAAATATTCAGAATCATTTTGAGCAATTTTCTGAAAAACTTTTTTTGGGACCTAAATTTTCTAAAAAACGTGATGATTAGTACAAGAATTCGGGCTTTAAAGGGAACATGATACTTTGTCTGGTGTATTTATACAACATGAAAAATATTATGAATCGTTTTGAGTAATTTTCTGGAAAACTTTTTTCAGACCAAATTTTTTTAAAAAACGTGATGATTAGTACACCAATTTAGGCTTTAACGAGAACGTGATACTTCGTCTAGTGTATTTATACAATATGAAAAATATTTTGAATCGACTTGTGCAATTTTCTAGAGAACTTTTTTTCGGACCTGAATTTTTTAAAACACATGATGATTAGTACACGAATTTGGACTTAAACGAAAACTTGATACTTTGTTTGGACCTAAATTTTCTAAAAAACATGTGGGTTAGTACACAAATTCAGGTTTTAATGGGAACGTGATACTCCGTCTAGTGTATTTATACAACATGAAAATATTGAGAATCGTTATGAGCAATTTTTTGGAGAACTTTTTTTTGGACATAATTTTTTAAAAAATGTGATGAGTAGTACAAGAATTCGGGCTTTAATGGGAACGTGATACTTTGTCTAATAAATTTATACAACGTGAAAAATATTAAGAATCGTTTTAACCAATTTTCTATAGAACTTTTTTTCGGACCGAAATTTTCTAAAAAACGTGATGATTACTATACGAATTTAGGCTTTAACGGGAACGTGATATTTCATCTTGTGTATTTATACAACATGAAAAATATTCAGAATCATTTTGAGCAATTTTCTGGATAACTTTTTTTTTATCTAAATTTTATAAAAAACATGATGATTAGTACACGAATTCCGACTTTAACGAGAATGTGATACTTCGTCTGGTATATTAATACAATATGAAAAATATTCTGAATTATTTTGTGCAATTTCTGAGGAACTTTTTTCCGAACCTAAATTTTCTAAAAAATGTGATGATTAGTACACGAACTCGGGCTTTAATGGGAACGTGATACTTCAACTGGTGTATTTATACAACATGAAAAATATTATGAATCGTTTTGAGCAATTTTCTGTAGAACTTTTTTTTTTACCTAAATTTTGAAAAAAACGTGACGATTTGTACACGAATTCGGGTTTTAACGGGAACGTGATACTTTGTTTGGTATATTTATATAACATAAATAATCTGAATCGTTTTGAGCGATCTTTTCTAAATAATATTTTTTTGGACCTAAATTTTCTAAAAAACGTGATGATTAGTACACGAATTCCGACTTTAATGGGAACGTTATACTTCGTCTAGTGTATTTATATAATATGAAAAATATTCTGAATCATCCTGTGCAATTTTCTGGAGAACTTTTTTTTTCGAACCTGAATTTTCTAAAACACGTGATGATTAGTGCACGAATTCGGGCTATGACGAGAACGTGATCCTTCGTGTGGTGTATTTATACAACATTAAAAACATTTTCAATCTTTTTGAGTGCTTTTCTGAATAACTTTTTCTTGGACCTAAATTTTCTAAAAAACGTGATGATTAGCGTACGAATTCGGGTTTCAAGGGGAACGTGATACTTAGTCGAGTGTATTTATACAACATGAAAAATATTACGAATCGTTATGAGCAATTTTGTGAAGAACTTTTTTTCGCACATAAATTTCGTAAAAAAACATGATAATTAGTACACGAATTCGGGCTTTAATGAGAACGTGATACTTCGTCTGGTATATTTATACAACATGAAAAATATTTTCAATCGTTTTGAGCAATTTTCTGGAGAACTTTTTTTCGGACCTAAATTTTCTAAAAAACGTGATGATTAGTACAAGAATTTGAGTTTGAACGTGATACTTCGTCTGGTGTATTTATACAACATGAAAAATATTATGATCGTTTTGAGCAATTTCGTGGAGAAACTCTTTTCGGACCTAAATTTTCAAAAAAACGTGATGATTAGTACACGAATTCGAGCCTTAACGAGAACGTGATATTTCGTCTGGTGCATTTATACAACATGAAAAATATTTTCTATCGCTTTGTGCAATTATCTAGAGAACTTTTTTTCGGACCTAAATTTTCTAAAAAACGTGATGATTAGTATACGAATTCGAGCTATGACGGGAAGGAAATACTTCGTCTGATGTATTTATACAACATGAGAAATATTATGAATCGTTTTGAGCAATTTTCTGGAGAACTTTTTTTCGAACATAAATTTTGTAAAAAACGTGATGATTAGTACACGAATTCGGGCTTTAACGAGAACGTGATACTCCGTCTAGTGTATTTATATAACATGCCACTTTTCTTCATTGAATATATGCCACTTTCCTCAATATTGGATCAAGAAAATATAAAATTTAAATATAAAATTTAATTAAGATTATGAAAATTGAGTGAAAAAGTTATTTTTCAGTTTTCCAAACGGGCAAAAATATACTTACACCATGAGAGCAAAATATATTTCAGGATCATTTTATACATTCTTTAGTATTTTCATGTTACTTGCTTTTATATAATGCTTTTTTTAATTTTATTCATAGAATTTATTAATAAAATATTATAAAAAGAAGTATTATAGAAAAAAAAAGGTTTATTATATGATCTTAGCAGCAAAATACTAGTGTAAGAAAGCAATTTGGAATCCTATGCTAAGATTGATTCATCAAATAATTTTTCTTTTTGAAAAAGAGTGGATAGTTTTTCTTTTTGTTCTTTTATTTTGGCTTGAGGACTAGCAAAGCTTATGTGTAGGGGAGTTGATAAAGTCGATTTTTAATGCAAATAAACGCTTTAAGTTTTAATTAATAGCTTAAAAAATATATTTTATTTAGTTACTAAACATAATTATTATATTTAATTTATTTTATTTTGTGATAAAGGAAAAGAAACCCAATTAACGAGGTAGCCCATAAATAACAAAGAAATAAAGGCCCACAACACTTGTGTTTCTTTCGGACAAAATAATATTATTATTTTATAAGAGTTATGTAGTCAAATGGTTTGACTCACAACTAATAGAGTTTGAAAATGTCTAATAAACTCTAAATATTGAATTGCTAAAAAACAGTCATTTTTTGAAAAAATAAAATTAATAATTTTTAAATATAATCTCTCAATTAATTTACTTTTTTTAAGTAAAAAATGGAATCAACTTTTTATTAGTATATTACACAATAAAAAAATTACTTTCCAAAGATGGACTTATTTACTTTTTTAAAAAAATTTTCCGGTAGCTCTCCCTCCTCACACTCTGTCTCCTTTCTATATGGCAAGCCCGCCGGACAAAACAGTTGCAAGCAAAACCCTCTTCCTTATAAACCCCCCACCCTACCCCCCACCAAAAAAAACCCCCGCAACCAGAAAAGTGTTCAGACGAGTTTCAAGAGAGGGGTTTCTTAATTCTGATTTTGGAATTTGACGAAGAGGAAGGCATTTGGCAGTGAGTGACAGAGGAGGTTAGTATTTGCGTTTTCTCTCTTCTTGTGGTTATTTATTTTTGATCTTGAAGATTTAGTTAATTGTTGTCATCTTCTCTGCAATTCTGGGTTTGAAAAGTCGTGGGACTGCTGTAGATATTTTATTTTGTTTTTATTCTAGTATCGTATTAAAGAGTGGGGGCGACCAGTGCATTTTTCATCAAGGAAGTTGCAGACATTGCCTTTATGAAGGAGAAGGACATCGCATCATTGCTTGAGAAGGACTATTCCAGACTCTGTAATTTTGACCTGTCAAGGTAAAAACGCCATTGTCATTTTTCTTCTGCTAGGGTAATTTGGACTCTTAAAGCTCTCAGGCCAAATGAATTGGTCTGTGGTTAAAAGTTGTTGGGGGATGGGGATGGGGATGGGGCAGTGGTGTGGTAGATACTTTTTACTACTATTAATTAAAATGTGAGACTAGTACCATTGGACCATTATTGATGGCTTCAATAATGTGTGATCTTAAATAACTATTTGAGTTTGAGCTTAAATATCACATCTATGGCCTTTGTTCCTCCAGAAACATAAATAAGAATAAATAAAAAAGAGTCCCCATGGGCGTAGCTCAGTTGGTTGTGAGGTTGCAGAGTTAATAATAAGGATCACGGTTCAAATCCTTGCAGATGTAGTGTGAGATACTCATAGGTTAATTCTAGACAAGAAAATTTCAAGTTCAGTATTCAATAAACATACAGGAAAGCTACTCATTCTCCCAAAATGGTTTGATCATATTATATATATATTTAACCTATCATATAAATATTTAACATCTAAAAACTAAATAATATTATCTTTTTATAAGATGTATGGAGTCAGGTGGTTTGAGAGTGTCCATGACTCTGAATACCAAATTACTAAAACAAATAGTCATTTTTTGAAAACATAAAAATAATAATTTGTAAATACAATTCTTCAATTTATTTACTTATTTTTTCAAGTAAAAATGGACTAAATTTTTTATTAATATATCACACAATAAAAAAATACCTTTTACAATGATGGACTTATTTACTTTTTACAAAAACTTTCTATTTGCTCTAACACAACATGTGGAAATGTGGTGTCCACAACTCCAATAATTTTCTTTTTCTTTTGTTCTTTACCATAACAATTATTGGTACCACTAACACAACTTGTGGAATGGCAGCTACTGCATTTTTCCAAAAAGGCAACTGAACAACTTGTGGATTAGCTTTTATTGATTTGATGGCTTCAATAATGTGTGATCTTAAATATCTATTTGAGTTTGAGCTTAAATATCACTTCTTTTTTTATGCACATAAAGAACACATAATAATAGTAATAATACTTGATTCAGAAGTAGAACAAGAGTTCAGATGGCTGAAATTGGGATTTCTGTTGCTGCAAAAGTTGCTGAATATTTAGTTGCTCCGATTGGCCGCCAGTTTGGTTATCTGTTTTTGTTTAACAACAACTTGAAGAATCTCCAGAAACAAATTGATCAACTGAAAACTATGAGAGTTGTGGTGGAACGACAAGTTGATGCTGCCAAAAGAAATGTTGAAGCTATACGACCTGATGTTGAGGAATGGTTGAGTAAAGTGGAGATAACAAAGTTAGAATCAGAGGAAATTTTTGAGAAAAATGACAAGACTGGAACAAGCTGCTTCAGAGGTTGGTGTCTGCATACAAGATCTCGCTATTCCCTTAGCAGGAGAGCTAAAAAGTTGGGTGAAGAAGTATTAGATCTCCAAGGCAGTGGCAAGTTCGATCGAGTGGCAGATCCTACACCAATTGCTTGTTTACCCACAATCTCATCTGGAGGCTTTAAGAACTTTGAGTCCAGGAACTTGGTCGTGGAAAAAATCATGGAAGCCCTACAGGATGATGAGATCCGCGTGATAGGAATATGGGGCATGGGTGGTACTGGTAAGACTATGCTGGTAAAAGAAATTTCCCAAAAAGCAAAGAGAGAGCATATGTTTGACGAGGTAGCCTTAGCTGTGGTGTCTCATAATCCAAATGTTGGGGAGATTCAACGTCAACTTGCAGATAGACTTGGTCTAAGTTTTCCGGAGGAGACTATTTCTGTGAGAGCAGAGAGACTCCATGCAAGACTAATGATGAACGACAGCAAAAAGATTCTTGTTATACTGGATGATGTTTGGAATACAATTGAACTAGAAGAAATTGGAATTCCTGTTGGAGGTGACAGAAGCGGATGCAAAGTTTTATTCACTTCACGTATTGAGCTTTCGTTTCATATAAGGAAAAGTCAAAGAAAAAACATCAGCGTTGATTTCTTGTCTGAAGAAGAATCTTGGGATTTTTTCAACGAAATTGTTGGAAATTCTGTGGAAAATCCCGATCTGCTCGACACACCAAGAAAGGTAGTAGAGGAATGTGGACGCTTACCTCTTGCAATCAAAACTGTCGGCAGTGCTCTAAGAGATAAAGACGTGCGTGCTTGGAAAGATGCCCTTACCCAACTCCAGGGACATAAGGTCACAAATATTCCAGGAATTGATGAAAAGTTATACTCAAGCATAAAGTTAAGTTACAGTTATTTGGAAAGTAAGCAAGCCAAGTCATTGCTAATGCTCTGTTCCTTATTTCCAGAAGATTATGATATACCTATTGAAATTTTGGTTAGATATGGAAAGGGATTGTGCTTGTTCAGTGACATTGACTCATTGGAAAATGTTAGAAACCGAGTGCATTCTTTAGTTTCTGATCTTAGAAGTTTTTCGCTTTTGTTAGCTGGTAATAGGGAGGGATCTGTGAAGATGCATGATGTTGTGAGGGATGTTGTGATTTCAATTGCTTCGTTTGATTACCATAGATTAAAGCAGCTGCAATTTGTCCATGAGGATAAATCCGGCACCGCCATCTCCTTGAACGTCAATGAATTTGACAAACTTCCTGCTGATTTGAATTCCCCCCAAAATCTTCAGCTTTTCCAACTGCGGGGCTTACTTCCTTTTTCAGAATACACATTAAAGATGCTAGACAACTTTTTTGAAGGAATGAAAGAACTCAGAGTTATTGATCTGACAGGTTCAATAATTAATCTTCTACCATCATCACTCTGTTTCCTGTCAAATCTTTTCACATTGTGCTTGGATTACTGCACTTTGCGAACCGATTTAAGTATAATTGGAGGCCTCAAGCAATTAGAAGTTCTTAGCTTTTTCCGTTCTGAGCTTTATGAGGTTCCTGGTGAAATAAGAGAACTAAGAAAGCTCAAGTTGTTAGATCTTAGGTGCTGGAATGGCCCTAGAATAATTCCATCCAGTGTCTTTTCAGAATTGACTAATCTTGAAGAACTCTACATGGGTGGATTCAAGGATTGGGAAGAAGCAGGGTATCATGGGAATGCAAGAATCAGAGAGTTAAATTCACTGTCTTCCCTTAACATTTTGCAAATGTGTGCGTCAAGCTGTGATGTCATCTCAGAGTTAACAGAGTTTCCCTTTGAGAAGCTCGTCAAGTTCAATATTTCTAAATCTTATGGATTTTCTGAACCTTATGATTTTGACAACAGGTTGGAATTATTCAAAGGAACAGGATCATCTGATATGAATGTGCTGAGAAAAACTAAGATCATTAGTTTACTAAAGAGAGCAGTCCGTGTGGAATTAGAATGTGAAGGATGGACTAGAAATCCTCTCTATGAATTATGTCAAGAGAATACTCTTCTGAACATGAGGAATCTGACTCTTTACAGTTACTCAGAGGATTGGCTTATAAACTTGAGTAATAAGAATAATTATGGGAATGCGAATGCCTCATCAAGTTCCTCGGTAAAAAGTTGTTTGTGGAGGGGTCCTATTCAACCTTCGTGGCTTCGAAATCTTAATGTTCTTGAATTGGACAGGTGTAACTCTGTCAAAGTTCTCTTCCCACATTGTGTAGTTGTGTGCATGGCTCAACTCCGAAAACTAGTAGTATTGGCAGGTTCGAAAATGGAGCACATTGTGGGAAATGAAGAAGAGCACAATGATGATGATAACAGAGTTGAATTTCCAAAACTTCAATATTTGGAATTAGAGGGAATGCCTGCATTTAGGAGCTTCTACTCTGCATTTGACAAAGAGGACACAGCAGGGAATACTATGTTCAATCACCAAGTAAGTCATATTTGTACTTGTCTCTGACTCTATTTACTTTATGTAAGTTTAAAGTTATTATTTTCTTTAAGATGTTAAAATGACGATATTGTATTATACTCTTACTTAATAACTCTTTTAATTAAATCATTTTATGTAATTTCAGCAAAAAAAAAAAAAAAATCATTTTATGTAGTTAAAAAAAAGTGTAAATTAAAGATGAAGATAGAGGTAGAGATTAATAATTTAATGTCTTATTTAAATTTTGAAAAAAAGTTGCCTGAGAAATCCAAAATTCTCAAGTTGGATAATTTAACCCCATGTTTATCATAAAGTTCCTACTTTTCCAATGTGAATTTCTTTTGAAGGTTTCTTTTTAAACATGCCAATGTAATGTTTTTGTCAGGTAATCTTTCCTTGCTTAGAGTATGTGTTCATCCGCGATATGAAGAAGTTGACCCAAGTAGTAGATGGCCAAATGCTTTCTTGTTCTTTGTACAAATGAGGCTGTCTCATTGTGAAAACTTGTTGGTAGTTGCTGCATCTGATATTGGTAGCCTCCAGATACTCGATGTTTCTTATTGCGAATCACTTGAAGCAGTATTTAGTTTTGAAGGAAATCAAGCAACACTTGGCCAGCTGGGCTCCTTGGCCCTAGATAGTCTCCCGAAGTTGGTGGAAATATGGAAGATTCCTCCTCCAGGAAATGGAACCTTTCAGAACCTGACGAATTTGAGGGTGGAGAAGTGTAAAAACTTTAGATTCTTGCTACCTTTTCATGTGGCTAAAATGCTAGTGAAAATAAAAGAAATAACAATAGAACAATGTGAAACAATGGAAGGAGTCATTGGAAAAACAGATAGGGAACATGTTGATGATGATGCAGAGCTTGCCCTATTCCCTCATTTAGAAGATGTTTATCTTCGAGATTTACCTATGCTTGAGATGTTTTCTTCTGGATCCTTGAGAAAATTGGAGATAGGTGGTTGTCCCAAATGGAAGATATTTCATAAAGCACCAATATCAGATGCCAAATCCATCGAAGCAAGCAATTTGAAGACCTCTGAAGGTTCTTTGTTTCATCAAAAGGTAAAAAAGCCAAGTAAAATTTTACCAGCTCAGCTCAGAAACAGCTTGAGATATTATGCTCAATTTGTTCTTCTCCTAAATAGGAAACCCTTTTGAGATTCCTCTTGCTATTATTATCTGCTGCATTAATTCCTATACTATACCTAATTAACCTTTTGCAATATCTACAGGTCAAATTCCCTAGCTTGAAGGAATTACGTGTCTCCGAAAAGGTAGAAATGCTACCTGATGGAATTCTTGTTTTAAGAAACCTGACTAAACTCAACATCTCCAACTGTGACAATGTGAGATATTTACTCTCACCTTCAATAGCTAGAGCGCTTTGTTCTATCCAAAAACTGGAGATTGAGAACTGCATGCAGATTGAAGAGATTGTTGTGCGAGATGTAGAAGATGAAGAAAAAGTGGACAAACTTGTTCTCCCTCAGTTGGAGAAACTAATACTTAGGGAACTAGAAAACCTCAAGTGGTTCTTCCATGGAGATCTTGACTTCCCGTCTTTGGTATACTTTGAGTTGAATAGATGCCCCAAAATGGAGGTTCTATGTTCTGGAACATTGTGCACTCCCGACCGTATTGAAGTAAAATTGGGATATTCTAAGAGCATCTGGACACAGGAGGACCTGAATGATACAATTAGATCCAACTATAAAAGGTAAGTGTTGGAAAATTTATTTCCCTGTAAATCAAACAATAGTAACATTTCATTTTCCGTATTAGTGGTTTAAATAATGTTTATTTCTTGCAATGATTCATTGAAGGGAAACTGCTATGAAGAATGAGGCTGAATCCTCAACAGCTGTTGTTGAAGATGTTGAATTTGAGGAGGCTGAATCCTCAACAGGCAGGCAGGAGAGATGAATGAATGAGTCCAACAGGGTTGGCTTTTCTTGTCTTTCTACTTTGATGATACATTTTGATGTCTATTTTGCATGTTGGCTTTCTTCTTTGTTTCTATGGGTGTGAAGTTGTGATTATAAGAGTTTTGATTTTGAAATTTGTCTTACCTTTCTTAAGAGTTAAATTGTTTACGAGAAGAAATGTGTAAAATACATTATGTTCAGCCATTTCTTGACGTTATTTGATAGTAAAAACTTACCAGTTCTCTTCTTACCAGTTAAGTTCGCTAGTGTGTTTTACTATGGATGGGTGTTTATGATAAATCAATTTGTGCATTTGGATTGAATCTGAATTTACTCTAGAAAACTGATACTTTCTAGTGAATTTGAATTCAAACTTAATCTTATTCAACTCTATTAATTCTAGTTCGTACTCGAACTTGATTCGACTAATCTTGTTTATACTCATTCTAATTCGAGATGACTCGAACTCAAACTCTAGGAATTATTGAACTAGTATTAACGAATCTTGAATTCTGCTCGTTTGCTTTAACTCGAGATTGAACCAAGCTTAACACCTGTAGGCCAAACATATAAGGAATACCAAAAGCTAATAATTCATAGACACATCTGCAAAGGTAGCTTCTTCTGCTGGAGAAAAAAAATATATATATATATATATTGACAAAATAGATTTGTAGCTAGATAATGAATATATTTATATATTAATCCCCAGTAGTTTATTAACAGCAAGTACGCTTAAATAATAACAAATGATCAATTTTTTCCCAGAAATACAAATCTTAATATTATTATTATATATATATATATATAACAGAAAATACAAATTATCAATGAAGTGAGAAATAATACTATGTTCCTCTTTTAAGCATTTGCTCGTAATTCTCAATGTATTCAAGCCTATGTAAAAGCAGCTGCTGCCTGAACTTTTGGATGAACGCTTCAGCGCTTGCATTTACATCTTTGGTAGATTTCCTCTCTAATTTCTTCGTCGGTTTTGTTTCTTAGCTAAATTATTCAGCGTCTTTTTGCCATGTTTTTTAAAATGTTCTTGTTTGTACATATGGATATGATACATTCCTTTCTTGAAAAGTGGGAATCTCAGAAATGCAGTGGTATTGCTGGAGTCAGTCTAAAGCTGCTTCTGATCTATGAATTTGGAACTCTATTATGTGAAGTTTTTCACTTTGAGAATTGTTCTTATCATATTTTGGTGTCAATGTGAATCTGCAAATGAAAAGGAACATTTCTTGAGTTTACATTCATAAGCTAAATAGATTCATTGAAACTAACAATGAAGACTCTTCTTCTGCAGTGTCTGATTTGAAGCTATTTTTGTGTGAACCAATCAGAAGAATGTCAAAAATGATGGAATACTGTGTAAAGCTACCAAAGAAAAAGGAAAAAAGGTGCTATACTAAAGTCATATATATATATATAGAAGGTAAGTGTTGGAAATTTTATTTTCCTGTAAATCAAACAATAGTAGCATTTTTCATATTAGTTTAAATAATGTTTATTTCCTGCAATGATTCATTGAAGGGAAACTGCTATGAAGAATGAGGCTGAATCCTCAACAACTGTTGTTGAAGATGTTGAATTTGAGGAGGCAGACAGGCAGGCAGGCAGGAGAGATGAATGAATGATTCCAACTGGGTAGGTTGCCTTGTCTTTCTATTTTGATGATACATCTTTATGGATAGGTGTTTATGATAAATCAATTTGTGCATTTGGATTGGATAGAATAGATCGAGGTGAATCTGAATTTACTCTAAAAGACTTAGAACTTTTTCAAGTGAATTTGAATACAAACTTACCGTAGTCCACTCTATTAATTCTAGTTCATACTTGAACTCAATTAAACAAATGTGTTTATACTCGTTCTAATTCGAGATGACTCGTACTCAAACTCTACAAATTATTGAACTAATATTAACAAATCTTGAATTCGGCTGGTTTTCTTTAACTCGATATTGAACCAAGCTAAACACCTCTGGGCCAAACATATAAAGAATAACAAAAGCTAATAATTCATAGACACGTCTGCAAAGGTAGCTTCTTCTGCTTGACAAAAAAAAATATATAGTGACAAGGGTATATGAGTCATTTCGCAGCAAGACCACACCTTTGAACTGAAAACCTCAGAAACCAGCTTCTAACATTCCTCATTCTGTTCCAAACAAATGGGAGGAAATAATCCTAAACCCAAGAGACTGTGAAAGAAAAAAGGCAGTAAAGTGAAGTTTCCGGGGCATCATATCATATTTATAGCCTCTGAATTAGAGTTTGATTTAGTAAATTAGGCTTTTTATTTCACAAAATCTTTCCATCTCCTCTATGCTTATATCTGTTCTGTTATAAATTCTAGAGCTTCTAAAGCACTCTATATAACATAATATGCTAGATTTATATGAATTGTGATATAGGATCAATATTGAATGTCATTAGTAGTAATAAATAGACATTTACTTTACTTTCTTTTTTATTTTGTATCCTGCATTTTCTTTCAGAAGTATTTTAATTTTCACAAAAGTTAACAATAAAGAAAATTATTTTTTTCGAGCTAAAATCCAGTCAAAATAAAATCTAATATACTCAATGAGGGTAAAATGATTATTTTATGGGAGCCGAAAGGAATATCATAAACTATATGGTCTGTATTAAGTGACATCATTTTTGGAGACCAAAGAAGAACAACAAAGTGAGGGATGTGACTAATACAGGCCAGAGGGAAGTAATGTGGCTTAATAAAGTCCTTTCAAAATAAAAAAAATCATTCTGAATTAAATATTAATTTTGATCCCCAATATATTATTATTTCACTAGAAAATAATCAACAGAATGTGGACTTGCAAGAAGATCAAAGGGTTTATTACCAAGAGCATCTTTAAATATAGTGATTTGACCTTCTTTCAAAAGTATATCTTCATCAAGTGCTTCTGTCTTCTTCTTCAATGTTCAACAGCATTTTCTTCTCACTATATTGTTTCACTTCATCCCACATCATATCTCTTTCTTCTAAAACTTTTGGTAGTATGAAGGGTTTTTATTAGTTTTTTAAAAAAACTGGGTTTGTCATCTTCTCTTCAAATCTGTGTTTGAAAAGTTGTGGGGTTGGATATTTTATTTATTTTATTCTAGTACTAGTATTAAAAAATGGGGGCGGCTGGTGCATTAGTCCAAAAAGGTGGCTAAACAACCCAGATTAGCTTTTATTTATTTGATGGCTTCAATAATGTGTGATCTTAAATAGCCATTTGAGTTTGAGCTTAAATATCACATCTTTTTATATACATATAAGGAACACATAATAATAATAATACTTGATTCAGAAGGAGAACAAGAGTTGAGAGAGGTATTAGTTCAGATGGCTGAAATTGGGATTTCTATTGCTGCAAAAGTTGCTAAATATTGTGTTGCTCCGATTGGCCGCCCTTTTGGTTATCTGTTTTTCTTTAATAACAACTTGAAGAATCTCCAGAAAGAAATTGATCAACTGAAAACTATGAGAGTTGTGGTGGAACGACAAGTTGATGCTGCCAAAAGAAATGTTGAAGCTATACGACCTGATGTTGAGGAATGGTTGAGTAAAGTGGAGATAACAGAGTTAGAATCAGAGAAAATTTTTGAGGAATATGACAAGATTGGAACAAGCTGCTTCAGAGGTTGGTGTCTGCATACAAGATCTCGCTATTCCCTTAGCAGGAGAGCTAAAAAGTTGGGTGAAGTAGCATTACATCTTCAAGGCAGTGGTAAGTTTGATCAAGTGGCAGATCCTATACCAATTGCATGTTTACCCACAATCTCATCTGGAGGCTTTAAGAACTTTGAGTCCAGGAACTTGGTCGTGGAAGAAATCATGGAAGCCCTACAGGATGATGAGATCCGCATGATAGGAATATGCGGCATGGGTGGTACTGGTAAGACTATGCTGGTGAAAGAAATTTCCCAAAAAGCAAAGGATGAGCATATGTTTGATGAGGTAGCTTTGGCTGTAGTGTCTCAAAATCTAAATGTTCGAGAGATTCAAAATCAACTTGCAGATAGACTTGGTCTGAGTTTTCCGGAGAAGACTATTTCTGTGAGAGCAGAGAGACTCCATGCGAGACTAATGATGAACGACAGCAAAAAGATTCTTGTTATACTGGATGATGTTTGGAATACAATTGAATTAGGAGAAATTGGAATTCCTGTTGGAGGTGACAGAAGCGGATGCAAAGTTTTATTCACTTCACGTATTCAGCTTCTGTTTGATATAACGGAAACTCAAAGAAAAAACATCAGCCTTGGTTTCTTGTCTGAAGAAGAATCTTGGGATTTTTTCAATGAAATTGTTGGAAATTCTGTGGAAAATCCCGATCTGCTCGACACACCAAGAAAGGTAGTAGAGGAATGTGGACGCTTACCTCTTGCAATCAAAACTGTTGGCAGTGCTCTAAGAGATAAAGACGTGCGTGCTTGGAAAGATGCCCTTACCCAACTCCAGGGACATAAGGTCACAAATATTCGTGGAATTGATGAAAAGTTATACTCAAGCATAAAGCTAAGTTACAGTTATTTGGAAAGTAAGCAAGCCAAGTCATTGCTAATGCTCTGTTCCTTATTTCCAGAAGATTATGATATACCTATTGAAATTTTGGTTAGATATGGAAAGGGATTGTGCTTGTTCAGTGACATTGACTCTTTGGAAAATATTAGAAACCGAGTACATTCTTTAGTAGCTGACCTTAGAAGTTTTTCGCTTTTGTTAGCTGGGAATGAGGAGGGATCTGTGAAGATGCATGATGTTGTGAGGGATGTTGTGATTTCAATTGCTTCCTTTGATGACCATAGATTAAAGCAGCTGCAATTTGTCAATGAGGATAAATCCGGCACCGGCATCTCCTTGAACATCAATGAATTTGACAAACTTCCTGCTGATTTGAATTTCCCCCCAAATCTTCAGCTTTTCCTGCGAGACATATCTCGTTTTTCAGAACACACGTTAAACATGCGAGACAACTTTTTTGAAGGAATGAAAGAACTCAGAGTTATTGATCTGAGACATTCAATAATTAATCTTCTACCATCATCACTCTGTTTCCTGTCAAGTCTTTGCAGTTTGTGCTTGGATTACTGCACCTTGAGAACCGATTTAGGTATAATTGGAAGCCTCAAGCAATTAGAAGTTCTTAGCTTTTTCCGTTCTCAGCTTGATGAGCTTCCTGGTGAAATAAGAGAACTAAGAAAGCTCAAGTTGTTAGATCTTAGGTGCCGGGAAGCTCCTAGAACAATTCCATCCAGTGTCTTTTCAGAATTGACTAATCTTGAAGAACTCTACATTGGTGAATTCAGTGATTGGGAAGAAGCAGGGTATCATGGGAATGCAAGAATCAGAGAGTTAAATTCACTGTCTTCCCTTAAAATTTTGCAAATGTGTGCGTCAAGCTGTGCTGTCATCGCAGGGTTAACAGAGTTTCCCTTTGAGAAGCTTGTCAAGTTCAATATTTCACAATATTATGGAATTTCTGAATCTTATGATTTTGACAACAGTTTGATATTATTCAAAGGATCATCTGATATGAATGTGCTGAGAAAAACTAAGATCATTAGTTTACTAAAGAGAGCAGTTCGTGTGGAATTAGAATGTGAGGGATGGATTAGAAATCCTCTCTATGAATTATGTCAAGAGAATACTCTTCTGAACATGAGGATTCTGACACTTAAAAATTACTCAGAGGATTGTCTTATAAACTTGAGTAATAAGAATGATTATGGGAATGCGAATGCCTCATCAAGTTCCTGCGTGAAAAGTTGTTTGTGGAGGGGTCCTATTCTTCAACCTTCGTGGCTTCGAAATCTTAATGTTCTTGAATTGCGTGGGTGTAACTCTGTCAAAGTTCTCTTCCCACATTGTGTAGTTGTGTGCTTGGCACAACTCCGAGAACTAACAGTAAGGGAATGTTCGAAAATGGAGCACATTGTGGGAAATGAAGAAGATCACAATGATGATGATAACAGAGTTGAATTTCCAAAACTTGAAAATTTGAGTTTATATAAATTGCCTGCATTTAGGAGCTTCTATTGTGCATTTAATCCTGAGGACACAGCAGGGAATACTATGTTGAATCACCAAGTAAGTCATGTTTGTACTCATCTCTTCATAGTTCAAAGTATTTTATAAATAATTATTTTGAATTTATTATTTTTCTATGTAACTATCCATGTAACTTCCAAATAAAGTATTTTATTAAGTAGAAAATGCCGGTAAGTTTTGACCTTGAAAATGCCGGTAAGCCAAAATTCTCAAGTTAGATAATTTAACCCCATGTTTATCATAAAGTTTTTTACTTTTACAGTGAATGACCTTTTGTTTTTAAACATGCAAATGCAATGTTTTTGTCAGGTAATTTTTCCTTGCTTAGAGGAAGTGTTCGTCTGTGATATGGAAAACTTGGCCCAATTAGTAGATGGCCAAATGCTTTCTTGTTCTTTGTGCAAGGTAAGACAAATGTTTGTGTCTTTTTGTGAAAACTTGTCGGTAGTATTTAGTTCTGAAGGAAATCAAGCAACACTTGGCCAGCTGAAGTACTTGACCCTAGATTATCTCCCGAAGTTGGTGGAAATATTGAAGATTCCTCCTCCAGGAAATGGAACCTTTCAGAACCTGACAATCCTGATTGTGTCGATGTGTAAAAACTTGAGATTCTTGCTACCTTTTCATGTGGCTAAAATGCTAGTGAAAATAAAAGAGATAATAATAAAACAATGTGAAACAATGGAAGGAGTCATTGAAAAAACAGATAGGGAACAGGTTGATGATGATGCTGAGCTTGCACTCTGCCCTAATTTAAAAACTCTTGAGCTTGAAGATTTACCTATGCTTGAGATGTTTTCTTCTGGATCCTTGATAAAATTGGAGATAACTGATTGTCCCAAATTGAAGATATTTCACAAAGCACCGATATTAGATGCCAAATCCATGGAAACAAGCAATTTGACGACCTCTGAAGGTTCTTTCTTTCATCAAAAGGTAAAAAAGCTAAGTAAAATTTTACCAGCTGAGCTCAGAATCAGCTACAGATATGATGCTTAATTTGTTCTTCTCCTAAACAGGACACCCTTTTGAGATTCCTCATGCTATTATCTACTGCATTAATTCCTCTGATACACTAATTAGCCTTTTGCAATATCTTCAGGTCAATTTCCCTAGCTTAGAGAAATTATTTATCTCCTCCGGAAAGGAGGTAGAAATGCTATGTGATGAAGAGCACCAATACGCAGCCCCCGACAAGTTAAGAGAGTTGTGCATCCAAAATTGTGATGTACTCTTATATGCTATTTGCATCAATGATTGCTGGAGAAATCTTGAAAAGCTTGAAATTTACAACTGTGAATCACTAATAAAGGTGTTTCAGCTTCAAGGGACCAGAGTTGAAGATGAACGAGAATCAACAAATGCAGACTTGCAATCGAGCAAACACCAGCTACTCAAAGACTCCCTGTGCAACTTGAGAGAAGTTATTGTTTCAAATTGCAAGAAACTACTGCATATTTTTCCTTCAACTGATCAATTTGGAGTTTCTGTATTTAGAAATCTGACTAGTCTCCATATGTTCTATTGTGACAATGTGAGATATTTACTCTCGCCTTCCATAGCTAGAGCGCTTTCGTCAATCCAAGAACTGGAGATTGAGAACTGCAAGCTGCTTGAAGAGATTGTTGTGCGAGATGTAGAAGATGAAGAAAAAGTGGACAAACTTGTTCTCCCTCAGTTGGAGACACTAGTACTTAGGGAACTAGAAAACCTCAAGTGGTTCTTCCATGGAGATCTTGACTTCCCTTCTTTGGTAAACTTTGAGTTCGATGAATGTCCTAGAATGGAGGTTCTATGTTGTGGAACATTGTGTACTCCCACGCATATTGAAGTAATATTGGGATATTCTGAGAGCATATGCACACAGGACCTGAATGATACAATTAGATCCAAACATAAAAGGTAAGTGTTGGAAATTTTGTTTTCCTGTAAATCAAACAATAGTAACATTTCATTTTCCATATTACTGGTTTAAATAATGTTTATTCCTTGCAATGATTCATTGAAGGGAAACTGCTATGAAGAATGAGGCTGAATCCTCAACAACTGTTGTTGAATTTGAGGAGGCAAGCAGGCAGGCAGGCAGGAGAGATGAATGAATGAGTCTAACAGGGTTGGTTTTTCTTGTCTTTCTACTTTGGTGATACATTTTGATGTCTATTTTGCATGTTGGCTTTCTTCTTTGTTTCTATGGGTGTGAAGTTGTGATTATTTGAGTTTTGATTTTGAAATTTTCGTCTTACCTTTCTTAACAGTTAAATTGTTTACGAGAAGAAATATGCAAAATACATTATGTTCAGCCATTTCTTGACGTTATTTACTTGCCGGTTCTCTTCTTATAATTTGTTATGTAGTATGTTCAACTCTAATTCGAGATGACTCGAACTTAACCTCACGAATCTTGAATTCGGCTCGTTTTCTGTAATTGAACCAAGCTTAACACCTCTAGGCCAAACATATAAAGAATACAAAAGCTAATAATTCATAGACACATACAAAACTTAATATTATTAATATATATATATATATATATATAACAGAAAAATACAAATTAGCAATGAAGTGAGAAATAGTACTATGTTCCTCTTTTAAGCATTTGTTCGTAATTCTCAATGGATTGAAGCCTCTGTAAAAGCAGCTGCTGCCTGAACTTTTGAATGAACGCTTCAGCGCTTGCATTTACATCTTCGGTAGATTTCCTCTCTAATTTCTTCGTCGGTTGTTCCGCCGCTAATTTCTTACCGGAAGAAGCATCAATCGGCGGCCGTGTGATTTTTGGATAATGCTCGGCGGCCTCCGGATTAAGCTTGGGGATGCGATACAAAGGAGCGGCGTAGGTTTTCTTCATTTTGGATGAATTGATCAGAGCTTCTACTAGTGGAATTAAGTAGAAATGTGTTTGGATCGGAGCTTTCTTGTTAACTATGGGGGAAAGTATAGCGGTTTTTATAGGGGAGAGAAATTGAGATTGGGGAAGATAGGGAAAGGGGTAATCCATTTTTAATTGTGGATTAGAATGTGATTCCGTGTTTCATTTAAAATAATCACATGGCTCCTTCTTCTTCTATACCAAGATAAGACAGGTAATAAATTTTAGAAGTAAAAAGTCGAAACTAGCCTTCTCAAATTTTAAATAGTGATTTAATTTGAGTTCTTTTTATTTTTTTTCAAATTTAGTAGAAACTAAATTAGCTGTGAAAGAAGATTTGAGTTTCTGGTAAGAGGTATTTGGTTCAATGGTGCGACCTTCTCATTAGGTACCTATATCTGTCATGTTAAGTAAGAAGTTTTGAGTGCGAATCACTCATGAGCCGATTTAATGTCGCATATCGGTCTTGTGAGTGCATTATGTTTTCCGATCACTCTCAAATTAGTCGATGACTCTCGAATAATGAAATAATTTAAAAAAGAACAAAAGATGTCAAGTTCTGAGTGAAAAAATGCAAAAAAAAAAAAAAAAACTTAAATTAAACTTCAATCCAAATATATTTGGTAAAAAATGGGATCCAATTATATTATATCTAGTAACAATATAAAACCAAATGAAGGGCATATTTGTCTTTCAAAAGGAGGAATCGTAAACTGGTGCAGAAACTCATGGGGCATCCAGTGAAGCTAAGCCGTCGAGGCCGCCGTCTTTAAAGACTCGAAACGACTTCTGCCCAATACTATGAAGGAAAATTCTACGATTTCAATTGGTAAACGTGCGGCTGAATTTGTGGATTTGCACCGAAAGTTAGGCGCCATTTTATCGGGTCAAGTAATGTTCCCTCTCCGGTTCGAGTTATCTTATCATCCACCTTCTCTAAATTATAAATTTTTTTAGTATATTTTAATGTGTATTTATTATTTATTTTTTAATTATATTCTCTTTAATTATTAAAATCTTCTTTTAAAAATTCTCTTTATTTATATTTTGTGTACAAAATTCAAAAGGGCTTATATTGTTGACAAAAAATAATACTATTTAAATAAATGTTATGTAAATAAATAATATTATTTAGACGTGTTTAAAATCAACATTATTTAATAGATCGTGTAATAAAAAATATGTTTCTTTATATAGGTTTTTAAAACTTTTTAAATTTGATCATTTATAATGATAGATTTTTTGATATTTTGATATGTCAAATTAACATGATTCGAAAGATTGACAGTACTTTAATAGTAGAAACACACTTTATTTGGTTAGAGATTTTATATTTAAACTATATTTTTTCCTCTATTATATAAAAAATATATATTGTTTTGCTTAAGAGCTTGTGTATGTTAGACTTAAGCTTATATATTCTCATTAATAAAATATTTTAAATCGAGAAATTGAGTCTCATCATTTAATATATATCTTAAAGTACATAAATTAAATTTAAATATATGGGCCTAAAGAACCAGTGTGGGCCTTTAGGCCCAAAATTCATTTGGATCGTTAACCCAATAAATGGTAAGGTCCAGAGGGCCCGTGAGAGGAAACGTTTCAGCATGCCCTTAACGCATGTTAGCATGCGTTAAGTCTATTTATGGAACTTCGTATAAAAGCCAGCCCAAATAGGTTAGAAATCCGAAGAATGGAGGGCATTCAACGGCTGACACATCGTCGCAGTCCCTTACCCTTCACTGGCGGTGAATTCTTGAAGAAAGCCTTTACCAAAACCCCACCACGGCAGCGAGCAAAGCCAGTGGGTTATTGTCAAAATGCCCAGAAATACAGTTTTAGATTCGCATTTGGTTCTAATTCCACTGTGTTATGCAATAGAGGTGATAATCGGAGCTCATTTGTAATTGCTCGAGCTGGTTGGTTCCAAAGTTTGGGAGAAAAAAAGCAAATGTTGCCGGAGATTGTCAAAGCTGGTGACCCGGTTCTCCATGAACCTGCACAGGAGGTCTCGTCAGAGGAAATCGGGTCGGATCGGATACAGAAGATTATTGAAGATATGATTCAGGTTATGAGAAAGGCACCTGGAGTTGGACTTGCTGCTCCTCAGATTGGAATCCCATTGAAGGTTAGTTCAAATTTGAGGGCTTTTTTCTTCCTAATTAGGAAAGGTTGAATTTTTTTTTACTTAATTCTTTCATTGTGCTGAAGATGCATATCTTGTTAATGTCAGATTTTCCATAATTCAATTATGAATAGATAATTGTACTGGAAGATACTAAGAAGTATATTAGCTATGCGCCAAAGAATGAGATTAAAGCACAGGACAGACGCCCATTTGATCTTTTGGTATGCGTTTGTTTATTTAGAGCCTTTAGATTAATTTATGATCCAATTATTCTGGGCATTCTTCAAAATTTAAAATTTCTCTTTGATTGATCTGGTGCAGGTTATTATAAACCCAAAACTGAAACAGAAGGGCGATAAAACTGCATTGTTTTTTGAAGGCTGCTTAAGGTGCCTTTGGCTTTGCTATAATTTCTTGTGTATTGCATCTTCTGCACATATTACTTTACCAGTAGTGTTTTACTGCCTTTTAAGCTGTTTCTTGTTGCTCATTGGCTCCTAATTTACTACTATATTGTGTTCAAGAATAGCATTGAATCTTAACCTCATCCAAAATGCAATCGTTTTGTATCTATTGCGCCGGCTTAAGTATATAACTGCTTGTTGCTGATATGCTTTTTTGGTGGTGACCGGCATCCCTTTAGAAAGATCGATATAGTAACCGGTAAAGAACTCGTCATATTTTCACCACGCTTTCTGCGTTTCTAGATTAGTTTCCATCCATGTAAATTAACTTGTCGTATTCACCATGCTAATGAGAGAGTGTGATCCAATTGTCCTGTGTATTGGCGATTTCTTCCTTATGAGCAGGAACTCAATTCTCCTCTTTGTTGCTGCAAACTTGTGAAAATAAAGTTTCTTTAGCATTCTAGTCGATTTGATTGTCTATTGATGTCTTCTTCTTTTCAATTCAATTTATATAAAACAAACTTCTTTATAAGAGTGTTTTTGGATGAGTTGCTAAATGAATATATTCTGCAGCGTTGATGGATACAGAGCAGTGGTGGAGCGTTACTTACAGGTAGAGGTTACTGGTTTAGATAAAGATGGAAAACCGATCAAGATTGATGCTTCTGGTTGGCAAGCCCGTATATTGCAGCACGAATGTGATCATCTAGATGGTACCCTTTATGTTGACAAGATGGTTCCGAGAACCTTTAGAACTGTAGAGAATTTGGATTTACCTCTTGCTACTGGATGTCCGAAACTGGGAGCCGGGGACTAACTAGCCACTGTTGGACGAACAAGAGCGCGATTTGCTTTCCAGAGTTTGCAGAGTAATGGCAGAGGCTTCATACTCAAATAAGTTTTTTTTGCAAATTAAAACAGCAGCAGAATGCTGCTGCTTCTTCCTTTTATGTTAATCTGATGGTTTCACTCTGTTCATTAGAGCATCTTGTAATTGGATTTTAGAAAATGTACCCCAGAAATGTTGTAGTTTTACCATCACATTGATTGAAAATTGAAAGTTGAAAATTTATCCTTAAAGATTCTAGATAAAAAGGCTTAAATTATGCATTTTAGCCCGACTCGTGTCATCTATACTATTTTTGTGTATTACAGGAAAGTGATGATGCACTATTTTACGCCAACCTCAACAAGTATTTACATAATTCCAACAATTGCCCAAAAGATAATGATGACATGAAACAAATTGAAGACATTGAGCAAAAGGTATAAAAAAACAAGAACATTTATCTCTGTATTGCTTAAAAATAGAAACAATCCTCTAAAGAAGAACACTTTTACACCCTCATTCATGCTATCCCTATCATTTCATATGGTAAAATTTTACGAGATTTAGATAGTAGGTGAGTTAAAAAAAAATTACAAATTAAAAAAGGATAAAGTGGCACAAAAAAGACAAAAGATAAAGTTTAATGACAAATAAAAATAGTATAACCTTTCTTCGATGGTATTTTGAGCCAATCATGTGTTACACTTGTATGTGTGTTCATTTTATAGCCGCTTTCAGCAATCATATGGCTGCTCATCCCACCTGATCATCACAAGTATAATAAGAGCAAGATTTAGTTTTTTAAAGAAAAAAAAAAGTATAATAAGAAAGATTTAGTTATTGCTTCAAATTTTTGCAGCACTTATTCACCCCAACAAAGTGCTTTTCACCAACATTTTTGTGCTGTATGATATTCAGCAAACACACTCAAATGGACTGGATAGAGCTATAGAGAGCCTTCTGCTTAATGATGAGATTGTTGCATGGAAAACAAGGGTGGGGATATATAAATCCCGAGCTTGATCCATAGGCTTCCCAGCAGAATGATTTTGTAAACCAACCAGTGTATGAAATGAGTTGAATATCTTCCAAATATAGTTTGGTGCAAGGGAAGTTATCGCTACATGCAAATTTTATTGCTTCCTCAGTAGCAGAAGTTCCTTTGATCCCAACAAATGATATGTCGCGAACATTAACAGCCGATGTCTGCAAAGAGGATTTCAAAGTTCAAGAATGGAAATAAATATATGACCATTTTACAAGCAAATTAGAACGAAAATCCAGAGCTTCTTCTGAAAATTTTTCAAGAAACAGCTAGCTCCTTTCAAGGGAAACAATTATTTGCAATGAATAAATGAAGTCTAGATTTGATTCACACAGCAAAGTGAGTTAAGATACTTCAACAATGGCAGGCATAATTTCACTGATTGTAAACAAATAGAAAAACAAATGCTGACAAGCAACAGTCAACCAATTACTTGCAAGGGAAACACATAATTTCCAGTCCAGGAGCATAATATAAGTGCAATTGAGCTGGACTTTGGAATTGAAATTCAAAGCTCATCATCTTAATCTGAAGCTGATGTCAAGTTAATTTCACACCTGATTCTCACAAGGCAGAGGAGAGTCGCAGTAATATTGATCTATTATAATGGGATTTGAGACATTTTCCATCCAGATATTCCGAAAAGTAACCATACTGACAAAGCCACTGCCTCCCTGTTAAAGCACAGATAAGAGAAACTAAGAAGAAAGAGAATGTTTCTTAAGGTGAATCACAAGCTAAGCTAAGTTTACTCGTTAAAAAAAACAAAAAATCACAAGCTAAGTCACTCCTTTGAGGGAAGAAGCATTTGACAATTACTTAAACTATTTCAATAGTTCTCAGATAAAAGATGCTGAGGTGTGTAAGCTGATGTGTCAGGAAAAAGAAGCTGAAAATTTTACCTGCCAGGTCTTGATCCTTACACCATTCTGAGTGTTGGACAAGATTGCACCATCCACTTTGACATCATGCACCTCAGCCCAAGAATCATATTTTCCTAAGCTTCCAATGCTATCAATCACTTGGAATGTTATGATTTATGAACAAGCACTGTTTGGTACGGGTTCAAATTAACAGTCAAATGTTTATTACCTTATCCCATGTCCTGGCCCGCACAGAATATTCCTGATACGGATCCTTGAAGAATTGCTGACTATGGATATGCAATCATCCCCTAGTGATAGTTAAATATATTTGAAAAAAGAAAAAGAAAATTAAAAGAGAGAAGAGAATCTGATGCAGATTGGCATACAAAAAAGATTGTATTATTGCCCCCATAATAAGCAGAGAAATTAGAAGAGAAAGAAGGCAGTTGACCAGACAACAGAAGTTAAAACCTCAAAATTCGACCAGTTCAATGATGCAGATATGTTAGAAATTTGTATTCAGATCGGTGTCCACTAGGCTCAGCAGATAACAGAGAAACCCATGTCTGTAACTTTCGCAAATTCCTCCTTTTTCTTTTCCTTAAAAGAGGTTTTAAAGGAATCAAAGAAAAAGAACATGAAATGAAAGGGATTTATTTTTCAATCACTGCCCTAATATGTATTTATTGAGAGAAAGGCCAATATACCAGTGCGTATTGTGCTGCTCTTAATCACAACGTGAGTAGATGCACTGATGTGAATTCCATCTGTATTAGGGCTATGAGCAGGCGCTAGAATTCTCAGGTGGGAAGCTGCAATCAATGTAGAGGCGGTAAATGCCATGTGCATCTGCTGACCATTGACAATCATAATGTTCCTGACCTTCAACTTCTCGCATTTATGAAATGTCAAAGCCTACATGATCATTTTATATAAGACATAATGCCAGAGGGAGAGAGAGCACCAAAAGGAAAAGAAGCAAACCAAATAACGACCTAGTATTGCATGAACTAAAAGTTTTGTGCAGCAGAAAATGATGGAGCACTAACCGTTGGAGCATGTCGACATGGCTGCCAAAGGAAAAGATTGAATTTCAGTTCAGACAACAGATATAGGGAATATTAATCGGATTAGAGACTATAAAATAGGAAGTGAAGTGAGTAAATTGGAGCGGGAAGATACATTTGTTTCATTAATCTTGCAAGATCGAGCCCACCATTCCTGGCCCATCCCATCAATTATCCCTCCACCTTCAACAGTAAGCTTTTCCACATCATGAAAGTAGAGCCATTTATGTGGATCCAAGCCATCCCAGACATCAGGATTCCAGGGTGCTACAATAGTACCTGAAATCTATATGAATCCCAAATAGAAATATTTCAAAGATAAAGCTCTGCTGATTTCCATTAAAATCCTCTTTTGAACGATGAAAAATTCCTTCATGCATCTCTAGAGGATTCAAGCAATATGTGAATCTGGCATTTACCCTTAGGGTCACCTTCGAGTGGCAAGGGCCAGCAAAGTCAATTGGTCCAACCAGGTAACTTTTTCCAGCAGGAACCACAATTTTTTGATGTGATGTTGAAGCACATGCTTGTTTCCCACACATATAGAAATATCTGAAGCAATCACATTAAATGTGTTAACTTATTTGACTTTCATAAGCCATCACGTAACTTGCAGAATCAATCAGATATACATATTTCTAATGAAAAATGAATGGAGAAGGTAAAGGAATGACCAATACTGATTTAATTTCTTTCACCATTCTGCATCAGAATATACCAAAATAAAAATAAAGAAAGAAATGATAAGAACATTCAATCTGAGCTTTCCCAAGGATAGGTCCAAGTTCCAGAGGTATAGCCAATTCTGGTCATACATTACTCCACAAGTAATCCTATATAATTCCCAAGTACTAGAAAACCAGAAGCTGGTGAGAAGATGTGCTGAGGCACAGGCATATGGTGGGTACACCAAGTGTATTGGACTCAAAATCTAAACTTGCACTCAAAAATCTCAGTATTTCTCTATGATAAATAATTGCTGATCTCCACAACTTCAAAATCTAGTCCAAAACTAAACATTATGAATTTGAGAAGTAGATGGAATCTCAGACAAAGAGCTGAACACCATCAAGGAAAACAAACAGGTCATGATCTTTGACATTTTGCATAAACTACGAAGATATTACAAAAATTAGAACTTTTTGATGATTTAAAGTTTTCCGTACTTCAAATATAATTTCTAATTTCTTACCTGAGTGTCATCTGTTATACCATCTCCTCTAGCTCCAAAATCATCGATGTAAAGAACAGTAGTGGAATTGCTACTTGTGTTTCTAAATGATTCAGATTTTGAATAATGTGGCAATTGTAATAAAGATTCAAACACATTATTCGCATTGCTAATATCCAAATACGAACACAAAATCAAACTGTACAATAAACTACGAACGAAGCTGGAGGTAGAAATATAATTAGTATGAAAATTCGAGAAAAAGGAAGATCGATTCATTTCCATCTCCTTTGGCGTGTGCTTTCTTTGCAGGAAGACTTCACTCCATCTAAGAGGGAAGCTTTCAGGGAAGGAAATGCAAGGAGGAGGAAGGCATTAACGCATTATGATAACCGAGATTCAATGCGTCAAGTTTTTTCCGTCCCATATTTTCTCTTTTATGTCTTCTGATTGGACACGTGTTACGACGTCGTTCCGAGCGATTTCTTATTAAGTAAGCTCTTTGACTCCCCTGAAGCCAACACCATCTCCCGGCGGGTGAGCTTACGGTTCCAAGAGAGAGAAAATTTACGGTTTCAATTGAAGATCGCCGGAATCAAAGTAGCTGGAAAGACGAGGAAGATTATGGCGACCACGGCCTGCTTTATAATAGTGAGCAAAAACGACATCCCAATCTATGAAGCTGAAGTTGGCGCCCCTCCCAGAGTGAGTTTTTTTTTTACATTCTTTTTCGTACTTCACAGTAGCATAATCTGAATCGCGTTATTAACTGAAACCTTCATCTTCTGATTATTATTGAAAAATTCCAGTCATTTTAATCGGTAAATATTGCATTGAGTCATGGATTAACTAGGTTTATAAATTATACCTAATAGTAATAACATTGCATTCCTCGTTTCAATAGAAAGAGGAAGCTGCTCATCAGCACCAATTTATACTGCATTCGGCTTTGGATATTGTCCAGGATCAAGCATGGACTACCAGTGCTATGTGAGATTCTTCTTTTTGTCTTTTAATTGAGTGAATTGCTTGAATGTGGTTTTTGTTGATACTCGTCCTTGAATTCTTATGCAGGTTCCAAAAAGGAATTGATAGGTTCAACGATCTGGTTGTGTCAGTATATGTGACAGCAGGACATATCCTACATATATGTTTTTGTTTGGTTTTTTTTGCTTTTTTTGCCTTTTAATTTGTATAAACCTGTTATTTGTATGCATTTTGTTTATAAGCTGTGCCAAACTTCTCTCCTACACATCCTTCTCTCTTACCTCTGTGAAGCTTTTCTGTTCTTCCCTCGGGGGAGTGAAATGGGATGGTTATAGGTGCATGTGTATGATTTTCGATTTCAGCCAAATGACTTCCTTTTTGGCTGCTAAACTATTTATTATCAAATCTACTAATCTTTTTCTCTGCTAATGCCTACATGTCCCTGTGCTTTTTGTTGCTGCATAGGGGATTCCATATTTTGTTCTCTGGCTGTTTGGTTTTGTTTGCTTCATGTGGCATTTTACAGAACCATCTATGCTAAAAGTGCATTGAACTCAACCTAACCAAATTTACTTATAAGATCCAAATCCGATAGAAATTGCATACGATAGATGATTTTTTTATCAAAGATTGATGTCCCCTAATAGCTCGGCTTATGTAGTCTTAACAAGATCAGACATTACATGTCCCTTAAATTTCATGCTTGCTGAGGAATGTGCTATCAAATTGTTGATGAATGACCTGAGTCAGTATTCAACTTTTCCTTTCTGCCAGTGGTTTGATGTTAGAAGCTTGCCTCTGATTCTCTAAGGTATATACTTAGGAGATCTGTTATTTTTGTGGTTCTTTGACTTTAGACGCACATACTCGATTAATGCTGCTTCATGACTCCCGTAATGATGATGGAATCAAAAGCTTCTTCCAAGAAGTCCATGAGCTTTATATTAAGGTAAAGAATTTTCTCTTATGACTAACGTTATATCCTTTTAAGATGCCTTATTGTACATGGTTCTCTTGATTATTTGTCTGAAGCTAATTTGGTTGGCCATATCCATTTCTTTGGTCCTTAGGATAGCATTTATTACTTTCTGGAAACTGAAATGTGAAGATTGTATTATTTCCGAAGTTTGAGTAGGCACCTTTTACTTTCATTCCTTTAAATTATGATGAAATCTACTGCTAAAACTTGATGGCCATGTACCTAAAATTTGTCCAGCAGATAGGCACCTCCCAACTAGCAGTAGTGCATGCCAAGAAATCAACATTAAGAATGGTGGGGTATTACAAGTTGTAAAACAAACTTATGCACTTACCTGTTTCATTTTTGTGCATTCCTAATTTTGTCCAGTAGTCACTGTGTGATTTCTTTCTTTTTTCAAGTCGTAGTCTTTCCTGACCCATCCCCCGCTAAACCTCTCCTTTGTTCTTGATAAGAGGAAGATCTTTCAATGCTTTTGCTCTTTTCTTTTTCTTTTGGGTGATAATGAATCTTCAAGTCATTGACAAACTAACTGAAAATTTGCAGACTCTCCTTAATCCTCTCTATCTTCCTGGATCACGCATCACATCATCTCATTTTGATACAAAGGTTCGAGCCCTAGCAAGAAAATACCTATCATAAGTTCTGTTGCAGACCAGAGATAGTAGTTGTTGGGCTAAACAATTTTGTTGTGGAAACTGTCATCAATACTCTTTTGTAGAATCAAATTTGAACTGCTTTTTGTTTCATAGCTGATGAAATTAACCTTCACTAATCATGAAGTCATCACTACACTAAGCTCTGCCCTTCATGGCTGCCTATGACCTATTGATTTTTAATCAATTATTGATTTTCAGTTCTTGATAGAAACTTGGCTCCCAAACTTTATGTATCTAGTTTTTCTTTTTTTTTTTAGGGAAATATGTATCTATTTTTTCAAGAAGCCAATTGGTATCGTATTGCATTATTTGAAATGGTTATATCCTTATCATTAGTTGTAAATGAAGTTCTGCAGCCTTTCCCTTTCATTTTAGTTTTATTTTTCCTGTCCTTGTTTCATGCTATGCAATATATTGGCACTTTTAAGGCTGTAAGACTAACGTGTGCTAATCATAAGTTGCAGAAGGTAACCTGTCATTTGAGCTAGTAAAGGTATTTACCTCGTTGGCAAACCCCTTTAAATCCACTCAAGATCAATATTGCATATTACATTTTCTTTAGTACATTTTTTTTAATTTAATAGTAATTCTTTCTATATGATTTGAATTATTTAAGTTACTGTAAAAATGTATGTATTAGAGAAAATATATTATAGGATATTAAATGAACATAATATCGCATATTATGATCATGCAAAAAACTCTAAGAATAAACTGTACGGCTCAATTTGAATAAAAGTTTGTTTTCAATTTTGTATGTACTTATTTTCTTTCTTAGAGTTTTGTAAGGAAAAATGTGAGCTTAAAACTTAAAAATAGAAGAAAAAGAACTTGAAAATAACTCTTATGTACGACACCATCTTGACCAAAATCATTCTACCAGAAGGTAAAATTCCTCGATGCTATCAAATTATTCAGATGCGTAAGTAAAAAACTATTCATGTAAATTATACTAACTCAACAATCCTACACAAAGAATCATCCTATATTAAACTAATTAAAATCCTCGCAACTTTACAGTCTCAAGTCTAAAAAACAACTGAACTATACACATACAGCATAACCAAAGCCATCCTAAGTAGTTTGTGTAAAATACAATATAAACAAAAACGGTTCTAAAAAAGTCGTGAAAATTATTTAATAAATATTCACAAAGTGATAAATACTACAGAATTTTGTAACTGTAAACAGCAAAAAAAAAGTATTCCACAAAAACAAAAACTATAATCTACCGATGCAAAAATGTAACAGAAACAAAGAAGAAAAAAAAATTAGAATAACAACAAAACATGGCTTGTCTTGTTCCTCCAAAATTCTTACACCTCATGACAGAGGGATGAGCGAGCTCGTAACCACCGATTCCTTCTGTTACAAACCTAAATCAATATACCTCATTCAAATTCCCCATCGGAATTTCCTTCCGGTCACCGGGAAACAGTCTCTCGGCTTTTGAGTATTTATCATCACTCACATCTTACGTTTACCGGATTTTGGCGGTCGACGGCGAGCGTTTTCTTGTTTGCCGAAAGCACTACAAAAACCACATGCAGAAACCTTAGGAGACGGTGGTTCTATAGCTGGAGATACTCTTCCGGTTCGATATCCACGTCCACCGCCGCCGGTAGATCGGCTTCTTTCAATGGATCCACCGGTTCTCGTTGAAACCTTAGCTAGCTCATGATGATCTCTGACCTCTTTTCCTAATTCCGTACCTTGTAATTGTGTTTCGGATTTGCTATTGCTGCTGGTACTGGTTGTTGTTGTTTCTTCTTTCTGATTCGCTACCTGATTCAATTCTCCTGACAAAAACTTGTCGTCCCAAACTAGTCCTGATGACCCCTGCCTTCTGAATGATACGGCAGATCTTTGTAAACCAGCCATCAGAGATCCACACGCGCGCAGCTTCTCTATCACCAGAATTGAATTCTACCTTCTTCAATTGCTCGATCTCTGTTGTGTCTAGATCTTTCTTTGTTTCTTCTTATTGATGAACAGTGTGAAATCTAGACTTTTCCAATACTTGTATTTATTTATGGGAGTAAAATTTTGGTGCGGCTTGAGGATGTGAGCTTATTTATATAGAGAGAGAGAGAGAGAGAGAGCAGTGGGGATGCATCTATGGCCAAAGATAAGAGATCCCATATCAATCCAACATGAATTAGAATTAAAGATGTCAGGAGAGGGCAGCTTTGTCATTAGAGCAAATTTTTTTTTCTTGAATAACCGATTAGGACAATAATTTCATTTTTTAAAACTTTTTTTTCTTAACTTATTTTTACTTTTTTATTTTTAAAACATAAATTTTGTATTGTATATGTGTATAGTTAAGAAGTTTTATTTTTATCTTTCTTGACATAAAATATTTTTAATTTATTAAATTTATAACAATTTAATAATTTCACAATAAAATTTAGTGTATTGTTTACATTTTTTATGACCTTATCTGAAAATTTAGTAATAAGTGTAATTCATGAGTCAAAATGACCGAATATTATAAATTATTAAAATAATAGTTCATGATTATAAACGGAAAAATAAAAATAGTTTAAGATTATATATATAGTTAATTTATTTATATTTTACTACATTATTTTAACATGTGAGCTTTATATATCTCACACTTTTTAATACTTAAAAAAAATATTAATACGATATTTAAATTTAGCATAATTTTATTATTTGGCTCCAAATATTTTTTCACACTATTATAATACCTAAATATTGTGAAGTCAACCAATTAAAAATTGTTTCTATTGACAAAAGGTAATATAGTCAATTCACGTGTTAAACTAATAAGAACAGAATCAAAACTTCATAAAAATTTTCCTCTAAAACTTAACTCACGTGTCACCTTACTAATTGTTCTACGTGGATGTTTTCGTTAATATTTCACACGAAGCATTAACTGTCGTACCCAACTTTCTGTACCAACAACAACTTGACACTCAATAGTCGAGATCAAGGTACATTTGTTAAAGAGATTGTGTAAGTTGAGTTTTGAAAGGTAAAGTTCTAATTTTGTCTTTATTGACTTAACGCGTGAATTAAATATGTTTTGTTTTAGTTAGAATTAGTATATGATATAAAAATTTTTTAATACGATAAAAAAATATCTAAGAATTAAGTGATGAAATTGGACTAAATTTAAGTACCGTACTAGTCATTTTTTCTAAATTTTATGTCACAAATTTAGAATATTAATTACCACGAGATAATAATTTTTAGTTTTTTAAGATATATGTTAAATAAAAAATTTTAATTTATGTTAACAATATATATTGGTCAAGAGACCACAAATTAATAAATGCTACATTCTGCAATTAATTGACAAATAATATCTGGGGGGGGAGGGGGGTGGTATTAGTCATGTGACTAGTTGGTTAGCCTTGACCATGGTCCTGCAGGCAGTTAAGCTCAACACAAATCCAAGATAGTTACAAGTTATAATCAGTCAATTATTGGTCCTCGTAATTAAATAATTAATATTTTCTCTGTTTTTTTTTTTATTTGGTACATTTTTAATATTACAGTATTTAAAAAAAATATAAATTTTAAATTTCTTTTTTGCGTAAACTATAATGACCCTCAATAGTTTTTCTATCCTCATTATTATTTTACCAGTTTTCTATATTAAAAAAATAAAAAAACGGTTTAAATATGTTATTATGGGAGAATATTGTAAAAAAAAATTTCAGTAAATATTATCCTGGAACTATAATGTAAAATCTTTAATGGAAATATGCAAAACGTGAAGTGCTTTATTCAACAACTTGGAAGAAATCTAATTCTGAGAATATTTCTCAAAATTAATTTGTTTATTTTAATATAAAGTTATATACAGTTAAAATATAAATATTATCACGTATCATGTTGAGAATCTCACATGATTAGTATTTAAAAAATAATTACTCATTATGAAGAATTAAATAATTATTTAATTTTTGAGGTAAGTTAGACGCGTCTTATTTGTTTTATTTTATGTGGGAGAAAATCGAAAGGAGGGCCAATAATGAATATTATTTTGGCAGAAATCATGATGTGGTGATGATTTCCCATTTTGCCAGGAATCTTTCTTAAGAGAGAGAAAAAGGAGTACAAAAAAAGACCAGAAAAAAATAATGGAGCAGAATATGCTAATCACTAATATTCATCTGCTGCTCCTGCCATTCTCACCTGTTGGAGGTTTTGTCTCTCTCTCTCTCCTCTTTTGTCAACTCGGTATGCGAGAATTATCGATTAATTTATACTGATTCAAAAAAAATAAATAGGTATAATCAAGTCATGAATAGTCAAATATCGTACTGTAAAAATCGGATAGGTTCGATGTGTAGGAACTAAAGCCTCCTTAAAAAATCTATTAAATTTATCAAATTGTTCCAAAAGATTAAAAGTGTCGGTTATTAATGAAGTTCCCTGTCGGCTCTCTGTGAAAATACTCGTTTAGCTCTCTGTGAAAATACTCGTTTAGCTGGGGACTTCCAAAAACATCATAAGCTAAATCTGTGCTGACGAATAACCAACCCGCAATGAATAGGGAAGGTATAGTAATATTACGAATGACTCAGTATCGAATAGTTCTTCTGTGTTTTTCCAGATATGCCGAACTCCACATGTTATTGTACAATCAAAAGGAATTGATTCCGTAAAAGATGAGATCAGTAAGTGAAAGGAATAAAAATTTATAAAATTCTCAAATAGCTGTACAAGACTGATATTAAATCATTCTTTATCTGACTCAAATTCATAATTTTTCATTTGACATGCTAATTAAAAATACATAAATAAGTGATTCTCGCCTTAACACACTCGTTGCCTTTCTCTTCTCCCTTTTAAGATTTCATTTTTTTTATTAAGTTATTATGAGACTGTCTGAATGGGAATACGCACGTAAAAGGCGCATTTAAATTATAAATTTATTCAAATAAAATTAAATTCTTGTTTGAACTAAATAAGACTATAACAATAAACGAATTTTTCCTACCAAAGATTTCGAGAATTCTAATTAAAATATAAAAGATATAAATCATCTCATTTTATATTTTTTTCCTCATTTGAATTTTGAACCACGGGGCAATATCAAATCACGGGTCCTTCGTAATCTTCCCCACCCCAATATAAATTAAATTAAAATAAATAAACATATTTTCCTTAAAAAAGGGGATCCATATTATAAATAAATTAAAATTTTGGAGTTCTTCAGTTTTGATGAGAGGATACAGTATGTGAGGAAGAGAATTTATGACCCAATTCTGGCTATAGTAGACCCGACCCAGGGTTCCTTCCTGGATATGGTGGTATTGGTTCTGGAAGCACAAATGATAAAAGGCACCTTCAGTGCGTGTGAGCAACGTGTAAACCTCATCAAACAAATTAAGTGCGTGTTAAATATTTTTTTTATTTATTTATACTCATAAATTATTTTTTATTTGTTATAAAAAAATTTTTTTTGCCTACCAACTTTGTAAAATTCGATAATTTGGCGACATTTCGCAATGAATTGTCTTTAATAAATTTGAAAGTATATATTGGATTTCAACGGCACACAAGATTATTCACTTGTCCTTTGAGTAGCAGTAGTGGGTGAATCGGTTTCTTAAGTTAGGTAAGGTATAGTTGATCATCTTAGAGTGATTCTTTTGTCGACGGATCCTTCCGGTCCAGCCATTAAGGAATGGGCAATAGCTGATCCTAAAATTGAAATAAAGGATCATAATGCAAGACGATGGGGTTGAGTGGAGCCTCTATAGCCATACCGGCTTTGCGTGGACAGGAAGCCAATGAGTTCAGTTGGACCGAACCAGACTCTTCTGTCTTTAAATTGCTCCCTCCTATTTTTCGTTTTTTCACTCAACTTTCAGTGGTTCCCCCGCTCTAGGCTAGACTAATACTGCTCTTCATCGAGATAGGAAACTTTTTCCAGATATAAACTCTTTATCGAGAAAGAAAATATGTCTCCTTCTTCTCTGGCACACATAATTATTTATAACATTTGTTCTAATATTTTTAATAATATACTGTTTTTCTATTTATCTTTTATTGAATAAATATATCAATAAAATATATGATATTAAAAATGTTACCGGATATGTTGTTAATTATCAATATCTTATAATGTATGTCTTTATATATATATATATAATTTTCATTTGCCTAACAAAATCATCTAATGGTCCCACAAAAATATAATGATTGAGAGAAAAAAACTTTATAAAATACAAATTGATGATTATGCAATTGAAGTCGGTGAGAAAAGAAGGGGTGATTTGGAAGTCCAATAGATATAGTATATATATATATATATATATATAGAGAGAGAGAGAGAGAGAGAGAGAGAGAGAGAGAGAGAGTGAGGAGCTCCTCATCCTCACATATAAATGTCAAGATTGTCATCATCGCGTTATCAACAACTATTGGTAAAGTTTCAAAGATTAAAATGATGTGTCACAAAAGTCCTTTTTGATTTTGTTGGTTTTTGGGAGCAAAATGTTACCCTTATGATTGTGACTATGTAAGCACCTCTCTCTCTAGACAAAGCTTTTCCCTCTTTGTATATTTTTTATACAATTTTTAGATAACATTTTGCTAAAATTTTGGTGGATTTATATTGGAAATAAAAAATTAAAATTGCGAAATTTTATTTTATTTTAATTCTGATTAATAAGTTGGGCCTATAGAATAGAATGGAGAAAAAAGCCCACTTTGATATCCAGTAGGCCCTCTCTTTAAAAAATAAAATGTAGGCCCATTTCACGTTAAAAACGCTGTCGTTTGGGTAGTTCTAAGAAAGAATTCATTCTCCCGCCTTTTGAACGGGATTTCAAGTTGTTCTCGAAAATTCCCCGCCAAAACTATCCCAACCAGGAACCACCGACGGATCTTCGCTCCAGAAAGAAATTTTCTTTCATCTTCTCACTGGATCCATAATTTCTTATCAGAATTACGCGAGGTAATCTCAATCTCTTGGCTGCTAATTTCTTTTATTAGTTTTTCGTTTACTACCTTTAATGTTTTCTTAGATGTGTAAATTATACAAATTGCTTTCTTGATCTTCTATCATGGCTTTTCAGTATGTTAAAAATGAATTATATGTAGGAAAAATAAGATATTATCCGTTCTGAAGTTTATTTTGGATTAAATGTACTGAGTCGTGCAATAGGTTTGTGGTGAAACTATGTACTCCATGTGTTTGATGAAATGCTCATGTGGTTGTAGTTGAAACATTTGGGATAAGTGTTGTCAGATATAGTAAAATGTATGCAAGGAAAGCAAGCGAGTTGGTGAAGGAACTTACTTGCAGTGAACCTGGTCAACTCTCAGCTTTTAATGTAAGATCCCTAATAATACTCTTTCTAGTACAATTCTGATTGAATAATATAGTGTGAGATGGTTTAGCCTTTCTGGTTAGCCACTTAAAACTGTACTTGGGTTTCTTCATTTGAATAGCTAGCTTTGTTTTTTGTTATTGGTTCCGTTCTTGTCCATTATTTATTTGTTCCAAGGATTCAGGTTACCAGGCCGTTGATAATTTTTTTAATGGTTTTTTTTGCATTCGAAACATTGAAGTTCGCATCGGGCTGTTGTTTGGTTGCCTTTTCATTTCGAAGTTCCATTATCATTGGGACCTCTGAAGGGTTTAAACTGATTGGATTTTGTCATTTTTGTCTACACGGATTTGATGGGCCACAGAGTGACCTGTTTGCTCAAGTAATTGAAGAATGTAACAGCCATATCCTCCATCTTGGCTCTTTGATAAGGTAACCTCTTGTTTGGTATGTTTCTTAAGCTCGTCCAACCTTTTCCTTTTCTGATGCAGGTAAAATCTCTGTTTCTGTAGTCCATTTAACCAAAAGAATGGTTTAAAAGGACGAAAAATGGAAATGATATAAGAATTAATTTACTGCCATTTATTAGCTTTTTCCTACACCTGACGATATCTGCTTTGCTATTGAGTTGAGTTTTTTATTCTTGGTTGTATTAGTAATTTTCCTGACCTATACAAGTTCATCTGGTCCACCTTTGAAAAGATCTGTTGTATTTTGATGTGTTTACAGGAAAAGTGAAGAGCTAAAGAAAACCGAAGAGCTAAGGAAAACGAATAACCAGGAGTTAGATGAAACAGAGAAGAAGGAATTAAGAGCTTACAGCTCTGGGGCACTAGTCCATCACTTTTCTCTGCTCCGTAATAAACGTTGTTTGATGGCTTATGTGTATGTAGCTAATTTTTGCATCATAGTTTCCTTGACTAAACTTGTTCTGATATCCATCTTGTTTGGGTCATCTTTGATAGTAAATTACATTTATTGAATAGATACCACCGAGCAGAAATTATAAGAAATTTGGTATGGACCATTGGGCGAGTACTACCTGAAGAAATTGAAGAGAAGATCAGTAGCGCTGAGAAGGATTATTTCAAGAAGCATGCTGCAACCTTACAATCATACATGTCAGAACTTGATGATCTTGATTTGGCAGTGGTAAACCACCATCATTCATCCACTCTTTGTGAAATTTTTTTATAAAAACAAACAAAAGTAGTTACTTTTACTATCATCTGATTGACATATAATTGCAGGCAAGGCCTTTAGCCATTAATTTCAGATTTCATGCAAGTTTCTATCTGTATCTTTATTAACTATAACTGACTGGTTCATAGAAAGAATTTACCTTTTCAGGAAACTTACTACTATCTTCACTGTCTTCCCAGGATATGGTTCCACCAAAAGATCCCTACATTAAGGTTAGGGTCTTAGAAGATATTGGTAATGTCGTTCTCAGTGATCACTCAGCCAACCTAGCTCGCCATGCAATTGTTTTTCTCAGGCGAACTGATGCCGAGTTGTACATTGCTCAGGTAACCTTTCTTAGTAAAATTTTCCTTTCTTTATCTATCTCTTCTACAAACTTTACCCAAGTTCTCATATTTCAGTTTTACAACAAATTACAGGGATCAATGGAAGAAATAACAAGCTAACTTAAGTAACACAAGGCTCTCTCTCCCCACGAGTACGTTTCTGGTGGAATATGGCGAATGAATCCGAACTCCACACAATAGTGCATATTTGCAAAAAGCCTTGTTGATTTGGACAAAGAAATCAAGCAAACATGGAAGTTTGCTGATCCATTCTGGTTACTTGTAGATTGAATAGTAGTAGGAATGGGATTATGTTTATAAAGGTTCTTTGTGCTATAGACTAAACTGTGATAATTAATAGAAAGAATATGAATGATTGATGTTGATGGAACTCAATGAATGATTTACACATTTTGTGAAATGTGATTCTTTTTCAGGCCGTTGTAATGAGAATTCGAATCTTTAAACTTCTCATACATTTACAGTCAGTTTACTTACTATGCCCATATGTTCACATAACAAGGTTCACTTGTTGAAAATGTCCAGTTTGCTCTGAAACAAATGTCAAAATTGAAAGCATCATAAGCCTCTGCTTCTGTTTAATAAATACAGGAATATTCTATATATAATGCCATAGAGAACCAATAAAGCAAAGTTAGATGTCTAGTCCTAGAACAAAAACCAATCTCATAAATGTACATGTTAACTGGCAAAATTCTCTCACATAATCCAAGCATATCAAATGAAAATTGGAAAGCAACAATAATAATCTAGAGCCTTTGGGTGATTTACTGCAGCTTCTTTATCCCCGGAAAGGAAGGAAGAATTGCAATGAGAGCATCGCCATATCCAATAGGATCTACACAAGTACATCGAAAATAAGTTGTAGTCAAGAAGAAAGACGCAAAACATATTCGAGAAAAGGAGAAGGAAAGGGAAAAGAACTGGCCAAATGGTCATGAGGAAGCATACCGCCATCTTCTCTTAGGATTCTGATTACTTCTCCAGATATGTCGGACTAAAAAAACAGCGAGGGGGCAACGGTTAGGGTAGAGCTTCAACATCTAAACAGATCTTTTTATGAGCGTAAAGGAAGAGGATAGAGAAAAGAAATGGTCCTACCTCAACAGGGATTTCACCGCCAAGCTGTTCAATGTAGCAAAGCACTTGCCCTTCCTTTACCTCTTGCTTCTGTTAAGCAGCAGGATAAACTTGTCAATAACACGGATGATGCCATGTGCCTGTTATATATTCATTCCGCCAGCTCCACAGAGTACACGGGAAATAGGCAAGTGAAACATGAAGGGTATTTGAATTATACAAATAAAGGCAATCTTATATGCAGACTCAATCCGGAGCTGCCTATAATGCAGGAGAAAATCAGATTACTAAAAACTAAAAACATTCCAATCCTTAGCTTAAAGCATGGTAATAAAAGAATAGAAATCATCTTGCCGTTACTGCTGTTTTGCCAACTCGTGTACCTAGATGTTTCTGTTACTTCTAAGTAGAGGGAAAACCGGTAATTCTGGTATTCATTCAAAAGTCATGCAGATACTAAACAAGTGAACATGAAAACCTAACCTCTTTACAAGACGGAGGAGCGCGCTTTCCCTTAATAGTCCTGGATCTCCTGAAAAATCCAACCTGCATTGTCTACACGATTAGCATCTAGATTCTGGAACAAAACTCATAAAAGCAACTATAACATTCAAACCTTTGGAGATTGAAGTATTGCAATGCCATCATCTGCAGCCTTATCAAGAAATGTCTTGATACCACTTGGGGCAGGTTCAGGTTTGTACAATGCTAAGGATGTGGATGACGCTGATCCATTTCTATTGGCCAAATCAATGTCTGTACTAACACTAATGGGAGCAGAAACTGGAACTGGAGCCGGCAAAGTAGTATTCTCCTGAGTCAAGTTCCTCTTTACATATAGTCGAAATCCCCCTAGCTAACAGCAGCAGAAAGAAGCATTGAAGGAGAAGAAAACGAAATTATACAATATTTTTATCCATTTAATGGAAGCATTTTGAAGTTATGTTACGAAATGAAACTTCTCCTTCGGAGAAGAAATCCATTGGAGGAACTCCTGTGTAGGGTGGCAAGATTGTGATAACCAGGATAGAGTTTACTCACTTTTAGTTCAAACTCAGCAATTGAGGTTGTATCACATATATCTGAAACAAGGGATTCCACCTGCAGAATGAGACTGGATTATAAGCATCATATAATAAAAAATAAATCATCTAAAGACTTATCGTTCATCCATATTCATCAAGAATACAAGAAAGATCCATTCTTTTAGTATGCACAATCTAAGAAACTTGCAATTTCATTGTTCTCTCTCCTTTTTCGTCTTTCCCTAGGGCATGAAACTCCTAATCATATTACAGGTTCACAACCTCACACTCAAAAGATTGCTTAGCAACAAAATACCCGAATTCAATCTCACCGAAAAATTACAAACTACCTAAGTATCATTAAACGACATCCATGGCCTAGAACAAAGAACATAAATTAACAACCAAGCAAAACCTTCAAAGTGAAATTTTCAAGCCATACACATATTTATTAACTGCTGGGGACTATCACCTCTGTTGGATTTCGGAATCAGTTTGCTCACTGCATTAGTAGACCTAGTCTCTTCGGGAGATTCATCCAACTTTGAAGTGACTTCTGTTTTTACAAAACAAAAGTCTGGACAATAAGTAATACTTAGAATAGTACATGAGTATATCATTGCCAACATAAACACCCTTACCATCACTGGCGGCTTTTGAAGTAGTTTTACACTGGCAGCATCTAGTTAGGCCCTTCATAGGCCTCACCGAAATTGCCAAGCCATCAAAACGAACCACTTTCTTGCTTGTTGTCAATAAACCATGAGCTGGCTCCAATGCAGCCAATTTTGATCCGGTAGAACTGTAATTCAAACTTGATACCTTAATCCCAGAAGCCCAAAAACTACCTAAAACCCAGAAAAACCCATCAATTTTCTATTTATAAACTCCAATTAATTTATACAGAAACAAGCATAAAGGTAGAATCTTGAAACAGCAATGACAGAGCTTCTAACAACAAAATTCAACTAAAATAATTGAATTTAATCTTCATGAACAAATAATCAATGCATATTAACAAGTCTAACAAGTATTGACAGTAAAAAGTAGATACAGGGCTTACATGCAGCCATGGAAATTGAAACTTAAGAAAACCCAAGAACGACAGAGATTTTTCTCTTCCCCAGTTTACTCCGTTGTTAGAATTTAGGGATGTTTTTGGTGAATATGATTTTCTAGAGAAATCAGAAAAGCGAGAAATATGGGATTATATATAACCCTTTCAGCTGACGGCCCGCAGAGAATTTCGGCCATGTATTTTCGGGCCTTCCCTTCAAGCAGAGATTTTGTACACTTTGCAGTACAGGTTTTTTCGGATTGCCCAATTCTTTCTTTAATTTAACCCCCCCTCCACCCCCCCCCCAAAGAAAATTAAAAATTCCGTGAAGAAGAGAGTATGGGAATGTATCGAGTTCGTTCAGAAGTTGAGAAAGTGAGAGGAACAGATGGCTGAGATGTTCTAAAATCATTCCACGTAATGCGACCCTTTGTATAATTTTGTCTTTTTAACTACTCTTATTTTGTCTTTCTCACGCGATCTTTACCAGACTGCCCGGTCCATCTAAAAGATGTAAATTACGGTAACTCATCGACTCTATAGACTTGAGGTCAGACATTACTGTGAAAAAAAACCACTCTACACTGTCATTACGCTCAAACAATTACCTTATGTATTGTTTTGTTACAAGTAGGGATGGCAAGGAGAGGGGTGGGGGCGGATGTACTATTCCCAATCTCATTCCTACCTCTCTACTTTATTTTCATTCTCAATCCCATTGTTGTTTTTGTGTATAAAATTCATCATCGTCTTCAATTTAACTTTTTATTTTTCAGCTCCATCCTCAATCCATCCTCGCTAAACTCACATACACAGACAGACTATAACAAAAGTCCCATTTATGCTTCTTATCTGAATAGGAATGCGAATAAAGAAAATTCAAATCAAAATAAAAAAGGGAAGGAATTGAAATAAACGGAGATTACATATATTATTTTAAATATTCATAAGCTAAAGTAAAGATTGACTGAGTATGAAGTTTAATTTAATATTTTTCAACTTTCTTTTTACTATTTGAATTAGTATTTTACTTAAATATATATATATATAATTGAGAGTACGAGTGTTTTTTTTCGACATGTGGGGTTTACATTTGTATGTGCCGTTATTTTTTCAACAGAAAAGTTAGGTATTTAATTATTAATTTTAAAAGTTTAGATAGTCAATTGACATTTGAGTATAAGATTGGGTGTTTTGGATTTAACCCTTATTTTTTTTCTTGATGAGTGATCATGCGGCCTATAAAAGAAAAGCTAACGCTGGAGATCAGAGGGTGCAACGTAGCAACTATACTCCCAACCGTATATTATAATGACCCGACTCAGTTTCCAAGATCCATCACACCAGAGAGGGAGCAGACCATCCACTCTCCAATTTCTCTTATTTGCTCCCCCCTTACTGTCATTTGGTTTGGTTCTGCAAAACCCTTTTCTTTTCTTGGGAGGATTCTTGCTTGAAGGAGGGAGACATTCAGACATATGCAAAAACATCATAGATATTGCAGCTATTTATATAAAGATTAACAAAGGGAAGTGAAGAAATTCATACACAGGGAAAAGGATGTCTTTAACCAGTGTGAGGATGACTGAGGAAGTTTGGTTGACATGTCTGACTCATGCATTGTCCACAGAGACAGAAGAGATCATGGGGCTTCTTCTCGGTGATGTTCAGGTACAAAGAAATGGATGTTTTCTCTGTTTTCTGATTCTGTTCTTTAGGGTTTATTTTTTCACTTCTTCTTGGGTATGTAAAGTTGAAAACTTTGATAGAAAAAACATGTCAAAAGTCTTTAGCCTTTTGGGTTTTTAGGTGTTTCTTCCGAATGGGGTTGTTTTGGCTTTCTTACTACACTTGCATTTGCGGAATTATTTGGGTTTTTAAATTTAAAGGATTGAAGGGCTATTAAATTCAAGTGAATCCCGCCCCCAACCTGCTTCCATTTTTGGGGCGGAGCTAGGTACGTGGGTGGGCGCTGGGTTCCTCAAATTGTAATGTACCTTTCTTCATGGTCCTGTTCTTCTGGTCAATTTCATTTGTATCTTACATTTTTTCCTTTCAATTTTGAAGTATATACGGGTATTGTATCCTATGACCATTTTGCATTGTGTGAATTCTTTATGTTATGGTTTTTGTAATATATATATCCTGAGATTTAAAGTCTAGCTAATAATAGCTGATGTTGAAATTTGTGGATGTTCTTTAGTTAGTCTCTTTTGATGATTGTAAAATAGGGTAGTGTTGATTGTATTTTGCCACCTATATCAAATGTATTCTTAGTGGCTACTAATTTGATGCCTTGTCAAATAATAACATTAGTATGGCGAAATGTTTCTAGTCCGGGCCAAGAGGATTTAACTAATTGTAGTTCTTGTACTAGTTTCAAATTAGATAGTTTCCTTTAATGATCAATAAGCATTTGAATGCTGCAAAAGAAGCTCTAAACTTAGAGATCCCCTGAGTCAGACCATTTTATGGAACCTTGGACTTTGAACTTATACTATACTTCCAAAAGAAGATAATAGTCATACTCTGCATGTGTCGGGCTTTTAGCAAGCTCGTGACAAAAAGTGCTATGGATCAATACTTGTTATTTCACGCTGATTTTCAACGCAACTGAATTGTAAGGATATGGAAGATGGCCACGTAATATCTTGGAGACCGAGTGTTGTCGGTTTTCACCTATATACATGTAATTGCATGTGTGCAGCCAGAAAGTGATGTAATGGGGAACAAGAGCCCTCATATTTTTATGGAAATAAATTTGCGAGTATATGGAAGGTAGTAATTTAGTTTTATATAGATTTATACAGTCCAGGTTTTCTTAAAATACAGGGTATGATTTCCAAAAAGTTGGTAAGAATGGTTCATTTAGGAAATATATGGTGTTTAAATTTGGTAGACTTCTATCCCATGAATTTATTGTGGGTAAACATTGAACCCATGAGTTTAGCTTCGCTGTTTTAAATGCATAAATTATCTATATAAGTCTATATGACATGTGTTTGCTGCATTATCTTTTTTAGATATTTATGATTTGGGGTGAAGGTGGCTACTCATATGGGTTGGCAGCATTGTTCAATGGCACCATATGTATTATAAATGAATGTTCGAATTGAGATGGTTCTGTTACGATTTAATCAAGTAGAGTACAATTTAGTACCAATAATTCTATTACAAAGCCAATCACATTTAAGAATAAAAATAAGAATTATGCTCGAAAGGTGAAGTTTAGACATGTAAGATGGTGAAATGGTCATCTTAATTTGGTTTTCCTCGTATGATTCTGGAAAATGCATAATTTGGTCATCCATAGGAAAAAATGGTGGATGATTTTCTGAACTATTACTAACTTTTATTTACTTTGCAACTTTCAGCACTCAAAAAATGGTGTGACAGCACTAATATGGGGTGCTTTACCACAACCCCGTTCTGATCGTCAGAAGGATCGCGTAGAGACCAATCCGGAACAGTTGACTGCTGCATCAGTTCAGGCTGAGATATCCTTTAAGGAGAAAAATCTAATTCAGTTTATAACAATGCTAAACAATCTCATTCATCATGATATTATTCAACTTTCTATTTCCAGAGCGAAGTTGAGTCAGAATATGATTATTGCTTTAATTTTTAAATTATTCGGTTTTTAACGCCTATTCCTTCTCTTCCTTCTGCCACAAAATGTTTTGGTAATGTCAACCATCAAGTCCTTAATGCAGAAAGATGATGTAAGTTTTGTTAGCAATTTGATGCTAGCTCTTCTGGTAGAAATCATCTTATTACCAAAATTGAATACAATGACATGGTCCATATTGTGTTGCGCGTTTGAAGATGGTCATCCGAATGTGCAATTCAGGTCTATATAGTTTGTTTTTAATAGACCCAGAGTCTGCGGTTTCAACACAAATTGATTACATATAATTGTTAAATTAACTCCTTCAGCACAGAATGACTTTGGCAACTGGGAAAACAACAAGAGTGATCGGTTGGTACCATTCACATCCTCATATCACTGTTCTTCCCTCCCATGTCGGTAAGATTTGAAGCAATGAAATATTTCTTATTTTTTTGTTTGTCTTTTTTTGGGAGTTTGATAGTCCGTTTTTATAAATTGAACAGCTAATGTGAAAAAATCTTCTTAATGTATCCTATATGCTTCATGTCCTTTAGACGTTGCATTATCTGGTTGGTTTAGTTCGTTTGGTTGAGATTAAAGGGTACTTCCGTTATGACTCCTGCAGATGTTCGGACTCAGGCCATGTATCAACTTCTAGATTCTGGGTTCATTGGATTGATCTTTTCCTGTTTCAGTGAAGATGCACAAAAGGTTTGATAGTTTCATGTTGAACTAAAGAACCAAAATAGTCTTACTAGTCTTTGTATTCAGTTAAGGCAGATGAATGATTTCTTTTTGTGATCATGCATAAAGTCCTGCAAATTTTACTAGGTTGGAAGAATTCAAGTTACGGCATTTCAGTCTTCAGATGGAAAGCAGAATCATACACTACGACCTGTTTCTGTTCCCTCTGCACATAAGAGTTCTGTTATAGAAATTGAGTCATCTTTAAGTTCCTCTGAGAAAATGTTTCCGAGGTCTGGTTCTGCTAGAGGAGAAAGTCTGGAAGAAGACACTGGTGATTCAAAAGCTAGTTCTGCGGCTTATAAGGTAATTTTCTCGATCATTTCAGAAATGCATACTTTTTCAAAGAATCCTTTTATTTCTGAGTACTGCATGTTTGCTTCTGATTGGTTAGGCTGGGGGAAGATCATCAGACCTTGGGGGCTTTTTTGCTAATGCTGATGCCAGGACAGGAGACCGTTCCAACAATATTAGTAATGCAATAGGAGACATAGACCCCATGGATATGTCAGAGAGTATGCAAGAGGCAATGCACCGTTCAAACTTGGAGATGAGGTATACTTGAGTATGTCCTTGATCACTTCATATCTTCTCTCTTTGTTAAAGTTATATGGATTTGACAGTAAAATAGTTTCTTTATCTCAATATTCGAGACGTGATTCTAGGGAGGTTTAAGGATTCTTGTTTAACTGATCACTTTTAATATTCCGATAAGCATGAGAAAGTGAGCCAGATGGGAAGAATATGAGAAAACCAAGAGGGATGATACTCTAGAATATCATCCATAACCTGATGAGATATTGAACAGAAACTATGGTGCATGTAATCTTTTTTATCCTTGTCAATGATATTCAGGTTTTGTCTCCCCTCACTATAGCAATAGAAATTCATGCCTTAAACTTGGATTTTGATGTCAAAAGAATCCCGTTTTAGCTTTTTGTTTTCTCAATGTCTGCTTTCTATGCGACCTGACTTTGCTTACATTGCCTGGAAAATCTCAGTTTTGTTGTTCAACTGGGCTTTCAATTTAGTTCATACAGTTGAATGTATGTATATTAACAAAAGATGCAATAAGAGGTCATACTTGAAGTGAAATAAAATGATGAATATAAATCTACTCATGGATATGATCTTTGCACGAAAATGTCCAACCGGTTTTTGTTTGGTTCCAGCGGAGCAGAATTTGTCAGGAAGGAAGTTCCTCTCTATGTCCTACCTGCCTCGTCTCTTTTCAATCTTGATTCCCCTCTGGCCGCATTTTCAGATCTACAACGTGTCTTATATGAGGAGGAAAAGTCTGCTTATAATCAAGCAATTGAACAAAATATGAGGTGATAATAATGATTCTATCTATCATTTTCTCTGCATATGTCGTCTTCTGGTGTTTTTGCTTTAATTGTGCATGTTTTGCAGGGGTGGACAAGTGCACCCTCTCACTTATATTCACCACACATCAACATACCAGGCTTCCATGTGTAAATTGATGGAGTATTGGTAAGGAGGAACCCTTCTCGGTTAGCACCTTCAGGATGGTTTTTCTGACACTAACAGCATTTATTTCAAATTGCAGCTTAAGCCCTGCCGTACATGCTCTCCAGGTTCAATTGAGAGAGAATGAGATTCGGGTAATTAACATTATACTAGTTTAGTAACCTTTTCACTCAAGAATCACGTCTTGAATATACGCGTGAACATTTTCTCTTCATTCCACGTTACCCTGTCAAATTCTATCTTGCGTACAACGGCCTACTTTTGCAGTGGTTATATCATTTTGATGTGTGGGTTGGTTTGGAAGATGGCTGCTGCCTTAGCGTTCATCATGATTTCTTTTGTTTCTTGTGAAAAACAGATGAAGATGCTATCGGATGAAGCCAAGATATTGGAGTCGGATGTCTCAAGAGGGAGCGAACCAAACACAAGCTCTCCCCGTACTCCCCATAGTGTTCGCGGTGGTCATAGGGATTTGTACAGTCCAAATGAGAAATCCGGCAGCCGTAGCCGGAAAGCAGCTTCATAAGTTGGATGTTTGTTTGTTTCATCATCTCAAAGTAAAAATCAGAAAAAAAATGTCATATTAGGTTCTCTTTTCTCAATATGCCAACTTTTTTGTTTAGCCCCCCCAATTTACCTCTACCTATGTTTCTTGCAAGTGTTGCTTTTTTTGAGTGGTAATTTTGGGGGGGATTATGTTTTCCAAGTTAACTAACTGTATATGGTAAGTTTTAGACATGTTCTTTTGTACAAGAATCATATCATATATTAAGATTGTAATATTAGATTCTTCTGGTCTCAATTTATGCACTTTCCTACCTATACATGTTATACGCACCTTGTTAATAGATTGTTTTTCCTTAATATTATAATGGACAAGATTGTCCGAGTACTAGGATTGTAAACGGAAGATTTTTGCCCGAATTCCGTTTATAGTGGATAAGGTTCAAAATTTATATTTGCATAGTTGGATCCGTATCCGTATAAGCCCGAACTCATGTGTAATACATAATGTTTTTTACAAAATTTATGTTGTACAAATAAATCAAACGAAGTATTACATTTAGGTCCGAAAAGGTCTTTGAAAAATTGTTCAAAACGATTTTTAATGTTTTACATGTATAAATAAACCAAATGAAATATCAGTTTCCAATTAAAGCATGAATACGTGTGCGGATCATTACGTTTTTTTACAAAATTTAGAGTCTGGAAAAAGTTCTCCACAAAATTATTGAAACCACTCTAAATGTTTTGCTTGTATAAAAAAACAAAACGAAATATCACTTTCCCATTAAAGCCTGAATTCGTGTGCTAATCATGTTTTTTTACAAAATTTGGATCCGAAAAAAAGTTTCTCCAAAAAATTATTTAAAACGATTATGAAAGTTTTTCTTGTTGTATAGATAAAATGAAGTATCACTTTCTCATTAAAGCCTGAATTCGTGCTGCTAGTCATCACATTTGTTACGAAATTTAGGTCCGAAAAAAAGTTATTTAAAAAAATGCTCAAAATGATTATGAATGTTTTTCATGTTGCTTAAATAAACTAAACGAAGTATCACTTTCTCTTTAAAGCTCGAATTCATTAGCTAATTATCACGTTTTTCACAAAATTTAGGTCTGAAAAAAAGTTATCTAAATAATTGCTCAAAACGATTCCGAATGTTTTTCATTTGGTATAAATAAACCAAACGAAGTATCACTTTATTTTAAAAGCCCGAATTTGTGTGCTAATCATCACGTTTTTTACAAAATATAATTCGAAAAAAAGTTCTCCAAAAAATTTCTTAAAACGATTCTGAAATGTTTCTCATGTTGTATAAATAAACCAAATGAAATATCATTTTACTTTTAAAACCCGAATTTGTGTGCTAATTATTACTTTTTTTACAAAATTTTGGTCCGAGAAAAAGTTCTCCAAAAAATTGCTCAAAACGTTTCGAAATGTATTTAATACTATATAAATAAATCAAATGAAGTATCACTTTATTTTTGAAGCCAGAAATCGTGTGGTAATCATCACATTTTTTAAAAAATTTAGGTTCGAAAAATAGTTCTCCAAAAAATTTCTCAAAACGTTTCTAGATGTATTTCATACTGTGTAAATAAACCAAAAGAAGTATCACTTTACTTCTAAAGCCCGAATTCGTGTACTATTTATCACGTTTTTTATAAAATTAAGGTCCGAAAAAAGGTTCTCCAAATAATTGCTCAAAACGATTCTGAATGTTTTTCATGTAGTATAAATAAACCATACTAAGTATCACTTTATTTTTAAAGCCGCATTCGTGTGCTAATCATCACGTTTTTTAAAAAATTTAGGTCCGAAAAAAAGTCTTCCGAAATATTGCTCAAAACGACTCTGAATATTTTTCATGTGTTATATACAAACCAAACGAAGTATCACTTTATTTTTAAAGCCCGAATCCGTATGCTAATCATCACGACTTTTACAAAATTTAGGTACGAAAAAAAGTTCTCTAAATAATTGCTCAAAACCTTTCTAAATGTATTTCATACTATGTAAATAAATCAAACGAAGTATCACTTTAGCTCTGAAGCCCGAATTCGTGTACTAATCATCACGTTTTTTACAAAATTTAGGTCCGAAAAAAAGTTCTCTAAATAATTGCTCAAAACGATTCCGAATGTTTTTTTATTTGGTATAAATAAACCACACTAAGTATCACTTTATTTTTAAAGTCGAATTCGTGTGACAATCATCACGTTTTTTACAAAATTTATGTCCGAAAAAAAGTTCTCTAAACAATTGCTCAAAACGATTCTAAATGTTTTTCATGTTGTATAAATAAACCAAACGATGTATCACTTTATTTTTAAAACCCGAATTCGTGTGCTATTGATCACGTTTTTTAAAAAATTTAGGTCCCAAAAAAAGTTATCCAAAAAATTGCTCAAAACGATTCTGAATGTTTTTCATTTTTTATAAATAACCCGAACAAAGTACCACTTTATTTTTAAAGCTCTAATTCCTGTACTAATCATCACGTTTTTTACAAAATTTAGGTCCCAGAAGAAGTTTTCCAAAAAATTGCTCAAAACGATTCTGAATGTTTTTCATGTTGTATAAATAAACCAGACGAACTATCACCTTAGTTTTAAAGCCCGAATTCATGTGCTAATCATCGCGTTTTTTACAAATTTAGGTTCGTAAAAAAGGTCTCAAAAAAACTGCTCAAAACGATTCAGAATGTTTTTCATGTTGTATAAATAACCAAACGAAGTATCACTTTATTTTTAAAGCCCTAATTCGTGTACAAATCATCACGTTTTTTACAAAATTTAGGTCTGAAAAAAAAAATCTCTAAACAATTGCTCAAAACGATTCTGAATGTTTTTCATGTTGTATAAATGAACCAAACGAAGTATCACTTTATTTTTAAAGCCCTAATTCGTGACTAATCATCACGTATTTTACAAAATTTAGGTCCGAAAAAAAGTTCTCTAAATAATTGCTCAAAACGATTCTGAATGTTTTTCATGTTGTATAAATAAACCAAACAATGTATCACTTTATTTTCAAAACCCGAATTCGTGTGCTATTCATCACGTTTTTTAAAAAATTAAGGTCCGAAAAAAAGTTCTCTAAATAATTACTCAAAACGATTCCGAATGTTTTTCATTTGGTATGAATAAATCACACTAAGTATCACTTTATTTTTAAAGCCAAATTCGTGTGATAATCATCACATTTTTTACAAAATTTAGGTCCGAAAAAAAGTTCTCTAAATAATTGCTCAAAACGATTCTTAGTGTTTTTCATGTTGTATGAATAAACCAAACGATGTATCACTTTATTTTTAAAACCCGAATTCGTAGTGCTATTCATCACGTTTTTTTAAAAAATTTAGGTCCCAAAAAAAGGTCCCCCAAAAAATTGCTCAAACCGATTCCGAATGTTTTTCATTTTGTATAAACAAACCAAACAAAGTACCACTTTATTTTTTAAAAACCAGAATCTGTGTGCTAATCATCACGTTTTTTACAAAATTTAGGTTCGAAAAAAAGTTCTCCAAAAAACTGCTCAAAACGATTCAGAATGTTTTTCATGTTGTATAAATAAACCAAAAAAAGTATCACTTTATTTTTAAAGCCATAATTCGTGTACTAATCATCACGTTTTTTAAAAAATTTAGGTCTGAAAAAAAGTTCTCTAAATAATTGCTCAAAACGATTCCGAATGTTTTTCATTTGGTATGAATAAATCACACTAAGTATCACTTTATTTCTAAAGCCGAATTCTTGTGCTAATCATCACGTTTTTTACAAAATTTAGTTCCGAAAAAAAGTTCTCTAAATAATTGCTCAAAACGATTCTAAGTGTTTTTCATGTAGTATGAATAAACCAAACGATGTATCACTTTATTTTTAAAACCCGAATTCGTGTGCTATTCATCACGTTTTTAAAAAATTTAGGTCCCAAAAAAAGGACCCAAAAAAATTGCTTAAACCGATTTTGAATGCTTTTCATTTTGTACAAATAAACCAAACAAAGTACCACTTTATTTTTAAAACCAGAATTCGTGTGCTAATCATCACGTTTTTACAAAATTTAGGTTCGAAAAAAAGTTCTCCAAAAAACTGCTCAAAACGATTCAGAATGTTTTTCATGTTGTATTAATAAACCAAACGAAGTATCACTTTATTTTTAAAGCCCTAATTCGTGTACTAATCATCACGTTTTTTACAAAATTTAGGTCTGAGAAAAAGTTCTCTAAATAATTGCTCAAAACGATTCGGAATGTTTTTCATTTGGTATGAATAAACCACACTAAGTATCACTTTATTTTCAAAACCCGAATTCGTGTCCTATTCATCACGTTTTTAAAAAAATTAAGGTCCGAAAAAAAGTTCTCTAAATAATTACTCAAAACGATTCCGAATGTTTTTCATTTGGTATGAATAAATCACACTAAGTATCACTTTATTTTTAAAGCCAAATTCGTGTGATAATCATCACATTTTTTACAAAATTTAGGTCCGAAAAAAGTTCTCTAAATAATTGCTCAAAACGATTCTTAGTGTTTTTCATGTTGTATGAATAAACCAAACGATGTATCACTTTATTTTTAAAACCCGAATTCGTGTGCTATTCATCAAGTTTTTTAAAAAATTTAGGTCCCAAAAAAAGGTCCCCAAAAAATTGCTCAAACCGATTCTGAATGTTTTTCATTTTGTATAAACAAACCAAACAAAGTACCACTTTATTTTTAAAACCAGAATTCGTGTGCTAATCATCACGTTTTTTACAAAATTTAGGTTCGAAAAAAAGTTCTCCAAAAAACTGCTCAAAACGATTAAGAATGTTTTTCATGTTGTATAAATAAACCAAACAAAGTATCAATTTATTTTTAAAGCCCTAATTCGTGTACTAATCATCACGTTTTTTACAAAATTTAGGTCTGAAAAAAAGTTCTCTAAATAATTGCTCAAAACGATTCCGAATGTTTTTCATTTGATATGAATAAATCACACTAAGTATCACTTTATTTTTAAAGCCGAATTCTTGTGCTAATCATCACGTTTTTTACAAAATTTAGCTCCGAAAAATAGTTCTCTAAATAATTGCTCAAAACGATTCTAAGTGTTTCTCATGTTGTATGAATAAACCAAACGATGTATCACCTTATTTTTAAAACCCGAATTCAGTGTGCTATTCATCACGTTTTTAAAAAAATTTAGGTCCCCAAAAAAAAGGACCCCCAAAAAATTGCTCAAACCGATTCTGAATGTTTTTCATTTTGTATAAATAAACCAAACAAAATACCACTTTATTTTTAAAACCAGAATTCGTGTGCTATTCATCATGTTTTTTAAAAAATTTATGTCCCAGAAAAAGGTCGACAAAAAACTGCTCAAACCGATTCAGAATGTTTTTCATGTGTTATTAATAAACCAAACGAAGTATCACTTTATTTTTAAAGCCCTAATTCGTGTACTAATCATCACGTTTTTTACAAAATTTAGGTATGAGAAAAAGTTCTCTAAATAATTGTTCAAAACGATTCCGAATGTTTTTCATTTGGTATAAATAAAGCAAACAAAGTATCACTTTATTTTTAAAGCCCTAATTCGTGTACTAATCATCACGTTTTTTACAAAATTAAGGTCCGAAAAAAAGTTCTCTAAATAATTGCCCAAAACGATTCCGAATGTTTTTCATTTGGTATGAATAAATCACACTAAGTATCACTTTATTTTTAAAGCCGAATTCTTGTGCTAATCATCACGTTTTTTACAAAATTTAGCTCCGAAAAATAGTTCTCTAAATAATTGCTCAAAACGATTCTAAGTGTTTCTCATGTTGTATGAATAAACCAAACGATGTATCACCTTATTTTTTAAACCCGAATTCGTGTGCTATTCATCACGTTTTTAAAAAATTTAGGTCCCAAAAAAAGGACCCCAAAAAATTGCTCAAACCGATTCTGAATGTTTTTCATTTTGTATAAACAAACCAAACAAAGTACCACTTTATTTTTAAAACCAGAATTCGTGTGCTAATCATCACGTTTTTACAAAATTTAGGTTCGAAAAAAAGTTCTCCAAAAAACTGCTCAAAACGATTCAGAATGTTTTTCATATTGTATTAATAAACCAAACGAATTATCACTTTATTTTTAAAGCCCTAATTCGTGACTAATCATCACGTTTTTTACAAAATTTATGTCCGAAAAAAAGTTCTCTAAATAATTGCTCAAAACGATTCTAAATGTTTTTCACGTTGTATAAATAAACCAAACGATGTATCACTTTATTTGTAAAACCCGAATTCGTGTGCTATTCATCACGTTTTTTAAAAAATTTAGGTCCCGAAAAAAGTTCTCCAAAAAGTTGCTCAAAACGATTCTGAATGTTTTTCATTTTGTATAAATAACCCAAACAAAGCACCACTTTATTTTTAAAGCCCTAATTCCTGTACTAATCATCACGTTTTTTACAAAATTTAGGTCCCAAAAAAAGTTCTCAAAACAATTGCTCAAAACGATTATGAATGTTTTTCATGTTGTATAAATAAACCACACTAAGTATCACTTTATTTTTAAAGTCGAATTCGTGTGATAATCATCACGCTTTTTACAAAATTTATGTCCGAAAAAAAGTTCTCTAAATAATTGCTCAAAACGATTCTAAATGTTTTTCATGTTGTATAAATAAACCAAACGATGTATCACTTTATTTTTAAAACCCGAATTCGTGTGCTATTCATAACGTTTTTAAAAAATTTAGGTCCCAAAAAAAGGACCCCAAAAAATTGCTCAAACCGATTCTGAATGTTTTTCATTTTGTATAAATAAGCCAAACAAAATACCACTTTATTTTTAAAACCAGAATTCGTGTGCTATTCATCACGTTTTTTAAAATATTTATGTCCCAGAAAAAGGTCGACAAAAAACTGCTCAAACCGATTCAGAATGTTTTTCATGTGTTATTAATAAACCAAACGAAGTATCACTTTATTTTTAAAGCCCTAATTCGTGTACTAATCATCACGTTTTTTACAAAATTTAGGTATGAGAAAAAGTTCTCTAAATAATTGCTCAAAACGATTCCGAATGTTTTTCATTTGGTATAAATAAAGCAAACAAAGTATCACTTTATTTTTAAAGCCCTAATTCGTGTACTAATCATCACGTTTTTTACAAAATTAAGGTCCAAAAAAAAGTTCTCTAAATAATTGCCCAAAACGATTCCGAATGTTTTTCATTTGGTATGAATAAATCACACTAAGTATCACTTTATTTTTAAAGCTGAATTCTTGTGCTAATCATCACGTTTTTTACAAAAATTAGTTCCGAAAAAAAGTTTTCAAAATAATTGCTCAAAACGATTCTAAGTGTTTTTCATGTTGTATGAATAAACCAAACGATGTATCACTTTATTTTTAAAACCCGAATTCGTGTGCTATTCATCACGTTTTTTAAAAAATTTATGTCCCAGAAAAAGGTCGACAAAAAACTGCTCAAACCGATTCTGAATGTTTTTCATTTTGTATAAATAAACCAAACAAAGTACCTCTTTATTTTTAAAACCAGAATTCGTGTGCTAATCAACAAATTTTTAAAAAAATTTAGGTTTGAAAAAAAGTTCTCCAAAAAACTGCTCAAAACGATTCAGAATGTTTTTCATGTTGTATGAATAAACCAAACAAAGTATTACTTTATTTTTAAAGCCCTAATTCGTGTACTAATCATCACGTTTTTTACAAAATTTAGGTCCGAAAAAAAGTTCTCTAAATAATTGCTCAAAACGATTCCGAATGTTTTTCATTTGGTATGAATAAATCACACTAAGTATCACTTTATTTTTAAAGCCGAATTCTTGTGCTAATCATCACGTTTTTTACAAAATTTAGTTCCGAAAAAAAGTTCTCTAAAAAATTGCTCAAACCGATTCTGAATGTTTTTCATTTTGTATAAATAAACCAAACAAAGTACCACTTTATTTTTAAAACCAGAATTCGTGTGCTAATCATCACGTTTTTACAAAATTTAGGTTCGAAAAAAAGTTCTCTAAATAATTGCTCAAAACGATTCTAAGTGTGTTTCATGTTGTATGAATAAACCAAACGATGTATCACTTTATTTTTAAAACCCGAATTCGTGTGCTATTCATCACGTTTTTTAAAAAATTTAGGTCCCAGAAAAAGGTCCACAAAAAACTGCTCAAACCGATTCTGAATGTTTTTCATTTTGTATAAATAAACCAAAGAAAGTACCACTTTATTTTTAAAACCAGAATTCGTGTGCTAATCATCACATTTTTTACAAAATTTAGGTTAAAAAAAAAGTTCTCCAAAAAACTGCTCAAAACGATTCAGAATGTTTTTCATGTTGTATAAATAAACCAAACGAATGATCACTTTATTTTTAAAGCTCTAATTGGTGTACTAGTCATCACGTTTTTTACAAAATTTAGGTCTGAAAAAAAGTTCTTTAAATAATTGCTCAAAACGATTCCGAATGTTTTTCATTTGATATGAATAAATCACACTAAGTATCACTTTATTTTTTAAAGCCGAATTCTTGTGCTAATCATCACGTTTTTACAAAATTTAGTTCCGAAAAAAAGTTCTCTAAATAATTGCTCAAAACGATTCTAAGTGTTTTTCATGTTGTATGAATAAACCAAACGATGTATCACATTATTTTTAAAACCCGAATTCGTAGTGCTATTCATCACGCTTTTTAAAAAACTTAGGTCCCAAAAAAAAGGACCCCCAAAAAATTGCTCAAACCGATTCTCAATGTGTTTCATTTTGTATAAATAAACCAAACAAAGTACCACTTTATTTTTTAAAACCCGAAATTCGTGGTGCTAATCATCACGTTTTTAAAAAATTTAGGTTCGAAAAAAAGTTCTCCAAAAAACTGCTCAAAACGATTCAGAATGTTTTTCATGTTGTATAAATAAACCAAACGAAGTATCACTTTATTTTTAAAGCCCTAATTGGTGTACTAAACATCACGTTTTTTACAAAATTTTGGTCCCAAAAAAAGTGCTCTAAACAATTGCTCAAAACGATTCTGAATGTTTTTCATGTTGTATAAATAAACCAAACAATGTATCACTTTATTTTCAAAACCCGAATTCGTGTGCTATTCATCACGTTTTTTAAAAAATTATGGTCCGAAAAAAGTTCTCTAAACAATTACTCAAAACGATTACGAATGTTTTTCATTTGGTATGAATAAATCACACTAAGTATCACTTTATTTTTAAAGCCAAATTCGTGTGATAATCATCACATTTTTACAAAATTTAGGTCCACAAAAAAATTCTCTAAATAATTGCTCAAAACGATTCTTAGTGTTTTTCATGTTGTATGAATAAACCAAACGATGTATCACTTTATTTTTAAAACCCGAATTCGTGTGCTATTCATCACGTTTTTTTAAAAATTTAGGTCCCAAAAAAAGGTCTCCAAAAAATTGCTCAAACCGATTCTGAATGTTTTTCATTCTGTATAAACAAACCAAACAAAGTACCACTTTATTTTTAAAACCAGAATTCGTGTGCTAATCATCACGTTTTTTACAAAATTTAGGTTCGAAAAAAAGTTCTCCAAAAAACTGCTCAAAACGATTCAGAATGTTTTTCATGTTGTATGAAAAAACCAAACAAAGTATCACTTTATTTTTAAAGCCCTAATTCGTGTACTAATCGTCACGTTTTTTACAAAATTTAGGTCTGAAGAAAAGTTCTTTAAATAATTGCTCAAAACGATTCCGAATGTTTTTCATTTGATATGAATAAATCACACTAAGTATCACTTTATTTTTAAAGCCGAATTCTTGTGCTAATCATCACGTTTTTTGCAAAATTTAGTTCCGAAAAAAAGTTCTCCAAATAATTGCTCAAAACGATTCTAAGTGTTTTTCATGTTCTATGAATAAACCAAACGATGTATCACTTTATTTTTAAAACCCGAATTCGTGTGCTATTCATCACGTTTTTAAAAAATTTAGGTCCCAAAAAAAGGACCCCAAAAAATTGCTCAAACCGATTCTCGAATGTTTTTCATTTTGTATAAATAAACCAAACAAAATACCACTTTATTTTTAAAACCGGAATTGTGTGCTAATCATCACGTTTTTACAAAATTTAGGTTCGAAAAAAAGTTCTCCAAAAAACTGCTCAAAACGATTCAGAATGTTTTTCATGTTGTATAAATAAACCAAACGAAGTATCACTTTATTTTTAAAGCTCTAATTGGTGTACTAATCATCACGTTTCTTACAAAATTTTGGTCTGAAAAAAAGTGCTCTAAACAATTGCTCAAAACGATTCCCAATGTTTTTCATTTGGTATGAATAAATCACACTAAGTATCACTTTATTTTTAAAGCCGAATTCTTGTGCTAATCGTCACGTTTTTTACAAAATTTAGTTCCGAAAAAAAGTTCTCTAAATAATTGCTCAAAACGACTCTAAGTGTTTTTCATGTTGTATGAATATACCAAACGATGTATCACTTTATGTTTAAAACCCGAATTCGTGTGCTATTCATCACGTTTTTTAAAAAATACAGGTCCCAAAAAAAGGTCCAAAAAAAAACTGCTCAAACCGATTCTGAATGTTTTTCATTTTGTATAAATCAACCAAACAAAGTACCACTTTATTTTTAAAACCAGAATTCGTGTGCTAATCATCACATTTTTTACAAAATTTAGGTTGGAAAAAATGTTCTCCAAAAAACTGCTCAAAACGATTCAGAATGTTTTTCATGTTGTATAAATAAACCAAACGAAGTATCACTTTATTTTTAAAGCCCTAATTGGTGTACTAATCATCACGTTTTTTACAAAATTTTGGTCCCAAAAAAAGTGCTCTAAACAATTGCTCAAAACGATTCTGAATGTTTTTCATGTTGTATAAATAAACCAAACAATGTATCACTTTATTTTCAAAACCCGAATTCGTGTGCTATTCATCACGTTTTTTAAAAAATTATGGTCCGAAAAAAGTTCTCTAAACAATTACTCAAAACGATTACGAATGTTTTTCATTTGGTATGAATAAATCACACTAAGTATCACTTTATTTTTAAAGCCAAATTCGTGTGATAATCATCACATATTTACAAAATTTAGGTCCGAAAAAAAATTCTCTAAATAATTGCTCAAAACGATTCTTAGTGTTTTTCATGTTGTATGAATAAACAAAACGATGTATCACTTTATTTTTAAAACCCGAATTCGTAGTGCTATTCATCACGTTTTTTTAAAAAATTTAGGTCCCAAAAAAAAGGTCCCCAAAAATTGCTCAAACCGATTCTGAATGTTTTTCATTTCTGTATAAACAAACCAAACAAAGTACCACTTTATTTTTAAAACCAGAATTCGTGTGCTAATCATCACGTTTTTTACAAAATTTAGGTTCGGAAAAAAGTTCTCCAAAAAACTGCTCAAAACGATTCAGAATGTTTTTCATGTTGTATGAATAAACCAAACAAAGTATCACTTTATTTTTAAAGCCCTAATTCGTGTACTAATCATCACGTTTTTTACAAAAATTTAGGTCCGAAAAAAAGTTCTTTAAATAATTGCTCAAAAACGATTCCGAATGTTTTTTCATTTGATATGAATAAATCACACTAAGTATCACTTTATTTTTTAAAGCCGAATTCTAGTGCTAATCATCACGTTTTTTTACAAAATTTAGTTCGAAAAAAAAGTTCTCTAAATAATTGCTCAAAACGATTCTTAGTGTTTTTCATGTTGTATGAATAAACCAAACGATGTATCACTTTATTTTTAAAACCCGAATTCGTGTGCTATTCATCACGTTTTTAAAAATATTTAGGTCCCAAAAAAAGGACCCCCAAAAAATTGCTCAAACCGATTCTCGAATGTTTTTCATTTTGTATAAATAAACCAAACAAAGTACCACTTTATTTTTTAAAACCGAATTCGTGTGCTAATCATCACATTTTTTACAAAATTTAGGTTGGAAAAAATGTTCTCCAAAAAACTGCTCAAAACGATTCAGAATGTTTTTCATGTTGTATAAATAAACCAAACGAAGTATCACTTTATTTTTAAAGCCCTAATTGGTGTACTAAACATCACGTGTTTTTACAAAAATTTTGGTCCGAAAAAAGTTCTCTAAACAATTGCTCAAAACGATTCCGAATGTTTTTCATGTTGTATAAATAAACCAAACAATGTATCACTTTATTTTTCAAAACCCGAATTCGTGTGCTATTCATCACGTTTTTTAAAAAATTATGGTCCGAAAAAAGTTCTCTAAACAATTACTCAAAACGATTACGAATGTTTTTCATTTGGTATGAATAAATCACACTAAGTATCACTTTATTTTTAAAGCCAAATTCGTGTGATAATCATCACATTTTTACAAAATTTAGGTCCGAAAAAAAAGTTCTCTAAATAATTGCTCAAAACGATTCTTAGTGTTTTTCATGTTGTATGAATAAACCAAACGATGTATCACTTTATTTTTTAAAACCCGAATTGCGTGTGCTATTCATCACGTTTTTTTAAAAAATTTAGGTCCCAAAAAAGGTCCCCAAAAAAATTGCTCAAACCGATTCCCGAATGTTTTTTCATTTTGTATAAACAAACCAAACAAAGTACCACTTTATTTTTTAAAACCAGAATTCAGTGTGCTAATCATCACGTTTTTTACAAAATTTAGGTTCGAAAAAAAGTTCTCAAAAAACTGCTCAAAACGATTCGAATGTTTTTCATGTGTGTATTAATAAACCAAACAAAGTATCACTTTATTTTTTAAAGCCCTAATTCGTGTACTAATCATCACGTTTTTTACAAAATTTAGGTCCGAAAAAAGTTCTTTAAATAATTGCTCAAAACGATTCCGAATGTTTTTCATTTGATATGAATAAATCACACTAAGTATCACTTTATTTTTAAAGCCGAATTCTTGTGCTAATCATCACGTTTTTTTACAAAATTTAGTTCGAAAAAAAAGTTCTCCAAATAATTGCTCAAAAACGATTCTAAGTGTTTTTCATGTTCTATGAATAAACCAAACGATGTATCACTTTATTTTTAAAAACCCGAATTCGTGTGCTATTCATCACGTTTTTAAAAAAATTTAGGTCCCAAAAAAAGGACCCCCAAAAAATTGCTCAAACCGATTCTCGAATGTTTTTCATTTTGTATAAATAAACCAAACACAATACCACTTTATTTTTTAAAACCCGAATTCGTGTGCTAATCATCACGTTTTTACAAAATTTAGGTTCGAAAAAAAGTTCTCCAAAAAACTGCTTCAAAACGATTCAGAATGTTTTTCATTTGTATAAATAAACCAAACGAAGTATCACTTTATTTTTAAAGCCCTAATTCGTGTACTAATCATCACGTTTTTTACAAAATTTAGGTCCGAAAAAAAGTTCTCCAAAAAACTGCTCAAAACGATTCAGAATGTTTTTCATTTGTATAAATAAAGCAAACGAAGTATCACTTTATTTTTAAAGCCCTAATTCGTGTACTAATCATCACGTTTTTTTACAAAATTTAGGTCCGAAAAAAAGTTCTCCAAAAAACTGCTCAAAACGATTCCGAATGTTTTTCATTTGGTATGAATAAATCACACTAAGTATCACTTTATTTTTTAAAGTCGAATTCTTGTGCTAATCATCACGTTTTTTACAAAATTTAGTTCCGAAAAAAAAGTTCTCTAAATAATTGCTCAAAACGATTCTAAGTGTTTTTCATGTTGTATGAATAAACCAAACGATGTATCACTTTATTTTTTAAAACCCGAATTCGTGTGCTATTCATCACGTTTTTTTAAAAAATTTAGGTCCCGAAAAAGGTCCACAAAAAACTGCTCAAACCGATTCTCGAATGTTTTTTCATTTTGTATAAATAAACCAAAGAAAGTACCACTTTATTTTTAAAACCAGAATTCGTGTGCTAATCATCACATTTTTTACAAAATTTAGGTTCAAAAAAAAAGTTCTCCAAAAAACTGCTCAAAACGATTCGAATGTTTTTTCATGTTGTATGAATAAACCAAACAAAGTATCACTTTATTTTTAAAGCCCTAATTCGTGTACTAATCATCACGTTTTTTACAAAATTTAGGTCCGAAAAAAAAGTTCTTTAAATAATTGCTCAAAACGATTCCGAATGTTTTTCATTTGATATGAATAAATCACACTAAGTATCACTTTATTTTTTAAAGCCGAATTCTTGTGCTAATCATCACGTTTTTTTACAAAATTTAGTTCCGAAAAAAAGTTCTCCAAATAATTGCTCAAAACGATTCTAAGTGTTTTTCATGTTCTATGAATAAACCAAACGATGTATCACTTTATTTTTAAAACCCGAATTCGTGTGCTATTCATCACGTTTTTAAAAAATTTAGGTCCCCAAAAAAAAAGGACCCCCAAAAAATTGCTCAAACCGATTCTGAATGTTTTTCATTTTGTATAAATAAACCAAACACAATACCACTTTATTTTTAAAACCAGAATTCGTGTGCTAATCATCACGTTTTTACAAAATTTAGGTTCGAAAAAAAGTTCTCCAAAAAACTGCTCAAAACGATTCAGAATGTTTTTCATGTGTTATTAATAAACCAAACGAAGTATCACTTTATTTTTAAAGCCCTAATTCGTGTACTAATCATCACGTTTTTTACAAAATTTAGGTCTGAGAAAAAGTTCTCTAAATAATTGCTCAAAACGATTCCGAATGTTTTTCATTTGTATAAATAAAGCAAACGAAGTATCACTTTATTTTTAAAGCCCTAATTCGTGTACTAATCATCACGTTTTTTTACAAAATTTAGGTCCGAAACAAAGTTCTCCAGAAAACTGCTCAAAACGATTCAGAATGTTTTTCATTTGGTATGAATAAATCACACTAAGTATCACTTTATTTTTTAAAGTCGAATTCTTGTGCCAATCATCACGTTTTTTACAAAATTTAGTTTCGAAAAAAAAGTTCTCTAAATAATTGCTCAAAACGATTCTAAGTGTTTTTCATGTTGTATGAATAAACCAAACGATGTATCACTTTATTTTTTAAAACCCGAATTCGTGTGCTATTCATCACGTTTTTTTAAAAAATTTAGGTCCCGAAAAAGGTCCACAAAAAACTGCTCAAACCGATTCTCGAATGTTTTTCATTTTGTATAAATAAACCAAAGAAAGTACCACTTTATTTTTAAAACCAGAATTCGTGGTGCTAATCATCACATTTTTTACAAAATTTAGGTTCAAAAAAAAGTTCTCCAAAAAACTGCTCAAAACGATTCGTAATGTTTTTCATGTTGTATAAATAAACCAAACGAATGTATCACTTTATTTTTTAAAGCTCTAATTGGTGTACTAATCATCACGTTTTTTTACAAAATTTAGGTCCGAAAAAAAGTTCTTTAAATAATTGCTCAAAACGATTCCGAATGTTTTTCATTTGATATGAATAAATCACACTAAGTATCACTTTATTTTTTAAAGCCGAATTCTTGTGCTAATCATCACGTTTTTTTACAAAATTTAGTTCGAAAAAAAGTTCTCCAAATAATTGCTCAAAACGATTCTAAGTGTTTTTCATGTTGTATGAATAAACCAAACGATGTATCACTTTATTTTTAAAACCCGAATTCGTGTGCTATTCATCACGTTTTTAAAAAATTTAGGTCCCAAAAAAAGGACCCCCAAAAAATTGCTCAAACCGATTCTCGAATGCTTTTTCATTTTGTATAAATAAACCAAACACAATACCACTTTATTTTTTAAAACCGAATTCGTGTGCTAATCATCACGTTTTTACAAAATTTTAGGTTCGAAAAAAAGTTCTCCAAAAAACTGCTCAAAACAATTCGTAATGTTTTTCATGTGTATTAATAAACCAAACGAAGTATCACTTTATTTTTAAAGCCCTAATTCGTGTACTAATCATCACGTTTTTTACAAAATTTAGGTCTGAGAAAAAGTTCTCTAAATAATTGCTCAAAACGATTCCGAATGTTTTTCATTTGGTATAAATAAAGCAAACAAAGTATCACTTTATTTTTAAAGCCCTAATTCGTGTACTAATCATCACGTTTTTTACAAAATTAAGGTCCGAAAAAAAGTTCTCTAAATAATTGCCCAAAACGATTCCGAATGTTTTTCATTTGGTATGAATAAATCACACTAAGTATCACTTTATTTTTAAAGCTGAATTCTTGTGCCGATCATCACGTTTTTTACAAAATTTAGTTTCGAAAAAAAGTTCTCTAAATAATTGCTCAAAACGATTCTAAGTGTTTTTCATGTTGTATGAATAAACCAAACGATGTATCACTTTATTTTTAAAACCCGAATTCGTGTGCTATTCATCACGTTTTTTAAAAAATTTAGGTCCCAGAAAAAGGTCCACAAAAAACTGCTCAAACCGATTCTGAATGTTTTTCATTTTGTATAAATAAACCAAAGAAAGTACCACTTTATTTTTAAAACCAGAATTCGTGTGCTAATCATCACATTTTTTACCAAATTTAGGTTAAAAAAAAAGTTCTCCAAAAAACTGCTCAAAACGATTCAGAATGTTTTTCATGTTGTATAAATAAACCAAACGAATGATCACTTTATTTTTAAAGCTCTAATTGGTGTACTAATCATCACGTTTTTTACAAAATTTAGGTCTGAAAAAAAGTTCTTTAAATAATTGCTCAAAACGATTCCGAATGTTTTTCATTTGATATGAATAAATCACACTAAGTATCACTTTATTTTTAAAGCCGAATTCTTGTGCTAATCATCACGTTTTTTACAAAATTTAGTTCCGAAAAAAAGTTCTCTAAATAATTGCTCAAAACGATTCTAAGTGTTTTTCATGTTGTATGAATAAACCAAACGATGTATCACTTTATTTTTAAAACCCGAATTCGTGTGCTATTCATCACGTTTTTTAAAAAATTTAGGTCCCAGAAAAAGGTCCACAAAAAACTGCTCAAACCGATTCTGAATGTTTTTCATTTTGTATAAATAAACCAAATAAAGTACCACTTTATTTTTAAAACCAGAATTCGTGTGCTAATCATCACATTTTTTACAAAATTTAGGTTCAAAAAAAAGTTCTCCAAAAAACTGCTCAAAACGATTCAGAATGTTTTTCATGTTGTATGAATAAACCAAACAAAGTATCACTTTATTTTTAGAGCCCTAATTCGTGTACTAATCATCACGTTTTTTACAAAATTTAGGTCTGAAAAAAAGTTCTTTAAATAATTGCTCAAAATGATTCCGAATGTTTTTCATTTGATATGAATAAATCACACTAAGTATCACTTTATTTTTAAAGACGAATTCTTGTGCTAATCATCACGTTTTTTACAAAATTTAGTTCCGAAAAAAAGTTCTCCGAATAATTGCTCAAAACGATTCTAAATGTTTTTCATGTTCTATGAATAAACCAAACGATGTATCACTTTATTTTTAAAACCCGAATTCGTGTGCTATTCATCACGTTTTTTAAAAAAATTTAGGTCCCCAAAAAAAAGGACCCCCAAAAAATTGCTCAAACCGATTCGAATGTTTTTCATTTTGTATAAATAAAGCAAACACAATACCACTTTATTTTTTAAAACCCAGAATTCGTGTGCTAATCATCACGTTTTTACAAAATTTAGGTTCGAAAAAAGTTCTCCAAAAAACCGCTCAAAACGATTCGGGAATGTTTTTCATGTGTTATTAATAAACCAAACGAAGTATCACTTTATTTTTAAAGCCCTAATTCGTGTACTAATCATCACGTTTTTTACAAAATTTAGGTCCGAAAAAAAGTTCTCCAAAAAACTGCTCAAAACGATTCAGAATGTTTTTCATTTGTATAAATAAAGCAAACGAAGTATCACTTTATTTTTAAAGCCCTAATTCGTGTACTAATCATCACGTTTTTTTACAAAATTTAGGTCCGAAAAAAAAGTTCTCTAAATAATTGCCCAAAACGATTCCGAATGTTTTTTCATTTGGTATGAATAAATCACACTAAGTATCACTTTATTTTTAAAGCTGAATTCTTGTGCCAATCATCACGTTTTTTACAAAATTTAGTTCCGAAAAAAAGTTCTCTAAATAATTGCTCAAAACGATTCTTAGTGTTTTTCATGTTGTATGAATAAACCAAACGATGTATCACTTTATTTTTTAAAACCCGAATTCGTGTGCTATTCATCACGTTTTTTAAAAAATTTAGGTCCCAGAAAAAGGTCCACAAAAAACTGCTCAAACCAATTTTGAATGTTTTTCATTTTGTATAAATAAACCAATGAAAGTACCACTTTATTTTTAAAACCAGAATTCGTGTGCTAATCATCACATTTTTTACAAAATTTAGGTTCAAAAAAAAGTTCTCCAAAAAACTGCTCAAAACGATTCAGAATGTTTTTCATGTTGTATGAATAAACCAAACAAAGTATCACTTTATTTTTAAAGCCCTAATTCGTGTACTAATCATCACGTTTTTTACAAAATTTAGGTCTGAAAAAAAGTTCTTTAAATAATTGCTCAAAATGATTCCGAATGTTTTTCATTTGATATGAATAAATCACACTAAGTATCACTTTATTTTTAAAGCCGAATTCTTGTGCTAATCATCACGTTTTTTACAAAATTTAGTTCCGAAAAAAAGTTCTCTAAATAATTGCTCAAAACAATTCTAAGTGTTTTTCATGTTGTATGAATAAACCAAACGATGTATCACTTTATTTTTAAAACCCGAATTCGTGTGCTATTCATCACGTTTTTAAAAAATTTAGGTCCCAAAAAAAGGACCCCAAAAAATTGCTCAAACCGATTCAGAATGTTTTTCATTTTGTATAAATAAAGCAAACACAATACCACTTTATTTTTAAAACCAGAATTCGTGTGCTAATCATCACGTTTTTACAAAATTTAGGTTCGAAAAAAAGTTCTCCAAAAAACTGCTCAAAACGATTCAGAATGTTTTTCATGTGTTATTAATAAACCAAACGAAGTATCACTTTATTTTTAAAGCCCTAATTCGTGTACTAATCATCACGTTTTTTACAAAATTTAGGTCTAAGAATAAGTTCTCTAAATAATTGCTCAAAACGATTCCGAATGTTTTTCATTTGGTATAAATAAAGCAAACAAAGTATCACTTTATTTTTAAAGCCCTAATTCGTGTACTAATCATCACGTTTTTTACAAAATTAAGGTCCGAAAAAAAGTTCTCTAAATAATTGCCCAAAACGATTCCGAATGTTTTTCATTTGGTATGAATAAATCACACTAAGTATCACTTTATTTTTTAAAGTCGAATTCTTGTGCTAATCATCACGTTTTTTTACAAAATTTAGTTTCGAAAAAAAAGTTCTCTAAATAATTGCTCAAAACGATTCTAAGTGTTTTTCATGTTGTATGAATAAACCAAACGATGTATCACTTTATTTTTTAAAACCCGAATTCGTGTGCTATTCATCACGTTTTTTAAAAAATTTAGGTCCCGAAAAAGGTCCACAAAAAACTGCTCAAACCGATTTCGAATGTTTTTCATTTTGTATAAATACACCAAAGAAAGTACCACTTTATTTTTTAAAACCAGAATTGTAGTGCTAATCATCAAATTTTTTACAAAATTTAGGTTCAAAAAAAAGTTCTCCAAAAAAAGCTGCTCAAAAACGATTCGTAATGTTTTTCATGTTGTATGAATAAACCAAACAAAGTATCACTTTATTTTTTAAAGCCCTAATTCGTGTACTAATCATCACGTTTTTTACAAAATTTAGGTCCGAAAAAAAGTTCTTTAAATAATTGCTCAAAATGATTCCGAATGTTTTTCATTTGATATGAATAAATCACACTAAGTATCACTTTATTTTTTAAAGCCGAATTCTTGTGCTAGTCATCACGTTTTTTTACAAAATTTAGTTCAGAAAAAAAAGTTCTCTAAATAATTGCTCAAAACAATTCTAAGTGTTTTTTCATGTTGTATGAATAAACCAAACGATGTATCACTTTATTTTTTAAAACCCCGAATTGCGTGTGCTATTCATCACGTTTTTTAAAAAAATTTAGGTCCCAAAAAAAAGGACCCCCAAAAAATTGCTCAAACCGATTCTGAATGTTTTTCATTTTGTATAAATAAACCAAACACAATACCACTTTATTTTTTAAAACCAGAATTCGTGTGCTAATCATCACGTTTTTACAAAATTTAGGTTCGAAAAAAAGTTCTCCAAAAACTGCTCAAAACGATTCGAATGTTTTTCATGTGTTATTAATAAACCAAACGAAGTATCACTTTATTTTTAAAGCCCTAATTCGTGTACTAATCATCACGTTTTTTACAAAATTTAGGTCTAAGAATAAGTTCTCTAAATAATTGCTCAAAACGATTCCGAATGTTTTTCATTTGGTATAAATAAAGCAAACAAAGTATCACTTTATTTTTTAAAGCCCTAATTCGTGTACTAATCATCACGCTTTTTTTACAAAATTAAGGTCCGAAAAAAAGTTCTCTAAATAATTGCCCAAAACGATTCCGAATGTTTTTCATTTGGTATGAATAAATCACACTAAGTATCACTTTATTTTTAAAGCTGAATTCTTGTGCCAATCATCACGTTTTTTACAAAATTTAGTTTCGAAAAAAAGTTCTCTAAATAATTGCTCAAAACGATTCTAAGTGTTTTTCATGTTGTATGAATAAACCAAACGATGTATCACTTTATTTTTAAAACCCGAATTCGTGTGCTATTCATCACGTTTTTTTAAAAAATTTAGGTCCCGTAAAAAGGTCCACAAAAAACTGCTCAAACCGATTCTGAATGTTTTTCATTTTGTATAAATACACCAAAGAAAGTACCACTTTATTTTTAAAACCAGAATTCGTGTGCTAATCATCAAATTTTTTACAAAATTTAGGTTCAAAAAAAAGTTCTCCAAAAAACTGCTCAAAACGATTCAGAATGTTTTTCATGTTGTATGAATAAACCAAACAAAGTATCACTTTATTTTTAAAGCCCTAATTCGTGTACTAATCATCACGTTTTTTACAAAATTTAGGTCTGAAAAAAAGTTCTTTAAATAATTGCTCAAAATGATTCCGAATGTTTTTCATTTGATATGAATAAATCACACTAAGTATCACTTTATTTTTAAAGCCGAATTCTTGTGCTAGTCATCACGTTTTTTACAAAATTTAGTTCCGAAAAAAAGTTCTCTAAATAATTGCTCAAAACAATTCTAAGTGTTTTTCATGTTGTATGAATAAACCAAACGATGTATCACTTTATTTTTAAAACCCGAATTCGTGTGCTATTCATCACGTTTTTAAAAAATTTAGGTCCCAAAAAAAGGACCCCAAAAAATTGCTCAAACCGATTCTGAATGCTTTTCATTTTGTATAAATAAACCAAACACAATACCACTTTATTTTTAAAACCAGAATTCGTGTCCTAATCATCACGTTTTTACAAAATTTAGGTTCGAAAAAAAGTTCTCCAAAAAACTGCTCAAAACAATTCAGAATGTTTTTCATGTGTTATTAATAAACCAAACGAAGTATCACTTTATTTTTAAAGCCCTAATTCGTGTACTAATCATCACGTTTTTTACAAAATTTAGGTCTGAGAAAAAGTTCTCTAAATAATTGCTCAAAACGATTCCGAATGTTTTTCATTTGGTATAAATAAAGCAAACAAAGTATCACTTTATTTTTAAAGCCCTAATTCGTGTACTAATCATCACGTTTTTTACAAAATTAAGGTCCGAAAAAAAGTTCTCTAAATAATTGCCCAAAACGATTCCGAATGTTTTTCATTTGGTATGAATAAATCACACTAAGTATCACTTTATTTTTAAAGCTGAATTCTTGTGCTAATCATCACGTTTTTTACAAAATTTAGTTCCGAAAAAAAGTTCTCTAAATAATTGCTCAAAACGATTCTAAGTGTTTTTCATGTTGTATGAATAAACCAAACGATGTATCACTTTATTTTTAAAACCCGAATTCGTGTGCTATTCATCACGTTTTTTTAAAAAATTTAGGTCCCGTAAAAAGGTCCACAAAAAACTCGCTCAAACCGATTCTGAATGTTTTTCATTTTGTATAAATAAACCAAAGAAAGTACCACTTTATTTTTTAAAACCAGAATTCGTGTGCTAATCATCACATTTTTTACAAAATTTAGGTTCAAAAAAAAAGTTCTCCAAAAACTGCTCAAAACGATTCAGAATGTTTTTCATGTTGTATGAATAAACCAAACAAAGTATCACTTTATTTTTAAAGCCCTAATTCGTGTACTAATCATCACGTTTTTTACAAAATTTAGGTCTGAAAAAAAGTTCTTTAAATAATTGCTCAAAATGATTCCGAATGTTTTTCATTTGATATGAATAAATCACACTAAGTATCACTTTATTTTTTAAAGCCGAATTCTTGTGCTAATCATCACGTTTTTTTACAAAATTTAGTTCGAAAAAAAAGTTCTCTAAATAATTGCTCAAAACAATTCTAAGTGTTTTTTCATGTTGTATGAATAAACCAAACGATGTATCACTTTATTTTTAAAACCCGAATTCGTGTGCTATTCATCACGTTTTTAAAAAATTTAGGTCCCAAAAAAAGGACCCCAAAAAATTGCTCAAACCGATTCTGAATGTTTTTCATTTTGTATAAATAAACCAAACACAATACCACTTTATTTTTAAAACCAGAATTCGTGTGCTAATCATCACGTTTTTACAAAATTTAGGTTCGAAAAAAAGTTCTCCAAAAAACTGCTCAAAACGATTCAGAATGTTTTTCATGTGTTATTAATAAACCAAACGAAGTATCACTTTATTTTTAAAGCCCTAATTCGTGTACTAATCATCACGTTTTTTACAAAATTTAGGTCTGAGAAAAAGTTTTCTAAATAATTGCTCAAAACGATTCCGAATGTTTTTCATTTGGTATAAATAAAGCAAACAAAGTATCACTTTATTTTTAAAGCCCTAATTCGTGTACTAATCATCACGTTTTTTACAAAATTAAGGTCCGAAAAAAAGTTCTCTAAATAATTGCCCAAAACGATTCCGAATGTTTTTCATTTGGTATGAATAAATCACACTAAGTATCACTTTATTTTTTAAAGTCGAATTCTTGTGCTAATCATCACGTTTTTTACAAAATTTAGTTCCGAAAAAAAGTTCTCTAAATAATTGCTCAAAACGATTCTAAGTGTTTTTCATGTTGTAAGAATAAACCAAACGATGTATCACTTTATTTTTAAAACCCGAATTCGTGTGCTATTCATCACGTTTTCTAAAAAATTTAGGTCCCAGAAAAAGGTCCACAAAAAACTGCTCAAACCGATTCTGAATGTTTTTCATTTTGTATAAATAAACCAAAGAAAGTACCACTTTATTTTTAAAACCAGAATTCGTGTGCTAATCATCACATTTTTTACAAAATTTAGGTTCGAAAAAAAGTTCTCCAAAAAACTGCTCAAAACGATTCAGAATGTTTTTCATGTTGTATGAATAAACCAAACAAAGTATCACTTTATTTTTAAAGCCCTAATTCGTGTACTAATCATCACGTTTTTTACAAAATTTAGGTCTGAAAAAAAGTTCTTTAAATAATTGCTCAAAATGATTCCGAATATTTTTCATTTGATATGAATAAATCACACTAAGTATCACTTTATTTTTAAAGCCAAATTCGTGTGATAATCATCACATTTTTTGCAAAATTTAGGTCCGAAAAAAAATTCTCTATATAATTGCTCAAAACGATTCTTAGTGTTTTTCATGTTGTATGAATAAACCAAACGATGTATCACTTTATTTTTAAAACCCGAATTCGTGTGCTATTAATCACGTTTTTTAAGAAATTTAGGTCCCAAAAAAAGGTCCCCAAAAAATTGCTCAAACCGATTCTGAATGTTTTTCATTTTGTATAAACAAACCAAACAAAGTGCCACTTTATTTTTAAAACCAGAATTCGTGTGCTAATCATCACGTTTTTTACAAAATTTAGGTTCGAAAAAAAGTTCTCCAAAAAACTGCTCAAAACGATTCAGAATGTTTTTCATGTTGTATGAATAAACCAAACAAAGTATCACTTTATTTTTAAAGCCCTAATTCGTGTACTAATCATCACGTTTTTTACAAAATTTAGGTCTGAAAAAAAGTTTTTTAAATAATTGCTCAAAACGATTCCGAATGTTTTTCATTTGATATGAATAAATCACACTAAGTATCACTTTATTTTTTAAAGCCAAATTCGTGTGATAATCATCACATTTTTACAAAATTTAGGTCCGAAAAAAAATTCTCTAAATAATTGCTCAAAACGATTCTTAGTGTTTTTCATGTTGTATGAATAAACCAAACGATGTATCACTTTATTTTTAAAACCCGAATTCGTGTGCTATTCATCACGTTTTTTTTAAAAAATTTAGGTCCCAAAAAAAAGGTCCCCCAAAAAAATTGCTCAAACCGATTCTGAATGTTTTTTCATTTTTGTATAAACAAACCAAACAAAGTACCACTTTATTTTTTAAAACCAGAAATTCGTGTGCTAATCATCACGTTTTTTACAAAATTTAGGTTCGAAAAAAAAGTTCTCCAAAAAACTGCTCAAAACGATTCGAATGTTTTTCATTTTGTATGAATAAACCAAACAAAGTAATACTTTAATTTTTAAAGCCCTAATTCGTGTACTAATCATCACGTTTTTTACAAAATTTAGGTCTGAAAAAAAGTTTTTTAAATAATTGCTCAAAACGATTCCGAATGTTTTTCATTTGATATGAATAAATCACACAAAGTATCACTTTATTTTTAAAGCCAAATTCGTGTGATAATCATCACATTTTTACAAAATTTAGGTCCGAAAAAAAATTCTCTAAATAATTGCTCAAAACGATTCTTAGTGTTTTTCATGTTGTATGAATAAACCAAACGATGTATCACTTTATTTTTAAAACCCGAATTCGTGTGCTATTCATCACGTTTTTTAAAAAATTTAGGGCCCAAAAAAAGGTCCCCAAAAAATTGCTCAAACCGATTCTGAATGTTTTTCATTTTGTATAAACAAACTAAACAAAGTACCACTTTATTTTTAAAACCAAAATTCGTGTGCTAATCATCACGTTTTTTACGAAATTTAGGTTCGAAAAAAAGTTCTCCAAAAAACTGCTCAAAACGATTCAGAATGTTTTTCATGTTGTATGAATAAACCAAACAAAGTATCACTTTATTTTTAATGCCCTAATTCGTGTACTAATCATCACGTTTTTTACAAAATTTAGGTCTGAAAAAAAGTTTTTTAAATAATTGCTGAAAACGATTCCGAATGTTTTTCATTTGATATGAATAAATCACACTAAGTATCACTTTATTTTTTAAAGCCAAATTCGTGTGATAATCATCACATTTTTACAAAATTTAGGTCCGAAAAAAAATTCTCTAAATAATTGCTCAAAACGATTCTTAGTGTTTTTTCATGTTGTATGAATAAACCAAACGATGTATCACTTTATTTTTAAAACCCGAATTCGTAGTGCTATTCATCACGTTTTTTTAAAAAATTTAGGTCCCAAAAAAAAGGTCCCCAAAAAATTGCTCAAACCGATTCTCGAATGTTTTTCATTTTGTATAAACAAACCAAACAAAGTACCACTTTATTTTTTAAAACCAGAAATTCGTGGTGCTAATCATCACGTTTTTTACAAAATTTAGGTTCGAAAAAAAGTTCTCCAAAAAACTGCTCAAAACGATTCAGAATGTTTTTCATGTTGTATGAATAAACCAAACAAAGTATCACTTTATTTTTAAAGCCCTAATTCGTGTACTAATCATCACGTTTTTTACAAAATTTAGGTCTGAAAAAAAGTTTTTTAAATAATTGCTCAAAACGATTCCGAATGTTTTTCATTTGATATGAATAAATCACACAAAGTATCACTTTATTTTTAAAGCCAAATTCGTGTGATAATCATCACATTTTTACAAAATTTAGGTCCGAAAAAAAATTCTCTAAATAATTGCTCAAAACGATTCTTAGTGTTTTTCATGTTGTATGAATAAACCAAACGATGTATCACTTTATTTTTAAAACCCGAATTCGTAGTGCTATTCATCACGTTTTTTTAAAAAATTTAGGTCCCAAAAAAAAGGTCCCCCAAAAAATTGCTCAAACCGATTCTCGAATGTTTTTCATTTTGTATAAACAAACCAAACAAAGTACCACTTTATTTTTAAAAACCAGAATTCGTGGTGCTAATCATCACGTTTTTTTACAAAATTTAGGTTCGAAAAAAAGTTCTCCAAAAACTGCTCAAAACGATTCGTAATGTTTTTCATGTTGTATGAATAAACCAAACAAAGTATCACTTTATTTTTTAAAGCCCTAATTCGTGTACTAATCATCACGTTTTTTACAAAATTTAGGTCTGAAAAAAAGTTTTTTAAATAATTGCTCAAAACGATTCCGAATGTTTTTCATTTGATATGAATAAATCACACAAAGTATCACTTTATTTTTTAAAGCCAAATTCGTGTGATAATCATCACATTTTTACAAAATTTAGGTCCGAAAAAAAATTCTCTAAATAATTGCTCAAAACGATTCTTAGTGTTTTTCATGTTGTATGAATAAACCAAACGATGTATCACTTTATTTTTAAAACCCGAATTCGTGTGCTATTCATCACGTTTTTTTAAAAATTTAGGTCCCAAAAAAAAGGTCCCCAAAAAAATTGCTCAAACCGATTCTCAATGTTTTTCATTTTGTATAAACAAACCAAACAAAGTACCACTTTATTTTTTAAAACCAGAATTGTGGTGCTAATCATCACGTTTTTTACAAAATTTAGGTTCGAAAAAAAGTTCTCCAAAAAACTCGCTCAAAACAATTCGAATGTTTTTTCATGTGTTATTCATAAACCAAACGAAGTATCACTTTATTTTTAAAGCCCTAATTCGTATCTTGATCATCACGTTTTTTACAAAATTTAGGTCCTGAAAAAAAGTTCTCTAAATAATTGCTCAAAACGATTCTTAGTGTTTTTCATGTTGTATGAATAAACCAAACGATGTATCACTTTATTTTTAAAACCCGAATTCGTGTGCTATTCATCACGTTTTTTTAAAAAATTTAGGTCCCCAAAAAAAAGGTCCCCAAAAAATTGCTCAAACCGATTCCCGAATGTTTTTCATTTTGTATAAATAAACCAAACACAATACCACTTTATTTTTTAAAAACCCGGAATTAGTGTGCTAATCATCACGTTTTTACAAAATTTAGGTTCGAAAAAAAGTTCTCCAAAAAACTGCTCAAAACGATTCGAATGTTTTTTCATGTGTTATTAATAAACCAAACGAAGTACCACTTTATTTTTAAAGCCCTAATTCGTGTACTAATCATCACGTTTTTTACAAAATTTAGGTCTGAGAAAAAGTTCTCTAAATAATTGCTCAAAACGATTCCGAATGTTTTTATTTGGTATAAATAAAGCAAACAAAGTATCACTTTAATTTTAAAGCCCTAATTCGTGTACTAATCATCACGTTTTTTACAAAATTAAGGTCCGAAAAAAAGTTCTCTAAATAATTGCCCAAAACGATTCCGAATGTTTTTAATTTGGTATGAATAAATCACACTAAGTATCACTTTATTTTTAAAGCCCTAATTGGTGTACTAATCATCACGTTTTTTACAAAATTTTGGTCCGAAAAAAAGTGCTCTAAACAATTGCTCAAAACGATTCTGAATGTTTTTCATGTTGTATAAATAAACCAAACAATGTATCACTTTATTTTCAAAACCCGAATTCGTATGCCATTCAACACGTTTTTAAAAAAATTAAGGTCCGAAAAAAAGTTCTCTAAATAATTTCTCAAAACGATTCCGAATGTTTTTCATTTGGTATGAATAAATCACACTAAGTATCACTTTATTTTTAAAGCCAAATTCGTGTGATAATCATCACATTTTTTTCAAAATTTAGGTACGAAAAAAAATTCTCTAAATAATTGCTCAAAACGATTCTTAGTGTTTTTCATGTTGTATGAATAAACCAAACGATGTATCACTTTATTTTTAAAACCCGAATTCGTGTGCTATTCATCACGTTTTTTTAAAAAATTTAGGGCCCCAAAAAAAAGGTCCCCCAAAAAATTGCTCAAACCGATTCTCGAATGTTTTTCATTTTGTATAAACAAACCAAACAAAGTACCACTTTATTTTTAAAACCAAAATTCGTGGTGCTAATCATCACGTTTTTTACAAAATTTAGGTTCGAAAAAAAGTTCTCCAAAAAACTGCTCAAAACGATTCAGAATGTTTTTCATGTTGTATGAATAAACCAAACAAAGTATCACTTTATTTTTAATGCCCTAATTCGTGTACTAATCATCACGTTTTTTACAAAATTTAGGTCTGAAAAAAAGTTTTTTAAATAATTGCTCAAAACGATTCCGAATGTTTTTCATTTGATATGAATAAATCACACAAAGTATCACTTTATTTTTAAAGCCAAATTCGTGTGATAATCATCACATTTTTACAAAATTTAGGTCCGAAAAAAAATTCTCTAAATAATTGCTCAAAACGATTCTTAGTGTTTTTCATGTTGTATGAATAAACCAAACGATGTATCACTTTATTTTTAAAACCCGAATTCGTGTGCTATTCATCACGCTTTTTTTTAAAAAATTTAGGTCCCCAAAAAAAAGGTCCCCCAAAAAATTGCTCAAACCGATTCTGAATGTTTTTCATTTTTGTATAAACAAACCAAACAAAGTACCACTTTATTTTTTAAAAACCAGACTCGTGTGCTAATCATCACGTTTTTTACAAAATTTAGGTTCGAAAAAAGTTCTCCAAAAAACTGCTCAAAATGATTCGAATGTTTTTCATGTTGTATGAATAAACCAAACAAAGTATCACTTTATTTTTTAAAGCCCTAATTGCAGTATCGATCATCACGTTTTTTACAAAATTTAGGTCCGAAAAAAAGTTCTCTAAATAATTGCTCAAAACGATTCTTAGTGTTTTTTCATGTTGTATGAATAAACCAAACGATGTATCACTTTATTTTTAAAACCCGAATTCGTGTGCTATTCATCACGCTTTTTTTAAAAAATTTAGGTCCCCAAAAAAAAGGTCCCCAAAAAATTGCTCAAACCGATTCTGAATGTTTTTCATTTTGTATAAATAAACCAAACACAATACCACTTTATTTTTTAAAACCGTAATTCGTGTGCTAATCATCACGTTTTTACAAAATTTAGGTTCGAAAAAAAGTTCTCCAAAAAACTCGCTCAAAACGATTCGTAATGTTTTTCATGTGTTATTAATAAACCAAACGAAGTACCACTTTATTTTTAAAGCCCTAATTCGTGTACTAATCATCACGCTTTTTTACAAAATTTAGGTCCTGAGAAAAAGTTCTCTAAATAATTGCTCAAAACGATTCCGAATGTTTTTCATTTGGTATAAATAAAGCAAACAAAGTATCACTTTATTTTTAAAGCCCTAATTCGTAGTACTAATCATCACGTTTTTTTACAAAATTAAGGTCCGAAAAAAGTTCTCTAAATAATTGCCCAAAACGATTCCGAATGTTTTTCATTTGGTATGAATAAATCACACTAAGTATCACTTTATTTTTAAAGCCCCTAATTGGTGTACTAATCATCACGCTTTTTTACAAAAATTTTGGTCCGAAAAAAAGTGCTCTAAATAATTGCTCAAAACGATTCGAATGTTTTTCATGTTGTATAAATAAACCAAACAATGTATCACTTTATTTTTCAAAACCCGATTCAGTATGCCATTCAACACGTTTTTTAAAAAAATTAAGGTCCGAAAAAAAGTTCTCTAAATAATTTCTCAAAACGATTCCGAATGTTTTTCATTTGGTATGAATAAATCACACTAAGTATCACTTTATTTTTAAAGCCAAATTCGTGTGATAATCATCACATTTTTTACAAAATTTAGGTCCGAAAAAAAATTCTCTAAATAATTGCTCAAAACGATTCTTAGTGTTTTTCATGTTGTATGAATAAACCAAACGATGTATCACTTTATTTTTAAAACCCGAATTCGTGTGCTATTCATCACGTTTTTTAAAAAATTTAGGGCCCAAAAAAAGGTCCCCAAAAAATTGCTCAAACCGATTCTGAATGTTTTTCATTTTGTATAAACAAACCAAACAAAGTACCACTTTATTTTTAAAACCAAAATTCGTGTGCTAATCATCACGTTTTTTACAAAATTTAGGTTCGAAAAAAAGTTCTCCAAAAAACTGCTCAAAACGATTCAGAATGTTTTTCATGTTGTATGAATAAACCAAACAAAGTATCACTTTATTTTTAATGCCCTAATTCGTGTACTAATCATCACGTTTTTTACAAAATTTAGGTCTGAAAAAAAGTTTTTTAAATAATTGCTCAAAACGATTCCGAATGTTTTTCATTTGATATGAATAAATCACACAAAGTATCACTTTATTTTTAAAGCCAAATTCGTGTGATAATCATCACATTTTTACAAAATTTAGGTCCGAAAAAAAATTCTCTAAATAATTGCTCAAAACGATTCTTAGTGTTTTTCATGTTGTATGAATAAACCAAACGATGTATCACTTTATTTTTAAAACCCGAATTCAGTGTGCTATTCATCACGTTTTTTTAAAAAATTTAGGTCCCAAAAAAAAAGGTCCCCAAAAAATTGCTCAAACCGATTCTGAATGTTTTTCATTTTGTATAAACAAACCAAACAAAGTACCACTTTATTTTTAAAACCAGAATTCGTGTGCTAATCATCACGTTTTTTACAAAATTTAGGTTCGAAAAAAAGTTCTCCAAAAAACTGCTCAAAATGATTCAGAATGTTTTTCATGTTGTATGAATAAACCAAACAAAGTATCACTTTATTTTTAAAGCCCTAATTCGTGTACTGATCATCACGTTTTTTACAAAATTTAGGTCTGAAAAAAAGTTCTCTAAATAATTGCTCAAAACGATTCTTAGTGTTTTTCATGTTGTATGAATAAACCAAACGATGTATCACTTTATTTTTAAAACCCGAATTCGTGTGCTATTCATCACGTTTTTTTAAAAATTTAGGTCCCAAAAAAAGGTCCCCAAAAAATTGCTCAAACCGATTCTGAATGTTTTTCATTTTGTATAAATAAACCAAACACAATACCACTTTATTTTTAAAACCAGAATTCATGTGCTAATCATCACGTTTTTACAAAATTTAGGTTCGAAAAAAAGTTCTCCAAAAAACTGCTCAAAACGATTCAGAATGTTTTTCATGTGTTATTAATAAACCAAACGAAGTACCACTTTATTATTAAAGCCCTAATTCGTGTACTAATCATCACGTTTTTTACAAAATTTAGGTCTGAGAAAAAGTTCTCTAAATAATTGCTCAAAACGATTCCGAATGTTTTTCATTTGGTATAAATAAAGCAAACAAAGTATCACTTTATTTTTAAAGCCCTAATTCGTGTACTAATCATCACGTTTTTTACAAAATTAAGGTCCGAAAAAAAGTTCTCTAAATAATTGCCCAAAACGATTCCGAATGTTTTTCATTTGGTATGAATAAATCACACTAAGTATCACTTTATTTTTAAACCCCTAATTGGTGTACTAATCATCACGTTTTTTACAAAATTTTGGTCCGAAAAAAAGTGCTCTAAACAATTGCTCAAAACGATTCTGAATGTTTTTCATGTTGTATAAATAAACCAAACAATGTATCACTTTATTTTCAAAACCCGAATTCGTATGCCATTCAACACGTTTTTTAAAAAATTAAGGTCCGAAAAAAAGTTCTCTAAATAATTTCTCAAAACGATTCCGAATGTTTTTCATTTGGTATGAATAAATCACACTAAGTATCACTTTATTTTTAAAGCCAAATTCGTGTGATAATCATCACATTTTTTACAAAATTTAGGTCCGAAAAAAAATTCACTAAATAATTGCTCAAAACGATTGTTAGTGTTTTTCATGTTGTATGAATAAACCAAACGATGTATCACTTTATTTTTAAAACCCGAATTCGTGTGCTATTCATCACGTTTTTTAAAAAATTTAGGGCCCAAAAAAAGGTCCCCAAAAAATTGCTCAAACCGATTTCGAATGTTTTTCATTTTGTATAAACAAACCAAACCAAGTACCACTTTATTTTTTAAAACCAAAATTAGTATGTGCTAATCATCACGTTTTTTACGAAATTTAGGTTCGAAAAAAAGTTCTCCAAAAAACTGCTCAAAACGATTCAGAATGTTTTTCATGTTGTATGAATAAACCAAACAAAGTATCACTTTATTTTTAATGCCCTAATTCGTGTACTAATCATCACGTTTTTTACAAAATTTAGGTCTGAAAAAAAGTTTTTTAAATAATTGCTCAAAACGATTCCGAATGTTTTTCATTTGATATGAATAAATCACACAAAGTATCACTTTATTTTTAAAGCCAAATTCGTGTGATAATCATCACATTTTTACAAAATTTAGGTCCGAAAAAAAATTCTCTAAATAATTGCTCAAAACGATTCTTAGTGTTTTTCATGTTGTATGAATAAACCAAACGATGTATCACTTTATTTTTAAAACCCGAATTCGTGTGCTATTCATCACGTTTTTAAAAAATTTAGGTCCCAAAAAAAGGACCCCAAAAAATTGCTCAAACCGATTCTGAATATTTTTCATTTTGTATAAATAAACCAAACAAAATACCACTTTATTTTTAAAACCAGAATTCGTGTGCTAATCATTACGTTTTTAAAAAATTTAGGTTCGAAAAAAAGTTCTCCAAAAAACTGCTCAAAACGATTCAGAATGTTTTTCATGTGTTATTAATAAACCAAACGAAGTATCACTTTATTTTTAAAGCCCTAATTCGTGTACTAATCATCACGTTTTTTAAAAAATTTAGGTCTGAGAAAAAGTTCTATAAATAATTGCTCAAAACGATTCCGAATGTTTTTCATTTGGTATAAATAAAGCAAACGAAGTATCACTTTATTTTTAAAGCCCTAATTCGTGTACTAATCATCACGTTTTTTACAAAATTAAGGTCCGAAAAAAAGTTCTCTAAATAATTGCCTAAAACGATTCCGAATGTTTTTCATTTGGTATGAATAAATCACACTAAGTATCACTTTATTTTTAAAGCTGAATTCCTGTGCTAATCATCACGTTTTTTTACAAAATTTAATTCCGAAAAAAAGTTTTCTAAATAATTGCTCAAAACGATTCTAAGTGTTTTTCACGTTGTATGAATAAACCAAACGCTGTATTACTTTATTTTTAGAACCCGAATTCGTGTGCTATTCATCACGTTTTCTAAAAAATTTAGGTCCCAGAAAAAGGTCGACAAAAAACTGCTCAAACCGATTCTGAATGTTTTTCATTTTGTATAAATAAACCAAACAAAGTACCTCTTTATTTTTAAAACCAGAATTCGTGTGCTAATCATCACATTTTTTACAAAATTTAGGTTTGAAAAAAAGTTCTCCAAAAAACTGCTCAAAACGATTCAGAATGTTTTTCAGGTTGTATGAATAAACCAAACAAAGTATCACTTTATTTTTAAAGCCCTAATTCGTGTACTAATCATCACGTTTTTTACAAAATTTAGGTCTGAAAAAAAGTTCTTTAAATAATTGCTCAAAACGATTCCGAATGTTTTTCATTTGATATGAATAAATCACACTAAGTATCACTTTATTTTTAAAGCCGAATTCTTGTGCTTATCATCACGTTTTTTACAAAATTTAGTTTCGAAAAAAAGTTCTCTAAATAATTGCTCAAAACGAATCTAAGTGTTTTTCATGTTGTATGAATAAACCAAACGATGTATCACTTTATTTTTAAAACCCGAATTCGTGTGCTATTCATCACGTTTTTAAAAAATTTAGGTCCCAAAAAAAGGACCCCAAAAAATTGCTCAAACCGATTCTGAATGTTTTTCATTTTGTATAAATAAACCAAACAAAGTGCCACTTTATTTTTAAAACCAGAATTCGTGTGGTAATCATCACGTTTTTACAAAATTCAGGTTCGAAAAAAAGTTATCCAAAAAACTGCTCAAAATGATTCAGAATGTTTTTCATGTGGTATAAATGAACCAAACGAAGTATCACTTTAGTTTTAAAGCCCTAATTACGTGACTAATCATCACTTTTTTACAAAAATTTAGGTCCGAAAAAAAGTTCTCTAAATAATTGCTCAAAACGATTCCGAATGTTTTTCATTTGGTATAAATAAAGCAAACGAAGTATCACTTTATTTTTAAAGCCCTAATTCCTGTACTAATCATCACGTTTTTTACAAAATTTAGTTCCGAAAAAAAGTTCTCTAAATAATTGCTCAAAACGATTCTAAGTGTTTTTCATGTTGTATGAATAAACCAAACGATGTATCACCTTAGTTTTAAAGCCTGAATTCATGTGCTAATCATCACGATTTTTACAAATTTAGGTTCGAAAAAAAGGTCTCCAAAAAACTGCTCAAACCGATTCTGAATGTTTTTCATGTTTTATAAATAAACCAAACGAAGTATCACTTTATTTTTAAAGCCCTAATTGGTGTACTAATCATCACGTTTTTTACAAAATTTTGGTCCCAAAAAAAAGTGCTCTAAACAATTGCTCAAAAGCGATTCGAATGTTTTTCATGTTGTATAAATAAACCAAACAATGTATCACTTTATTTTCAAAACCCGAATTCGTATGCTATTCATCACGTTTTTTAAAAAATTAAGGTCCGAAAAAAAGTTCTCTAAATAATTACTCAAAACGATTCCGAATGTTTTTCATTTGGTATGAATAAATCACACTAAGTATCACTTTATTTTTAAAGCCAAATTCGTGTGATAATCATCACATTTTTTACAAAATTTAGGTCCGAAAAAAAATGCTCTAAATAATTGCTCAAAACGATTCTTAGTGTTTTTCATGTTGTATGAATAAACCAAACGATGTATCACTTTATTTTTAAAACCCGAATTCGTGTGCTATTCATCACGTTTTTTAAAAAATTTAGGTATCAAAAAAAGGTCCCCAAACAATTGCTCAAACCGATTCTGAATGTTTTTCATTTTGTATAAACAAACCAAACAAAGTACCACTTTATTTTTTAAAAACCCGGAATTAGTGTGCTAATCATCACGTTTTTTACAAAATTTAGGTTCGAAAAAAAGTTCTCCAAAAAAACTGCTAAAAAGCGATTCGAATGTTTTTTCATGTTGTATGAATAAACCAAACAAAGTATCACTTTATTTTTAAAGCCCTAATTCGTGTACTAATCATCACGTTTTTTACAAAATTAAGGTCTGAAAAAAAGTTCTTTAAATAATTGCTCAAAACGATTCCGAATGTTTTTCATTTGATATGAATAAATCACACTAAGTATCACTTTATTTTTAAAGCCGAATTCTTGTGCTAATCATCACGTTTTTTACAAAATTTAGTTCCGAAAAAAAGTTCTCTAAATAATTGTTCAAAACGATTCTAAGTGTTTTTCATGTTCTATGAATAAACCAAACGATGTATCACTTTATTTTTAAAACCCGAATTCGTGTGCTATTCATCACGTTTTTAAAAAATTTAGGTCCCAAAAAAAGGACCCCAAAAAATTGCTCAAACCGATTCTGAATGTTTTTCATATTGTATAAATAAACCAAACAAAATACCACTTTATTTTTTAAAACCGAGAATTCGTGTGCTAATCATCACGTTTTTACAAAATTTAGGTTCGAAAAGAAGTTCTCCAGAAAACTGCTCAAAACGATTCAGAATGTTTTTCATGTGTTATTAATAAACCAAACGAAGTATCACTTTATTTTTAGAGCCCTAATTCGTGTACTAATCATCACGTTTTTTACAAAATTTAGGTCTGAGAAAAAGTTCTCTAAATAGTTGCTCAAAACGATTCCGAATGTTTTTCATTTGGTATAAATAAAGCAAACAAAGTATCACTTTATTTTTAAAGCCCTAATTCGTGTACTAATCATCACGTTTTTTACAAAATTAAGGTCCGAATAAAAGTTCTCTAAATAATTGCCCAAAACGATTTCGAATGTTTTTCATTTGGTATGAGTAAATCACACTAAGTATCACTTTATTTTTAAAGCTGAATTCTTGTGCTAATCATCACGTTTTTTACAAAATTTAATTCCGAAAAAAAGTTTTCTAAATAATTTCTCAAAACGATTCTAAGTGTTTTTCATGTTGTATGAATAAACCAAACGATGTATCACTTTATTTTTAAAACCCGAATTCGTGTGCTATTAATCACGTTTTTTAAAAAATTTAGGTCCCAGAAAAAGGTCGACAAAAAACTGCTCAAACCGATTCTGAATGTTTTTCATTTTGTATAAATAAACCAAACAAAGTACCTCTTTATTTTTAAAACCAGAATTCGTGTGCTAATCATCACGTTTTTTACAAAATTTAGGTTCGAAAAAAAGTTCTCCAAAAAAGCTGCTAAAAAGCGATTCGGAATGTTTTTTCATGTTGTATGAATAAACCAAACAAAGTATCACTTTATTTTTTAAAGCCCTAATTCGTGTACTAATCATCACGTTTTTTACAAAATTTAGGTCTGAAAAAAAGTTCTTTAAATAATTGCTCAAAACGATTCCGAATGTTTTTCATTTGATATGAATAAATCACACTAAGTATCACTTTATTTTTAAAGCCGAATTCTTGTGCTAATCATCACGTTTTTTTACAAAAATTTAGTTCCGAAAAAAAGTTCTCTAAATAATTGCTCAAAACGATTCTAAGTGTTTTTCATGTTGTATGAATAAACGAAACGATGTATCACTTTATTTTTAAAACCCGAATTCGTGTGCTATTCATCACGTTTTTTAAAAAATTTAGGTCCCAAAAAAAAAGGACCCCCAAAAAATTGCTCAAAACGATTCGGGAATGTTTTTCATGTTTTATAAATAAACCAAACGAAGTATCACTTTATTTTTTAAAGCCCTAATTGGTGTACTAATCATCACGTTTTTTACAAAATTTTGGTCCCAAAAAAAGTGCTCTAAACAATTGCTCAAAACGATTACGAATGTTTTTCATGTTGTATAAATAAACCAAACAATGTATCACTTTATTTTCAAAACTCGAATTCGTATGCTATTCATCACGTTTTTTAAAAAATTAAGGTCCGAAAAAAAGTTCTCTAAATAATTACTCAAAACGATTCGAATGTTTTTCATTTGGTATGAATAAATCACACTAAGTATCACTTTATTTTTAAAGCCAAATTCGTGTGATAATCATCACATTTTTTACAAAATTTAGGTCCGAAAAAAAATGCTCTAAATAATTGCTCAAAACGATTGTTAGTGTTTTTCATGTTGTATGAATAAACCAAACGATGTATCACTTTATTTTTTAAAACCCGAATTCAGTGTGCTATTCATCACGTTTTTTTAAAAAATTTAGGTCCCAAAAAAAGGTCCCCAAACAATTGCTCAAACCGATTCGAATGTTTTTCATTTTGTATAAACAAACCAAACAAAGTACCACTTTATTTTTAAAACCAGAATTAGTGTGCTAATCATCACGTTTTTTACAAAATTTAGGTTCGAAAAAAAGTTCTCCAAAAATCGCTAAAAAGCGATTCGAATGTTTTTCATGTTCTATGAATAAACCAAACAAAGTATCACTTTATTTTTAATGCCCTAATTCGTGTACTAATCATCACGTTTTTTACAAAATTTAGGTCTGAAAAAAAGTTCTTTAAATAATTGCTCAAAACGATTCCGAATGTTTTTCATTTGATATGAATAAATCACACTAAGTATCACTTTATTTTTAAAGCCAAATTCGTGTGATAATCATCACATTTTTACAAAATTTAGGTCCGAAAAAAAATTCTCTAAATAATTGCTCAAAACGATTCTTAGTGTTTTTCATGTTGTATGAATAAACCAAACGATGTATCACTTTATTTTTAAAACCCGAATTCGTGTGCTATTCATCACGTTTTTTTAAAAATTTAGGTCCCAAAAAAAGGTCCCCAAAAAATTGCTCAAACCGATTCTGAATGTTTTTCATTTTGTATAAACAAACCAAACAAAGTACCACTTTATTTTTTAAAAACCGAAATTCGTGTGCTAATCATCACGTTTTTTACAAAATTTAGGTTCGAAAAAAGTTCTCCAAAAAACTGCTCAAAACGATTCAGAATGTTTTTCATGTTGTATGAATAAACCAAACAAAGTATCACTTTATTTTTAAAGCCCTAATTCGTGTACTAATCATCACGTTTTTTACAAAATTTAGGTCTGAAAAAAAGTTCTTTAAATAATTGCTCAAAACGATTCCGAATGTTTTTCATTTGATATGAATAAATCACACTAAGTATCACTTTATTTTTAAAGCCGAATTCTTGTGCTAATCATCACGTTTTTTACAAAATTTAGTTCCGAAAAAAAGTTCTCTAAATAATTGCTCAAAACGATTCTAAGTGTTTTTCATGTTCTATGAATAAACCAAACGATGTATCACTTTATTTTTAAAACCCGAATTCGTGTGCTATTCATCACGTTTTTAAAAAATTTAGGTCCCAAAAAAAGGACCCCAAAAAATTGCTCAAACCGATTCTGAATGTTTTTCATTTTGTATAAATAAACCAAACAAAATACCACTTTATTTTTTAAAAACCCGAATTAGTAGTGCTAATCATCACGTTTTTACAAAATTTAGGTTCGAAAAGAAGTTCTCCGAAAAAACCTGCTCAAAACGATTCGGAATGTTTTTCATGTGTTATTAATAAACCAAACGAAGTATCACTTTATTTTTAAAGCCCTAATTCGTGTACTAATCATCACGTTTTTTACAAAAATTTAGGTCCGAGAAAAAGTTCTCTAAATAATTGCTCAAAACGATTCCGAATGTTTTTCATTTGGTATAAATAAAGCAAACAAAGTATCACTTTATTTTTAAAGCCCTAATTCGTGTACTAATCATCACGTTTTTTACAAAATTAAGGTCCGAAAAAAAGTTCTCTAAATAATTGCCCAAAACGATTCCGAATGTTTTTCATTTGGTATGAATAAATCACACTAAGTATCACTTTATTTTTAAAGCTGAATTCTTGTGCTAATCATCACGTTTTTTACAAAATTTAGGTCCGAAAAAAAGTTTTCTAAATAATTGCTCAAAACGATTCTAAGTGTTTTTCATGTTGTATGAATAAACCAAACGATGTATCACTTTATTTTTAAAACCCGAATTCGTAGTGCTATTAATCACGTTTTTTTAAAAAATTTAGGTCCCGAAAAAAGGTCGACAAAAAACTGCTCAAACCGATTACTGAATGTTTTTCATTTTGTATAAATAAACCAAACAAAGTACCTCTTTATTTTTAAAACCGAATTCGTGGTGCTAATCATCACGTTTTTTTACAAAATTTAGGTTCGAAAAAAAGTTCTCCAAAAAACTGCTAAAAAGCGATTCGGAATGTTTTTTCATGTTGTATGAATAAACCAAACAAAGTATCACTTTATTTTTTAAAGCCCTAATTCGTGTACTAATCATCACGTTTTTTTACAAAATTTAGGTCCGAAAAAAAGTTCTTTAAATAATTGCTCAAAACGATTCCGAATGTTTTTCATTTGATATGAATAAATCACACTAAGTATCACTTTATTTTTAAAGCCGAATTCTTGTGCTAATCATCACGTTTTTTACAAAATTTAGTTCCGAAAAAAAGTTCTCTAAATAATTGCTCAAAACGATTCTAAGTGTTTTTCATGTTGTATGAATAAACCAAACGATGTATCACTTTATTTTTAAAACCCGAATTCGTGTGCTATTCATCACGTTTTTAAAAAATTTAGGTCCCAAAAAAAGGACCCCAAAAAATTGCTCAAAACGATTCAGAATGTTTTTCATGTTTTATAAATAAACCAAACGAAGTATCACTTTATTTTTAAAGCCCTAATTGGTGTACTAATCATCACGTTTTTTACAAAATTTTGGTCCCAAAAAAAAGTGCTCTAAACAATTGCTCAAAACGATTCTGAATGTTTTTCATGTTGTATAAATAAACCAAACAATGTATCACTTTATTTTCAAAACTCGAATTCGTATGCTATTCATCACGTTTTTTAAAAAATTAAGGTCCGAAAAAAAGTTCTCTAAATAATTACTCAAAACGATTCCGAATGTTTTTCATTTGGTATGAATAAATCACACTAAGTATCACTTTATTTTTAAAGCCAAATTTTTGTGATAATCATCACATTTTTTACAAAATTTAGGTCCGAAAAAAAATGCCCTAAATAATTGCTCAAAACGATTCTTAGTGTTTTTCATGTTGTATGAATAAACCAAACGATGTATCACTTTATTTTTTAAAACCCGAATTCGTAGTGCTATTCATCACGTTTTTTAAAAAATTTAGGTCCCAAAAAAAGGTCCCCAAAAAAATTGCTCAAACCGATTCGAATGTTTTTCATTTTGTATAAACAAAACAAACAAAGTACCACTTTATTTTTAAAACCAGAATTCGTGTGCTAATCATCACGTTTTTTACAAAATTTAGGTTCGAAAAAAAGTTCTCCAAAAAACTGCTAAAAACGATTCAGAATGTTTTTCATGTTGTATGAATAAACCAAACAAAGTATCACTTTATTTTTTAAAGCCCTAATTCGTGTACTAATCATCACGTTTTTTACAAAATTTAGGTCCGAAAAAAAAGTTCTTTAAATAATTGCTCAAAACGATTCCGAATGTTTTTCATTTGATATGAATAAATCACACTAAGTATCACTTTATTTTTAAAGCCGAATTCTTGTGCTAATCATTCACGTTTTTTACAAAATTTAGTTCGAAAAAAAGTTCTCTAAATAATTGCTCAAAACGATTCTAAGTGTTTTTCATGTTGTATGAATAAACCAAACGATGTATCACTTTATTTTTAAAACCCGAATTCGTGTGCTATTCATCACGTTTTTAAAAATTTAGGTCCCAAAAAAAGGACCCCAAAAAATTGCTCAAACCGATTCTGAATGTTTTTCATTTTGTATAAATAAACCAAATAAAATACCACTTTATTTTTAAAACCAGAATTCGTGTGGTAATCATCACGTTTTTACAAAATTTAGGTTCGAAAAAAAGTTCTCCAAAAAACTGCTCAAAATGATTCAGAATGTTTTTCATGTGGTATAAATGAACCAAACGAAGTATCACTTTAGTTTTAAAGCCCTAATTCGTGACTAATCATCACGTTTTTTACAAAATTTAGGTCCGAAAAAAAGTACTCTAAATAATTGCTCAAAACGATTCCGAATGTTTTTCATTTGGTATAAATAAAGCAAACGAAGTATCACTTTATTTTTAAAGCCCTAATTCCTGTACTAATCATCACGTTTTTTACAAAATTTAGTTCCGAAAAAAAGTTCTCTAAATAATTGCTCAAAACGATTCTAAGTGTTTTTCATGTTGTATGAATAAACCAAACGATGTATCACCTTAGTTTTGAGGCCTGAATTCATGTGCTAATCATCACGATTTTTACAAATTTAGGTTCGAAAAAAAGGTCTCCAAAAAACTGCTCAAACCGATTCTGAATGTTTTTCATGTTTTATAAATAAACCAAACGAAGTATCACTTTATTTTTAAAGCCCTAATTGGTGTACTAATCATCACGTTTTTTACAAAATTTTGGTCCCAAAAAAAGTGCTCTAAACAATTGCTCAAAACGATTCTGAATGTTTTTCATGTTGTATAAATAAACCAAACAATGTATCACTTTATTTTCAAAACTCTAATTCAGTATGCTATTCATCACGTTTTTTAAAAAAATTAAGGTCAGAAAAAAAGTTCTCTAAATAATTACTCAAAACGATTCGAATGTTTTTCATTTGGTATGAATAAATCACACTAAGTATCACTTTATTTTTAAAGCCAAATTTTTGTGATAATCATCACATTTTTTACAAAATTTAGGTCCGAAAAAAAATGCCCTATATAATTGCTCAAAACGATTCTTAGTGTTTTTCATGTTGTATGAATAAACCAAACGATGTATCACTTTATTTTTTAAAACCCGAATTCGTAGTGCTATTCATCACGTTTTTTAAAAAATTTAGGTCCCAAAAAAAAGGTCCCCCAAAAAATTGCTCAAACCGATTCGAATGTTTTTCATTTTGTATAAACAAAACAAACAAAGTACCACTTTATTTTTTAAAACCAGAATTCGTGTGCTAATCATCACGTTTTTTTTACAAAATTTAGGTTCGAAAAAAAGTTCTCCAAAAAACTGCTAAAAACGATTCAGAATGTTTTTCATGTTGTATGAATAAACCAAACAAAGTATCACTTTATTTTTAAAGCCCTAATTCGTGTACTAATCATCACGTTTTTTACAAAATTTAGGTCTGAAAAAAAGTTCTTTAAATAATTGCTCAAAACGATTCGAATGTTTTTCATTTGATATGAATAAATCACACTAAGTATCACTTTATTTTTTAAAGCCGAATTCTTGTGCTAATCATCACGTTTTTTTACAAAATTTAGTTCAGAAAAAAAGTTCTCTAAATAATTGCTCAAAACGATTCTAAGTGTTTTTCATGTTGTATGAATAAACCAAACGATGTATCACTTTATTTTTAAAACCCGAATTCGTGTGCTATTCATCACGTTTTTAAAAAATTTAGGTCCCAAAAAAAGGACCCCCAAAAAATTGCTCAAACCGATTCCGAATGTTTTTCATTTTGTATAAATAAACCAAATAAAATACCACTTTATTTTTTAAAACCCAGAATTCGTGTGGTAATCATCACGTTTTTACAAAATTTAGGTTCGAAAAAAAAGTTCTCCAAAAAAGCTGCTCAAAATGATTCGAATGTTTTTCATGTGGTATAAATGAAACCAAACGAAGTATCACTTTAGTTTTTAAAGCCCTAATTCGTGTACTAATCATCACGTTTTTTACAAAATTTAGGTCCGAAAAAAAGTACTCTAAATAATTGCTCAAAACGATTCCGAATGTTTTTCATTTTGTATAAATAAAGCAAACGAAGTATCACTTTATTTTTAAAGCCCTAATTCCTGTACTAATCATCACGTTTTTTACAAAATTTAGTTCAGAAAAAAGTTCTCTAAATAATTGCTCAAAACGATTCTAAGTGTTTTTCATGTTGTATGAATAAACCAAACGATGTATCACCTTAGTTTTGAGGCCTGAATTCATGTGCTAATCATCACGATTTTTACAAATTTAGGTTCGAAAAAAAGGTCTCCAAAAAACTGCTCAAACCGATTCTGAATGTTTTTCATGTTTTATAAATAAACCAAACGAAGTATCACTTTATTTTTAAAGCCCTAATTGGTGTACTAATCATCACGTTTTTTACAAAATTTTGGTCCCAAAAAAAGTGCTCTAAACAATTGCTCAAAACGATTCCGAATGTTTTTCATGTTGTATAAATAAACCAAACAATGTATCACTTTATTTTCAAAACTCGAATTCGTATGCTATTCATCACGTTTTTTAAAAAATTAAGGTCCGAAAAAAAGTTCTCTAAATAATTACTCAAAACGATTCCGAATGTTTTTCATTTGGTATGAATAAATCACACTAAGTATCACTTTATTTTTAAAGCCAAATTTTTGTGATAATCATCACATTTTTTACAAAATTTAGGTCCGAAAAAAAATGCCCTATATAATTGCTCAAAACGATTCTTAGTGTTTTTCATGTTGTATGAATAAACCAAACGATGTATCACTTTATTTTTAAAACCCGAATTCGTGTGCTATTCATCACGTTTTTTAAAAAATTTAGGTCCCAAAAAAAGGTCCCCAAAAAATTGCTCAAACCGATTCTGAATGTTTTTCATTTTGTATAAACAAAACAAACAAAGTACCACTTTATTTTTAAAACCGGAATTCGTGTGCTAATCATCACGTTTTTTACAAAATTTAGGTTCGAAAAAAAGTTCTCCAAAAAACTGCTAAAAACGATTCAGAATGTTTTTCATGTTGTATGAATAAACCAAACGAAGTATCACTTTAGTTTTAAAGCCCTAATTCGTGACTAATCATCACGTTTTTTACAAAATTTAGGTCCGAAAAAAAGTACTCTAAATAATTGCTCAAAACGATTCCGAATGTTTTTCATTTGGTATAAATAAAGCAAACGAAGTATCACTTTATTTTTAAAGCCCCAATTCCTGTACTAATCATCACGTTTTTTACAAAATTTAGTTCCGAAAAAAAGTTCTCTAAATAATTGCTCAAAACGATTCTAAGTGTTTTTCATGTTGTATGAATAAACCAAACGATGTATCACCTTAGTTTTGAGGCTCGAATTCATGTGCTAATCATCACGATTTTTTACAAATTTAGGTTCGAAAAAAGGTCTCCAAAAAACTGCTCAAACCGATTCTGAATGTTTTTCATGTTTTATAAATAAACCAAACGAAGTATCACTTTATTTTTAAAGCCCTAATTGGTGTACTAATCATCACGTTTTTTACAAAATTTTGGTCCCAAAAAAAGTGCTCTAAACAATTGCTCAAAACGATTACGAATGTTTTTCATGTTGTATAAATAAACCAAACAATGTATCACTTTATTTTCAAAACTCGAATTCGTATGCTATTCATCACGTTTTTTAAAAAATTAAGGTCCGAAAAAAAGTTCTCTAAATAATTACTCAAAACGATTCGAATGTTTTTCATTTGGTATGAATAAATCACACTAAGTATCACTTTATTTTTAAAGCCAAATTTTTGTGATAATCATCACATTTTTTACAAAATTTAGGTCCGAAAAAAAATGCCCTATATAATTGCTCAAAACGATTCTTAGTGTTTTTTCATGTTGTATGAATAAACCAAACGATGTATCACTTTATTTTTTAAAACCCGAATTCGTAGTGCTATTCATCACGTTTTTTAAAAAATTTAGGTCCCAAAAAAAAGGTCCCCAAAAAAATTGCTCAAACCGATCTCAATGTTTTTCATTTTGTATAAACAAAACAAACAAAGTACCACTTTATTTTTAAAAACCCGAAATTCGTAGTGCTAATCATCACGTTTTTTACAAAATTTAGGTTCGAAAAAAAGTTCTCCAAAAAACTGCTAAAAACGATTCAGAATGTTTTTCATGTTCTATGAATAAACCAAACAAAGTATCACTTTATTTTTAAAGCCCTAATTCGTGTACTAATCATCACGTTTTTTACAAAATTTAGGTCTGAAAAAAAGTTCTTTAAATAATTGCTCAAAACGATTCCGAATGTTTTTCATTTGATATGAATAAATCACACTAAGTATCACTTTATTTTTAAAGCCAAATTCGTGTGATAATCATCACATTTTTACAAAATTTAGGTCCGAAAAAAAATTCTCTAAATAATTGCTCAAAACGATTCTTAGTGTTTTTCATGTTGTATGAATAAACCAAACGATGTATCACTTTATTTTTAAAACCCGAATTCGTGTGCTATTCATCACGTTTTTTTAAAAATTTAGGTCCCAAAAAAAGGTCCCCAAAAAATTGCTCAAACCGATTCTGAATGTTTTTCATTTTGTATAAACAAACGAAACAAAGTACCACTTTATTTTTAAAACCGGAATTCGTGTGCTAATCATCACGTTTTTTACAAAATTTAGGTTCCAAAAAAAGTTCTCCAAAAACTGCTCAAAACGATTCAGAATGTTTTTCATTTGTATAAATAAACCAAACGAAGTATCACTTTATTTTTAAAGCCCTAATTCGTGTACTAATCATCACGTTTTTTTACAAAATTTAGGTCCGAAAAAAAGTTCTTCAAAAAATTGCTCAAAACGATTCAGAATGTTTTTCATTTGATATGAATAAATCACACTAAGTATCACTTTATTTTTAAAGCCGAATTCTTGTGCTAATCATCACGTTTTTTTACAAAAATTTAGTTCCGAAAAAAAGTTCTCTAAATAATTGCTCAAAACGATTCTAAGTGTTTTTCATGTTGTATGAATAAACCAAACGATGTATCACTTTATTTTTAAAACCCGAATTCGTGTGCTATTCATCACGTTTTTAAAAAATTTAGGTCCCAAAAAAAGGACCCCAAAAAATTGCTCAAAACGATTCAGAATGTTTTTCATGTTTTATAAATAAACCAAACGAAGTATCACTTTATTTTTAAAGCCCTAATTGGTGTACTAATCATCACGTTTTTTACAAAATTTTGGTCCCAAAAAAAGTGCTCTAAACAATTGCTCAAAACGATTCTGAATGTTTTTCATGTTGTATAAATAAACCAAACAATGTATCACTTTATTTTCAAAACTCGAATTCGTATGCTATTCATCACGTTTTTTAAAAAATTAAGGTCCGAAAAAAAGTTCTCTAAATAATTACTCAAAACGATTCCGAATGTTTTTCATTTGGTATGAATAAATCACACTAAGTATCACTTTATTTTTAAAGCCAAATTTTTGTGATAATCATCACATTTTTTACAAAATTTAGGTCCGAAAAAAAATGCTCTAAATAATTGCTCAAAACGATTCTTAGTGTTTTTCATGTTGTATGAATAAACCAAACGATGTATCACTTTATTTTTAAAACCCGAATTCGTGTGCTATTCATCACGTTTTTTAAAAAATTTAGGTCCCAAAAAAAGGTCCCCAAAAAATTGCTCAAACCGATTCTGAATGTTTTTCATTTTGTATAAACAAACCAAACAAAGTACCACTTTATTTTTAAAACCAGAATTCGTGTGCTAATCATCACGTTTTTTACAAAATTTAGGTTCGAAAAAAAGTTCTCCAAAAAACTGCTAAAAACGATTCAGAATGTTTTTCATGTTCTATGAATAAACCAAACAAAGTATCACTTTATTTTTAAAGCCCTAATTCGTGTACTAATCATCACGTTTTTTACAAAATTTAGGTCTGAAAAAAAGTTCTTTAAATAATTGCTCAAAACGATTCCGAATGTTTTTCATTTGATATGAATAAATCACACTAAGTATCACTTTATTTTTAAAGCCAAATTCGTGTGATAATCATCACATTTTTACAAAATTTAGGTCCGAAAAAAAATTCTCTAAATAATTGCTCAAAACGATTCTTAGTGTTTTTTCATGTTGTATGAATAAACCAAACGATGTATCACTTTATTTTTAAAACCCGAATTCGTGTGCTATTCATCACGTTTTTTTAAAAAATTTAGGTCCCAAAAAAAAGGTCCCCAAAAAAATTGCTCAAACCGATTCTGAATGTTTTTCATTTTGTATAAACAAACGAAACAAAGTACCACTTTATTTTTAAAACCGGAATTCGTGTGCTAATCATCACGTTTTTTACAAAATTTAGGTTCCAAAAAAAGTTCTCCAAAAAACTGCTCAAAACGATTCAGAATGTCTTTCATGTTGTATGAATAAACGAAACAAAGTATCACTTTATTTTTAAAGCCCTAATTCGTGTACTAATCATCACGTTTTTTACAAAATTTAGGTCTGAAAAAAAGTTCTTTAAATAATTGCTCAAAACGATTCCGAATGTTTTTCATTTGATATGAATAAATCACACTAGGTATCACTTTATTTTTAAAGCCGAATTCTTGTGCTAATCATCACGTTTTTTACAAAATTTAGTTCCGAAAAAAAGTTCTCTAAATAATTGCTCAAAACGATTCTAAGTGTTTTTCATGTTCTATGAATAAACCAAACGATGTATCACTTTATTTTTAAAACCCGAATTCGTGTGCTATTCATCACGTTTTTTAAAAAATTTAGGTCCCAAAAAAAGGACCCCAAAAAATTGCTCAAACCGATTCTGAATGTTTTTCATTTTGTATAAATAAAGCAAACGAAGTATCACTTTATTTTTAAAGCCCTAATTCGTGTACTAATCATCACGTTTTTTACAAAATTTAGGTCCGAAAAAAAGTTCTCCAGAAAACTGCTCAAAACGATTCAGAATGTTTTTCATTTGTATAAATAAACCAAACGAAGTATCACTTTATTTTTAAAGCCCTAATTCGTGTACTAATCATCACGTTTTTTACAAAATTTAGGTCCGAAAAAAAGTTCTCCAAAAAACTGCTCAAAACGATTCCGAATGTTTTTCATTTGGTATGAATAAATCACACTAAGTATCACTTTATTTTTAAAGCTGAATTCTTGTGCTAATCATCACGTTTTTTACAAAATTTAGGTCCGAAAAAAAGTTTTCTAAATAATTGCTCAAAACGATTCTAATTGTTTTTCATGTTGTATGAATAAACCAAACGATGTATCACTTTATTTTTAAAACCCGAATTCGTGTGCTATTAATCACGTTTTTTAAAAAATTTAGGTCCCAGAAAAAGGTCGACAAAAAACTGCTCAAACCGATTCTGAATGTTTTTCATTTTGTATAAATAAACCAAACAAAGTACCTCTTTATTTTTAAAACCAGAATTCGTGTGCTAATCATCACGTTTTTTACAAAATTTAGGTTCGAAAAAAAGTTCTCCAAAAAACTGCTAAAAACGATTCAGAATGTTTTTCATGTTGTATGAATAAACCAAACAAAGTATCACTTTATTTTTAAAGCCCTAATTCGTGTACTAATCATCACGTTTTTTACAAAATTTAGGTCTGAAAAAAAGTTCTTTAAATAATTGCTCAAAACGATTCCGAATGTTTTTCATTTGATATGAATAAATCACACTAAGTATCACTTTATTTTTAAAGCCGAATTCTTGTGCTAATCATCACGTTTTTTACAAAATTTAGTTCCGAAAAAAAGTTCTCTAAATAATTGCTCAAAACGATTCTAAGTGTTTTTCATGTTGTATGAATAAACCAAACGATGTATCACTTTATTTTTAAAACCCGAATTCGTGTGCTATTCATCACGTTTTTAAAAAATTTAGGTCCCAAAAAAAGGACCCCAAAAAATTGCTCAAAACGATTCAGAATGTTTTTCATGTTTTATAAATAAACCAAACGAAGTATCACTTTATTTTTAAAGCCCTAATTGGTGTACTAATCATCACGTTTTTTACAAAATTTTGGTCCCAAAAAAAGTGCTCTAAACAATTGCTCAAAACGATTCTGAATGTTTTTCATGTTGTATAAATAAACCAAACAATGTATCACTTTATTTTCAAAACTCGAATTCGTATGCTATTCATCACGTTTTTTAAAAAATTAAGGTCCGAAAAAAAGTTCTCTAAATAATTACTCAAAACGATTCCGAATGTTTTTCATTTGGTATGAATAAATCACACTAAGTATCACTTTATTTTTAAAGCCAAATTTTTGTGATAATCATCACATTTTTTACAAAATTTAGGTCCGAAAAAAAATGCCCTAAATAATTGCTCAAAACGATTCTTAGTGTTTTTCATGTTGTATGAATAAACAAAACGATGTATCACTTTATTTTTAAAACCCGAATTCGTGTGCTATTCATCACGTTTTTTAAAAAATTTAGGTCCCAAAAAAAGGTCCCCAAAAAATTGCTCAAACCGATTCTGAATGTTTTTCATTTTGTATAAACAAACCAAACAAAGTACCACTTTATTTTTAAAACCAGAATTCGTGTGCTAATCATCACGTTTTTTACAAAATTTAGGTTCGAAAAAAGTTCTCCAAAAAACTGCTCAAAACGATTCAGAATGTTTTTCATGTTGTATGAATAAACCAAACAAAGTATCACTTTATTTTTAAAGCCCTAATTCGTGTACTAATCATCACGTTTTTTACAAAATTTAGGTCTGAAAAAAAGTTCTTTAAATAATTGCTCAAAACGATTCCGAATGTTTTTCATTTGATATGAATAAATCACACTAAGTATCACTTTATTTTTAAAGCCAAATTCGTGTGATAATCATCACATTTTTACAAAATTTAGGTCCGAAAAAAAATTCTCTAAATAATTGCTCAAAACGATTCTTAGTGTTTTTCATGTTGTATGAATAAACCAAACGATGTATCACTTTATTTTTAAAACCCGAATTAGTGTGCTATTCATCACGTTTTTTTAAAAAATTTAGGTCCCAAAAAAAAGGTCCCCAAAAAAATTGCTCAAACCGATTCTCGAATGTTTTTCATTTTGTATAAACAAACGAAACAAAGTACCACTTTATTTTTAAAACCGGAATTCGTGTGCTAATCATCACGTTTTTTACAAAATTTAGGTTCCAAAAAAAGTTCTCCAAAAAACTGCTCAAAACGATTCAGAATGTCTTTCATGTTGTATGAATAAACGAAACAAAGTATCACTTTATTTTTAAAGCCCTAATTCGTGTACTAATCATCACGTTTTTTACAAAATTTAGGTCTGAAAAAAAGTTCTTTAAATAATTGCTCAAAACGATTCCGAATGTTTTTCATTTGATATGAATAAATCACACTAGGTATCACTTTATTTTTAAAGCCGAATTCTTGTGCTAATCATCACGTTTTTTACAAAATTTAGTTCCGAAAAAAAGTTCTCTAAATAATTGCTCAAAACGATTCTAAGTGTTTTTCATGTTCTATGAATAAACCAAACGATGTATCACTTTATTTTTAAAACCCGAATTCGTGTGCTATTCATCACGTTTTTAAAAAATTTAGGTCCCAAAAAAAGGACCCCAAAAAATTGCTCAAACCGATTCTGAATGTTTTTCATTTTGTATAAATAAACCAAACAAAATACCACTTTATTTTTAAAACCAGAATTCGTGTGCTAATCATCACGTTTTTACAAAATTTAGGTTCGAAAAGAAGTTCTCCAGAAAACTGCTCAAAACGATTCAGAATGTTTTTCATGTTGTATGAATAAACCAAACAAAGTATCACTTTATTTTTAAAGCCCTAATTCGTGTACTAATCATCACGTTTTTTACAAAATTTAGGTCTGAGAAAAAGTTCTCTAAATAATTGCTCAAAACGATTCCGAATGTTTTTCATTTGGTATAAATAAAGCAAACAAAGTATCACTTTATTTTTAAAGCCCTAATTCGTGTGCTAATCATCACGTTTTTTACAAAATTTAGGTCTGAAAAAAAGTTCTTTAAATAATTGCTCAAAACGATTCCGAATGTTTTTCATTTGATATGAATAAATCACACTAAGTATCACTTTATTTTTTAAAGCCAAATTCGTGTGATAATCATCACATTTTTACAAAATTTAGGTCCGAAAAAAAAGTTTCTCTAAATAATTGCTCAAAAGCGATTCTTAGTGTTTTTCATGTTGTATGAATAAACCAAACGATGTATCACTTTATTTTTAAAACCCGAATTCGTGTGCTATTCATCACGTTTTTTAAAAAATTTAGGTCCAAAAAAAAGGTCCCCAAAAAATTGCTCAAACCGATTCTGAATGTTTTTCATTTTGTATAAACAAACCAAACAAAGTACCACTTTATTTTTAAAACCGGAATTGTGTGTGCTAATCATCACGTTTTTTACAAAATTTAGGTTCAAAAAAGTTCTCCAAAAAACTGCTCAAAACGATTCGGAATGTTTTTCATGTTGTATGAATAAACCAAACAAAGTATCACTTTATTTTTTAAAGCCCTAATTCGTGTACTAATCATCACGTTTTTTACAAAATTTAGGTCCGAAAAAAAGTTCTTTAAATAATTGCTCAAAACGATTCCGAATGTTTTTTCATTTGATATGAATAAATCACACTAGGTATCACTTTATTTTTAAAGCCGAATTCTTGTGCTAATCATCACGTTTTTTACAAAATTTAGTTCGAAAAAAAAGTTCTCTAAATAATTGCTCAAAAACGATTCTAAGTGTTTTTTCATGTTCTATGAATAAACCAAACGATGTATCACTTTATTTTTTAAAACCCGAATTCGTGTGCTATTCATCACGTTTTTAAAAAATTTAGGTCCCAAAAAAAGGACCCCCAAAAAATTGCTCAAACCGATTCTGAATGTTTTTCATTTTGTATAAATAAACCAAACAAAATACCACTTTATTTTTTAAAACCGAATTCGTGTGCTAATCATCACGTTTTTACAAAATTTAGGTTCGAAAAAAAGTTCTCCGAAAAAAGCTGCTCAAAACGATTTGAATGTTTTTCATGTTGTATTAATAAACCAAACAAAGTATCACTTTATTTTTAAAGCCCTAATTCGTGTACTAATCATCACGTTTTTTACAAAAATTTAGGTCCCGAGAAAAAGTTCTCTAAATAATTGCTCAAAACGATTCGAATGTTTTTCATTTGGTATAAATAAAGCAAACAAAGTATCACTTTATTTTTAAAGCCCTAATTCGTGTACTAATCATCACGTTTTTTACAAAATTAAGGTCCGAAAAAAAGTTCTCTAAATAATTGCCCAAAACGATTCCGAATGTTTTTCATTTGGTATGAATAAATCACACTAAGTATCACTTTATTTTTAAAGCTGAATTCTTGTGCTAATCATCACGTTTTTTACAAAATTTAATTCTGAAAAAAAGTTTTCTAAATAATTGCTCAAAACGATTCTAAGTGTTTTTCATGTTGTATGAATAAACCAAACGATGTATCACTTTATTTTTAAAACCCGAATTCGTGTGCTATTAATCACGTTTTTTAAAAAATTTAGGTCCCAGAAAAAGGTCGACAAAAAACTGCTCAAACCGATTCTGAATGTTTTTCATTTTGTATAAATAAACCAAACAAAGTACCTCTTTATTTTTAAAACCAGAATTCGTGTGCTAATCATCACGTTTTTTACAAAATTTAGGTTCGAAAAAAAGTTCTCCAAAAAACTGCTAAAAACGATTCAGAATGTTTTTCATGTTGTATGAATAAACCAAACAAAGTATCACTTTATTTTTAAAGCCCTAATTCGTGTACTAATCATCACGTTTTTTTACAAAATTTAGGTCCGAAAAAAAAGTTCTTTAAATAATTGCTCAAAACGATTCCGAATGTTTTTCATTTGATATGAATAAATCACACTAAGTATCACTTTATTTTTAAAGCCGAATTCTTGTGCTAATCATCACGTTTTTTACAAAATTTAGTTCCGAAAAAAAGTTCTCTAAATAATTGCTCAAAACGATTCTAAGTGTTTTTCATGTTGTATGAATAAACCAAACGATGTATCACTTTATTTTTAAAACCCGAATTCGTGTGCTATTCATCACGTTTTTAAAAAATTTAGGTCCCAAAAAAAGGACCCCAAAAAATTGCTCAAAACGATTCAGAATGTTTTTCATGTTTTATAAATAAACCAAACGAAGTATCACTTTATTTTTAAAGCCCTAATTGGTGTACTAATCATCACGTTTTTTTACAAAATTTTGGTCCCAAAAAAAGTGCTCTCAAACAATTGCTCAAAACGATTCTGAATGTTTTTCATGTTGTATAAATAAACCCAAACAATGTATCACTTTATTTTTCAAAACTCGAATTCGTATGCTATTCATCACGTTTTTACAAAAATTAAGGTCCGAAAAAAAGTTCTCTAAATAATTACTCAAAACGATTCCGAATGTTTTTCATTTGGTATGAATAAATCACACTAAGTATCACTTTATTTTTAAAGCCAAATTTCTTGTGATAATCATCACATTTTTTACAAAATTTAGGTCCGAAAAAAAATGCCCTAAATAATTGCTCAAAACGATTCTTAGTGTTTTTCATGTTGTATGAATAAACCAAACGATGTATCACCTTAGTTTTGAGGCCTGAATTCATGTGCTAATCATCACGATTTTTTTACAAAATTTAGGTTCGAAAAAAAGGTCTCCCAAAAAAAAACTGCTCAAACCGATTCTGAATGTTTTTCATGTTTTATAAATAAACCAAACGAAGTATCACTTTATTTTTAAAGCCCTAATTGGTGTACTAATCATCACGTTTTTTACAAAATTTTGGTCCCAAAAAAAGTGCTCTAAACAATTGCTCAAAACGATTCGAATGTTTTTCATGTTGTATAAATAAACCAAACAATGTATCACTTTATTTTTCAAAACTCGAATTCAGTATGCTATTCATCACGTTTTTTTAAAAAATTAAGGTCCGAAAAAAAGTTCTCTAAATAATTACTCAAAACGATTCCGAATGTTTTTCATTTGGTATGAATAAATCACACTAAGTATCACTTTATTTTTAAAGCCAAATTTTTGTGATAATCATCACATTTTTTACAAAATTTAGGTCCGAAAAAAAATGCCCTATATAATTGCTCAAAACGATTCTTAGTGTTTTTCATGTTGTATGAATAAACCAAACGATGTATCACTTTATTTTTAAAACCCGAATTCGTGTGCTATTCATCACGTTTTTTAAAAAATTTAGGTCCCAAAAAAAGGTCCCCAAAAAATTGCTCAAACCGATTCTCGAATGTTTTTCATTTTGTATAAACAAAACCAAACAAAGTACCACTTTATTTTTAAAACCAGAATTCGTAGTGCTAATCATCACGTTTTTTACAAAATTTAGGTTCGAAAAAAGTTCTCCAAAAAACTGCTCAAAAACGATTCGAATGTTTTTCATGTTCTATGAATAAACCAAACAAAGTATCACTTTATTTTTTAAAGCCCTAATTCGTGTACTAATCATCACGTTTTTTACAAAATTTAGGTCTGAAAAAAAGTTCTTTAAATAATTGCTCAAAACGATTCCGAATGTTTTTCATTTGATATGAATAAATCACACTAAGTATCACTTTATTTTTAAAGCCAAATTCGTGTGATAATCATCACATTTTTACAAAATTTAGGTCCGAAAAAAAATTCTCTAAATAATTGCTCAAAACGATTCTTAGTGTTTTTCATGTTGTATGAATAAACCAAACGATGTATCACTTTATTTTTTAAAACCCGAATTCGTGTGCTATTCATCACGTTTTTTTAAAAATTTAGGTCCCAAAAAAAGGTCCCCAAAAAATTGCTCAAACCGATTCTGAATGTTTTTCATTTTGTATAAACAAACCAAACAAAGTACCACTTTATTTTTAAAACCAGAATTCGTGTGCTAATCATCACGTTTTTTACAAAATTTAGGTTCCAAAAAAAGTTCTCCAAAAAACTGCTCAAAACGATTCAGAATGTTTTTCATGTTGTATGAATAAACCAAACAAAGTATCACTTTATTTTTAAAGCCCTAATTCGTGTACTAATCATCACGTTTTTTACAAAATTTAGGTCTGAAAAAAAGTTCTTTAAATAATTGCTCAAAACGATTCCGAATGTTTTTCATTTGATATGAATAAATCACACTAGGTATCACTTTATTTTTAAAGCCGAATTCTTGTGCTAATCATCACGTTTTTTACAAAATTTAGTTCCGAAAAAAAGTTCTCTAAATAATTGCTCAAAACGATTCTAAGTGTTTTTCATGTTGTATGAATAAACCAAACGATGTATCACTTTATTTTTAAAACCCGAATTCGTGTGCTATTCATCACGTTTTTAAAAAATTTAGGTCCCAAAAAAAGGATCCCCAAAAAATTGCTCAAACCGATTCCGAATGTTTTTCATTTTGTATAAATAAACCAAACAAAATACCACTTTATTTTTTAAAACCCGAATTCGTGTGCTAATCATCACGTTTTTTACAAAATTTAGGTTCGAAAAAAGTTCTCCAAAAAGCTGCTCAAAAGCGATTCGAATGTTTTTCATGTTGTATGAATAAACCAAACAAAGTATCACTTTATTTTTAAAGCCCTAATTGCGTGTACTAATCATCACGTTTTTTACAAAATTTAGGTCCGAAAAAAAAGTTCTTTAAATAATTGCTCAAAACGATTCCGAATGTTTTTCATTTGATATGAATAAATCACACTAAGTATCACTTTATTTTTTAAAGCCAAATTCGTGTGATAATCATCACATTTTTACAAAATTTAGGTCCGAAAAAAAATTCTCTAAATAATTGCTCAAAACGATTCTTAGTGTTTTTCATGTTGTATGAATAAACCAAACGATGTATCACTTTATTTTTAAAACCCGAATTCGTGTGCTATTCATCACGTTTTTTAAAAAATTTAGGTCCCAAAAAAAGGCCCCCAAAAAATTGCTCAAACCGATTCTGAATGTTTTTTCATTTTGTATAAATAAACCAAACAAAATACCACTTTATTTTTAAAACCAGAATTCGTGTGCTAATCATCACGTTTTTACAAAATTTAGGTTCGAAAAAAAGTTCTCCAAAAAACTGCTCAAAACGATTCAGAATGTTTTTCATGTGTTATTAATAAACCAAACGAAGTATCACTTTATTTTTAAAGCCCTAATTCGTGTACTAATCATCACGTTTTTTACAAAATTTAGGTCCGAGAAAAAGTTCTCTAAATAATTGCTCAAAACGATTCCGAATGTTTTTCATTTGGTATAAATAAAGCAAACAAATGTATCACTTTATTTTTTAAAGCCCTAATTCGTGTGACTAATCATCACGTTTTTTACAAAATTAAGGTCCGAAAAAAAAGTTCTCTAAATAATTGCTCAAAACGATTCCGAATGTTTTTCATTTGGTATGAATAAATCACACTAAGTATCACTTTATTTTTTAAAGTCGAATTCTTGTGCTAATCATCACGTTTTTTACAAAATTTAGTTCGAAAAAAAGTTTTCTAAATAATTGCTCAAAACGATTCTAAGTGTTTTTTCATGTTGTATGAATAAACCAAACGATGTATCACTTTATTTTTAAAACCCGAATTCGTGTGCTATTCATCACGTTTTTTTAAAAAATTTAGGTCCCGAAAAAAGGTCGCCCAAAAAATTGCTCAAACCGATTCTCGAATGTTTTTCATTTTGTATAAACAAACCAAACAAAGTACCACTTTATTTTTAAAAACCCAGAATTCGTGTGCTAATCATCACGTTTTTTACAAAATTTAGGTTTGAAAAAAAGTTCTCCAAAAAAAGCTGCTCAAAACGATTCGAATGTTTTTCATGTTGTATGAATAAACCAAACAAAGTATCACTTTATTTTTTAAAGCCCTAATTCGTGTACTAATCATCACGTTTTTTACAAAATTTAGGTCCGAAAAAAAGTTCTTTAAATAATTGCTCAAAAGCGATTCCGAATGTTTTTTCATTTGATATGAATAAATCACACTAAGTATCACTTTATTTTTTAAAGCCCTAATTCTTGTGACTAATCATCACGTTTTTTACAAAATTTAGTTCAGAAAAAAAGTTCTCTAAATAATTGCTCAAAAGCGATTCTAAGTGTTTTTTCATGTTTGGTATGAATAAATCAAACGATAGTATCACTTTATTTTTTAAAACTCGAATTCGTGTGCTAATCATCACGTTTTTTAAAAAATTTAGGTCCCGAAAAAAAAGTTCCCTAAATAATTGCTCAAAACGATTCTAAGTGTTTTTCATGTTTGTATAAATAAACCAAACGATGTACCACTTTATTTTTAAAACCCTGAATTCGTGTGCTAATCATCACGATTTTTTACAAAATTTAGGTTCGAAAAAATGTTCTCCAAAAAAAGCTGCTCAAAAGCGATTCGAATGTTTTTCATGTGTGTATTAAATAAACCAAACGAAGTATCACTTTATTTTTTAAAGCCCTAATTGGTGTACTAATCATCACGTTTTTTTACAAAAATTTTAGGTCCCAGAAAAAAGTTCTCTAAATAATTGCTCAAAAGCGATTCGAATGTTTTTCATGTTTGGTATAAATAAAGCAAACAAATGTATCACTTTATTTTTCAAAAGCCCTAATTAGTATGCTAATCATCACGTTTTTTACAAAAATTAAGGTCCGAAAAAAAGTTCTCTAAATAATTACTCAAAGACGATTCCGAATGTTTTTCATTTGGTATGAATAAATCACACTAAGTATCACTTTATTTTTTAAAGCCAAATTCTTGTGATAATCAACACATTTTTTACAAAATTTAGTTCAGAAAAAAAAGTTTTCTAAATAATTGCTCAAAACGATTCTAAGTGTTTTTCATGTTGTATGAATAAACCAAACGATGTATCACTTTATTTTTAAAAACCCGAATTCAGTGTGCTATTCATCACGTTTTTTAAAAAAATTTAGGTCCAAAAAAAAGGTCCCCAAAAAATTGCTCAAACCGATTCTGAATGTTTTTCATTTTGTATAAACAAACCAAACAAAGTACCACTTTATTTTTAAAAACCCGGAATTCGTGTGCTAATCATCACGTTTTTTACAAAATTTAGGTTCGAAAAAAGTTCTCCAAAAAAGCTGCTCAAAAGCGATTCGGAATGTTTTTCATGTTGTATGAATAAACCAAACAAAGTATCACTTTATTTTTAAATCCCTAATTCGTGTACTAATCATCACGTTTTTTACAAAATTTAGGTCTGAAAAAAAGTTCTTTAAATAATTGCTCAAAACGATTCCGAATGTTTTTCATTTGATATGAATAAATCACACTGAGTATCACTTTATTTTTAAAGCCGAATTCTTGTGATAATCATCACGTTTTTTACAAAATTTAGTTCTGAAAAAAAGTTCTCTAAATAATTGCTCAAAACGATTCTAAGTGTTTTTCATGTTGTATGAATAAACCAAACGATATATCACTTTATTTTTAAAACCCGAATTCGTGTGCTAATCATCACGTTTTTAAAAAATTTAGGTCCCAAAAAAAGGACCCCAAAAAATTGCTCAAACCGATTCTGAATGTTTTTCATTTTGTATAAATAAACCAAACAAAGTACCACTTTATTTTTAAAACCAGAATTCGTGTGCTAATCATCACGTTTTTACAAAATTTAGGTTCGAAAAAATGTTCTCCAAAAAACTGCTCAAAACGATTCAGAATGTTTTTCATGTGTTATTAATAAACCAAACGAAGTATCACTTTATTTTTAAAGCCCTAATTCGTGTACTAATCATCACGTTTTTTAAAAAATTTAGGTCTGAGAAAAAGTTCTCTAAATAATTGCTCAAAACGATTCCGAATGTTTTTCATTTGGTATAAATAAAGCAAACAAAGTATCACTTTATTTTTAAAGCCCTAATTCGTGTACTAATCATCACGTTTTTTACAAAATTAAGGTCCGAAAAAAAGTTCTCTAAATGATTGCCCAAAACGATTCCGAATGTTTTTCATTTGGTATGAATAAATCACACTAAGTATCACTTTATTTTTAAAGCTGAATTCTTGTGCTAATCAACACGTTTTTTACAAAATTTAGTTCCGAAAAAAAGTTTTCTAAATAATTGCTCAAAACGATTCTAAGTGTTTTTCATGTTGTATGAATAAACCAAACGATGTATCACTTTATTTTTAAAACCCGAATTCGTGTGCTATTCATCACGTTTTTTAAAAAATTTAGGTCCCAGAAAAAGGTCGACAAAAAACTGCTCAAACCGATTCTGAATGTTTTTCATTTTGTATAAATAAACCAAATAAAGTACCTCTTTATTTTTAAAACCAGAATTCGTGTGCTAATCATCACATTTTTTACAAAATTTAGGTTTGAAAAAAAGTTCTCCAAAAAACTGCTCAAAACGATTCAGAATGTTTTTCATGTTGTATAAATAAACCAAACGAAGTATCACTTTATTTTTAAAGCCCTAATTGGTGTACTAATCATCACGTTTTTTACAAAATGTTGGTCCCAAAAAAAGTGCTCTAAACAATTGCTCAAAACGATTCCCAATGTTTTTCATTTGGTATGAATAAATGACACTAAGTATCACTTTATTTTTAAAGACGAATTCTTGTGCTAATCGTCACGTTTTTTATAAAATTTAGTTCCGAAAAAAAGTTCTCTAAATAATTGCTCAAAACGATTCTAAGTGTTTTTCATGTTATATGAATAAACCAAACGATGTATCACTTTATTTTTAAAACCCGAATTCGTGTGCTATTCATCACGTTTTTTAAAAATTTAGGTCCCAAAAAAAGGTCCCCAAAAAATTGCTCAAACCGATTCTGAATGTTTTTCATTTTGTATAAATAAACCAAACAAAGTACCACTTTATTTTTAAAACCAGAATTCGTGTGCTATTCATCACGTTTTTTAAAAAATTTAGGTCCCAAAAAAAGTTCTCCAAAAAATTGCTCAAAACGATTCTGAATGTTTTTCATTTTGTATAAATAACCCAAACAAAGTACCACTTTATTTTTAAAGCCCTAATTCCTGTACTAATCATCACGTTTTTTACAAAATTTAGGTCCCAAAAAAAGTTTTCCAAAAAATTTCTCAAAACGATTCTGAATCTTTTTCATGTTGTATAAATAAACCAGACGAACTATCACCTTAGTTTTAAAGCCCGAATTCATGTGCTAATCATCACGATTTTTACAAATTTAGGTTTGAAAAAAAGGTCTCCAAAAAACTGCTCAAAACGATTCAGAATGTTTTTCATGTTGTATAAATAGCCAAACGAAGTATCACTTTATTTTTAAAGCCCTAATTCGTGTACAAATCATCACGTTTTCTGCAAAATTTAGGTCCGAAAAAAAAATCTCTAAACAATTGCTCAAAACGATTCTCAATGTTTTTCATGTGGTATAAATGAACCAAACGAAGTATCACTTTAGTTTTAAAGCCCTAATTCGTGACTAATCATCACGTTTTTTACAAAATTTAGGTCTGAGAAAAAGTTCTCTAAATAATTGCTCAAAACGATTCCGAATGTTTTTCATTTGGTATACATAAACCACACTAAGTATCACTTTATTTTTATAGTCGAATTCGTGTGATAATCATCACGTTTTTTACAAAATTTATGTCCGAAAAAAAGTTCTCTAAATAATTGCTCAAAACGATTCTAAATGTTTTTCATGTTGTATAAATAAACCAAACGATGTATCACTTTATTTTTAAAACCCGAATTCGTGTGCTATTCATCACGTTTTTTTAAAAAATTTAGGTCCCAAAAAAAGTTCTCCAAAAAATTGCTCAAAACGATTCTGAATGTTTTTCATTTTGTATAAATAACCCAAACAAAGTACCACTTTATTTTTAAAGCCCTAATTCCTGTACTAATCATCACGTTTTTTACAAAATTTAGGTCCCAAAAATAGTTTTCCAAAAAATTGCTCAAAACGATTCTGAATGTTTTTCATGTTGTATAAATAAACCAGACGAACTATCACCTTAGTTTTAAAGCCCGAATTCATGTGCTAATCATCACGATTTTTACAAATTTAGGTTCGAAAAAAAGGTCTCCAAAAAACTGCTCAAAACGATTCAAAATGTTTTTCATGTTGTATAAATAACCAAACGAAGTATCACTTTATTTTTAAAGCCCTAATTCGTGTACAAATCATCACGTTTTCTACAAAATTTAGGTCCCAAAAAAAAATCTCTAAACAATTGCTCAAAACGATTCTGAATGTTTTTCATGTGGTATAAATGAACCAAACGAAGTATCACTTTAGTTTTAAAGCCCTAATTCGTGACTAATCATCACGTTTTTTACAAAATTTAGGTCCGAAAAAAAGTTCTCTAAATAATTGCTCAAAACGATTCCGAATGTTTTTCATTTGGTATAAATAAAGCAAACGAAGTATCACTTTATTTTTGAAGCCTAATTCGTGTACTAATTATCACGTTTTTTACAAAATTAAGGTCCGAAAAAAAGTTCCCTAAATAATTGCTCAAAACGATTCCGAATGTTTTTCATTTGGTATGAATAAATCACACTAAGTATCACTTTATTTTTAAAGCCGAATTCTTGTGCTAATCATCACGTTTTTTAAATAATTGCTCAAAACGATTCTAAGTGTTTTTCATGTTGTATGAATAAACCAAACGATGTATCACTTTATTTTTAAAACCCGAATTCGTGTGCTATTCATCACGTTTTTTAAAAAATTTAGGTCCCAAAAAAAGGTCCACAAAAAACTGCTCAAACCGATTCTGAATGTTTTTCATGTTGTATAAATAAACCAAATATCACTTTATTTTTAAAGCCCTAATTGGTGTACTAATCATCACGTTTTTTACAAAATTTTGGTCCGAAAAAAAGTGCTCTAAACAATTGCTCAAAACGATTCTGAATGTTTTTCATGTTGTGTAAATAAACCAAACAATGTATCACTTTATTTTCAAAACCCGAATTCGTGTGCTATTCATCACGTTTTTAAAAAAATTAAGGTCCGAAAAAAAGTTCTCTAAATAATTACTCAAAACGATTACGAATGTTTTTCATTTGGTATGAATAAATCACACTAAGTATCACTTTATTTTTAAAGCCAAATTCGTGTGATAATCATCACATTTTTTAAAAAATTTAGGTCCGAAAAAAAATTCTCTAAATAATTGCTCAAAACAATTCTTAGTGTTTTTCATGTTGTATGAATAAACCAAACGATGTATCACTTTATTCTTTATTTTTAAAAGCCGAATTCGTGTGCTATTCATCACGTTTTTAAAAAAATTTAGGTCCCAAAAAAAGGACCCCAAAAAATTGTTCAAACCGATTCTGAATGTTTTTCATTTTGCATAAATAAACGAAACAAAGTACCACTTTATTTTTAAAACCAGAATTCGTGTGCTAATCATCACGTTTTTTACAAAATTTAGGTTCGAAAAAAAGTTCTCCAAAAAACTGCTAAAAACGATTCAGAATGTTTTTCATGTTGATGAATAAACCAAACAAAGTATCACTTTATTTTTAAAGCCCTAATTGGTGTACTAATCATCACGTTTTTGACAAAATTTAGGTCTGAAAAAAAGTTCTTTAAGTAATTGCTCAAAACGATTCCGAATGTTTTTCATTTGAGATGAATAAATCACACTAAGTATCACTTTATTTTTAAAGCCGAATTCTTGTGCTAATCATCACGTTTTTTACAAAATTTAGTTCCGAAAAAAAGTTCTCCAAATAACTGCTCAAAACGATTCTAAGTGTTTTTCATGTTGTATGAATAAACCAAACCATGTATCACTTTATTTTTAAAACCCGAATTCGTGTGCTATTCATCACGTTTTTAAAACATTTAGATCCCAAAAACAGGACCCCAAAAAATTGCTCAAACCGATTCTGAATGTGTTTCATTTTGTATAAATAAACCAAACAAAGTACCACTTTATTTTTAAAACCAGAATTCGTGTGCTAATCATCACGTTTTTACAAAATTTAGGTTCGAAAAAATGTTTTCCCAAAAACTGCTCAAAACGATTCAGAATGTTTTTCATTTGTATAAATAAACCAAACGAAGTATCACTTTATTTTTAAAGCCCTAATTCGTGTACTAATCATCACGTTTTTTTACAAAATTTAGGTCCGAAAAAAAGTTCTCCAAAAAACTGCTCAAAACGATTCAGAATGTTTTTCATTTGGTATGAATAAATCACACTAAGTATCACTTTATTTTTAAAGCCGAATTCTTGTGCTAATCATCACGTTTTTTACAAAATTTAGTTCCGAAAAAAAGTTCTCTAAATAATTGCTCAAAACGATTCTAAGTGTTTTTCATGTTGTATGAATAAACCAAACGATGTATCACTTTATTTTTAAAACCCGAATTCGTGTGCTATTTATCACGTTTTTTAAAAAATTTAGGTCCCAAAAAAAGGTCCACAAAAAACTGCTCAAACCGATTCTGAATGTTTTTCATGTTGTATAAATAAACCAAACCCTATATCACTTTATTTTTAAAGCCCGAATTCATGTGCTAATCATCACGTTTTTTACAAAATTTAGGTTCGAAAAAAAGGTCTCCAAAAAACTACTCAGAACGATTCAGAATGTTTTTTCATGTTGTATAAATAAACCAAACGAAGAATCACTTTATTTTTAAAACACGAATTCGTGTGCTATTCATCACGTTTTTTAAAAAATTTAGGACACAAAAAAAGTTTTCCAAAAAATTGCTCAAAACGATTCTGAATGTTTTTCATGTTGTATAAATAAACCAAACGAACTATCACTTTAATTTTAAAGCCCGAATTCATGTGCTAATCATCACGTTTTTTACAAAATTTAGGTTCAAAAAAAAGGTCTCCAAAAAATTGCTCAAAACGATTCATAATGTTTTTCATGTTGTATAAATAAACCAAACGAAGTATCATTTTATTTTTAAAGCCCTAATTCGTGTACATTAATCATCACGTTTTTTACAAAATTTAGGTCCGAAAAAAAATTCTCTAAACAATTGCTCAAAACGATTCTGAATGTTTTTCATGTTGTATAAATGAACCAAACGAAGTATCACTTTATTTTTAAAGCCCTAATTCGTGTACTAATCACCACATTTTTTACAAAATTTAGGTCCGAAAAAAAGTTATCTAAATAATTGCTCAAAACGAATACGAATGTTTTTCATTTGGTATAAATAAATCACACTAGGTATCACTTTATTTTTAAAGCCGAATTCTTGTGCTAATCATCACGTTTTTTTACAAAATTTAGGTCTGAAAAAAAGTTCTCTAAATAATTGCTCAAAACGATTCTAAGTGTTTTTCATGTTGTATAAATAAACAAAACGATGTATCACATTATTTTTAAAAACCGAATTCGTGTGCTATTCATCACGTTTTTTACAAAATTTAGGTCACAAAAAAAGTTCCCCAAAAAATTGCTCAAACCGATTCTGAATGTTTTTCATTTTGCATAAATAAACGAAACAAAATACCACTTTATTTTTAAAACCAGAATTCGTGTGCTAATCATCACGTTTTTTACAAAATTTAGGTTCAAAAAAAAGTTCTCCAAAAAACTGCTCAAAACGATTCAGAATGTTTTTCATGTTGTATTAATAAACCAAACGAAGTATCACTTTATTTTTAAAGCCCTAATTCGTGTACTAATCATCACGTTTTTTACAAAATTTAGGTCTGAAAAAAAGTTCTCTAAATAATTTCTCAAAACGATTACGAATGTTTTTCATTTGGTATAAATAAATCACACTAGGTATCACTTTATTTTTAAAACCGAATTCTTGTGCTAATCATCACGTTTTTTTACAAAATTTAGGTCTGAAAAAAAGTTCTCTAAATAATTGCTCAAAACGATTCTAAGTGTTTTTCATGTTGTATAAATAAACCAAACCATGTATCACTTTATTTTTAAAACCCGAATTCGTGTGCTATTCATCACGTTTTTTAAAAAATTTAGGTCCCAAAAAAAGGTCCACAAAAAACTGCTCAAACCGGTTCTGAATGTTTTTCATTTTGTATAAATAAACCAAACAAAGTACCACTTTATTTTTAAAACTAGAATTCGTGTGCTAATTATCACATTTTTTACAAAATTTTGGTTCGAAAAAAAGTTCTCCAAAAAACTGCTCAAAACGATTCAGAATGTTTTTCATGTTGTATAAATAAACCAAACGAAGTATCACTTTATTTTTAAAGCCCTAATTGGTGTACTGATCATCACGTTTTTAACAAAATTTTGGTCCGAAAAAAATTGCTCTAAACAATTGCTCAAAACGATTCTGAATGATTTTCATGTTGTATAAATAAACCAAACAATGTATCACTTTATTTTCAAAACCCGAATTCGTGTGCTATTCATCACGTTTTTTAAAAAATTAAGGTCCGAAAAAAAGGTCTCTAAATAATTACTCAAAACGATTCCGAATGTTTTTCATTTGGTATGAATAAATCACACTAAGTATCACTTTATTTTTAAAGCCAAATTCGTGTAATAATCATCACATTTTTTACAAAATTTAGGTCCGAAAAAAAGTTCTCTAAATAATTGCTCAAAACGATTCTTAGTGTTTTTCATGTTGTATGAATAAACCAAACGATGTATCACTTTATTTTTAAAACCCGAATTCGTGTGCTATTCATCACGTTTTTTAAAAAATTTAGGTCCCAAAAAAAGGTCCCCAAAAAATTGCTCAAACCGATTCTGAATGTTTTTCATTTTGTATAAACAAACCAAACAAAGTACCACTTTATTTTTAAAACCAGAATTCGTGTGCTAATCATCAGGTTTTTTACAAAATTTAGGTTCGAAAAAAAGTTCTCCAAAAAATTGCTCAAAACGATTCAGAATGTTTTTCATGTTGTATAAATAAACCAAACAAAGTGTCACTTTATTTTTAAAGCCCTAATTCGTGTACTAATCATCACGTTTTTGACAAAATTTAGGTCTGAAAAAAAGTTCTTTAAATAATTGCTCAAAACGATTCCGAATGTTTTTCATTTGGTATGAATAAATCACACTAAGTATCACTTTATTTTTAAAGCCGAATTCTTGTGCTAATCATCACGTTTTTTACAAAATTTAGTTCCAAAAAAAAGTTCCCTAAATAATTGCTCAAAACGATTCTAAGTGTTTTTCATGTTGTATGAATAAACCAAACCATGTATCACTTTATTTTTAAAACCCGAATTCGTGTGCTATTCATCACGTTTTTTAAAAAAATTTAGGTCCCAAAAAAAGGACCCCCAAAAAATTGCTCAAACCGATTCTGAATGTTTTTCATTTTGTATAAATAAGCCCAACAAAGTACCACTTTATTTTTAAAACCAGAATAAATGTGCTAATCATCACGTTTTTACAAAATTTAGGTTCGAAAAAATGTTTTCCCAAAAACTGCTCAAAACGATTCAGAATGTTTTTCATGTTGTATTAATAAACCAAACGAAGTATCACTTTATTTTTAAAGCCCTAATTCGTGTACTAATCATCACGTTTTTTACAAAATTTAGGTCTGAGAAAAAGTTCTCTAAATAATTGCTCAAAACGATTCCGAATGTTTTTCATTTGGTATGAATACACAACACTAAGTATCACTTTATTTTTAAAGTCGAATTCGTGTGATAATCATCACATTTTTTACAAAATTTATGTCCGAAAAAACGTTCTCTAAGTAATTGCCCAAAACGATTCTAAATGTTTTTCATGTTGTATAAATAAACCAAACGATGTATCACTTTATTTTTAAAACCCGAATTCGTGTGCTATTCATCACGTTTTTTAAAAAATTTAGGTCCCAAAAAAAGTTCTCCCAAAAAAATTGCTCAAAACGATTCGAATGTTTTTTCATTTTGTATAAATAACCCAAACAAAGTACCACTTTCGTTTTTAAAAGCCCTAATTCCTGTACTAATCATCACGTTTTTTACAAAATTTAGGTCCCAAAAAAGTTCTCAAAACAATTGCTCAAAAAAGCGATTCGAATGTTTTTCATGTTGTATAAATAAACCAAACGAAGTATCACTTTATTTTTAAAGCCCGAATTCATGTGCTAATCATCACGTTTTTTACAAAATTTAGGTTCGAAAAAAAGTTCTCCAAAAAACTGCTCGAAAACGATTCGAATGTTTTTTCATGTTGTATAAATAAAACCAAACGAAGTATCACTTTATTTTTTAAAACACGAATTCGTGTGCTATTCATCACGTTTTTTTAAAAAATTTAGGACACAAAAAAAGTTTTCCAAAATAATTGCTCAAAACGATTCCGAATGTTTTTCATGTTGTATAAATAAACCAAACGAACTATCACTTTAATTTTTAAAGCCGAATTCATGTGCTAATCATCACGTTTTTTACAAAATTTAGGTTCGAAAAAAAGGTCTCCAAAAAATTGCTCAAAACGATTCACAATGTTTTTTCATGTTGTATAAATAAACCAAATGAAGTATCATTTTATTTTTTAAAGCCCTAATTCGTGTACATTAATCATCACGTTTTTTACAAAATTTAGGTCCGAAAAAAAATTCTCTAAACAATTGCTCAAAACGATTCTGAATGTTTTTCTTGTTGTATAAATGAACCAAACGAAGTATCACTTTATTTTTTAAAGCCCGAATTCGTGTGCTAATCATCACGATTTTTTACAAAATTTAGGTCCGAAAAAAAGTTCTCAAAAAACTGCTCAAAACGATTCAGAATGTTTTTCATGTCGTATTAATAAACCAAACGAAGTATCACTTTATTTTTAAAGCCCTAATTCGTGTACTAATCACCACATTTTTTACAAAATTTAGGTCCGAAAAAAAGTTATCTAAATAATTGCTCAAAACGAATACGAATGTTTTTCATTTGGTATAAATACATCACACTAGGTATCACTTTATTTTTAAAGCCGAATTCTTGTGCTAATCATCACGTTTTTTTACAAAATTTAGGTCTGAAAAAAAGTTCTCTAAATAATTGCTCAAAACGATTCTAAGTGTTTTTCATGTTGTATAAATAAACAAAACGATGTATCACATTATTTTTAAAAACCGAATTCGTGTGCTATTCATCACGTTTTTTACAAAATTTAGGTCGCAAAAAAAGTTCCCCAAAAAATTGCTCAAACCGATTCTGAATGTTTTTCATTTTGCATAAATAAACGAAACAAAGTACCACTTTATTTTTAAAACCAGAATTCGTGTGCTAATCATCACGTTTTTTACAAAATTTAGGTTCGAAAAAAAGTTCTCCAAAAAATTGCTCAAAACGATTCAGAATGTTTTTCATGTTGTATAAATAAACCAAACAAAGTGTCACTTTATTTTTAAAGCCCTAATTCGTGTACTAATCATCACGTTTTTGACAAAATTTAGGTCTGAAAAAAAGTTCTTTAAATAATTGCTCAAAACGATTCCGAATGTTTTTCATTTGGTATGAATAAATCACACTAAGTATCACTTTATTTTTAAAGCCGAATTCTTGTGCTAATCATCACGTTTTTTACAAAATTTAGTTCCGAAAAAAAGTTCTCTAAATAATTGCTCAAAACGATTCTAAGTGTTTTTCATGTTGTATGAATAAACCAAACGATCTATCACTTTATTTTTAAAACCCGAATTCGTGTGCTATTCATCACGTTTTTAAAAAATTTAGGTCCCAAAAAAAGGACCCCAAAAAATTGCTCAAACCGATTCTGAATGTTTTTCATTTTGTATAAATAAAGCCAAACAAAGTACCACTTTATTTTTTAAAACCCGAAATTAATGTGCTAATCATCACGTTTTTACAAAAATTTAGGTTCGAAAAAATGTTTTCCCAAAAAGCTGCTCAAAACGATTCGAATGTTTTTCATGTTGTATTAATAAACCAAACGAAGTATCACTTTATTTTTAAAGCCCTAATTCGCGTACTAATCATCACGTTTTTTACAAAATTTAGGTCTGAGAAAAAGTTCTCTAAATAATTGCTCAAAACGATTCCGAATGTTTTTCATTTGGTATGAATAAACAACACTAAGTATCACTTTATTTTTAAAGTCGAATTCGTGTGATAATCATCACGTTTTTTACAAAATTTATGTCCGAAAAAACGTTCTCTAAGTAATTGCCCAAAACGATTCTAAATGTTTTTCATGTTGTATAAATAAACCAAACGATGTATCACTTTATTTTTAAAACCCGAATTCGTGTGCTATTCATCACGTTTTTTGAAAAATTTAGGTCCCAAAAAAAGTTCTCCAAAAAATTGCTCAAAACGATTCTGAATGTTTTTCATTTTGTATAAATAACCCAAACAAAGTACCACTTCGTTTTTAAAGCCCTAAATCCTGTACTAATCATCACGTTTTTTACAAAATTTAGGTCCCAAAAAAAGTTCTCAAAACAATTGCTAAAAACGATTCTGAATGTTTTTCATGTTGTATAAATAAACCAAACGAACTATCACTTTATTTTTAAAGCCCGAATTCATGTGCTAATCATCACGTTTTTTACAAAATTTAGGTTCGAAAAAAAGGTCTCCAAAAAACTGCTCAGAACGATTCTGAATGTTTTTTCATGTTGTATAAATAAACCAAACGAAGTATCACTTTATTTTTAAAACACGAATTCGTGTGCTATTCATCATGTTTTTTAAAAAATTTAGGACACAAAAAAAGTTTTCCAAAAAATAGCTCAAAACGATTCTGAATGTTTTTCATGTTGTATAAATAAACCAAACGAACTATCACTTTAATTTTAAAGCCAGAATTCATGTGCTAATCATCACGTTTTTTACAAAATTTAGGTTCGAAAAAAAGGTCTCCAAAAAATTGCTCAAAACGATTCACAATGTTTTTCATGTTGTATAAATAAACCAAACGAAGTATCATTTTATTTTTAAAGCCCTAATTCGTGTACATTAATCATCACGTTTTTTACAAAATTTAGGTCCGAAAAAAAATTATCTAAACAATTGCTCAAAACGATTCTGAATGTTCTTCATGTTGTATAAATGAACCAAACGAAGTATCACTTTATTTTTAAAGCCCGAATTCCTGTGCTAATCATCACGATTTTTACAAAATTTAGGTCCGAAAAAAAGTTCTGCAAAAAACTGCTCAAAACGATCCAGAATGTTTTTCATGTCGTATTAATAAACCAAACGAAGTATCACTTTATTTTTAAAGCCCTAATTCGTGTACTAATCACCACATTTTTTACAAAATTTAGGTCCGAAAAAAAGTTATCTAAATAATTGCTCAAAACGAATACGAATGTTTTTCATTTGGTATAAATACATCACACTAGGTATCACTTTATTTTTAAAGCCGAATTCTTATGCTAATCATCACGTTTTTTTACAAAATTTAGGTCTGAAAAAAAGTTCTCTAAATAATTGCTCAAAACGATTCTAAGTGTTTTTCATGTTGTATAAATAAACAAAACGATGTATCACATTATTTTTAAAAACCGAATTCGTGTGCTATTCATCACGTTTTTTACAAAATTTAGGTCGCAAAAAAAGTTCCCCAAAAAATTGCTCAAACCGATTCTGAATGTTTTTCATTTTGCATAAATAAACGAAACAAAGTACCACTTTATTTTTAAAACCAGAATTCGTGTGCTAATCATCACGTTTTTTACAAAATTTAGGTTCGAAAAAAAGTTCTCCAAAAAACTGCTCAAAACGATTCAGAATGTTTTTCATGTTGTATTAATAAACCAAACGAAGTATCACTTTATTTTTAAAGCCCTAATTCGTGTACTAATCATCACGTTTTTTACAAAATTTAGGTCCGAAAAAAAGTTCTCTAAATAATTGCTCAAAACGATTACGAATGTTTTTCATTTGGTATAAATAAATCACACTAGGTATCACTTTATTTTTAAAGCCGAATTCTTGTGCTAATCATCACATTTTTTTACAAAATTTAGGTCTGAAAAAAAGTTCTCTAAATAATTGCTCAAAACGATTCTAAGTGTTTTTCATGTTGTATAAATAAACCAAACGATGTATCACTTTATTTTTAAAACCCGAATTCGTGTGCTATTCAACACGTTTTTTAAAACATTTAGGTCCCAGAAAAAGGTCCACAAAAAACTGCTCAAACCGGTTCAGAATGTTTTTCATTTTGTATAAACAAACCAAACAAAGTACCACTTTATTTTTAAAACCAGAATTCGTGTGCTAATCATCACGTTTTTTACAAAATTTAGGTTCGAAAAAAAGTTCTCCAAAAAACTGCTCAAAACGATTCAGAATGTTTTTCATGTTGTATAAATAAACCAAACAAAGTATCACTTTATTTTTAAAGCCCTAATTCGTGTACTAATCATCACGTTTTTGACAAAATTTAGGTCTGAAAAAAAGTTCTTTAAATAATTGCTCAAAACGATTCCGAATGTTTTTCATTTGGTATGAATAAATCACACTAAGTATCACTTTATTTTTAAAGCCGAATTCTTATGCTAATCATCACGTTTTTTACAAAATTTAGTTCCGAAAAAAAGTTCTCTAAATAATTGCTCAAAACGATTCTAAGTGTTTTTCATGTTGTATGAATAAACCAAACGATGTATCTCTTTATTTTTAAAACCCGAATTCGTGTGCTATTCATCACGTTTTTAAAAAATTTAGGTCCCAAAAAAAGGACCCCAAAAAATTGCTCAAACCGATTCTGAATGTTTTTCATTTTGTATAAATAAGCCAAACAAAGTACCACTTTATTTTTAAAACCAGAATTAATGTGCTAATCATCACGTTTTTACAAAATTTAGGTTCGAAAAAATGTTTTCCAAAAAACTGCTCAAAACGATTCAGAATGTTTTTCATGTTGTATTAATAAACCAAACGAAGTATCACTTTATTTTTAAAGCCCTAATTCGTGTACTAATCATCACGTTTTTTACAAAATTTAGGTCTGAGAAAAAGTTCTCTAAATAATTGCTCAAAACGATTCCGAATGTTTTTCATTTGGTATGAATAAACCACACTAAGTATCACTTTATTTTTAAAGTCGAATTCGTGTGATAATCATCACGTTTTTTACAAAATTTATGTCCGAAAAAACGTTCTCTACGTAATTGCCCAAAACGATTCTAAATGTTTTTCATGTTGTATAAATAAACCAAACGATGTATCACTTTATTTTTAAAACCCGAATTCGTGTGCTATTCATCACGTTTTTTAAAAAATTTAGGTCCCAAAAAAAGTTCTCCAAAAAATTGCTCAAAACGATTCTGAATGTTTTTCATGTTGTATAAATAAACCAAACGAACTATCACTTTAATTTTAAAGCCAGAATTCATGTGCTAATCATCACGTTTTTTACAAAATTTAGGTTCGAAAAAAAGGTCTCCAAAAAATTGCTCAAAATGATTCACAATGTTTTTCATGTTGTATAAATAAACCAAACGAAGTATCATTTTATTTTTAAAGCCCTAATTCGTGTACATTAATCATCATGTTTTTTACAAAATTTAGGTCCGAAAAAAAATTCTCTAAACAATTGCTCAAAACGATTCTGAATGTTTTTCATGTTGTATAAATGAACCAAACGAAGTATCACTTTATTTTTAAAGCCCGAATTCTGTGCTAATCATCACGATTTTTACAAAATTTAGGTCCGAAAAAAAGTTCTGCAAAAAACTGCTCAAAACGATTCAGAATGTTTTTCATGTCGTATTAATAAACCAAACGAAGTATCACTTTATTTTTAAAGCCCTAATTCGTGTACTAATCACCACATTTTTTACAAAATTTAGGTCCGAAAAAAAGTTATCTAAATAATTGCTCAAAACGAATACGAATGTTTTTCATTTGGTATAAATACATCACACTAGGTATCACTTTATTTTTAAAGCCGAATTCTTGTGCTAATCATCACGTTTTTTTACAAAATTTAGGTCTGAAAAAAATTTCTCTAAATAATTGCTCAAAACGATTCTAAGTGTTTTTCATGTTGTATAAATAAACAAAACGATGTATCACATTATTTTTAAAAACCGAATTCGTGTGCTATTCATCACGTTTTTTACAAAATTTAGGTCGCAAAAAAAGTTCCCCAAAAAATTGCTCAAACCGATTTCCCGAATGTTTTTCATTTTGCATAAATAAACGAAACAAAGTACCACTTTATTTTTAAAACCGTAATTCGTGTGCTAATCATCACGTTTTTTACAAAATTTAGGTTCGAAAAAAAGTTCTTCAAAAAACTGCTCAAAACGATTCAGAATGTTTTTCATGTTGTATTAATAAACCAAACGAAGTATCACTTTATTTTTAAAGCCCTAATTCGTGTACTAATCATCACGTTTTTTACAAAATTTAGGTCTGAAAAAGTTCTCTAAATAATTGCTCAAAACGATTACTGAATGTTTTTCATTTGGTATAAATAAATCACACTAGGTATCACTTTATTTTTTAAAAGCCGAATTCTTGTGCTAATCATCACGTTTTTTACAAAAATTTAGGTCCGAAAAAAAGTTCTCTAAATAATTGCTCAAAACGATTCTAAGTGTTTTTCATGTTGTATAAATAAACCAAACGATGTATCACTTTATTTTTAAAACCCGAATTCGTGTGCTATTAATCACGTTTTTTAAAAAATTTAGGTCCCAAAAAAAGGCCGCCAAAAAATTGCTCAAACCGATTCTGAATGTTTTTCATTTTGTATAAATAAACCAAACAAAGTGCCACTTTATTTTTAAAACCAGAATTCGTGTGCTAATCATCACGTTTTTTACAAAATTTAGGTTCGAAAAAAAGTTCAATAAAATGCTCAAAACGATTCAGAATGTTTTTCATGTTGTATAAATAAACCAAACGAAGTATCACTTTATTTTTAAAGCCCTAATTCGTGTACTAATCATCACGTTTTTTACAAAATTTAGGTCCGAAAAAAAGTTCTCTAAATAATTGCTCAAAACAATTCCGAATGTTTTTCAATTGGTATAAATAAACCAAACGAAGTATAAGTTTATTTTTAGAGCCCTAATTTGTGTACTAATCATCACGTTTTTTACAAAATTAAGGTCCCAAAAAAAGTTCTCTAAATAATTGCTAAAAATGATTCCGAATGTTTTTCATTTGGTATGAATAAATCACACTAAGTATCACTTTATTTTTAAAGCCGAATTCTTGTGCTAATCATCACGTTTTTTACAAAATTTAGGTCCGAAAAAAAGTTCTCTAAATAATTGCTCAAAACGATTCTAAGTGTTTTTCATGTTGTATGAATAAACCAAACGATGTATCACTTTATTTTTAAAACCCTAATTCGTGTGCTATTCATCACGTTTTTTAAAAAATTTAGGTCCAAAAAAAAGGCCCCCAAAAAATTGCTCAAACCGATTCTGAATGTTTTTCATTTTGTATAAATAAATCAAAGAAAGTACCACTTTATTTTTAAAACCAGAATTCGTGTGCTAATCATCACGTTTTTTACAAAATTTAGGTTCGAAAAAAAGTTCTCCAATAAACTGCTCAAAACGATTCAGAATGTTTTTCATGTTGTATAAATAAAGCCCGAATTCGTGTGCCTCAAAATACGCAAAATTTCTTACTTTTCGTGAAGGAGTAGATCCAGTAACTAGGGGTCTATGGTTGACCGATATTGCACACCATCATTTAGCTATTGCAATTCTTTTCTTGATAGCAGGTCATATGTATAGGACCAATCGGGGCATTGGTCATGGTCTGAAAGATATTTCTGAAGATCACAAAGGTCCATTTACAGGTCAGGGTCATAAAGGACTATATGAGATCCTAACAACGTCATGGTATGCTCAATTATCTCTTAACCTAGCCATGTTAGGCTCTTTAACCATTGTTGTAGCTCACCATATGTATTCCATGCCCCCCTATCCATATCTAGCTACTAACTATGGTACCCAACTGTCCTTGTTCACACATCACATGTGGATTGGTGGATTTCTCATAGTTGGGTCTGTTGTGCATGCAGCCATTTTTATGGTAAGAGACTATGATCCAACTACTTGATACAACGATCTATTAGATCGTGTGCTTCGACATCGTGATGCAATCATATCACATCATCAAGTTTTTTATAAAATTTAGGTCCCAAAAAAAGTTCTCTAAAAAATTACTCAAAACAATTCTGAATGTTTTTCATGTTGTATAAATACACAAAACGAAGTATTACATTCCAATTAATGCCCTAATTAGTGTGATAATCATCACAGTTTTTTGCCAAATTTATATCCGAAAAAAAGTTTTCCAAAAAATTGCTCCAAACATTTCGAATATTTTTCATGTTGTATAAATAAACCAAACAAAATATCACTTTATTTTTAAAACCCGAATTCATGTGCTAATCATCATATTTTTTACAAAATTTAGGTCCCAAAAAAAGTTCTCCAAAAATTGCTCAAAACGATTCTGAATATTTTTCATGTTATATAAATAAAACAAAGTATCACTTTATTTTTAAAGCCTGAATCGTGTGCTAAACATCACGTTTTTATAACAAAATTTAGGTCCCAAAAAAAGTTCTCCAAAAAAATTACTCAAAACAATTCTAAATGTTTTTCATGTTGCATAAATAAATCAAACAAAGTATCACATTACTTTTAAAGCCCGAATTCGTGTGCATTACATCACAGTTTTTTACAAAATTTAGGTTTGAAAAAAAGTTCTTTAAAAAATTGCTAAAAACGATTTTGAATGTTTTTCATATTGCATAAATAAATAAAACGAAGTATCACTTCATTTTTAAAGCCTGAATTCGTGTGCTAATCATCACGTTTTTTACAAGATTTAGGTCTCAAAAAAAGATCTCCAAAAAATTGTTCAAAACAATTCTGAATATTTTCCATGTTGTATAAATACACAAAACAAAGTATCACATTCCCAATAATGCCCGAATTCGTGTGCTAATCATCATATTTTTTACCAAATTTAGATCCGAAAAAAAGTTATCTAAAAAATTGCTCAAAATATTTTTAAATATTTTTCATGTTGTATAAATAAACCAAACAAAGTATCACTTTATTTTTAAAGCTCCGAATTCATCTGCTAATCATCACATTTTTTACAAAATTTAGGTCCCAAAAAAGTTCTCCAAAAAATTGCTTAAAACAATTCTGAATGTATTTTATGTTGTATAAATAAACCAAACGATGTATCACTTTATTTTTAATGCCCGAATTCGTGTGCTAATCATCACGTTTTTTACCAAATTTATGTCTGTAGAAAAGTTCTCCAAAAATTGCTCAAAACAATTCTGAATGATTTTTCATGTTGTATAAATACACAAAACGAAGTATCACATTCCCATTAATGCCCGAATTCGTTTGCTAATCATCACGTTTTTTACCAAATTTAGATCCGAAAAAAAGTTATCCGAAAAATTGCTCAAAACAATTCTGAATGTTTTTCATGTTGTATAAATACACAAAACGAAGTATCACATTCTCATTGATGCCTGAATTCTTGTACTAATCATCATGTTTTTTACCAAATTTAGATCCGAAAAAAAGTTATCCAAAAAATTGCTCAAAACGATTCTGAATGTTTTTTGTGTTGTATAAATAAATAAAAAACGAAGTATCTCTTTCCCATTAAAGTTCGAATTCGTGTCTTAATCATCACATTTTTTACAAAATTTATGTCTGTTTTTTACAAAATTTAGGTCCCAAAAAAGTTTTTCGAAAATTTGTTTAAAACGATTCTGAATGATTTTCATACTTTAAAAATAAACCAAACGAAGTATCACTTTCCCATTAAAACCCGAATTCCTGTGCTAATCATCACGTTTTTTAAAAAATTTAGGTCAAAAAACAGTTCTTTAAAAAATTGCTCAAAACGATTCTGAATGTTTTTTATATTGTATAAATAAACCAAACGATGTCACCTTCCCAAGCTCTAGTAAATGAATCTGAGAAGGGTATTATGATATCTAGACTCATTTATCCGTATCTTCGATGTAATAAAGTAATAATATATTAATATATTACATTATTTTATATGTTTTATGCATACATAATTTATATTATATTGTGAGTTAGGAGTTTTATTTTTATTGGATTAATGTATTTGTGAGAATTTTGCGTGTACATGAACTTTTAATCATTTGAATTAAAATAATTTTTTTTAAATTTTAGAAATGTTTAAGGATTGTATTTGTTCAAATAGATGTTAAAGAAATTACATCAATCAAGTTACAATATTCATTTTAGGTTATAATTTGTTTTAACAAGAAAAAAAGTAGAAAAAATGACAGACAAGTACGGATATACCTAAACATCTGCCCAAGACCTTGGAGGATAGGTCTGGAGCCATAAATTTTATACCCGACAAGTTTGAGCCTAGGTCTAGATCTATATTTCACTATAAGAGTCTAGGTCTAATACAGAGAGCACCATACCCGTCTGAAGATCCTCTCTTCCTGATTCAATTCTTGGAGGAAGGAAGGTGGATATGGGCTTATACAACAAGTCAGCTAGCTTCGTTTCCTTTTTTAAGGGCCACTAGCTCGAAGCAGAGGTTATTGCTTCTTGTTCAGCTACGACTCTTTATCAACGCCCATCTGGTCACTAGTTTATTCGCACATTGAGTCTGCTAACCTAACCTACAACCTAAGGCCCAAACTATAGAAACTTCCCGGTCTTTGTGCTATTTGGTGATTCTTTTTTTTACTCCTCTCTTATTCGTAAAAGACACAACAAAGGGGCACTTTCTTTAACCAAAACCCCTCCCGTCTGAATTTGTTTACAGGCCCATTTAGCAATTTAATTTACTTTTTCTCCCAAAAAAATATTTTAAAAAAAACTTATCATTAAGTTGCATCATTAAAATATGAAAACACCTTTCTTACTCCTAGAGAAAAATCCCATCCATTAATCAAAACAAGAAATTAATAGCATGGTAAACTTAACATAAAAAATTGCAACAAAATATCAGTGATAAATCATATCATATCACCACTTGTTACAACTTGAAAATACAACAAAATAATTATAAAAAAAAAAAAAGGATTTAAAAACATTGAAATTATTGAAAAACAAAATTAGACAAAAAGTCTTGTTTTCTTCTTCTCAAATCTTGGTAGCATTTGAGGGGTTGGTAGCAGCAGCATTTGAAGGAGGATTAGGATTTGAAGAAGGAGGATTGTTGGGGTTATTATCGGAATAACCAAAAGTATTCTTCATAACTTCAGCTGCTCCTTGAGCCACATTAGCTGCACCAACTGCAGCTCCTCTTGCTAGGCTCATTGCACCTTGTGCAGCTCCTTTCCCTACGTCCGCTGCTCCTTGTGCCATTCCCTTCACGTGTGTCCCCGTCTTCAAAATTACAAAAATAACCTCATGAATCAAAACTTAAAAGGCATTTTTAGGTCAAAAACTTAATTATCGACTTAGTTCATAAGTAAGAACATAAACTTCTTGATTATATCATAATCAAATCGCTTAACTCATGTGATTAATATCACTGATGTGAAATAAGAATTCAATGTATTAATCACGTACGTGATGTGATTTAAAACATGTTCTTGATTGCTATTGTTTTTCTTAATTATTTATGTATTTATCAAACTCAAAATTTCATTGAAAATCAGTAAGGAAAAATTGAGGTACATTTAAAAATCAAAAAATCTTTTAAAGTTCTAAGGCACAAGTTCATCAAAAATTTTATATCAAAATTTTATATTTTAAGTGATACCTCTTCAAGGATACCCTGTTGCTGTGCCTCATCTCTCCTCATCTGTAATAAGACACCATTATACATTTTTCAGAATAATTTCACATAACTAATTTATTGGCATATTTTTTTTCTATAAGTAAAAGAAATAGACAAAGGTACTTTCTTTTTCTTTAGGTTTAAATCTAATTTGAAGTATAGAATGGAATTCATTACCTGAGCTTGACCTGGAGCTTGTGCAGAAGAATCTTGTTGGCTTGCCATTTTCTTTCTCTCTTGATTTCTTTGTTCTTTACTGGAAATAAAATTACTTGCCGGTAATGAATTGGAAATTTGAGTCGACGGGAAGCCCAATTTATAGCAGTTTTTAGATGGGGTGGGGGTGGGGGGGTAACACATGGCATGGTGACCATCACTGTGTTCCGAAGTTTCTGAGTTAACTACGCAAGAAAATAGATGATGATTCATATATCACGGAACCAAGAAAAGACCACCTCCTTTCTGGAAAATTCTATCATGTATCTTCATTAAGGTATTTATTTGATATATTAAATAAGGTTTTAAATTCGAATTATTTACAATTGGTGTGCATTATGACTGGGCGTAACGCATACTTGTTGTGCGTTATCAGCCACGGTGTTAGTGAAAGTATTTAACTAGTTTTTTGAATATTAGTTCAACTGAGGGCTTTTAAAGGTATGCGTAGTGATAATGCACAACAAGAATGCGTTACGCCTATCATATCTGCACACCGATTAATGCGTTATCGACCCACATAAAAGTGATTAAAGCTTAATTAACCTATAACGCACAATCGCGTGCGTTATGACCTAAACCGAAAAAAAAAACTCCACTTCAATCTGCGTTTTTTTAAAGTGGGCCAAGCCCAGAAAAAAACCCAATATGCTTAAAAACTTTCTCGACCCATATGCATTTCCATTTGTATTATAGCATCAATCTATCCAATTTCTCATCAAGTTATAACTAGTTTGGTTCCAAAACTTGTAAGCCCATCCACACACGTCGGGTTTTATTTTTAAATTCAATACAAATTTTCTCACTCTAAATTTTATCAAAATTTAATTTTTATAAAAATTCAATAAAAGAATTTAAAACCCATAGTTTCAATCCTTATATATATATATTCTCGCCTACAAAAATAAAAACAAGAAAATGAAGAATGACGAAAGGTTTATTTGGATAAGATTATGATACAAATATATATTTTTTAATAATCCACCGAAAAAAGAAAATTTTGTTTTCTTTATTAAGTTATATATCTCTAATTATTTACGATATAAAATAACAAGATAAATGAAGTGTTATAATTTAATAAAAGTTTCAAAGTTATATCGGGATGTAAATCTATTTTCTTTTTTATAAATGGAAAGAAGGTGCTAATAAAGACGATTAATGCACTTCTTATTACTTCATGTTTAAATTCACACCAAGAAATATAATTTATTTTATAATAAAAAAAATTTGAAAAAAGAAGAAACAAAAATGGAAAAAATTCTGTTATATATTTATGATTTATTTATTACTTTATTATGTTTCATGATAAGAATATAAAAAGCACGTTTGAGTGCAGTTCAATTAGTTTTAGAACTACAGAATTAGTAACAAAAATTAAAATTTTCGAACTTTTTTAACGATAATATGAAAATTTTAATCTCTCTAATGTAAAAATTGTTTCTTGTGTACAACAAAATCGGATTAACGTGATTTAATCAAGCTACATAATTCATGGACAATTTATAACCGAATTTTATTAGCAATGGATAATAGTAATGAACTGCATCATCATCATCATTTATCCTAATGCCCAAAAAAAAAAAGAGACGTGCATGCAAAGTATTGAAGGCACGTCTCTGTACACGCGTCAATCGGATGGACACGTGTCAGCTCATTGTCACACCTCCATCCTCTATATAGATCCGCCCGAAAATTCACATTTCCATGCAGTATTCACATACAAAGTCACAGTCGAATCGATCGAGTTTAATATTCTTCAGCAATTAATCTTTTGTTTGGCAAGTTTGGATTAGTTAATTAATTACTCATAGTTAAATTAACAGTAGAGAGAGAAAGTAAGCGCAGTGCAAAAATGGCATCCCACGAGCAGAGCTATAAAGCTGGTGAAGCCAAGGGTCAAGCTCAGGTAACGTAACCTCTAATTTTTTTCCCTCTTTTGCTTTAATCTCTTCACTTAAGATCCTTCATTTAGTATAAGATCTACTTCACATTCTAGCTGGAGATGTTTTCGGCTAGATAGCTCTAGGGAGAGACTCTGAATTCGAATCGAATCGTTAGATTAGTGTTGCTGTTTTGGGAATTGTGTCCTTCGGCCCAAAATTTTTTGGGTTAGTCATGAACTTCGAATACTAGAAATGCAAAGAAAGGTAATATATATAGTTCAATCAGTAACGTAACCAGGAACAAAATGAAAAGGTTGGAAGGTTTGAAGAATAATAAAAAATTGATAGTTTTGAAACTCTATTTAAAAAAAAATTTTGGGAGGTTTTGAATGTAAAAAATTTATATTTTCTAAAATTTTTAAAAGTTTTCCGGGTGGCGCCCACCCGAGCCATCCCCTAGTTCTAAGTTCAATTAATGCAGGTGCCTTTGAGTTTGAGACATATGGTAAATGTAGTAAAATGTGAATCACATGAATTTTTAAGCCAAATTTCATTGCATGTTTATTATTTTGATAAAAAAAATAGTTACCATTAAGGAGTATAAAAAATTTATAATTAAAAAAGGATAAAAAATATCTATAAAGTGAAATGTTAATTAAATTGTTGATAGATATTTATATTGTTAATCTCTTTCAAAGAAAAAATTTAAAGAAAGTTATTTTTAGTATATGTTTTCTTTAGATAAAAGTATAATTTACATTTAACTTAATTTTCCTCGCAAATATTTTTACTTCCACCCCAAAAAATTTAATTAGAAAATATATTTTTTTTTCACCAATTGGTAATTATGCAGGAAAAGACTGGCCAAATGATGGGCGACGTAAAGGAGAAGACTCAACAAGCCAAAGACAAGGCTTCCGAAACAGCCCAGTCGGCACAAGGCCGTGCGCAGGAGAAGAAAGATCAAACCGGCAGTTACGTCTCGGACAAAGCCGGCGCTGCAAAGGACAAGCTTTCGGAGACAACTCAATCTGCAAAAGAGAAGGCTTCTGGAGCAGCTGAAGCTACAAAGCAAAAGGCATCGGAAATGGCACAATCGGGCAAAGAGACAGCAGAGGCAGGGAAAGAGAAGACAGGTGGGTTTCTGCAGAAGACAGGTGAACAAGTTAAAGGCATGGCTCAAGGTGCTGCTGATGCTGTGAAACATACCTTTGGTATGGCTGAAAGTGAGGAAGGTTTCGAAAATAAGGGCGGAGCAGCAGAAGCCGCGGGGAGGAAGCGAATAACTTGAGTTATTTTGGGGAGAAATGGTGTTCGATTTCCTTGGTTTCTTTGTTGATTTCTGGGTTTAATTTTGGTATTTCTTGATGTTTATGCACCTGAATGATGATACCTCATCTGTTTCCTTTGAGGTATTGCTGTACCTTGTATGAATAAATACTGAGTTCTCTTGGTAATAATATTTTAGAATTTCTATTCTGTTTTTTTTATTTAAAAAAAAAAATTTCTTACCTAATCTAAATTAGAGGGTAAAAAGGTCTTTACGTTCTTTTCAACCTTGACGTAAGTAGTCATTCCATATCTTCAAAATCACTAAGATCACTGAGAGGCTCAGGCTCTTTTCCATCTTCTTCTTCTTCTTCACTTTCAGTGTCCATTGAATCAGCATCAGCATCACTATCAGTGTCCTTATCTTCATAAATAACCGGAATTGTTGCATCGTTTTCTTCGTCTCTTTCATCAACATTCTGTGCAGAGAGACATCATTTTAAGAATCTCTTAAGTCATAACGAGCAAAACCATCCTCATTATCAATCTACTTACCCCTGCATAAAGCAATTCTAAGCTACTTGTCAATTTAAGAGCTTGATTGAAGGTTGAAACTCTGGATTCTATAAGCTGCAGATGGACAAAAGTTTTAGATTAATAAGGACTGAAACAAAGATCAAACAATGAAAGACGGACCCATGATACAAAGAGATGCTCTGTCTGTGATCTTACCTGATACAAAGAGTTCAAAGCAAGTAAAGAAGACTCTTGGGACATTATCCCACTTGCATGCTGAAGAAGTAGACTTCTTAGCCATGGAAGAGCACAAGCCAGCACAGCACCTCTGAAATGTATAATCAAAGAAATGGAAAATCTTATCTAAAGGGACTGACTCATCGGATGATCACCAGAAAGGATTTAGAATACAAATAAAACAACAGGTTAAAGCACAAAGATTTACAACCATTGTAGCTAAAATGTTTCAAATATTCCAAATGCATCGGATTACGAAATGAAAAAATATGGCAGAGGATATGTTCTAAAAGAAAAACAAGTACCTATGGCTGATTACTTCTTCTTACCTAGACTGTATAATAGATACCAGGGACTGCAAAAGTTTGAGAACATCAGAGGGGTTCAATTGAGAAACCGAATTTGCAACCACCTGCACAACAATAAAGTATCCAATCGTTCAGAAACCATATTATAATTGCTTTTGAACATTTTCAACTTTCAAGAAACGGTAAAAAAAGTGTTAAACAGAAAATTAAGACCTTCTCATCTTGTCTATGTAAGCAATCTATTAGAAGGGCTCGATCATCTGCATGCAGTGCTTGCCTGAGCAGAACATGAACAGAGTCTGCACTTGGAGGCTTTGTATGAGGAGAAGATTCTGTATTCTCAAGGCCCTTCGCTTCACTGTTCTCTGCCAATTTGAGATTTGCAAGCTTCTCACCCATTGTTGGCTCATTTAAATCATAATCAAGTTGAATGCCATCTGGATTTTCATTGGCTGCACATAAAAAATTAGAAAATTAGGTTCCAACTACCTTGTAGTAATAAGTCAAGTATCGTGCAAGACTAACAAGAAGAGCATGGTACAAAAATAGTTTTGAAGCATTTTTACATCTTCAAAGTAATCTCAGTGTTGATGAGCCTGAAAAGTACTATACGGAAAAGGAATTTGCTAATAGAGGCAATGATCACTTATTTTGAGTACTATATCAACATCACATATTATGGATGAAAGTATTCCTATACACAAAAGGGATCCAACATTTTTTAGTTTGAAAGAAGGAATTCTGTTATACCAGTTTGAGGCGAATATACCCCAGCTAAGGTTTCCATATCAGCTGCAACTCGCTTCTTAGCTCGCTTGTCCTTTGCCATTTCTTATGGGTTCGGTGCGCCTGAACAATGTTAACATAATTAGGTGTGCATAACCACTAAAAGAATGTTGTTTACGAGCCTCTTTTTCCAGGAGCAAAAAGGTTTTCACACAATAGATTCAACTCTGACTTTTGTAAATCATAAAGTTAAACTCGTGTACAAAAAGCCTCTTGTAGCATCCATAGTATCTCGTGGATTGAAAGAGGGTTCAAAACACATTTAAACTAAAACAGCCTTCTATGGTGAAGAAGAAGCAACCAGTTACACTATCTCTGTTAAATTCTCATGTATTAGCATTCTAAAACAACAAATATGAAGTGCTTGATAGGGAAATCAATATCCCATCAGCAACTTCCATTTGACCTACGCACCTAAATCTGAACACCTTCATCAAAACCTTCTCTTTTCAATCACATTCACTATGGATAGCATCAGGAACAAGCATCCCATTACTACATATGAAATTATGCAATTAGATACTACACGTCCTTTGTCAGGAAATAAGCTCCACCCGTTGTTCAACAAACAATTCTGATCATTGAACTTCTGTTAGCAAATCTAAAAGTCAATCAATTCAATGCAAATAAAAACCAACAAAAACCAGGAACCTAGTGTAGCATATTTGACAACTATAAGCCTCAATGTTTTCTTTAGTTGATCACAATCAAATCTCTCCACGATTAGGCTTTACAGTAATGAAGCAATAGATGAAGTTTTGTTTCTTAACTTCTACTTTAGCTATACTAATTGAAAATGATTTCTTACCATTCTTTTAGCTGTTTGCTTATTTTAAACAGGAAACAAATTAAAATCCACTACCAAAAGGAACAATTACAATACACATAAGATATGAAACTTTTACCGAGTTCTCTTCAAAACGAAGAACGAACGGAAGGCCTCTTTGCAGTGGTCTGAAGAAGCCTCAACTCAATTCCTCCAAAATTGAGAAAGCCTTAGAAATCTTCAATAAACAAATAAATCAGAATCTAAGAGGAAAACTAGAACAAATAATTAAACCAGAATCTGCAATGAAATAAACGAAATTAGAAAGTGAAATTCAAATCCTTACATCAAACCTTTAAATAAGTTCCTCGTATCATCAACGGATTAAAATAAAAATGTCATAAGAGAAGAAAAAGAGAAGAGATGAGCAACGATGAGGGAGAAGAATCAGTAGAATGGGAGAGTTCAGTCGCGAGCTGAGAAGATTGAAGAAGAAAAAAAAAGAGGCGCGCAGGCTCTGCAGGCAGAGATGTATAAACGGAGCGCAGTTCAGCTAGGTCTCTTAGTATTCCTCCCCCCAGGCATAAACGTCACAAATAAAATATTTTTTTTAAAAAAAAAGCAGCTAAATTGAAATTACGTTTTTACCCTTTTCTCTTAGGGAGACCAAATAGAAGGCTAAGCACGATAAAACCTATATGAAAGTAAACACTCGTTCCGCCCGCATAGGCGTAGCTCAGTTGGTTCTGGAGCTGCAGAGTTGATTCAAAAGCCAAGGTTCGAATCCTAGCAGCGGCAGTGTGGGAATTTCAATCTCTCCAATGTGGGAGGTGGTTCCTTGTGCGCACCAGGTCCTGGCCTCCAGTCTACAAGACCGCTGAGTCACCATGATTTACATCCTCCACCTGGGCGTCGGGCAGTCTGGTGGGAACCCTAAGGGCGAGGGATTCGCCTTTTGGTTCAAGTAAACACTCGTTCCTTTTAAATTATTATTTTAATAATATTAATTTACTTTTTTTATATCACTTAAGTTTTCAAAAGAATAGATTAAATTCTTAAAATTTTACGCTTTATTTTATGATACTTTTACTCTCTTTATATCACTTGAGTTTTGAAAAGAACCGGTTATATTCTTAGAATCTTAGGCTTTATTTAGATTTGTTTTTAATTTGAAAAAATGTAATTTTTTTTTATTTGGAATCTTAGGCCTAAAATTTTGGGATCAAATAGGCAATTTAGGTAAAATAGTGTATTTGTTTTCAAAAGTTTTAGACGTTTACATAATATAATTATCAAAGTTTATTTTATGTATTATAATTCATAAACAATTTACAGCAATACGATAATATCATTTGCTGTCAAATACTTTTAGCTTCTATAAATAAATAAAAAAAATCACATGAATTGTTATGTGAAACAACTTGAAAAGATAAAACATGTATCGTAAATCATTCCCTCTATACATAACATACCTAATATCTGATTTGAAAGTAAATAAAAGTTGCTAACCTTTCAAAATTTAACATAGTGTATTTCTATTTTTTTTAACTAAAATTTTACTATTTAATGATAAAAGAATATTACTAGATTATCGTAAATTATGTAGTTATTATAATATAAAAAAATAAAATTTAACGAATGACTAAATAAACTTTTTTATTTTAAATTATTTTTTTTATACATTGAGTTGGGAGATGGGGAGTATGAATTGAACTATATGCTATCGCATTATAAATAATATTAACCAATTGAATTACCACATTATTATATTCTTGTAGATTCTATACTAAATTTTTAGTAAAAAATAATATTTTTTGCTAAATTTTAAAGTAATAAATATTCCCATTACACTATAAAAGAAAATCAATATTTCCCATTACATAAAAACTTATTAATAAACAAAGTGAAGAAATGAGTGAATTATTATTATTTGTTTTGGAGAGGGACCAAAATACTCTTATATCATTTTATATATTATTCTGTGTATAATCTTTTTTATAATATATATTTTTAAAAATTTTTTATTTATTAAATTTTATTAATAAAATATACTTAAACTAAAAGGTTTTCTAGCCCATTTAGAATTAGGAGTAACCGACCCACTGAAAATCCCCTTCGGCCTTCACCAGGCACCACTGCCGCAAGGACATTTTGGACTTTTTACTCATTGTATACTCCATTTATAAATTCGCAAAATTTCATGATTTCAATTACTTCCACCCACCGAAGCTGTGGAAATCCCTAATCGCTCTCGAAATCTCCAATCAACTTTACAAAGCCCTAATCCTCAAAACGACTTTCCGAGTTTCAATTCCAGGTTCGTCGCGTTTCTCTCAATCCTCCCTATTATATCAGCAAAACGTATATCTCGCTGCATGTGTTTTTTTCTAATTTCATATAAAAATTAATAAGTTGTATATTTGTGATCGGTGTGAATTGATGAGATTTTGGGCTTGGAAATTTTGAATTAGTGGTTTAGTTCGCTGAAATTTAAAATGGAGCAGTAATTTGCTGCCGTTGATGAAAAGTTAGGGTTTTGACAGGTCTATTGGGAAATTTTGTTGGTAGTTAAAATTAGTTCTCAGAAATATGATAAATTGTCATTCGCTTTCAAACTATTGAAATTTGTTTGGGAGCTAGTTTTTATTTTTGTTCCATAATTTGATCATTTTGGAATCTTTTCAAATTGTCAGAATATGTTTAGTCATTGTTTAGTGAAAATCTTTGCGAGATAATACTGGCAATGTATATATATTCCTGATCCGTTTCAAACTTCCAAGGGGATTCATCCTCTCAAATTTTGTTCCATCAAATATGTAAAAGAAAACATAGTTTGGTGCCTTGTTTATTAAAGGTGAAAAATGTAATGTCTCAGAATATAGCTGATTGTTAATGTCGTAGGATGAATATGACAAGAAGAATGTGCATTTTGCGCTAAGACATATTTGTAAGCTTCTGTATCTGTGAACCCTTTCTTTGTGCATTAGCATTAAAATAAGCAGTATGTATTAGTGGTTAAAGAATAGAATTTTTACTAAATTTTTTGCTGCTCTAGACTTTTCTACTTACCTCTTCATGTTGTTTGCATGTATCTAAGTTTCAGAAATTTCCACTGGTATGTATGTCTGATTACTAACTTACTCATGTTGTGGTTTGACTCTTTAAGAACAGTCAAAATATTGCAACTTGTTAGCAATTCAAAATGCCTAAAGATAGAAGGTTGAATTTCTTATCTTCTGATCGAGCTAATGCTTACAGCTCAAAGGATTCTAATCATGAGAAGTTGGAAAGTCCTTTGCCACCTGTTGGAGATGAAAAGGAGTGGGAGGAAGCTAGGTGCCCTATCTGCATGGAGCACCCACACAATTCAGTACTGTTACTATGTTCCTCTCGAGACAAAGGCTGTCACCCATATATGTGTGATACAAGTAACCGCCATTCAAATTGTCTTGATCAGTTTTGTAAGTCTGCTTCTGGCGTGTCATCAAGAGAACTACAGGAACATATCAATATCGCATGGATGCAGTATCCTGGGGGCAGAGCGGAACAAACATTATCAAGGCCAATCAGGTCTACAGTGGGGCAGGTACCTGAACTGCTTTGCCCTCTTTGTCGGGGAAAGATCAGTGGATGGGTTGTTGTAGAGGATGCTCGTTGCTATATGAACAGTAAAGCAAGAAGTTGTGCTCTGGAATCCTGTAATTTTGCCGGGAATTATATTCAATTGAGGAAGCATGCTAGAAGTGAACATCCAACTGTGAAGCCATCAGATGTTGATCCAGCGCGTCAATCTGAATGGGTGAGGCTGGAGCGTGAAAGGGATCTTGGAGACACTATTAGTGCGGTACACTCACAGTTTGGATATGACCCGTATGTTGATGATTATAGTCCTACAGACCTAGTGATCAATTGGACCTCTGATGGTAGTATTTCTTTTGAGACTGAGGATGAATGGAGTGAAGATGGAGATATGTTGGTAGATTTTGATGTTGGGGTTGAGTTCACTTTCTCTTTCTTGAGCGAGTTTCCTTATGGTCCATCTGAGGAGGCAAGAATCAGCAACAGAGCACTCCATGGGAGATCTGTGAGAGCAAGATTAAGGGCACTCCATGGTGGGGGAATTACTTCTCCTGACAGAGAGAACATAACACCAGCAAGTTCAGGTTCAGTGGAGGCTAGAATCATTGGCAGTGAAAGGGCTAGTGGCAGATCGCTGAACAGGACATCTAGAAGATCAAGATCAAGGTCAAGGTCAAATCATAGAGTTGAGACTAACACCAGAAGTTGGGATACAACCCCATCAATATCAGGCCCAGTGAGCGTGAGAAACACCGGCACTAGAAGAACAGCGGTTGCTGGGAGATCAGTGAGTTCTAGATCAAGGCCAAATCATCTTCAGCTTCGCTCTCCTGAAAGAAGACGGGATGGAGGAGAATCATCAAGGCCAGGTTCAGGGTGGACAAGGAACACGAGGAGTCCAAGAATTGGTAGCAGATCAAGACCAAATCATCATCGCGGTGAGACTCAGACCACCTCTAATGGAAGGCGGAGTACAAATCCATCATCATCAAGGTCGGCTTCCTGGCGACATGCTGAATAGAGGACACAGTCCAAAATCTTTTTCTCTTTAAGTAAAGAAGTCACTCCTTATTTCTATTACAATGTCTATTTTGCTTTTCTTGGTTATGCAAGTCCTTTTTTAGGATCTTATTGATTGTTTCAGCTCTTCTATTCCTTCTCCCTGAAAATCTTTTTTACTCATCTCTTATCTACAAAAAAACTACCAACAATTGCATTCCTGTGAGTGGCCCAAGAATGAAAAAGAAAAATGCCGAAAGGCGCACATTGAAATAGAAAGAGAAATTGAAAAAGTCATGTGAAAATTCTCAAAAGAAAAGCATCATTTACAGAGACAGGTGAGAATGGGGGCAGAGGGGATAAAACACAAGGCGATTATTTATAGCATTATAATCTCTAATTAACAACATTCTCAAACTCAATAGAAAATAGCAGCAAAAAATTTAAAACTAAAGTTTCCACCTACAAGAGAAAAATAAAAGCATATCACAAAAACATTATTTTACAGAAGAAAACCAAAATTGAAATGATGATTCATTTCAAAGATTCACCCTCCTGCAACACCCTTCTTATACATAATATATCTATCTCTACTTCACATCATCATCCACCCCATAACCGATACATGTCTCTAACTACTTCTCGAACCTGTCAATTTCTGCTCTTCTCCCCAGCGCATATTATTCCTTTCCTTTGCTACAGATACCTTTTCATCAGTGATCAGAAGCTAAATCCTCGTGACAATTCATGATCGCGATCCCTCTAAACCAAGCCTTCCATTCAGCCAATGGCAAACCTCGTCCATCTCCTTAGGCACCGTGTAATGGCCAAGCCTGCATAATTTTATGTAAATATGTTCAGAAGGAATCCCAACAGTTTCTTTCTCAGATGTTCTATCGTGTATATGAAGAGGAAATGTAAATACCCATCATAGGCTTTAAATGTAAGGGATCGGAATCCTGATGAGCTCAAGATCTGGGTGGACTTCTCTCCGTGTTTATAAGGAACCACTTCATCGCCTGAAACAGATAAAAATGACGTTAATGGATGCAGGTAAAGGGCAGGATATAAAACAGGACGGCAGCAATATAAACAGTGCTCACGGAATGAGCTATTATTGCTGCCTCCTCCCATTGATTTAAAGTTTCTTTTGTGGTCCATTAGAACAATAGAATCAAATAATGCACCTAGTTTTCATGAAATTATTTTCATTTTGTACTAGGAAACTGAAATTTGAAAAGGAATAGAAATATAGAATGTAAAAGATTTTCAACACCGGGATTTTCTTAATGAAGTACTTACACATTCCATGGCATAGCAAAATTGGCAAAGATGCAGCACGCCTTGCAGCCTCATGTGATCCTTCAATCTTGTTCCTGATGTTTCTGTTCAACGTTATTTGTAAGTTAGTACGAGAATGTCTGAACTTAGAAACTCAATTCAAACAACCAAAAATGAGTACGTGATTGGATTAGTTGCACGAAAATTTTTGCTTCCAACTATCTACGATTACTTATTAATATTAAGGAGTATTAGTAAGTTCATGATAAGACAAAATTACTTCATACCTAGAGCCAGGAAGCCAGCCGCTAAGACCAATTATAGCCCTTAAATTGACAGGGTAAGGATTTCCATTTCCATATTTTCCTTGAGCAAAGCAAGTTGCCGAGTAGAGAGCAGTGGCAGCACCCATGCTGAAGCCTCCGATACCAAGTTTCACTGTCAGAAATGGTCGGTTTGGTTAATAGAGAGTACTTGACTGTCATTTGCTTTAGTTATAATTAATCAAGCCGCTCATTTTCATTAGTGCAGGACAAAGACTGACTTCGCCCGGTCAAAAGAGAGATTTTAAAGGGGAAAGAAGCAACGGTGATATGTTCAAAAGAATTTTCAAATGAAATATGTTTTAACGAAGGCATATAAGACTTGTGGAGTTCTGTTGACTTGAAAACTATGAAACTATATAGTTTACCATCGGAAGGCTCTGTGGATAATAAGTTTGCAATATGTGCTACTGAAGCATCCAAGCCCTCGAAATCATCTGGGACATCTTCTGAAAGTTCTCCAACATCAAACCCTGGCAAATGGCGCATAAAACTTGTAAATGACAGCTTATGAAAATAATGCATGGCGACATCTCTGGAATAGTCTTACAGGCAGTGCAAGGAAATCCACCGAGTATAGCTACAGGGCGAGTAGGAGCAGTTGGACATATCCACTTAATCTGCATGAAGAGCTCAATGAGAAAACAGCGAACGAATACCAAACCAAATGAAATAAAATGCTCAAAAAATATGAATTCTTACATTTGGTAGTGGAAGGCCCTCTAGGAGCTGAGACCAGCTGCACGAACATAAAAAACACACAATTAGTAACTTTAGCAGCAAAAATCCTATGGCTGCAATCCAATGTAAGAAACAAATAACAAGCAGCAACTGGAGATAAGAGGTTTTGTTCTTTGTATTTGTTAATTTTTCCAGCATGTCGCTGTAGGAAATATATTAATGTATATGCATATGCTTGTACGGCGTTCACCATAAGAATTGCACTAAAGTTTCTCTAATTAGTAATTTAGCAAGAGAATAGTCGGTAAAGCACTGGCCCCAAAAAGCAGGCGCACCTTTTCTTCATATCTCCAAGTTGCGTTTAGAATCAAACAAGAGAACAAATTAAAACCAAAAGAATGGTAACATGCCGCTATTATTCTGCAGCACCATACGCTCTCCTATCAACTCAACCAAATTGAAATTTTTTAAGTCACAGTATTTCTTGGGGCCGCAATTGCGTCCTATGGACTCAGCTATACAAGAATCTCAATAAAGTTTAGAAAACTCAACAACAAAAAGTAATTAACCATCATATGAGATTGTAAGTATAAAGCATCAACATATTCACTTTCTCTGCATTTTCCTTTCCTCCTTTACTTTTCTTGGTTAAAAGAATTCCAGTATATACCTAGGCCTGAATGAAATGAAGCAAATGAAAGTTTTACAATAAAAGACATGAGCCACAAAATAGCATTCAAGACATAGTCCAGTTGCCCTGGCTTTTGGTGACCAGCTTTGAGCTTGATCTTGAAATTTGAAAATGAAAATGAGCACAACTCCCTAAGAACTTCCTGGAATCTAAACTAATATTGCATTTCAAGCAAGACTGAATTCAAGCACAAAATGCTTTTACCTGGAACCATTATCACCAAGTCCATGCAGCCAAACAATGGTTGCCTGGTGCTTCCCTTTAGGCCTCACCACATATGTCCTCCCAAATTCAAATGTCCTTCTAGAGGTTCTGCTTCCTGAAATTTATTCAATTGGTCAGCGTCTATTTCTGAGTAACAAGAAAGAAAGAATTAATTTCACAAGGACCAAGAATGGAAAGGGTTAAGTAATTTAGACAAAATCATCTATAATCTCAGCTACTAGTAATTGTAACACAAGTATTGTCCTAGTAATGCAGCAGAGTGAGAAGGTGAAACAGAGAAACCATTTACTGACCAGAGCCCATTGAAGAAGTTGTATAACTCATCTTTTGGCTTGCCAGAGACTTCCTCCAAATATTCAAGAACAGCTACCGTAATAATCAATGGACTGAAAAGGGTAGTGGCTATGAGAAGAAAACACAAAATGGGAGTGGCTATTTATACTCAGAAACCCAAAGTTAGGTTGCAAATGGAATAAAAACAAGTGAATATGCAACACTAAGTATGTGAGAAACAGCTGCACTGCCTAAAACCGCCTAGAAATACAAAAAATAAAGAAAGAGGAGAGCATCCAATCCATCAAAAGACAAGGACAAAAGCAGGCAATCTTTTCATCGGCAGAGAGAAAGAGAATCAAAAAGCAGGAAAGGGAAAAACACAACACAACCCAGCAGAGCACATTTATTCATTCATCCATTCCAAGAGATACATCCCAACCCAACCCAACCCAACCCAGCTTGGAAAAATGGAGGGCTCTAGATTTACTACACCGCATAGAAGAGAATCTATGCTTCTGTGGGCAGTGGCCATAATAAATAAAGTAAACCCACAAACTACAAACTTAAGAATATTGCTGAAAACAAGAAAGAATAATCCAATTTGGTAAAAAGAAAATATCTTTCTCACAATCATTTGTTTATGCATATCTCAGATGATTGATGGATACCCATTATCTTCAAAGTGAAGTTCAACTGTCCATTTTATCATCATTGATTGTAGAGTACAGCATAATAAATCTGGAGACAATAATGGGATCATATATAGGGGGGAATATGAATAACATTAACCAAGCATTTTCAAAAAAAAGACTCACGCACTATAGCAAAAATTTTCTGGGATTTCCCTCTTTCCTGACAATAACAGCAGGATAACAAAAATTATTGTGACCCTAAGTAATCCTCTACTCTAATAGACAGGGAATTGGGCTAACCTGAAGAAGAATTTGTTTAGGGGGTGGTGGAAATGGAAGGGAGGACAACATTCGAAAAAGTATTTGAACTTTTATCATCTGAACTTTTCAAATTGCTTTGCTGCTTGCCACTTTGAAAATGTTATTGTTTAATTTGCTCCAAGTCTTGAATCCATTCATTGCAAGTTTTGTTTGTTTCTTTCCTTTGTACTCATGAAACAAAGACTCCTAAACTGGACAGCCCACCGAACGCTCCCTTGGCTCCCCTCCTCACTCCTCTCCTCTGCTCTTACCTTCCTTTTCCCATTTTCCTTTTTTATTTTAGTATTAGAGATGCCACACCATTTGTTGGGGGGAGAAAAATTAAATCTTATAAAAAATAGACCACAATATATATTAATTAATAATTAAATTTTTACCATTCAATAATGTCTTGTATAACCATATTTGCAAATTAGTAACTATCAAGATATCTTTATATCTCTTTGAAAATTGATTTAGTTATTTTTAAAGTTATTCTTTTAAAAAATATACGTAAAGTATAATTTTTTTAAAAAAAAATATTTATTTCCTTTAAATTAAATTTAAAATATATTTCATTTTAAAAATAATGATCTATAATATTTTTTTCTCTCCCCTAACCTCTAATGGTGTTCGTCTTTTATAAAAAAATTTCTTTTTATACGTCAAAGTCAAAAATAATAAATAATTTTATTTTGATTAATGAGTGAGAACCCACGCATGGATGGTCCATGAACAATGGATTTCAAGGCCCATAATAGGCCCTCCTTCTTTTACCCATTTGGGGCCCATATTTGTCATTGCATAATAATTATTTTCACATAATGGGCTACAGTATTAATGCCTTTATTTATTAATATTTTTCCTACTTTTCTTTTTATTAATGAAAATTTATTTATAGCTAAAAAATGTTTACATTCTTTTAGTACTTGATTGTGGATTTCTCTTTCCTTTGGAATCCACCTGATAAAAAAAATTAAAAAAAGCATAGACAACGATTAATTATAATCTTTTTTAAGGTTTACATATTCTCATTTTATAAATTTTATTATATCTTGAACTATTAAATTATAGTTAAAAAGATAATATTATGCTAACCACCTAAATGACTAAATATATTTGACTAGTAAAGTTCGAGATGTCATAGATTATTGTTCCCATATTCTCCCTTTCGGAATATTAGAGGAAAAAAAAATTAAAGTTAATAAATTCTAAAGTCCTTTAGAATAACGCGGTCGAATCTGATGACTTAATATAGTAAATAAGCATATTATAAATATTTAGCGGATCAAATAGTGCTGTGAATCGTCTAAAAAGTTGAAGAAAGAATTAAATTCAGTAAATATTTTTTAAATTAGTCAGAATTGTATATTTTTTAATATCAAATATATTCAAAGAATAAAATGATGGTGGGGAAGCAATAAGAAAAAAAAAAGAATTAAAAAAAAAGAAAATTGCATTTGCAAAATAAAAGCTAGAGAACCAATGGGACATGTTCATCTACATAGTTCTAAGAATTACTAAAAATAACAAATACATAATTACTTTTAATATTTTTTGCTAAAGCATCATTAAGTAGTTGACTTGAATTCTATAATAATATCCACGTGTCCATTTTTTATTGGCTTTGAAAGAAAGAGGATTTTCTTTGTATATTATTTATAATATTTCCCTCCCTTTTGGGAGTAATTTTTAAATGGGAAAACTTTTTGGTATGTCAACTCCACCCATCTTATTAATGTCCAAACGAAAAAGAGGGGAGAATCCATTCATGGCTCATAAAACACTCAATGCTTATTAATATCTCTATGCAATTTAATTATTATTTAAAAAAAAAAGGTTAAAATAAAACTAAAAAAGACAACAAATATATGCTGTTGGGGCACTAGCTTTAGTTTATAAGTTTAATGGCCAATATTGAAATAAAGTCATTAGTAGATGATGAGATGTCAAATGATTCAAATTGGAAATTTTTGGCATAAAAAGTTGAAACTACTATCCTTATTGGGGATGCCTTTCAACTTCTAAATCATAGCTACCTTTTATGTTCTCTTTTTTTTTCATTTTGGTTTTTTTTTTTTTAGTTTAATTTTGTATAAGATATATTCCAAATAAAATTAATACAAATACTATATATGGTCGTTTAATTCTAATAAAAAATATTGAACATAATTAAAAATTTAATCCATATTAAAATGTGTTCTGGATACCCCTCGTTTCATTCTCCATGTGGCTCTAGTTGCTTAAAGGGGCACCCGATTTTGATAACCGGTTTTAAATGGTATTAGGCTTATTTGTAATTCGTTAGTCGAATCCCCGTCGCCTCCTTGAAAGAGAGATGTCCTGGACCACTAGATGATGGGGGCCTATTTGTCAGTAGTTATCCATTCCGCACTTGGCTACTCAGCGTTTACTGTGGACATGATAACTGGTACACTGGAGGTGCGCCATTCCCGGTCCTCTCGTACTAAGGAAATGTCCTCTCAATGCTCTAACGCCCACACCAGATATGGACCAAACTGTCTCACGACGTTCTGAACCTAGCTCACGTACCGCTTCAATGTGCGAACAGCCCAACCCTTGGAAAAAACTATAGGGTTCCAAACATCTTATCCAAATCTTAGGCTCCTTATAGTCTAGATATGCTTCATTATATGCCTAGAATAAATATGTCTACTTGCAATTATTTTAAAGATTTTTTTAAATGTGCTTGAGCCCATGATATTATGAACTAAGTTTTTAATTTAATATTTTAATTTTTTTATTATTTTTAATATATTTTAAAATTTTGTAAGATTTTCAAGACGTTTATGACATACTTATTAGACAAATTATAATTTTAAATACTTTCAATTGAGTTGAGTTAAGATAGAATATATATAATATGAAAATATTATTCGAATTAATGATTTATTTATGTTAATTAATTTAATACGTAAAAAAAATCAAAAATTACAATAATAACTATTTAACTATTAATCCAACCTTATTCCCCACATATTTATTCTTTTAAATTTATAGTTTTTTAATTAATTTTTATTTGGACGGATGGGCTTTATTCATTCTCCATCACAATCACATCCCATTCCCTTCCCAGCTATAAAAATAAAAATTCTAGGCCTATTCCTTCCTTTGATAAGATGGATTCCCCAAGGGAACTGAACTGGGCTGGGGTGGATCCATCTGTTTTTTTCTTTTTCTTTTTCTTTTTTTTTTCTTTTTCTTTCTAAATTCTACGTACTCCAAGAATGTATATGCATTTTACCGTTACTTTCCCTCAAAGAGAAAGTGGAGGAAACACATGGAATCAAAACCATTTTTATCACCAAATAAAATAAAAATGCAATAAAAAGGTTCCAAAGTTGGGATGGGAAATGTCCGCTTGCTTCTTTTAGGAAATTAGAAAGGAAAAATTTGAGTTCACATTAACGTAGCTCAATTGGTTCTGTGGGTGCAAGGTTGTTATCAAGGATTAATATTCAAATACTAACCGCAGCAGGTGATTTCTTGTGCACACTAGTGTCTGACCTCCAATCTGTAGGGCTGCTGAGTGTACATCCTTCACCTGTATTGTGTCTGGCCTCCAATCTACAAGACCGGTGAGTCACTATGATTTACATCCTTCACTCTGTGCCTGGCTTCCAGTCTGCAAAGCCGTTGAATCATTATAGAATGATTATCAGAAAAAGGCCGAAGCTCTATGGAAAAGTTGGATTCTGCATTTTTTAGACACATCTCGAAAGAGAGTCACAAAGGAAATTCTACCACGTGAAAACGCTCTTTTCTTTAATGAAACTTTAACTTTAGCTGGTCGTGACCCCTTAACTTAACCCTTTATTGAAAGCACCCAGAGTTCTTTGAGAAAGAAACCTTCATGGCTATGGGAAAGGATACCTAGCATATTTTGCTAAAAGGCTTGCCCTCATCATCGCCGCATTTGATTTACATCTCGGTGGACGCTTTTTTGGCATCTAGAAAAGGAAATTGTGGCTTATTGATTAGACACACATCCTAACTCTATATATATATATATATATAAAGGGATAAATTCATGTACAAGAAAGAATATAGTATTTGGATTGGTTTGGTTCCATAAATATAAAATAAAACATTATTATTAATGCAAACATGGAATGGAATGGAAGCTAAAAATTTTCTCTATGTATTTTCTTCTCCAAAATCATATATATTATTCTAAAGGAATAGAAGCTAAAAAAAAAAAGCACATCCTTTTGGTTATATGAATAAATGAATATCGCCATCGTCTTTGGGATTCTAAGATTTGGTACGCGTAATTTCCGACCGAATCGATTCGGTTTTGATTCTCTCTTACACCATTCACCATCCATTTCTCCCCTCATTTCCTTTGCTTCATTTCTAAACTTGCCACCGCATAGCAACTACTACCTTTTTATTTTAAAGCCAAAAAATGTTCTTGTTTGCCGTCATTTTCCTCTTCTCAAACTCCATTTTAGTCCCCTTTTTTATACCAAAACACAAAATCTCTTACTCACAAAGTCCCTATCAAATACTGCTCAACGTTGAAAAGCATTAAACATCTGGCTGCATGCGCAAAGTAATCACCCTCTACATTATTTTTTTTCTTGGGTGAGGGAGAAGGGGAAGGGCCAAGGCAAGGCTTTCTTAGCCAAAATGTCAATTCAAAAACTACTGCATAAGATCCCTCTCCTATAAATCAATGAATAAGTACACAAAACACAAGAAACCAAGTGTCAAGGCCCTCACTATTTCTAAGGCCAATCACAGCAGAGAAGGAGCAACTTTAATTAAATACGCAATAAATTTAAAACTGTCTATTGAAGAAGGAATTGTAATTGACAAAAGGATTGGTGGGAAAAGGAAAAAGAACAAAACTGTATCCATCAATTATTTGATTATGAGCTAAGGGAAGTTGAGAATTCGTGATTTGAATGGACAACTTTCAGATGCTTAAAAATCCCAAGTGTGTTGTTGTAACAGAAAAAATTATCAGACTCAACTGTTGCCTAAGCAACCTTTAGACAACCAATCCATCAAAAAGCAGACAAAACCCAAAGCCTTTGAATCCTCGAGGCTGCTTAATTATACTAACATAGTTCTCGTTCTCATCTAACCAGACTTTATTCCGGCAGATTTCAACATTTAGTCAATCAATGATGCTCATCATCTGAATGTCCTTCAGGATCCCCTCCTGCACCAACTACTTCCAACTGTGTCGAAAAAGGAATACAACAGACAAAATTAGCAATGCTGACGGCATCATAAGCAATACACCAAGCAAAAAACTTAAGCCACAATGTTATGACCACAAGACGACTATCTAATCAGTCCATAAAGCAAATCAATGTGCTTCTAATATAACACAAAGTTTCCTTGTTATGTCATATTTACCCTTGCCTACACCATAATGTTATTTTACTCGATCTAAAAGAAATCAATTTTCCCTTCAAAGGAAAAAAAAATTAGTAGCATAATGTACTCACCACAAAGTATTGGGAGCACACTGGACATTCATGTGGCTTATCCTTCTCTAGCCAGAACCAGACCACATCATGCTCATCTTCTGTTATGGGGGTTAAAACAGAACATGGAAATCATAAGTAACAAGTCAAGCCAGTTGCAAACCACTATTTGTATAAAATGAAATGTCCGTTCATCTCTTTCCTTGATATCTCCTATTTGTCCACCGAGCATTTCCACATGCCAAAAAAAGAACCAACTAATCAACCAGATAAGTTACTTGAACTTACCCCCTTCGCCTCCAGGGCATCCAACAATTCTTCGATCATAAACTGATTGGATAACTGCTGGTGCTTCCTGAAAGAAAATTATGCGCGAACAACCTTAAATACAATCACCAAAGTGAAAACAAACAGAAGGTTTAACTGTATAATTTTATCCCAAAGTTCACATGAAAGCACAATCGGAACACAAGGAATAGCTGCAACTGCACAATCTCTCCCTTTCCCTTTCTATGACTAAGATTTAAAGTAAAATAAAGTATCAGCAATCATTTTTTCTAGGGGTGTAAACGGGTCCAGACCCTCTGAGTAGTCTCAAACCCAAACCCTCTGGGTATAAAATTTATGGACCCAGGCCCTCTAGGTATAAAATTTATGGACTCAGACCCGACCCTTCAACCCTTCGAGATCTAGGGTAGGGGTAAACAAAAATATATATAAAAAAATTTTCAAAAAATCTAACCTAAAAAAATCAAGCCTCTGTTATTTGCCATTGGAACAAACAACCACTAATATAAAATTTTGAATGAAAGAAACAAGTCCACAAGAAACATCGAATAGAGAAACAACCAGTACTAATGTATCGAAGAAAAAATCTTGAAGAAAATTTCTCTTCTCTTCTCTAAACTAAGAAAATAAACCACTCAATATCATAAATGCATAAATTATGTATTAATAAAAAATATAAAAATAATACAATATATATAAATATATATTATTATTTTATTATAACGGGTATACGGATCTGGGTACCACCGTACCCTACCCATACCCATTTAATAAAATCTATATGGACATGAGTACGGGTACGGGTCCGCGGGTATAGACCCGCACGGGTACGAGTAAGACTCGCCCCGTTTACAGCCTTAATTTTTTCCCTTCACCTACTACCTCTCTTCTAAGTTTTCTTCAAACAAGGTTTGATATACATAGGATTTAGAAGTGGACGTCTTTGTCTCAAACGTTTTCTTCTCTTGTACCCACCTCTATCTTTAAGTTAACAGCCAACTTCTAGACACTCTTGCTTGTGCACATGGAATTGCACCTCCGTTTTGCATCTCACCATTGTGGGAGACAAGACGTCATATCACCAAGATCACCTATTCGTTCAATACAATATAAGAAGGAACTTTTTTTATATAGAAGTTATCACTCATAAACCCCCTCTACTGACATGAGAAAATATAGGGGAATTCACTAACACAAACGTCAAGAAGTTGTTTGAACAGATAGAAACATAATTATGCAACTCTGCCTCAGAGAATATTTCAGATCAAAGAGTCTTTTAGACCAATTATCTAAGATTTGCTGAGCAATCATATGGCTCCAATGCATAGTCAGATAACTAAAACACTACTATTAAACGTCAAAGGTAACTTGTGCATTGACACTTGGTCCTTTGTATCCATCAGCAGGAAAGAGGTAATCCGAAAGAAAAAGCTTTTCCCATCCATTGCTGCTAAAGAGCTAATTCTATGACTGAGATGTTACCCCAAAGTGCATTAGAAATTGACACACATTCTTACCCAATAAGCTTTACACAAAAAAAAGGTACTATTGGGTCTAAAATGCATCACAAAGATTTCTGTTTTCATGAATTGAGTGATACCAAATAGATAGTCTCCATATAAAAATTATTAAACATTAAACATATACTATTAGCAGCTATGAGATCCTTAAGGTTCCTCTTGAACTTCCAAAACGAACAAATCATTACCAGAAATGGTTCAAGACATAGACATCAAGTAGACGTTTTTATCATGTGAAACAAAATAGCATGACCTAGCAAAAAAAAATGGTGCATGGTGCAAAGAAATAACACTATAACATGCCATGAATATTCTTTCTAAAACAGATGGTTACAAAAAAATGAATAGCAATTTGCTTGAAATATATGTATTCCAATATATCTGAAGCACGATATCAGACATAAGTCTAGATTCAGAACCCAAATACTCTGCTGCACGTAAACCACAGGCCAGCACGTTATATTTATTCTATATAGCAGGACAATTCGTAAACAAAGGAAGACTATAGAAAAATGATGAATAAAAAGGAAAGACTCAGGAATATAAATTTAAATTTGAGATTCTAGAACCCAAAAGACACGAAAAACAGTATCACTAAAGCACCAGAGTTGGAAATATTCAAATGGTTATTCAAAAGAAAGAACACAAGTTAGGAATACTTTCAAATTGATTTCAATCTGCCGGTTGAACAATGAACAGAAGGTAAAAACTCAGTCAAGAACATTCTTCTGAATACATTAGTGCTGGGACTAATACAAGATATGACCAGTTCTAGAAACAAGCCATCAGTTTAAAGTAGCACGGATGGTAACAAATAAAGGCAGTTGAAATAATTCTTAAACAAAAGGGAAAATTTAGGTTTCACCCTAACTGTAAACTCATCAGGCATTGACCACGTAGGATAAGTTCATATGAGCTAATTATAATTACAGATTCAAATTACATAACCAAGAAAAAAATGCAAATTAGCACCTACTGAAGAATAAATTCCAAATTTTGATCCTTATTAGCAAAAGCCATAACATTACCCAAAGAAACTAACTCACAGAAATAAGGATCAATACTGACCTTTGTACCAAAAGGACCGACAGGATAGTTAATCTGCAGAATATCCCTTCCCTGAACAATAAGAAACGAAACTCTTTTCAATCTTATATAGCCTCAATCATCAAATAGTATTCTAAGAAAACCATATAGGCATAAGATAAATTTTCAAGCTCTATTCTATTAGAATACAAATCATAAGCTCAATACATAATATAAGAAGGTCGACATAAAGTGAATTTTTGTAACAAAAACTCACTTCAAGCTCTGCTTCAAGTTCTTCACGCTCATGACCAGTTGCAATTGGCATTATATCCTCAACTTTCTTTTTTGTAACCACATTTCCTGTGCGACAAAAAAAAAACACAAATTTTACACTTCTCACAACCGTAAATAGGTTAACAGAAACATAACTACATAAGATCTGAAACAAATTAGGTCAGGATTAAAAAATACCAGATTCAGACGAGAAGTAACGAGTGAAGACAGTGGCGGATGGCCGGAGCGCTGCTGAAGATGAAGAGGCAGTGGCGGCGGGCAATCGGTGCGGTTTAGGAGCGGATCGGAGAGCAGATAAAGCTTTGAGCTGAGAGGAGGCTAGTCTTCTCCACATGATTCTCCGAGAGGCTTTGTTAGGGTTCTTTTTGATCTCAGGTCGCCCCCTTCGTTGGTGGGTTAGTCGAGAGAGCTTTTGTTCTTTTTTCAATCTCTCAAAGAAATTTCCCCTTTTTTGCTTCGGTGGATACGGAGAATGGGAAAATGATCCGCGGGGGGGTGATTGATACAAACTGGCCAAGGGCTTTGAGGCTTGAGCTTGAGGGGCTGCGATACAATGGGGTTTGACTCGCACGTATGAGAAATTTTCGCCCGTGCGCAGATTAGTCTGTCGTTGAAATTCCCATAATTACCCATCATCCTAGTATTTACCAAAAAAATAATAATAATTAATTACATTTTTTTTTTATTGAAGTTGGTCTAATTTATAAGAAGATAATAAAATCAACTTGCGAATCTAAAAATTTAGTACAATAATAATTCATATTTCACTTTCTTTTTAATCATAATAAGGTATGAATATGAATGATTTTGAAAATTATTTGTAAAAAATATAAAAAATAAAGAGTTTCTGCTGATCAGAATTTCTCCAACTCCGATCGTGGGGAGGAATTCATTTCTTTTGTGTTTTTTAAAAAAAATTAAAAAAAACCTAAAATCGCTTAAACCAACGAAATTCTCCAAGAATTTCCCCCGGTCGAACAAAATTCTTATAGAATTCCGTTAGTCCATTCTAAGTGTTTTTATCTATAAAACAATGTTTTCTTATGTATAATTTTCAAAATTACTCATACTTACCTCTCTACGAACTTCAAAGTGAATAATTCAAAAACTTTAGAAGAGAGACATTAAAGAAGAGAGAGAAAATTGAGAAAAAACAAATTATTTTCTCACTGAACTTTTATATTCTTGAGTTGGTTTTATTAACATCCATTTAGGATTTCATCCTTTTATTAATAATAAATTATAAATACATCCTCATAATTTATCAAATTCAAAACTAATTATTTCTATTACTATATACAAATTTCATCCGAAAATAACTATTTTATAGTAAAAAGTTTAATATCTTCTTGCAATATTATTTTACTAGTCTAATTAATTTTTTTAATAATCTAATTATTTATTACTATAAATTAACACAATAATATCTTTCATTATAAAAATTAGACTTAAAAAAATTTTTAAAAATGATATTATAGTCTTAGAGATTAGATAGCATCTCAATTTTGAGATCTATAATTTCTCTCATAAACCATAAAAAAATCTCAAAATTAAATTATATTCAAATAAAATGAAATTTCATGAAGATTTTGAAATTTTTACTACAAAAGCATTATCATTAAATAAATATTTTGTACATAAATTAGTATTAGGGGATTAATTAGTCATAAATACATAAATTATAATAGTCCTTATAATTCATGAAAAAAGAAGCTAAGGTTATTGTCAATATTTGATATCCTTTCCCGAAATGGTGTCGTTTTCTCTCAGCCAATCAACTTCTGTTTTAGTTTCTTGGGTTTAGATTCCTGATTCTTACCTTCCTCAAGTTTTCTTTTCAATGTCTTGAGGTCTTCTGTGCTTACAACACCCTTTAACTTCTTGTTTAACTCGTAAGCTTCAGCTAATCTTCTCCGGCATTCCTTGCTAGCAGAATCATGTGAAACCACTGGGAAAAGGAATTGAATTAGCAGTTTATGCAGCATAAAATTTGATTTATGGAACCCAAGAATAGAGCATGAAGAAATTAAAAAAAAAAAAGATCATGTTTTGGGAACAATATCAGAACTGCTTTAGATTTCATATAATTTAGTTATGTTTAATAGGTCAAAAAAAAGATCATTCTTTTGATGTTTAATGCAAGACTAGTAAGGATCTAAACTAGTATCTTTTGCTTTCTGCATTAAAAAGTATCTACCAAGACTAGTTTGGAAAACTAGAACAGGAATTCTAAAGACTGAGAAGGGCAAACAAGTGACCTGGTTTTGGATAATCGACTCCAATTATGCATTTTGCTTTCCTTTGGATGCTTAAAGGAGCAGACCATGGCTCATAAATATACTCCTTTGGCATGTCTGCAAATAGAAAATAAACTTCCCGAGTTTAGAAGATGCCTAAATCATCATAACAGAACCAAGTAAAAAACTCATCTTCATACCTTTTAACACAGGAAGAAAATGTCTGATAAAATTGCCATTAGGATCGTATTTCTTCCCAAACGAGATTGGAGAATAGATACGGTTATACTGTCAAATAAAAATTGCATCAGAGCTCAAGATGGGGATAACTCGTTAAACTTACGCCAAGCGACAAAAAATGAGAATTCTACAGGAAAGTTCCACTTGGGTGCACATGATATTAGAATGCAAGCCCTTCCTGTTGCCAATAATATATTTAACAAAATTCTTTAAGAACTGGAACTACTGTTATTAATTAAAATGTTCGAAATTGCTGCAGCCTCATCAAAGGACTCTGAAATGGCTAGTATCTTTACCACTCAATAGCGATGAGTGGTAGACCATACAACCATGACAAACAATTGATGCAACATGAACCACACCTGATAGAAAAATGAAGAGCAGGAAAGCCATAACCAATTCCCATTATTAATTGCCCAATCCGAATCAATAAGAAGTCTCTCGAAGACATGACGCCCCTTTTCCCAATGCACAAACTGCAGGTGAAATAACATATATCAGAGAAAAAGAAGAAAAAATGACAAAATTACGCAGGAGGTTGAAGTATTCTACCAGATCACCACGAGTTAGAAAGCATGCAACACAGTGCCGTGCAAGATGGTGCATCCAACCCCATTTCTGCAGCTGTGATTTTGGTAAATTTAAATTAGACACCCAATAAGTTCAGTTTGGCAAAAACTACTACAATACAATTTCCCAAGTAACAAGTAATCTACTAGCCAAGCCAACACCTGGATCATGATGGCATCAATCCAAGGAAAACCTGTTCTGGCATCTCTCCAGGCTGCTAATAAATGATCATCATCATTCCATGGTATCTGTTCAAATCCAGAAATGATATACTCACATAATAAATACAGGGTTTCTGATCTTAACAAATAAATGGCTTTGGTTTGAGAAGTTGCATTGCCAGTTGGCATGAAACAATAAGTAAATAAAGAAAATTAACATTTTCTAGTTCTTTTATGCCACTTAGAATCAACTAATCCATTTATTACAAAGTTTCTTTCTTGTTCCTGCCAAGGAGATCAATTAGTTTTTACGTCTCCTTAAGTTCAGAACAGTTAATGCTTTCACATTTAGATTAAATTTCCTTGTCACGGGGCTGGGTATTTTAGCCCAAGTCTAGAAAGATTAGCTACAGGCGGACACATGAAGTTATAACCTTTGCCAATTAGATGCAACAGAATGGGAAATCAGTTTGATTACCTGCTTGCATATCCTATTACCATTCATCTGATCAAAATTTGGAGTGCCAAAAGCAGCTGTGTAGAAAAATTCTCGCCACAACAACTGCAAAAGTTTATGAAACCTAGTCAGGTATGTGTAACACAATTTAGATGAGCATCTGGTCAACTAACCTGTCCAAGGAGGGAAACCGGTGGAGAAGTGTGCCTTTTAACATTTCTCTGTACTTCCTGAATGCACTGGTAGAAGTACCTCGATGAAAGACAACCAAACTTCGAAGAAATTGCACTAGAGTGAAAAAGAGAGTAGAATACTTCAAAGAAAGAAAACAAAATCACAGAGTCTCTAGGCATATTACTTTCAAGTAGGGTGACAAAACAGTTGTTGCTGGTTTGAGAAATGCAGATGGATCACCCTTGGGTTTCTCAAAATTTGCCACCCACTCCTACAAAAAAAAGGAAACATGTGTGCTGTCACACAAATAGCTTATCACCAGAAAGTAAATGGAAACAAGTTCCACATCTACGGCATAGAATAAATAAACATTGATACTAATGCAATTTAGATATGCCATCATAATTGCCAGACTCAACATAGGGGGTAGCAGAAGCACCCTGATAGGCTATCTCATTTAAAACAACACCATCACTATCTTTACCTTGTTAGCAATCGATTCTCTCAGACGCCTCAATGCTTCTGATTCGCCGCCTCTAAAAGGAGTAGTTCCACCCTGTCCATAAATTCCCATTAAAGTACAATTCAGCTGGGAATTCTCTCTCGCAAATTTCAAACCTTCTTACCTCTTCGGTTTCATCATAACCAAGGTCTCCAATAGATGGAACTTCGAAATTTCCACTGTTCCCAACATTTCCAACCGGAGGAAGACAAGGAGGCGAAATAGACAAAGGGGATGAATTCCATGAAGGCTCACCAGCAACTTTAAGAAATGATTGATAACTTAAAGGCGGTCTTCCCCCGTTCTTTGGTGCAACATTTTACACATGGACAAGATAACATGAAACTTAAGTAAATAACAGAAAAATCTCATCAAAATGGTAAAGGACATTTTACATGAAAGCATGCCAATATTCACCTTCTTTATAATATCTGCTGGATTGAAAAGTGTATGACTCACTGGGGAGAATACCTCTATACCAGCTACAGAAGCATAATTCTGCCAGAGGAAAAGCGAACTCAACAAATAAATGAACACATCTGCAAAAATTACGGTCCATGAAAAGACATAATTTCTCTATATCTCAATTATTTTACCTCAACTATTCATCAAAAAAAAGATTATTTACCTTAACTTTATCATCTAAAGCTTGATAGTACGGCTCTGTGTCATACTCAAAGCATAGCTTATTTATCCGCCACTGCAGTTCACAAAGAAGTAAATGACGGAAAATGAGAAGAACAGTAATATTCATCGCAAATTTCAGCTAAAAAACGCATAACAGTAAAAATCCATCAAAATAAGTAAGAAATTACCTCTTTTAAACAGCGGATTACAACTTCGCTAGGTTCACCCTTGAGTACCAACAGGCGGGAACCAAGCTTCTGGAGACTTGAGTCTAGATCTCTGAGGCTTTCGAGGAGGAACCGTATCCGGTTCAATCCAGCACGGGATGAACCGGGAGAAAATGCAGTTGGATCGGACTCCATATAGTGCGGGTCAATCACGAAAACCGGGTACAGGAATTTGGAGTCTTTAGCTGCATGTTCAAGAGCAGGGTTATCGTGGATCCGAAGACCCTTCCGGAACCACATCAATGAGCTAGACAAGGACGCCATTGACATGCAATTGTACAAGGATTTGCTGTGATTTGTGAAGAAAACGATTCAATTCCATGGAGAAATTTTGGTAGGAGGAAGAAAGTGTGGTATTTAAACGATGAACGTGTTTCCCGCCATAAAGTTTCGATGAAAAGTACGCTGCGACATGACGTGGCGAATTCTAGTCGTCTTCTTTTCTTGAATGGTCTTATAGAATATTTATAATTAATTTTAATTTTTAAAAATAAAATAAAAAATTTTAATTTTTTAATCAATTCAGTAATTTATTACTGATTACCGAACAGATTCAATGATAATAAGAGAAGTTACCGCTTAAGAAACACAATAAAATTGGTAATCGATAAGAATGCTTTGAACGCATTAGGTGAATATGAAATCGAATGCGTCTACCTTGTTAGTCAAAAACCCCGTTGTATGGGCCGCTAAGGTGTGACCGAATCCGATAGAGAGTGGTGGTGACGGTGCACCGGAGGCCCACATATGATCCTTCAGGCTTCAGTCAATGGACAAGACTTCTGCTCCAATAAGAAGTATAATGGGCCTATTTACATTATTGTAAAGTAATGGGCTTGGACCCAAACTTTGCAGTGAAATTAATTTTGGCCTGGCCAGCCCAGCCCAGCCACGGAAAATTTGTAAGAGAGGGAGCTAGAGTTTAAAGTGAATAAATTTTATACTAGTTTTAAAATAGAAATACATTAAAAAAAATATAATGTTGACACATAAATATATATATATATATTTACTTTTAAATTTATGCAATTCTGCTTAAATATTACCCCATAATTTGATGTAATTTTCCTTTCAAGAATAATGGTTTGGAAAAATTCGGTTATAAATTAGGTATATATTCCTACTTTGGATTTCTTGACTTACATTATCTATCTCGTTAATATACTGGAGCATCATTAAAGTATACTTTACTTAGACTAATCCCCATTCGAGTCAGGCATAGCCACAAGATAGGCTCTCTCATAATATATCACTACATTCTCGGGGTTCAAACATGAAATCTCTGATTAAGTTAGGAGAGACTCTAACCATCTTACTTATATGTCTTATGCTATACATAAATCATTTAAGTATGGGTTAATTACATTTTCCTTACTAAAGTTTGTCCAAATTATAATTTCATCCATATATTCTGTATAAATTACAAATACATTATTTTCGTTTATATTTTTATAACTTATTAGTCCCTACTGCTAATTTCAATGAAAAAATCTATCAGAAGACAATGATTATCTGGTAAAATATTAATTTGCAAGTTTACTTATTATTTATTTATCATATATTAATACAATAATATTCTTCATTACAAAAATTAAACTAATTAAAAGTTTTTTAACAAGAGTATTATTATTGTCTTTATATATAACAATAAACAAGAAGCAAACTAGCAGAACGATATTATAGAAAGATCTTAAACTTTTTACCGCATAATTATTATTTTCTGATAAAATTTTTTAATTAAAATAAATAGTAGGGATTAATAAGTTATATAAATATAAACGATAAGGATAAAATTGTAATTTGAACAAAACTCAAGGAGAAAAATGTAATTAACCTTTTAAGTATAAGAACTATAACTCTAAAAATAAAGATAAATCCAGCAATAAATGAGGATCGAACCTCTAATTTTTCAGTTAAAAAACTCTGAATCCAGTTATATACCAGCAAGTTTAGATTAATCATAATCGAATATCCTTAAATACTTGGCATTTCTTAAAAGGAACAAAATCTTTATCATTGATTATGGATCCGATTTATAGCAAAAGGAAATCTCAAAATACTAAAACAAAACAAAATCCACAAAGATTAATATATACACATTAACAAACCTCCTAATTCTAAGAAAAACATTCTATATATGTAACCTGTCCTGTCCTAATATTCATGACCTTTGGCCAACATCCTATAATTTCTGAAAAACAATAGGGGCACCATACTGAGGATGTAATAACATTTGTACCGTAGGAGCATGTTCATATTTTGGTGCCAAATCAAAGCTAAAACGTTGTAAAATCATAGCAATGGCTAATTTTGCTTCCAAAATGGCCAAATTTTGCCCAACACATCTTCTTGACCCTAAACCAAAGGGCATATAAGCCATTGGATGTCTTGCGGCATGCCCCAAACCTTTAGCGAATCGGATCGGGTTGAACTCGTTTGCATCGTGACCCCACAGTTCTTGATCGTGATGAACGGCTATGATTGGTATGAGAAGCTCTGTTCCTCTTGGGATTATAACTCCTCCTAACTCCACGTCTGTTTTGGCCCGTCTGATTGCTGCTACTGCTGGTGGATATAGTCTTAATGTTTCGTTCAAAATTAGACCTAGCTGGAAATATATAAACAAAAACGTATGTTAGGATTCTGACAATTATTTTGTTTTAATTTTGCCCCAACAACATTGACTTTTTCCCTATTTCTTTTATACATAAGGAAAAGAGAAGTAATAAGAAGTCGTTTATCTAATACATTATCTAATTATATTACTTAATTAAAAAGATTGACCAATCATATAGTTCTATATATATTATAATTTATTTGGTGTACTAAATAATATACTTTTTTTTATCGGAAATATAAGAGGCTTTGGATTTATGCACAAAAATTAAAGGATATTGGAAATAAGACAAGTTTTGAAACAAAATACCTTTTACATCTTTAATAAATAAGGAGAGAGATAGATAAGAAGGGTGGAATAAATAATAAATACTTATTGGAAAATACAATAAATATTCATTAAAAAAAGCATAAAAAAGACTTATATGCTTGACCATCCTCATACACACTAAAACCCATTATATTTCTAATCCGAAGGAGTAATAGATCGTGTCTAATTTGAACTTAAAATCTCTATTGGGTAAAATATGATTAGGTTTTCTAGTATGCATCCTTATACAGTTTCTATATAACATTTATTTATTCAGGAAAAAATATAACATTTATTTTATATTGTTTCAATTAATAAATTTTATAAAATAAAATATAAAATTTTAACATGAAAAAAAAAGAAAAACTCCAAAATTACAAAAGATAAATCTCAAAATAAAAAAAATTATACAAGAGAATGTAACAATCTCAAAAAAAAAAAAAAAAAAAAAAAAAGAGAACATAATAACAAAAAATGTATTAAAGGATTTGAAAAAGTAATTATCAATAGATCACATATAACTCTTAAAAAAATCAAATATAATAAAAAATAAAATTTAAACTTTAGACAATAAGCCATAATACAAAAAGAAATGCAATAAATAATATATTCCAAGATGTATTAGAAGATAAATATCATAAATTTCCCTACAAACATCATATGTAATAATATTTCATTTTATATTATTTTTATTTAAACTTTAGTTTTTTTTCAATATTATCTTTAGTCCGTACTAACATAGAAGACAACTTTAAACTATACCTCTTATATATATGTCTCGTGAAGCAAGGAATATATAAATTAATTTTTAATCATCTTATATATATGCTTATGGTATTTAGTGACAGAAATACTTCTTATCAGATTTAATGTTTTAGATTTAAATCACATTTTCTATTCCAATATAAAAAAAAATAAAAAAATAAAAAAAAAGAAAGAGAGGAAGGGGTATTACATGATGATGATAATGTTAGCATTAAAAGCTGTTTTGTCACAACAACCTCGACTTTTGAATTAAAGTGAAGAGTTTATTAAACTGAGGGACACACCAAAATGCGTAATGTGTGGGTCTAGGAGACAACTGGCCTCGGACCAACAACATGAACACCCCCCCAATATAGACATAGGATATTTCAAAAAAAAAAAAAAGTGAAGTGCATCACATTTTTTTTTTTTTTTGGAGGAAAAAAAAAAAACAAAAGGCATGATGTATACAAATAAAACTTTTTTCAAATATTACTTACTGTCTTAAGCTTAGGAAGATGATCTTTAGTTGGTGTATCACGTGATCCGCACACACTCAACACCTCCTCACGTGCCACTTCTTGCCATTGAGTATGCATAGCTAACAAAATAGTCGTCCACGTCAGCAAATTAGACGTTGTATGCTTTCCGGCAAAGAAAATAGCTTTGCATTCCTCAACGATGTCGTTTGCAGTTATTGAATTTGAAGAAGATGATGATGATGATGAAGATGAAGAACAACAACAGCTGCTCGCTTTGATCATCAGTTCCAACAAATCATTTGGACAATTTTTTTCTGACATCTGACTACTACTACTGTTGTTGTCCGAAGAATTTTTCTTCCTTTGATCAATGAGTTTTAACAAAGATTTTCTAATTTCTTTATCCAATCTCCAAGAAATTCTGTTCTTTTTAGTAGGTATAAACCTGTATTAAATTACATTAATATTATTATTAATTTTAAAAAATTCAGAGATCTTGGACGAGAGAGAGAGAGAGAGAATTTATTTACCTGTATCCAGGAATGAAGACTTTTTGATAAGCTTCAGTGGCGTAAACCATTTGTTGTGATTGAAGCTGGAAAATAGCTCTTCCATCTTCATAACTACTTCCGAAAGCTGTATGAGTAATGACATCTTCTGCTAAGTTTTGGAACCATTCGGAGACTTCTATTTCGACTTTTCCTTCCATTGATGTCATTTTACACCATTCTTCTAACATTTTCCCAACGCTTCTCGCCATCACCGGTATCATCAGCTACAATAAATACACCCAGAAAACACCATTTTTGAATTCTCGATTCATAAACTCATCACGTTCGTGCTCTCGTGTTAATTTCATAAACCAATAATAAAAGTCCGATATATTTTTTTGTTATTCTATGTTTTGTTTTAATAATTAAGATTTAAACTCATAATCACGATTTTATTAAAGAGTAAATTTGAAACTGTTGGATGAATAATGAATAGTGTTAAGAGTTAATGTAAATAAATAAGAAATTAATTAAATTAAGATGATACCTTGAGATTTTGTAAATGAAAGGTAGGTGTAATGATCTTTCTATGGTGAGCCCATTTTTCTCCTTTGAGACTCAGAAGACCATCTCCTTCAAGCTTTTTAACAAGTGGAGGTGACTCATTTTTCTCAAAATACTCCGATTTGGTAATGTATATATCCCTTATTAGCACTGGATCAGCTATTGTCAGCCGAGCTGTAGGCCCAAACCATACAAGAAAACTTCCACCTGCAAAATATGCCACATTATTCATATTACCAAATTAAATTAACACATTTAAACAACAGATAAATCGAAAATTAAATATCTGATTGATGGAGAAAAAGGATGAGATATGGATGTACCGTATATTTTCTTCCAGTGATGATAAAAAGAGAGAACACGAGGAAGGATATTATGGGAAAGAGGCATGGATTGAGAAGAAGCTTTCAACATGAGATTTGCGAGTTCTTTGACATTTCCTAAGAAGAAATGGTATTTTGGACCTTTGATTCCTTGTTTATGGAAATGATTCTCAATTCTTCTAGGTAAAAACCAATAATGGAACAAAAATTTCAAGGTAAAAAACACTAGAAAATATGAGATGATTATGAGAAGCCAGAGATCACCCATGCTTAATCTTCTTCAAACTCGATAAGTCCAAAGTTTTAGAGAGAGAGAGAGAGGAGAAGGAGATGAACTGAAGTTGGGGTGGTATTGCTATAGGGAAGGGGAGGGGGGAGGGGGGGCGTTTGTTTATATATAGGGAAGGAGGAATAGGTAGCTTATCCAAGCGAGAAAACCGCCATACTTGTTATATATGAGCACTAATAAGGTCAAGAAAGTCAGCAAGTGTACCTCAGCTTAAAGACAATACTATCCCTTCAATCCAAATTTCCAAAAAGGAGTGCAAACAAGGTTTTTTTTTTTCCAATTTTATTGTTTATTTATTTTTAATTTTGAGGAGTGTCACGCTATACGTATATAGATTATATAGAAACAATCATATTAAGTATAATGTAATCTAGGAATTGAATTTGAGAGGCGTTAATTCTTATAATTCGGACAAGGCTTTACGGGCAAAATGCAAAGAAGGTGATTTTATTCTAAGGGTTTGCTCCATTAATGTGAAAGAAGAAAAATTGAAGTAATTTAATTATTTTTTGAACTTTTTTGTTGGTTAGTGATTTCGATCAAAAGTAGTATGTGAAATCTTCGATTTTTCCTCTTCCTCTATCCCTATCCCTGTAGGTACTGAACCCTCAATTCGTAAGTCTTCGTCAACATGTTACGAAGCTCCTGTCTTCGGCGCATCTTTTGCTGGCTAGTAATTTAGTTTGAAAATTTTGTATTTTTTTTAGTTTGTGATAGTTAAATGACGGTCGGATCGTCTACTACATTCTGTAATACGCTCTCTAGTATACACTTTTTGTAATAGTTTTATTAATAAAAATTCTAAAGAATAAAAGATAAACTATAAACTCTAAATGAAAGTTATTACTAAAAGAAGTATACTAGAGAGTGTATAGAGGATGAACTAGACAATTAGTTAAATGAGTTTTGAAAAAAAAAGTGAAAAGATGAAAAAAATCAAATTATATTTATGAAGGGTATAAAAGTAAAATACATTCTCGATACTAGTGATATAAATAATAAATTTTTTTGTAATTTTATATTATGAACCCAGCATTTCTCTTATATTATGGTAAAATATTAATTAAATAAGGCCTAATCCAAATATTTTCGATTGTTTGTTAATATACCTTGAAAAAAAAAATTACTGAAAAGTTTAATATAGATGATTTTCATGATTTGAGGAAGTAACTATATGTATTTTGATTATGTAAATAAATTTTAACTTGGGTCCGCCAATAAATAAATAAATAGGGAGAGGAGGATAAAATTAAAAAAAATATAATAAATTATCTTTGAAAGTTTTAAAAAGACACGAAACAAAAAATATAACTTTTAAAAATAAACTTATTTTGAAATGGATGAAATAATTAGCTAATAAATTATTTTTCAACCCAACATTATATTCAAATAAATAATTTCACCAACCTCATATATATTTAGAGTCATACATTAATATTTATTCATGTATTTGATCATTAATATATATATATATATTCTTGTGGCTTTTTTAAGGGAGCATCAAAAGAAGAAAGACATAGCTATATATATAACTAGAAGAGCTGAGACATGAAATACAATCTGGTTATTACTTTGTGAAGCTTAGATTGGAAATTGAGAGTTGCTTCTTAACACACTAACATGAACATATTAATTAATTTGGCACATGGATTTTAATTCAACATAAATTAATTAGGTGTAAAATCTTATTTCAAAAAACAAGTCATTTTCTTTGAGGGGCTCATCCAAAAGTATATATATATAATGACTCATAACCTAACTTCATATATAACTTCCCTCCACCATTGGGAATTAGAGAAAAAAAATCTCAATTTCCACTTTGGATATATGATATATGGTTCAATAAGGAGATAAATATTAAAATTTAAATTTTTAGGAATTAAACTTTTTTATATTCACTTTTCTACAAATTTTATTTTCAATTAATGACATTACATAATTAATAGGAAATATTAATGCATTGTGACATTTGGAATAGGAGGTTAGAAAGGGTAGTGGTATTAAAAAATAGGGTCAATTTAAGAACATTGAAAATAGGATTACTTGTCTGTCTTTTTCCCACTTTGCTAATCTTCTTCCCCTCTAACGCGGGCCGTATCTTTCGCCCGTTATCTCGTCATCTTCCTATTTATAAGCCATAGCTCACTTCAGGAGTTAAAGCGGACCGAAAAGAAAGAAGGAATCACTCTATCTCAGAGAAAAGGGAAAGAGACCTTTTCTCCGGTGTATGTGAAAAAGAGTGACGAAGTCCACTAGGAACGGAGTCTCAAAAGTAGAACAGAAACCTGAAAGGCAGTTCTTGCAGGGTAGAGGGATGCATAGATCTCCATCTGTGCGAGAATATAAAATATTCTTTTAGACAAGAAATCGGATTCAGAGATAAGCAGAAAACCTAAACAACTCTAAAAAAAAGAACAAAAACCTCTGTCTCAACACTAAAAACAAGCTAAATACCGTATGATGCAATCAGGGTTACTGGGAACCTTATGATTCCCGGGCATAAAATCCTATAGTACTTGCAGATCGACAGCAAAAAAGTTCACGATCAGCGATTTTCGCAATAAATCTCTCTTAAAATATATATTTTAAAATAATATATATTAAGACAAAGTTGAGGTAATTAGACAAATTTTGCTGATTAAAGGTGAAGTTAGGCCTACTTTCATTTTCAATACAAAAAACATGAAAAGTTTTGAAATTTGATTTCCCTACAATCATTTAATTAATTAATTATAACTATACTTATCGATAATTTAGATATTATTTCTAAAAAAATAACTCATTCTGTCCTTAGATTTGACGTGCGAATAATTTTCTCTTCCTAATTTGTCAAAAATCGAGTAGATAATCTTTTCAAAAGATTTACATATATTTAATAATACGTACTTTTTATATTAAAATTAGAAACATTCAATTTTAGACGAAATAATTAGACACAATATAAACACGGTATAAGGTCACATCTTTTGAGCTGGTTGGTTCATGAGAGAGACATGTTGGGAGAGTGCATGTTTCGTGGTTTGTAGGGAGAGTGGCAATATTGGGGATGTGTTTAGTTTTGGCATACAACCAAAAAAAAATGATGGCATGGCATTAGCTAATTAGGAAAAATAGAGTCCTACTCTTAGTAGGCAATTAATAATTAGTAGAAAAGAAAAATAGAGAAGAAGACGAAGAAGAAGAAGTATTAATGGTGACTTTTTGAGTGGTTCCCAGCTTCAATTTCTTGCTTTATTATGAAGATACAATATGACTTTAGAGTGCTTTGGGTTGGGTTTGGTTTTGGAATAAGGGAGAAAGGATTAAGATGAAGCAAAAAAGGGGGAAAGGGGGAAGGAATTGGGGTAACCGGGCCCACTAAGTATATACGCGTTGAGAGGGATTTTGAACTAAGAAATAGACTCTAAAAGTTAAAAAAAGTGTATTATGAGTAATTGTAATAATCGGGTTTATTGATATTCTTGGTTCTCCGGTTCGTTCAGGATGGGGAGGCTGCGGACTTAATGTTTGGATGTAATTAACCCTCGAGCTTTGGGTTTTTGGTGCGAGATGATTGAGGTCTCTTTTAGCTGAGTTTGATTGTTGTATCTTGTTGTAAAGATATTTCAAAAATGGATTTTATTTGAGAATCTTTAATGCGTCAAAATGTAATAGTCGTAAAAATAATCTTGCGAATACTGTTTTTTTCAACCATCGAAGTGTATTACAACGATAAAAAATTATTGTGGGACCATCGTGAATAGTGTTTACAATAATTGGTAGCATTTGTGGCGATTTTAATGCTGTTGTAAATAGTTCTTTTTTGTAGTGAATTGTATCTTGTAAGAGAATTTTTCGTCATTGTTATCCTCTACTGTAAGGATTAATATGAGCGTATTAAAATTCAAAAGTGCAATCTTATGTGTGTATAGGGTTGTAAATGAGTCCAAACGGATACAGTACTTCTTATATCAGACCCAAACCCTTATATTGAAACATAGACTCAAACCCAGACCCAGACCCAGATTTGCTGAATATAAAATTTATGAATCCAGACTCGACCTTCTAGGGTCTCGAGTAGGGTCTAGGTATACCGGTACCTGTTTACCATTTTTCGATTTTTTTTCTATTAAATAAAATATATATAAAATACAAAGGGATTAATTAGATGATAAATAATTAATTATGTGCCATGTAATAGTTCTGGAAAGAACCTCCATTTTGATAAAAACGTGTAATGACAAATGTAAGATTTTTAGCTGTTCTGTACGGATCTAAACCACTCCAATTCTTGAACCTAAATTTAAAACCATAATAAGAACAAAAAATAAATAAAATCACCAACATTGATCGTAGTAGATAAAGAAAGAAAGAAAGAATGAATTAAGTAGGAAACAAACCAATTAATCTGAGGGAGAACCTCAGGTTGGAAAAATAAATTATTTGTTCATAAAAAAAATATAAATATAATATAATATATAAATATATTATTATACGGATAAACGAGTCTAAATATCATCACATCCTATTTAGAAGTTACACGAGTACAGATTGAATATAAATTTTGAATTTTATTTATTATAAACGAGTATAGATATAATCGAATATAAATAAAACTCGTCTCATTAGAATACTTTATAATTAAAAGAAGAAAAAAAGAAAAAAGAAAAATGGGGGCATAGGGGAGAGGGGGAAGGGGTTGGGGTTTTGGAAGGTTGCTATTGAATTGATGCACATGGGAACAAAGGCAGACTATTTTATTGCTTCTTTTTGCTCACTTAACAGAGGCATATGCCTTGGTTGTCCCAAACCATAGGTGTCCCACTCTGGAGCGTTTCTCTTAATCTTGTCCCAATAGTACCAAGGCAACATGGGGCCATTTGTCCCTTCCATGCTCCACAATATTCTTAATATTCACCTATGTTCTCTTTTATTAATTACATACATAATACACATAATATTATTGTGTTGAGGAAAAACAAAAAAGAAATATGTATCAAGAAACATAATAATTTAATTAATAAAAATACTTTTTATTAAATAGAAATTTTGGGTCGAAAAAAATCCCTAACTTAAAGTGTATTTAAATAATATTTCTACATCAAATTCTCAATAAAATTGTTTATAACATCTCATTCTACAGAATATATAGAGAATTGAATACGTTGATATATATTTCAGCGTATTGAACTTTTTTATATATATTCTCTAGTGAACTTATATATATTTCGTATATAAAACGTATTGTTCCTATGCCCCGAATATATATTATATAGTTTATTATTCTAAAATTCAAAATATGTTGAAAATTGATATATAGAATATAAAATAGAGAATTCTCTATATATTTTCTCGTAAACTTATATATATTTTGTATATATAACGTATTATTCCTATGCCCTGAATATATATATGCATTATATATAACTTATTATTTTAAAATTCAAAATATGTTGAAAATGAATATATAGGATATAAAATAGAAAATTCTCTATATATTCTCTCGTAAACTTATATATATTTCGTATATACAACGTATTATTCCTATGCCCTGAATATATATATGTATTATATATAACTTATTATTCTAAAATTCAAAATATGTTTAAAATTAATATATAGAACTTATTATTCTAAAATTCAAAATATGTTTAAAATTAATATATAGAATATAAAATAGAGAATTCTCTATATATTTTCTCGTAAACTTATATATATTTCGTATATACAACGTATTATTCCTATGCCCTGAATATATATGTATTATATATATAACTTATTATTCTAAAATTTAAAATATGTTTAAAATTAATATATAGAATATAAAATAGAGAATTCTCTATATATTCTCTGGTGAACTTATATATATTTCGTATATACAACGTATTATTCCTATGCCCTGAATATATATATATGTATTATATATAACTTATTATTCTAAAATTCAAAATATGTTTAAAATTAATATATAGAACTTATTATTCTAAAATTCAAAATATGTTTAAAATTAATATATAGAATATAAAATAGAGAATTCTCTATATATTTTCTCGTAAACTTATATATATTTCGTATATACAACGTATTATTCCTATGCCCTAAATATATATATGTATTATATATATAACTTATTATTCTAAAATTTAAAATATGTTTAAAATTAATATATAGAATATAAAATAGAGAATTCTCTATATATTCTCTGGTGAACTTATATATATTTCGTATATACAATGTATTGTTCCTATGTCTTGAATATATATATGTATTATATATAACTTATTATTCTAAATTTCAAAATATGTTGAAAATTAATATATAGAATATAAAATAGAGAATTCTCTATATATTTTTTGGTGAACTTATATATATTTCGTATATACAATGTATTGTTCCTATGTCTTGAATATATTTATATGTATTATATATATAACTTATTATTCTAAAATTCAAAATATGTTTAAAATTAATATATAGAATATAAAATAGAAAATTCTCTGTATATTCTCTCGTGAACTGATATGTATTGGAAGCATAGAGACAATACGTTGTATAATTAATTATTTATTCTACAGAATATATAAAAAATTTAATATACAAAAATTCAATTCGGAATGAACTTATATATCATCTCACAAACAATTAACTTTATAAAACTCAAAGTCTATTTAATTACAACCTTAGTTTCTCACAAACGAGTTAATTGTTAAGGGAGGATGTTTTCTTTTGGTGCATTGAATAGTATAAGGAGAAGAAGAAAGAAATGATCAATAAAAGAGAAACAAAAGAATCATAACCACGATAAGATGTTTATGCTTTTTGCCATGTCCAAAATCAGAAGTTGATGAAAAAGAAAGGAGAAATTCAAGCCCTCTTTGTGTCTTTCTGTAGGGTTAACTTCTGTTATTTTTTTCAGTCTGATAGTGAGATATCTACTGAGCGGCACTATATTATATTTAGACTAATTTTTATTCAAGTTTAAAAAAATATAAGAATGATAAAACTCTCTTACAAGACATGACTGGATCAGATAGCATTGCTTTGCTACTTTTAATTTGGCTAAAAAGGGTTTCTTGTGCAGCCTTTTAAGTTTGATCCAAAATGAGCAAAACCAATCATGTTTTGTGTCTCCACTCTCCAAAGAATGTCATCTATTCTATCTATCTATCCATATTTCCAAAGGGACCCTTTTGTAATCCACTGCCATGTGCTCTAACATTTACAAGAAGAGAATTGAAGGGAAAAAAAAAAAAAAGGACCAAAAAAACAGAATGCTTTTGGATTATTGATTGGATATCCCTACAATTCCTACAATGAGAGAGTGGGTTGTCCGAATTATCACTGTTCCTTCATTTTCGGAGATAATTTTTAGGCTAGACAAATATGGTATCAACTAGGAAAACATTCAATAAATAAATTAAAATTAATAAAAAATATAAATAATTAAATATCTATAAAAATATAAAAGAAATGTTCAAATAAATACAATAAATTAAGATAATTATATGAAGTAATAGGAATAATATCAAGTATTGTAGACTCGATATATATATCAATTTTAGAATAACATAATAATAAAAAATAAATTTATGAAATATATTCTTTATAAAATTGATGGTAATATTGTAAAACTTCAATCGCTTTATGATCTTACCAACTATTGTCAAAAATTAAATAAAAATATAATTTTTCAAAATATATATAAGATGGTAGTATAATTAATAGATTTTAGAAATAAATTCAATATGTAAAGATAATTATAATCTAAATTTAGTATAAATAACATATAGCATTTCTTTATTTTGTAACATATAAAGCTTATTTTAACATAAACAAAACTAATTAAGAATTAAAAAATAATAATTGACCTCTCCTACCCAAACTTTCCACATATTAATTCATTTCTTCTGCTCTCTCCCTCAAAAAAAATTGAACGTTGTTATTTAAAAAATTCAAAAAAGAAAGAAAAAAAGAAAAAATATTCACAAATTCATAAAATTGAATGCTTGTACCATTATCATTTATGACACCCTCTTATTAATATTTCTAATAGAATATTTTATTATTAAATATCTTTTAAACAAATATTTTATTAATAAAATTAGATTTTAAAGAGAAAAATTATATATATAAAAAAATTTATATGAGATATTTCATGAGACTAACCTTCCTGGGATCAATGCATGAAAAGTGCAAGTTATGTTACGCAAGAAATCTCGTTGTTGTTTATTGTTGCTTAAGAACAGCCGATAGTCCGCTGTTATCCGGGAAAACTGCGTCGTTTACTCCTTGAAATATTCATAGGCATAGCCCCTTCATATATATCTACCTCGTGTATTCGTGGCCCCTTGAAGATAATATTTTTTTTTTAAGGTCCTTGAAGATAATTACATGGTCCAAAATTAAATATTTTTTCTAATTTTAAAATAAATACGATTATTGTAAATATTTATTCAAAGTTTATTGCATCATCTTTTGTCCTATTTATAATTTCTTTTTTTCTTTGAATGTATTACTAATTTGTATATTTTATTAATAAAATTGACTAATTAAAATGAAAGATTAATTTTGAAAAGGTAAATTCTATAAAAAAAAATATATTATAAAAAAAATAAGACAGAATTATACAAAAAGCTATACATATCCTAGTTTCAATCACATACAAAATTTAATTTTTTTAAATACATTAGGAGATGGGATATAGTTTGAACACTAAATCTACTTTTAAATTGAGTTCTTTACAATTTGAAACAAAAAAATTATAGTCAATCAAGAATTATTACACTTTTCCTTTTAAAAATATACTACTACTTCCGTTTCATATTATAAGATTTAATTGTCATATTTGAAATTTTATATAAACTTTTATTTTTTAAGAATACTCCTATTCAATTAATGCATCATTACTTATTAAGTTTTAAAATTTTAAATTCAATCATATTTGATAAAAATTTAAAATATGAGGAGAGGAAAGAGGGGAGAAAAGATATACATTGAAAGATTGAGTTTATTAATTAATACAAAATGTATTAAAGGAATTTTATTCTAAAAAACATATCGATTTCAATTTTTTTTAAATTTATATAAAATAATAAATAACTTTATTATATAAAACAATGAATGAACTTGGTTGAAAATAAAATTGTGAATAATGATGGGGTTGACCATTTTTTTTCTTCTAATTCTTTCAGCTCATCAAATGGAATATTACCAAATTAAGATTCACGAATAGCGGTGAGGAAAGCTTGGAAGAATTTATAACATAATTTGCTTATAAATTTTTTCAATTTTCTTGATCAAATTGATGTTGATGTATCTTATTCTTCCATTCATGAAATGAAACTATTTTTGCCTTTTGAAAACCCTAAGAATTTTCCACACATTCCTTTTGTTCCTTTCAAATGATCTTAGTAATAATACCAACAAAAAAAATTTGTGGAAATATTTGATTGATTCGAATCCTATGCAAGATCATGTGTAATTAATTCTGTCGATATAATATTTTTAATATAATAATTTATTAATAAAATATACAAAATAAAAGAAATTATAAGAAAAAAAAGAAATATTTTATAATTAAAAATCATAAAAGAAAAATATCACAAAGAAAATTAGTATACAAGCTTGTTAGAATGACCCAAGATTGGACATCTGCGCGGGTGGCCCAACAACTGGCTCTGATACCATGTTAGAATTTTTGGGCTTGGGCCTAACTCACCCCAAAAGGTACCTCAAGAGGGGAGGACTGCTCAAGTCTTTATAATGAGTTATTATTTTCTTTAATTAGCCGATGTGGGATTCTCAACAGCTCAAACCCTAAAGATTCTAAACAGAAAGAACGCAAACTAAGAATGAGTATTTGATCTTTTAAAATTTTATAGTTGGATCTAAACTCTTACCAACTCAGACGATACATCAGGGAAAGGAAATATAATTATGATTAGTTAAAAAATACCTTTTATTTTGAGACGATATTGAATTGTACTCACATGAAAAAAAGAATTTATACTATTTTCTTCATATAAAAAAAAAGTGAAAATCTCTCGCGCTATTTAAAAAAACCCTTTCTTTTTAAATATATATATATAAAAGAGATCTCTAAATTAAGGAAAACGACAACCCTATTAAAAAAAGATGATAATTTCTGCATTTTGACAGGAGACAAACCTTTAAACTTTCAGTTGAGAGGTCTTAATTCTTGTCACTCAGATAAGATTTTTCAGGCCTTTTATATCTGTATCCTTAAAACTAACATAACTACGTATATACAATCATATAATACTATATTCTAGACTATAATTACATGGATTTTCTAGTTAGGTAAAGGGAAAGGAACTTTATTGATATAAGTGTTGAATTAGTTTAGATCACATTCAAGAATATATTTGTATGGAATTAAAGCTCTTTATGCATGTAAAACCAACAAAAAGATGACAAATTAAGCTAAGAGGAAGACATGAGAGAGAGAGAGAGAGAGAGAGAGAGAGAGAGAGAGAGAGAGGGGATTTGTGTTTGTCTGAAGGCACCGACCCCCCACAAATACAACAGCTTTTGCAATCATATTGTCACAGTTTTTGCACACAGTTTTGGCCATGGCATTCCTTTCCACACCCTTTTCTTCTTTTTTTTCTTTATAGTTAATTAATTAATTAATTAAACTCTTTTTTTTAATATCATTTTTACTCAAAAGAATGAATTAATTTGATCTTATTCGAAACTCCTCACCAACTACAAGAGAGAATTTTTACCAAATCCATGCTGCTGCTGCTGCAAGATCAATGTGAAAGTCCAGCTATATATATATATATAGAGAGAGAGAGAGAGAGAGAGAGAGAGAGAGAGAGTATTTGCATGTTTTGTCTCTTTTAAACCATAATTTGCTTTGTTTTTCTTGTGTCTCTCCATTTAAGACCATGCAATGCAATCTTTCCAACTCCCATGCCTCCAAAAGGAACAATCCCTATTCGCTAACTACCCCCTCCCCCTTCCTTTAAACTAATAATCCACGTAATCCCCTTTTTATTACTTTTATATGTCAGAACTTAAATTTTAAATGCTATCTCATAAAAGAATTTTGATATGAATTCGATTCATATTCTCACTCATCCAACACGTTGGAGTATTAAATCACATTATCCTTCGCTCCCGAAGAGTGATGTGATTTAATGCATCCCACGTGGACGCTCGTGAATCTTATGTCAATCTTTTTCTTATTGAATATGATGAATACTAGACGCTCGTGAACCTTTAAGGTCAGACTAAGCAAAGATATACCTATGCGTTCTTGTAACTTGCTCAATCTTTGATGCGTAATAATTGGCATCTGTCCCAACACATCGACGTGATTCGATCTAGACTTTACAGATTAACTCCAGAAGTATTATTTTTGTTTGGAAAAATTCTGATATAAACTCGGTTAATGAGTTGGGATGTAAATCCCTTGCTCTAATATTCAACCACATCACTCATATGTTTAATATAATGATTCTTTGTCTTCATAAATGAAGATCCACAAAAAATTCTACCTCCGATCAGAATATATAAGCCTTTTTAAATTTATACAAACATATCAATATTCTGGAAATTAAGATATTTTTTAATCTCAAATATTTAAATTACCATTTTCTCTTTTTCCTTACCCTTTCTCAAGAGTCAAAAACTTTTTTTTTCAAAAAAAGAGTTTTCAATTCTAATTATATTTGAAAAAAACATAAAATTTTCATAGAAAAATTCAAAAGAATTATATTTGACCATTCCTAATCCTATTGAAAGAACTTATATTTTTTTACGAGAGATAATATTAAACACATGAATAATGTGATCAAATAAGCATCAAGAATTTCAAGCAGACGAGTTGAGTTCCATTAATATATATATATATATATGTAAGGATTACACAAAAACTCTATTAGAGACATTAAAGAATGAGTTAATAATCCAAATCCTAATTTTATTTGTGTCACAAAGTGAGACTTTTTGGTGTAATTTTCCATTTCTCTCTCTCTCTCTCTCTCTCTCTCTCTCTCTCCCTCTCTCTCTCTCTATATATATATGATATGAATAATGTCCATATTTTAAGGGAATGAATCATAGACCAATATTGATGGGAAGGGAAGGGAAAGGGAGGAGGCCAACTTGCAAGAGTTGACGTTATAATCTCCATACCATTGAAAGAGCCAACACTTTGTTTATCCATACAGTAACAAAGAAAGAAATATGCCTAGCCCGTATGGTCGTAACTCAGTTGGTTTTGGGGCTGCAGAGTTGGTTTAAGAGCTAATGTTCGAATCCTGGCAGCGGCAGTGTGGGAATTTCAATCTCTCCAAAGTCACCATGATTTACATCCTCCACCTGAGCGTCGGACAGTCTGATGGGACCCTGAGAGCGAGGATTCCAAGAAAGAAATATGCCTAATATATATATATATGTATTCCTTTCTCTCCTCCATTGCTTGCTCACTTAGCTTTTTTGACACCCATTATTTAGGAGGAGCTAGCTTAGTTGTATAGTAGTAGTAGTAGTAGCCCTCCCTTTTAGGCTTCGTTGGCCTAACTACATGAATTGCTTGCTGTCACCCTCCTCCAGCTTATATTAGATAATGACATTTTGCCCCGTTTTCTGGATTACATAAGAAAATTCATCCTCTTTTATTTTTTTACCCTCATAATTAAATAATGTCAATTTGTATCACATCACCATAATGATACTTTACTAGTAAAAATATTTTTTTATCAGACAATGAATTTAAATTCAAATCACGTTATATCTTCAATATGTGTATATATTTTCTTTTAGACTATGAAATACGGTTGTAGGATAAAAGCTGGCGATAATAGAATCAGCCGATAGACGCAAGAAAGTGTAGCGAATCACATAAATAAGTTCATACCTACCAGCGCGTGAATAGATAGGGACAGGCGAAGTACGAAGGGGATGGATGTTTGAGCGGTTGAAAGGGTCTATCTTGAAAATTGAAGTATTGATAGAAATACCGAAGTTTTGAATCCCTTTCCAAGCGCGGGGAAGCCACTAAAGGGGTAGGACTCTCTGGGTTTTAGGAGTGAAGGCTCAAGTGGCACATGAAATAAATTGCGCAAGCGTAGCGAATCACATAGATAAGCCCATACCTACCAGTGCGTGGATAGATAGGGCGCGCGAAGGGATGGATGTTTGAGCGGTTGAAAGGGTCTATCTTGAAAATCGAAGTATTGATAGAAATACCGGAATTTTGAATCCCTTTCCAAGCGCGGGGAAGCTACTAAAGGGGTAGGACTCTCTGGTTTTAGGAGTGAAGGCTCAGGTGGCACACGAAATAAATTGCTCTAGACTAATCTTCATTCGAGTTGAATCAAACTATTAGATATAGGGGTTGTTCTTATTTTACCGGAAGGTTTTAAACTAAATTAATCTTCATTAGAGTTGGATCAGACCATGAGTTATTCTGAGTAGATTCGTACGCATAAATTGAACTGAACTAACTCCATTTAAGTCGGATAGTAAAACTTCCTCTAGATAAGAACTCGAAGTCTCTAATTAAAGGAGAGACTCAAACTATCTCGCCCATATAACTATTATACTTCTAATCAAGCTATTTTTCTTGGAAATTTTTCAAAAAATATATTTTTTGGGGGGATAATTTTCAAGAAATATATAGCCTGGACTTCTCTCTGGGCCATTACAGTCCACAGTTTATTGGGCTTTTGGGTTTCATGTGGGTGCTGAGGCCCATGAGTTCCGTCTAGCCTAATTTGGGCCTCGTACAGCAGCCCAAGTATCAAATGGTAATACAAGTCAGCTAAGCCAATAAAGCCCAATATAAAAACGACGACGTAGAAAGTGTCTGTGGAAGAAGCCAGAATCCAGATTCTAGTTATAGTCAGTTGATGGGCCCACCTTTTGGCCAATGACTCGGACCGATTCTAAACCGCTCATTTTCTTCCGCCAATGTTCTGTTCTGTTCTCAACACGCTCTGCTCTTGATTGCATAAAACTATCTTTCTGATCCTTTTCAGCCAAATATTGCTTTACTAATTTGCTGCCTCCTGCTCTCTCTCTCTCTCAGTAAGAATCATGAGTATGTTCAATCTCCGTAGCTGAATTTCACTATGAAGTTCATTTAATGCTTGTGAATTGTGCGTTTTAAGATTTTGATTTTTTTTTGGTTCACAGGTTTGGGAAAGAAGATTAAGATCGGAGTCGAAGGCAAGTTTCTACGATTGAAAGTGATAATTTATTGAGCTTGATTGCTTCTAAATTTCTGAACTGATTTTTGTTTCATTTTCGTGTGTTTTAATTCGGAATTAGGATTTGAAAAATTCTACGGATATATTGCGAGAGTTAGTCGTCGAAGAGAGGCTGCTAATATCTCAACTTTGAATGATGCATCTATAATTAATAACTTTAAGGTACTATTTGTCAGTCGTCTATATGGATTATCATTGTTGTTTTCTAGGAGGAGCTTGAGATGATTTTTTGTTGCTTGAGTTTAGTTTTGTTTGTGATTTGAAGTTTGCGAACTTGTTTAACAGGATTATTGCTAGGTACCAGCATGATAAGTGTATGATAAACTTCATGCCTAATGCAAAATTCTAAATGTGTACTCTGGTTTTGTACTATCTCAGAGTTCCTTTTTATGGAGGACTATAAATGCTAGCAATTTGTTTTCCGTTACTGAAGAACAGTGTGAATTTTTATATTTTACGTGATCAAGTTTGATGAACTTCTCCACTATAATATAGAACAAGAAAGGTATAGGACATCCAGACTAAATTTTTAAGCAAAAATGCACTAAGGAGTGGAAGCTAATTGACTCATCATCATTCAATGCAGCAGGAAACAGACAACCATATATTGCTGTTAAATTAATAAAACATATATCAATTCTTTAAGAATGCTAAAAATTCATGTTGCCTGTCCAAATCATGTCCTAGTTCTGTTTATTGCAATCTATTTAAAGCTGAACCTGGAAACTACTTAGGCCAATGTTCTTTACTGTTCATTGATATGCCTTTTCCTAAATTTTCAGGCTGCTGCTGCGTCTCCGTCACTTGTTTCCGATTCTAATGGAGGAGGACTTGGATCTTCAGGGCTCAAGTGCATCAGGTCATTTGCCCTCCTTGGTGCTAGTGTTTCTGGTCTTCTAAGCTTTGGAGCAATAGCTTACGCTGATGAGGTAGAGGAAGGACTGCATGCTCCCAACTATCCATGGCCTCACAAAGGCATTCTTAGTTCCTATGACCATGCTTCGTGAGTATTCTTGAAACTAATTGTGCAGTATTTGGTATAAAAATGCAATTTTTCTCAACTTCTCCATTTCTCATCCATGGCAATAGCTGGAAAACGTGTTTGTTTCTGAAGTGAACATTTCAAGATTGAATGCCTAGGATGTAGTAGTGAGTTGAAATTTTATCACCCTCTTTGTCAACCTTCACTCTTTCTGCATTACCAAAAGGGGTTCTTACCTTTTTAACAATCTCTTGCTAGTGTTCTCTCTATAAAATGTTTTGTTGTCATCACTGATTCAGTTCTGTGATATGAGTAGGATTCGTCGGGGACACCAAGTATACCAGCAAGTTTGTGCATCATGCCACTCAATGTCATTGATATCCTATCGTGATCTTGTTGGTGTGGCATACACTGAGGAAGAAACTAAGGCTATGGCAGAAGAGATTGAAGTAGTTGATGGACCAAATGATGAAGGAGAAATGTTCACTAGGCCTGGGAAGCTTAGTGATCGTTTTCCTTCTCCTTATCCTAATGAAGAAGCAGCAAGGTTTGCTAATGGAGGTGCTTATCCTCCTGATTTAAGTCTAATCACAAAGGTACTCTCATTTCCTTCTTAAGTTGAAACAGGATATATTTATTCCTCACCATTTTCTAATCTTTTTCTATTTCCCTTTCAGGCACGCCATAATGGTCAGAACTATGTTTTTGCGCTTCTGACTGGCTACCGTGATCCTCCTGCTGGTGTCTCGGTAATCTCTGCTCCTGAACCGTTTTCTTTCTCACTGTTCTGTTCCTTGATTATCTGGTACCATGAAAGAGATGGCATAACTAAGGTTGTTAACGGATCCAAATCCTTAAGTACCCTCTGACCTAGATCCATACCTTTATAGTGAAACTTGGACTCATACCTAAATCCGACCCTCCAGGGTCCAGGGTAGGGTCTAGATATACCTATACCCATATAACCTTTTTTTTTTTTATGAAACAAAAATATATAAAACAATGTATAATTTTAAAATAAAAACTTTAAGATTATTAACATAATCTACCAAAAATTCTCATGTGAATTCAAAATATTTTCATTTCTCTTCTCTTGATCATCCAACTCTAATGGAGCACCATTTCGTACACACAGTTTCTCGTTTATTCTTCTTCACTCACTTCTTGTTAGTTCAGAAGTGTACCTGATGTTGATAGTTCCATTTTCATAACCAAAACCACCAAATTCATTGACATCATTAATGGAGATCAAGAACAATAACCCTCTTCCAAATTCCCAGAAAACCCTTTTCTCAGCAAATCCCAAAAGCCTAGCATTGCCAACAAGAGCCATCATAATAAAAAGCCTAAAACAAGATTATTCCTCACGTTATTAATATAATATATATAAATATAAATATATATTATAATTTTATTAATACGAGTATATAGGTTTAGGCATATCTCATATAACAGAATAAATATAAGTATGAGTACGAGTCTGGGAGTATAAAATTTAAACTTTATCCGCAAAAAATGAGTATAGACCCACGCAGGTACAGATAAAATCTGCCCGTTTACAGTCATACTGCTAGTGATTTTCTTTGTCATTTTAGAATAATTCTAGAAGATGCATCAACAAAATGTAAATGCTTAAGGACCATGTCGGTACATTTCATAAGATAGATTACAGTGTATTGATAAGCTCCCTTTACCTAGCACAGGTAGCAGCACTAGATTCAATGTTAAAGTTCGTCTAATTACATCCTTGAATTACATGTTTAGATTCGGGAAGGGCTTCACTATAATCCATACTTCCCGGGTGGAGCAATCGCTATGCCTAAAATGCTCAACGATGGGGCAGTTGAGTATGAAGATGGCACCCCTGCAACAGAAGCACAGGTAACACTTTTATAAGATCCTTCAAAGTTCTGGTGAAATGTGCTTGTCCATTAATGAAGGTCTGCAATGATTTCATATGCTTGTCGTTTCAGATGGGAAAGGATGTCGTTACATTCTTGACATGGGCTGCTGAGCCAGAAATGGAAGAGAGAAAGCTGGTAAGTACCCAATTAGATTCTCTTTCTCAGCCATTTGGTTGTTAGCAGGTTATGTACAAGAATAATATCTCGTATTAAATCAGAGCTGATGGCGGTTTTATTTCTCTGCAATTGGGAATTCTTGTAGATGGGTTTCAAATGGATATTTGTCTTGTCACTTGCACTTCTCCAAGCAGCTTACTACAGACGTTTGAAATGGTCAATTTTCAAGTCCAGGAAGCTGGTCCTTGATGTAGTGAACTGAAGCTGTAATATTATCATCAACTGTATTTCCTCTTTATATAGTGTTCTGGCTGTATATTATTGTGCCTTTACCCTTTTAAATATGTGAAACTTATCTACTAGATTTTGTACCATTAAATGTTTACTTTCTACTTACTTTCTTTTTTGTCTTCTGTGTTCAACGAGTTGGACACTTGGACTGGACTTCTTCATATTTACTACTTTCTTAAGAAGACAAGTTTGAATATGAAGTAGATTTGTTAGTTCAAAAATCAAAACCATAAGTTGTTAACTCCAAAATGCAAGTGGAAAACTAATGTACGTTAATTTCTCTTTTATTAATGATTTATTCTTATATTTAAATAAAAAAAAAGAATTTTGAAGATACCTCTAAACTATCTATAATATTTTAGTATAATATAATATGACTAATGTACGTTAATTTCTCTTTTATTAATGATTTATTCTTATATTTTTAAAAATAAAAAAAAATGAATTTTGAAGATATCTCTAAGCTATCTATAATATTTTAGTATAATATAATATGACTAATGTACGTTAATTTCTCTTTTATTAATGATTTATTCTTATATTTTAAAAAAAAAGAATTTTGAATATACCTCTAAGCTATCTATAATATTTTAGTATAATACAATATGATATATATTTTGTAAAATATAATATAATATTTTATTAGTTAGCAAAATATTTTTTTACTCCCCTATTTAAATGCATCATTAAGCCCTATTTAAATGCATCATTAAAATTCATGTAATTTTTATAATTTTCTATGTAACCATAACATGTAGAAAATAATTTTATTTTACAAATTTTATCATGTACGAATACATATAAATCTTATTAATAATTTAAAATAAAATAATAATTGTAATTATGGACACTACTTTAAAAATACGCTCAACTAAGTACAACAAAAAAACTACTTCCTCATAACAGTTTATTAAGGAACCAATCTCATTAAAACCTACCATATACTCAGCCTGAACATAGGATATCAACTTGGAAAATGTCCTAATAAGGTGAAGATGACATGGAATTTCTAATCAAATGCATCATCATCAGGAAGTGACTATAAATTAAAAATAGTTGTTATCAATGTAATTCAACTAAGGCAATCACAATAAAAAAAAGTCAAAAATATGATCTGGATTTTGCACCTACATTCGCTTACAGCTAATGAAATGATTAAATGAACATACAAGAATCTTTAAGGCTATAAACAATATTACTCTACTTGTAATGATATCAGAGCTTATATTGAAAAATAAAAGCTGCTCCATATCAAAAATAGAATATACATACTGTTTTTGTGCAACCATGTCAATTTGGTGCAAGAGCAGGTGACTCCACAAATTGAAGGTCTATGAAATGTGACTTTCTTTGCTTTCACCTGCCTATTCTTCACATCAACTTTATTTTTATTCCCACACAAAACATAACAGGACTATCAGCATTGAAAATGTGGAATGAAAAATTAAAATACTAAGTCCTCCAAACTCCTGAAAACATAGAACAGAGAAGGATAATAAAAACCTGAAGAGATTAGGATGCCAGGAGGGAACGTTTTTGTAGGTCAATCGTGCAGTTACATCAAACATTATGATAGCACATTGCCCGTGAATGCTGCAAACGCAAACAACATGCTTCATTTTGTTATACAGAACTCCATTGACATGATCTAAAACACACCTCCATTTTAAGATGAAAGCAAACTCAATAAACTGAATCGATTCCAGATAAGACAACTATCATTTTGCACGATCATTTGATTGTTTGATTCAGAGCAATATCAATAAACAAGGCACAAATTGATTCCAGTAAAATCTCTTGTAAGCTTATCTAGGTAATACTACTATTTCTACCAAATTAGGCGTGAATAATACTATGCTAGAGTCAGAAGTTTCTCAGAAAGGAGAGGAAAAAGACCACATAAAATAAAATTTTCAGAAAATAAAGGAAATATTCACTAATAACCATCTCTGAGGCCACCAAATTTCTCCCGCCCAGCCGTATACCAACAATAAAACCTTATCAAAATATTTCTACATACGAATTTGGAGTTTGCATGTTCATAGCATAAGGTGAATTGCTAACGTTCATATTTCTTCTCGAATTCTCCAGTAAGGTGTCGTTTCACGAACGTGATCTTCCCCTGAGGCATCAAACAGTAAGCATGAAGAGCATAAACTTACATAAAATTCACCGATCCAAACATCATGATTATCAAAAGAGATAAACAGTATATAAAGCCCTAACGAGCGAGAAATGAAGAGAAAAAACAGCTCGAAAAGACAGATCCAATTTACCGGTGCCGCCATCACCAACAATTACGAGCTTGAAGCTCGGATTATCCAGTTTGTTGATTTGGTAGTGCCTAATTACATACACAGAAGCAAATCATTGAAGCAGAAACAAAAAATCAACGGCGAGTGTTAAAAATCATGCCGTAGAATTGAAATAAAAGGAAGAATTTTACCATCAGGAAGAGGAAGATTATGGATCCGCGGACAGAACTGAGGTTCTGCTTTGAATATCGAGAGTGATAAAGGTTGAGAATAGCGGGTAAGGCTTTTATTTATAGTCGGGAGTTTTTTGAAGGTTCTGCTTTTATGGTAAGACGGAGTCTGTTGGCCGTCGGATATTTGTCGCGCTTAAAATCAAAGCTTGAATACTGACCGTACACTTGTCACTATTGTTTGGGCTTCTAAGATAGTTTGAATTGGGCCAAATAGAACAAGTTTCCCGTAGGCCCAGCCCATAAATATATTTCAACTTGGGCTCAAGATTTAATTTTAAAAAAATTAAGATTATATTGCTTTATTTCTTTTTTTCTAGTGCTTATTTATTATATATTGCTTTATATTATTGTATTTTTGTTTAGTTTAATTATTATTTATCAATATGAAAAATCTTATATTAAAAAAAAATAATTCTATTTCATAAAATAAAATGTAATATTTCGATATATTTTTTCTTGATACATAATAGACACAGTAATAAAACTTGCAAAGGCCTTCTTCTTCTTGTGTTAATTTCCCCAAAAAAACTAAAAAAATTAAAAAATCTTCTCCACGACAACAGGGAGAAAATACAGTACACTCATAGCTTTTCCCGCTTTAATTTGTCGCAAAAATAACTTTGCAACCCATGAAGAACTAATTAATCTCATTTTAGTCCTTTAACTTCTCGATGATTTACGAACACCCACCAATCTAACGTCGTCAATCACGGGACCACACAAAGAACCCGAATTATCATTCTTAGTATGATAATTAGTACTCAAAAATCTAACTCTCGTTCTCGTCGAAATCGCCGTGAATCGAAGCCTAGCTTTTTTGAATCCACCTTTCCCTCTAGAGGTATAAGGAACTTGAATCGTGATTTTTCCCGCAAATGCTTCGATTAACATTGATCCTTCACAGGCATTATTGGCGTCACCAACGGAGAATTCAAGGACGTATAATTTATCCGGGAATGGTTCTTACTACTTGTGCAAGTGCGCTTTCTCTTCCTGCTACTAATTCTACGGCGCGTTTGCCTTCTGGCACAGTGAAATGGTCGGAATCTATGTATTTTACTGCTTTGAGAGATTCAATTATCCATCCTGGTAACGGTGAATGGTCGTCTTCGATATGTGGTGGAATTAGGGCACCCCATGTTGTATTTGGGAAAATATAGGGACCTTCTTCGAAATTTCCATTCTTCAACATGTTTCCTGCATTATTAAAGACAAAACATTTTTTAATTAATTAATTAATGTTAATAATTGATTTATAATAATGGATACTTTTAGGTTTCATTCTCAATTATTCCGATTTTGTTCTTAATACCTTGTATTTTTTTAAGCATTTGAAAAAAAATTTAAGGGTTTATTTAGATACTCTCGCAAAATTCAATGATAAAGAATATATTTATTTTTAATCGTAAATAAATCGTAATAAATCCAAACATAATATCTTCAATTTTTTCTCTTAAAAAAAATCTTTATTATTAAATTTATGAATACGCAAAAGTAATTTGAAAAATCACATTCTCATTAGCTTTTCAAAAATCATCTTTTTTTTTCAACTGTTTTTTAAGTTAAAAGTATATATAATAATTCAAAAATAGCTTATAATATAAAATAATCTAAAAACAACTCATAAACAATAAAGAAAAAACCTCTTAAAATACGCTCTTAACGAATTTTGATATAGAAAATTTTTAATTTAAAATTAATATGTTCTTTTCAAAACTTTTTTTCCTAATTAAAAATAAAAATATTATATCAAATTATTAATTATTGAGTCTCTTAAAAAACACATACCTCTTGTAAACTTAGGAAGATGCAAGGTTTTAAGAGCAACAGAATCAAGAAGAGGACCACAAGCTTGATCTTTTTCTGTTCCTGGATTATGAATAGTAATCTCAATTTCTTCATTTTGTGCTTTAAAACCCCATGAATATGAATCCCAACCATCACTACTATACATAGTTTGCATTGGCAAAATTCCCCAATCTTGTGGTTCTGAATTTGGTGAAACTGAAACATTTAATTTCTCTTCTTGTGCACAAGTTCTTGCTGCACTAAATGAAAGGGCATAAAATCTTCCTTTTGTAACCTTAATTCTTGTCTTAATTGATGCTTCATCACCAAGCCTAACTGCAAATGCTCCTTCTGGTACTATTAATAACATGTCACCTTGTTTTTGACCTGATTTTATGTATTCTACATAACCTGAGATTTCCCAGTTTGGTATTGCATGGGGATCTATTACTTTTGTTCCTTTCATTTGGGACTTTTTTGGGCCTTTTTCAAAGTTTCCATTTGGTAATAATCCTGTGAAGCATTAGAAACAATGTAATTAGTATTCATTAAAGTGCATCTCTCACCGGCTGTATTTTTTAGAAAAAAAAGAACATTAACAACGGTGGAGTTGTCGGCATGGCGGCTCACATGGGAATGACCAAATAGTTTGGCAATATCACATGAAGATGGTAATGAAAAAGGATTGTCTGTTTCTTATATGCAAACATGGCTTACGTAGAAAAGCAGCCAACTTAATTTAGTGAGAGAACATCTTTCTATCTTTCTAATTAAAATTTATAGAAAAAGTATAATTTAATATTATTTTGATTTACAAAAATATTTAAAACGAAAAAAATATGTTAAAATAACAGTTAATATGAAACAGAGATATATTATTTATTCATTTCTTATTTGATCGCACATATCAAATATAAAATACTTCATTCAAAATTAAATAATTCGTTTTTTATTATTACACAAAGAATTGCAATTATAATCTTTATACTTTTGAGTTGTTTAGGAAGAATTGTATTATAAATTCGATTCATATATTAATATATAAATTTTTTAAATTATATTAAATGGCATCATTCAAGGTCAAAATTATATATATATATATTCCTACTTTTGAATTGTGATCCAATTAAATAGTTCTTTCTTAAGAGTACTGCCTCCTCACGCCCAGGAATGAACATGTGATGCGTAAAATCTATTATACCATGTTAGAATTTGGGCTTGGGCCTAACTCAACCCAAAAGATAACTCAAGAGGGGAGGGCTAATTAAGTTTTTATAAGAAGTAATTATTTTCTTTAATTGGCCCATGTGGGATTTTCAACGTATCTTGATGGAACTTTTCCTCTAAAAAAATCTATTATTCAAATATAGATATCACTTGTGCTTGAATTTTTCTATAACTCACTCCCATGGTATGGAATCAAGGATAAAACTAAAGGGAAGTGAACAAATTTAGGTTTGTAAATATTTTTTAAACCAATTTTTAATATTTTAGATTTTCTTTATATGAATTCTTGATTTTATTTTTTCTTGAATAATATGAATTCTTGACTTCAAATTAAATCCTAGTTCGGGTTTAAGGACTAAAATTCTTTTCTTTTTTTATTTCAGACTTCACTTCTTCTCTCACAATTGATTCAAAAAAATTCTAATATTTTCAAAATAAAATCCAATATAAATTGCGAGAGCTAATTTCTTACAAGAACAAATATATAACGTGATAAAAAACGTCAAAATTCTTATAGGAAGACTACCTAAAATTATAAAATAAAATGTCTGGTGATAAGTAATAACACTAGAACAGATATAGAGTTAAGAATTATGATCCAAAAAATAATATAATGAAAGCAATCACCTTCATTCAAGATCTAAAGTATACAAAAATGAGTAGGGGCAAATTAGGAAACATACCATCATATAGAGATAGAGCGACATGGAAGGTCGAAAGAAGAAGTAATAGAACTGTTGCTTTGATCTTCATTTCTTTTCCTTTTTTTTTTTTTAAGAGAGAGAAAGAAGAGAGAAAGAATTTGTGAGTGTTGGATCGAAATATTCGAAGGCCGGAGGGGGTTTATATGAGTTTTGTTCTACGTGAAAACCCTTAATCTTTGGGTTAATTTGCAAAAATTGCCATTGGGTTATTAATGTTTTTTGCTGCTGCCACGTTGACCATTTTGCAGGGGGGACTCTTCGTCTTCGTCTTCGTCGGCCATGCAAAGATGCCACGACTGCAAGAAAAGCACAAATCTCTGCATGTGCAGCCCTGACGAATCAAAGACAAACTTCTATAATTAGATTTCATTTCTCTCAATCAATTTATTTATTGTATCCTTCGTTTCATATATTTTTTTCCATTTGAGAATTTTTTTCTGCTTTCGTAAATTAAGATAATATTAAATAATATTTTTTTATATAATTACATTAATAACAATCAAATAATAATTAATGTATTTCTCTTTTAATATAAATACCTCAATCATTTTCTTAATTTTTATGATATGTCTTAAAGCAATACTTAATTTAAACAAAACGAAAGTAATAATTAATATACGCAACGTAAAATGATGTGGCCGGTCTCCTACTCTTAGTATTGAAAAATTATCAAAACTCTGGACCAGTAGCGGAACCAGGACAAAAAGATTAGGAGTTGTAAAACAATAAAAATTTAGCTAAAATTTCATTTATAAAATAGATACATTCCAAATTTACAAATAAAATAACAAAAAAATAAGAGGGACTTGAACGTAAAATACTTTTAAATTCTAAAGCTTTCAAAATTTATCGAGGGGGCTCAAGCCCACCCGAGCCCCCTACTGGTTCCGCCACTGAACTCTGGACTTGAGAGTAATTGTGTAGTGCATCTACTATATATATATATATATATAGAGAGAGAGAGAGAGTACCTTCTTTTGTGTAGTACATTTATTAGTATATTCTCTAGTATAATAATTTTATTAATATAAATTATATAAAATAAAAAAATAAATTATAAACTCTACGATAAATACTAAGAAAAAAGTTATTATAAAAAAAATATATTAAAAGATTTGACTAGCGCAACATTAGTTATGTGTAACTGATCTAATAACTTAGTTTTAATCGTCTTAAAGGTAAAGGGAGCTCAAGAAAGAAATAAATGTTGTCATTTGGGAATCTTATGAGGGTAAAAGAAGATCCAAGCAAGGGAAACCAGCAAAGTATCACTTTTGATGCTAGTTTAATAACATTAGATGATGTTTATTTAAAAAAAAAAATTGAATTGGATTAGTGAGCTCTCCAAATTAATTTTTATTTAAATTAGATAAAATTATAAAAACAATAAAATTTTCTTATAAAACATAATTATATTCTCTAGTCTCTTTTTAAAATATTTTTTTTAAACAAAACTTCTAAAATATGAATGGCCTATTATTTCATTATTTGTTGAAAAGTAGTGAATATTGCGGGGGGGCATAATTAATGAGGGTGATATTCAAGGATGGAATATTTTGAATTCATCAAATACTATTATGAATGCCTCCTAATCCTGTATCATAAGTATAATAAATAAAAGAATATTGCGGAGGTTTTCATCTAGTGTAGGTCAAAGATATGATATTACTCCAGCAAAATGTATTATCCGGTCGGGTTACAGGGTAGTATAACTTCATAATTTTAATTACTAATTAATATCCCATGCTAATTAGTTGTCGAATAATTACTCGTATATTTTGATTCTTATTAATACCCTCTTTCATGTTTTATATATTAATTTAAATTATTAAATGAAAATCGATATATATATATATATATATTGAATCCTCCAGCACATGAACCTTCGTATAAAATAATTTAGGATCATGCCTTCCAGGAAAGGGATTGGAGTCCTAAAACTGCAGGCAAAGAAATCTTGATGCTCCCAATAAAACAATTAATCAATGAGGGATTGGATTGGAGGGAGTGTCAGCAGAAGAAGGCCGCAGATTTCTCTTTTTTATTATGATATTCAAAAGTTTCCGACTAATTCAGGAAAATCATGACATAAGTCCCACAATTACAATACAGAAAGTTGAAAATTGTAAAATTTCTCGTCTCAGAGTTCCCAACAAACTACCTGACACTCGGGTGAAAAATGTAAATTATGGTAACTCAACATCTCTACATACTGAAGATCTGGCCCAATACGTATAAGGAACCATCCCTATATTTACACTGTCGGTCATAGTTCAGTAAAGATTTTAAGTGGGTCCATTGTGCGAAGATGGGGATAGTACTGCTCTAATAAGAAGTTCGTATGTGATGCTCCTTGGTCAGATGACCAAGATATTGGCGCCTTATACTCGTTACATCTGTTCGACTGAACTCGTTGGCTTTCCGATCTTTTGAGCATTAGGATTATTAAGTGATCATCGCGCTCTTTTGGACATGAAGAAGGAAATTCCACTGTGAGGATACTTTTCCAGTTAGGTGAGAAGTAATTCAAACAAGTGCACCTTGTAGTAGGATTTGAACTTTAATCTTTGTTACTAACTCTGTAATTTAAAACCAAGTAAATTACGTTCATGTGATGATTTCAATATCTCTTACTTGGTATGCCACGTGGAGAAACGTAGAGGATATAAATTTATATTTGGAGAAAAACTTTGGAATTAATATGGGGACATTCAAGATCTGATACGCAGGCAAGCCATGTGCAAGTGAAGGTTTTTTTAATCAAATAATTTTAGGGTATAATTAACATACAAATTAGGGCTTTTTCGTCTTCTCTTCATGTCCATGCTTTAGGTCCTTTTTGGTCGGCAATAATTCCTGGGTTTTTTTTATATGCAAAGGGGCATGCATGTGCAATAATAATCAGTGTAATGGACAAAGAGATGAGGTGACAGTTAAGCTTTAACTGCTTCTGAAATGTTCATGCAATTTAGGGCCTATTAAAGTTCTTTTAAAATATTAAGTCCGATAAAATTTGGATTTGAGCCTAACTCATCTCAAAAGTATCTCAGGAGAGGACTGTTCAAATTTTTATTATGAGTAATTATTTCTTTTAATACTTAATACTCGCCATGTGGAATTCTCAACACACCCCCTCACGCCCAAAATTGGATATCTGGAACGTGAAATTTTTTACATCTGTGCGGGTAACCCAACACAGGGCAGCCCAACAACTGGCTCTGATACCATATTAGAATTTGGGCTTGAGCCTAACTCACCCCAAAAGGTATCATGTGGAATTATTTTCTTTAATACTAACCATGTGAAATTTCTCAACATTTGAGCTAATTTATAATTTTCTCAGGAGAAGTTAAGTTAAATATCTGAAGTATAAAATTATATAGGACTAAATATTTACGGATGACTCAATACAAATATAGATTTCCTTTTAGTACGAGAATTGTTATAAATTTATATAAATCTCAAACAATTAAGTGTAATTTATAAAAAATAAGCAAAAATCTACATGATGATGCGAGAGTTAAACTTTTAATCTCTGAATCAAATAGCTATTAATTGAAATCTTATGCTTCATGTTAAAATATGAGTTTGGATCTAACTCACCACAAAAGGTACCTCATGAAAGAAGAACTGCCAGTGTTTATAAAGGAGTAATTATTTCTCAAATACTAGTAATGCGGGATTCTCAACACTTCAAAATCATTTTCTTGCCATGAAAACTATTTCGAAAGATTAAGGAAATAATTGTTCAAAGATGAAATTTCTGAAAATAGTTATTTTCAAACCCTTCACTATCAACAACTAGTTCTTTTCTCCCTTAGTAAGTTAGGAATTAAAAAGGGTGAAAATTATAGATCTTCAATTTTTTTTTAAAAAGAAAAAAACAAAAAAATGCCAGAAAGATCATTGTACTTAAGTGAACTTCTATTTTTCCTTTTTTTTGTCTGGATAATTCTGAAAATGCATGTGGAACTCTGAATAATCTCATCATATCTTTCTTCTACATACCCAAACATATCAAGTGCTAGAATCATCAGTCTTCATGTGATATTATCCTCTCTCTCTCTCTCTCTCTCTCTCTCTCTCTCTCTCTCTCTCTTCCATTACAAGTTTGGATCAGAGGCCCATTCTCTCTTTTGACTTATATGGACTTCAATTTGGGCCCAAGTTTTGGGCTCACATTGGACAGCACGTGCTCGATAACTATTCCTTTTTTTTTAATAGGAAAATAGCCTTAACATAATATAATTATTACACTTTATTTTTTATCGTTATAATTCTAAACAATTTATAACAATCTAATAAGATCATTTTCGCTGTTAAATAATTAACTTTCTTTAAAAGAATTCACATAATTTACTCGTACTAAGTAACCTAAAAGATAAAATAAGTATTATAAATCATAAATATACATGAAGCGTGATTTTGAAGCTTCAGACGTATTTTTGTTCGCAAAAATGACTTATAAGTCTCAGATTATAAATTTTAGCTTTATGAGTTCCAAATTGTGTTTTTTCTAGTTTTATTAATAAAAATTTTATAAAATAAAATAAATTTTAAATTTTAAAAAATAAATTTTAAAAAATAAAAAGTATAATAGCCCCTATCCTATGTGGCTTTTTCTCCATTCTTTTAGCTAGAAAATCCACTGGCTAATTTCATAGGTCAACAAAACATGAGGAAGGCAGCTAAGCAAATCTCAATAAAATTTTTTTTTTTTCTGGAAGCAAATCTCAATGAATTATTCATCATCTTGATACATTAACTGAACAGATTCAATTGAAGCATCAGATCAGAATCACCAAATCAGTCCATCAGTACTCAAATTTATTTCTACAGTTTCTAATTTCTACACTGATGAAAAACAAAAAAGGGGGAAAAATAAATTACATTATCCCAAATTTATAGTCGACAAATTGATAATTTTTAGCTATTTTAATTCATAGCAGCAAATTCATCTGAAAATCACTCACACTGATTATTACCTCAAAAAATCAGCGTTCATAAACATCGGAAGCAAGTCGAGAAGCGATGGCCGAGTGATACATAATGTCATGAAACGTCGACGTTTCTATCGTCTTCCTACGCAGCTCTTTGGCTTTTTCTTCGGTAAAACACCCGACAGAAAACTTGGATCTGGATCGCCCAGCGGTTTCTCCCTCAAATTGAACCGGTTGTTCCTTCTTCGTGTTTCCAGAACTCTGAATGTAGTCTGGATCGGAAGAGATCCCGAACAGAGGAGTCCACCACTTGGAAGACGACGACGACGACGACGAAGAGGAAGCCGGTAGTTTCTTGCCGTTCGGATTGGATTGAGCGGCGGAGCAGACAACCGGAGAAGGACGGAAGTTGCAGAATGCTGTGGCGGTTGTGGCCATTGGTTGGATGCGATTGATTGGCTAATCGGAGACGGAAAAAACTACGAAACGATGACGTGGGAGAAGCTTTTGTGGAAGAAAATCCAAAAAAAAATAATGTTGCAGAAAAATGAAGAAGAAGAAGAAGAAGATTGAGAGTAAAGGTAAACGGAAAACTTGTGGAGTGGATAAGATTGTACACGTGGCGATTGCTTTTTGCTTTTTCTTTGCGCTTTTACTGTTTAACGTTTGTTTACTGAAAACGACGTCAGATCAGATCTAATCATCATCATCATATTCGAAGTTGACGGCCGAAGGAAGGGATATTTCAAGGCTGGGCCATTTTGGGTGATGAGCCCACAATGAAGTTGGGCCATTTCTCCAAAGGTATGGTTTTATATGGGCTTTTTTAGGCATACCTCAACTTTTTTCTTATTGGGCATTTTGTATTAGTCTTGTATTTAAATTTTTTTTAGAATGAAAAAAAAAAAAAAAAGTTTTTGTTAGGAAAAACATAAGATTGATTAGAAGTTTTCCAAAAAAAAAAAAAAAATTAGAGAATTTTGTATTGGTTTTTGAATTAAAAACCAATTTCTTCTAAAAAAAGGGACAGAAAAACCAATCCAAGTCCATTTTTCACAAATGAATTGGAAATCCATGCCACAATTTTCCTACTGCCTGATTTATACATCCTCAGAGACAAAATCCACCGGCAAACCAAACATTTTTCATCCTTTTTAAACTGATCTTTTCTCACAAGATCATAACTATTAACTCTCTTGAGCTGCTCTTTTTTACCTTACCATGCTTGTACTTGAGTATATAATAATAAAAATATAAACATGATCTCCACAGAAACCAAGCTGAGTCTGACCAGTTTATGATTGTCTTAATAATCTTCTTGGGGGCCTTTTCCCAAGCCAAGTCCTTCATTCTGATGGTATATCCTGTGGAAAAATTACCTGCAAAGTGTTGTTTGCATTGTTGCCTTTTAGCGTTTTTTAATGATTTTTAGACACTGTTTTAAGTTCGTCTTTCCAACATTTTGGTAACTGTTCTTATATATTTAAATTCTTCGTCTATAAAGTACAAAAGTCCAGTTTCGTCTATGAGTGTGATAGTGCTTTTACCTGGGGACGCTCCTCTTCGCTGAAACTGACATTTCTAAGTTTTAACTCTCCCCTACTTGTAGTTAGTTCATCAAGTATCTCAGCATCAGACTTCTCCATTCTGCCTTCCTGATTAGGCCTGTAGGGTGGTTCTGTTTCCTGGGGAAAAAATTGTACAAGTTTGAATATATGTGCAAGAATATAAGCCTTTGAACATAGAGAGAAGTGTTATGATCTTTGGCATAGTACCCTGAAAGAGAGGCTAAGTGATCTCTGAGGAGCTCCATGAATTTCCTCGTATTCAGCTGCATCAAGCTCTTGTAGATAACGCGGTTGAAATAACTTTGGAAGCAAATGTTGTCTTACACTAATGAGAAGAAAAAATGGCAATGGGAAGAGAATGCCAGCTATAGGTATCCAAGTAACCCCCAAGCACACTAGAAGGAAAACGAATTGGAAGAGTGTGAAGATCGCTATGCATTTGAATGGTACTGATTCGACAAATGAAGGATGAACTTGCTCAAGAACCCTGCCAAAACATGTTTCAAAGTATTAGTACATTATATACTAGAGAAAGGAAACTCTTTGAATTGGTTTTGATGTTAATATTCCTCTTACTTATATCGCCTGCCTGGAGTTACAAAGAGAAGTAGAATCCTTTCCCAGAATTGATTTCCAGGGAGGCTGTCAATAGCCATGTAACCGAAATATCCCCAGAGAACTGATGTTGGTATCTTTTTAATGACAGGCATAGCAAATACGGATGCTGCAACGAGGAGAGATTGCAAGAGATTGCTCACTCTTTGCTCGTTCACTCGGACAGGCAAATAGGGATCAAGATGTTTCTCAGGATCAAAGGTTTCCTTTCTCTCATCTCCTTCATTTTCATCCTTAATTACTGCTTTCTTCAAGTTTTCCAATTCTTTAACTACTGTCGCCTGCATAGAACCATTCACAGTGGTAATTGATCAGTTCAGTGCTTGCCATTTGTTTTGTGCTTAATTGGAAGAAGTGATGAAAAACAAAATGCATAGCGAAGAAAATAAGAAATAGGATGCCTAAAAACTTACTACAGGAGAGTGATCCAATTCTATAAACACAGCTTGCATCTTCCCATAAATCTCAGAGTTGCTAGCATTTTGCTTGATACTATCCTTGGCACTCTCAATCATCTTCCTCCGTATCAGCTGGTAACCGGGTGGAATTCTTGTTAAAAGGCAACAAGCATACAACTACTAAACTTATGAGACATTTTTGTAGGTAAACGCTGCGCTACCTGTCCCTTGAGAACTGCCAAGCTTTTGGTATGCATAGGTGATTGTGGAAGTACGCCATTAGAAGGAGGCAGCCCAATTAGTCCACAAATCAAAGTCTGGGAAAAAGTACAGAAGAACATGATCAGCTGTGACGGTTTATTGAAATCTTGGCATAGAATTGAAGAAGTCAGTTCAAGATTATACCATAAATCCTAGCAATAATAAGTCATAATGGTAAGCAGAAGGGTTCTTGAGATTGAACTCCTTTTGCTGTGCTAACTGCGAAGCAACACTATGGTCGAAGAAATAGAGTCCCGCGATCATCAGGGCTGGAATTATTGCAGCAAAAATATATGCTGCAGGAACATTCCCCATATCCTGTATGAAAATAGTTTTTGTTCTTTCATAATTCATCGTTAAAAAATCGCGTATTTTTTGCAAGATCACATTATTTCTCAACTTAATTCACCTTGATTACTGTCCAGTGATGTACAGATGCTGATTCCCAAGGAAGTGGGCTAAAAAGCCTTCTTGGTACTCCAGATGGAACTCTTCTTGGTATGCCGAAAGACATTGCTGTCCAAACTACTACCATTAGAGGAACTCCATAGTCAGCAATGAAGCTCCTAAGCCATTCTGTAGCATACAACCAAGACCTTGCCTTTCTACTTTTCAATGCAGTATAAAGAAGGCCAAATGTGAATACAACTCCAAGTAAGCCATTTGTGTAAAGCCAATGGAACTGATAACTCTCCATGTTTGGATCTTGAGCTTCAGGTATATTAAACTCACTCACTATTCCCTAATGAGAAATGAAACATTATTTAAAAGTGAATTTTGATCAAGTCAAGCTTTTATTGCAACAGATTTTTACATTCAAAACAAACCTTAATTGCTTCTTGAATGAAAAGAACATTAATTAACATGCCAAAAGTTTCTCCGGCAATTCTTGTGAATCTGTTTATAAGTGTACAGGCATTAAAAATTGCTAGCAGAAACAAGAAGAGTGCTGTCCAAACACAGACCCTGCAGGTACGTTTCAATTTTATCTATCGCTTGGACATGCTTTTTTTTTATTTCAAAGTATTTGTCGCTTTAGTAAATCAAGAGAGGTACCATCCGGCCCAAGCCAAGAACAGTTTCTGTCCCAAGTCTTGTCTGTCTTTGGCAAAGTTATAGAGATAAGTGTACATTATAATAGTAGGTTCTGCAACTCCTAATATGAGAAGAGGCTGTCCTCCCAATAGAGAATGTATGATTCCACAAAGAGCAGTTGATGTTAGAGTCTCCACAGTGCTTAAGCTTCCATCTACATACCAAAATGGAAAAAAAAACTATCTTATTCCATAACCCAAGGTAAGAAAAACTGAAATGAAATGAACAAAAGCTAACCCGTGTCTCTGCTTAGTTGCTCCCCAAAGGCAATTACAGGAAGAGCAGAGGCAAAAAACATGTATGCTGTTGGTGCCAAAATCCTGGAAAATATGAAACAAATAAAGAACTTAGTTTAATCCCAACAAAACATGGTTCATTTCCTGTAAACTGGACTCTGCATAGGCATTTCAAGGTGCCATGAACAGAAATAAGGCATAAATGGTGTAAGATAAGTACCCTATTCCAGGACGAATTCCGGCAATCCAATCTTGTTTGTAACAAGATATTCTTCCTTGATAGTCCTTTACAATACCTCTGAAAGGTGCTTTGATGTTGTCCATTGCACCCTGTAAATCTGACTTAATTGCTTCAAAGGAAAATGCAGCTTTCTTTTTTCTGTATTATCCATGAAACTATAAGAGTAAGAGACCAATATAAGGTGTTCTTAAAAAGTCACCATATATATATAATGAAAAAATTAAGTAGTTTCTAGTGCATGAGAGTAAATAGGCAATGATCCAAAGTCAAGAAAAGGAAAATATAATGCTATACAAATTTTCCATGTTGTTTAAAACTTGGATTGGAGGAAAGTAAAGAGTACCAACAGAGGGCTGATTGGTGTGCCTGTAGAAAACTCAATAAAACTTGGAAATATTTAAGAGCTGCACCAGCCCTTATAAAGGACAAGTAGAAAGAAAATTTTATTTTTGGTTTCTTGATAAGTACAAGTAGAAGAAGTGAAGCTTTGGAAATTTTATAAAGCAAAAAATTATTATTATTTCCGGTCCGGAATATAATATAAGTCTTTTTTGACTTTGCACGCAAAGTTAAAGGGTTTAAGGAAATAAGGTAATTTTTTATGTAAGATATATATATCTCACCTTCAATAAATAAAGAGAGAAAGAGAAAAAAATGAGATAATAAATGAATTAAAAAGGGTTAGAATTGAAAACTATACAATAAACACACATTGAAATATGTAAAAGGACTTATAATTTTGACCATATTAAAAGGACTTATACTTTCAATCGGAGATAGCACACCTATGAGTGTGTTTCTACAAGATATTAAAATAAGTTTGTGTTCTTTTACATGTACTTTTGTGTAAATTACACGTTTGAAAAGTCTTATTCGTGTGGCTTTTGTGAAGCAATTTATACATTGATTTTGTAACTATTATCTACGATTTTATAAAAATTAAATTATTTATTTATATTTTTTAAGGAAAAAAATTAAATTATTTATAAGAAGATATTAAAATTTTGCATGCATTGGCTCTAAACAGAGTCAAGGGAGGCAACTGTGTGCTTCAATTTTTTTCCACAATATAAGTCGTCAAAAAGGTTAACACGGAACAGAGCAACAGACTTTTTCTACTCCAAAATTCTTTTTCGAAAAAAATATTTTGTAGATCATAATATATTTTGGTGCTGCTTTTATGCATTCATATTTTGTAGATTATATATTTTAAAAAGGGTTTTTTTTGGCTTGTTGCATATCTATATATATATATATATATATATAGAACTAGGAGGCGGTTTGGGTGGCTCGAGCCTCCCAGAAAATTTACAAAACTTTAAAATTTTTAGGTATTTTACCTTCAAATTTTTTAATTTTTATTTATTTTTTCAATGCAACCCCAAAACTTTTTATTTTATTTGTAAATTTGGAATTGTTTGAATAGTTTTGTACTTGGAATGCATCTATAAAATAGACGAAATTCTAACAAAATTTTTATGATTCTTCAATTTCTAACATTTTTTGCCTTGTTTCCGTTCATATGTATATATGGGTTATAATAATATATGTGTATGTGTTGAGGTGGAGCATTTAGAATATATCTTTATATAGTGAGAAACTCGTGTGGGTCAAATTATTTGGTTCTAGAAAATGAAAATCTCAAAGGTTACGATGATAAAGATAGGAGGAGGGGTCATCCCATCTTTTTTTTTGGGCCGGTTGTGAGTAAAAAGTGATTTGAACTCTCGACATTATAATTCGTAGCTACGTATTCTAATCCTCTGAAGTACAAACCCTACTGTGCCTCTATCGGATCTGTTTTCAGAAGTATCTAAAAAAAAGACTCTTTCCTCTTCTCAGTCATTTTCATTTCGAGTTAAGAGTGAAGTCGCGTTTATATCTATAAAAAGTGCGTTACGAAGTGTGAAGTGGGAGATAAGAAATGTCATAATTGAAGTTTTAAATAAGACGAACTTTTAATTTTTCATTTTTTCGCTTTCATATTGAAGATAAAGGTATTCTAACCATGACTTATAAGTACATCTTATTATTGTTGTATATTAATTTTTTAATTTAGTATATTAAGTTCGATTCATAATGAATAATTAAAATTTAAAATGTTATAAAATTTATTATACTTAATTACAACATATAATACATTATATATATTAATTTGTGTCTCAAAATCTATATCTATATTTATGTATTATATCTAAATTTGAGGACATATATTTTTTATATGCTACCAATGAAAATCTTCAAAAAAATATGGAAATTTTATTTGCAATACACTTTCTATATAAATTTTATTAATAAATCATATAAAATAAAAGATAAACTTTAATAAAAAAATTATTATTCTAAAAAATGTATTAGATAATGTATTAGAAAAATATATTAGACCATCCTGAATGATCTAATACATATTCTAATACATCTTCTCTGCAACACTCTTTTATTATAGTTTTATTAAGAAACTCTATAAATTAAAAAAAAAAAAAACTAATACAGTAAAAAGTGTTACAGAAAATGTACTAAAAGATGCATTAAATTAGAGCTATTCCAAGTCCTTTATTCTGATTCCATATCCTCAGGAAGAACCTGCAATGGCAAAACCATGGTTTTTTCTATCAATCTATAAATTTTAATGCAAATTGAAGAAACTTTTGTTAAAATTCTGAGTTCATTACCAAGGGACGCTTTTCTTCAGAAAAACTGACACTTATCCGCTTTATCTCTCCCCTACTGGTTGTTAATTCATCAAGAATCTCATAATCAGAGTATTCCATTCTGATTTCTTGATCTCTAGCTTCATTTCCTCCTCCTACAAAACCAAATTTGCAATAATTTATGCATGAAAAATATCGAGATTATCCGAAAATTAAACTCAGAAAAAGATAGAAATTCTCTTTCATATATTAATTACCTTGTAAGAGAGGCTGAGTGAGATGATCTGCATTTGAATATTCCTCGTACTCGGATGAATCAAGTTCTTCCAAATCACGAGGTTGAAATAGCTTTGGGAAGCAAATGTTGTCTTATACTTATGAGAAGGAAAAATGGCAAAGGAAAAAGAATGCCAGCCACTGGTATCCATGTCACCCCAAAGCACACAAGAAAATATACTAACTGGAAAACTGTGAAAATTACAATATATCTGAATGGGACAAACTCCAGAAATGAAGGATGAATGCCCTCAAAGACCCTACAAACGAAAAAGATTTCGCTTTAAAAAATTTAAGGTGTTTATTTATTTATTTTTAGAATTAGTAGACTTACTTGAATCGGCGTCCTGGGGTAACAAAGAGAAGGAGAATCCTTTCCCAGAATTGATTTCCGGGGAGGCTGTCAATAGCCATATAAGCAAAGTATCCCCAGAGAACTGATGTTGGAATCTTCTTTATGATAGGCATGGCACATACTGATGCTGCAACCAGAATTGATTGCAAGAGATTGCTCAATCTTTGCTCGTTTACTCGAACAGGCAAATGAGGATCTAAGTGAATCTCAGGATCAAATATTTCATTTTTAGTTTCTCCATCATCTTTCTTGATCACTGCTTTCTTCAACTTCTCCAAATCCTTAATTACAGTTGCCTGCACAATGAATTAGTTAATTTACAGAGTAATTGAAGTTTTTGGGGGATTATTATATAGAATTATGTGTTTAATTAATGGAAAAACGTGAAGTAAAGAACATACAACAGGAGAGCAATCCACTTCTATAAACACAGCTTGCATCTTCCCGTAAATCTGAGAGTTGCTAGCATTTTGCCTAATACCCTCCTCGGCAATCTCAACCATCTTCCTCCTGATCAGCTGGTTATCGACAAATCTTCTTAGTTAGATCAATACTAACACTTTATACGATCCATACGAGAAGGTTCAGTAGGTAAGTAAATATTACCTGTCCCTTGAGAACTGCCAAGCTTTTGGTGTGCATTGGTGATTGTGGAAGTACACCATTAGAAGGAGGCAGTCCAATTAATCCACAAATCAAAGTCTGGGAAAAAGTATGTATGCAGATTATCAGCTATAAGGTTCATTGAAATCTTGGCAAAGAACATAAGAAGTCAGTTCAAGATTATACCATAAATCCCAGCAATAATATGTCATAATGGTAAGCAGAAGGGTTCTTGAGATTGAACTCCTTTTGCTGAGCCAATTGTGATGCAACACTATGGTCAAAGAAATAGAGTCCTGCTACCATCACAGCTGGAATTATTGCAGCAAATATATATGCTATAGGAACTTTCCCCATATCCTGCAATTTTAGGTAGAAATAATTAGCAATTTCTCACAATTCATTTGATTGTAAACAGAAAAAGCACCAGTTTCATTAAAGAATTCGGAGTCATATTCCTCTGAGTTCACCTTGATTACAGTCCAGTGATATACAGACTCCCATGGAAGAGGGCTGAAAAGCCGCCTGGGTACCCCATCCGGAACTTTGCTTGGAATGCTGAAAGACATGGCTGTCCAGACTAGAACCATTAGAGGAACTCCATAGTCAGCAATCAAGTTCCTAAACCAGCCTGTTCAACATGATCATATAGTTTTAGATTAGATTTTTTATGCCTTTGAAATGAAAGAAATAAATTACCTTCCAAATGATATCTATCTACAAACCTGTGCCATACCACCAGGACCTTGCCTTTCTGCTTTTCAAGGCAGTGTAGAGAAGGCCAAATGAAAATATAACTCCAAGTAAGCCATTGATGTAAAGCCACTGGAACTGGTACTTCTCCAGATTTAGATCTTCTGCTTTGGGAACAGTAAACTCACTCACTATGCCCTACATTTTACCACAAAAAGAAATTAAAGAACCGCAATCCATTCTCAAGATTCACTGGAAGAGATTTCGAGATTTTCTGTATGTACATCAAACAAACCTTGATTGCCTCTTGGATGAAAAGCACAGAAATTAACATGCCAAAAGTTTCCCCAGCAATTCTTGTAAATCTGTTTATGAGGGTGCACGCGTTATATATTGCAAGTAGGAACAAGAACAGAGCCGTCCAGACACAGACCCTGCCAAGATAATTTGAAAAAGTTTTTTAAGATCACAAGCACATACTAAAGCAGATGAGAGTATAGACTATCCAGAAACTCCTCTTACCATCCTGCCCAAGCCAAGAACAGTTTCTGCCCCAAACCTTCACGTCCTTTGGCAAACTCATAAAGATAAGTGTACATTATAATAGTAGGTTCTGCCACTCCCAATATGAGAAGAGGTTGTCCTCCCAATATAGAGTGTATGATTCCACAAATAGCAGTGGATGCTAGAGTCTCCACGGTGCTCAAGCTTCCACCTACAATGCCAAAATGGAATCAAGATTTTTGTTATAATATAGAATCTTCTCAGAGGGTAACAGAAATGGAGTGAAAGAAATTGGTCAGTTCCTACCAGTATCCCTGCTCAGTTGCTCTCCAAATGCAATAACAGGAAGCGCAGAAGCAAAAAAGATATACATTGTTGGAGCCAAAATGCTGGAAAACATGAAATAAATGGAACATCGTTCACTATAAACTGGCATGAACAGTAGTAAATGGCTCATGTCCTATAAAAGCACTTGAAAGTGTAAGGAGAAGATATACTTGATTCCTGAATGAAATCCAGCAACCCAATCTTGCTTGTAACAAGATGATCTTCCTCGTAAATCCTCTGCAATACCTCGGAATGGTTTTTTGATGCTGTCCATTGCTGAATTATAAACAAGATGATGTTAAACAATGCTACGAAAATACTTCATATATACATAGTTTTGTCAACATGAAGATAAAACATTGACTAAATGTTAAGAATTTTCTTATCAAAACCATTCATAGTGTGCCCTTTTCTGCATGAAATTGGGAAAAAGGGAAACAGAAACTACTAGAGAAGATGTTTAAGCTAGGAGGAAAGGAATACCTGCTGAGAAGCTACTCATGAGAGAGCCTCTTGTTCTGCTATTCTTTGCTCACTACTCAGTAGTTCATTGCATCTTTAAAAACAACACTCCCGCGAAAGTTTGTGGAATAAAGAGCGAGTACACTTCACACCCATAATTTGTCTATATCCTAAATTATGTCATAGTCTACCTATGGGGTAAAATTTGTACATTTTTAGATTTTTCTTTGTACCAAATCAAGACCTACGTGTTCGTATTCTTACCATGTTATTATACTCATGACCGGAACATTTGGTGTCAAAAAGAGATAATTAGAACCCAAAACCAAACTTGCCATGGATGTCCAAAACGTAGCTATTCATTCCCGTTACACTTTACTTACCGAAACAAGAAATACGAATCACAAACCAAATCTAGTGCAAGTCAATTTTTTTATGATGTTTGATGGTTAAATGTACTTTCTTTTTTCTGCTGCAGCTTAGACTTTTTATTCTACTCCTGCAGTTTACCTGGTTTTTTATTTTTGCATCCCGTTATTCTTCGTTGTTGTTATTGTTGAACCAGCAATTTAGGGTTGGATAGAGTTCAGTTTTGAGATTCTTCTCTTAAATTTTGTAGAAGTTAAATTATTTATGAGGAAAAAAAAACCCAAGAAAGTAAGAATTTTGATCGAATTGTTTGTTCAGGCATTTACCAGTAAGGCCTACCACTCCCTAAAGCTAAGATTTGTTTTCTCCACAGGTAAATACAAAAAAATTCATCCAAAGTTTCAATAATAATGGCCCATCTTGTAGTTGTACATTATTTACAGAGAGCAAAAGAAGGCAAAATTATGTGAAGCAAGTAAAGATTATCACAGCTTGAGTCACAAGTTTGATAGCACAACAGGTTTTGCGGTGGAGATTGGAGAATAACTTAGAAGATAATTAGATAAAAGAGTAAATAGTATACGAACAACGACTGTTAAGATAAGAGAGGATCCCATACTGACAATAACATAGAGAACTAGTTTGGGGGCAATTGGGTGAAGGGAGTAATTGGGTGAAAATGAAGTTGCTGTGAACTTCACTGTGGACAAAAATGTGCCCTATTAGGTGTTTGTGTTTATGCCAGTGTGGACAAAACTTTTACGGACCATTTTGTGTTGGAATCAGCGAGCAAAATTCAGTAACATTATGAATTGAATGCGAAAGCTTCCAGGAAATTGGCAAAGAGATTAGTTCACTTACGAAATCGTAGTTGGGTTCCATTGGCTCTGAGGTTTGACTCTTTAAGATGTAACAAATACAATCCCATCCGAGCCAGCAACACCACAGATTCCTCCGGCTCTGATTTTCTATTATTATTCAGTGAGAAGGAGAAAGACATTTTACTGAAGTAGAATCCAATTATCCCACTGGTCCTTGAGAGATACGAGATCACAACTTCTTTGGGACTGTTTTAATGGCGATTGTCATAATATTACTAGTTGTTGTGATTAAAAAACCGCGAAAAAAATATGTACAAACAATTAAAAAAATACCCTTTTTATCTTTTAGCATTTTATCAATTTGGGATAGATTTTTTTGAGATTTGATAAATTGCATGATAAAATTACAAAATTTTCACGATAGAATTTCATTTCCTTTCTAACTCTTTCTCTCTTTAAATGTGTTCTCTCTCACATCTCTAGTACATCTTGAAAATTTTAAAGATTTGAAAGTAAAAAATGAATAATTTTTTATATAATAAAATATCGATTTTAAAGCGAAAATAATACAAAAAATGTATAAAATTGGAGATTGAAGATGCTGACACACTAAACTATATTTTTTTATTCATTGATGAAAAGACCGAAGCCATTACAATCAAAACAATCATCAAACTTTGTCTTCAACACGATGAAGAAAAAAAGTTCAAAGAGTGAGAGAACCTTGCAACAAAAAACATAAAGTAATAGAGATAAAACCACATCTTAAAAAGGTGAGTAAGATAAACTAATACTAAAACTGATAAAATAAACACACGTAATAATCTTCTTCACAACACTTACGCCGTTGGAATTGATTATCTTTTTTCAGAGTCAATAATTTAAAAGACTATAGGTATATCAACAAGCTTGAAAATTGTCTCGAAAAGACGAAGAATACTAAAGAAAGGCTCAAGTTAAGTTCTGGGTTGAAAATAGCTCCCAAAAGGAGCTAAATAAAGTTCTGATAAAAAATCAGCATTAAATCGAGATGCCAAAGTCTTAAATCTTGAATAATAAAGTAATTTATTAATAAAAGATAAATACTAAAAAAAAGTATTATAAAAACGCATGTTACAAAAAATATTACAGATGAGTGGTTATGTAAAGGAAGCAGTGGCTCCATAGAATGTGGCTTTGTTCCTGCTTTCTGACTATAACAACATAGAGGCAAGCTTGTGCATATGTGCTTGCTTTACTTCCAAAGCTTCCTCAAGGACATGTTTTTATCAGTGTCTTTCTTCATTACTTTGCCCACTGCCATCTCAAAATCCTCCTGAGTAACATGGACTCTCCTCTCCCGTAAAGCAAACATTCCGGCTTCAGTGCAAACAGCCTTCAAAGAGAAAGCGAATACTTGTTAAGAATACTGATAAAATGACGAGCAATTATGCAACTAAACATTTGAACACTGCCACATAAATACCACAGTATGTTTCTGCTTGCCAAAAGGTACAATCTAGATGAATAAGTTAATGCTTTTGATCTAACCAGATCAGGGGGAGAATAGGTGTAATAGCAGGGAAAGCAACTTCCCAAAATAGCCTATACAAGGGAAGAAAATGTGGGCTTTTCAGTAGTATAATTTTGTTCATACGACAAGCAGATATTCTACTTTTTCTTGTTTTCCAGAACGGCCTGTGACTAGTTATCTGAGTTTGATACAGAAGAGAAAACACGGGTGATTTTGGAATAATATTCATGTAAGAACCAAATGAAATTTGTTTGTGGATTTAGTGGGAATAACTACTGAGTGACTTGGCAACCAAACTGCATGCATGATGGAAAGCAAAACATTCACAGAGTTGCAGTTACATTTCTCTGTCAGTAGTCGGCAAGAACTCCAAATCAATCAGATGAAAGTGTGACAGAACAGATACTTCTAGCACTTGCATTTCGTTCCCTGCATAAGTTTATACTAACTATCCAGGGGAATAAATCCTTATTTTCGAGGGACAAATGCTCTCACACTGAAGTAAAACAAGTGAAATAAAGCCATACCTTCAATTCTGCCCCAGAGGCGCCATTCATTTTCTCTGCAATCTTCTTCAGATCAATCCCCCGCATCAGATTCATCTTTCTTGAGTGTATCTTCAAGATGTCATACCTTGACTGCAAAATTCTTTCACACATTCAGTCAAATGATTAAAATAGGAAAGGACTGTTACTACATTAAGTAACCCTGAAATAAATGTCACCTACAAACTGACCAAAAGTATGGACAACAATATTTGTGTAATCAGTACAAGTAACTGCTTGCAACAGAGAAGCTTAAAAGTAAAAGACAGGAAAACATGATATGCATAAAGCAGTTAGCATCTGAGCTTACCTCTTCATTGGGATTTGGAAACTCAATTTTCCTGTCAATTCTCCCAGGTCTAAGAAGGGCTTGGTCCAAAATGTCAATTCTGTTAGTGGCCATCAAAACCTGCAGATGTCAGTTCAAGCATTTTTTAATAACTTGGTCCTGAACAAGGTTGAAGCCTGGAAAAATGAGAGAGAACATAGCCATAAATTATACTTTTATCTTGTTCGAGGCTTCAAATCCATCAAGTTGATTAAGAAGCTCCAGCATAGTCCGTTGGACTTCACTATCCCCATTTCCACTTCCAGATTCCATGCGAGCAGACCCTATACTATCTATTTCATCCATGAAGATGATTGATGGTGCATGCTCCCTGTGTAAATTTATAAGAATCACTTTTCATGTGACAAGTGAAGAGGGTATAGAAATGATTAAATATAAGCTACATCAGCTATATCACTTTTATCCAACCAAAATATACAGAGGATATAAAATAACCCCGATCAGAAAGACGTTATGTGTCACAATTCTCAAATATGTCATAAAACTGTGAAAACTAATAACTTACCGTGCCATCACAAAAAGCTCTCTAACCATCCTAGAGCCTTCTCCAATATACTTCTGAACTAACTCCGAACCTGAAACCCTGATGAAGGTGCAATCAGTATGATGTGCAACAGCTCTGGCAAGCAGTGTTTTCCCTGTACCAGGTGGTCCATACAGCAACACCCCCTTCGATAAGAAAGGAATAAGATTAGCATGTTCCAAAAGTACCAACTTAAGCAAATTAGTCTTTCCATTTTACCTTTGGTTGTGCTATTCCAAGACTCTCAAACAATTCAGGATGCTTGATTGGTAACTCAATGACCTAGAAAATATAAGATGGGCAACCAGTAAGAAGTAAGAGATATGAAATGATGGATTTCATTGATAGGAGCCTTTTACAACTTATTCTCATGTGTAATCAAATAGCATACTAGCCTCCCATTTACTTTCATCTGCTTCTCTGGTAAGTAAATTCATAAGAATACTGTAACTAGAAGGCAATAGACAATCAAACAAATAATAGACCAACCTCTTTAATCTCTTTGATTTGTTGATCGAGACCACCAATCATATCATAAGTTGAGTCCGGAACTTTTTCAACTTTCAGTAGGTTCACAAGGGGATCAACTTTACTAGGTAATATCAAGTGAAGCATATAGCTGTCATTGCGCAATGCAACTCGGGTTGATGGTGTAAGTTTTGTGATGTCAATATTCTTGTCAATGTCAACCACATACTTCCCTTCAGGATTGACCTAAATCATGAAAAAGGCAGACACTTTAATAAGCAAAGCATAAGGGAGTTAATCATGAAACAAAAATCATTGCTAACAATGTTACTTTGAAACAAAGCCTAACAGAGGAAGGAATACTCTGAAGTGAGATTATTTAAAAACCAAAAAGACAGATATATATCTCATCAATCAGCATGTAAAACAGAAGAAAATGATGCTATGACAAGAAAAGAGGGAGTTTTCATATGAAGCTATGGACATTTAAACAGATCGAATTCCTGACATCTAATTTCTTCTTATGATAGAACTATGCCTCTTTAGAATAATTGAAATTCACACAAACTCACAACAGTCAGCAAAAGATAGAATCTTTCTGACTTGTCTCCACTTTATAACTGTCAAATTAGCTTGCTCTACTTAAACTACTAACTTCTAAGGAAACTGAGGTGTAACAAATGAGCTCATATAATCATGAGTGGTAGCAGAGAACATATGTATTACCTTAACCAAGACTTTCGATTTCCCCATGACTTTAATAACTTCACCAACATAAGAGCCAGGCTCTTGAAGAAGTTGCAGCTCTTCCTTAAGCATTCTCACTGTTCATTCCAGAAACAAGCATAGAGTCATGAACCAGCTGACAAAGAGAGTAAAACCCTTGAAAGAAGTAAAGATTTAAATATCATCTTGAAACGAGAAGCTATTCAAAGCCCCTTTATTGACAAACTAAACAATGCAAAAACAATAATAATAAATAAATAATCAACGCATAATTGCTTATCAGTTCTCTTGTTTATTTGGCCCGCTCCGGCGAAGCTTGGCCCAAGAACGGGATTGGGAAAGAAAGAAACCTCTGGAATTAAGGTCATTGCGCTGGGCTTCAAGACGCAGCAGGTCGTCGGTTTTCTGGCGGACTTGGAGCTGAAGATCATGGATGCGCAGCAGATAATATTCCATCAGCCCTTCGCCACCTCCATTCCCAGCAGCAGTACCTTGTTGATGCTGATGGTAATGCGTCAAGACGCCATTGTCATCCTCCGGCGGCCAATTACTCTCAATCGCTGCGGCTGCCATTAGAAATCCACCGCTCAACAACCCGCTCTAGCTGATTCACCGAGGACTTTTGGGAATTTTTGCAGTCCAAAGCTAGTTTTCGTCTTCCGCAAGCCAACTTATGCAAAGAACTTCTGCTATTATGAAATTTTCACCGGAAATTGAAATTTATAGTGAATGTTGGGGTAAAAATTGAAAGAAATTTGGTGGAAATTTTATTTCTAGTTCAAAACTTTAATATTATTATGCGAATGGTCCTTGTAGTTTCATTAAACTCTTTTTTCCCCCCTCCAAGTGTATTTAATGTATCAAAAGCCATATTAAAGTTAAATAATCTTGACAACGGGGGTGCAATTTAATAGTAAAATACTCTTTCATTAGGTATTTTTATCTGATTTGTCAACTTAGAAGTTCTTCTACTTCATAGATCTTCCCTAGATTAGTAGATAAATCTTGCGCATCATATAAAAAAAAATAAAATTATCTTAATTTATTGTATTATTTTGTTTATGCATGCGTGAGATACATTTAATGTGGATTAATTTTTTAATTTAATATATAAATTTTCTAAGAATTTAACTATTTCTATTACGTTCTCAGATTTTATATGCCTTATTACTCACAAATTATTATATATGATTATATTTTATATATATTATGATATGTTTTATCTATGTTCTTCATTGCTTAAAAAATCAGTAACTTTTAACTTATTTTAAGTTATGAGTTGTGTTGAAACTGTTATCGATTGCTTATTATATTTACTTTTAACTTTAACAAAATTAAAAAATTTATTTTTAAAAAGCTACTTTATGTGCTTTTTATAACTACTTCTACTTATTGATATCGTTGTATTAATTTATTTAAAATAATTTTTTTATACACACATATTTTTAATTACTTAAAAAAAAATATAATGCAATGGAGAACATGATATTTATCTATATCAACATTATACATACCTATATTATTGTTTGTTCTATATAGCAATATAAACTCTTTCGATCTCAATTTAAGTGTTGTTTGGTCAAATATTTTATTTTCAATAAAATTCGAATATACTGATTGATGAAAATTAAAAATTAAAGAGATTAAGAATCAAATTTTGTTTTTAATAATTCATTATACTCTCTATAATTTGATTACTATTTAGCCACATACTCACATAATTACTAGTATAAAATTTGTAAAATAAACTAAACTAAAAAAATTATCTTTCATAAGTTATCACTAATTTAATCATGTAATTTATTAATTATATTAATATAAAAACATTATTTTTTTAAAATTGAATTTAGCATTTATTCACATACATGTTTTTATAGAATATCATCTAAATAAGTAAACTATAAATGTTCTTGACTAACTTTTATATAGGGTTTTACTGACGCGTGCTTGGGTACATCTTAATATAGATTAACTTTCAAAATTAAGATATTAATTTTCTTATATTTTAATAATTTATATTAATTTTTCTTAAAATACCAGAAGTTCTACATTTGAACCATATCTCGACTCTTAATATATAAAGAAAAAATTACTCTTGAAATACACATTACACAAAACTATATTTATAAATCAATTTATTCTTAAATAAGAAATTAAAATGCATGTGGAGTAGGGCCATTTTATGATTTTATCAGAATTTAGGGACTCCTCTTGCAAAGCATCAAAAGACATAGGTGGAAAAAGAAAATTCCCGAAAATTGCTCGCCTATAAAAGCAGAGAGAAGTCCCTTCTTCTTCCTTGCGCCTAGCCCTACATAAGTTATGTAGTGTGAATTTTAGAGTAATTTTTTTCTTCTTTTCATTTTCTTTTCATTTTAGGGGTGCAATCCGTCCAGAACTTGAATCGATCAAATCGAAATTAGGGTTTTCACCTGTTAACTATAGATACATATATAGATACATCCATAGTCCAGTATATGTAATTTCAGTTCATTCAGAAAAGAAAAAATCAAAACATTTTTCTTTTTTTTCTCTGTGTTCTTCTGTAATTGAAGGCAATTGTGGGTATTTTTGGGCATCAATTGTCATTTTTCAGTCTTTCTTAAGCGTTAATTTCTTCCCCTTGAATTCTTGAACTGGGATCAGGGGCTTGAATTTCTCTTTGGGTATAGATTTTGTAGTCAATTTGATTAGAAAGATCATATCTTGTTGAGTTCTTGATGGATAAGAAGAAGGTTACAGCTCCACTCGTGTGCCATGGACATTCTCGTCCTGTGGTGGATTTGTTTTACAGTCCGATCACCCCTGATGGTTTCTTCCTAATCAGTGCGAGCAAGGGTAATCGTGTGAATTCTAAGTAGATTGTTTTTCTACCTCTATATAGGCTGCATTATATTTTCATTTTTCAAAATTTTTCTTGGAGGTCATGCTTATCAGTAAACTTTGCTTGCTATTTTCAGTATATTTAAAGTTGTTATGGTGATTAATGTACTAGAATGATTCATCTGATTATATGATATTTCAGTGGGCACTTAGTGGGTATTTGGATCAGCAACAAGAATGTTTGTTTTTACCGCCCTAAAATTTCTGATGATGGACTTGCAGCTAAAGTTATGATAGGCTTGAGTAACTAAAATGTTGCTCAGAGTGAAAATTTTATTTTTAGAAAGGAGCTCTGGGATACCAGGATGTAGTTCATAGCTTTTACAAATTGGTATTGACTTGTGAGTCTTTGAATGAATTTTCTGCTGAGAATTATGAAACAAAAATTAGAAAAGGAGCTATAACTTGGAATTGGATATGCTGATTTGATGAACTTATACTTTTTTAACCTTCCTATTAACTTTAGATAGCTATATGTGGACGTTAGATGACGTTATTCATGTACTGAGGGAGTTCCAATTGCGTGATGACACGATTACCAGTCTTTCAGTTTCTTTCCAGCACCTGAGGAGTTGAACTCTTTCAAATGTACAATAATAGACAAACAAGTCTATATACTTAAAAGTTGTTGGTTAGATGATATTGGGTAGTTGCCTTTTATCTAACATATACACGCGTTGAAACCTCAGCTCCTTTTAGAACAAATGTCACTACATCCACAAAAGTACTAAATATGCCAAGTAAACCTTAAATTCTAATGTCTTGAGCCGTATTTTTCTCAGTCCTATCTCTAGAGTGTTGTCATACCTCAAATCCTATCATCTATATGCATAAATTAAACCCATCTGATGCTTAACGCTTTATTGATCTCTTTCACTGCACAGACTAGCTTCTGGTATTAAGTTTTGTTTCAAGATGCTAACTGTCAAAAGGAGTTAGATTTGGAAAGTAAAGTCATTGTTAGGAATAATCAGAGCCATTCTATGTACTTCAGCTTTTACTCTAAGTTCTGAAAAACAATTACTCTTGAATAAATAGGAAATATAGCGTGTTAAGACGTTGATATTACCAGTTCATGAAAGGATGCAAACACCGAACTATTTATGAGTCAGTTACATGCCTGATGTGGAATTTGGCAAAAAAGACAGTGGTATGCATTATAAAGGGAAACAATTAAATTTTGTTGTTTGTGATTGGAGATCCTTGTGCCCTTGACAATTTTGACTTATTTATCAGGCGGATAGGAAACAAGAACACTAAGGGCAAATAATAATATATGTTAAGATACGGTAACTTATTCATCTTATCAGAAAAAAAAAGGGTGTTCTATTAGGATTAATTATGGCTGATAAACTTTTTCATTACCCACTAGATCTAATACCAATATACATGTTCTAGTGAAATTGATTGGCAGTATCTTAATCCTACTATGTAGAATTTATCAGTGTGCATTTTCTTATGCCTGAAGAATCCTGATTATGTAACTACTGTTTATCAATACCGGGATGCTGATGTTGGCAGACTGATATTCACATATGCCATTGCCCTATCTTGGAATATATGTGAACTTGTTTGTGCAAAGCACTATTTAATGATTACTGATAACGATCCTCTTTTGTCAGATTCCAATCCAATGCTGAGAAATGGAGAGACTGGAGACTGGATTGGAACCTTCCAAGGGCATAAAGGTGCTGTATGGAGCTGCTGTTTGGATAAGCCTGCTCTCCGTGCTGCATCTGCATCTGCTGACTTCAGTGCGTAAGTATCACTCCTTGATTGTATTTCATGCAAGCATGTTCTTAATTGTTAATGCAATTCTTGCCATAAGTTTCCCGGAAGGCTTAGATTTGGCTTACTAAAAACTTTTGGCTAGAATTTATGATCAACTTTGTTGATGTCATATGATTGAGAATTCATTATTTTCTAGAATCTTGACTAAATAATCACAAAGAGCCTTAGGAGCTTGGTCGAGATCCCTTTAGCCACCTGACTCTTTGTATGCCCTAAAATGCTTTCAATAACTTTTTATTTCATGCACTATGGGTATTCTGCAGGAAACTCTGGGATGCATTGACTGGGGATGAATTGCACTCCTTTGAGCATAAGCACATAGTTCGTGCATGTGCTTTTTCAGAGGTACTTTATTTTCTGTATTTGATGTGTTGATGACTTCTGCGCTTTTTCCTTATTTAAGTAAATGTTAGGTCTGTAAACTGGTAAGTTGAGTACCATCTGAGCAGCCCTCAGCATGTATATCTGCTTCTTGTATTTTTCATCAGACCTGAGCTTTTCTCATTAAAAGTCTTCTATTCTCTGATCTCTGTAACAGCTTTTAATCCCCTTTGTACTTCAATAGATTTTTTTAGAACAATAGACATTGGTCACTTTGGGGCACACTGAGATATTTCAGTTTGTCCATTTTGCAGGATACTCAATTTCTACTCACAGGTGGATTTGAAAAAATTCTCCGAATATATGACTTGAACAGACCAGATGCACCTCCAAGGGAAGTTGATAAGTCTCCTGGTTCAGTTAGAACTGTTTCATGGCTCCACAGCGACCAAACAATATTAGGTTCCTGCTCCGATATGGGTGGTGTGAGGTACGTGGAAAGAGAAATACAGAATATCTGCATTGTGATTGAGCTTCTGTTTACATATTTAATAAAGCCTTGGTGTGTAAAGTATAAACCCCCATAATTTGTGCAACAAAAGTAAAAGAAAAGATTCACTTGAGCTGTTTCTTTTTCATAGTATTTGAAATGTGCTTATTGACTTTTGCATATCTCACGAGCTCTCTATTATTCACTAGGGTCTTCTATTTATGTATATAATTGTCCTAATATACTTAAGAGTGATGCAGGTTTTGGGATGTCAGAAGTGGCCAGATTGTCCGAACACTTGAGACTGAAGAGGCTGTAACCAGTGTTGAAGTTAGTCAGGATGGCCGTTATATAACAACTGCTGATGGGTCCAGTATCAAGTTTTGGGATGCGAATCAGTATGTCCTTGCACTATTCTGGAAGGAACTTTTAGAAGGTTTGTGTAGTATTTTGGTTCTCATGGATTCTGATACGTTTAACCTTTTGTTAGCAGCTTTGGATTGGTGAAGAGCTACAAAATGCCATGCAAGATGGAATCAGCTTCCCTAGAACCAAGATTTGGCAATAAGTTTGTTGCTGGAGGCGAAGATTTGTGGGTTCATGTCTTTGATTTTCATACAGGAGCAGAAATTGGTAAGACATCCTCCTTGCTTTTTTTCTTTTTTTGGATATTGGTAAAACTACATACACTGTCTTGCTTTTGTTGTGGTTTATTTGCGCCTTGTTGGGTTCTTGACTATGGTGTGGCCTGTTTCTTAAATCTGTAAATGGATCTTTAGAACATGTGCTGTGCTTATCTTTGTTTTATGATGGCTACAGTAATTGTTTCACTGTTGGTTAGCTATTAGTGCTACTACATTCCAGAAACAGAATTATCGTTCAATCTTGTATAAACAAATTTCATTCCTGTACATTTCTAGCTGAACTTGTTTTATCATAGGATGCAACAAGGGTCACCACGGTCCTGTGCACTGTGTACGGTTTGCTCCTGGGGGTGATTCTTACGCGTCTGGTTCTGAAGACGGGACTATTAGGATATGGCAGCTAGGTCCTCATAACGAGCAGGAGACCTCATTGGCAAATGGATCAGAAATGGATGCTAAGGATTCGACAGATGAAGTAACTCAGAAGGTTGAGGACTTGAATATTGGCAAGGAAGAGAAGGCAGCTAGCCAAAAGGAAGAGGTTACTGATGTTTGACAAAGTAGTGTGTTTTTGTTTCTATGAAGTTTTTGTCATATTGGAAAGTTTAATAGATTGTGTGATATTTTCTAAGAGATGCTCTTTTAAATAAAAGTATACTTTTGTCACAATGTCCATTCTGTGCCTTCTTCCATTTGCATTTAATCACCTTTGTGGAAACCCATAGAGAGAACACTGAAGGGACACCTGAACAAAAAATACCTTAAGAGTTTCAAAACTTAGTACTGTGTAGGGCAGTAGGTTGGGGCCTGCACCAAGTCCTCCCATTATAAAAGGGGGTAGCCAGCAAGAAATTGGATTGATCTTTTAATGGAGTTCGTGACCCTGTAAATTCAATGAATGAATTTCCTCTCAATCTCGCCGTTTAAATTAGACCTCTATTTCGGTACAACGAGAAGGAGTTTACTCTTTCGAGTAAGACTTTCTCGCTCAAGAAAGAGGACAGGTGCGCAGCGATAGAGCCCACACTCGCTGAAAGAATAGCCATTTGAATGGCATATGACTAGAGAAAGATCACTTCCTTTCGCTCTCAATTAAAATTTTTTTTTACTTGTCGCATTGTATGAATTTTACGTGGACATCAACGAGTCATATAGAGAGAATCCCAAGCCTTAGTTTGGTTGTTGTGAAATCACGAAGGAGAGGATGTAAATCTGGACGAGAGGATGTGAATTAGAACGTAAAGAGTTCTCGCTCTCAATATCAGTAAATTAGCTCCGTAAATGATATTAAAAAGTTCATTTTATTCTAATATACATAATGTTTCTAACTTTTTATAATATATATAATAGTAAATTATATATAATAAAAGTAATTTACTTTCCACTTTTTACCCAACCAAGGAGAGTACATGTGATATACTGTATACTTCCATTTGAGGCAAACAATTCGACATGTTAGAGCTTTAAAGTCCAGTACTAATTTCAATATAATGAAGGATTTTATTTATAATTTTTTGAAGAAATATTTTTCGGATCTAAATTTTGTAAAAAATGTGACGATTATTACTACACAAATTTAGGCTTTAACGGGAAAGTATTACTTACAATATGAAAAACATTCAGAATCGTTTTGAGCAATTTTTTGGAGGACTTTTTTTCGGAACTAAATTTTGTAAAAAATGTGATGATTATTAATACACGAATTTGGGTTTTAACGAGAAAGTATTACTTCCTTTGGTTTATTTATACAACATGAAAAACATTCAGAATCGTTTTTAGCAATTTTTGCGAGAATTTTTTTTCGAACCTAAATTTTGTAAAAAACGTGATGATTAGCACAGGAATTCGGACTTTAATGGAAAAGTGATACTTTGTTTGTTTATTTACACAATATAAAAACATTCAGAATTGTTTTGAGCAATTTCGTGGAGAAATTTTCGGATCTAAATTTTGTAAAAAACGTGATGATTATTAGTACATGAATTTGGACTTTAACAGGGAAGTATTACTTTCTTTGGTTTATTTATAAAATATGAAAAACATTCAGAATCGTTTTGAGCAATTTTTTGGAAAACTTTTTTTGGACATAAATTTGGTAAAAAAACGTGATGATTAGTATACGAATCGAGCTTTAATTGGAAAGTGACACTTCGTTTGATGTATTTATAAAACATGAAAAACATTCTTAATCGTTTTGAGTAATTTTTGGTAGAACTTTTTTTCGGACTTAAATTTTATAAAAAACGTGATGATTAGCACACGAATTCGGGCTTTAATTGGAATTTGATAGTTCGTTTGGTGTATCTGTACAACATGAAAAACATTCAGCATCGTTTTGAGTTATTTTTTGGAAAAAAAGTTTTCAGACCAAAATTTTGTAAAAAAACGTGATGATTAGCACACAAATTCGGATATTAATGGGAATGTGATACTTTGTTTTGTGTATTTGTACAACATGAAAAAAATTCGTAATTGTTTTGAGTAATTTTTGTGAGAACTTTTTTTCGGACCTAAATTTTGTAAAAAACGTGATGATTAACATAAGAATTCAGACTTTAACGAGAAAGGGATACATTATTTGGTTTATTTATACAATATAAAAAACATTCAGAATCGTTTTGACCAATTTTTTGGAAAACTTTTTTTCGGACCTAAATTTTATAAAAAACGTGATAATAATAGCATACGAATTCGAGCTTTAATGGGAAAGTGCCACTTCGTTTGATGTATTTATACAACATGAAAGACATTCTTAATCGTTTTGAACAATTTTTTGTAGAACTTTTTTTCGCACATAAATTTTGTAAAAAATGTGATGATTAACACAAGAATTCAGGCTTTAGTTGGAAAGTGACACTTTGTTTTGTTTATTTATACAGCACAAAAAACATTCAGATTCGTTTTGAACAATTTTTTGGAGAACATTTTTTCGGACCGAAATTTTGTAAAAAATGTGATGATTAGCACATGAATTCGGGCTTATATGGGAAAAGTGATACTTCATTTTGTTTATTTATACAACATGAAAAACATTCAGAATCGTTTTGAGGAATTTTAGGAGAACATTTTTTCGGACATAAATTTTATAAAAAACGTGATGATTAGCGCACGAATTCGGGCTTTAATTGGAAATTGATACTTCGTTTGATGTATCTATACAAATGAAAAACATTCAGAATCGTTTTGAGCAATTTTTTGGAGAAAATTTTTTCGGACCTAAATTTATTAAAAAACGTGATGATTAGAGCACGAATTTAGACTTTAATAGGAATGTGATACTTCGTTTTGTGTATTTATACAACATGAAAAACATTCAGAATCGTTTTCAACAATTTTTAAGAGAACTCTGTTTCGGACCGAAATTTTGTAAAAACGTAATGATTAGCACAAGAATTTTGGTAATTTAATAGGAATGTGATACTTCGTTTTGTGTATTCATAAAGCAAAAATAACATTCAGAATCGTTTTGGCAATTTTCTGGAGAACTTTTTTTCGTACCTAAATTTTGTAAAAAAGTGATGATTAGCACACGAATTTCGGCTTTAATAGGAATGTGATACTTCGTTTTGTGTATTTATACAACATGAAAAACATTCAGAATCGTTTTGAGCAATTTTTCAGAGAACTTTTTTGGGGACCTAAATTTTGTAAAAAACGTGATAATTAGCACACGAATTTCGGCTTTAATAGGAGTGTGATACTTCGTTTTGTGTATTCATAAAGCATCAATAACATTCAGAATCGTTTTGAGCAATTTTTCGGAGAACTTTTTTTCGGACCAAAATATTGAAAAAAATGTAATGATTAGCACACGAATTTGGGCTTTAATAGGAATTTGATACTTCGTTTTGTGTATTCATAAAGCATAAATAACATTCAGAATTGTTTTGAACAATTTTCTGGAGAACTTTTTTCGGGCCGAAATTTTGTAAAGAACGTGAGGATTAGCACACGAATTTGGGCGTTTATAGGAATGTGATATTTCGTTTTGTGTATTCATAAAGCATAAACAACATTCAGAATCGTTTTGAGAAATTTTCTGGAGAACTTTTTTTGAGAACTAAATTTTGTAAAAAACGTAATGATCAGCACACGAATTTCGGCTTTAATAGGAGTGTGATACTTCATTTTGTGTATTCATATAGCATAAATAACATTCAGAATCGTTTTGAGAAATTTTCTAGAGAACTTTTTTTGGGACCTAAATTTTGTAAAAAACGTAATGATTAGCACACGAATTTCGGCTTTAATAGGAGTGTGATACTTCGTTTTGTGTATTCATAAAGCACAAATGACATTCAGAATCGTTTTGAGCAATTTTGTGGAGCACTTTTTTCGGGACCAAAATATTTAAAAAACGTGATGATTAGAACACGAATGTGGACTTTAATAGGAATGTGATTTTTCGTTTTGTGTATTTATATTACATGAAAAACATTCAGAATTGTTTTGAGCAATTTTCTGGAGAACTTTTTTCCGACCGAAATTTTGTAAAAAACGTGAGGATTAGCACACTAATTTGGGCATTTATAGGAATGTGATATTTCGTTTTTTGTATTCATAAAGCATAAACAACATTCAGAATCGTTTTGAGAAATTTTCTGGAGAACTTTTTTTGGGAACTAAATTTTGTAAAAAACGTAATGATCAGCACACGAATTTCGGCTTTAATAGGAGTGTGATACTTCGTTTTGTGTATTCATAAAGCATAAATGACATTCAGAATCGTTTTGAGCAATTTTATGGAGAACTTTTTTCGGGACCAAAATATTGAAAAAACCGTGATGATTAGAGCACGAATTTGGACTTTAATAGGAATGTGATAATTCGTTTTGTGTATTTATACAACATGAAATACATTGAGAATCGTTTTCAACAATTTTTTAGAGAACTCTTTTTCGGACCGAAATTTTTTAAAAACGTAATGATTAGCACATGAATTTGGGCATTTAATAGGAGTGTGATACTTCGTTTTGTGTATTCATAAAGCATAAATAACATTCAGAATCGTTTTGAGCAATTTTCTGGAGAACTTTTTTTGGGACCAAAATTTTGTAAAAAACGTGATTCTCAGCACACGAATTTGGGCATTTAATAGGGGTGTGATACTTCGTTTTGTGTATACATAAAGCATAAATAACATTTAGAATTGTTTTGAGCAATTTTCCTGAGAACTTTTTTCGGACCTAAATTTTGTAAAAAACGTGAGGGTTAGCACACGAATTTCGGCTGTAATAGGAGTGTGATGCTTCGTTTTGTGTATTCATAAAGCATAAATAACATTCAGAATCGTTTTGAGAAATTTTCTGGAAAAATTTTTTTCGGACCTAAATTTTGTAAAAAACGTAATTATTAGCACACGAATTTGGGCTTTAATAGCAGTGTGATACTTCGTTTTGTGTCTTCATAAAGCATAAATAACATTTAGAATTGTTTTGAGCAATTTTCTTGAGAACTTTTTTTCGGACCAAAATATTGAAAAAAAGGTGATGATTAGCACACGAATTTGGACTTTATTAGGAATGTGATACTTTGTTTTGTGTATTTATACAACATGAAAAACATTCAGAATTGTTTTGAGCAATTTTTTGGAGAACTTTTTTCGGACCGAAATTTTGTAAAAAACGTGAGGTAACACGAATTTGGGCGTTTATAGGAATGTGATATTTCGTTTTGTGTATTCATATAGCATAAATAACATTCAGAATCGTTTTGAGAAATTTTTTAGAAAACTTTTTTTGGGACCTAAATTTTGTAAAAAACGTAATGATTAGCACACGAATTTCGGCTTTAATAGGAGTGTGATACTTCGTTTTGTGTATTCATAAAGCATAAATGACATTCAGAATCGTTTTGAGCAATTTTCTGGAGAACTTTTTTCGGGACCAAAATATTGAAAAAAAGGTGATGGTTAGCACACGAATTTCGGCTTTAATAGGAGTGTGATACTTCGTTTTGTGTATTCATAAAGCATAAATGACATTCAGAATCGTTTTGAGCAATTTTCTGGAGAACTTTTTTCGGGACCAAAATATTGAAAAAAATGTGATGGTCAGCACACGAATTTGGGCTTTAATAGGAGTGTGATACTTCGTTTTGTGTATTCATAAAGCATAAATAACATTTAGAATTGTTTTGAGCAATTTTCCTGAGAACTTTTTTCGGACCTAAATTTTGTAAAAAACGTGAGGATTAGCACACTAATTTGGGCATTTATAGGAATGTGATATTTCGTTTTTTTTATTCATAAAGCATAAACAACATTCAGAATCGTTTTGAGAAATTTTCTGGAGAAATATTTTTGGGAACTAAATTTTGTAAAAAAACGTAATGATTAGCACACGAATTTCGGCTTTAATAGGAGTGTGATACTTCGTTTTGTGTATTCATAAAGCATAAATGACATTCAGAATCGTTTTGAGTAATTTTATGGAGAACATTTTTTCGGACATAAATTTTATAAAAAACGTGATGATTAGCGCACGAATTCGGGCTTTAATTGGAAATTGATACTTCGTTTGATGTATCTATACAAATGAAAAACATTCAGAATCGTTTTGAGCAATTTTTTGGAGAAAATTTTTTCGGACCTAAATTTATTAAAAAACGTGATGATTAGAGTACGAATTTAGACTTTAATAGGAATGTGATACTTCGTTTTGTGTATTTATACAACATGAAAAACATTCAGAATCGTTTTCAACAATTTTTAAGAGAACTCTTTTTCGGACCGAAATTTTGTAAAAACGTAATGATTAGCACATGAATTTGGTAATTTAATAGGAGTGTGATACTTCGTTTTGTGTATTCATAAAGCATAAATAACATTCAGAATCGTTTTGAGCAATTTTCTGGAGAACTTTTTTTGGGACCTAAATTTTGTACAAAACGTAATGATCAGCACACGAATTTCGACTTTTATAGGAGTGTGATACTTCGTTTTGTGTCTTCATAAAGCACAAATAACATTTAGAATTGTTTTGAGCAATTTTCTTGAGAACTTTTTTTCGGACCAAAATATTGAAAAAAACGTGATGATTAGCACACGAATTTGGACTTTATTAGGAATGTGATACTTCGTTTTGTGTATTTATACAACATGAAAAACATTCAGAATTATTTTGAGCAATTTTTTGGAGAACTTTTTACGGACCGAAATTTTATAAAAAACGTGAGGATTAGCACACGAATTTGGGCGTTTATAGGAATGTGATATTTCGTTTTGTGTATTCATAAAGAATAAATAACATTCAGAACCGTTTTGAGAAATTTTCTGGAGAACTTTTTTTGGGACCTAAATTTTATAAAAAACGTAATGATTAGCACACGAATTTCGGCTTTAATAGGAGTGTGATACTTCGTTTTGTGTATTCATAAAGCATAAATGACATTCAGAATCGTTTTGAGCAATTTTATGGAGAACTTTTTTCGGGACCAAAATATTGAAAAAAATGTGATGATTAGAGCACGAATTTGGACTTTAATAGGAATGTGATACCCCGTTTTGTGTATTTATACAACATGAAAAACATTCAGAATCGTTTTCAATAATTTTTTAGAGAACTCTTTTTCGGACCGAAATTTTGTAAAAACGTAATGATTAGCACATGAATTTGGTAATTTAATAGGTGTGTGATACTTCGTTTTGTGTATTCATAAAGCATAAACAACATTCAGAATCGTTTTGAGAAATTTTCTGGAGAACTTTTTTTGGGAACTAAATTTTTAAAAAAACGTAATAATCAGCACACGAATTTCGGTTTTAATAGGAGTGTGATACTTCGTTTTGTGTCTTCATAAAGCGTAAATAACATTTCGAATTGTTTTGAGCAATTTTCTTGAAAACTTTTTTCGGACCTAAATTTTGTAAAAAACGTGATGATTGGCACACGAATTTCGGCTTTAATAGGTGTGTGATACTTCGTTTTGTGTATTTATAAAGTATCAATAACATTCAGAATCGTTTTGAGCAATTTTATGGAGAACTTTATTTCGGACCAAAATAATAAAAAAACGTGATGATTAGCACACGAATTTGGACTTTAATAGGAATGTGATACTTCGTTTTGGGTATTTATACAACATGAAAAACATTCAGAATCGTTTTCAACAATTTTTTAGAGAACTCTTTTTTGGACCTAAATTTTGTAAAAAATGTGATGATTAACACACGAATTTGGGCTTTAATAGGAATGTGATACTTCGTTTTGTGTATTCATAAAGCATAAATAACATTTCGAATTGTTTTGAGCAATTTTCTTGAAAACTTTTTTCGGACCTAAATTTTGTAAAAAACGTGATGATTACGCACACGAATTTCGGCTTTAATAGGAGTGTGATACTTCGTTTTGTGTATTCACAAAGAATAAATAACATTCAGAATCGTTTTCAGCAATTTTCTGGATAACTTTTTTTCAGACCTAAATTTTGTAAAAAACGTGATGATTAGCATACGAATTTGGGCTTTAATAGAACGTGATTCATTTTGTGTATTTATACAACATGAAAAAGATTCAGAAACATTTTGAGCAATTTATTGAAGAACTTTTTTTCGGACCTAAATTTCGTAAAAAACGTAATGATTAGCACACGAATTTGGGCTTTAATAGGAATGTGATACTTCGTTTTGTATATTTATATCACATGAAAAACATTCAGAATCGTTTTCTGCGAGTTTTATGAGAACTTTTTTTCGGACCGAAATTTTGTAAAAAACGTGATTTGCACACGAATTTGGGCTTTATTAGGAATGGGATTTTTTGTTTTGTGTATTTATACAGCATGAAAGACGTTCAGAATCGTTTTGAGCAATCTTTTGGAGAACTTTTTTCGGACCTAAATTTTGTAAAAAACGTGATGGTTAGCACACGAATTTGGGCTTTAATAGGAATGTGATTTTTCGTTTTGTGTATTTATACAGCATGAAAGACATTCAGAATCGTTTTGAGCAATTTTTTTTGAGAATTTTTTTCGGACCAAAATATTGAAAAAAACGTGATGATTAGCACACGAATTTGGGCTTTAATAGGAATGTGATGCTTCATTTTGTGTATTTATACAACATGAAAAAGATTCAGAATCATTTTGAGCAATTTTTTGAAGAACTTTTTTTCGGACCTAAATTATGTAAAAAACGTAATGATGAGCACACGAACTTGGGCTTTAATAGGAATGTGATACTTCGTTTTGTATATTTATACAACATGAAAAACATTCAGAATCGTTTTCAGCGATTTTTAGGAAAACTTTTTTTCGGACCGAAATTTTGTAAAAAACGTGATGATTAGCATACAAATTTAGACTTTATTAGGAATGTGATTATTTGTTTTGTGTATTTATACAACATGAAAAACATTCAGAATCGTTTTGAGCAATTTTTTGGAGAACTTTTTTTCGGACCAAAATTTTGTAGAAAAATGTGATGATTAGCACACGAATTTCGGCTTTAATGGGAGTGTGATACCTCATTTTGTGTAATCATAAAGCATAAATGACATTCAGAATCGTTTTGAGCAATTTTTTGGTGAACTTTTTTCGGACCGAAATTTTGTAAAAAACGTGATGATTAGCACACGAATTTAGACTTTATTAGGAATGTGATCCTTCGTTTTGTGTATTTATACAACATGAAAAATATTCAAAATTGTTTTGAGCAATTTTTTGGGGAACCTCTTTCGGACCGAAATTTTGTAAAAAACGTGAGGATTAGCACACGAATTTGGGCTTTAATAGGACTGTGATACTTCTCTTTGTGTATTCATAAAGCATAAATAACATTCAGAATCGTTTTGCGCAATTTTCTAGACAACTTTTTTTCGGACCAAAATATTGAGAAAAATGTGATGATTAGCACATGAATCTGGACTTTAATAGGAATGTGATACTTCGTTTTGTGTATTTATACAACATGAAAAACATTCAGAATCGTTTTGAGCAATTTTTTGGAGAACTTTTTTCGGACCAAAATTTTGTAGAAAAATGTGATGATTAGCATACGAATTTCGGCTTTAATAGGAGTGTGATACCTCGTTTTGTGTAAATGACATTCAGAATCGTTTTGAACAATTTTTTGGTGAACTTTTTTTGGACCTAAATTTTGTAAAAAACGTGATGATTAGCACACGAATTTCGGCTTTAATAGGAGTGTGATACTTCGTTTTGTGTATTCATAAAGCATAAATAACATTCAGAATCGTTTTGAGCAATTTTCTGGAGAACTTTTTTTCGGACCAAAATTTTGTAGAAAACGTTATGATCAGCACATGAATTTCGAATTTAATAGGAGTGTGATACTTCGTTTTGTGTATTCATAAAGTATAAATAACATTCAGAATTGTTTTGAGCAATTTTTTTAAAAACTTTTTTTCGGACCAAAATTTTGTAAAATACGTGATGTTTAGCACACGAATTCAGGCTTTATTGCGAATGTCATAATTCGTTTTGTGTATTTTTACAACATTAAAAACGTTCGGAATTGTTTTTAGCAATTTTTTGGAAAACTTTTTTTTTTTACCAAAATTTTGTATGAAACGTGATAATGCACACGAATTTAGGATTTATTGGGAATGTGATACTTCGTTTTGTGTATTTTTACCATATTAAAAACATTCAGAATCCTTTTGAGCAATTTTTGGAGAACTTTTTTTCAGACCAAAATTTTGTAAAAAACGTGATGATTAGCACACGAATTCGGAATTTATTGGGAATGTGATACTTCGTTTTGTGTATTTTTAAAATATTAAAAACGTTCAGAATCCTTTTGAGCAATTTTTTGGATAACCTTTTTTTGGACCAATATTTTGTGAAAAACATAATGATTATTAGCACACGAATTGGGTTTTAATGGGAATGTGATACTTCGTTTTGTATATATTTCCAACATTAAAAACGTTCAGAATTGTTTTGAGCAATTTTTTGGAGAACTTATTTTTGGGCCAAAATTTTGTAAAAAACGTGATGATTAGCACACGGATCTGGGCTTTAATGACAACGTGATAATTTGTTTTGTGTATTTGTACAACATGAAAACATTCAGAATCATTTTGAACAATTTTTTGGAGAACTTTTTTTGGACCTGAATTTTTTGAAAGACGTGATGATTAGCAGACGAATTCAGGCCTTAATGGGAATGTGATACTTCATTTTGTGTATTTGTACAACATGAAAAACTTTCAAAATCATTTTATGCAATTTTTTGGAGAGCCTTTTTTCAGACCAAAATTGTGTAAAATGCATCCGGATTTAATAGGAATGTGATACTTTGATTTGTGTATTTTTACAACATTAAAAACATTCACAATCGTTTTGAACAATTTTTCGGAAACTTTTTTTCGGACCTAAATTTTGAAAAAAAACGTGATGAGCACACGAATTCGGGATCAAATCGGAATGTTATGCTTCGTTTTATGTATTTTTACAACATAAAAGAGATCCAAAATCGTTTTTAGCAATTTTTTAGAAAACTTTTTTTCGTACCTAAATTTTGTAAGAAATGTGATGATTAGCATACGAATTCGGGCCTTAATGGAAATGTTATACTTCGTTTTGTGTATTTGTACAACATTAAAAAAATTCATAATTGTTTTGTGCAATTTCTTAGAGAACTTTTTTCGGACCAAAATTTTATAAAAAAAAGTGATGAATAGCACCACGAATTCGGGCTTTAATCGGAATGTGATACTTCTTTTTTTCGTATTCTTAAAACATGAAAAATATTAACAATCGCTTTTGAGCAATATTTTGGAGAACTTTTTTTCGCACCTAAATTTTGTAAAAAATGTAATGATTAGCACATGAATTCGGGCCTAAAGTGATACTTCGTTTTGTGTATTTCTACAACATGTAAAACATTTACAATCGTTTTGAGCAATTTTTTGAAGAACTTCTTTTCGGACCTAAATTTTTTTTACAAACGTGATGTCACACGAATTCGGGCTTTAATCTTCCTTTTGTATATTTTTAAAACATGAAAAATATTCTCAATCGTTTTAAGCAAGTTTTTGCAGAACTATTTTTCGGACCTAAATTTGTAAAAAATGTGATGATTAGCCCACGAATTCAAGCTTTAATGGGAAGGTGACTTAATTGTGTATTTATACAACATGAAAAACAATCAGAATCGTTTTGAGTATTTTTTTCGAGAACTTTTTTTCGGACCTAAATTTTGTAGAAAACGTGATGATTAGCAAACCAATTCGGGCTTTAATTGGAAATTGATACGTCGTTTGGTGTATCTATAGACATGAAAAACATTCAAAATTATTTTTTTGTAATTTTTTGGAGAAATTTTTTTCGGACCTAAATATTGAGTCATTATTTTTATAACATGAGAAAAATACTGAATTATTTTGAGTAATTTTATGGAGCTTTGTTTTTTTGGACCAAAATTTTTAAAAAAAAGTGATGATTAGCACGTGAATTCGGATCTTAATAGGAATCTTAAACTTTATCCGGTGTATATATAGAACATGAAAAACATACCAAATCGTTTTGAGCAATTTTTCCGAGGACTATTTTTTTTACCTAAATTTGTAAAAAATGTGATCATTAGCACACGAATTTGGACTTTAATGGGAATGTCAAACTTTGTCTGGTGTATTTATACAACATGAAAAACATTCAGAATCGTTTTAAACAATTTTGTGGAGAAATTTTTTGTGTGCCTAAATTTTTTAAAAATCGTGATGATTAGCATAAGAGTTCGGACTTTAACAAAAAAGCGAAACATTATGCAATGTATCTTTACAACATGACAAAAATACATAATTTTTTTGAGCAATTTAGGATAATTATTTTCGAACTTTAATTTTGTGAGAAACGTGATAATTACCACAAGAATTCGGCCATCTACAGACAAGTGAAACATTGTGCCAATGTATCTATACAACATGAAAAATATACAGAATCGTTTTGAGCAATTTTACGGAGTGCTATTTTTTGGACCTAAATATTTATAAAAACGTGATGATTAGCACACAAATTCGGGCGTCAACAGACAAGTGAAAACGTTGTGCGATGTATCTTTACAACATGAGAAACATAGTAAATCTTTTTGAGTAATTTTATAGAGAACTGTTTTTCGGACATAAATTTTCTAAAAAACGTAATGATTTAGTCATAGAAAAGCCACACCTCACGTGTGTTTCTTTTGAGGAGAATGACTTTATAATGCTTATTTTTTCTTTTATATTTATTTATGTGAGTAGTTTGTGTGATTTTTTTATTTTTTACGAAAATTTCGGCAAAAAAGTTGATTTTATTAGCTTGCCGCATGAAACCATAACAACACAAAATATATATATATATATATATTGAAAACTATATCATCTTAATACTAAACTTTAGGGACTAAATATGCTATTCTCCCTCAAATAAATATAAAATAGAAATTTATCCAAAAATATATAAAAAAAAATAGAAAAACTCAAGGGGTCTTCACTATAATAAAACCTAAATTTGGGGAAGCTATTGGAATTTATGTAAACTTATTACTCTGAGCGGCGACCAGTAAGACAAACTCATGACGTGTTTTGTGATGATTGGTGGGCTTCGGTACTTTGGCTACTTTTCTGTCCTCATGCGTAAATATAAAAGAAGACGAAGGGCAATTAGGTAATACAAGAATCGCATAGAAGAAGCCTCGCCCATCGAGCCCGAGCGATCGAGAGACTCCGACTCAGTTCTTCTTCGAAGCTCCCATCGGTGCTCTTTACTCTTCAATTTCTGACACCAATTGCCTCTGGAATTTCGATCTAACCTCTGAATTTGCACAATTTTCTGCTCGTAGGATCAAAAGCTAGGGATTCAAAATGTCGGGGAAAGGAGCGAAAGGTCTTATAATGGGCAAAACCAATAACAAGGATAAAGACAAGAAGAAGCCTGTTTCTCGCTCTTCCCGCGCTGGTCTTCAGGTATTCGACTCTTTCCCTCGCGTATATGTCCTTAATGATTACAGATCTACATGTTTCTGTTTATGTGATTGATTTGATAGGCTTTTGGATTAATTTTTAGCTAATTTTTTGAATTTCTGTTAGCTTTTGATCACGATTTTAATAATCTAGTTTCGTAAGTTACCTTGTCTCCGTTCTCAGTTATTTTCTGCTTTTGCTCTGTATGTATTTGGCGGTTTACAATGAATTACTATCGGAAGAAATATTGAAGGAAGGGAAACAATCATGGGGAAGTCTGATTATATTCCGTGAAATAAAATTCACAGAACAAGAGTCTTACATTCACAGAAGTGGAGCTAATGATTGCTCGTTTGTAGAGTCCTGGTTTAGTTGTGAGGGTACTTAAAAGAGTATTGATTCATGAGGACGTAAGGAGAGATATTAGTTTGCTGGATTAGTAGACTTGGTTAGTGTTCTTATACCACTTCCAATAGCAGTGTACTACTGATTGCGTCAAGCTAATTCATTCATTTGCTTTTCTTTTTAATTCTTCCCTGCTGCAGCCCCATACACATTAAAAAATTCTTTTGATAGGATAAAGAAGCAACCAGAAATTTCTCAACGTTTAGCAGTCTTTTATTATAATTTTCTACTGGAGAATACCCATATGCTTCTTTTTGATTTCCCCACCCCCACAACCAAATAATCACTATTTACGAAGTAGGGAATTTGTTGTTGGTTGTGGTTTTAACCTTGAGCCATAAGTTTGTAAATACTTTGAGATATTATTCCGGGTGCTCAAGGTCTTTGTTCTTGTTGAAGATGTTTCAATTGCCATCATACTTTGCCTCATCCTACTGTGGGTCCAACAAATCATGGTGTACCAGCACATACGTATATTCTTTAGATTATTATAGCTGAAAGTTGTCGACTTCTAATTCTCTTTGGAACTGGACTTGGGTATATAGTTGCAGAAATCAGGATGTCCTCGTGGGATTGCTTGATTCTTAATTTTTCTTTCTAGTGAAACTTCTCTTTGTCCAGCAAGCTGGTTTTCTTGAATATGGATGATAATTGACTGAAGCAGGTTATATGAAACAGCCCTCATAACTGGCCTTGACGTTTCACAGTTTATTATCTTTCAGAATCTGAAAATGTGATAATGCTTAAGTGAACATTCTCTCAACTACCAATATGAGCAAGAATATACTTTTGGCAGTTTTTGTTGGTTTCTGTAACTTTTTCTTAGTTATAGGGTGAGGGAAAAAAGTGTTTTCCTTCAATGTAGTAAATATTTCTTCTCTCACCTTTCCCATTATCTATTCCAATCTGCCAATTTTCCTGCAGAGATAGTAGGCTTATTTACTCTGGTTGACTGGCGGTGTATTTGTGGAAGATGTACTGAGCTATAGATTTGATATGAAAATGTATATGTTTATCCTCTTCAGACAACTTCTTATGTATCAATACTACAATCATATCATTTAACATAGTTTTGGAACAATTATTTTAATTCATTGGAGTTTTTGTCTCCTCTGAGTGCTTGTGTTTGAACTCCTGGTTAGTTCGTTTTAGATATCTTGGCTGGGTTTATTTTAGGTTGGTAAAATTCTTGGATGCATCTATCTATTATTAAATATGCTTGTGATAATGACAAAGAATCTATATATTTCCCTGAATATGACAAATGCAGTTCCCTGTTGGTCGAGTGCACCGTCAGCTGAAGACTAGAGTTTCTGCAAATGGGAGAGTTGGGGCTACAGCTGCAGTTTATACCGCGGCAATCTTGGAGTATTTGACTGCAGAAGTATTGGAATTGGCAGGAAATGCAAGCAAAGATCTGAAGGTGAAGCGTATTACACCAAGGCATTTGCAGCTCGCCATTCGCGGAGATGAAGAGCTGGACACCCTTATTAAGGGAACCATAGCTGGTGGTGGAGTTATTCCCCATATCCACAAGTCTCTTATTAACAAGTCCTCAAAGGAGTAGTTACTTTTATAAATGTGTATGTTGTCACCTCGACTTTTTAGTCTTGAAAACCTTGTGTATGTGAATCTAGGAGGAAGTTAAATCCGAGATGGGTACTTTGGGAAGTCCTCTGCAAAGACCAGGAGAAAAGGGAGATTTCAAAGTAATATTTCTTTTGTTCTTGTTTTTTGGTGGACAAAGTTCTTCAATCTTCGGTTTCGAAACTTTCTAATGTACTAGTGAGATCCTAGCTATTACCTGATTCTGCCTTCCTTTTGTATTCCTGTTTAATATGGCCATTTTCTTCTTTTAAAATAACCAAAATCTAATCGTTTCGACATTGAAAAGACAAAAAAAGAGTACATTTTGCCCTTTGCTAATACACAAGAACTTTGAAGGATAGAATTTGCATAAAAATGCCATGTTTTTTTAATCTAAAGAACATTTACAAAAGTTGTGCCAATTTCTCCACCCTTTGTGGCAATCAACACAACTGCTCAAACAAACTTAGAAAGCTGCTAAACCTTTTTTTTCTCAGTGAGAAAATTGCAATAGAAGGAAGGAGGAGAGACAGACACTTACATAAAGCTCTTCTAGAAAAACCTAAGAGAATCAATCAGGATGTTACCAACCTTGGACTAACCATGTCAAAATTACCCCAAAGGAGAGATGGGACTTTGAACTCTTCCTTTCAGGGGTCAGATTAACAAAGAAAATCACAAACTATTTGCAGGTCAAAAACTAAACAAAAATCAATCATTACTACTCATTTTGCATATCTGAATTCAATATGAGTCGGCTTATGAAGGGCGATATAGCTGCAAGCAGCGCCTTTGGACATTCCTCGTGAGGAAGATGGCCGCAACCAGATATTGCAACTAGTCTCTGCATTGATAACAAAGTATATATTACTACTACATTGATTAAATGAATGAAGCTGAGGATTTGCAAAGAACTTACAGAATTCCGAAGTTTTGAAGCCATTGTCTGGATGGATTTAAGAGGGACAAGAGCATCTTCAGCTCCAGCAATAACCAAAATTGGCAAGTCTTCAACTGCTTTAAGCAGAGAATTTGCATACTCGGGCGATAGGACTGTTTCATGCGATAGTTTACCTATCTCATGAAGTGCTTCATCCCAACCTTCTATGCATAATGGGGCCTGAACACACACAGAAAAGAACATGATATTAACATTTTTGCAGAAAAAATCTACTGCAAATACATGCAATGATATGAAACTTCAATATATATATATAGTCTTCAAATGAGAAAAGATACCTTGTAGAGACTCAAGACTTCTGTTGTTAGCTTGGAAGCATCATACCATGCACGCCGATTAACTACTTGAGTAATTTCAGTTCGAAGTAGAGGACGGACCAAATGCTTCTTCCCAAGGGAAGTGCGTAGCAATATTCTTGCAAATCCAGACACCACTTCTCTAGACAAGCTAACACTCAACAATATGACGCCTCTTATCTCAATCTGAATGACAAACAAAGAATTATAAGTGATTACTTAATAGAATTTTGAATAACTAGTCTAGATTCAGATCAAAAGCAATGATTGGCAAAAAGCTCAGGTAAAATGTTTAAATTTGCATATGAAACTTCAGGATTTAATCTCTCTCCCCCAGTAGATAATAATGCCTACAAGAGTTTAATGTTGCACAGCTAAATTGAGGAAAAAATTTTTGGAGTGAGATGTAATCCAAATACACCCTCCTTATCTTGCCTAAGACATGCCATGTCTTTGCATCTTGAGTATGCATTTCAAAGGCTGTTTCGGGTTATAACAAATTATGCTAAGATTATCCAAAAAGTATGTTAATCATTTTAAAGATTCATCAGAAAAACGAGTGTAAGATCCTTAAACATGGTAAAAAGTGGTGTTTCTTTTGGATGGAATTGCAATGTATTTACTTCCCCTTTCACAGAAATTTAATAAACTTTAAGCACAAGCAGAGATTGAAAAATTTGTGGGAAACATGTTTGGGACAAATATTCAGCATACTGCTAGAATAGCAAAGTGTAATTAGAGAGACTTTTCATGCAAAATTTAATTTGACATAGACGGTTTTTGAAGGAAAAAGAAAATAAACACAAATCCTCAGAAGTAATGTGACACAAGGTAACTAACATTGCCAAAATTTTGTGATGACCGGAGTCTTTCTGCAGCCTTCAGTGCAAGCAGCCCTCCATCATCATGACCAACAAGTACAACGGAAGTAAACTTCATCTCTTTGCAAAAAGAAAGAAGCAAGTCAACCTGAAAATGAAAAGAAAAGAAAGCATAAACGCTGAAATCAGGCTTTGTGCTTCAATTTGGGGAGGAAAAGAAAATTCAGAGACAGAGAGAGAGAGAGAGAGAGAGAGAGAGAGAGAGACACATGCTAAAGGCAGTAGAATTGGCAAGCTAGATTAAAAAAATAACAAAACATGGACATATAGATAATGTACAGAAAGGAATTTTATGGATGCATGCTCACTTTAATTGCGGAAGGGTAGATGTCTAAGCGAACTCAAAGATCTCGACATATGTGTATAGATTTCTCTTGAACTTTGCAATAATGGTTAGAACTAATAAACTTCACCCTCAATCAGCCAATCATTAAAGTAAGGAGTAAGAATAGGAGTTGGCAGATAAGATGATCAATGTAGAAGTATAGAACTAGTTTGCACAATTCATTTTTCTTTTTATCCTACTCATAGACACCTCCATCATTCAATCTGCTCTCTGCAGCCAAACAGAACACCAATACCCAGTTATCCTGAGCAAAACCTTATACTAGAGAAGCAAAAAGTTTATTACCTGAGTGTCAAGCTTGTAGGGATTGGGCAACTGATTTTCCTTCCAATCCTTGCAACGAGGCCTTGATGTCAATCCCCAACCCGGCCTGTCAAAGGCAGCAACAACACAACCATGCTGCCGAGAAAGTACATCCATCACATTTCTCCATGAAAAAACTCCCCCACCAAAACCATGCACCAGCACAATCCCAAACTGCCCATTTGCTTCCAGATCTTCTTCCAGCACTGGAGATCCCAATTTGCTCATTCCATCATTCTCACAGGCTTCATTTAGGCTCAGCAAAGGCATATCCTCAGAGAGCACCGGAGATTTAGGAGAGCCATCCAATAGAGGTGTAGAAAGAGAGGAGGAATGGAATTGATTACTGAAGCTCCTGCGGAGGTTATATTGGTTTTCTGATAGTGCTTTTAAGGATGGGTTATCAAGAAAGGTTGTCGAGGACAAAGAACGAGAAGGTGAACCAGGAATTCTAAGCTTGTAATGAAGGACAAGCCCTTGGCATGAAATGAACAAGCTATCAACATCAGCAAGTAATCTAGCTGGAAGTTCCACTTCATTACGAAATGACTGGCCATGTTTTTGCTTCATTTCACTCTCGCTTCTTGGTGTTCTCCCAACAGAAGGAGTGGGTGATCGTGGAACTTTCTGGTAACTAGAGAACACAATTTTGCAAGAAAGAGCCTATCAAAGAAATAGCTATAAGTCAGTACCTTATCATTTCCAAAAATCTAAAATCCCAAGTACTTGAACAAGCTGTTAAAACAGAAAGGATTATAAACATTGACAGGTTCCTTGTGAAACAAAATGGGGGTTCATTTCAGCTGAATTTATCACTCATCAAAAGACACCAAAATAGAATAAAAGGTAGATCCTGATAGGTTGTCTCTGGACATGGAAACTTAAATGAGTGAATGGAGAACATTCACCTACAGGATTACGGGATCGCAACAAAGTAAGCATTATCAAACTTACAGCTTCTGAATCAATACGGTGAAACAAGAGCTTTCTTCTGGCTCTGCAGCTATTCCGATAGGCAAGGACAGTATGGCCAAGAGCAAAGACCACGGATGAAAGAAACAAGACAGGCATCCCCCATGACTTTTTCAAATGGAGCTTCTGCTTTGCAAGAGAAGATGATGCTTCAGCCTCTAGTTGTGAATTGGCAGTAAAAATGCAAGCCTTTACAGACAACAGAAGAACCGAAACTGCGGAGCACAGTGTGACAGTCCCAAGATATGGTCCATGTGAAAGAGCTGGCCCATCACAAAATAAATATACACCTGTTTCCATGAAACATAGGAAATTCAGAACAGCATTTGATGCTCAAAGAAAAATTGAAGAACAAGATGTGAAAACCATCTTATTTGATTGATTTCCAGGTTAGCAACCTCATGAACTACTTACAAAATTAAGATTGGTGAATTTAGATTTCAACATACCACTAGCTAACCATTAGAATTTGAATAAATAAATAAGACAACTTTGAATTTGATATCACAAAACATCCCTCCCATGATCTCCTCAATTTCTTCTCTAGGAGGAACAGATGAAACATTCTAAAGATTGCACCTAACATGAATACAAACAAAAAATGCTTAAGCATTTTTTATTCACATAAGTAAAGCTTAAAGTTGCTTGAAACAGTCGCCAGAAAATAGAAATGAGCAAAAACTAAATTAGACCCGAGGAAAAATGTTGCTAAATAATAAGCCAGGGCATGAAATGGGATGAAAATGAAACTTCCATTGGCGATCCAAAGAGAGAACCTCGAATAAGAAAACAGTAATGAAATCAAACAATTAAGTTATTACAGGAAATGGACAAGAGAGAATTGAAATTGGAATTACAGGTGATAATCAGGGATCTGACAATGGAGACCAGAGGAATGTCCATTAATGAACTCTTGAAAGCATATCTCTGCAAATGCTCTCTAAAACTGTAACATCTGACGCAGGTAAAGCTCTGTATTAATATGCAAGGAACCATCACATCCCCTATTGCCACCAGAAGAGCCGCAGATTGAACCACCAGCGACGCCACCATTGCCACCATGAAATAAACCGTTCTCCAAGCCCTCCGTACCTTCTCCATTCCACCCTTACCCCCTGACCACCCCATTCCTTAATTTTCCTCCTCCTGGCTTTAAAAGCAGCAGTTTCCTATTTTCCTTCTCTCTTCCAAAATAGTGATTCTTTCCTTTTGTGTTTCACCTCTAGAGTTCAAATTTCCCCCAATAATTTGACTTTCCGTCCCAAGATGTTGATTGAAATGTATAAATTCAAGTGGGACCAAGAGACGAGAGAGATCGGGTATAAAACGAAAGCCCATTTATCATCAAAAGTAACCCCTTTTAGTAGCAGTTAACAGAGCCGCTGTAGACGGCGGCGTTGAGCCGCCGCGACTGCTGCGGAAAAACTTTGTTCTCCGGCTAGAATCAATCAATGGATGTTCATCTTTGTGTTTCCTTTCTTATACAACTTTTACTAAATACTTTTTTTTTTTTTCAGATTCCTATCTCCCACTCTCTCTTCAATCGAGCTATGAATCAATTCAGAAACAGATTCTTCCTTCTTTACAGATTCTTGACAGAGAGGAGGTGGATTTGAGAGGAAGAAGTGTGTGTTTTTTGAGGTGGGGTGGTAATGGAGACTGGAAAAGGGGGTGTTCGTTTTCTTTTTTGTTTTTCAAATGTGGTTTAATTTCATCGTTGTCCAAGATGTAGTCCTACTATGCTATATATGTTATTTTCTTTTTATTCATAAAAAAAAAATTTTTTTATCAGTCTAATTTTCGTAGTGAAGGATTCTTAATATACGATAATAAATAAGAAGTAAATTTGCAAATTAATACTTTAAAAGATTTTAACTTTGTCACTACATAATCATTGTTTTATGACAATTTTTTTCATTAAAAATAGTAGTGGGGACTAATAAGGTATAGAAATATAAACGATAAGAATGTATTAATAATTTAAATAAAATAAAATGATGAAATTGTAATTTGAACAAACCTCAAGGAAAAAAATATAATTAACCATTTTTTTATGTTTTGTTCTCAAAATAATGGCATGTGAAGGAGTATTATTTCTTATTTCGATTTTTTTTTAATACCTACAAACTAAAGTTTTATATTTAAATGGTACGCTAATGACATTAATTGCATAAATAAAATTATTCAAGTATATCATACCTATCAATTGTAGTTTGAGTATATGAATTTGAGTCGAATATCTAATTATATGATTAATATTTTAGAAAAAAAATAGCATATTTGAATAATTTTATTTTTTGTTAAAATTAATTTTATTTAGTGATGGTATTTTATTAATTAAAATACAAAAGTTTAATTCATGGGATTAAAAATAAAAAAAATTATTTTTAAAAATTTTAGAACATTAGGGGATAGTTGATGGATATTTTGAAGGAATTTATTATTTTTTTTCTTTTAAGAGAAAATAATAGTACTAGTAATAGTATTATGTTTTAGAAAAAGTGGAAAAGGCAATAATGAGGATTAATTAGAGTAATTAATTAAGGGGATTTTAATGAAAGAGCAGTTTGATTTTGGATTCTTTGGGGGACCTTTGGCATTACCTGGCAGCTTTTTTATGTAATTGACTCTGCTGCCCCTGTCCTGTCTTGACGTGGGGTATCTTTTTGTGTATCCCAAAGCAATTAAGGTGTGCCTGCAACCTTTTGTTTTTGTCCCCTTTTTTATTCCAAAATTAAAATAAAAAAACCGTTTACTTGAGTTTTTTCTTTTTTTTTTTTAAGTCGTTAAGTTTAAGAAATTAATTCTCCAATATATTAAATTTTAAGCCCTTGTTTAATATAAATATTATTTTCGATAAAAAATATAAGCTATTCTTTATTAAAATTAAATAGTTAAATTTATTAATTATTTTACATATTTCAAGAAATATTTAATGTCTATTTTACAATTCTATCGTATTTAATTTATTTACTATCTATCTTTCTCTTTTTTTTATCTTACATTAAAATTTATGTTATTTTCTTAATTCTTAATTCGTGTGCAAAGTCTAAAATGACTGGAAGCGGTGACATCCTTCTCTGAAGTCGGTCTGGCGACCTCTTTCGTCATTCGAAAGTGGCATTTTAGCTCATTTTCGTGAAACAGATCGGCCTTGATGGCATCGTCTGAGTCACAAATCAACCTTGACACAGGGCTTTTCGATTGCGTTGGCAGATCCAGAGCCGAAAAAAGTGTTAGAAGGATTTTCCTCACGCTGACAAGGACAGATCTTGCTGGAATAACCGAATATTCTTTATCGAAGAATATTAAATAAATTTGATTTTTTGTCTTGAAACTTTATAAATATACATATAAGGTTATAAAAATGGCGTGTGTTTCAATAATATTTTTTGGGATATAGAAATTTTCAGTAATTAAGATGTAGAATAAGGAAATATATACAAGAAAAATTAACATGTTAACTAACATATATAAATGGAAACAGAATTATAATTTTGGACGAAAGAAAAATGAAATTAGAATTATCTTTGTGGAATGGGGAAATATTAATTAAAAAATTGTGTATTTTTAATTATTAATTAAAAATTAATTTAGAATAAATGTATAATCTCGTGCATGCGAAATCTCTCGAGTCCCTCCCTCCCTCGCCGGACACCCACAATCATCAACTTATAAAACCACCCCACCGCCAATTTTCTCCGGAAACAAAAAATAATAATTAAACCAAAAAAACAATAATTTGTTGGGCTCCAATTACGAAGCAAATTCCTAGTCAAAAAAGCGTCATTAGAACGGTTTTTTTTTCTTTTTATTATTACATTTTTAAATTCTTAGCTTAAAGGCGTGATTAGAAGTGATTTAACTAAAGTGGGTCAAGAATGTACGACTAATACTTCTTCCCTTTTTTTATTAACTATCATAAATTTTAAAATATTTTAATTTTTCTCTCTTTTAAATATTATTTTTACTAATTTTTATTTAAAAGAATAAAAGTAGATTGAAATTTATTATTTTATTTTATTTTTTATAATATAAGATTAAATTACTTTTCATACGTAGAAAATATAATTAAAGTATTTTTATAATAAAATATCTATAATAGTCCTTTATTAATTTCGTAAACTCCTTATTTTAAAGTTTTATATTATCTCTCTTCTCTCCATAGTTTAAGATTTTATCACATGTGAATAAATTTAAGTTTTGAGAATTACTAAATAATTACACATTAAATGAATAGAGGTATTCTTGAAAAAAGCTTATAAAAAGAAATCATCTTATAATATTTATAAGAAACTCAAAATATAGTAATATAAACGTACATTATGAAATGGAGGTACCATTATCTGACACGCTAAGAAATGACACAAGTATTGAGAAAATAATTAGATTGTCTTAATTTGAAATTAAATATATTAAATTCTCTTTTATTATAAATATGAATTATCCCATAATATTCATTTAATTTATTAAAGTGATAAATATTTTAAAGACAAAAAATATTTTTAAGTGAAAATTAATATAAAACGAAATAAGTATTAATAGAAGGTATAATAACAAAAAATTTATTAATTATTACCTTAAAAATTTAACATGATAAGTAAAATGACATAAAAGTGATTATAGTATGGCAAGTAAAAGAAAGGAGGAAATATATAATAAGGGTAATAAAGGAAGAAAAGAAATGAAATAATGACATAGGAATGGGCAATTGGGGGCAGCATGGGCGGCAATACAAATTGAATGTGCAACTCCCGAAGCCACCACCACCACCGCCGTCCGAGAACGTGACCGTTACATTATTCCTTCCTCGATGACGTGCGGGTCGAGGAAAACAGCCCAGCAGCTACTAATGGATCCGGGTCTGGGCCGACTATCAGTGGGTTGATTAAGGAAGAAGATCGTGGTCGGGACCAGAAATCTAAAAAACATTTCAATGACGGGTCACGTCTGCTGTGGGTCCCATTCGATTCCAGCCTGTGCTTTCTGTCCCTGCCACGTGGAGCCGCTCGTACAGCCTGTCTGTCTCTCTTTGCTATTTCTTTCCCGATGGCTGGCTTAGGCTATCTATGTGAGTACCTGGACTCGATGTGGGCTCCTTCTCCTAACGGTCGTTGAAAAAAACCTCTATGGATATTCTTATTTATTGTTTTTTATTTTTTGTTTTTTTTATTATTTTTTTATCAACTCGTACAATTTTATTCAAAATAATAAAAAAAAGATATTTTTATTTTATTTTAGTACGAAAATTTTACAACTTTAGTTAATTTAAGATCGTCTATAAAATTTAATTTTTCTGAAATTTTTATGACACCATAAGAAGATTTTTTTCGATATATTTTTAAAATCTAATTACCCTATGCACTATTTATAGACTATTTAAAATGTGTTCAAACTTTATTTTTTAATTATTTATGAGTCATTAAAATTGCCCTTCTGATTAATTTTATAGTAGTATAAGGTAGAAACCCATAAAATTGGTTGAAATGACAGTTTTAACGGCTCGAAAATAATTAGAGAATAAAATTAGTAAAAATTAAAATTTAAAGACATTTAAATAGCCGTAAATAGTGTGAGAGTAATGTATTTTTAGTCTTTTAAAAAAAAAATAGAGCATTTAGAATTAAAAATTTATTGACTTCTTCTCATCAATTAAATTATAGTTTCAAGATGGAATACAAATGTTAATTATTATTTTAAAAATAATTATCCTCTTACAAAACAAAATATAAAAATGAATTTGATATAAAATGACACCGTAATTAAAGTTAATAATTAAAATGTCCTTACAACAAATATTCTATCGGTTCTGGCACGTATCTTTTTGTTTGGAGTTAGTGGTTTTGTGATGATAATATTAGGAAAAGAAAAAAAGATGGACCATTTGCAGTTTACAGATAAAAAATTGATTTGAAGCCATACTTTTTTTTTCTTTTTCTGGTAATATATAGACATGACATACATGCAATGGAAATATATATTATAATAAAAAAAATGGTCCAATAATAGACCACAGTTGGAATATCTCTGCAATAAAATAAAATAAATATATTATTGTCTAATCTACTTTTGAAGCTTTTTTGAATCCTCTAGTCAGATATCGAATATGTTGAGTACAGAAAGGCACTCTTTATATGCAATTTTACTCCCTTTTTTACAAATTAAAATCGAAAAATATATATTGGAATTTTATTTTATTTTTTTTGCATTGTCATTAAAAGAGTTTTATGGTCTCTAATCAACTAAAGTCGAGAAATTCTTTATGCAAATACTTATATATATATTGTTTCATATATGAAGATAGGGTTACAGTTGATCGATTATAACCTGTAACATATTACTGAATCACTATCTTGTTAGGATAATTTAGCTTGAATTTAAGACTTTCAATATAATTTACATTGTCACGAGCACTTAAAAATTCAAATTTTGATTTTTTTTTCTATCTTTTCTGAAGTTTTAGGCCAGGAGTTTTTGGATCAAATCTCCCCAGAAGGGCATGTGTTTATGTTTTATCTTACCTAGGCTTGAACCGTCTGTAAAGTTTTTTTATGTTGTCATGTAAAGTTGTTGATGTACGATACTTTTGTCTTTATATTGAAGCAATCATGAGATTTTTTTTAATCTTGTGTTCTGAGCGCACTAGTAATATATAATTTACTTAAGTATTCCGCGTACTTTGTGTGTATATCTGTTAGTATTGTTCTAGGGTTGTGTTTTATTGTGGAACTTATAATTTAGTGTCAAAAGGCACACAAATGCCCTACTCAGCCGCAGTTGACCTAGTGGCAGGGTTGGGGACATCACAGTTGGTATCAGAAATCTTATTTGGTACCAAAAGGCAAAATTCTTTACCCACGGGATTTTTACTAGACTGTCTGACGTCCAGGTGGAGGATGTAAATTATGGTGATTCAGAGACCCTCCACATTGAAGAGGTTAAAATTTTCACACTGTCACTGCTAGGATTTGAACATTGGTCTACGTCTATACTGACATTTTCGCCCATTCTTTTCTTTGTTACGAGTACCTAAAAATTCAAATTTTGATTTTTTTTAAATTTTTACTATCTTTTCTTCTTGGGTACCAAAAGACAAAATTTCTTGCCCACAGGGTCCCCACCAGACTTCTCGTCGTTCAGATGGAGGATGTAAATCATGGTAATTCAATAATCCTGCAGGTTGGAGGCTAGTCATTGATGCACACAAAGAACTACCTCATATATTGGAGAGGTTGAAATTCTCACACTATCGCTGCCAGGATTTGAACATTGGTCCTTAATACCAACTCTACAGTTTAGAACTAACTGAGTTACGTCTATACTGACATTTTCTTTTTTTTTTTTTTTTGCCCTTTTCTTTACAAATTAAAATCCAAGAATATATATTGGAATATATATTTTTTTTTGCATTGTGATTAAAAGAGTTTTATGGCCTCTAATCAACAAAAGGCAAGAAATTCTTTATGCAAATACTGTTATATGTTTGTGTATATATATATATATATATGTTTGAGAATGAAAATCCCACATCGGCTAATTAAAGAAAATAATTACTACTTATAAAGACTCGGGCAGTCCTCTTCTCTTGAGGTACTTTTTGGGATGAGTTAGGCTCAAGCCTAAATTCTAACATGATATCAACGTCTTGATGTTGATTAACGTGAGGGAGTGTCCCTTTTGGGGTGAGTTAGGCCCGAGTACCTAAAAATTCAAATTTTGATTTTTTAAAAAATTTTTACTATCTTTTCGTCTTCTTTGGTACCAAAAGATAAAATTTCTTGCCCACAGGGTCCCTACTAGACTGATCGACGTCCAGATGGAGGATGTAAATCATGGTAACTCAATAGCCCTGCAGGTTGGAGGCTAGTCATTGGTGCGCACAATGAACTACCTCATATATTGGAGAGGTTGAAATTCTCACACTATCGCTGCCAGAATTTGAACATTGGTCCTTAATAATAACTCTACAGTTTTAAAACTAACTGAGCTACGTCTATACTGACATTTTCGCCCCTTCTTTTCTTAATGAATACATTGAGGAATGAGTTATAATAGAGTTAGAAAAATGGACAAAATAGGGAATAGGTTGGCAGAGGAAAGAGTGGTTGGTGCTGATGAATTGTCATAGAACAAACAACCTTTATATTCAAAACTCAATGCAGTTTTATTCCAGTTGCAGTATAATGTTTTTGTCTTCTTCGTACAACACAATCCCCCCCCACCCCCCACCCCCCCTCCCAACTAATAATAATAAAAACCAATTTTTACATTTTTTTCAAAATATAGTTAAAATAAAAAATAAAAGAATATTAAAAGTTAACGATATAGAATTTTAATTTATTTGAACTCAACTGCGAGAGTTTTTAGTATTTTTTTAGCTCAACATGCTTCAAATCAAGAAGTTGTATATCAAATTATTATGGCCCATTTGACCTGTGAGGCTCTTATTAAACTTAGGAAGGTTCAAAAGGTTCAAAATGTTTAATTTTTATTTATTCGAAGTTAGATATTCACAAAACTTTTAAAGAAATTTACAAATATAAATAGAGATACTGTTCAAACTCTTCTTCTTTTATGTTATTCCCATTGAATATTCTTTTAACTTACACATCAGAGATGAGACAGGAACTATCGCGCTAACGAGTTTAAACACAGACTAATTTTGCAATATACAAACAAAACATTATCAAACAACAATAAATTATTTGTTTGTCCAAAAAAATCATTAATAAATATTAGACTTATCCTTAAATAAGGCAATTTCTTCATAACAACATATATAAATATAAGTACTTGGCCAAAATGATTAGTGGAAATGGAGAATTGTTGTAATTTATGGGAATTTCCAAAAAACCAGTGTTGTCTTGTTTCCTCTGCATATTCTTCAACCAACAACCATATTGATGGGGACTTCACAAGTAAAGAGAATTTTAGAATCTTTAAAAATTTTATGCATTTTCCTTTGTTTTTTTGGAATTTTCTATTTGGCCCATTTCTGAAAATTAATATCTGAGTTCTGATTCTATCTCCATAGCTTGTCCTTTCAACAAAAACAACTTCAATTCTAAAATCCTCTCTCTCAAGTACATGGATTCTTTTATTTATTTATATATATATATATAATATTTTTGCATAATTAATTAATTGAACAAGCAGATATAAAAAGATTTAAAGTACAATAATTTCATATCATATTGACGGAAAAGAAATTATTGTAGTTTTTGAATAGTTTAAGGTGTATTGAGCGAAAAATTGAGATAGTTTTAGATGAGGAATAATTATTATATATATAAAATTGATTATTGTTTTATTTCACTTTTATACATTTGTCATTAAAAAACAATACTTGTTATTAATAAAATTATCAATTTTTATCTCTCTCTCTCTCTCTTCAATAATGTAAAAAGGATAAATTATTGAGGGTATATATGATTCTTTGTCATTTTTATTCCTCAACCAGCTTGCATCTACCCATCTTTCCACTACTTTTGTATTGATTAGTAAGTGAAAAGATAATTATTTGTTAAAAAAAGAAAACAAAAAAGAGACACAATATTAATGCTTTATGAATTGTGTTTGAAAATTTTCATGCAATATTATTTTGTTTTTGTTTTGAATATTAGAAAAGAAATTGAAATAGTAGCAAATTTGTAATTATACTAATAAAAATGGGACTTTTTGTCCGAAATAGTATAATTTATTACTTGACTAACAAATTTCACCTTTAAAAATTTTCGAAATTAAATCATTGAGTTTTTTTTATTAAAGTGTATTAGAAAATAATTTTTAATTGCGTTAAAAAATTGAGAGTTATTTATTCTGTTGAGAATTCCACATCGGCTAATTAAAGAAAATAATTACAAATTATAAAGACTTGGGCAGTTCTCTCCTCTTGAGGTATCTTTTGGGGTGAATTAGGTTGAAGTCCAAAAATTCTAACATCGGCTAATTAAAGAAAATAATGGCAAAATCAAGTTCTTTAATCTAGATTTATTATTATTTTTTTTTTTTGGGGGGGTTGTGGAAATGCTTTGAATTAAATCCTAAAGAATATTTTAAAAAATGGGGCATCGGTCCCGTGATTATGGTTTAAGGTTCTTTTGGACCAAAAGATGGACTGGTCCAGTAGTAAACGAATACCGAAATGGCCAATTTATGAGAAATTGGGCCCTTTGGACTACAAGAAATACGTGGTCTTTCTCAAGGTGCTCATAGCCTACTTCCCTAAGATATGTTCATCAACAAGGCCCGGAATCCATCAGAAGTGTTTTCTCGATGAGCCCATTTGACTTTTTTTTTTTTAATTTATTTATTTAGTGATGAACCCATTTGAATTTGAAGTACGCGGAATTAATTTTTTAAAGTGTAATAAATAATGTACTAAATGATTTCAAGTGCACTTTATACTATTACTGTCTGACATCTTGATGAGTCTGGGTGTACACAAGAGATCGCACACTAATTATATATTCAGATGTTATGAGTCGGAGAATCTGAATCCATTACATTCAGTACGGTACTCAGAGTTCGTAGAATCTCTTACACACTGGTAGTTTTGGCCAAAGGTAAGAAGATCGAGACCTTAGTATGGCCAAGTTTGTCTTGGCTCCCATTTTCTCTCAGAGGCTCAACAAATGAAAGAGACTGAAGAGATGAAAAATTACCCGATGATATAAAAGTAAAGTTCAAAATCATTGAAAGTGATATCTCTTTTAGTCCAGATCTTCTTTTCTCTTTTGAGTTAGACTATCGTAAGATAATTGAAATATAAAATTACTGGCCTAGTAAAAGTGTATCTTAATCCGAATGGTACTCACTTTAATAATCTCAAATCCAAGAAATTATAATAGAAGAGACTTAAATAGAAAAAAACTTGAAAAAATACTTGACAGTGAGAATTTTAACATCTTTAATATGGGAGGATTCAATCTGCGGCGGCCATTGAATCACAGTGAAATGAACAAAAATGGAGATGGTAGTTGGTGGTGGACCCCACCTGAAGTCAGTCCACCAGCCCCGCCATTTCCAATCCATCTCCATTAGAAAATCCCTTTCGGGAGTTGGTGAAACCCCTTTTCTTTCTTCCTTTTACTTTTTTTGGCCTTGAGTAGCCTGCACTGCACTATCCTCAAACCCCAATATGATATCAACAGCCACCAACCCCGAAACAAGAAACCCATAAAATATCATCATCATCACCACATTTTTCAAATACGCATTGTTTTTTTCATAACTTCTCCATATATATAGATATAAATCACAAAAACCCGTTTCATTTCAATACCTTCTCTTCACCAATAATAACAATCCACCCAAAAAATGCCTTCAGAAGCAGCGCCGCCGGCTCAGGCAACAACGCCGCCGAATTTCTGGGGAGATATGCCGGAAGAAGAATACTATTCATCACAAGGAGTTCGAAACAAAAAATCCTATTTCGAAACACCAGATGGAAAACTATTCACTCAATCATTTCTTCCGTTAGATCCACAACAACCGATCAAAGGAACGGTATATATGAGCCATGGATACGGGTCGGATACAGGTTGGCTATTTCAAAAGATCTGTATAAATTATGCGAATTGGGGATACGCAGTGTTCGCGGCGGATCTACTTGGGCATGGCCGATCAGAAGGGATCCGATGTTATCTTGGAGATATGAATAAAATTGCTGCTGCTTCTTTGTATTTTTTCAAGAGTGTGAGGAATAGCGATGAATATAAGGAATTGCCGGCGTTTTTGTTTGGAGAATCAATGGGTGGACTTGCTACTTTGCTCATGTATTTTCAATCGGAGCCAAATACTTGGACTGGATTGATTTTCTCTGCCCCTCTTTTTGTCATTCCTGAACCCATGAAGCCCTCCAAGGTATTCCCTCCCTTTTTTTATTTATTTAAACATTTATATATATATATAAGAAATTTCAATTTCTTTTTTGCTTAATAGAAATTTCAATATTTGTTTTGGTAAGTTTATATAGAGGAATATATATGAAGAAAAATGATTAAATATTATATTAAATTCATATTATTACTCATCCGGACATTGCACTATTTAAAAAAATACAAAATTTTAGATATTTTTTTTCTTGTGTAGATTAGACTGCCCTTCATAGTTTTCTCTCTCTTCTCATTATTATTTCTACTAATTACATATTAGAAAAATAAAAAAAAGTTGGAATTTGTTATTAGTGAGAGGGTATTATAGAAAAAAATTATTAAATGTTGATTTGGAACACAATGTGACAAGTAAAAAAAAAGATAATTTGTAACGAGTGCTTCTACATTGATTTACTACATTAACAAATGCAACACATATTTACGTTTATAATATGAGACTTTTATTAATTGCAGAAGTAAAACGTCAACTGCAAATAATAATTTCAAAATATATGACGGGACTTAATATAACTATAAGTGTCGGTTTATAACATAATTTTTTTCATTTCGAGATTTTATTTCGAATCATAATGCAGGTTCATAACAGAATTTTTCACCCCTCTCGAGTACTAAACTAATATTTCAATATTTATTTCCAATTTTGTCCTTGTTTTTATTTATTTAATTATTGAATATATATATATATATAACCAAGTTTTTTTATGATGATATGGATAAAGGCAAGGCTATTCATGTACGGATTATTATTCGGGCTGGCAGATACATGGGCAGCAATGCCAGACAACAAAATGGTGGGAAAAGCCATAAAAGACCCTGAGAAACTCAAGATAATTGCCAGCAATCCAAGAAGATACACTGGTCCTCCAAGGGTAGGAACCATGAGGGAACTTCTAAGGATGACAGAGTATGTCCAGAACAATTTTGACAAAGTTACGACACCGTTTTTAACGGTCCACGGAACATCGGACGGCGTCACTTGTCCGACAGGATCAAAAATGTTGTATGAAAAAGCAAGCAGTTCAGACAAGACATTGAAATTGTATGATGGAATGTATCATTCTTTGATTCAAGGAGAGCCTGATGAAAATGCTAATCTTGTTTTGGCTGATATGAGGGCTTGGATTGATGAAAGAGCTCAAAAATACGGTCCCAGAAAAGTAATTTCTGTAACTTCAAAACTAGCTGAGCGTTCTGGAAAAAAATAATTTTTTTTCCTAATATTTATGTTGTTTCATTGGGTTTAATGTTTATCAAGAAATTGTAGCAAATGGTATTTGTTATTCATGATTTTATGTTGTATTTGGAGAAGAAAATTATACTAATAATTTATCGGAGGGAAAATGACAATTATATTTTGCGTATTTCATTCATAACTTCATAAATTAACGATCATCTAACTAGAATTTGAATGATAAAATAAGTATTTCAAGCATACCTTCAACTATTATGATGAGTATTTTTTACATCAAAAATTTTTTATAATGGATATAAAAATACAAAATAAAAAAGTAATTTTATTGTGAATAATGATAATAACTAGTTTCCTTTTATTTAATTGCCCTTTTTAACTCTTACAAAACTCGGAAACAAAAATTTAAAAATCAAACTTTATCTAAAATTTTATTACTTTGTAATAATGGGAATAATATATATTTTTTTGAAGGGAAATAATGGCCATAATTAAAGTTGTAGTTGGCAGAATGAATCATAATTTTCTTAGAGATTAGGTGGATAAGGTAAGGATGACAAAGGCCCAACTATGAGAGGAAATGTCAACTTCATTCACCAACTCACTCATCATATAATATAAGCAGTCAAAACAGATTTCTTTGAAATGCAAACATGGCTGGCTACAAGTATGAAGGGAATCTTGCCTATTGCATTATAATTTGAGGACAGAGACCTAAACTTTAGAGACTAAATAGAGCATTAAGGACAAGGAAGAGAAGTGGCAAACATGTTTTCCATAAAAAAATAGTCAATGAAGATTGTCTACTATGAACCACAAACAGCTAAGGAGAAGATGAAACAAAGGCCAATATCACACTATGAGGTGTCTTTGAAGTCATTCAAGCAATTTAAGGAGTTTTATTTTCTTGATCTGATGTTACATATACTAGGAACTCCAATTCAACCAAATCTGATTAATTACAGAAGAATTTCTCACATAAGAACTGAAATAAAGAGAATTTTTTATGTCTAATGTTTGATAGCGTGACGAATAACTCATATACAAATGTCTTGGTAAATGGACAAAGGAAAAAAGTGACAAAAATGAGAAAAGGAAACAAACTTTTTTATGCCAAGATATTGGAGATCATTAGGAGTCATGCTGCCTTTGTTGGCCATGTTGCTTGAGCTGACATGATGATTCCCACAATCACTCCAAACAGTCCAAGTGCACTGCCAAAAATCTCGATCACAAGGATCTTAACAAATAGTGAGGAGTTTTGTGCATCAGATAACGCACAGCTGCTTCCGATTACTCCCACACATAATCTTCATCAAAGAAAGCAAAAGAATCAGGATGCATTTTAGAAATGGTGAAATTTTTTAAGGTCATCAAGTTTTGTTCATGTGATTAACAGAAAAGGCAAGCTCACCCGCAAACAAGATTTGCAAAGCCAACAATTATGCCAGAAGCAAAGATTGAGTATCCTGCTCTGAGGGATTCGGCAGCATAGATCTGAGAGGAAGGCACACTCTCTAGCTTTGTTTGGAGGATGATAGCCACGATAACCCCATAAATAGCCACAGCCTCACAGAAGATTACACTGAACACACATTAGAAGTCATATGAGCTTGAAGCAGTAGAGTAAATCATTTTCTATACTGAAGAGCATTTGCTAGCACCGTCCAATTATATGTATAATCATCAAACAAGAGAATAATACAACTTAAGCACAAGGCAGAAACTACTGATTTTCAGAATGAAGAAGCAATCTCCCTTCCCTACTATGCAACAAGCATGTTTTGAGTAAACGAGTCGTAAAAAAGAATATTCAATACCTGAAATACCAGACAATGACGATTTGATGGTGGGTTATAGTAGGACCTATTATGATGGTTTAATATGTCCGTTAATTACAAAAATGAGTAGTTGAGTTTACAGACAAATCCTCAAGAGCACAAAGATTTCAAAGTCCATTAGGTTTTTTCCTTAACTCAATCTAAATACTCTCATTAGAGGCTACATTTGCTATTCGACAGAACTTCACATGTTAGGAAGACCAACAAGCATGGTTGCAAACAAACGAATTTAAATGGCTTTAAAAAGTTATCCAAGTTAGTAATCTTAGCTACCCCTTTTCAGTCATTAACTATAAGACAACATCCTTTTCCACAGATATACAGGCTTAAAGGATTCTACCATGCTTATAATTGCTGAAGCATTCAGATTGGTCAAACTAAATGCTATGAGATAATAGCTTATTTTGATAATCACAAAGAAACGAGGGATCATCATTCATCTTCCCTTAAAGCCAAATGCTGATAATTTTGGATGCTTTTAGCATGATGCCAAAGAAACACCTTTCACAGAAGGATCTTTCTCCATCAGTCTACTTAAGTAAATCACTACCATATCTAACATGGTGAAAATGCAAACTCTAAACCAGATAAAGCAAGAGCGTTGGTAGGAGATAATACGCAGTTTGCAAGGCAATAGGATGAATCTGTCCAGAGGCTCTTACTAAGCCTGATGAAATTCTGTACAGAGAAATCTAAAAAGCCGATGAATTTCCCTAAAGAGAATTGCTGAAATGCAATCCAAGGCTTAGTTATCTTTTAGGCCATAAAAATTAATACACAAACCATGACCACATACAGTAAAAAGGACGGCAGATGGAGTTGTCTAAAGATCACAATGATAGTAGCATCAAGCAGGCCATGCAGCTTAAGTATTAATTCTCTAGATTTATGTTTTTCTCCTTTAAAGTACAAAAAATAGCACATTTCCATTACCATCACTAGTTACAGATTTGACCAATTATGTAAATACATCATCTAGAAATATACCAACTGCTCATGTTTAAATACATCCTCTAGAGCAAAATCAATCATTTGGATGTCAGTTGCAGATTCAACTTTCTTTCCTTAAAGAAAAGAGGCAACAATACCTAATCCCACAAGAAGGTCTCAGCCGAATCAAGTTAATCCCAAAGAGTAGGAGTTTGTGCAGAACAGTCTATAAAAAGATGACTTCTTGAACTCTAGGATGACTTGTTGTTCATCTTGCATATTGATTGCACAGCTGAAGAGATTCAGCTAAAGAAAGAATTCACACAAATAATGTTCCGCAATTAAATGATCAGAATGTAGCTAGAATGCTAAAATGTGAGGTTTATAACTAGTTAATCTCAATATTTAATCCTATTTTACAAAAGATCATAGGTGAAATGAACCACAGAAGAAACTATCATCAATAAAGCACAAGGTACTAACCTTCCCAATGCAAAAAACAAAAAGACAGTCACTTTATAATTCAGTTTGCATGAGCAAAGTACCTGATAAGATTTTTGGATGTTATACGAGGAGCTTTGATTGCAGCACCAATCAAACTACTTCCAGTGATGTATATTCCCCTAATATCAATCACGAAAAGAAGGTAACTTCAATAATGCAAGCAATTAAAAGTTTCTAAGTTCTTAATTCCACATTAAATCGAAACCCTGGAGAAATCTGAAGAGAGAGTATTCCAAAGAGGGAAAGATGTTTACCAAGCAGCACCGAGAACAGAAACTCCGATGGCGATGGCGATTCCGATGGCAGCAAAAGTATAGGGAGAGATCTGAACCAACGCCCGCGACCACGAGCTCGCTGAAGTCGCCATGGTTATGAAGTTTGGAGCAAATCTGAATCAGAAATCAGTAGATTTGTTCCGCACGGACCAAAATAAGGATATTTTTGACCTTGCGATGCCAAGTTCAACAAAATGACACTGTTTTTGCAGAGCAGAGATGTCCGAAAATAGCACAAACGCCGCAACTTAATGCGTTAAGCTACACGGAAACGCATTTACGATATAGTCAGTCATTGCGGAGCTCTCAAATTGCGTCCAGTGTTGAAGAGCGCAATTGGACCAAGGCCATCTTCGGTGCTCCTGATAGCTCTCGAAACAAGGCCGAACAGGTCAAAAGGCCCAGTAATCCTTTTGGACTGTGCTGGAGTCCAATTACCAACTAGTACAGTTATTCTTGTCTTCGAGCCCAACAGCTTGGATCCTTCACCTTATCCCAAAACCCACTCAAACTCTTCATGCTCCGTAATATTTTTGTAAAAATTATTTGAAAAATTTTATTAATAAAATATATTAAATTAAAGAAAATCGCATTCTAAAGAATAAAAAACACTAAAATTATAAATTTGTAGTCATTTTTATTCATAATTGATAAGTATTGAATAAGAAAAAAAAAATCTTGGAGATGGCAAGAATTTAGGAAATGGAATTGAGAGGCCAAAGTGTAGATTGCTTGCAAGCAAGAGTAGGTGGGAGAAAATGACACGTGTCATAAATTAACTGAAATTTTGTCCGAATCCTTTATGTATGCCAATGGAGATCACATGTCGCGAGTCTCGAGGAGGGGAGGCCGCTGATATTTTCATTAGGCCAAAGCAAAGCAAAAAGGGAAACTCCTCCTCCCTCCGTCCATCACTTTTTGAGTCCACGTGGAAGATCCATCACCGTCCCTTCCGTCCAGTTCATCTGCTCGTGTCCCTTGCGAGGAATTGGCATAATAAGGGAAATGGAATATGATGTGAGAATATGTGCGCCCACTCCTTCCCACCTCCCTCACCACAATTTTTGGACCCTTCCTCGGCCTCCGTTATAGAACATGGAAATTGTTTTTTAAATATATATATAATATATATTTTCGTTTCATATTTAAAATTTTATAATACGATAATTTTTTAAATATTTAAATATTTTTATTCAATTAATATATAAATTCTTAAAATATAAATTTGTTCATATTTTATAAAAATTTAAAATATGAAAAGAAGAGAGAGGAAAAGTAAGATAAAGTTTTAAATGGTGAAATTTTTTAATTTATGTGAAATAACTTTATAATATGAAACGGAGATAGTATCAATTGCTTCACTCATGTACTTTTACCAGATATGTCATATGTGAGAGGTTCTAAATTCGAATAACTCAACGAGTAGTTTAATGTCGTATACCAAATTGTGCTACTGTTTAGAAATCTTGTACTCCCCAGTCTTTTTTGAATTAATTAATAACTTTTAAATATCGAGTTACAAATATATTGTTTCGTATTAAATGTCTTTTTGAATATATTTTTTTCATTTTAAAGTATCTGTCACTTTAGTAATCAGAGAGTATTAACTGACACTTTTTAAATATATACTCATATCTTATTAGAATTAATTATTAATTACAGTGAAAAGGTAAATTAATCAATTTCTTTTTAAATCAAGTCAATTTAAGTATTGTTTTAATTCTTATACTATGTACTAACTTCTAAGGCGAGGAAGAATATGAGATAGAAAGAGTATTTAGATATTTAAGAAGACGTAATATCAATTTATTCAAATTAAATTTTCTGGACGTTTACACATAATTATTATTCAAATATTATAATTTAATTTTTACCACGTTTTACTGTATTACTAGAAGAATTTTTAACTTGCAATCTTCCAACCGTGCATTTACTAGAAACCACCAAATTGAAATTTTACTATGATTATTCGAAATATTATTTTGCAAAATTAGCACTGATATATATATATATAGGGACGGACCTATTAGGGGCTCAGTGGACTCGAGCCCCCCTGACAATTAATTATTTTTAAAAAAAATTTTAAATTTTTTATATTTAAACCCTTCTATTTTTTTTTTCCAATTTAGTCCCCCAAAAGTATGGACGAAATTCTGACAAAATTTTTTTTTTACTCCAGCCCCCAATCATATTGTTCTAGTTCCGTCTCTGTATATAGAGAGAGAGAGAGAGAGAGGAGTTGATGGGAAAAAAGTGGGGATGGCGGGGCCTAAAGCTTTGTAAAAATATCACGACACCAACTCAAATAAAAAAGCGCACGGAGACGACGACAAGATTCACGATACCAACGTCTGCGTCATGCAATTTTATCTTTTTTTTTTTAAATTTTTTTTTAAGAATATTTTGTTGGTATTACCATGCGTGTTCCGCACTAATTATTATTTATTTTCTTCTGCTAATCAACTACTTATCCACTTATTAAATAAATAAAAAAACTAATTACTATATTACGATAATAACGCTATTTCAAGAATAAATTATATTATTATGAGAGATTGGAACTTAGGGGCCAATGTAAAATATAAAAAATTCATCAATTCCCCTAAAATATGTAAGTATTCAATTATTTTTTATTATTTAAAATTAAAATTCATATTCTTTTATATATATAGTAGCACTAATAATATACTAATCTCAAACACTAAACTCTTAAGTATGCAGCAAGTAGTTTTTTAGTTTCTAAATGATAACCAAAGTTGTAATTATAGCTCAATTTCAATAGTTTTAGATACAGATCTTATTTTTTCTCACAAAAATAAAATACTTTTCTGATGATAAATATAAGAAGTTTTAGATTTTTGTACACAGATTAAAAATTTTGAAAATTAAGATAATTTTAAAATTACTATAGCTTGCCTACACTACATAAATGAGGAAGAGATAAATAGTGAACTGAAATAAATGAATAAAATATAGGTAAAAATAAAAAAATCTTTATATTTTTTACCAATAAATCTAAAACTCTTTATATTTTTTATTATGGGAGTAATTCACTCAATTTAGTAGCTTTCAATTTTTGCCCCAACATTTAGAGCCGTCTTCTTCCAATAAGGTAAAAGAGATACAAATTGCAAATTGGCTCTCCCCAAGTTGGTCTCCATTGGCAGGCAGAAGAAATCATGAGTTATCGTTTCTCTTCAAAAGGGACCCAAAACTCAGCAAACCAACATGAGGAAACACGCTATTCAATATATATATATATATTATGATTCGACAGCCTATCGGATTATTTATTTGAGTTCAATTTATTAGATTATAATGAAAAGAGTCTATCAAATTATTTATTTGAATTCAATCTAATAGATTTTATTAACAAAATACTTATTTTGGTCCATATCTTTAAAAATAACGTCTTAATTCTGAATTAAATTATAAAACTAAAATAATATTTATAATAAGGGTTTCATAATAATATAATATATTCATGACTCTATATTCTATTTCTTCTCTGCCCATAAAAGGTCAAAACAAAATTTGAAAAGTATTATCATATTTGCATGTTTTTTGTGGGACTTTTTAAAAGTTTTCAAACTCATACTTTTCATTTCAATCATTTTTATTTTGAGATATTTGGTTTTTTTGGCTCTATTAAAATATTTGGTTCGAATTCGAGAAATAAATTGTAGATTTCTTGAATGGTCAATGTTCGCATTAAAATTTGGATCATACATAAAATGATATGATTATTGATGTTATTTTATTTATATGGTTCCAAAAACATCATTTTATCATTATTAATTACTAAAAAGAAAATAAGTGTGATCATGTATTGAAACCCATTTTGCTCGAATTAAATGACGTAATTATTTCCAAAAAAAAAGATTAAAGAGATTACTTATGAAAGTTACAATGAGAATAAATTTATTACATTTTTTCATTAACATTTGTCTTAAATTTCAAGTTCATTCTCATATTTTGTATGAATTATAAATATATCTACATAATTTATATTTCTTTTTACTAAATCTACGTAATTTATATATTTATAACTAATTAATTCCTATTATTAGTTTCAATATAAAAAATTATAAGAAGATATTAATTTTGTGACAAAAAAATTAAAATATTTTTTATATCATCTTGTGTACTTAATTCTTATTTTTTATTACATACGAAGACCATTATATCATTTTTAAATATTTTTTATTAGTATCATTTTCAGAATTAATTATATTGTTATCGTAATATATGACAATAACAAAAATTAGACTCTCAAAATAATATTTTATGGAGATTTTATACTTTTTATTCATAATCATTATTTTCTGATAAAATATTTTTATTGAAATTAGCAATATGGATTTTTTAGTTATGAATACATAAACTACAAGAATATATTTATAATATATACAAAATAAAGAGGTGAAATTATAATTTGAACAAATCTCAAGGAAAAAAGACCATTGTAATTTCAAAACTTAGGCTCCTGTATTTTGTTGGTTCCATAAGTTTTTTTTCCTAGCCATTATGGTTCGAAATATTTTTATGTGCCTATAATTTAATCACACCACTACGTTCTAACTCAATCTAAAAAAAAAAATAAATCCATTACATGTCATTATTTTGAGGTAAAATAGGAAAAAATAAACAAGAGTCCAGAACACAATATAAAAAAAATTAAAAAACTAAACTGTAGTATACACTAAAATTTACCTTATGCTTATTTGAAATAATAACTCAAATTTTAACCTCATATATTCAGAGATCTTGTTAAAATATTGAATGAATTATTGAATTGAATTTTTAATTTTAGCCTAAAGAATGACAACGAGGGGACATGAATTTTTTTTTTTCCAAATTGATTTGGTATGTTGTTTTATTATGAAATTAAATTATACACTTAAAAATATTTGGGACTATAAAAATGGAAACGAGTTTATTTTTCTTATAATTAACTTAAAAAGTAAATTTTGAACAAAGTAGGGAAAATATCTTGAGGGTAAATTAGTCAATTGAATAGTTAGGTAGGGGCACTATTGGAACGATGCATTTAGGTGGTATTCACAAGGTTCTCTTGGTTTTCAGTTTGGATCCGCATGAGATCCCTTTTTGAACGCCTCAGAGTCACACGCGGTCTCCCCCCTGATTTTCCTTTCTTCTTCATTTCTGCCTCGTTGTCTTTTTTCCCTAGTAATTTAAACCCAGAAACCTCAAATCCCAAATTTCCATAAAAGTTTTAACTCTATTGATTAATTACCTACTATAATGATTTTTACTTCGTATAAAAATCACAGAAATCCTAAGTTAGAAGAGTTTTTTTTTATAATTTAATCTGCTGATAAAAGGGTTTTAAGAAGCATTGAATCATTCTAATCCTGACAGAGCAGATTTGTCTTTTACCCTTTCTGTGTTCTCATTTCTGCAAGAAAAGCTGGTAAGCTACAATAGGTATTAGTCTTAAGCATCTGTATTAATTTTGCTTTTGTCTTTCTCAATCCTCCAGTAGGGGATTTTTGGGTTCTTCACTGATATTTAAAGATATTTTATCTGTATCTTCAAACCCCTCTTCTTCCCCTAGACATCCCTAGCTGCTTCGTCCCCAAAACCTTATCCCTCTCTTTCTCATGCTCTCTTCTTGAAAAAGATTGAAAAACTTGGGGCTTTTCAGTTTTCTCTGAGGAGCTTTAGGGAATTGAAGGAAGAGAGAGAGAAAGAGGGGTTGAAAAATGCAAGCTGTTCTTCAAACAAAGGGTCTTCTTTCTTTGCCACCAAACCCCAAAACCAGAGCATTTCTCAGTTCACCAGAACAGGGTCTAAGACATAGATTCAATCCCTTAAATCCCTTAAAACCGAAGACTTTTAGTGGGCTCTCTGTGAATCTTAATGGGTTCCAAAAATTTCAAGGTTTCGCTACAAAGCCTCATTTGATTAGCCCCAAGAACAGAACTTTTCCTATTTGCCGGGCTGAAGCAGCCGCAGCAGCTGATGGCCAGCCACTTTTGGGACAACCGGAGGCACCCAAGTTTTTGGGTATAGAGCTTGCAACTCTGAAGAAGATTATACCTCTTGGGTTGATGTTTTTCTGTATTCTCTTCAATTATACAATCCTTAGGGATACCAAAGATGTTCTGGTGGTGACAGCCAAAGGGTCTAGTGCTGAGATTATACCTTTCTTGAAAACTTGGGTGAATTTGCCCATGGCTATCGGGTTCATGCTGCTTTATACAAAATTGGCTAATGTGTTGTCAAAAGATGCTCTTTTCTATACCACAATTGTCCCCTTTATAGCATTTTTTGGGGCATTTGGGTTCGTTTTGTATCCTCTCAGCAATTATTTTCACCCTACAGTACTTGCTGATAAGCTTCTAACCACTCTTGGTCCAAGATTCCTTGGACCAATTGCTATATTGAGGATTTGGAGTTTCTGTCTGTTCTATGTTATGGCGGAGCTTTGGGGAAGTGTGGTGATATCGGTGCTGTTTTGGGGTTTTGCTAATCAGGTAATGCTCAGGCCCCTATTTGTGCATATATTCTTGGATCATTGGCTGCTAATTCAAAGAGATTCTGATTCTGCTGGTATCAGAATTTGGTTATTTCATATCTTGTTCTTAGTTTTTAATCCTTTCTGTTCATAGAACTGCTTCCTGGATAAAATTCTAAATCACTTTTAAGTCTTGCAGAGGAAAATCTAAACTGAATTGCAAATGTTTGATTCTTAATAACAATGGTATTCAGTTTATTGAATGGATATCTGTTAATAATTTAATTTTGTAGTTGTTCAGATTGAAAGGTCCCTTTCAAGAAGTGACCTTTGGCTTTCTCATGAATTCCTTTTTCTCTTCACTTCATCATAAAATGATGTTCTATGTACAACAAAATTGTCATAATTTGAAATTGGATAAAAATGGTCTTTCATGAGATTCGTAAAATCTTACTAATAATCTCTCTTTTTCTTTTCTTAATAAAATTGGTCAATAGAGAAACTACAGCATTCGTGGGGATTTTTTTAGAGCTGAAGCCAAGTCCTTTCTTGATTTCATCAAAAATCGAGCTGATCTTTCAAACCTAGCTAGGAAAGTATTTGTTTTACCCAAAAAGAAAAAAAATCATTTGCTTGGACTTGCTGACCCTCTCTTCTATGGGTGTGTTTATAATTCTACCCTCTTCTGTCTCTTGCTTTTCTATTAGTTATCTATTTTGCTTCAAATAGTGAGAGTTTTCTTATTAGTTCATGCTATATCTATGGTGAAGGGCGAAATGGAGTCTAGTTATCAGATGATCATACTCTATACTTTGCCATAGGTTTCTTCTTATTTGATTAGTTCTTGATATTCCAATCCTCCATATCATTTGCTACTGTAGTTGTGTGGCACCTATAAATACTCTTGTCTACCATAACATTCACCAGAAAGTTAGCACAAGTCGTTTCTTTGCTCATGTTCCCAGAAGATGGGGAAATTCAACCTTTTTTATTCGTCAGACATCAACTGAACTGCCTTTTAATTATCTGGTTATTTTCATGTTGCAGATAACTACTGTTGAAGAAGCTAAAAGATTCTATCCTCTGTTTGGACTGGGAGCCAATGTTGCACTTATTTTCTCTGGCAGAACAGTGAAGTACTTCTCTAATTTGCGAAAGAATTTAGGTCCTGGAGTTGATGGTTGGGCTGTCTCCCTGAAAGCAATGATGTCCATTGTAGTGGGAATGGGGCTTGGAATCTGTTTCCTCTATTGGTGGGTGAACCGCAATGTGGCTCTTCCTACCCGTAGCAAGAAGAAGAAGGTATTGAGAAAGGATTCCAAATATTTCCTCTTTGGTGTCTGAGATATTCTAGTTGTTGCCAATGGCTTAAGTTCCATTTTTATTTGGTTTGCTGAGAATAGATGTTTATGTTTTTGCAGGAGAAACCTAAAATGGGAACAATGGAGAGCTTGAAGTTTTTGGTATCCTCTAGATATATTCGGGATCTCGCGACCTTGGTCGTAGCATATGGTATTAGCATCAACCTTGTCGAGGTTACATGGAAATCGAAGCTCAAGGCACAGGTATAATAAACAGGGCCTCCAATCTAACTAGACTGTTTATGGGCCTCACTATTTGCTTCTTAACTTTGTTCCTTTTTGCTTTACAGTTTCCAAGCCCAAATGAATACTCATCCTTCATGGGTGACTTTTCAACTGCTACCGGAATAGCAACTTTCATCATGATGCTTTTGAGCCAATGGATTTTTGACAAATATGGTTGGGGAGTGGCAGCCACAATCACTCCTACTGTTTTGCTCCTAACTGGAGTTGGCTTCTTCTCCTTGATTTTGTTTGGCGGTCCTCTTGCACCGTCTCTTGCTCAGTTTGGGATGACACCACTTCTTGCAGCAGTTTATGTAGGTGCCATGCAAAACATTTTCAGTAAGAGTGCCAAGTATAGCTTATTCGATCCCTGCAAGGAAATGGCCTACATTCCTTTAGACGAAGAAACCAAGGTATGTTGGTTTACTTTTCCTTTTATTAAGAGCTCAGGCTTCGGTGTTTTAGGCTGAATCCTCTTAAATTTTTTAACAAAATAAAGTTGAGCATCTTCAAAAGAAAGTTTTCACCTAAGGATAGATAAATGCCAGAACATATAAGTCTTGAGTCTCTAAAGTTGCTGGAATGTTGTAGAATTGCTCGGTTTGATTGTCCATTGTATTGTTTCTACTTATGGGTCATTAGTTTCGGAAATTTTGACTATTATTATTATTTGATCAGATTAAGGGAAAGGCAGCCATCGATGTTGTCTGCAACCCCTTGGGAAAGTCTGGAGGTGCTCTAATTCAGCAATTCATGATCTTGACCTTTGGTTCACTTGCTAACTCGACTCCTTACCTCGGAGGCATACTTTTGGTCATTGTTGGTGCATGGTTGGCTGCAGCGAGGTCCTTGGATAAACAATTCACTGCATTACGCCAAGAAGAAGAGCTCGAAAAGGAGATGGAGAGAGCATCCGTAAAGATCCCTGTTGTTGCTCAAGACGAAAATGGCAATGGATCTCTTACAGGCGGCCCAGCCCTAAGTCCTACGGAGGGTGGCACCTCATCCGAGCCATCTTCTCCTAGAAATGTGTGATGACAATGTTGTTTAATTAGTTTCAGAAACACGAGACAAGAGTTTATGTTGGTCCAGTGATACCTGGATCTACTATCCAAAACTAAGTTACAGAGAGAGATCTTGGTTGGTCTTAGGATTTTGTTCAATTCATAGGTTCATCATAGGAATAATGAAAACAAACAAGGCTGGTCAGAGTGACTTTCAGCCTCTTTTTTTTTATAGATGCAATGACCTTATTGGGTTTAAATCATTTCTCTTTTCCATATTAGTTGAACTTCTTGATGTAAAATGCAGTTTAAATAGTGAATTAAGAGATCTGTTAATTCATTGATATGATTCTTATCACCTGGCTTGTGCAGAAAAAATCACTTCTTGAAATGTTGTGAATTATAATAATGTCATCAGCTCTACTTTGGCAACTGCTTCCAACATTCACTAGAAGACGGGTGTGTTGCAAGGCTTTTATGAACCTATACAAAGACAATACATAATGCTTATCCAATGGGGGTGTTACAAGTTACAAGTCTTTAGCTCGAGTATTTCTTCAATCCTATTAATACACTCTTTAGTATTTCATTTTAGTAATTGCCATGGAGCAGCCAGTGGGGTTTGCCCGGGCCTTGTGAGAAACAGACATATGAATATATGAAGACAGTAGGAAGTGAGGACCAGATGAAACTTTCCTTAACTTTGGTGAATAGAGGAGACAAGATTATAATTAATGCATATTCGTCTCTTCTACAGAGTGACAAAATCATGGTTTGTTCTTCTTCAGCAGATGAACAACAAAAACTCATTATAGCTACCACATGGTAATCGATAAGGAACTGAACTTTGAAACAGTCTTTCTCTTTATTCCCTTTGCTCTCTTATCCTTATTCATCATCCTCTGTTTTAAGGTTCCAACGGTAAAGAATTTTCTTGCAACATAGTATTTTATCATCAAGATTTTGTTCATCCGACATACCTCTCAAGTGTTCAAGAATCTTAAAAATGTCATCCAAAATGAAGCATTTAGCAGCTGTTCAAGAATCCCCTGTTTCTGCAGGAATGGACTATTCTTGGTATGATGATGCATGCATTCTTGATATGGATTACTTTGTTAAAACTCTGTCCGGAATCAAATCCAAAGGAATTCGTCCTGAATTAATCGGTTCAATGATAACCCATTACGCGTCAAAATGGCTTCCTGATTTATCCGGAGATGATTTGGAAAAAGGGCTAACGAATCTTGAAGAATCATCACCAGAAAGTATCACAACTTCTTGGATGAAAAAAAACGGTTTTTTGTTGAAACCCTTGTTGGAATTCTTCCTCCTGAGAAAGACTCACTTCCTTGTAACTTCCTTTTAAGGCTATTAAGAACAGCAAATATGGTCAATGTGGAGCCAAGTTATAGAGTTGAGCTTGAAAAAAGAATTTCTTGGCAGCTTGATCAAGCTTCATTGAAAGAACTAATGATTCCTTCTTTTAGTCATACTTCTAGGACAGTTCTTGATGTTGATCTTATTCTTCGATTAGTTCAAAGGTTTTTGAGTTTGGATGATGGTGTTAGAAGTGGAACAGCACTTATTAAGGTAGCAAAACTTGTGGATTGTTATCTTGCTGAAGCTGCTGTTGATTCAAATTTGACGTTGTCTGAATTCATTGCTCTTGCTGGTGCCCTTCCTTCCCATGCTCGTTCTAGTGATGATGGATTATATAGAGCCATTGATACCTACCTTAAGGTAATGTCTTTTGGTTCTTGAATTTGACGTTTTCTTACATTTTGTGATGTCTACTTTCCAAAACTTATTCAAAGTTAAAATGTTCTTGACTTTCATGAATTTTTCACAAAACTAGAATGTAAGAACACCGTTTACTAGTTCAGTCTTAAGAATCTTGGTGAATCAAATCACATATTTTCATAGTATTCTCTGAAGTTTTGATTCTTGATTTCCTAAAAATCAATGGATGGATGCAGGCACATCCAGGAGTAACAAAGCAAGAAAGGAAAAGCCTTTGTAGATTCATAGACAGCAGAAAACTATCAGCAGAAGCCTCAATACATGCAGCTCAAAACGAACGTTTACCAGTTCGGTCAGTAATACAAGTCCTTTTTTCGGAACAAGTGAAATTGAATCAACAAATTGATTGGAGTGGATCATTCAATATCATAAGTCCAAACATGGGATTAGATCATCATCCCACAAGATGTATGTCCAAAAGAGAATTAAATGCTCAACAATTTGAAATCAAGAAACTAAAAGAAGATGTTCTTAGACTTCAAAGTCATTGTATGATAATGCAAGGACAAATTGAGAAATTATTAGAGAAAAAAAGAGGGTTTTTTAGTTGGAAAAAGATTGGATTAGTGCCTTCTCTTAAAGGGAATCATAGATTGTTGAGAGAAGTTGAAGGAGATTTGGAGAGACAAACACCTATGGATATGAAGACTAAGCTTGTTAGAGGGAAACCTCCTTCCAAATGGAGGAAATCCCTCTCCTAAACCATGGAGTGGAGGTTCTAATATTGGCCCAATGGCCTTTACATGTTTTGACTTTTCAAGTTTGAACCCTTCGAAAAATTCTGTTATGAATCTGATTTATAAGTGAAGATATTGACTTTTAGATTATCGAGATATTTTTACTATTGATAATATGACTTGATGTAATCTGAAGAGTTTATGTCTTTACTCATGAATCGAGTTTAATGGAAACTGTTAATTAGTTGCTCTCAAGATTTTTATGATCAAAATCTGTATGAAGTATGTATTCTTGACCTGTATTATTGCCTCATGTGGCATTGGCATAAAATGAAATATTTTCTCCTTTTGAATTGAAAATTTGTATTTAATCTTTTATGTAAATTATTTTATTGTTGATCACTGGTCAATTTTTGAAATTCGTCCAAAATATTTGTTAAGAATTAAATCTGAATAATGTATGTTGGAGACTAAAAACAACATTTAGTCTTTTAAGTTTCGTAAAAACTAAATTATGCACTAAAGAAGATGCATGATATGAAGTAAAAAAAGAAAAATTGTTCTTAAATACAATCCAAATATGATTACATGACAAAAAGGGTTAATTTCAGTTTAATACCTTTTCTTTTGGAAATTTTATAATTTAGTGTTCTTTGTTTGTTGATTTTCGTTTTAGTACATTTTGTTTGGTCATTTGACGATTTAGTACCACTTGTTTGTTGATTGAAAATTAAGTTACCAAATCAAAACTTCAAACCACATCAGGTGTGATTTTTTTGACTGTTTATAGAGATTTAAATATAAATTCTCATTTTATCCCCTTGTGGACCAGAAGAAAAGGGATGAATTGTCATTCATGTTTAAATATCTATAAACAGATAGAAAATCGCACTTGACACTATGCCACAATATTGGGGTTAATTCCATTTTAGTACCCTTTTGTTTAGTCATTTGATAATTTAGTACCACTTTTTTTTTGTTTGACAATTAAGTAACCAAATCAGAATTCTAACGAAATTAATTTTGCTAGGGAATATTAGGGCCCATTGTCGGGTGTGATTTTTTTATTATTTATAGAGATGTAAACATGAAAACTTGTCTCTTTTTTGGCAATTTAGTATTACTTGCTTATTGATTGCCAATTAAGTGACTAAATCAGAATTCTACCCCAAATCAATTTTGCTGGAAATATTATAAACCACTGTCAAGTGTGATTTTTGTACTATATAAAAATTCATTCCTTTTCTTATTGTCTGCCAGGAGCAAATGAGAATTCATGTTTAAATCTTTACAAATAGTAAAAAATCACACCTGACAGTAGTTCGGAATTCTGATTTGATCACTTAATTGTCAATGAACAAATAAGTGGTACTAAATTGTCAAATGATCAAACAAAAAGATACTAAAATAGAAATCAACAAACAAATAGTACAAAATTAGCAAATTACTAAACAAAGGGGTACTAAAATAGAATTAACCCTAAAAAAAACACTTAAAAAAAATGTATTTAATTGTTAGTGACAATTGGAAGTGACTGAAGTGAGACAATCCGAAAAATTTTGGGGCCAAAATTGAAATTATTGGAAATGGCGGCTCTCAGACTTAATTAATTTATTATTTTCAGGAATTAAACAACGTTATCCAAACACCAGAAGAAGAACTGTCTTACCCGTTAAACCTCACCCAAAACCCCGCCTTGAATTGAAACCATCAGTCTCCGGACAATGCTCAGTTTTTGCCGCAGTTCTCCAAATGGCAGTTTCTGCTAAAACCCCAGCCATTCTTCTTCACTCAGACCAGCCTAATCCCCCAATTTCCAAATTTCAGACAATCAAGAACCCCAATTTCTCACCCCTGCTTCAAAATGCCAATCATTTGTCCCTTCGGAAAACTCATCATAATTCTTTTCTTAGCTCAAGTGCGCAGTCAACTACAGACCCTAATTCATACTTAACACGACTATGTCTTCAGAATCAGCTGCAACAAGCCATTACCTTTCTTAATTCGCTGCAGAAAGATTCCCAGAACAGCATAGATGAAGAAACCTTTGTTTCTTTAATTCGGGTATGTGAATTTAGAAGGGCTTTAGATGAAGGTTGTTTTATTTATCAATATGTGTTGAATTTGACGACCCAATTGAGTTTAAGGTTGGGAAATGCACTGCTGAGCATGTTTGTGAGGTTGGGGAACTTAGCTGATGCTTGGTATGTATTTGGGAAAATGGAGGAAAGGGATGTGTTTTCTTGGAATATTTTGATTGGGGGGTACGCTAAAAATGGGTACTTTGATGAGGCAATGGATTTGTATCACAAAATGTTGTGGGTTGGTGTTCGGCCTGATGTATATACTTTCCCTTGTGTGTTGAGAACTTGCGGGGGTACGGAAGATATAAGAAGGGGTAGAGAGATTCATGTCCACGTAGTTAGGTTTGGATTTGAGTCCGATGTAGATGTGGTTAATGCTTTGATTACCATGTATGTGAAATGTGGTGATTTGGGTTGTGCGAGAAAGCTGTTTGATGGAATGCCCAGAAAAGATAGGATATCATGGAATGCAATGATTTCAGGGTATTTTGAGAATGGAGGATTTTTGGAAGGTCTGAGGTTGTTCCTATTGATGCAGGAGTTCTGTATTCAACCGGATTTGATGACAATGACTAGCGTGATCTCAGCATGTGAAGTTCTTGGTGATGTGAAGTTAGGGAAGGCTTTACATGGATATGTTGCAAGGGCAGAATTTGGTAGAGACGTTTCAGTGGATAATATATTGATTCAAATGTACTCAAGTGTTGGGAGCTGGGAGGAGGCAGAAAAAGTTTTTAACAGAATCGAGTCAAAAGACGTGGTTTCCTGGACGGCAATGATTTCAGGTTATGAGAAAAATGGTTTGCCTGAGATGTCTGTGAAGACCTATGAAATGATGGAGGAGAATGATATTATGCCAGATGAGATTACTATTGCTAGTGTTCTGTCCGCCTGTGCTTCTTTGAGTCTTTTTGAACTTGGTACTAAGCTGCATGAGCTTGCCAAGAGAACAGGTCTCATATCTTATATCATAGTTGCAAACACTCTCATTGATTTTTATTCCAAGTGCAAATGCATTGATAAAGCTTTGGATATTTTTTATCAGATACCTGATAAGAATGTGATATCCTGGACATCAATCATTCTTGGGCTTCGGATCAACAACCGAAGCTTTGAAGCTCTAATTTTCTTTCGGCAAATGAAAGTGAACTTAAATCCTAATGATGTTACCTTGGTCTCTGTTCTCGGTGCATGTGGCAGAATAGGAGCTTTGATGTGTGGAAAGGAGATACATGCCCATGTATTAAGGAACAGATTGGCATTTGATGGGTTTCTACCCAATGCACTCTTAGACATGTACGTGAGATGCGGAAGGATGGGTCCTGCTTGGAATCAGTTTAACACACAGAAACAGGATGTTGCTAGTTGGAATGTTTTGCTGACAGGATATGCCCAGGAGGGGCATGGTGCACTTGCAGTGGAGTTATTCAGCAGAATGATGATTTCAGGGGTTGAACCAGATGAAATTACATTTATTTCTCTATTACGTGCTTGTAGTAGATCAGGGATGGTCCCTGAAGGCTTGAAGTATTTTGATGACATGAAAAACAAACACTGCATTGTCCCAAATCTGAAGCATTATGCATGTATGGTGGATTTACTTGGTCGTGCTGGGAAGCTGGATGATGCTTTTGAATTCATACAGAAAATGCCGGTAGAGCCAGATACAGCTATCTGGGGAGCCTTGTTAAATTCATGTAGGATACACCGAGGTGTTGACCTTGGAGAGGTTGCAGCTAAACATATTATTGAGATGGACAAAGAGAGTATGGGGTATTATATTCTCTTGTGTAATTTCTATTCTGATTCAGGCAAATGGGATGAGATTGCAAGACTGAGGAGGATCATGCGAGAGAAAGGTCTAACTGTTGATCCTGGTTGCAGTTGGGTAGAAGTGAAAGGAAAAGTCCATGCATTCCTTACTGGTGATAATTTCCACCCTCAAATAAAGGAAATTAACGCGGTTCTTGAAGGATTTTATGGCAAAATGAAGGAAGCAGGTGTGGCGGAGGAGCTCAAGATAAGTCCTGAAAATGAGTCTGAAATGTCGAAAGCTGAAGTTTTTTGTGGACACAGTGAGAGGTTAGCTATTGCCTTTGCTCTTATAAACACTGCTCCTGGAACACCTATTTGGGTAACAAAGAATCTGTATATGTGTCAAAGCTGTCATACTGCAGTAAGATTTTTTTCCAAAGTTGTCCGTAGAGAGATATCAGTGAGGGATGCTGAACATTTCCATCATTTCAAGGATGGAACTTGCTCGTGTGGGGATGAGGGTTATTAGGTCTTGACCAAGAAACTTGGTAGTTTTTTTACACTATTTCAGGAAATGGAGTAGCAAATTCATGTTGTAGCATGTATAGTTTTGCCCTTGACTGGGATCCGTTGTATGGTACTCTGAAGAAGAGTTTATAATGACCAATAGGAAAAACATTTGATACTTACTATTAGAAAGCTGTCACATAGTTTTGAGATGATATAAAGCATCTAATTCTTTTTGTGCTGATTTTCATATAGTTTTCACCATACCAGTTAGGTGTGGAGTGTTTATGTTATCAAGAGAAAAATTAGTTGAACTTATTTCGTTGGTTTAATATAATAACTTCATAATATCAAGATGTGTTTCCTTAGCAAGAAAGATGAAAATGAACTTATACCAAGAACCCATTGAACTTATATCAAACAACAAGTTGTTATTGGTTTACATTGTACATGAATCAACACTCAAGACCAACTCAATCATCTCACACAGTTATTTAGCTCTGAGAGGAGCCAAGTCCACAACCAATTCAAACTAACAATGAGATACAAGATACAAATAAAATGAATATATGTATAATAAAGCTAAAATTTTACTGCTCTCTTGATTGTTTTGATGGTTGATTTGATAAGGCTGTTTTCTCCTATGTGATTATGATTCTCCTCATCATCACCATTCACCAAGGGTTTCTTGCCTATGCAATCTACTCTCTTCTTCATGCCACTGAAGATCAGAGATGGAGAAGATGGAATCCGCCTAAATGTCCTGGCACTCTCAGATCTGTGAAGTTCCTTCTCCTTTCCAATTTTCTCCTTACTCTCATTCCCAACATTGTTTTGACGGTTTTCCATGCCTTTAGCAGCTGATGCCGGCTCTTCTTTGGTTTTCTCTGATTTTAGTCTATATGGAGGATTTTTCGTTGGTGTGTCTCTATATTTTGTAGCAGCAGCAATTTCTCTTCTTTTTTCGTCACCCACCTTGCTTGAATATGACAACTTCCTGCCCTCAGTTTCAACAATCTCTTCTTCCCTTTTCCCAACATCTTTAGCAGATATTAGTTGCTGATCATCCACCTGATCCGAACTATTTGTATCTTTAGAAATCTTAAGCTCCTTCTGTGGATAAACAAGGTCAAGCTTTCTAATTATTTCATCAGTTCTGTCAGCCTTCCCTTCATCACTAGTTTGAAGATTTAAATCCACATCTTTCTGTGCATCTTCCAACAACATTTGAAGCCATTTCTCTACATTTCCTTTGCCACGTTCTTTTCTGCTCTCTTCATCCTCTTTAATTTCTGGCTCATCAAGTGGTGGAAAGTGAAGGTTAACAAGACTCTCTCCTACACCACCCAAGCTATGATGTTTCTGCTCAATTGTATTATCATCTGCTGCTGGAATTATCCCATTGTTGAGATCCCTTGGCATCTCTTCTTGTTCTTCAAGTCCTTTGCCCTTGCAGGCATATACTGCCTCTGATGCTCTCTGCTCCTCCTCCAAATACTTTCTTAGTTCTTTATGTGGGATCTTGGACATAAACCGTTGCAGATATGCGTTCATCTCATCCTTATCTGATATTAAGGGCATTACTTACAGTCATCTGCATCTCGTTATTTGTCTCATTTCCAGGCAAACATAAAATAGCCTTCCCATTCTTTTTCTCTTCAGCAAGGGCATCATCCATTCTTGATCTCTTCCTTGCTTGCTCCCATTCAGGTCTTATTTGTTTCTCCAGCTCATCCCTTTGTTTGAATTTCTTATGCAGTTCCCTTTCAGAGGAATCACAAATTGCTTTCTGAGCTTCAAGTCTAGCCATAAGGGCATTTGCTGCTGCCTGATTTAGCCTCACCTGTTCTTTATAAACAACACTCCTGCAATGAGACATTAAAATAAATCAACAAATCCCATGTTTAATTGTTCTCTTTTAGAAGATTAGTATTCTATTGATCTTACTGGTGCATGGCATCTCTAATCATCTTCTCTAGCATTGCCCTATATGAAGATTGTGCCTCTGCAAGCCGTCTACACTTTTCAGCCCGTCGTCTTCTCTTTATTAGCACCAGCTCTAAGTCTTGGATGGTAAGCTTTTCCTCCTCAGTCTTCTGCTTCAGTTCAATAGCCTCTGCATCTAATTTTTGTATTTCAGCTTCCATCTTTGTTGTTTCTTCTTTGTGTCTCAGAGAATCTCTCGCCATGACAATCGCCTGATAGGGGTTGCTAACCACATTTCGGGTCCTCATTTTCTTTTAATCCAGGTTTAAATTTCTTTATAGCTGCGTCAACAAGAAAACGAAATGGGATAAGCAAAAAACTCAAAAGCATGAAACTTTCTGATGATTTCATCAACTGAGAACAGGCATTTTAGTTGTATAACACTAACCAATAATGGGAGTGCTTGATCTTGGCCTTCTGGTGTTATCAACAGATCTCAGAGCTGAAGAAGCATCATAGACCTCTCTTCGAGATAGAAACAACAGCAGCCGGGGCCAGACCTATCTTTTCTTTTGATTCAATGAAGTGATGCGGGAAAGCATGTGAATCAACTGTCTGACATGCATTCAATTCTTCACTTTCACCTTCAACAAACAACCATGAAAATGCTCTGTGCCTGAGAGTAGAAGAACCAAAAGCATGGTTTCAACAAGCTGCTTAAATTTGAAAAAGGGAAAAAGAGAAGAAAAATGAAAAACAAACCTGAAATCTGAGTTTGATGAAGCAAAGATGGATAAGAACTGGTTTATGGATATACCAACTTGAAGATCCCACCAAGGTATGAGAAATTCTAGGTTGTCTTGTTTCTTCTTGCACACTTGCCATTGTAAAATCCTTAAATTGCTTGCCACAGTTAATCCTCCTCCTGAGTTTTTGCAAGGAAAAACAAAAGTTAGAACATCAAGAGATTCTGAAGATATTCAAGAAAGGGGCATTTAGATCATTCATTACTTGAGCAAGGAAACCAATGATCAATGTCCCAAGCAAGAGGCGAAGCTCCATCAGCATGATAATACAGAACATTCCCATACGTATCCACCCGAAAGATTTCAGGATCAAAGCCAGCATTTCTGAGATTTCAAATAGATAAAAGAGCAGTATAAGAAACAACCATATCATTCCTGGTGTAAAATTCCAAACAAAAGGAGATCACTTACCCAAGGTGATTAAGTTTTTTCCATAAAAGACTTGCAAAAATCTTGGGTTTGGCAGTTGGTTTTGCTTTGAGGTTGATGATGGGGAACATCTGATCCAATTCCTTTGCTCTCTGAGCCTGTTGCCATGTAAGTTCACAAAATTCAGACTAATGCTCAACTGTTTATAACTTAGCTAAACTAGTAAAGCTATTATTCAGTCACTATTTTTATCACTACTGGAAACTGATACAATAAAGCAGGAGTTAGCAACAGAAATTTATCTGGTGCATTAGTTGGTGATGGGATATGACCCATCTGCCTCAGCTCAAATCACCAGGCTCAAGAATTTGCAGGTCAGATAGCGGTGCAAGCCAGTCCGGGGCCAAGCATTGAGTTGGGTCAGGCCAGTCTATCGTGCCCAGCCGACCCCATGGGAAATAGTGGTAATGTGAACTAGGAAAATACACGATAAAAGATATCTCTCTACATTTACTGTTCAATCAATATTGAGCCATTAATTACCTATCATTACTTAGGCATCAGAGTCGTTTTGGGAGCAATCCCTCAACTCTAATTGGCTTTGGTCTTGCTAGCACAGGCAGAGTCGGAGCTCAATATTCATCAATTGGCAACTAATTTAATCTTCTAATTTGAGGTTACAATTAGGACTGATTCATGAATTGTTTTTATCTATACATGAAATGCAATTTCAAAATAGTATCAATAAATTCACATCCTGAAAATTCCACTAACCACACAGTCTACAAATCAAGAACCCCAGAACAACCAAACATCAAGAAATCAAAAAGAAATCATGACAACATCTTGATGAGACACTGAATTCTTGATTCCTTATTTGATGCCAATAAGGAAATGAACAAGAAATGAAAGCAGAAAACATCAGCAACAGCAAAGACATTAAAAAGTCTCAACTTGAAGGTGGATTTTTAGTAATTTACCTCTTGTTGAGGCAAGGCAGAGGGAATAAAAGTGAAAGGAGGACCAGAACTGAAAGGAGCAAAGCTTCTGTCTTTACAGAGCTTTGCATAAGCTTTTGGGTAACCTAGGGCTTCGTCAACCGCCATTTCATCTTCAGTGAAGAAGAGATCAGTCGCCATTGTCTTGGAGAGGACAAATTATTCCTGCAGCAGAACACAGAGGAGAAAAGAAGAACAGGGTGTGTGTTTTTGATGAAGCTAAGGAGAGAAAACAACGGTCATCAGGCTTCGTTTCGGTTTTTTTTTCCTTAAGTATAAAAAAGATTGGTTCTTTTTCAAATGGTCTGATGTGTAACGGCTATATACGCTGCTGCCCCACGTTACATGGCTTCATTGTCAAATTTGTTTCATCATCATTATGAGTAATTGAAAAGACGATTATACCCTTGGAATGAATGAATGGAACAAGAAATTAAAGGGTAGTTTTAGGCAGAAAAGAGTGGATTACAGCTCTTTAAACATTTGAATGAGTTAGCTGAAAAGATACCAAAAAGTATCTTTTAGGACCCAGAATTGGATCTTGAATTGGCCCAATATCAAAGGAGCTTTGGGCCCAATCATTGATCTTCTATAGGTTATATTTCCCCACCCAATTTACCCCTTTAGGCCCACGGCCCACTTTGATAAAGGCGGAATTAATGATTAATTTTGGTAAAAAAAAAAAAAGTCAAAATCTCTTTGACAATCCTCCAAAAATCGAAAGCGGAGGAGGTTGATTATTGATTATGGTGACTTAATCACTCTTATAGACAGATTAAAAGCTCAATATCTAATGCGTACAAGAAATTACTTTATCATAAGAAAGATTTTCTCGTACTGCCACTATTAGAATTTGAATATTAGATGTGATATCTATAACTTTCTCGCAATCCGATGCCACCCACAGCCTTAGTTATTGTTGCTGCTGGCGTCCGACTAGCGATGTGCCTACGAGCCATTAGCTATAGTTCGCTAGACGGCTAGCTACAGAAACTCCCTTCTATGAGGCTACAACAGGTTTTTCCTTCGTCATTTGTATGGAGAAGTCTTAATAAAAGGGAACAAAGTGAAAAGGGATAAAAAAGAAGCTAGAAAATCAAGAATCCCTTCAAGACAGTTGTTGATTTTAATATTAATTATACACCTTTAAAATTAACTGAGTTACACCATGTGGACATACTGATGATTAATTTTTACTGTAAAATGATGAAGTTTAATATATTCTTTAGAAGAAACGATTTTGAAAAAAAAAATCTTTTTTACTCTAAATTATACGTATTATTTTATAAATAATTTATAAAAATATATATATTTTCAAAATTAAAATTCAATCCAAATATACACCCCAACAAAAATCCAAGACTAATTAATGTACATGACTAAGACCCCAACGGTTAGCATATAGTATGAGGCACTTGATATTGAATGAGTGATAAGATATTGAGAAAGATGTGCGTGCTATGCATTAATGAGGCAGAACATGCAAATTGGTAAATGCGATGTTGTAAGAGGCAGAATAGGAAGTCTTTTTATATGCGGCTCTTCACAAAACGGATGAGCTAATATATATATATATATATATATATATTTATATTACTCTTGTTTATAAATGAGACTTTCCTTTATAAATATCAAACTTGACTATCCGTGAATTTATAAGTGAGGATATGAACTTTGATAAACATTTAATCGGATTATTATATTCGTAAGATAAAAAGTTGATTATGATATTTAAATTAATAGGATTTACATATTTTTAAATTTATTTATTTAGTTGCACTTTGTGCTTATTATTTCTCTTGTGCAATTGTTCATCTTATGATCCATGAGTAAGTAGTTTTCTGTTGAACTTGTTTCGATGAGTCATATCTCATTAAACTCTTTGAACCATATTAAGTTAAAGAGTTTTAAGTTTCTATGTAAGAATCGAATCATAACATTATATTTGATAACAAAGTATTTAAGAGTTATGAACTAATTTAAAAGGAATCGAAAACTAAAATTCAAATTCATAAGTAATTATAAATATAAATATATAAGTGGAAAGATCGCACTATCAAGTATTAATATATTATAATTCATTATAATATATTTTTCTCAAATTATTTAACACCCTTAAAAAAAGCTCGAATAATATAGTTCAAAATTTTAAAACAAAAGACCATTGAAAAGGCATTTTCGTAACCCAAAAAAGACAAAAATTGAAAAAAAGAAAAAAAAAAACTATAAAAAGGAGGGAATTGGTGTACGAAAACCGAAAAAATATCAAACACTTCTTCACTGTTCCCTCTCGACTGTTGAGAGTGAACCTGCAAAATGGCCGACGAATCAGCAGGCCGCACTACACCACTGCTCCGCCCTGAGTGGTGGCGCAACCGTTTTACCGGCCGTCCATTCTCCACTTCCCTCCGCCTCAAAACCTCACTATCCTCCGAGATTAGTGGAGCCGTGGGCGATTTAGGAACCTACATCCCCATAGTATTGGCCCTAACCTTAGTCTGTCAACTTGACCTGAGTACTACTCTCATTTTCACTGCGCTTTACAATATCGCTACTGGATTTCTCTTTGGAGTTCCCATGCCAGTTCAGCCCATGAAGTCCATCGCCGCCGTTGCTGTTTCCGAAACGCCCCATCTTACAGTTTCCCAGATTGCAGCTGCCGGAATCTGCACAGCGGGTACGCTTTTTATCCTCGGCGCTACTGGTCTTATGTCCTTCTTTTACCGCTATATTCCCCTCCCAGTTGTTCGGGGAGTCCAGCTAAGTCAGGGTCTCGCCTTTGCCTTCTCTGCAATTAAGTATATTCGATATAATCAGGATTTCTCGACCACTACCGCCTCCAAAACTACTAATCCTCGTTCTTGGCTTGGTCTTGATGGGCTTATTCTTGCTCTTGTTGCTTTGCTGTTTCTTATTCTTACTACGGGAGATGGAAAAGTCGTCGAAGATGATGAATTGATTGGCTCTGGTAATAGTACTAATTATAGGTCTCAGAGTAGAATTCGTCGCAGATTGAAAACATTATCAGCTATTCCAGCAGCTCTCATAGTGTTCTTATTAGGTTTAGTTTTGTGCTTTTTACGAGATCCTTCAATTATTCACGAAATTAAACTCGGCCCTTCAAAGATCCATGTGTTAAAAATCACTTGGGAGGATTGGAAAATTGGGTTCTTGCGTGGTGCAATTCCCCAGATTCCTTTGTCCGTATTGAATTCTGTGATTGCAGTTTGTAAACTGTCAAATGATCTGTTCCCTACAATCGAAATGTCAGCTACATCGGTTTCTGTTAGTGTTGGATTGATGAATTTAGTGGGTTGTTGGTTCGGTGCAATGCCAGTGTGCCATGGAGCAGGAGGGCTTGCTGGGACAATACAGGTTTGGGGGTAGAAGCGGTCTATCGGTGGTGTTTCTGGGATTGGGGAAGCTGGTGCTAGGTTTGGTTTTTGGGAATTATTTTGTGAAAATTTTGAGTCAGTTCCCGATAGGGATACTTGGGGTATTGCTATTATTTGCTGGGATAGAGTTGGCTATGGCTTCCAGGGATATGAACACAAAAGAAGAATCTTTTGTGATGTTGGTATGTGCTGCTGTGTCACTGACTGGATCTAGTGCAGCCTTGGGATTTGGGTGCGGAATTGTGTTGTTTTTGCTTCTGAAGTTGAGAGAGATGGATTGCTCTACTTTTGCCTCCTTCAGATCACAGTCTAAATCTAATGCTGAAGAAGAAACTACCCTCAATCCGTAAGGGTTCCTCCAAAATATTTATATCACTATGTTTTTAATGCTATTACTTATCTATTGATTTTGTACATTAGTAATTGGTCCAATCTTGTTGGAAATATAGTATGACATCCCATTAGAAACTCTTGTGTTTGTCATTTGTTTAAGGATAATTTAAATTACTAAAGAGATGTAACATATTTGATTGTTAATATATCCATTGAGGTTTGCCAGCCTCAAGATCATAATCTTATGGATAGCTTAATTGATGTCTTGGTGTTGCCAATCACGGTGATTTGTGATTCATCTTTGTGCTTCTTATTTCCCTCACCAACATTTGAGAAAGAAAATTCAGAATTAGGTAAGAACATGGTGATCTGTAGGCTACAAAAGTCTCTTAGATCGGGCTATCAGTTACAGAATGAAAAACAATAAGCAGTAAATGTTTAAAGATGGTTGAAAGTAACAGCATGCTTCAAAGTCTAATCTAACATGATGCGAAATCTTGAAGTAGGGATTAGTTGAATGTGAAGCATTAACATATTCTTTAGTAGTTCTTATAGAAATTTGAGTCTAAATTTAGAAAATTAGAGTTCAATCATTCTTTGATCAGCATATAATAAGGACAGTGCAACTGGTTGCTGCTTGTGATTCAGGATGGACATTTTCTCCTAGTATTTATAATTTGACTTCGTCAAAGAATAGTTTACAGCCACACTTGGCACCACTCAACTTGTACATCTTCATTAGGGGTTCATAAGAAGCAACAAAAACAATTGACTGAGAAAACAAAGTTAGTTGATAGAGATACTTTTAACATTATCTGACTACTCAAATTTTGCATAACTTACAATGCTAGAATTTCCATGATATCCAAATTTGACACAAGTATCTTAAATTTTGAAGTATTATATTTTTCCAAAAAAATCAATCAAGCTACTGACTCAAACTAAACCCATGAATTCTTCTCATACTCTGCTGACGCTATAACAGCAGCTCAGCCATTTCCTTTTCTTCTCTAAATCCAAAAGCTTTGTTGGCCTACATTCTTAAGGATGTATACCCTGCTTTTCTGTCATATTACCTTGGTCTTGGCATTTCTTGTGCTAATCTTGATTGCAGCCACAAGTTCATCATTATCAGGTTTTGAAGCTCCAGATGAGTTTGAGCAATCGAGAAGCATTTGCAAGTTTGAACGCACTAAAGAAGTTGAAAGAGAATGCAGTCCTATTTTCTCTTCAACTCCAAAAATGAAACTTGGTATTGAAGAAATATATAAATTTGGTGGAAGGCTATCTTTTCAAAATGGAGATTGGGGGCAAGAGGATGGTGGATCTCCATTAATACCATTTGACGACAGTGACATGCCACAGAACACAACTAGTGCCAGGTCTCTTCTAAAACTTGTTTCTTTCTGGTTGCTAGGGATTGATTTCGCTAATCCAAATCAAGATGCTATTGGTTTCTGTGGAGTATTAGCTGTAGGAATTACAAGAAACAGGACATTGCCTTATCAACCCACACACTGGTATCCATGGTTTCACGGAAGACCTGGATATTCAGAGCTAAGCATTTTCTTTGAAGGACTTTATGTGCAATCTGAAGACAACGAAGGTGATGGTATGATGTGCATGTTAGGAACTTCAGTATTTCCTTTTTCAGAAGGCCATGAGGATTTCACTACATGGCCAGTGGAATATGGTTGTAACAGACACAGCCAGCCCCCTTCCATGAAAGATGACCGCATTATGCTCATTCTACAATATCCTCAGAGCTTCTCTTTGACCAGCAGAGCTGTACTTGGAGAAATGAGAAGTTTGAGAAAGAGGTCAGACCCTAAATATTTTGGCAATATCCAAATTTCTTCCCATTTGGATTATCATCAATCAAGTTATAAGTTTGTTTCTGACAAACTTGTGCCAAAAGCATGCAATTCACATCTGTACCAAGAACTTGATAGCAGCAGGATTGATGTTTTCCAAGGTTCTAACTTCTGTAAAGTCTTTCAAAGATTATCTTCAGAAAAATTTGACATTTTTGTTGAAATGCACAAGGAGAAGAACTCTAGCACTTTGGGCCCCTTTCTGCTAGACGAGGAGATTGAGAAGAAGGATAAACATTCTTTATGTGTTTAGGCTGATGCTTGTAGATCTTCACTGTGTACCAGGGCGTCCAACAATAACGAGGTTCGAACTGCAAAGGTTTCAGCTATGTTTAGAGCAGTATCTTCTCAGAAGGATTTTCTCACTTCAGGAGCTAGAACTGGCCTTTCTGGGATGACCATTTCAGCAGAAGGGACTTGGAATTCTTCAAGTGGCCAGCTCTGCATGATTGGCTGTGTTGGACTTGAAGATGATATGAACAGATGCAATTCTCAGATAAGCTTAATACTACCTGTCACGCTTTCTATTACTCAGCGGAGTATCCTTATTGGCACCATCTCTAGTGTTGAAGGGATACAGTCCTTTAGTCCCATGTTGTTTTCAAAGAAACTCCGTGCTTTAGATCTCAGGAATAGGTACAATGAGTATAGCGATGCTTACTTATCTTATCAGTACTCCAAGATAGAGATTGCTAAACGTTTTATGAAGAGAAGTAAAACTTCACTTCTGGGGACCTTATTGAATGACATGCTTTCTGCTTATCCAGGAGTCCAAGACACTAGAAATTTCACTCTCCTGTCTTCCCTATCCAGCATGTTATCTTTCCATGTTAGGGCTCTCCCGGTCCCTTCTCATGGTGAAAAATTGCCAAAGACAGTTGTGCTACTGGATGTTCTTTCTTTGGGAAAATTACTCGGACGTTATTGGCCAGAAATATCAAACCCTAAGCGCCGGGAGCAGGCTTTGGAAAATTGTGCTAATTCAGCATCTGGTGATCAGAATCTTCCTCTCAACATTTCTGCACATCTCACCCTTACCGGAGACTATTATAGGGATATTGCTCACCTTCAACTAGAGGGACTTTATGATCAGCTTGGAGGAAAGATGTACCTTATAGGCTGCAGAGATATCCATAACTGTCATTCTAAGAATATCATGAACGGAAACATCAATCTCGAAAGCAAGATGGACTGTTTGGTAGAAGTTATAGTTGATTACTCCCCCCAGAATACTAGGTGGTTGAAAAATCCCATTGCCAAGGTCTCCATTGCCAGCCAAAGGAATGTGGATGACCCCTTGTATTTTAGGCCAATCAGGTTAAACACAGATGCAATTCCCTATGCTGACAACAAAGACGAGGTACAATTTCGTAGATACTTTGAGGAGCTTTTCCGGGTCTTAATACTTTTAGGCTCGCTATCTTGTTTACTGAGCCAAGTCATCTATACTGAGAAGAAGGCTAACACCATTCCGTTCGTTTCCTTGGTAATGCTCAGTGTACAAGTTCTTGGTTATGGGCTTCCTTTGGTTATTGATACTCCTGTTCTTTTCAAATGGAAGGAATATCATCATCGCTATAGCAGATTACTGCGAGGTGGAAAAACTTTGTGGTTTCAAATGCTGGACCTTTTGATAAAGTCCCTTCTCTTGATCTTGTTTGTATTAACTCTCAGACTCTTCCAAAAGGTATGGAAATCTCGCGAATCCAAGAAATGTTTACATTTGGATCAGAAACCAAGAGAATATCGCGTTTATCTTCTCTACTTTGATAGTTCATTCGATTGGTTTTCTAGTTATTCTGGTTATTCGAGAAATGCAGACAAATGGGAATTCGTCTGAGTGGGGAAATATAACGGAAGAATACTGGGTTCTTATCCAAGATTGGTTCTTGCTTCCTCAAATACTAGGTAACATCATATGGCAGGTACAAATTCAACCCCTTAGTAAAGTCTACTACATTGGCTTATCTCTATCAAGATTCCTCGTCCACGCCTATGATTATCTGCGAGATCCTGTTTTATCTTCTTACATCCATGAATATGAACATCAAACCTTAAAAAGTCCGGAATTTTTCTCGAAATCTTCAAAGATTGTTATGATGATGGTTCTGGTGTTTTTTCCTCTTGTAGTTCATCTTCAGCAGGGTCAGATGCAATCTTAGTGATCATATTGTATGATATGAAGAAAAGTCTTTCCTGTTCTGATGAATAAACTACTCCCAACTTTGAGGAATCTTTTACCATTTCTACTGTAAATTTCTCTGCTAAATTAATGTAAGATCCAACGAAACCGCAGCCATTTAGATGAGATTAACATGGTTCTTCTCTGTTCATTCTGTGTTTGGGATTTTTTAATGATATTTTTTGTTATATTATGGTGATAAATCTTTCAAATTATGCAAGTAGAAAAGGGACAGTTGATGACAAAGCAAGAAACCTTTTCTTGTCTTGTCAAGTAGATGTGTTGAGTTCAATTCATTTTAGTAATAATTTTATACAAAGTTTTAGCGGAAAAAAAAAGAATACTCTTTACACTTAAAATTTAACTAAAGAACCGTATAATTTTTGGCATAGAATCGTTTATGCTATTCCCACTAATCAAATAATACTGTATTCACATACAAGATACTACTCATTCCCAATAGTATCATTCTAAAAAAGTATTCTGCGTAATCTTTTATAAGAAGTAATTATTTTATTTAATTAGGCATGAGATTCTAAATACGAAATCTACTTGATGGGTAGAAATCTATTTTAGCCAAATTATGTGCTAGTCTAAATTAATGTTTTAATATTACAAATATTCCAATTATCGGAAGAATAAAAAGAGGACCCAAAATACCGTAAAAGAAGTCTCTTAAAAAATCATTTTTTTTTGTCCTAAACCGAAAAAAAAAAATCAAATTGGCCAAGAAAAAGTTGACTTGATTCACTGTCTCCATCACCAACCTTCCTCTTTGACTTCCACTCTGCACTTCATTTACTATCTCTTCCTCAAAAGACCAAAAACCCTTTCAGAGCTCCAATCTTTCTGAACTTTAATTACTCGGTGGATTCACTTCACAGAGGACTGACTGCCCTTGCCGGTGAGTTCATCCCTCAATTTTCTCCCGCTGTCCAAATCTTCCACCTAAACTGTAAGAGTAATTTGATTCTGTACTCAGTTTCTTTTTCTTTCTGCCCCTTCTTTGGCGAACTCAATTTGATCAAATTTCAGCTTTATATCTTTTAATTTTCTGCAAGAAACTGCTAATCCATTGTACCCTTTTTGCATTTTGATAAGAATGTTTGAGGGGTGATCAGGAATTTTGATTCTGTTTGTGGGGCTTTTGAATTCTTGAAAAAGTTTGCTTTGAATTTTTAGTAGTCAAGATGATGCCTTTAATTGCTTATTGTTGGGTGGTTTGGGGGATATTCATGTTTATTTGCATTTGTTCTGCCAATTCCTACCTTGTGGATGGAGGAGAGTTTGTTCGCAAAAGTGGGCAGACTTTCATTTATGATAGGATTGATGAGGTGAAGAAAGAATGTGCCTCTGTCTTGGCTTCTGCTTCTCAACTAAAACCTGGTGAGAGTAAAGAGTATAGTATCAAAGAAGACCTCTCCTTTCTCAATGGTGATTGGTGGCAAGATTTGAATGCCACTCCTATAATACCGTTTGACAACAGAGATATTGTTAACAATTCAATGGAGGCCCCAACCCCTTTGAACTTGGTTTCTTTCTGGGTTACTGATGTTGACCATGCTCATCGATCAAAGAACTGGATTGGCGTGAGTGCTTCTCTGCAAGTGGGCTTAACGATAGAGGGTCTATTCATGGAGAAACCAAATGACTATAATCCTCATTTTGATGTGTGGCCTAGTCATTTCTCAGCTGTTTGTGTCTTTCCAAGGAATTTATACAGAATCTGAGAAAAATGGTGGGGAAAGAGTGATGTGTTTGTTGGGGAATGCAATGTTACCATCTCGTCAACCTGATTCAACAGATCCATGGGAGTGGATGAAATCTGGATATACTAATCAGCCACCCCTTGTGCAAGATGATCGAATTCGACTTGTACTGCGATATCCGAAAACATTTTCATTGGTAACCAGAGAAATCCGTGGGAGCATGACAAGCTTGAATAAGAAGTCGAACCCCAAGTACTTTGATGAAATTCACATGTCTTCATCATTGTCTACTACTGCAAAATATGAGTTTGGTTCTGAAAAGATAGTGTCTAGAGCATGTGATCCATACCCTTACAAAGATGGCATGATAAATGGAAATATTGAAGTGTATAAAGGGCTTGATTTTTGTAGTATTCTTGAGAGAGTTACTCACCAAGTAGGTTTGACTATTGTGCCAAACTGGAAATGCAATGGCACTGATGACTTTTGCAGGAGGCTGGGGCCCTTCATGTCTAGTAGGGAGATAAATGCAACAGATGGTAGTTTTAAAGGCGTTAAGCTTGTTCTACAGGATATCCGTTGCGCGACAATGACTCTTCATTCTAGTAATGGCACCGGCTTCACAAGGGTATCCTCAATGTTTAGAGTAGTACCTCCATTTGAGAATCAGTTCAGCGCAGCTCAAAGAACAGGTCTTAACAACATGACTCTTGCTGCCGAGGGTGTCTGGAAATCCTCCAGTGGACAGCTTTGCATGGTTGGATGCCTTGGATCTGTTGCTACTGAAGGTGGTTTTGGCTGTGATTCTAGGATCTGCTTATACATTCCACTCTCATTTTCCATACAACAAAGGAGCATAGTCATGGGCACTCTCTCAAGCATTAGTGAAAGTAGCGGGTCATATTTTCCTCTATCATTTGAGAAGCTGGTCCAGCCTACAGAATTGTGGAATGGGTATACTACTAAACAACCATACTACAGGTACACCAAAGTTGATGCAGCTGGTGTAATCCTTGAGAAAAATGAGCCCTTCAACTTTGTTAATGTAGTTAAGAAATCACTGTTGCAATTTCCTAAATTAGAGGACTCCGGGCCCCTCCTTGATAGTCTTTCTCTTCTGTCAGAAGACCTCACTCTGCAAACTTCTGCAGTTCCAGATGCATTTATAAACTCAATTTTCTTGAGAACTGCTCTACAGATGGAAATTCTCTCACTTGGTCCTTTGTTCGGGCGCCACTGGTCAGGAAATGTCTCTGCATTTGAAAATGAAAATGCACATTATGATAAAGTTCAATATTCAGAAAAGGAGCTCCTCGTAAATGTCTCTGCTCAAATTGGTCTTACTGGAAAAACCTATGACAATTTCTCTGTGCTCTTTGTGGAGGGGCTTTATAATCCGCTCGTTGGAAGGATGTATTTAATTGGTTGTAGAGATGTTCGAGCTTCATGGAAAATCTTGCAGGATAGCATGGACCTTGAAGCTGGATTGGATTGTCTAATTGAAGTGACAGTATCTTATCCACCTACTACAGCCCGTTGGTTAGTCAATCCAACAGCAAAGATTTTGATATCCAGTCAGAGGAATGAAGATGATCCTCTCTATTTTAAGCCAGTCAAGCTCCAATCTTTCCCTATCATGTATCGGAAACAAAGGGAAGACATTCTTTCTCGTAGAGGTGTTGAAGGGATACTCCGTATCTTGACACTTTCACTAGCAATTTCTTGCTTATTGAGCCAGCTACTTTATATTAGGGAGAATATGGAGTCCGTTCCTTTCATCTCTCTTGTCATGCTAGGCATCCAAGCTCTTGGATACAGTCTTCCCCTTGATAACAGGGGCTGGAGCTCTATTTGAAAAGATCGCTTCTGAATCTTATGAGAGTCAATCCTATGATCTTGAAAGGAATCAATTGGTGCGTACAATTGATTACACAGTTAAGGTTCTTGTGCTCGTTGCATTTTCAATAACAATGAGGCTCTGTCAGAAGGTTTGGAGATCCCGAGTTAGATTACTTACAAGGACCCCTCTTGAACCACATCGTGTTCCAACTGAAAAGGTGGTAATAATAACCACCTTGACTGTACATGCCATTGGATATGTCCTTGTTCTGTTTATTCATTCTCTGAACACAAGTAGGAAGCCTATCCAGATGGAACAGTTCATGGATTCATATGGTAATTCCCATACAATACGAGAATGGGAAACCGAACTTGAGGAGTATATGGGTCTTGTTCAAGATTTTTTTCTTCTTTCTCAAGTAATCGGCAATTTTGTGTGGAAGATAAACTTTAAACCACTCAGAAACTTTTATTACATTGGTATAACAGTAGTAAGACTTCTTCCTCATGTGTATGATTATGTAAGATCTCCTGCTCCGAATCCATACTTCTCTGAGGAATATGAATTTGTCAACCCTCGATTTGACTTCTACTCGAAATTTGGGGACATTGCAATACCAGCCATAGCCATTCTCTTAGCGGCCACAGTATTCATTCAGCAGAAATGGAGTTATGATAGGTTAACTCAAACATTGACTTTGGGACGGTCTAAGCTTCTTCCACTTGGTTCTAAAGTATATGAGAGGCTGCCTTCCGTATCATTTCGAAGCTGAGCTTGCTTCCGGTGTCTGCAGAGATGGTGAACAGGAAAAAGAGCAGAATGAAGAATGACTTGTAGTTCTGGATTTACTTATGTAAGTTTCTAACATAGTGAGTTATTAAAGAGTCTTAACTTAGGTATATTTTGGTGATGTTCATGTAAACTTTTTTATTTCTTTTTCTTACCCTATATGATTTAATAAAGCAAATTAGAGCAATGCCATCCAAATATAGGCCAAGAATTTTACTTTCTCTTTACGTCTTGGTTTTTCTTTCTTGCTTGTTGGATTCATGTCATGGGTAACTTTCTTTTGATTTCCAACAGGCTTTTGGCACCGCTAATTTCTTGAATAACGTTTTCCTCCATTGTCACATTTCGAGCTTCCTCATGGCATATAAACATGAATTCTCAAGATATAATGTATTGTTGATCCCAACCTGATCCAGTTTTCTGCTCTACTTCAGTTTTTCCACCTTGTATTTCATCACCAGAGAGATCTGAACAGCTTTAAAAGATCATACTCTTCTTAGCTTAATATCAATGTCCAGCTGATAATATTTCAAGTGTTTGTCTTCTGATCTTTTGATCTCACAGGGGATCTCTGTTATACGATTCCCATATCGTTTGGTTTTTCAACTCTAAGGTTTCAGTGCAGAATGTCCTTTGCCTTCCCTGAAGAAACTGCTGCATTCTACTCGCGGTTGATGGGCAGGGCGGCCAAGGTTGCTGCAGCAAAAATGAGTTCCTCTCATCCTGATAAATGAGGTAATTTTACTTGTTAACATTTGATCTCAAGAATGTTCTTTGAAGTTGAAATTATAGCAGGAAGATGAAAAAGTCTAAAAAATGTTTTGAGTAGCAGAGAGTCTTTGCTTTTGCTACCAGGATGAACAAGGCTGTTTGTAGTTGTAAAGTTCCCCATAACCCAAAAAAACAACAAAACTTTCAAAACTAAACTCTATCTAATCACAATCACAGCTTTAGCTGTGCTTTTTCGTACGTCAAAATGGCAGCTTTTTTGTTGAGAATCCCACGTTAACTACTAGTTAATGAACATATGAATTCTTTATAAGTTTGAACAATCTCTCGTTAAATATTGGATTATCCGTGTTGAATCGCCTGCATTCATATATATATATATATATATATCTAGTAATGAAAAACTTTACGCTTCATATGTCTAAACCGAATGTATAAAAAGTGGAGTTAGAGGCCTAAGCCTGTTTTTAACGCTCTTGCCTTTGTCTTTGCCTTTGCCTTAGACTCTCTCTCTCTCTCTCTCTCTCTCTCTCTCTCTCTCTCTCTCTCTTCTGCAGATTCATTTGTTGTCAATGACATTATATTAAATATATATTTATTTATTTATATATTTTCTTTCAAAGAAGGAAAAATGAATGAAATAGATGGTGGATTATGCTAAGTTTTGGACATTTATGAATCCAACCCTCAATCTTCATGCCTTTTGACATTTGATTGTTTGATTCTCTAAGATCACCTTGGAAAAATAAAAGCGTTTTTCAACCTGTCAAGATAATCTATATTACATACGATATTACGAAGATGTTGAATTTTACCGCACTGCTTGAATAAGATAATTTCGATATTTAAAGTATCATCGACTAATTTAAGAGGGATAGGGGACTAGCATGCAATATTGAATCGGTCGGTATGTGATTTGAATTTAAGTGAAAAGGTTGCAGCTGTACTGGTTAAACCAAAAAAGGAGTCAATCGGGATGATTATTTTTTGACCAATTTTTTTTATAAGTTGACATTTTTAGCTGTAAAAAATGGATTATTTTCTTATCGCCTTGTTCTTCTAGAAGTTCAACTTATAAAAATTGTCAAATTAAGGCATGCATGCCACAGTTACTTGCAACAGTGTTTGGGATGTGATTTTGATAAAGTTTTTCTTTTTGAATTTTCTTTTTCAATATTCTCAATTTCAATTCAAATAAAGTCTTAAAATTTTAAGAGTGCACAATTCTCAAATAATTAAAGAAAAAAATTTGTCACAATTCTCTCAAATTAATAAAAGAAAATCTTTGGTGTTCAGTAGTTAGAAATTTTTGAGTTTTAGACCTAACTCACTTTAAAAGGTGTGGGATTGACCCAATATCATGGCTCTGATATCATATTAGAATTTTTGGACTTGAGCCTAACTCGTCGATTTGGGATTCTCATTCTCAACGCACCCCATTACGTTAGGTTGATCATTTTTGGGCTTGGAGCGTGACATTTCTGTAAGCCCAACATCATGGCTCTGATACTATATTATAAAGTTTTTTAGTTTGGGACCTAACTCACTCCCAAAAAATACCTCAAGAGGAGAGGACTGTCAAAGTCTTTATAAGTTATAATTATTTTATTTAATTAGTCGATGTGAGATTCTTAACAGTAGGGTTGCAAAGTTGGTACAAGGACAAGTTCAAATCGTATCCTGACAGCGGTAGTGTGGAAATTTTAATATCTCTAATGTGATTCGAATCGTGGCAACGACAGTGTGAGAATTTCAATTAACTAATGTGAGAGGTGGTTCCTTATCCACACCAGTTCCTGGCCACCAATCTATAGTGACTCGCTGATTTACATCGCATTACTGCGCTGGATAGCTTTGATAGGGGCTTGTGGGCGAGGAATTTCGCTTTTTGATACGAAGAATCCAATATTTGAATTTTAAAATTGATTTTTTCATTTTGTTTCTAGGATCTCATTTATTCTTATAAATCATTTAAAAATTAAATCTTATGAAATCTTCATGCTATCAATTTCTAGATGGAATTAAAGTTCCCCCACTGAGTTTGGCACGAAAAGGATTAAATTAAAGTCCGCGAGTTAGATTATATTTTTTAATTTTTTATCTGGAAAATATTATATTTAAAATTGTATTTTCATGAAAGACGGTCAAAAGTGATGAAATTAAAACGATTAAATTGAATTAAATCATTTTACCTTAATAAATTATATATAAATTTCAAATCAGAGAAAAATCACTCCACACAAGTAGAGGAATAAATTGAATTTTTTTTACAAAAATTCATTGAACTTGTGCAAAAATTATAGAGCCTAGATAGAGGACCTCTAAGAGACTTTTCCAATTGTAGATTTGAAATGTGTACCTAACAAAATTACGTGTTAATTAGTTAAATAATAATAATTATTATTATTATGTTAGGTCCCAAAAATGAATAGGCTAGGCATTGTGCATGACTTTTGAAGCATAATTCGCATTATGCCTATGAACAAGAAAAAAAAAGTTTCCTTGGCTGAGGTAAGTGTATACATCACTTTTTTTTTACCACCCAATGACGTTATATTAGCTTATATTCAAAATGACAACTGGCAGGGAATAGTTTGATAAATATTATGTAAAAAATATTTATTTTTCTATTTATATAAATTTATAAAAATTTCTCGTTTAGAATAAATTTAAAAAAAATAAACTTGATCTCGAAGCAACCCGGAATCCACAAATTTGGGACAAACATATTCCTTGTATTAAGATCAAGGCCTCCACACGGGTGTTATGAAATATGGGATAACCTATGAATCTACAAAGCCCTTCACATGTTGTCTGAGTTCTTTAGATTTTTTTTTTCATCTTTCTAGATAACATTCTTTATTACATGTAATTAAAGTCTTTTTTTTAATATATTGTATAAATAAATGAGAATCTGAATTGAAATAATATTTATAAACTCCTGTTGGGAATTTTACATCGGCTAATTAAAGAAAATAATTACTCCTTATAAAAATTTGGGCAGTCCTCCCCCTCTTGTGGTACCTTTTGGGGTGAGTTAGGTCTAAGTCCAAATTCTAACATGGTATTAGAGTCAGTTGAACTAATTAATTAAAATAATTACTCTTTATAATTAGTTTAGTCGGGAATACATAAAAATCCAATAAACAATAAAATAACGTAATTATTGGTAGAGGAATCCTTAATGTTTCTTCAAGTTCATTGATAGACATAATTATGTTTTTTTTTTGGTAATTTGAAGACTTTTGAGGGTGTTAAGAAATTTGGTGATGATCTATACGTTCAATTTAATGTGTTATTTGTGGCATATGTTAATATGAATAAAATATATTATATATTAATAATATATATTCTTTCCGTCTTACAAAGATGGTTTGATTAAAAATTTGTTAGATTAGTAAATTTTATATTCTTCTTTAATATTATTTCTGGTCATAAGTATTAAAGAATTTAAATTTATGTACAATAATTAAAGGCATTGAGAATAAGACAATTGTTGAGTTAAAATATGGTTACGGATGAAGGGATTATATAATAATCGAATCTTATAAAATAGAAAAATATAAAATAATTGAATCTTAAGAAAATTTACAACTTAATTGATTGATGAGTTAATGCATATTAATATATATCTCGAAAGGCACGCATTAGATAGATTTTATAATTATTCTCATAATAAAATTAAAAAAAAAGGAGAAAAAAAACAAAAAAACAAGTAGAACTAACTTGGGGTCATTGCTCACCATTTATAGTACCACTACCGGTTTCCTACTACCAGTTTCAAGGAAACGTTATGGCAAATATGCAATTAAATTTTAAAAAAATAAACGGTTAGAATTCGCGGAAGAATAATATTATTTTTTTTTAAAAAAATAACTTGACAACCAAGCAAAATTTCCACCTATTAGAATAATAAAAATGTTTTTTTTTAAAAAAAATAATCAAAAGAAGAGGAAGATAAGAGCTTGATAAATACAACACTCCTTCCTTAAATATTCTTACGATGTTTGTCAAGTGAAAAATTTTAAATTTGAGTTATTTTGAAAGTAGTTCCATTTCGTATTTTCAGCCGTCATCAATCTTTCTGTTAGAATTTTTGGGCTTAAGACTAACTCACACCACAAGGTACCTCAAGAGGGGAGGACTGTTCAAGTTTTTATAAAGGTGGGATTCTCAACAGGATTGGACATCTGTGCGGGTGGCCCAACTCGGGCAGCCAATAACTGGCTCCGATACCATGTTATAATTTTTAGACTTGGGCCTAATTCACTCTAAAAAGGTACCTCAAGAGGAGAGGACTGACCAAGTGTTTAGAAAGATGGAATTCTCAACACTCTCGCTGTATTAATTAAGAAATCTTGGATATCAAATAAAAAAAATAATCAAAAAAGATCCTAAAAAACAATATGGGATAATTTAATGGCAAAACACCATTTCCTTAGTATTTGAATCACCTTAAAAATAACCTCATTTGAAGTATGAGATTCTTGTTCGAATTACCTTAAAACTAAATAAAGAAAGAATAATCAAAGGCAGATCCTGAAAAGCAATTTCACATTTTCCATCCGCCGCCAATTATTTTGACTTTTTTTCAAGGTGTGGAAAATTTCCTTTTTCTGTCTCGTCACCACCATGTATATAAATCAATACTCCAGAATGGCATCAGCCCAGCAAGAACATCAAACTTTGTTCTTTCATTCTTTTTTTGCGGGGGTTTTACAAAAAAAACTCATTTTTGGTTAAGATTTTGAAAATTTTGAAGTGAAAAGGGAAAAAAGGAAAAAATGGAAGGGGATCTTTATAGATCAGGTAGTAGTTTAAGAGCAAATAGTTCATCAGTATGGAGAAATACAGGGATGGAGATATTCACACGTGGGTGGTTCAGCATCAACAAGAGATGAAAATGATGAAGAAGCACTTAAATGGGCTGCTCTTGAAAAGCTTCCTACTTTTGATCGATTGAGAAAAGGCTTGTTGTTTGGATCAACTGGTGAAGCTAATGAAATTGATATACCAAATATTGGATATGGAGATAGACAAAATTTGCTTGAAAGATTGGTTAAAGTTGCTGAAGAAGATAATGAGAAATTCTTGTTAAAACTCAAGAAAAGAATTGATAAGTAAGTAATTATTATTATTATTATTCACTACTTCTGCTTTTTGTGTTATCGTTTTTACGACGTCTGTGATGCATTAACTCAAATTCAACTCTAGAATTAGAGATGACAACGGGACGGGACCTTTCTACTTTGTCTCTATTTCTAACTCATCTTTGTTTTTTAGTAAAAAATTTCAATGCTGCCAAACTCATTAGAGAAACTAGGGTAAATATTGATTAAATATGAAGTTTAATTTAATATTTTTTTATTTTTTTACTATTTATATTAATATTTTATTTTAAAAAATTATATATATATATATATATATATTTAAAATGGAGATGGGGTGGGTTGGGGATGGGGAGAACGTAATCTCCGCCTCCAATCTATCTCTAAGTTTGAGTATAAAATTCATTTCCATTTCTATCCGAGTTCTTAGTCAAACAATAATTAAACGAGTTGAGATGGGTTGGGACGAGTGAATATTCAATGAGACCTGTCCCATTACCATACCTACTTAGAACACCTGTACATAAAACTGATGATTAAGCTATGTGAGTTGAGTTTGCATTCAGTTCATATGTGTATGGAGTGAATTTACACTAATTTAAATTTCTTTTTAATTGAAATCAATAAAAGAATTTTAATTTTAAACTGTTTATATTATTTAAATCTATTTCATTTTATATTTACAAAATTAAATATTCAAACAATTAATATTATATATATATATCTCCATATGAGCAAATTTTTATTATAATTTAATATTTTTAAAATTATTTCTTAATTGATAACAATAATCATAATATACTAAAAACATATAAATGATGAGTCGAGCTTATCTAATTTCCAATTCGACTCGAATTTTTTTAAGCCTAAAAATAAACTCAAGCGTAATAAAAAAAAGCGGGCTGAACGGGCAATTTTCGGAGTGGCTTGAATCCATTGATAGTCCAACTCTAACTTGCAGAGTCTGATTCTTACAGACTTTAAGCATTTGATTTGTGTTATCTTTTCATTCTCTAGTTTTTGTTCTAATTAATTATGCATTATCTTGTTATACAGAGTTGGAATTGAATTGCCCACAATTGAAGTCAGATTTGAGCATCTAAAAGTTGATGCTGATGTTCATTTAGGAAGCAGATCTTTGCCTACTTTTCTTAACTTCATTACAAACAATGTGGAGGTAATCATAGTAAAATAAAAAAAATAAAAAAAGAGTTTATTTCATGTTTTGTGTTTTTATCAAAGTTCATCATAAGAAGAACATTTTGGTCTAACAAGTTTCCATATCTTTCTGAAGGGTTTCTTGAATGCTCTTCATATACTTCCTACCAGAAAAAAACATATATCTATTCTTCGTGATGTCAGTGGAATCATCAAGCCTTCAAGGTACCCATCTCTCCCTTTCAAAATAAATGTCTTTGATTTCAAAATCATGCAAGAACCTAGAAAGAGACTTATTATGAAACAGATAGTAAAAATATGAATGCAGAAAAATGGAATATGAACATGTTTCTCTGATTATCTTCATTTCTGCAGAATGACTCTACTTTTGGGTCCTCCAAGTTCTGGAAAGACTACATTGTTGCTGGCTTTAGCAGGAAGGCTTGATCCTACTTTAGAGGTAAAATCTACTGCTAAAAGTAACTTCTTGAATTATTATATCACAAGTTCAACAATCAACCGATCGTAAAACACCATAATTCTCCCCTGTGGGCGATAATTTGATATTATGAGCTACACATATAAATTGTTTATGGGTAATTAAGGCCGATTTACTAAAAATCAAACACAATACTAATCGAGGAAAAAAATTGTTTCTTTGTTTTTTGTATGAATTAGGTTTCTGGAAGGGTAACTTATAATGGGCATGAGATGAAAGAATTTGTACCACAAAGAACTGCTGCATATGTTAGTCAATATGATCTTCACATTGGAGAAATGACTGTTAGAGAAACTTTAGGATTTTCAGCAAGATGCCAAGGGGTTGGATCTCGTTATGGTAATTTAATTTTTGTCTTATACTCGTTCTTTTGCTGCTTCTTGTTTTGATCCCACAATAAAATGGGGTTTTAATCTAAACGATTATTTTTGCAGCAATGTTGGCAGAATTGTCAAGAAGAGAAAAAGCTGCAAATGTTAAGCCTGATCCTGATATTGATATATTCATGAAGGTAAGAACAAGAGGGGAGGGAGAAGCGTCTATTTTGATATATATGGACTATTCGTTAGGATCTTTGTTTAATTTAATTTTTTTTATACTTGTTCGTTGTAGTCTGCAGCTACCGAAGGACAAGAAGCAAGTGCAGTCACAGATTATATACTCCGGGTACATTTCATCTCAAAAGGCTCATTTAACTTTGTCTGACAGAAACATAACTAACAGGACTCAATTTTTTTTTCATTCTTGTAGATCTTGGGACTGGAAATTTGTGCAGATACTCTAGTAGGAGATGAAATGATAAGAGGAATATCAGGAGGACAAAGAAAACGCGTCACAACAGGTAAACAACAAGCTATAAAAGGGCTGCTTGCAATTGAGTTTGAGGCCTACTGTTTTAGAGCTATATAGATTGATTGAATTGTTGGAAATTATAGGAGAAATGCTTGTTGGACCAACAAATGCACTTTTCATGGATGAGATATCAACTGGATTGGATAGTTCCACAACGTACCAAATTGTGAATTCACTTCGACAACATGTTCATATCATGAATGGAACTGCCTTCATTTCCCTCTTGCAGCCTGCTCCCGAGACATATGACTTATTTGATGATATTGTTCTCTTATCTGATGGCCATATTGTTTATCAGGGTCCTCGAGAAAATGTTCTCGAGTTTTTTGAATCAATGGGATTCAAATGTCCACAGAGAAAAGGAGTTGCTGATTTCTTGCAAGAAGTGAGTGTGATTTCTTATTGATTTCAAAAGGTTGTTTTGTCACCTTCTTTCAGTTATACTGACAGAAAGACTAATTCGTTTGCAGGTTACATCAAAGAAAGATCAACGCCAGTATTGGTCTCGTAAGGAAGAGCCTTACAGGTTTATCACAGCCGGGGAATTTGCCGAAGCATTTCAATCATTTCATGTTGGAAGAAAGTTAGGAAATGAACTTGCAGTACCATTTGACAAGAGCAAAAGTCATCCAGCCGCTTTGACAACCAATAAGTATGGCATTAACAAGCAAGAACTCTTGAAAGCTTGTACCTCAAGAGAACTTCTGTTAATGAAAAGAAACTCTTTTGTTTACATCTTCAAGCTTTCTCAGGTGAGAAGAATTATTCCTATGCATTCATATTTCTATTACTATCCGATATCTCTGTCTGTTTGAGAACTTATTTTTTCATATACTTGTGTTTTCAGCTTATTATAATGGCGTTTATTGCAATCTCTCTATTCTTCCGAACTAGAATGCCTCGAGATGATTTAGCAGATGGAAATATATATGTTGGTGCTCTATTTTATATTGTTATTCAGATCATGTTCAACGGTATGTCTGAGCTTGCCATGACAATTGCTAAGCTTCCGGTTTTCTTTAAGCAAAGGGACCTTTTATTTTACCCTGCCTGGTCATATGCTATTCCCACATGGATTCTCAAGATTCCAATTACATTTCTTGAAGTTGGGTATTTGGGTGATTCTCACCTACTATGTTATTGGATTTGATCCTAGTGCCGCGAGGTTTTTCAAACAGTTTCTACTACTTTTAGTTGTAAATCAAATGGCCTCAGGATTGTTTAGAGCTATAGGGGCAGCTGGAAGGGACATGATCATTGCCAACACCTTTGGATCATTTGCACTTCTGTTGCTCTTTGCATTAGGCGGCATTGTCTTGGCAAGAGGTAAAAATTAGAATTCATAATTCAAATTTACTTTTCTCATCTCATAAATCAAGATTGCTAATGAGATTTTCTAATCTTTATTCTGCTTTTGATTCATTGTTTTTAGAACAAATAAAGAAATGGTGGATATGGGGTTTCTGGTCCTCGCCTTTGATGTATGCACAAAATGCAGTTCTTATAAATGAATTTACAGGAAATAACTGGAAACATGTAAGTCCTCTGTATTTCTGTCCTCTAGAAAATTTGTTTCCTTTATTGATCTTTTTTCCTAATCTTGTTTGAATTTACTTTTCTCCTCAGATGGTTAATGGGACTGCATTAGGAATTCGTGTCCTAGAGTCTCGAGGATTTTTTACCGAACCATACTGGTATTGGATTGGAGTTGGAGCAAACATTGGGTTCTTAGTTCTTTTCAATATCATGTTCACTGTATTTCTTACTTATCTTAAACGTGAGTTATCTCCTTTTTTCGTGGCCAAAATCACTATATTAATTGAAAAAAGTTCATTTAACTAACATATTCACTAATTGCAGCTTTAGGGAAGCCTCAAGCTGTTGTGCCAGAAGAAAGTGAAAAAGATGAAGGTTTGATCCAGAATGCATCTGTTGGCCATGAGGAAACGGATCAAAGTAGAAGAGCCAGTGCCTCATCTACATCCTCATCGATGAGGGTAGATGCGATTCAGGCTTACGAGAACAAGAAAAAAGGAATGATTCTTCCATTTGAACCACATTCAATTACATTTGATGAAGTAAAATACTCTGTTGACATGCCACAGGTAATTAGAGAAGTTAAAAACAAGATAGTTCCTTAAAAAAATGACCATTTTTTATGTGTTCATCATTGGAAACTACTGATCTCCTGCAGGAAATGAAAGATCGCGGTGCTGTTGATGACAGACTGGTGCTTCTTCAGGGTATTAGTGGAGCCTTTAGGCCTGGTGTTCTTACAGCTTTAATGGGTGTCAGTGGAGCCGGTAAAACCACTTTAATGGATGTTTTAGCTGGTCGTAAAACTGGTGGATACATTGAAGGTAATATTATGATATCTGGATATCCAAAGAAGCAGGAGACGTTTGCTCGGATTTCTGGATACTGTGAGCAAAATGACATCCATTCACCTCATGTTACTGTCTACGAGTCCCTCCTTTACTCAGCTTGGTTGCGTCTTCCCACAGAAGTTGATTCCAAAACCAGAAAGGTTTCTTTTTCTATATCAAGATCCATTCATTTTATATGTTACCTTACGCGTTATTGGTCAGAAATTAGTAATGGCATAAATATATGCAGATGTTCATTGAGGAGGTGATGGAACTTGTTGAACTTGTTCCTTTGAGAGATGCACTTGTTGGGTTGCCAGGGGTTAATGGTCTTTCAACCGAGCAGCGGAAGAGACTAACAATTGCTGTTGAGCTGGTGGCTAATCCTTCCATCATATTTATGGATGAGCCAACTTCGGGGTTGGATGCAAGAGCAGCTGCAATTGTTATGAGAACTGTTAGGAATACCGTGGACACAGGAAGGACAGTTGTATGCACCATTCATCAACCTAGTATTGACATTTTTGAAGCCTTTGATGAGGTGAATTTTCTTTTATGTTCACTAATTTATGACATCTCTTGATTTCTCAATTCATCGAACATGCTAAAAAAAAACAATGATCCTGCAGTTATTACTATTGAAACGAGGAGGCCAAGAGATATATGTTGGACCATTAGGTCGCCATTCTAGCGAACTGATCAACTACTTCGAGGTTAGTTAATCGCGAGAGAGAACTTATACTAGTTTCACTTGTTCCTTGATACGGTAAAAGTTAAAGTTAAAAATATTCATTTTATTTGATAAACGAAGGGAATTGAAGGCGTTAGTAGGATAAAAGATGGTTACAATCCAGCTACTTGGATGTTAGAAGTTACTGCTTCAGCACAAGAATTGGGAATGGGTGTTGATTTTGCTGAAATCTACAAGAATTCTGCCTTATACAGGTTAGTTATAGCTATCGATTGAGTTTGAACATGAATGAAAAAGTTCATATTATCATGGGCTAATTAATCACAAACAAATTTCAGGAGGAACAAATCATTGATTCAAGAATTGAGTACCCCTCGCCCGGGCACAAAAGACCTCTACTTTCCCACTCAATATTCACAACCATTTTATGTTCAATGCATCGCTTGCCTATGGAAGCAACGAATGTCTTACTGGCGTAATCCTCCTTATACGGCAGTTAGATTCGTGTTTACAACTTTCATTGCCTTGGCTTTCGGGACAATGTTTTGGGACCTTGGTTCTAGAAAGTAAGTGATGATCATATATAACAAGAATTCCAAATGCTATAGTATGAGACATCAAAACAAGTCTTTAATCCTTCATCATAATGCAGGAGAACTTCTTTGGACCTGAATAATGCCATAGGTTCAATGTATGCAGCTGTTATATTCTTAGGAGTCCAAAACGCTTCATCGGTACAACCTGTTGTGGCTGTTGAAAGAACAGTTTTCTATCGCGAAAGAGCAGCCGGGATGTATTCTGCCTTGCCATATGCCTTTGGACAGGTTGTTTTTTCTTTTTTAAAACACAAATTTATTTTTCTATCGATGATCTTGAAATTAGTTTATGAATAGTCCAAGTTTTCGGTTGCTGGCTGCAGGTTGCAATTGAACTTCCTTATGTATTTTTCCAATCTGCTGTCTATTCACTCATCACATACTCAATGATTGGATTCCAATGGACAGTTGCAAAGTTCTTTTGGTACTTATTTTTCATGTACTTCACCTTATTATACTTCACTTTCTACGGTATGATGACCGTGGCAGCCACGCCTAATCACAACATTGCTGCTATTGTTGCCTCTGCATTTTATGCCGGATGGAACCTTTTCTCCGGTTTCATCATCCCAAGAACAGTAAGCATATTTTCTTCTCCTTCTTTTCTGTTCCCTCAAAATTAAAGGTATGATTCTGTTTCTTGATTTTTTTACCTTTTTGGTTTGATAACAACAGAGAATGCCAATATGGTGGAGATGGTACTATTGGGGATGCCCTGTTGCTTGGACATTGTATGGGATGATAACATCACAATGGGGAGATTTATCTGATGAACTTGAGAGTGGTGAATTAATTAAGGATTTCTTGAGAGAATATTTTGGATTTAGACATGATTTTCTTGGAGTTGTTGCTGCTGTTATCCTTGGATTAACTCTTCTTTTTGCCTTCATCTTTGCCCTTTGCATCAAGATATTCAATTTCCAAAGGCGCTAGTAAAACACTCACCAAATCTGTGTATTTATATTTATGTTAAATCATCAAATATATATATTTATGTGTATATTATTATTATTATTAGTTTTTTAAAAACTTTTTTGGAAGCATTCTTTTGTATATAGCTAGAAAGCTAATAATAATTTCACCGTTCTTTTGATGAATATTAATAAACTTGTATCACAAGATATATAAATGAAATGATTAGAGTCTTCTAATTTAAACAGAGTTTTCAAGTTCGAACTTGAGAATGCTGCGATGTCTTGTAAGAAAGTGTTACTGTCTTTATGATCTTACCTGACTCGAATGAGAATTAGTTTAGATGTGATATGATTTGAAGATACGTTCCGAATATAGTTTAAGATTAGGAAAACAGAAATACGGGACACTTTAGTTCTTGATCCAAAGAATGGGATTGATTTTTATCCACTTTTGCCTGTTTGCTTTCTTCCAGTTTAGATTGAAGCGCTAAGAGCTAGTTGTAAGTCTTTGACCTCAGAAGCGAACCGATCCAACCCATCATCACTGGTCAAAAAGAGTATATTACAACATCTCTAATTCGTGAATTTCTAATGATTGCTGTGTGGTGCTTGGAAATGGTCAAAGTAGTTGAATAGGAAAATCACTATCTTTAGCTCTCTCAACATCTATTATGTGTTTTCCGGGTGAATCATTTAGAGTTCTGGTCTTACGATCTCGTTCCTTGCTTGCGACTGTCGTACTTACTCAGGACTTTGGGGCAGCCTTCTCTTGGAAATAAAAGCGCAGGCAAAACTGCCTCCCAAAAGTCGCTCATTCTATGTGGGTGTCGCTCTATATAGGGGGGGACAATACGGAGCGAAGCCCATGGGCTTTATTCATTAAAAGAAGACATTGGGCTTTAAAGTATAGGTTATTGGGCAAAGATGTCTTATAAGTCTTCTTCTTCCTCATGATGGTCTCTGACAGGACAGCGCATTCTTGTAGTCCAATTTGTATGGACATAGCTGATGGCTATAGCTAGCCCAGACTCACTCAATTTTGGGTAAATAAACGAAACTAAGCCCAATTCATAATCATACCAAAATCGATAATGAACCCCTCAAAAGGAAAGATTCAATTAGTTTTCAATGAAATAATTATTGGAGCTCAATTAAGCCATAGCAAAAGGTTAGGATTAATATGAGATCATTAGAAAATGGAGTTTTTTTTTTTAATTTTCTTTTTTAACGAAGACGACAACCCTGATGAAAAGGAGGGTAAATCTTACCGTATTTAGAATGAATCGTACCTCCAATCTTTCAGTTGGGAGGCTTTAGCTTGTCAACTTGGACAAAAGCCTCATCGGCCATTCGAAAATCGAGTTGTTCATCCTTTACGAGAATCGTCTACTACATCTAATATTTTTTAATACTATCGTTAAGTTGCCCTATTGGAGGTTTCATAATATACTGTTAAGTTTCCTTGCTCGCATATGCATCGCTTAGTAGGTTTTGCAGTTGCAGAGTTAGTAACAAGAACCAATGTTCGAATTCTGGCAACGGTTGTATTGGAATTTCAACCTCTTGTTAGGGGTGGTTCATTGTGCGTACCAAGACTTGGCCTCCAATCTGTAAGGCTGCTGAGTTACTATGATATACATTCTTTACGTGGGCGTCGAGCAGTCTGGTGAGTGTTCTTTTTTGTAACAAGGTTAAGTTTCCTTTGTACACTTTTTTTTTCCAAGAATATCCCTACTCAACTAATGCATCAGTATCTAGTAATTCTCAAAACTTAAACTCATTCACATTTGATAAAGACTTGAAATATGGAGAGAACAGAGAGGAGAGAGAAGGTAAAGTTTTGAAAGATAGAATTTACTCAAACTAATAAAGGGGTATTGTAGGTATTTTATTATAAAAAATATATTGATTTTTTGTTTTCTTAATTTGTGTGAAAAAACAACGAAAACTTATATTATGAAACAGAAATAATATTAAAATAAATATATTAGAGAGCAGTGACGGAATCAGAACAAAAAGGTTGGGGGCTAAAGAACAATAAAATTTTTTTTTGAATTTTAGGGCTCTATTAAATTCGGGAGGGGGGAGGGGGGAGGTTTGAATATAAAAAATCCATAATTTCTAATGTTTTAAAAATTTTTCGAGGGAATTCGAGCCTACCCAAACTACCCCTAACTCCGTTCCTATTAGGGAGTATATTAAAAAATATATTAGTCCATCTTAATTACCCATAATCATCTAACTCTATATAAAAAAGTTTTTGGCTTTTATTTCATTTTTTAATAGCCTGAAAATATTTCAATTGTCGCATTGAAGATTATTGTTGGACAAATACAATAAAAATTTAATGATTGAAAGGTATTAATAGTATAAGTTTATTTAATCTGCTTTCGTTTTCCAAGAAAAAAAAAAATCTTTATCACAACCTTTACAAATATATTAATTTCGTTGTCTTGACTTAGGGTTTAGGAATAAATAATACTTGTAGGATTGGGACATTCATTAACAAAGCTCCTGTCAACTTATGATGATGATTTTCTGCGATTGTCTTAATTCAATAATTCACTAAAAAAAGCTTTTATTATTTCAGGGACCAATATCCTTTTGCTTTCAAGATAAAATGGATAAAGTAATATTAATTTCGACTTTTTGTTTTTTCCTTTTACGAAGTAATGTGAGTTAATATAGTAATCCTCGAAGATATTGATAGGGGGGACCAACGTTGTTATATGAAGTTGCACTAATTATTGATGCATTGTGTAAGGTAAATTTACCTACTAACTTGAGACATTGGATGACTTATAATATTCATGATAAGATATATATATATATATATTAATATCCGGAAATAAAGCTCAAAATTTAGCATAAAATTGCTCTCAAAGTCACTCGAACAGTGACCTTTCACTTGATAAATTAGATGGATGTATATAAGGAAGAGGTTTTTTTTTATCGTCAAGTTGTCCCTCGTTGTCAACAAAGAGTTTTTAGTAACCTTATTTCGATCAGAATCTTCTTGTAGGCTTTACAACCCATTTCTTCCCAATATTTTTATTTTCTAGCCTAATTTTTCTCCCCCCAAAAATCCCATAATGTTCTGGGCCTAAACTCAAGTGGAATAGGCTACTAGGCTGTTTCTGGGCCGCCTTTTTGACCGGGTCTTAAGGGATGCCTGGGCAGCTCGGGTTGGCCACCCGGACCGTCCGTTGGCGACCCGCGGCTCGTCTGCTCGGCTTCTCTTTAATTGGTGCTGCTGCTTCGATTCTTGTGTAGTTTCTTGAACTCCTCTTCTGAACCGTCTCTCATTCTCTCTGTCTTTTGGGAGTCCTCAAGACTCTCAGTTTCTCCTCCTTCTCTTTCGGCTCTGCCGCTGCTGTTCTCTCTCTGTTCTGGTGCTTCTATGCTGTTAACCAGTCTTCTTTGTCACCTTGTTTGTCTGTTGGTGAGGTTAGAGAGATAGTCGTGAGGAAAGAAAAGAGAGAGAGAGAGATAAAGGTAGTTGATTGCTGGTGATTTCTTCCCGTTTATGAGGGTTATAACCCTGATCCTCATTTTTCTTCATGATCGACGCCTCTACGCGGCAGCGTCGCTGCTCGGCGTCCGATTCTGGTTTGGTAACCCCCTCGGTTTTCAACTCCTCGGTCATCTTTTGATTTTCTTTTGGCCGCTTCACGACGGCGGTGGTGAGCAAAAACGTTCATTGTTTATTTGTGTTATTTTTATACTAATCGGTGTTATTTTGCAGATTACCTAATTATTGTTCTTTGGCTGATTTCTGTTCATAGAAAGATTGAATCTTTCTATTTTTCTTCCGCTGTAATTTATTATTTGATAAATTTGTAATAGTAAATAGGAGTTGTTTTCTCCAACACTTCTAATATATTTTTACTACACTTCTTTTATAGTAATTATATATTAATATAAATCATGTAGAATAAAAGACGAACGCTTTTAAACTCTAAAAGATTAACCATAAGGCAAAAGAATTACTATTAAAGAAAGTGTACTAAAAGATGTAATAGATGATCGTGAGTGATCTTATTTAATTGACTTGAGCGGGATAAACATATGAGATGGACCTTTAAGTCATACTACAAACTCGTTCCGGCTAAATAAAATCATAAGAACAGTAAAATTTTTATTTTTATCGATGATTAATTAATTAATTACAAATAGAATAATAATATATAACTAGTCTTGATCATACATAATTGAGGGTGACAATAGTAGTTGTAACCTTCCCTTGCCTTTGTCCACACAAAAATTATAAGATCATTTGAATAATAATGCCCTAAAAGTTAAATGGCATTTCAAATAAAGACAATTTGGTTTAAAATTTTCCTAACAAGCCAAAATTAACGTTGGATCATTTGGATATTAGCAAAATAAAATGTTACCTCTATGTTGGACGACGTGATAGAATAGATAGACATTATTAATTAAGAGGGAAATAAGAAAAAAAATGAAATTAATTAAAAAGATAAGCCAGTAGCAGAGAGGTCCAAAAATGGTGATTGGGAATGTCCCTTCATGCAAAGATTGCATTAAATATTCGTCAAGAAAATTCGCCAAGATTTCCTCTCATAATTCTACCATTAATCAATCTCCCAAAGATTCCATTAATAATTTTGTGTTCAAGATTTCTTAATTAATTTAGTTTCTTAATTAATTAAATTTTCATTGCCAGACAACATTGGCTATATTATATCTTTAAAAAAAAAAAAAAAAGACAACATTTGCTACATTATTACCAATTGAAAGAAACTGGGGAACTTAAAAAAATTTTGTTTCTTGTTTTAACGTAATAATATAAATATGATAAGAAGAATATATATTTTTGGATAAATTAAATTATAATAATTGGGGTCTTCAAATCATCAGTCACCAGTATATATATGATTCATCTGTCTGCATTCACTCGATATTATTCCATCTATTATTAATTAATTATTTTTTACGTTTGAAATTGTATTTATATGCGTAATATTTCTTTGTCTTTCTTTGGAAAAGAAAACCACAACCATGCATGCAACTTTTTTTCACCAAATAATTGACACTAATTAACATTATATTCTCGATCGGTGGGGAAGATTGTTTTTGAAAAAAATGATTTTTAAAAATTTAATGAAAAAAATTTCATTATAACATCATCTATAAGTTTTGAAAATCATTAATCTAGTGTAATTTTTTTTAAGGTTTATAAAATTTAAAATTAATGCATATATAATATATATAATTGTAGTCAAGTTTATGAGTAAAATAAATTAAGAATATTTTATTATAAATAATTGAGAATAAAGTGTGTAAATATTTAAGTAGGATATATATAACGAGAAATTAACTATTTATTGAATAAATAATTATGTTTAATTTTTATTTTGTAACTAAATACTTTTATTATATCGTTTTACGAACATGATATACCTTTAAATTTCGACAATATAATCTTTTCATTACAGAATTCAGCTATCAAATTCACGTCTTTTTCATATTCAAATAATAATTTTATCCATTCAGTTTGATAGTTAAATTTCAGTAGGAAAAATGCATTCGGTGGCGCATAGACTATATCGTCAAAATTTTAATATTATAAATTGTTTATGATTTTCGAACAGTAAAAAAAATATTCGTTAAAAAAAAAAAAAATAAAACAGTTTTGAGTTTTTCTTATAATTGATTGAATAATTATTATAGGTACAGAATGATTTTGGAATTGAACGTATCTTGCTTTGATTTGGACTTAGAATCATTACATAGAAAATGCCTATAAATTATATTTCTTAGTTAATGAAGAAAAGGAAACTTTGAAGAATCACTACACAGAGAACTAAACTAAACCCAAGTATGGGTTCTTTGACAAAATTCCACAAACTTCCCACCATTGATTTCACAAAAGAAAACATAAAACCAAATACAGAATCATGGTCCAAAGTATGCCAACAAGTTATATGTGCCCTTGAAAACTATGGTTGCTTTGTAGCTTCTTATCCTCAAATTTCAATACAACTCCATAATTCACTTCTCCATGGTTTAGAAGAATTGTTTCTTCTCCCAACACAAACCAAAATGCAAAACAAATCTGATAAACCTCTCTATGGCTATGTTGGTCAAATCCCATTTATACCTCTCTATGAAAGCATGGGCATTGATTATGCCAATACACAACCAGGCATCCAAAATTTCACCAATCTCATGTGGCCAAAAGGAAATATTGCCTTTAGGTATGATAAATTTATTTTTCATCATCTTTTCTTCATTTGTTATTTCTTTTTCTTAGCAGACTGGTCATTTTGGTCTTTAAAGTTAGACCAATTTCATCACTTGATCTTACAAGTTTTTGTCGGATATTATGATCATTAAAGAATACAAATGCAACCAAAGTAATTCTCAGTTTAGTTGCAGTCTATGTTTGTTAAAGATCATAATAATTGACAAAACTTTTTAGTGCATGGTTAATTTTGCAGTGAGACAATGCTTTCCTACTCAAAGTTAGTAGCTGAGCTAGAAGAGACAGTAGTAAAAATGGTATTTGAAGGGTATGGTGTTGATGAGAAGAAGTATGAATCTTATCTCAAGTCAATTAATTATTTAAGTCGAGTGATGAAATATAGAGAAGCCAAAGCAAATGAGAACAAATTAGGGTTCGTTTCTCACACGGATAAAAGCTTTATGTCAACAATTCATCAATTCCAAGTTGATGGTTTAGAAGTTAAGGCTAAAGATGGTGAATGGTTTGGTGTTGAACTTTCACCTTCATCTGTTGTGGTCATGGCTGGCGATGCAATTATGGTAATTTCCATGGATTTTTCCCCCTTTTTTTTAAAATATCTTGGAAAATAACAGAGCTGTTCCATGAGATAACCCGATGAAGGGTAAAATATTTCTCAAATTTCTTTACATAAAATTTTCTTTTTCTTAAAAGTAAAGTTCTGATTTTATTTCTAATAAATTATAGGCATGGAGCAATAATAAAATACATTCGCCACATCACCGGGTGATAATGGGAGAAGAAGGAAAGGGAGATAGATATTCAATTGCACAATTTTCATTCGTGGAAGGAATTGTTGAGACACCTGAGGAGTTAATTGATGATGATCATCCATTACAATATAAGCCCTTTGATCACCTTGAATTTCTTAAATTTTACAGCAAAGAAGAGAATCGAAGGCTAGAATGTCCCATCAAAACTTATTGTGGAGTTTAAAATTTGATCATCGATCACAATTCGAATCGTTTGTATTACTTTGTGTATCACTATTGGTGGTCTCCTAATAATGTGGAGTTTCATTAATTGAGTCTTTCTTTTCACGTGTTTAGGATTTTTTTGTTTGGTTTGTTTTGTTTTGTGATGTAAGAATTCAGTTGAAAAAGTACAATGTTTTATTTATGAGAAAAAATATAAATAAGTATTTTTGATCATCGAAGTTGAGTCCACCAAGAAACTAGACGGCTTAATAAGTTATGATACAAAGTATATTTGATTATCAATCATTCATGCCGTTAATCTAAGTTTCCCTAAACCTCTTTAATTTGATTCGTTATTATTTGCGATGAAAAAAAGACATGATAGAAAGTTAATATTTCTATTGTAAATATTATTTTTATGAGATAGTTTTTTCGTATTAACAATTATAATATTTGCATTATCGTGCTCACTTTTTTCATTGTAAAACAATTGCAAATGACTTATTATGACAAAATAAGACTATTTATTATGAAATTTTGTCATTAACGGCAAGCCTTTTTTTAGTAGTGATGATCAGAAAAAAAAGAAATAAAAAAACATAAAAACTCTTTGACCCAAAAAAAAAAAAATTCAAAAGCTGAAAGCACGAAATTCACCTTAATTAGATGAAAGAGGAAGATCAAATATGAGTCTTCTACAAGGCCTCTGTTACATTAGATGAGCACCGTGACGAAATTAGAGTTAAAAAATTGAGGGATAAAATTATTTTATAAGAAAAATAAATAATTTTTTATTCTATTTTAAATACCACCGAAATACAGTTACTTAACATATTTTTAAAAAATAAGAAAACGATGGACCTCTCTTAATATAAGGTAATTCCGTCCCTCATCGAGCAAATCTTATAAAAGAAAAACACATTAGATGAGCAAGAACATAAAAAAATTACTTCTAATTAATTAAGAACATTTGATGCTGTCATTTGTTAAGATTGTTTTTAAGCAATTGAGAGAAAAATTATAGTTTTAAAAAAAATTCGCTTAATTGATCTTTTCCTTTTATTATTTGAAGTCTTTGCACATTTTAGATAAGATGGGCACTCCTTATTTGTGTTTTTTCTTCATTTTTATTCTATAATTAAATCTCTTCACCTTCTTTGTTTTGGAGTAAGTTTTATGCAATGAGCTTTATAAATTAATTATTTTACAAAGCTAATTTGTGATGTATATCAAAAATAGTTTTTTTTTCCCAGTTTTTTTAAATTAAAAAGTGAGATGAGCACGCCTTATGTTTTTTTATTTTTGTTGAAAGGAACACCTTATGCTTTTAAATAAGCTAAATAATTGGCATAAAATAAAATAATAATGATTGGGGATAAAATCTACACAATTATTGTGGACCTAAACTTTTGTATTAACATCATGTATGTATTGAAAAAATATAATAATTTGTGTAGCAAATATTGATATATGTATTTTTTAAACCAATATTGATATATAATTATGCAGAGATGTGTGTAGTTTAGTGGTACGATTATTCTCACTTCCACTTAACATGTTAAATGAAATGTTTTTAAATTCGAGTTATTCAGAGAGTGGCTTAATACGGCATGCCAATCTTGTGCTGTCGTTTTGAAATCTTGTGGTCTCCGATCCTTTCTTTCTTAGCGGATGATTCTTGATTATTTGAGAATTTTCAATTGATTATAAGCAAAAGCTACTCCTATAAAACCCACCTGCAAACACCATTGCATACTTAAGGATTCCTTCAATTCCTCATAAGAAAAGAGCAAAAGAAAAAAAAATTTAAAGAAATGGGTTCCCTAGTTAAACCCGAGCTATTAGTAGTAGATTTCACGAAAGAAGAAATGAAGAAGGCAGGTTCAATTTCTTGGTCAAAGGCATCAAAGGAAATAAGAACTGCCCTTGAAAACCATGGATGCTTCATAGCACTCTACGATGGATTAATCTCTCCTGATCTTCACGAAGCCATCTTTAATGCCGCTGACCAGTTATTTGACCTTCCCACTCAACTCAAAATTCAAAACGTTAACGAAAAGCCCTACCATGGCTATATCGGTCAAATGCCAATTGTACCCCTCCATGAAGGCTTGGGTATCGACTATGCCACCACTCTTGATGGTGTCCAGAGCTTCACCAACCTCATGTGGCCTAATGGAAACGATTCTTTCCGGTAAGATAATAGAAAACGCCGTTATTTTTTTCCACATATTTATTTATATAAATTATATATCCCCTAAAAACTTATAAATATATAATTCTTTGGTATACTTATTTTTATATAGTAATCTATATTTTTTTTTCAGATTTTATTGTTTAAAATTTATTTTTTATTTTATATAATTTATTAATAAAATTATTATAAAAAGTATATTTTTGCACATAAAATTATTTATTAGAGATTATATTTTTTTGTCTACTAAGTGGAAAGATTAAAGTTGAACTTCCAACCTCAAACTCTTGTTACTTAAATAATATTAGTATGATTACATATTCATAGCTAATTAATATCCATCTTTCACATCAATTAAAAAGCATAAAAATAGAAGTCAATCTTCATAAATATATATTTGTGAAAATCTAATTGTTATTAACTCTTTCACTTAACAAATTTTTTTTTTTATTTACTCAAAATATTAAACTCTCTTCTCCATTGTTTAAAATATATAACTTTTAGTTTATCTTAAATTATTAGCTATTAAGATTAAAAATAGGAGTAATAAAGAACAGGTCCTAAGACTATATTATCATTTCTAAAATATTTATGCATTAATTTAATATCCCTAACAAAAGGTTTTAATATGAAATTTCATATATATATTTTAAAAAATGATTTTTGCAGTGAAAGTTCGTATTCATTTGCAAAGAAAGTTGCCGAGTTAGAAAATATGGTGGTGAAAATGTTATTTGGAAGCTATGGTGTGGAGAAATATAGCGAGGATCATATTGAGTCAAGCACATATCTTCTTCGTCTTCTAAAATATAGAGCACCGGAAATGAACGAAAGCAACATGGCTTTTCCCTCTCACACTGATAAGAGCTTCCTTTCTATATTATATCAAAATCATGTTTCTGGCCTTGAAATCAAAACTAGAGATGGTGATTGGATTGATGTCAAATTTCCTCCCAAATCCTTCGTTGTCATGGCTGGTGATGCCTGTCAGGTATGATTCACATTTTCTAATTCTTTATTATAATTTGTGAAAGAATCTTAATAAAATTTATCAAATAAAAAGTAAATTTCTAAAAGATGTAATAAATAATGAGTAGAAAAAGAAATAAAGAATGAAGTTATATATTTCTAACGACTATCCCTTTTTTTTTTTGGCAATTTTTGGTGGGTTAGGCATGGAGTAATAATAGGGTACTTTCACCTAACCATAGAGTGACATTGGAAGAGAATGGGAAAGAAACGAGATATACAATTGCGTTGTTCACATTCCTAAGCAAGATGGTGGAAGTCCCTCAAGAACTTGTTGATGATGAAAATCCTCTACATTTTAAACCTTTTGTTCATGTTGATTTGCTTCATTTCTATGCCACTGAAAGTGGCCGAAGATCACAAAACATCCTCAAAGATTTCTGTGGTGTTTGAATGCATTTATGTTAAATGTTTTCTCATGCATTGTACTAATTTGTATTAAAAAATAAATAAATGTAATGGGTTTGTTCTTTGATTAATATGTATGTTTCCGATCATTGTTCAGACAATTCAGATTATTTGTAATATCTTACATAAGATTTTATAAGTTTTAAGTGCCATGATTGAAGAAACTTATTAGCATGAAATTCTCGATTTTAGATTGTTTATGTATGGTGCCTAGTGATGGCAATGTGGCGGGTACAATCGGGTACCCGTCCGCCTCCAATCCATTTTTACCTGTTTGACTCCAGTTAATTGGGGATTTGGGTGAGAATGAGGATGAATTTTGTATCTAAACTTGGGGATGGGTTGGAGGCGGGGATTAAGTTCTCCCTATCCCTGCCTATTCCATTATATATATAATTTTTATTGTAAAATATTAATTTAAATAGTAAGAAAAGAGACGGAAAAAATAAAAAAATACTAAACTATATATTTTTTTGGTAGACAAAAATACTAAACTAATTATTCATATGATATTCAATCAATCTCTCTCTACTCTAGTTTCGGTCTCGACATTTCTTCTCCATTTCGACTTCCAAGTCTCTAGTCAGGTTGAAGATTATTGAACTGGCTTATGGTTTTTTTTATTGTTGCATATGGTTAGACCTTTTTCTTTTTAAAAGGATTGTTGTATTATTTTTAGGTTTTAATTTGTTTGATTTTGTGGCATGCATATTATTATTTTGTGTATAATAGGTTATTAAAAATAATACATGTATCCCTGCTTGAGTCTCTAATTCCCAGTGAGTTTGGCGGGGATGGTTGGGGATGGAGCTTAATTATGGAAGGTTGGGTTGGTAATGGGGAAGAATTTCATACTAAACAATGGGGATGGAGACAAAGTAGGGAGGTGGAGATGGAGATGGAGATGGGGCCGGGGGTTGGTGGCCCCCTCCTCCATCCACCCCCATTGCCATCCCTAATGGTGCCCAAAAAAAAAAAAAAACAATTTGCATATTTTATAGAATAAGCACCATTGTTTATGAATAGCACTCTTATTTGTAAAAATGAGCATCCAAAGTTATAATTAAATGGCAATGCATAAAGTAACCCAAGATGTATGTTTTACAGCATAACACATAGTGTAAAAATAGACACTCACAATTATAAAGTACACACTCCAAGTTAGAAAAGTAGACACACCTACTTAACAGTCACTCATTTTATATGTTTTATATCATAATCACCTTTAGTTATGAAAAATAGGAACCCTAGTTGTAAAAACGAGTATCTATAGTTATTAAAAAAAAAAAAACCCACTACATAAAGTAACCCAACATGCATGTTTATAAACATAGACACCAACAGTTATAAATGTAGGCTCTCTAAATTATAAAAGTGACACCTACTTATAGTCATCCATTTTGCATATTTTATATCATAATCACCCTTAGTTATGAGTAGTAGCTCTAATTGTAAAAATGAGCATCAACAGTTATAAGAAAAGACACCACTGCATAAAGTAACTTATCATACATGTTTTACAACCACTAAAAAAATCTAGTCAAATACCAATGGGAAGGAGTCGTTGGTATTCTGCCACTGTAGCTGTAATACCGATCGGAATGGGTTTGTTGGCTATTTTAAATTGGTAACTTTACTTTTCAATGCGTTTTCGTCCGTAACTCTATTTTTCGAGAAAATACTGATGCAATTACTCATGGATCGTTGACTGGAGAAAAAAGTTCGTTACTGTCGGTAAAGCTGTCAGTTAAATATACCGACGCAATTGCCAATGGAGTCAGTTTCATCAATTGATTCATGACGACAAAATAATTAGGATTAATTACATTTTCTCTATTGAGATTTGTCCAAACTGCAATTCCATCCCACTATTTTGTATAAATTAAAAACACATCCTTATCCTTTACCATAGCTAATTAAGCCCTACTACTAACTTTAATTAAAAAACTATATAAAAAAATAATGATTTTGCGGTAAAAAATTTAAAATTTTCCTAAAATATCATCTTGTGTGTTCACTTCTTATTTTCCATCACATATTAAGATTATAATATGTTTCACTACATAATTTAGTATAGTAAAAACAAATTGGCAATGTTATTATGATCTTAATATATAGAAAAAATTACCTATAAATAACTATGAACTATTTTTCCTTTTTTATTTGTAGATATGAAATTTTATTTTTATATTTTTTGTTTATATGACAACTTTGATTTTACCTTTTTTGGCAAAAACAGTTGATTGCGGAGGTTTTTATTGGTTTAGTGGCGGTTTCTAACCCCGCTAAAGGTTCTGTAAGCAGTTTAAGCGCTAATAATGGCGTTCTAAATCATTGCGGCGGTTTTGATTCGCCGCAAAATATAGTTGAATTTTCCGGGCGGTTCTAAGCTCCATAGAATATCGTTAAGGATTTTCTCCATTAAAATTAGCGGCGGTTAAAAACCGCCAGTAAATTGATTTATTTCGTCGGTTTTCAACCTCTGGAATTCAGGTGATTAAATATAAACAAAATTATTTGCGGCGGTGATGGAGACCGCCAAATGTCCAAAAATATTAGCAGGGGTTGAGAACCGACAGTAAATGTTAGCTGTGATTCATTTTGCGGCGGTTCCAAACCGCCGTACATAATTAAATTTATTTTTATCACCCATTTTTACTTTGTTTGAAACCGCAATATTTAATGAATTTTAAAAATACAAACAAGGTTAGCTATTGCGGCGGTCTTTGACCCCAATATATTTATTATTGTTTTAGCGGCGGTTTTAACCCCCTGCAATATTTATTACATTTTATCAAAAATTTATATATGTAATATACTAGTAATAAAAAATTAAATAGAAGACATATAAGAAAAAGAATTCATTTTAATAAAGTTCAATAATTCATTGTTAGATAAACAAAATGTAACTAATAATTCATTAACATTTCACAACATAATAAAAGTAATTAAGTCATGTAATATAAATTGTCTTGGTATTTCTATCATGATTCGAAGCACTACCAACTGACGATCCTCTAGCACCAGCGGGTGAAGCTGCAGGTGAAATATTTTGCCCTCTTCCTGCATCTTTTGGCTCCTTAAAATTTAGAATTTAATTTTTAATTTCATATAATTTATTAATTAATAAATTTACTATAATAGAACTATTAATTTCTTAGACAGCATATTAGGAGATTTGGTTACATATAAATATGGTCTTCTTTTTTGGGTATAGATATGGTCCTCTTCAGTTATAAGTATAGCTTCCAATTACATGATAATTAATGCTATTCTCATTACGATAATGGAAGGTTTTTCCTCTTAAATATTTATTTATTGTGAACTTAGTAGTCAAATATTAATTTTTACTTTAGGTATCTAAACATTTTATTCTTGACAAAATAGATACTTCCGCCAGTTTAGCCGTTTATCCTTTTTTTTTTTTGCCACTAAGTTGAGGGCATTTTAATCCGAAATAAAAGAATTCAAACCCTCTAACTTTTAAAATTATTTTGGAGCTAAAATAAAAAATAAAAAATAATTAAAGATAAAAATGAAATAATATTTTAATCTAATCAATCTTCATCCCTATGAAGCACTATGTTGGAGATGGCCTAGAATACTTTGTTCTACTTTGTGTACCATCTTATATATCACTTTTATTTTTCTCTTAGGGTTTATCTTTTATTTATTAGGTTTTATAATAAACTATACCAAATTACAAAGTAATACAGAGAGCGATAAACAAAATATTACAAAAAATCCGAGCCCATTGGAGATGGGAAGGAAAGGGATGCCGTCGACTTGGAGAAGGAAATTTTCCTTTTTTTCTTGAATGGAGAGAGAGAGGAGGAAAATGAATATGAAAGAGAAAAAAATTTATTTTTTAAAATCTATTTTAAAATATAGTTTGTGTGTAGAAGAAAAAGAAACAAGAGAATAGAAAGATTTCAGATTTATTATTATTTTTTTTGTTGGTTAGAGGGCACATGAGAAATTTTAATATCAATTTGAAGGATAAATTAATCTTTTAAAGTTAAGTGGCCAAATGATTTGATCAGCAAACAAAACAAAGATTTAAAAGAATGAGTACAGTACTCAATTGACAAAACCCTCAAATTAAAGGATAATGACAGAATTGGTATAAGCTTGAGGATATATAAAAGGTTGTTCGGAATCTTGTAGTACATTTTCTATTACATGTTTTTAATAAGTAATTCTATTAATATAAATCTTATAAAATAAAGGTACAATATATTATGAAGCACAACTTATTATGAAGCACATTACATAGTATTACAACATACCCGTTAATGTTTCAATTCAACTATAACTTCCTAATCAGATTCCACAGAATGCTTTAATGGGAGATTCTGACTTTCTCCCTTCTTCAGAGTAAATGAAATGCATGTACTTGTAATGGTCGAATGGCCTAAACTGCAGAGGATGATCTTCATCAATTAGTTCTTCTGGAACTTCAATTTTCAAATCCCTTATGAATGTGAATAAACCAAGAGAATATCTATCTTCTTTCTCTGACATTATCACACGATGTTGGGGTGCTTCTATTCTTCCATTTGTCCAAACCTATATGTATCCCACCAACACATGAAGGAAAAAAAAATGGTGAATGATTCAACTCAAAATATGTATTATTATTTTAGGAAAAAAAAGGATTATGAATCAAATTTTTGTAGACCAAAAGTTTTAAGATGTTTTCTATGTACGTGTATTAATGATTGTACGTTCTAACAAGATACAACATTTTAAAGTGTATAGTCCACAAATTGGACTCGATTTATCACAGAATAATTCTAATTTGCTATGAATCATGTTAACATGCTATATTACGTATATTAATGGTTGTATATTAATTTGTTATGAATCAAGTTTTTATAGAAGATGTTATATTATGTAAGTTGATGGTTTCATGTTTTAGATATAAGGTATGACATTCTTCAACTAATATGGTTCATAAATATTTGATTTATGATAGAATAATTATGATTTGAGAGATTTGTGGGTTTAGATGAATTTATCTTACCATGATTGCTTCACCAGCCATGACAAGGAAAGAAGAAGGAGAAAGATCAACAAGAATCCATTCTCCATCTTTCATTTTAATCTCTAATCCTTTGACTTGGTTCTGATGAAGAATTGTCATGAAGCTCTTGTCCGTGTGTGGAACAATACCTATATTTCTTTCAGTTTCTTTAGCAGGTCTATACTTATTAAGCTTTAAAAGGTAAGACATGGATTCCTGGAGTGGCTTGTAATGCTTCTCAATGTCATAGCTCTCACTTACCATCTTCATCACCGTTTGATCCAATTGCGATACAAGTTTTGCGTACAATAATACTGTTTCACTATCAATCAAAAACCAAAACATAAAACAAAACAAAAGAGTCAGTTGAAAAAGTGGATTTGGAACTACCTTGTCTCAAAAGTACATCTTTACCAGAAGGGCATACCTGAAATGGTGATTTCCAGAAGGCCACAAAAGATTAGTGAACTTCTCAACAGATTCAGTGGTAGTAGCATTTTCGATGCCTAAATTTTCAAAAAGAGGAACCGAAGGAACTTGACCAACATAACCAAGGGAAGGTGTATCAGAAGTGTTCAAGACTTTAGTTTCAGTAGGAAGATCAAATAATTCTTTTGATAAACTGAAAATTTCTTGGTGAAGTTGAAGAGAAACTTTATCACATTTCGCAATGAAAAACCCATATTCTTCCAATGCACTAACCACTTGTTGGCGGGTGGATAGCCAATCATCAGCAGACTCTAATTTTTGCTTTGTGAAATCTATTATAGGAAGTTTAGGCTGTTGATGATCAAGAGAACCCATGGATTATTGGAACTATACTTTGTTTTTTTTCTAGCTCGATTGTTTAGATTCAGCTCGTGAGAGAAAATGAAAGGGTAAGGCGTTACTATATACTACAAAATTTTATTTTATATTATTGTTTTCTATTCTTCTAGCTAACAACAAACTTTTATTTATTTAGAAGTCAACTATCAAATGAACGGCCTAGCTCTGCGGCCTGCATGCCGACTTCTGAACCGAAGGCAATCACTATAAGTATTTTCTTGGGCCAGCAATGCTAGATTCCTGATTTTTCTATTGAGTCCGACTGTTTGGATGTGTGCAAAAGAGTTAATTCCAATGACTATAATCGGTTGTGTCCCAGACTTTTGATTAAACATATTAGAGAATCTCTATAAGGAAATTTGGGAAAAACCCTAAATTTTATAAAAAAGGTGATGATTAGCACACGATTTAGGGTTTTAATGGGATGGTGAAACATTTTCTGATGTATATATACAACATGACAAACAATCAGAATCGTTGTAAAAATTAGCACACGAATTCGGCCTATAATAGATATGTGAAATTTTGTCTGGTGTATTTATACATTATGACCAACGATCAGAATCGTTTTGAGCAATTTTTTGGAGTACTTTTTTTGGAACCAAAATTTTGTAAAAAATGTGATGATTAGCACACGAATTCGGGCTATAATGGAAATGTGAAACTTTGTCTGGTGTATTTATACATTATGACCAATGATCAGAATCATTTTCAACAATTTTTTGGAGAACTTTTTTTTGGACCAAAATTTTTGTAAAAAACGTGATGATATGTACAGGAATTCGGGCTATAATAGAAATGTGAAACCTTGTCTGTGGTATTTATGCATTATGACCAAGGACCAGAATCGTTTTCAGCAATTTTTTGGGGCACTTTTTTTTTAACCAAAATTTTATAAAAAACGTGATGATTAGCACACGAATTCGGGCTATAATAGATATGTAAAATTTTGTCTGGTGTATTTATACATAATGACCAACGATCATAATCGTTTTAAGCAATTTTTTTGAGTAATTTTTTTAGGACCAAAATTTTGTAAAAAACGTGATGATTAGCACACGAATTCGGGTTATAATAGAAATATGAGACTTTGTCTGGTGTATTTATACATTATGACCAATGATCATAATCGTTTTCAGCAATTTTTTAGGGAACCTTTTTTTGGGCCAAAATTTTGTAAAAAACGTGATGATTAGCACACGAATTCGGACTATAATAGATATGTAAAGTTTTGTCTGGTTTATTTATACATTATGACCAACGATCAGAATCGTTTTAAGCAATTTTTGGGGTACCTTTTTTAGGACCGAAATTTTGTGAAAAACGTGATGATTAGCACACGAATTCGGGCTATAATAGATATGTAAAATTTTGTCTGGTGTATTTATACATTATGACCAACGATCAGAATCGTTTTAAGCAATTTTTTTGAGTAATTTTTTTAGGACCAAAATTTTGTAAAAAACGTGATGATTATTAGCACACGAATTCGGGCTATAATAGAAATATGAGACTTTGTCTGGTGTATTTATACATTATGACCAATGATCAGAATCGTTTTCAGCAATTTTTTGGTGAACCTTTTTTTGGGCCAAAATTTTGTAAAAAACGTGATGATTAGCACACGAATTCGGGCTATAATAGATACGTAAAGTTTTGTCTGGTTTATTTATACATTATGACCAACGATCAGAATCGTTTTAAGTAATTTTTGGGGTTCCTTTTTTAGGACCGAAATTTTGTGAAAAACGTGATGATTAGCACACGAATTTTGATTGTAATAGAAATATGAAACTTTGTCTGGTGTATTTATACATTATGACCAACGATCAGAATCGTGTTCAGCAATTTTTTGGAGAACTTTTTTTCGGACCAAAATTTTGTAAAAAATGTGATGATTTACGAATTCGGGCTATAATAGAAATGTGAGACTTTGTCTGGGGTATTTATACATTATGACCAATGAATAGAATCGTTTTCAGCAATTTTTTTGTGAACTTTTTTTTGGGACAAAATTTTGTAAAAAACGTGATGATTAGCACACGAATTCTGAGCGTAATCGAAATGTGAAATTTTGTCTGGTGTATTTATACATTATGACCAACGATCAGAATCGTTTTTCAGCAATTTTTTTGAGAACATTTTTTTGGACCCAAATCTTGTAAAAAACGTGATGATTAGCACACGAATTCGGGCTATAATAGATATGTAGTATTTTATCTGGTATATTTATACATTATGACCACCGATCAGAATCATTTTCAGCAATTTTTTGGAGAACTTTTTTTTGGACCAAAATTTTGTAAAAAACGTGATGATTAGCACAGGAATTCAAGCTATAATAGATATGTAAAATTTTGTCTGGTATATTTATACGTTATGATCAACGATCAGAATCGTTTTAAGCAATTTTTTGGAGTACTTTTTTAGGACCGAAATTTTGTAAAAAACGTGATGATTAGTACACGATTTCTGAGTGTAATAGAAATGTGAAACTTTGTCTGGTGTATTTATACATTATGACCAACGATCAGAATCGTTTTTCAGCAATTTTTTTGAGAACATTTTTTTGGACTCAAATCTTGTAAAAAACGTGATGATTAGCACACGACTTCGGGCTATAATAGATATGTAATATTTTATCTGGTATATTTATACATTATGACCATGGATCAGAATCGTTTTCAGCAATTTTTTGGAGAACTTTTTTTTTGGACCAAAATTTTGTAAAAAACGTGATGATTAGCACAGGAATTCAAGCTATAATAGATACGTAAAATTTTGTCTGGTATATTTATACGTTATGATCAACGATCAGAATCGTTTTAAGCAATTTTTTGGAGTACTTTTTTAGGACCGAAATTTTGTAAAAAACGTGATGATTAGTACACGATTTCTGAATGTAATAGAAATGTGAAACTTTGTCTGGTGTATTTATACATTATGACCAACGATCAGAATCGTTTTCAGCAATTTTTTGGAGAACTTTTTTTTGGACCCAAATTTTGTAAAAAACGTGATGATTAGCACACGAATTCGGACTATAATACATATGTAAAATTTTGTCTGGTGTATTTATATATTATGACCAACGATCAGAATTGTTTTAAGTAATTTTTTTGAGTAATTTTTTTTGGACCAAAATTTTGTAAAAAACGTGATGATTAGCACACGAATTCGGGCTATAATACATATGTAAAATTTTGTCCGGTGTATTTATACATTATGACCAACGATCAGAATCGTTTTGAGTAATTTTTTTGAGTAATTTTTTTTGGACCAAAATTTTTTAAAAAACGTGATGATTAGCACACGAATTCGGGCTGTAATAGACATGTAAAATTTTGTCTGGTGTATTTATACATTATGACGAACGATCAAAATTCTTTTAAGCAATTTTTTTGAGTAATTTTTTTAGAACCAAAATTTTGTAAAAAACGTGATGATTAGAACATGAATTCGGGCTATAACAGAAATGTGAGACTTTGTCTGGTGTATTTATACGTTATGTCCAATGATCAGAATCGTTTTCAGCAACTTTTTGGTGAACTTTTTTTTGGTCCAAAATTTTGTAAAAAACGTGTTCATTAGCACTCGAATTCGGGCTATAATAGATATGTAAAATTTTGTCTGGTTTATTCATACATTATGACCAACGATCAGAATCGTTGTAAGCAATTTTTTGGAGTACTTTTTTAGGACCAAGATTTTGTTAAAAACGTGATGATTAGTACACGATTTCTGAGTGTAATACAAATGTGAAACTTTGTCTGGTGTATTTATACATTATGACCGATCAGAATCGCTTTCAGCAATTTTTTGGAGAACTTTTTTTTGGACCCAAATTTTGTAAAAAACGTGATGATTAGCACACGAATTCGGGCTATAATACATATGTAAAATTTTGTCTGCTGTATTTATATATTATGACCAACGATCAGAATTGTTTTAAATAATTTTTTTGAGTAATTTTTTTTGGACCAAAATTTTGTAAAAAACGTGATGATTAGCACACGAATTCGGGCTGTAGTAGACATGTAAAATTTTATCTGGTGTATTTATACATTATGACCAACGATCAGAATCGTTTTAAGCAATTTTTTGGAGTAGTTTTTTTTTGACCCAAAGTTTGTAAAAAACGTGATGATTAGCACACGAATTCGCGCTATAATAGATATGTAAAATTTTATCTCGTGTATTTATACATTATGACCAACGATCAGAATCGTTTTCAGCAATTTCAAGAAAACTTTTTTTTGACCCAAATTTTGTAAAAAACGTGATGATTAGCACACGAATTCGGGCTATAATAGATATGTAAAATTTTATCTGGTGTATTTATACATTATGACGAACGATCAGAATCGTTTTCAGCAATTTTTTTGAGAACTTTTTTTGGACCCAAATATTGTGAAAAACGTGATGATTAGCACACGAATTCTGATTGTAATAGAAATGTGAAACTTTTTCTGGTCTATTTATACATTATGACCAACGATTAGAATTGTTTTAAGCAATTTTTTGGAGTACTTTTTTAGGACTGAAATTTTATAAAAAAAGTGATTATTAGCACACGAATTCTGAGCGTAATCGAAATGTGAAATTTTGTCTGGTGTATTTATACATTATGACCAACGATCAGAATCGTTTTTCAGCAATTTTTTTGAGAACAATTTTTGGGACCCAAATCTTGTAAAAAACGTGATGATTAACACACGAATTCGGGCTATAATAGATATGTAATATTTTATCTAGTATATTTATACATTATGACCACCGATCAGAATCGTTTTCAGCAATTTTTTGGAGAACTTTTGTTTGGACCAAAATTTTGTAAAAAACGTGATGATTAGCACAGGAATTCAAGCTATAATAGAGATGTAAAATTTTTTCTGGTATATTTATACGTTATGATCAACGATCAGAATCGTTTTAAGCAATTTTTTGGAGTACTTTTTTAGGACCGAAATTTTGTAAAAAACGTGATGATTAGTACACGATTTCTGAGTGTAATAAAAATGTGAAACTTTGTCTGGTGTATTTATACATTATGACCAACGATAAGAATCGTTTTCAGCAATTTTTTGGAGAACTTTTTTTTGGACCCAAATTTTGTAAAAAACGTGATGATTAGCACACGAATTCGGGCTATAATACATATGTAAAATTTTGTCTGGTGTATTTATATATTATGACCAACGATCAGAATTGTTTTAAGTAATTTTTTTGAGTAATTTTTTTTGGACCAAAATTTTGTAAAAAACGTGATGATTAGCACACGAATTCGGGCTGTAGTAGACATGTAAAATTTTATTTGGTGTATTTATACATTATGACCAACGATCAGAATCGTTTTAAGTAATTTTTTGGAGAAGTTTTTTTTTGACCCAAAGTTTGTAAAAAACGTGATGATTAGCACACGAATTCGGGCTATAATAGATATGTAAAATTTTATCTGGTGTATTTATACATTATGACCAACGATCAGAATCGTTTTCAGCAATTTTAAGAAAACTTTTTTTTGAACCCAAATTTTGTAAAAAACGTGATGATTAGCACACGAATTCGGGCTATAATAGATATGTAAAATTTTATCTGGTGTATTTATACATTATGACCAACATTCAGAATCGTTTTCAGCAATTTTTTCGAGAACTTTTTTTGGACCCAAATTTTGTAAAAAATGTGATGATTAGCACACGAATTCGGGCTATAATACATATGTAAACTTTTGTCTGGTGTATTTATACATTATGAGCAACGATCAGAATCGTTTTAAGTAATTTTTTTGAGTAATTTTTTTTGGACAAAATTTTTTTAAAAAACGTGATGATTAGCACACGAATTCGGGCTGTAATAGACATGTACAATTTTGTCTGGTGTATTTATACATTATGACCAACGATCAAAATTCTTTTAAGCAATTTTTTTGAGTAATTTGTTTAGAACCAAAATTTTGTAAAAAACGTGATGATTAGAACATGAATTCGGGCTATAATACATACGTAAAATTTTGTCTGGTGTATATATACATTATGACCAACGATCAGAATCGTTTTAAGCAACTTTTTGGAGTACTTTTTTATGACCGAAATTTTGTAAAAAACGTTATGATTAGTACACGATTTCTGAGTGTAATAGAAATGTGAAACCTTGTCTGGTGTATTTATACATTACGACCAACGATCGAATCGTTTTCAGCAATTTTTTGGAGAACTTTTTTTGGACCCAAATTTTGTAAAAAACGTGATGATTAGCACACGCAATTCGGGCTATAATACATACGTAAAAATTTTGTCCGGTGTATATATACATTATGACCAACGATCGAATCGTTTTAAGTAATTTTTTTAAGCAATTTTTTAGGACCAAAATTTTGTGAAAAACGTGATGATTAGCACACGAATTCGGGTCATTGTAGACCTCGTAAAATTTTTATCCAGTATTATTTATACATTATGACCAACGATCAAAATTGTTTTAAGCAATTTTTTTTGAGTAATTTTTTTAGAACGAAAATTTTGTAAAAAACGTGATGATTAGAACATGAATTCGGGCTATAACAGAAATGTGAGACTTTGTCTGGTGTATTTATACGTTATGTCCAATGATCAGAATCGTTTTCAGCAACTTTTTGGTGAACTTATTTTTGGGCCACAATTTTGTAAAAAACGTGATCATTAGCACACGAATTCGGGCTATAATAGATATGTAAAATTTTGTCCGGTGTATTTATACATTATGACCAATCGATCGAATCGTTTTAAGCAATTTTTTGGAGTACTTTTTTAGGACTAAAATTTTGTTAAAAACGTGAAGATCGAGCACACGATTTCGAGCGTAATAGAAATGTGAAACTTTGTCCGGTGTATTTATACATTATGACCAACGATCGGAATCGTTTCATAGACAATTTTTGGAGAACTTTTTTTTGGACCCAAATTTTGTAAAAAACGTGATGATTAGCACACGAATTGGGCTATAATACATACGTAAAATTTTGTGCTGGGTGTATTTATACATTATGACCAACGATCAGAATCGTTTTAAGTAATTTTTTTAAGCAATTTTTTAGGACCAAAATTTTGTAAAAAACGTGATGATTAGCAAACGAATTCGGGCTGTAGTAGACCTGTAAAATCTTGTCTGGTATATTTATACATTATGACCGACGATCAGAATTGTTTTAAGCAATTTTTTTGAGTAATTTTTTTAGAACCAAAATTTTGTAAAAAACGTGATGATTAGAACATGAATTCGGGCTATAACGTGAAATGTGAGACTTTGTCCCGGTGTATTTATACGTTATGTCCAATGATCGGAATCGTTTTCAGCAACTTTTTGGTGAACTTTTTTTTGGTCCAAAATTTTGTAAAAAACGTGTTCATTAGCACTCGAATTCGGGCTATAATAGATATGTAAAATTTTGTCTGGTTTATTCATACATTATGACCAACGATCAGAATCGTTTTAAACAATTTTTTGGAGTACTTTTTTAGGACCGAAATTTTGTGAAAAACGTGATGATTAGCACACGAATTCTGATTGTAATAGAAATGTGAAACTTTGTCTTGTGTATTTATACATTATGACCAACGATTAGATTGTTTTAAGCAATTTTTTGGAGTACTTTTTTAGGACCGAAATTTTATAAAAAACGTGATGATTAGCACACGAATTCTGAGTGTAATCGAAATGTGAAACATTGTCTGGTGTATTTATACATTATGACCAACGATCAGAATCGTTTTTCAGCAATTTTTTCGAGAACTTTTTTTTGGACCCAAATCTTGTAAAAAACGTGATGATTAGCACACGAATTAGGGCTATAATAGATATGTAAAATTTTATCTTGTGTATTTAAACATTAAGACCAACGATTAGAGTCGTTTTTTTTTCAGTAATTTTTTGGAGAACTTTTTTTTGGACCCAAATTTTGTAAAAAACGTGATGATTTGCACACGAATTCGGGCAATAATAGATATGTAAAATTTTGTCGGGTGTATTTATACATTATGACCAACGATCAGAATCGTTTTAAGCAATTTTTTGGAGTACTTTTTTATGACCGAAATTTTGTAAAAAACGTTATGATTAGTTCACGATTTCTGAGTGTAATAGAAATGTGAAACTTTGTCTGGTGTATTTATACATTACGACCAACGATCAGAATCGTTTTCAGCAATTTTTTGGAGAACTTTTTTTTGGACCCAAATTTTGTAAAAAACGTGATGATTAGCACACGAATTCGGGCTATAATACATACGTAAAATTTTGTCTGGTGTATATATACATTATGACCAACGATCAGAATCGTTTTAAGTAATTTTTTTAAGCAATTTTTTAGGACCAAAATTTTGTGAAAAACGTGATGATTAGCACACGAATTCGGGCTGTTGTAGACCTGTAAAATTTTGTCTGTATTATTTATACATTATGACCAACGATCAAAATTGTTTTAAGCAATTTTTTTGAGTAATTTTTTTAGAACGAAAATTTTGTAAAAAACGTGATGATTAGAACATGAATTCGGGCTATAACAGAAATGTGAGACTTTGTCTGGTGTATTTATACGTTATGACCAGTGATCAGAATCGTTTTCAGCAACTTTTTGGTGAACTTATTTTTGGGCCAAAATTTTGTAAAAAACGTGATCATTAGCACACGAATTCGGGCTATAATAGATATGTAAAATTTTGTCTGGTGTATTTATACATTATGACCAACGATCAGAATCGTTTTAAGCAATTTTTTGGAGTACTTTTTTAGGACTAAAATTTTGTTAAAAACGTGATTATCGATACACGATTTACGAGCGTAATAGAAATGTGAAACTTTGTCCGGTGTATTTATACATTATGACCAACGATCGGGAATCGTTCATGACAATTTTTTGGAGAACTTTTTTTTGGACCCAAATTTTGTAAAAAACGTGATGATTAGCACACGAATTCGGGCTATAATACATACGTAAAATTTTGTCTGGTGTATTTATACATTATGACCAACGATCAGAATCGTTTTAAGTAATTTTTTTAAGCAATTTTTTAGGACCAAAATTTTGTAAAAAACGTGATGATTAGCACACGAATTCGAGTCGTTGTAGACCCTGTAAAATTTTTTTCCGGTATATTTATAAATTATGACCAACGATCAAAATTGTTTTAAGCAAATTTTTTTGAGTAATTTTTTTTAGAACGAAAATTTTGTAAAAAAACGTGATGATTAGAACATGAATTCGGGCTATATCGTAAATGTGAGATTTTGTGCGCGGTGTATTTATACGTTATGACCAATGATCGAATCGTTTTCAAAGCAACTTTTTGGTGAACTTTTTTTTGAGCCAAAATTTTGTAAAAAAACGTGATCATTAGCACTACGAATTCGGGCTATAATAGATATGTAAAATTTTGTCCCGGTGTATTTATACATTATGACCAACGATCGGGAATCGTTTTAAGCAATTTTTTGGAGTACTTTTTTAGGACCGAAATTTTGTAAAAAACGTGATGATTAGTACCACGATTTACGAGTGTAATAGAAATGTGAAACTTTGTCCGGTGTATTTATACATTATGACCAACGATCGAGAATCGTTTTCAGCAATTTTTTGGAGAACTTTTTTTGGACCCAAATTTTGTAAAAAACGTGATGATTAGCACACAATTCGGGCTATAATACATACGTAAAAATTTTTGCCTGGTGTATTTATACATTATGACCAACGATCGGAATCGTTTTAAATAATTTTTTTAAGCAATTTTTTAGGACCAAAATTTTGTGAAAAAACGTGATGATTAGCACACGAATTCGGGTCTGTTGTAGACCCTGTAAAATTTTGTCCGTATTATTTATACATTATGACCAACGATCAAAATTGTTTTAAGCAATTTTTTTTGAGTAATTTTTTTAGAACGAAAATTTTGTAAAAAACGTGATAATTAGAACATGAATTCGGGTAATAACAGAAATGTGAGACTTTGTCTGGTGTATTTATACGTTATGACCAGTGATCAGAATCGTTTTCAGCAACTTTTTGGTGAACTTATTTTTGGGCCAAAATTTTGTAAAAAACGTGATCATTAGCACACGAATTCGGGCTATAATAGATATGTAAAATTTTGTCTGGTGTATTTATACATTATGACCAACGATCAGAATCGTTTTAAGCAATTTTTTGGAGTACTTTTTTAGGACTAAAATTTTGTTAAAAACGTGATTATCAGTACACGATTTCTGAGCGTAATAGAAATGTGAAACTTTGTCTGGTGTATTTATACATTATGACCAACGATCAGAATCGTTTACAGCAATTTTTTGGAGAACTTTTTTTTGGACCCAAATTTTGTAAAAAACGTGATGATTAGCACACGAATTCGGGCTATAATACATACGTAAAATTTTGTCTGGTTTATTTATACATTATGACCAACGATCAGAATCGTTTTAAGTAATTTTTTTAAGCAATTTTTTAGGACCAAAATTTTGTGAAAAACGTGATGATTAGCACACGAATTCGGGCTGTTGTAGACCTGTAAAATTTTGTCTGTATTATTTATACATTTTGACCAACGATCAAAATTGTTTTAAGCAATTTTTTTGAGTAATTTTTTTAGAACGAAAATTTTGTAAAAAACGTAATAATTAGAACATGAATTCGGGTAATAACGTAAAATGTGAGACTTTGTCGCGGTGTATTTATACGTTATGACCAGATGATCGAATCGTTTTCAAAGCAACTTTTTGGTGAACTTATTTTTTGGGCCAAAATTTTGTAAAAAACGTGATCATTAGCACACAAATTCGGGCTGTAATAGATATGTCAAAATTTTGTCCGGTGTATTTATACATTATGACCAACGATCAGAATCGTTTTAAGCAATTTTTTGGAGTACTTTTTTTAGGACTAAAATTTTGTTAAAAACGTGATTATCGATACACGATTTACGAGCGTAATAGAAATGTGAAACTTTGTCTGGTGTATTTATACATTATGACCAACGATCGGAATCGTTTCATGGCAATTTTTTGGAGAACTTTTTTTTGGACCCAAATTTTGTAAAAAACGTGATGATTAGCACACGAATTCGGGCTATAATACATACGTAAAATTTTGTCTGGTGTATTTATACATTATGACCAACGATCAGAATCGTTTTAAGTAATTTTTTTAAGCAATTTTTTAGGACCAAAATTTTGTGAAAAACGTGATGATTAGCACACGAATTCGGGCTGTTGTAGACCTGTAAAATTTTGTCTGTATTATTTATACATTATGACCAACGATCAAAATTGTTTTAAGCAATTTTTTTGAGTAATTTTTTTAGAACGAAAATTTTGTAAAAAACGTGATGATTAGAACATGAATTCGGGCTATAACAGAAATGTGAGACTTTGTCTGGTGTATTTATACGTTATGACCAGTGATCAGAATCGTTTTCAGCAACTTTTTGGTGAACTTATTTTTGGGCCAAAATTTTGTAAAAAACGTGATCATTAGCACACGAATTCGGGCTATAATAGATATGTAAAATTTTGTCTGGTGTATTTATACATTATGACCAACGATCAGAATCGTTTTAAGCAATTTTTTGGAGTACTTTTTTTAGGACTAAAATTTTTTAAAAACGTGATTATCAGTACACGATTTCTGAGCGTAATAGAAATGTGAAACTTTGTCTGGTGTATTTATACATTATGACCAACGATCGGAATCGTTTCATGACAATTTTTTGGAGAACTTATTTTTGGACCAAAATTTTGTAAAAAACGTGATGATTAGCACACGAATTCGGGCTATAATACATACGTAAAATTTTGTCTGGTTTATTTATACATTATGACCAACGATCAGAATCGTTTTAAGTAATTTTTTTAAGCAATTTTTTACGACCAAAATTTTGTGAAAAACGTGATGATTAGCACACGAATTCGGGCTGTTGTAGACCTGTAAAATTTTGTCCGTATTATTTATACATTATGACCAACGATCAAAATTGTTTTAAGCAATTTTTTTTGAGTAATTTTTTTTAGAACGAAAATTTTGTAAAAAACGTGATAATTAGAACATGAATTCGGGGTAATAACGAAATGTGAGACTTTGTCGCGGTGTATTTATACGTTATGACCCGAGTGATCGAATCGTTTTCAGCAACTTTTTGGTGAACTTATTTTTTGGGCCAAAATTTTGTAAAAAACGTGATGATTAGCACACGAATTCGGGCTATAATAGATATGTAAAATTTTGTCCGGTGTATATATACATTATGACCAACGATCAGAATCGTTTTAAGCAATTTTTTGGAGTACTTTTTTAGGACTAAAATTTTGTTAAAAACGTGATTATCAGTACACGATTTCTGAGCGTAATAGAAATGTGAAACTTTGTCTGGTGTATTTATACATTATGACCAACGATCGAGAATCGTTTCATGAGCAATTTTTTGGAGAACTTTTTTTTTGGACCCAAATTTTGTAAAAAACGTGATGATTAGCACACGAATTCGGGCTATAATACATACGTAAAATTTTGTCTGGTGTATTTATACATTATGACCAACGATCAGAATCGTTTTAAGTAATTTTTTTAAGCAATTTTTTAGGACCAAAATTTTGTGAAAAACGTGATGATTAGCACACGAATTCGGGCTGTTGTAGACCTGTAAAATTTTGTCTGTATTATTTATACATTATGACCAACGATCAAAATTGTTTTAAGCAATTTTTTTGAGTAATTTTTTTAGAACGAAAATTTTGTAAAAAACGTGATGATTAGAACATGAATTCGGGCTATAACAGAAATGTGAGACTTTGTCTGGTGTATTTATACGTTATGACCAGTGATCGAATCGTTTTCAAAGCAACTTTTTGGTGAACTTATTTTTTGGGCCAAAATTTTGTAAAAAACGTGATCATTAGCACACGAATTCGGGCTATAATAGATATGTAAAATTTTGTCTGGTGTATTTATACATTATGACCAACGATCAGAATCGTTTTAAGCAATTTTTTGGAGTACTTTTTTAGGACTAAAATTTTGTTAAAAACGTGATTATCAGTACACGATTTCTGAGTGTAATAGAAATGTGAAACTTTGTCTGGTGTATTTATACATTATGACCAACGATCAGAATCGTTTACAGCAATTTTTTGGAGAACTTTTTTTTGGACCCAAATTTTGTAAAAAACGTGATGATTAGCACACGAATTCGGGCTATAATACATACGTAAAATTTTGTCTGGTTTATTTATACATTATGACCAACGATCAGAATCGTTTTAAGTAATTTTTTTAAGCAATTTTTTAGGACCAAAATTTTGTGAAAAACGTGATGATTAGCACACGAATTCGGGCTGTTGTAGACCTGTAAAATTTTGTCTGTATTATTTATACATTATGACCAACGATCAAAATTGTTTTAAGCAATTTTTTTGAGTAATTTTTTTAGAACGAAAATTTTGTAAAAAACGTGATGATTAGAACATGAATTCGGGTAATAACAGAAATGTGAGACTTTGTCTGGTGTATTTATACGTTATGACCAGTGATCAGAATCGTTTTCAGCAACTTTTTGGTGAACTTATTTTTGGGCCAAAATTTTGTAAAAACGTGATCATTAGCACACGAATTCGGGCTATAATAGATATGTAAAATTTTGTCTGGTGTATTTATACATTATGACCAACGATCAGAATCGTTTTAAGCAATTTTTTGGAGTACTTTTTTAGGACTAAAATTTTGTTAAAAACGTGATTATCAGTACACGATTTCTGAGCGTAATAGAAATGTGAAACTTTGTCTGGTGTATTTATACATTATGACCAACGATCAGAATCGTTTACAGCAATTTTTTGGAGAACTTTTTTTTGGACCCAAATTTTGTAAAAAACGTGATGATTAGCACACGAATTCGGGCTATAATACATACGTAAAATTTTGTCTGGTGTATTTATACATTATGACCAACGATCAGAATCGTTTTAAGTAATTTTTTTAAGCAATTTTTTAGGACCAAAATTTTGTGAAAAACGTGATGATTAGCACACGAATTCGGGCTGTTGTAGACCTATATAATTTTGTCTGTATTATTTATACATTATGACCAACGATCAAAATTGTTTTAAGCAATTTTTTTGAGTAATTTTTTTAGAACGAAAATTTTGTAAAAAACGTGATGATTAGAACATGAATTCGGGCTATAACAGAAATGTGAGACTTTGTCTGGTGTATTTATACGTTATGACCAGATGATCGAATCGTTTTCAGACAACTTTTTGGTGAACTTATTTTTTGGGCCAAAATTTTGTAAAAAACGTGATCATTAGCACACGAATTCGGGCTATAATAGATATGTAAAATTTTGTCTGGTGTATTTATACATTATGACCAACGATCAGAATCGTTTTAAGCAATTTTTTGGAGTACTTTTTTTAGGACTAAAATTTTGTTAAAAACGTGATTATCGATACACAATTTCGAGCGTAATAGAAATGTGAAACTTTGTCCGGTGTATTTATACATTATGACCAACGATCGGAATCGTTTACTGCAATTTTTTTGGAGAACTTTTTTTTTGGACCCAAATTTTGTAAAAAACGTGATGATTAGCACACGAATTCGGGCTATAATACATACGTAAAATTTTGTCTGGTTTATTTATACATTATGACCAACGATCAGAATCGTTTTAAGTAATTTTTTTAAGCAATTTTTTAGGACCAAAATTTTGTGAAAAACGTGATGATTAGCACACGAATTCGGGCTGTTGTAGACCCTGTAAAATTTTGTCCGTATTATTTATACATTATGACCAACGATCAAAATTGTTTTAAGCAATTTTTTTGAGTAAATTTTTTTTAGAACGAAAATTTTGTAAAAAACGTGATGATTAGAACATGAATTCGGGTAATAACGTAAATGTGAGACTTTGTCGCGGTGTATTTATACGTTATGACCCAAGTGATCAGAATCGTTTTCAGCAACTTTTTGGTGAACTTATTTTTGGGCCAAAATTTTGTAAAAAACGTGATCATTAGCACACGAATTCGGGCTATAATAGATATGTAAAATTTTGTCTGGTGTATTTATACATTATGACCAACGATCAGAATCGTTTTAAGCAATTTTTTGGAGTACTTTTTTAGGACTAAAATTTTGTTAAAAACGTGATTATCAGTACACGATTTCTGAGCGTAATAGAAATGTGAAACTTTGTCCGGTGTATTTATACATTATGACCAACGATCGGAATCGTTTCATGACAATTTTTTGGAGAACTTTTTTTTGGACCCAAATTTTGTAAAAAAACGTGATGATTAGCACACGAATTCGGGCTATAATACATACGTAAAAATTTTGTCCGGTGTATTTATACATTATGACCAACGATCGGAATCGTTTTAAGTAATTTTTTAAGCAATTTTTTAGGACCAAAATTTTGTGAAAAAACGTGATGATTAGCACACGAATTCGGGCTGTTGTAGACCCTGTATAATTTTGTCTCGTATTATTTATACATTATGACCAACGATCAAAATTGTTTTAAGCAATTTTTTTTGAGTAATTTTTTTAGAACGAAAATTTTGTAAAAAACGTGATGATTAGAACATGAATTCGGGCTATAACGTAAATGTGAGACTTTGTCTGGTGTATTTATACGTTATGACCAGTGATCAGAATCGTTTTCAGCAACTTTTTGGTGAACTTATTTTTGGGCCAAAAATTGTTTTAAGCAATTTTTTTGAGTAATTTTTTTAGAACGAAAATTTTGTAAAAAACGGGATGATTAGAACATGAATTCGGGCTATAACAGAAATGTGAGATTTTGTCTGGTGTATTTATACGTTATGACCAATGATCGAATCGTTTTCGACAACTTTTTGGTGAACTTATTTTTGGGCCAAAATTTTGTAAAAAACGTGATCATTAGCACACGAATTCGGGCTATAATAGATATGTAAAATTTTGTCTGGTGTATTTATACATTATGACCAACGATCAGAATCGTTTTAAGCAATTTTTTGGAGTACTTTTTTAGGACCGAAATTTTGTAAAAAACGTGATGATTAGTACACAATTTCTGAGTGTAATAGAAATGTGAAACTTTGTCTGGTGTATTTATACATTATGACCAACGATCAGAATCGTTTTCAGCAATTTTTTGGAGAACTTTTTTTTGGACCCAAATTTTGTAAAAAACGTGATGATTAGCACACGAATTCGGGCTATAATACATACGTAAAATTTTGTCTGGTGTATTTATACATTATGACCAACGATCAGAATCGTTTTAAGTAATTTTTTTAAGCAATTTTTTAGGACCAAAATTTTGTGAAAAACGTGATGATTAGCACACGAATTCGGGCTGTTGTAGACCTGTAAAATTTTGTCTGTATTATTTATACATTATGACCAACGATCAAAATTGTTTTAAGCAATTTTTTTGAGTAATTTTTTTAGAACGAAAATTTTGTAAAAAACGTGATAATTAGAACATGAATTCGGGTAATAACAGAAATGTGAGACTTTGTCTGGTGTATTTATACGTTATGACCAGTGATCAGAATCGTTTTCAGCAACTTTTTGGTGAACTTATTTTTGGGCCAAAATTTTGTAAAAAACGTGATCATTAGCACACGAATTCGGGCTATAATAGATATGTAAAATTTTGTCTGGTGTATTTATACATTATGACCAACGATCAGAATCGTTTTAAGCAATTTTTTGGAGTACTTTTTTAGGACTAAAATTTTGCTAAAAACGTGATTATCGATACACGATTTACGAGCGTAATAGAAATGTGAAACTTTGTCCCGGTGTATTTATACATTATGACCAACGATCGGAATCGTTTCATGACAATTTTTTGGAGAACTTTTTTTTGGACCCAAATTTTGTAAAAAACGTGATGATTAGCACACGAATTCGGGCTATAATACATACGTAAAATTTTGTCTGGTGTATTTATACATTATGACCAACGATCAGAATCGTTTTAAGTAATTTTTTTAAGCAATTTTTTAGGACCAAAATTTTGTAAAAAACGTGATGATTAGCACACGAATTCGGGCTGTTGTAGACCTGTAAAATTTTGTCTAGTATATTTATAAATTATGACCAACGATCAAAATTGTTTTAAGCAATTTTTTTGAGTAATTTTTTTAGAACGAAAATTTTGTAAAAAACGTGATGATTAGAACATGAATTCGGGCTATAACAGAAATGTGAGATTTTGTCTGGTGTATTTATACGTTATGACCAATGATCAGAATCGTTTTCAGCAACTTTTTGGTGAACTTATTTTTGGGCCAAAATTTTGTAAAAAACGTGATCATTAGCACACGAATTCGGGCTATAATAGATATGTAAAATTTTGTCTGGTGTATTTATACATTATGACCAACGATCAGAATCGTTTTAAGCAATTTTTTGGAGTACTTTTTTAGGACCGAAATTTTGTAAAAAACGTGATGATTAGTACACAATTTCTGAGTGTAATAGAAATGTGAAACTTTGTCTGGTGTATTTATACATTATGACCAACGATCAGAATCGTTTTCAACAATTTTTTGGAGAACTTTTTTTTTGGACCCAAATTTTGTAAAAAACGTGATGATTAGCACACGAATTCGGGCTATAATACATACGTAAAATTTTGTGCGGGTGTATTTATACATTATGACCAACGATCGGAATCGTTTTATGTAATTTTTTTAAGCAATTTTTTAGGACCAAAATTTTGTGAAAAAACGTGATGATTAGCACACGAATTCGGGCTGTTGTAGACCCTGTAAAATTTTATGCTAGTATTATTTATACATTATGACCAACGATCAAAATTGTTTTAAGCAATTTTTTTGAGTAATTTTTTTAGAACGAAAATTTTGTAAAAAACGTGATGATTAGAACATGAATTCGGGCTATAACGTAAATGTGAGACTTTGTCGCGGTGTATTTATACGTTATGACCGAGTGATCGAATCGTTTTCGAGCAACTTTTTGGTGAACTTATTTTTGGGCCAAAATTTTGTAAAAAACGTGATCATTAGCACACGAATTCGGGCTATAATAGATATGTAAAATTTTGTGCGGTGTATTTATACATTATGACCAACGATCGGGAATCGTTTTAAGCAATTTTTTGGAGTACTTTTTTAGGACTAAAATTTTGTTAAAAACGTGATTATCGATACACGATTTACGAGCGTAATAGAAATGTGAAACTTTGTCCCGGTGTATTTATACATTATGACCAACGATCGGGAATCGTTCTGACAATTTTTTGGAGAACTTTTTTTTGGACCCAAATTTTGTAAAAAACGTGATGATTAGCACACGAATTCGGGCTATAATACATACGTAAAATTTTGTCTGGTGTATTTATACATTATGACCAACAATCAGAATCGTTTTAAGTAATTTTTTTAAGCAATTTTTTAGGACCAAAATTTTGTAAAAAACGTGATGATTAGCACACGAATTCGAGTACATTGTAGACCCTGTAAAATTTTATGCAGTATATTTATAAATTATGACCAACGATCAAACTTGTTTTAAGCAATTTTTTTGAGTAATTTTTTTAGAACGAAAATTTTGTAAAAAACGTGATGATTAGAACATGAATTCGGGCTATAACAGAAATGTGAGATTTTGTCTGGTGTATTTATACGTTATGACCAATGATCAGAATCGTTTTCAGCAACTTTTTGGTGAACTTTTTTTTGGGCCAAAATTTTGTAAAAAACGTGATGATTAGCACACGAATTCGGGCTATAATAGATATGTAAAATTTTGTCTGGTGTATTTATACATTATGACCAACGATCAGAATCGTTTTAAGCAATTTTTTGGAGTACTTTTTTAGGACCGAAATTTTGTAAAAAACGTGATGATTAGTACACGATTTCTTAGTGTAATAGAAATGTGAAACTTTGTCTGGTGTATTTATACATTATGACCAACGATCAGAATCGTTTTCAGCAATTTTTTGGAGAACTTTTTTTTGGACCCAAATTTTGTAAAAAACGTGATGATTAGCACACGAATTCGGGCTATAATACATACGTAAAATTTTGTCTGGTGTATTTATACATTATGACAAACGATCAGAATCGTTTTATGTAATTTTTTTAAGCAATTTTTTAGGACCAAAATTTTGTAAAAAACATGATGATTAGCACACGAATTCGGGCTGTTGTAGACCTGTAAAATTTTGTCTGGTGTATTTATACATTATGACCAACGATCAAAATTGTTTTAAGCAATTTTTTTGAGTAATTTTTTTAGAACGAAAATTTTGTAAAAAACGTGATAATTAGAACATGAATTCGGGTAATAACAGAAATGTGAGACTTTGTCTGGTGTATTTATACGTTATGACCAATGATCAGAATCGTTTTCAGCAACTTTTTGGTGAACTTTTTTTTGGGCCAAAATTTTGTAAAAAACGTGATCATTAGCACACGAATTCGGGCTATGATAGATATGTAAAATTTTGTCTGGTTTATTCATACATTATGACCAACGATTAGAATCGTTTTAAGCAATTTTTTGGAGTACTTTTTTAGGACTAAAATTTTGTTAAAAACGTGATTATCAGTACACGATTTCTGAGCGTAATAGAAATGTGAAACTTTGTCTGGTGTATTTATACATTATGACCAACGATCGGAATCGTTCATGACAATTTTTTGGAGAACTTTTTTTTTGGACCCAAATTTTGTAAAAAACGTGATGATTAGCACACGAATTCGGGCTATAATACATACGTAAAAATTTTGTCCCGGTGTATTTATACATTATGACCAACAATCAGAATCGTTTTAAGTAATTTTTTTAAGCAATTTTTTAGGACCAAAATTTTGTAAAAAAACGTGATGATTAGCACACGAATTCGGGTCATTGTAGACCTGTAAAATTTTTGTCCAGTATATTTATAAATTATGACCAACGATCAAACTTGTTTTAAGCAATTTTTTTTGAGTAATTTTTTTAGAACGAAAATTTTGTAAAAAAACGTGATGATTAGAACATGAATTCGGGCTATAACGTAAATGTGAGATTTTGTCTGGGTGTATTTATACGTTATGACCAATGATCGAATCGTTTTCAAGCAACTTTTTGGTGAACTTTTTTTGGTCCAAAATTTTGTAAAAAACGTGATGATTAGCACACGTACTCGGGCTATAATAGATATGTAAAATTTTGTCTGGTGTCTTTATACATTATGACCAACGATCAGAATCGTTTTAAGCAATTTTTTGGAGTACTTTTTTTAGGACCGAAATTTTGTAAAAAAACGTGATGATTAGTACACGATTTCTTAGTGTAATAGAAATGTGAAACTTTGTCCCGGTGTATTTATACATTATGACCAACGATCGAATCGTTTTTCGGCAATTTTTTGGAGAACTTTTTTTTGGACCCAAATTTTGTAAAAACGTGATGATTAGCACACGAATTCTGGCTATAATACATATGTAAAATTTTGTCTGGTTATTTATACATTATGACCAACGATCAGAATCGTTTTAAGCAATTTTTTTAGGACCAAAATTTTGTAAAAAACGTGATGATTAGCACACGAATTGAGTCATTGTAGACACTGTAAAATTTTGTGCAGGGTGTATTTATACATTATGACCAACGATCAAAATTGTTTTAAGCAATTTTTTTGAGTAATTTTTTTAGAACGAAAATTTTGTAAAAAACGTGATAATTAGAACATGAATTCGGGTAATAACGAAATGTGAGACTTTGTCGCGGTGTATTTATACGTTATGACCAATGATCGAATCGTTTTCGAGCAACTTTTTGGTGAACTTTTTTTTGGGCCAAAATTTTGTAAAAAACGTGATCATTAGCACACGAATTCGGGCTATGATAGATATGTAAAATTTTGTCTGGTTTATTCATACATTATGACCAACGATCAGAATCGTTTTAAGCAACTTTTTGGAGTACTTTTTCAGGACCAAATTTTTTGTGAAAAACGTGATGATTAGCACACAAATTCTGATTGCAATAGAAATGTGAAACTTTGTATGTTGTATTTATACATTATGACGAACGATCAGAATCGTTTTAAGCAATTTTTTGGAGTACTTTTTTAGGACCGAAATTTTACAAAAAAACGTGATGATTAGCACACGAATTTCGAGTATAATCGAAATGTGAAACTTTGTCTGGGTGTATTTATACATTATGACCAACGATCGGGAATCGTTTTTCAAAGCAATTTTTTTCAGAACTTTTTTTTGGACCCAAATCTTGTAAAAAACGTGATGATTAGCACACGAATTAGGACTATAATAGATATGTAAAATTTTATCTGCTGTATTTATAAATTATGACCAACGATCAGAATTGTTTTCAGTAATTTTTTGGAGAACTTTTTTTGGACCCAAATTTTGTAAAAAACGTGATGATTAGCACACGAATTCGGGCTATAATAGATATGTAAAATTTTGTCTGGTGTATTTATACATTATGACCAACGATCAGAATCATTTTAAGTAATTTTTTGGAGTACTTTTTTAGGACCGAAATTTTGTAAAAAACGTGATGATTAGTACACGATTTCTGAGTGTAATAGAAATGTGAAACTTTGTCTGGTGTATTTATACATTATGACCAACGATCATAATCGTTTTCAGCAATTTTTTGGAGAACTTTTTTTTGGACTCAAATTTTGTAAAAAACGTGATAATTAGCACACGAATTCGGGCTATAACAGAAATGTAAAATTTTGTCTGGTGTATTTACACATTATGACCAACGATCAGAATCGTTTTAAGTAATTTTTTTGAGTAATTTTTTAGGACCTAAATTTTGTAAAAAAACGTGATGATTAGCACTACGAATTAGGGATTTGTAATAGACATGTAAAATTTTGTCCGGTATATTTATATATTATGACCAACGATCAGAATTGTTTTAAGCAATTTTTTTGAGTAATTTTTTTAGAACCAAAATTTTGTAAAAAACGTGATAATTAGAACATGAATTCGGGTAATAACAGAAATGTGAGACTTTGTCTGGTGTATTTATACGTTATGACCAATGATCAGAATCGTTTTCAGCAACTTTTTGGTGAACTTTTTTTTGGGCCAAAATTTTGTAAAAACGTGATCATTAGCATCACGAATTCGGGCTATGATAGATATGTAAAATTTTGTCTGGTTTATTCATACATTATGACCAACGATCAGAATCGTTTTAAACAATTTTTTGGAGTACTTTTTAAGGACCGAAATTTTGTGAAAAACGTGATGATTAGCACACGAATTCTGATTGTAATAGAAATGTGAAACTTTGTCTGGTGTATTTATACATTATGACCAACGATTAGAATTGTTTTAAGCAATTTTTTGGAGTACTTTTTTAGGACCGAAATTTTACAAAAAACGTGATGATTAGCACACGAATTCTGAGTATAATCGAAATGTGAAACTTTGTCGGGTGTATTTATACATTATGACCAACGATCAGAATCGTTTTTCAGCAATTTTTTTCAGAACTTTTTTTTGGACCCAAATCTTGTAAAAAACGTGATGATTAGCACACGAATTAGGACTATAATAGATATGTAAAATTTTATCTGCTGTATTTATAAATTATGACCAACGATCAGAATTGTTTTCAGTAATTTTTTGGAGAACTTTTTTTTGGACCCAAATTTTGTAAAAAACGTGATGATTAGCACACGAATTCGGGCTATAATAGATATGTAAAATTTTGTCTGGTGTATTTATACATTATGACCAACGATCAGAATCATTTTAAGTAATTTTTTGGAGTACTTTTTTAGGACCGAAATTTTGTAAAAAACGTGATGATTAGTACACGATTTCTGAGTGTAATAGAAATGTGAAACTTTGTCTGGTGTATTTATACATTATGACCAACGATCATAATCGTTTTCAGCAATTTTTTGGAGAACTTTTTTTTGGACTCAAATTTTGTAAAAAACGTGATAATTAGCACACGAATTCGGGCTATAACAGAAATGTAAAATTTTGTCTGGTGTATTTACACATTATGACCAACGATCAGAATCGTTTTAAGTAATTTTTTTGAGTAATTTTTTTAGGACCTAAATTTTGTAAAAAACGTGATGATTAGCACACGAATTAGGGCTGTAATAGACATGTAAAATTTTGTCTGGTATATTTATATATTATGACCAACGATCAGAATTGTTTTAAGCAATTTTTTTGAGTAATTTTTTTAGAACCAAAATTTTGTAAAAAACGTGATGATTAGCACATGAATTCGGGCAATAATAGAAATGTGAGACTTTGTCTGGTGTATTTATACGTTATGACCAATGATCAGAATCGTTTTCAGCAACTTTTTGGTGAACTTTTTTTTGGGCCAAAATTTTGTAAAAAACGTGATCATTAGCACACGAATTCGGGCTATGATAGATATGTAAAATTTTGTCTGGTGTATTCATACATTATGACCAACGATCAGAATCGTTTTAAACAATTTTTTGGAGTACTTTTTTAGGACCGGAATTTTGTGAAAAACGTGATGATTAGCACACGAATTCTGATTATAATAGAAATGTGGAACTTTGTCTGGTGTATTTATACACTATGACCAACGATCAGAATTGTTTTAAGCAATTTTTTAGGACCAAAATTTTGTAAAAAACGTGATGATTAGCACACGAATTCGGGCTATAATAGATATGTGAGACTTTGTCTGGTGTCTTTATATGTTATGACCAATGATCAGAATCGTTTTCAGCAATTTTTTGGTGAACTTTTTTTTTGACCAAAATTTTGTAAAAAACGTGATGATTTGCACACGAATTCAGGTTATAATAGATATGTAAAATTTTGTCTGGTTTATTTATACATATTGACTAACGATCAGAATCGTTTTAAACAATTTTTTGGAGTACTTTTTTAGGACCGGAATTTTGTGAAAAATGTGATGATTAGCACACAAATTCTTATTGTAATAGAAATGTGGAACTTTGTCTGGTGTATTTATACACTATGACCAACGATCAGAATTGTTTTAAGCAATTTTTTTGAGTAATTTTTTTAGGACCAAAATTTTGTAAAAAACGTGATGATTATCACACGAATTTGGGCTATAATAGATATGTAAAATTTTGTCTGGTGTATTTATACATTATGACCAACGATCAAAATCGTTTTAAGTAATTTTTTTGAGTAATTTTTTTAGGACTAAAATTTTGTAAAAACGTGATGATTAACACACGAATTCGGGCTGTAATAGACATGTAAAATTTTGTCTGGTATATTTATACATTATGACGAACGATCATCATCGTTTTAAACAATTTTTTGGAGTACTTTTTTAGGACCGAAATTTTGTGAAAAACGTGATGATTAGCACACGAATTCTGATTGTAATAGAAATGTGAAACTTTTTCTGGTGTATATATACATTATGACCAACGATTAGAATTGTTTTAAGCAGTTTTTTGGAGTACTTTTTTAGGACCGAAATTTTATAAAAAACGTGATGATTAGCACACGAATTCTGATTGTAATAGAAATGTGAAACTTTTTCTGGTGTATTTATACATTATGACCAACGATTAGAATTGTTTTAAGCAATTTTTTGGAGTACATTTTTAGGACCGAAATTTTATAAAAACCGTGATGATTAGCACACGAATTCTGAGCGTAATCGCAATGTGAAACTTTGTCTGGTGTATTTATACATTATGACCAACGATCAAAATCCTTTTTCAGCAATTTTTTTGAGAACATTTTTTTGGACCCAAATCTTGTAAAAAACGTGATGATTAGCACACGAATTCGGGCTATAATAGATATGTAAAATTTTGTCTGGTGTATTTATACATTATGACTGACGATCAGAATCGTTTTAAATAATTTTTTGGAGTACTTTCTTAGGACCGAAATTTTGTAAAAACCGTGATGATTAGCATACGAATTCTGAGTGTAATAGAAATGTGAAACTTTGTCTGGTGTATTTATACAATATGACGAATGATAAGAATTGTTTTCAGCAATTTTTTGGAGAACTTTTTTTTTGGACCCAAATCTTATAAAAAACGTGATGATAAGCACACGAATTCGGGCTATAATAGATATGTAAAATTTTATCTGGTGTATTTATACATTATGACCAACGATCAGAATCATTTTCAGCAATTTTTTGGACAACTTTTTTTTGGACCCAAATTTTGTAAGAAACGTGATGATTAGCACTACTACTCGGGCTATAATAGGTATGTAAAATTTTGTCTGGTGTATTTATACATTATGACCAACGATCAGAATCGTTTTAAGCAAATTTTTGGAGTACTTTTTTAGGACCGAAATTTTGTAAAAAACGTGATGATTAGCACACGAATTCTGAGTGTAATAGAAATGTGAAACTTTGTCTGGTGTATTTATACAATATGACGAACGATCAGAATTGTTTTCAGCAATTTTTTGGAGAACTTTTTTTTGGACCCAAATCTTGTAAAAAACGTGATGATTAGCACACGAATTCGGGCTATAATAGATATGTAAAATTTTATCTGGTGTATTTATACATTATGACCAACGATCAGAATCGTTTTCAGCAATTTTTTGGAGAACGTTTTTTTGGACCCAAATTTTGTAAAAAACGGGATGATTAGCACACGAATTCGGGCTATAACAGAAATGTAAAATTTTCTCTGGTGTATTTATACATTATGACCAACGATCAGAATTGTTTTAAGCAATTTTTTTGAGTAATTTTTTTAGAACCAAAATTTTGTAAAAAACGTGATGATTAGCAATGAATTCGGGCTATAATAGAAATGTGAGACTTTGTCTGGTGTATTTATACGTTATGACCAATGATCAGAATCGTTTCCAAAAATTTTTTGGTGAAGTTTTTTTTGGACCCAAATTTTGTAAAAAACGTGATCATTAGCACACGAATTTGGGCTATAATAGATATGTGAGACTTTGTCTTGTGTATTTATATGTTATGACCAATGATCAGAATTGTTTTCAGCAACTTTTTGGTGAACTTTTTTTTTGACCAAAATTTTGTAAGAAACGTGATGATTAGCACACGAATTCGGGTTATAATAGAAATGTAAAATTTTGTCTGGTTTATTTATACATATTGACCAACGATCAGAATCGTTTTAAACAATTTTTTGGAGTACTTTTTTAGGACCGAAATTTTGTGAAAAACGTAATGATTAGCACACGAATTCTGATTGTAATAGAAATGTGGAACTTTGTCTCGGTGTATTTATACACTATGACCAACGATTAGAATTGTTTTAAGCAATTTTTTTTGGAGTAAACTTTTTTTAGGACCAAAATTTTGTAAAAAAACGTGTTGATTAGCAATACACGAATTCGGGCTATAATAGATATGTGAGACTTTGTCCGGTGTATTTATATGTTATGACCAATGATCGAATCGTTTAAGCAATTTTTTGGTGAACTTTTTTTTGACCAAAATTTTGTAAAAAACGTGATGATTAGCACACGAATTCGAGTTATAATAGATATGTAAAATTTTGTCCGGTTTATTTATACATATATGACCAACGATCGTAATCGTTTTAAACAATTTTTTGGAGTACTTTTTTGGGGACCCGAAATTTTGTGAAAAAACGTGATGGTTAGCACACGAATTCCGATTGTAATAGAAATGTGAAACTTTTGTCCGGTGTATTTATACACTATGACCAACGATCGTAATCGTTTTAAGCAATTTTTTGAAGTACTTTTTTTTAGGACCAAAATTTTGTAAAAAACGTGATGATTAGCAATGAATTCGAGCTATAATAGAAATGTGAGACTTTGTCCGGTGTATTTATACGTTATGACCAATGATCGTAATCGCTTTCAACAATTTTTTGGTGAAGCTTTTTTTGGACCCAAATTTTGTAAAAAAACGTGATGATTAGCACACGTAATTTGGGCTATAATAGATATGTGAGACTTTGTCTTGTGTATTTATATGTTATGACCAATGATCGTAATTGTTTTCAAAGCAACTTTTTGGTGAACTTTTTTTTGACCAAAATTTTGTAAAAAACGTGATGATTAGCACACGAATTCGGGTTATAATAGAAATGTAAAATTTTGTCTGGTTTATTTATACATATTGACCAACGATCAGAATCGTTTTAAACAATTTTTTGGAGTACTTTTTTAGGACCGAAATTTTGTGAAAAACGTAATGATTAGCACACGAATTCTGATTGTAATAGAAATGTGGAACTTTGTCTGGTGTATTTATACACTATGACCAACGATTAGAATTGTTTTAAGTAATTTTTTTGAGTAATTTTTTTAGGACCAAAATTTTGTAAAAAACGTGTTGATTAGCACACGAATTCGGGCTATAATAGATATGTGAGACTTTGTCCGGTGTATTTATATGTTATGACCAATGATCAGAATCGTTTTCAGCAGTTTTTTGGTGAACTTTTTTTTTGACCAAAATTTTGTAAAAAACGTGATGATTAGCACACGAATTCGGGTTATAATAGATATGTAAAATTTTGTCTGGTTTATTTATACATATTGACCAACGATCAGAATCGTTTTAAACAATTTTTTGGAGTACTTTTTTTAGGACCCGAAAATTTTGTGAAAAACGTGATGGTTAGCACACGAATTCTGATTGTAACAGAAATGTGGAACTTTTTCTGGTGTATTTATACACTATGACCAACGATCAGAATTGTTTTAAGCAATTTTTTTAAGTAATTTTTTTAGGACCAAAATTTTGTAAAAAACGTGATGATTAGCACACGAATTCGGGCTATAATAGATATGTAAAATCTTGTGTGGTGTATTTATACATTATGACCAACGATCAGAATCGTTTTAAGCAATTTTTTTAGGACCCAAATCTTGTAGAACACGTGATGATTAGCACACGAATTCGGGCTCTAATAGATATGTAAAATTTTATCTGGTGTATTTATACATTATAACCAACGATCAGAATCGTTTTCAGCAATTTTTTGGAGAACTTTTTTTTGAACCCAAATTTTGTAAAAAACGTGATGATTAGCACACGAATTCGGGCTATATCAGATATGTAAAATTTTGTCTGGTGTATATATCTATTATGGCCAACGATCGGAATCGTTTTAAGTAATTATTTTGAGTAATTTTTTTAGGACAAAAATTTTGTAAAAACGTGATGATTAACACACGAATTCGGGTTGTAATAGACTTGTAAAATTTTCTCTGGTATATTTATACATTATGACCAACGATCAGCATCGTTTTAAGAAATTTTTTGGAGTACTTTTTTAGGACCGAAATTTTATGAAAAACGTGATGATTAGCACACGAATTCTGATTGTAATAGAAATGTGAAACTTTTTCAGGTGTATTTATACATTATGACCAACGATCAGAATCGTTTTAAGCAATTTTTTGGAGTACTTTTTTAGGACCGAAATTTTGTAAAAACCGTGATGATTAGCATACGAATTCTGAGTGTAATAGAAATGTGAAACTTTGTCTGGTGTATTTATACAATATGACGAACGATAAGAATTGTTTTCAGCAATTTTTTGGAGAACTTTTTTTTGGACCCAAATCTTGTAAAAAAGTGATGATAAGCACACGAATTCGGGCTATAATAGATATGTAAAATTTTATCTGGTGTATTTATACATTATGACCACCGATCGTAATCGTTTTTCAAAGCAATTTTTTTCGACCAAAATTTTGTAAAAACGTGATGATTAGCACACGAATTCAAGCTATAATAGATATGTAAAATTTTGTCTGGTGTATTTATACATTATGACCAACGATTAGAATTGTTTTAAGCAATTTTTTGGAGTACTTTTTTAGTACCGAAATTTTATAAAAAACGTGATGATTAGGACACGAATTCTGAGTGTAATAGAAATGTGAAACTTTGTCTGGTGTATTTATACAATATGACGAATGATAAGAATTGTTTTCAGCAATTTTTTGGAGAACATTTTTTTTGGACCCAAATCTTGTAAAAAACGTGATGATAAGCACACGAATTCGGGCTATAATAGATATGTAAAATTTTATCTGGTGTATTTATACATTATGACCAACGATCAGAATCATTTTCAGCAATTTTTTGTACAACTTTTTTTTGGACCCAAATTTTGTAAAAAACGTGATGATTAGCACACGAATTCGGGCTATAATAGGTATGTAAAATTTTGTCTGGTGTATTTATACATTATGACCAACGATCAGAATCGTTTTAAGCAAATTTTGGAGTACTTTTTTAGGACCGAAATTTTGTAAAAACCGTGATGATTAGCACACGAATTCCGAGTGTAATAGAAATGTGAAACTTTGTCTGGTGTATTTATACAATATGACGAACGATCAGAATCGTTTTCAGCAATTTTTTGGAGAACTTTTTTTGGACCCAAATCTTGTAAAAACCGTGATGATTAGCACACGAATTCGGGCTATAATAGATATGTAAAATTTTATCTGGTGTATTTATACATTATGACCAACGATCAGAATCGTTTTCAGCAATTTTTTGGAGAACGTTTTTTGGACCCAAATTTTGTAAAAAACGGGATGATTAGCACACGAATTCGGGCTATAACTGAAATGTAAAATTTTCTCTGGTGTATTTATACATTATGACCAACGATCAGAATTGTTTTAAGCAATTTTTTGAGTAAATTTTTTTAGAACCAAAATTTTGTAAAAAACGTGATGATTAGCACATGAATTCGGGCTATAATAGAAATGTGAGACTTTGTCTGGTGTATTTATACGTTATGACCAATGATCAGAATCGTTTCCAACAATTTTTTGGTGAAGTTTTTTTTGGACCCAAATTTTGTAAAAAACGTGATGATTAGCACACGAATTTGGGCTATAATAGATATGTGAGACTTTGTCTTGTGTATTTATATGTTATGACCAATGATCAGAATTGTTTTCAGCAACTTTTTGGTGAACTTTTTTTTTGACCAAAATTTTGTAAAAAACGTGATGATTAGCACACGAATTCGGGTTATAATAGAAATGTAAAATTTTGTCTGGTTTATTTATACATATTGACCAACGATCAGAATCGTTTTAAACAATTTTTTGGAGTACTTTTTTAGGACCGAAATTTTGTGAAAAACGTAATGATTAGCACACGAATTCTGATTGTAATAGAAATGTGGAACTTTGTCTGGTGTATTTATACACTATGACCAACGATTAGAATTGTTTTAAGCAATTTTTTTGAGTAATTTTTTTAGGACCAAAATTTTGTAAAAAACGTGTTGATTAGCACACGAATTCGGGCTATAATAGATATGTGAGACTTTGTCCGGTGTATTTATATGTTATGACCAATGATCAGAATCGTTTTCAGCAGTTTTTGGTGAACTTTTTTTTGACCAAAATTTTGTAAAAAACGTGATGATTAGCACACGAATTCGGGTTATAATAGATATGTAAAATTTTGTCTGGTTTATTTATACATATTGACCAACGATCAGAATCGTTTTAAACAATTTTTTGGAGTACTTTTTTAGGACCGAAATTTTGTGAAAAACGTGATGGTTAGCACACGAATTTCCGATTGTAATAGTAAATGTGGAACTTTTTCCCGGTGTATTTATACATTATGACCAACGATCAGAATTGTTTTAAGCAATTTTTTTAAGTAATTTTTTTAGGACCAAAATTTTGTAAAAAACGTGATGATTAGCACACGAATTCGGGCTATAATAGATATGTAAAATCTTGTGTGGTGTATTTATACATTATGACCAACGATCAGAATCGTTTTAAGCAATTTTTTTAGGACCCAAATCTTGTAGAACACGTGATGATTAGCACACGAATTCGGGCTCTAATAGATATGTAAAATTTTATCTGGTGTATTTATACATTATAACCAACGATCAGAATCGTTTTCAGCAATTTTTTGGAGAACTTTTTTTTGAACCCAAATTTTGTAAAAAACGTGATGATTAGCACACGAATTCGGGCTATAATAGATATGTAAAATTTTGTCCGGTGTATATATCTATTATGACCAACGATCGTAATCGTTTTAAGTAATTATTTTGAGTACTTTTTTTTAGGACAAAAATTTTGTAAAAAACGTGATGATTAACACACGAATTCGGGTTGTAATAGACTTGTAAAAATTTTCTCTGGTATATTTATACATTATGACCAACGATCGCATCGTTTTTAAGAAATTTTTGGAGTACTTTTTTAGGACCGAAATTTTATGAAAAACGTGATGATTAGCACTACGAATCTCGATTGTAATAGAAATGTGAAACTTTTTCAGTGTATTTATACATTATGACCAACGATCGAATCGTTTTAAGCAATTTTTTGGAGTACTTTTTTAGGACCGAAATTTTGTAAAAACCGTGATGATTAGCATACGAATTCTGAGTGTAATAGAAATGTGAAACTTTGTCTGGTGTATTTATACAATATGACGAACGATAAGAATTGTTTTCAGCAATTTTTTGGAGAACTTTTTTTTGGACCCAAATCTTGTAAAAAAGTGATGATAAGCACACGAATTCGGGCTATAATAGATATGTAAAATTTTATCTGGTGTATTTATACATTATGACCACCGATCAGAATCGTTTTCAGCAATTTTTTCGACCAAAATTTTGTAAAAACGTGATGATTAGCACACGAATTCAAGCTATAATAGATATGTAAAATTTTGTCTGGTGTATTTATACATTATGACCAACGATTAGAATTGTTTTAAGCAATTTTTTGGAGTACTTTTTTAGTACCGAAATTTTATAAAAAACGTGATGATTAGGACACGAATTCCCGAGTGTAATAGAAATGTGAAACTTTGTCTCGGGTGTATTTATACAATATGACGAATGATAAGAATTGTTTTCAGCAATTTTTTTGGAGAACTTTTTTTTGGACCCAAATCTTGTAAAAAAACGTGATGATAAGCACACTGAATTCGGGCTATAATAGATATGTAAAATTTTATCTGGTGTATTTATACATTATGACCAACGATCAGAATCATTTTCAGCAATTTTTTGTACAACTTTTTTTTGGACCCAAATTTTGTAAAAAACGTGATGATTAGCACACGAATTCGGGCTATAATAGGTATGTAAAATTTTGTCTGGTGTATTTATACATTATGACCAACGATCAGAATCGTTTTAAGCAAATTTTTGGAGTACTTTTTTTAGGACCAAAATTTTGTAAAAACCGTGATGATTAGCACACGAATTCTGAGTGTAATAGAAATGTGAAACTTTGTCTGGTGTATTTATACAATATGACGAACGATAAGAATTGTTTTCAGTAATTTTTTGGAGAACTTTTTTTTGGACCCAAATCTTGTAAAAAACGTGATGATTAGCACACGAATTCGGGCTATAATAGATATGTAAAATTTTATCTGGTGTATTTATACATTATGACCAACGATCAGAATCGTTTTCAGCAATTTTTTGGAGAACGTTTTTTTGGACCCGAATTTTGTAAAAAACGGGATGATTAGCACACGAATTCGGGCTATAACAGAAATGTAAAATTTTCTCTGGTGTATTTATACATTATGACCAACGATCAGAATTGTTTTAAGCAATTTTTTTGAGTAATTTTTTTAGAACCAAAATTTTGTAAAAAAACGTGATGATTAGCACATGAATTCGGGCTATAATAGAAATGTGAGACTTTGTCCAGGGTGTATTTATACGTTATGACCAATGATCGTAATCGTTTCCAACAATTTTTTGGTGAAGTTTTTTTTGGACCCAAATTTTGTAAAAAACGTGATGATTAGCACACGAATTTGGGCTATAATAGATATGTGAGACTTTTGTCTTGTGTATTTATATGTTATGACCAATGATCGAATTGTTTTCAACGAATTTTTTTGAGAACTTTTTTTTTGAACCAAAATTTTGTAAAAAAAACGTGATGATTAGCACACGTAATTCGAGTTATAATAGAAATGTAAAAATTTTGTCCTGGGTTTATTTATACATATTGACCAACGATCGAATCGTTTTAAACAATTTTTTGGAGTACTTTTTTTAGGGACCGAAAATTTTGTGAAAAACGTAATGATTAGCACACGAATTCGATTGTAATAGAAATGTGAAACTTTGTCCGGTGTATTTATACACTATGACCAACGATTAGAATTGTTTTTAAGCAATTTTTTGAGTAAACTTTTTTTTAGGACCAAAATTTTGTAAAAAACGTGTTGATTAGCACACGAATTCGGGCTATAATAGATATGTGAGACTTTGTCCGGTGTATTTATATGTTATGACCAATGATCAGAATCGTTTTCAGCAGTTTTTTGGTGAACTTTTTTTTTGACCAAAATTTTGTAAAAAACGTGATGATTAGCACACGAATTCGGGTTATAATAGATATGTAAAATTTTGTCTGGTTTATTTATACATATTGACCAACGATCAGAATCGTTTTAAACAATTTTTTGGAGTACTTTTTTAGGACCGAAATTTTGTGAAAAACGTGATGGTTAGCACACGAATTCTGATTGTAACAGAAATGTGGAACTTTTTCTGGTGTATTTATACACTATGACCAACGATCAGAATTGTTTTAAGCAATTTTTTTAAGTAATTTTTTTAGGACCAAAATTTTGTAAAAAACGTGATGATTAGCACACGAATTCGGGCTATAATAGATATGTAAAATCTTGTGTGGTGTATTTATACATTATGACCAACGATCAGAATCGTTTTAAGCAATTTTTTTAGGACCCAAATCTTGTAGAACACGTGATGATTAGCACACGAATTCGGGCTCTAATAGATATGTAAAATTTTATCTGGTGTATTTATACATTATAACCAACGATCAGAATCGTTTTCAGCAATTTTTTGGAGAACTTTTTTTTGGACCCAAATTTTGTAAAAAACGTGATGATTAGCACACGAATTCGGGCTATAATAGATATGTAAAATTTTGTCTGGTGTATATATACTATTATGACCAACGATCGGAATCGTTTTAAGTAATTATTTTGAGTAATTTTTTTAGGACAAAAATTTTGTAAAAACGTGATGATTAACACACGAATTCGGGTTGTAATAGACTTGTAAAATTTTCTCTGGTATATTTATACATTATGACCAACGATCAGCATCGTTTTAAGAAATTTTTTGGAGTACTTTTTTAGGACCGAAATTTTATGAAAAACGTGATGATTAGCACACGAATTCTGATTGTAATAGAAATGTGAAACTTTTTCAGGTGTATTTATACATTATGACCAACGATCAGAATCGTTTTAAGCAATTTTTTGGAGTACTTTTTTAGGACCGAAATTTTGTAAAAAACGTGATGATTAGCATACGAATTCTGAGTGTAATAGAAATGTGAAACTTTGTCTGGTGTATTTATACAATATGACGAACGATAAGAATTGTTTTCAGCAATTTTTTGGAGAACTTTTTTTTGGACCCAAATCTTGTAAAAAAGTGATGATAAGCACACGAATTCGGGCTATAATAGATATGTAAAATTTTATCTGGTGTATTTATACATTATGACCACCGATCGTAATCGCAATTTTTTGAGCAATTTTTTTCGACCAAAATTTTGTAAAAAACGTGATGATTAGCACACGAATTCAAGCTATAATAGATATGTAAAAATTTTGTCCGGTGTATTTATACATTATGACCAACGATTAGAATTGTTTTAAGCAATTTTTTGGAGTACTTTTTTAGTACCGAAATTTTATAAAAAATGTGATGATTAGGACACGAATTCTGAGTGTAATCGAAATGTGAAACTTTGTCTGGTGTATTTATACATTATGACCAACGATCAGAATCGTTTTTCAGCAATTTTTTTGAGAACTTTTTTTTGGACCCAATCTTGTAAAAAACGTGATGATTAGCACACGAATTCGGGCTATAATAGATATGTAAAACTTTTTCTGGTGTATTTATACATTATGACCAACGATCAGAATCGTTTTCAGCAATTTTTTGGAGAACTTTTTTTGGACCCAAATTTTGTAAAAAACGTGATGATTAGCACACGAATTCGGGCTATAATAGATATTTAAAATTTTGTCTGGTGTATTTATACATTATGACCAACGATCAGAATCGTTTTAAGCAATTTTTTGGAGTACTTTTTTAGGACCGAAATTTTGTAAAAGCCATGATGATTAGCATACGAATTCTGAGTGTAATAGAAATTTGAAACTTTGTCCGGTGTATTTATACAATATGACGAACGATCAGAATTGTTTTCAACAATTTTTTTGGAGAACATTTTTTTGGACCCAAATCTTGTAAAAAACGTGATGATAAGCACACTTATTCGGGCTATAATAGAAATGAAAAATTTTATCTGGTGTATTTATACATTATGACCAACGATCAGAATCGTTTTCAGCAATTTTTTGATGAACTTTTTCTTGGACCCAAATTTTGTAAAAAACGTGATGATTAGCACATGAATTCGGGTCATAACAGATATGAAAGATTTTGTCTGGTATACTTATACATTATGACCAACGATCAGAATCGTTTTAAGCAATTTTTTGGAGTACTTTTTTAGGACCGAAATTTTGTAAAAAACGTGATGATTAGTACACGATTTCAGAGTGTAATAGAAATGTGAAACTTTGTTTGGTGTATTTATACATTATGACCAACGATCAGAATCGTTTTCAGCAATTTTTTGGAGAACTTTTTTTTGGACCTAAATTTTGTAAAAAACGTGATGATTAGCACACGAATTCGGGCTATATCAGATATGTAAAATTTCGTCTGGTGTATTTATACATTATGACCAACGATCAGAATCGTTTTAAGCAATTTTTTGGAGTACTTTTTTAGGACCTAAATTTTGTAAAAAACGTGATGATTAGTACACGATTTCTGAGTGTAATAGAAATGTGAAACTCGTCTCGGTGTATTTATACATTATGACCAACGATCAGAATCGTTTTCAGCAATTTTTTGGAGAACTTTTTTTTGGACCTAAATTTTGTAAAAAAGTGATGATTAGCACACGAATTCGGGCTATAATACATATGTAAAATTTTGTCTGGTGTATTTATACATTATGACCAACGATCTGAATCGTGTTAAGTAATTTTTTTGAGTAATTTTTTTTGGACCAAAATTTTGTAAAAAACGTGATGATTAGCACACGAATTCGGGCTGTAGTAGACATGTAAAATTTTGTCTGGTATATTTATATATTATGACCAACGATCAGCATCGTTTTAAGCAATTTTTTGGAGTACTTTTTTAGGACCGAAATTTTATGAAAAACGTGATGATTAGCACACGAATTCTGATTGTAATAGAAATGTGAAACTTTTTCAGGTGTATTTATACATTATGACCAACGATCAAAATCGTTTTAAGCAATTTTTGGAGTACTTTTTTAGGACCGAAATTTTGTAAAAACCGTGATGATTAGCATACGAATTCTGAGTGTAATAGAAATGTGAAACTTTGTCTGGTGTATTTATACAATATGACGAACGATAAGAATTGTTTTCAGCAATTTTTTGGAGAACATTTTTTTGGACCCAAATCTTGTAAAAAACGTGATGATAAGCACACTTATTCGGGCTATAATAGATATGAAAAATTTTATCTGGTGTATTTATATATTATGACCAACGATCGAATCGTTTTCAAAGCAATTTTTTTGATGAACTTTTTTTTGGACCCAAATTTTGTAAAAAACGTGATGATTAGCACACGAATTCGGGTCATAACAGATATGAAAGATTTTGTCTGGTATACTTATACATTATGACCAACGATCAGAATCGTTTTAAGCAATTTTTTGGAGTACTTTTTTAGGACCGAAATTTTGTAAAAAACGTGATGATTAGTGCACGATTTCAGAGTGTAATAGAAATGTGAAACTTTGTCTGGTGTATTTATACATTATGACCAACGATCGTAATCTTTTTCAAGCAATTTTTTTGGAGAACTTTTTCTGGGACCTAAAATTTTGTAAAAAAACGTGATGATTAGCACACGAATTCGGGCTATATCAGATATGTAAAATTTTGTCTGGTGTATTTATCTATTATGGCCAACGATCGGAATCGTTTTAAGTAATTATTTTGAGTAATTTTTTTAGGACAAAAATTTTGTAAAAACGTGATGATTAACACACGAATTCGGGTTGTAATAGACTTGTAAAAATTTTTCTCTGGTATATTTATACATTATGACCAACGCTCGAGATCGCTTTTTTAAGCAATTTTTTGGAGTACTTTTTTAGGACCCGAAATTTTATGAAAAACGTGATGATTAGCACGACGAATTCGGATTGTAATAGAAATGTGAAACTTTTTCAGTGTGTATTTATACATTATGACCAACGATCAAAATCGTTTTAAGCAATTTTTGGAGTACTTTTTTAGGACCGAAAATTTTGTAAAAAACCGTGATGATTAGCATACGAATTCTGAGTGTAATAGAAATGTGAAACTTTGTCTGGTGTATTTATACAATATGACGAACGATAAGAATTGTTTTCAGCAATTTTTTGGAGAACTTTTTTTTGGACCCAAATCTTGTAAAAAAGTGATGATAAGCACACGAATTTGGGCTATAATAGATATGTAAAATTTTATCTCGGTGTATTTATACATTATGACCACCAATCAGAATCGTTTTCAGCAATTTTTGGACCAAAATTTTGTAAAAACGTGATGATTAGCACACGTAATTCAAGCTATAATAGATATGTAAAATTTTGTCTGGTGTATTTATACATTATGACCAACGATCGTAATCGTTTTTAAGCAATTTTTTGGAGTACTTTTTTAGGACCGAAATTTTGTAAAAAACGTGATGATTAGTACACGATTTCGAGTGTAATAGAAATGTGAAACTGTCTCGGTGTATTTATACATTATGACCAACGATCGTAATCGCTTTTCAGCAATTTTTTGGAGAACTTTCTTTTGGACCTAAATTTTGTAAAAAAGTGATGATTAGCACACGAATTCGGGCTATAATACATATGTAAAATTTTGTCTGGTGTATTTATACATTATGACCAACGATCTGAATCGTTTTAAGTAATTTTTGAGTAATTTTTTTTTGGACCCAAAATTTTGTAAAAAACGTGATGATTAGCACACGAATTCGGGCTGTAGTAGACATGTAAAATTTTGTCTGGTATATTTATATATTATGACCAACGATCAGAATTGTTTTAAGCAATTTTTTTGAGTAATATTTTTAGAACCAAAATTTTGTAAAAAACGTGATGATTAGAACATGAATTCGGGCTATAACAGAAATGTGAGATTTTGTCTGGTGTATTTATACGTTATGACCAATGATCAGAATCATTTTCAGCAACTTTTTGGTGAACTTTTTTTTGGGCCAAAATTTTGTAAAAAACGTGATCATTAGCACACGAATTCGGGCTATAATAGATATGTAAAATTTTGTCTGGTTTATACATACATTATGACCAACGATCAGAATCGTTTTAAACAATTTTTTGGAGTACTTTTTTAGGCTCGAAATTTTGTGAAAAACGTGATGATTAGCACAGGAATTCTGATTGTAATAGAAATGTGAAACTTTGTCTGGTGTATTTATACATTATGACCAACGATTAGAATTGTTTTAAGCAATTTTTTGGAGTACTATTTTAGTACCGAAATTTTATAAAAAACGTGATGATTAGGACACGAATTCTGAGTGTAATCGAAATGTGAAACTTTGTCTGGTGTATTTATACATTATGACCAACGATCAGAATCGTTTTTCAGCAATTTTTTTTGGACCCAATCTTGTAAAAAACGTGATGATGAGCACACGAATTAGGGCTATAATAGATATGTAAAATTTTTTCTGGTGTATTTATACATTATGACCAACGATCAGAATCATTTTCAGCAATTTTTTGGAGAACTTTTTTTGGACCCAAATTTTGTAAAAAACGTGATGATTAGCACACGAATTCGGGCTATAATAGATATTTAAAATTTTGTCTGGTGTATTTATACATTATGACCAACGATCAGAATCGTTTTAAGCAATTTTTTGGAGTACTTTTTTAGGACCGAAATTTTGTAAAAACCATGATGATTAGCATACGATTTCTGAGTGTAATAGAAATGTGAAACTTTGTCTGGTGTATTTATACAATATGACGAACGATAAGAATTGTTTTTAGCAAATTTTTTGGAGAACATTTTTTTGGACCCAAATCTTGTAAAAAACGTGATGATAAGCACACTTATTCGGGCTATAATAGATATGAAAAATTTTATCTGGTGTATTTATACATTATGACCAACGATCAGAATCGTTTTCAGCAATTTTTTGATAAACTTTTTTTTGGACCCAAATTTTGTAAAAAACGTGATGATTAGCACACGAATTCGGGTCATAACAGATATGAAAGATTTTGTCTGGTATACTTATACATTATGACCAACGATCAGAATCGTTTTAAGCAATTTTTTGGAGTACTTTTTTAGGACCGAAATTTTGTAAAAAACGTGATGATTAGTACACGAATTTCTGAGTGTAATAGAAATGTGAAACTTTGTCCGGTGTATTTATACATTATGACCAACGATCGTAATCGTTTTCAAAGCAATTTTTTGGAGAACTTTTTTTGGACCCTAAATTTTGTAAAAAACGTGATGATTAGCACTACGAATTCGGGCTATAATAGATATGTAAAATTTTGTCTGGGTGTATTTATACTATTATGACCAACGATCGTAATCGTTTTAAGTAATTATTTTTGAGTAATTTTTTTAGGACAAAAATTTTGTAAAAACGCGATGATTAACACACGAATTCGGGTTGTAATAGACTATGTAAAATTTTCTCCGGTATATTTATACATTATGACCAACGATCGCATCGTTTTAAGCAATTTTTTGGAGTACTTTTTTAGGACCGAAATTTTATGAAAAAACGTGATGATTAGCACTATCAATCTGATTGTAATAGAAATGTGAAACTTTTCTAGGGTGTATTTATACATTATGACCAACGATCGTAATCGTTTTAAGCAATTTTTGGAGTACTTTTTTAGGACCGAAATTTTGTAAAAACCGTGATGATTAGCATACGAATTCTGAGTGTAATAGAAATGTGAAACTTTGTCTGGGTGTATTTATACAATATGACGAACGATCAGAATTGTTTTTCAGCAATTTTTTGGAGAACTTTTTTTGGACCCAAATCTTGTAAAAAAGTGATGATAAGCACACGAATTCGGGCTATAATAGATATGTAAAATTTTATCTGGTGTATTTATACATTATGACCACCGATCAGAATCGTTTTCAGCAATTTTTTGGACCAAAATTTTGTAAAAACGTGATGATTAGTACACGAACTCAAGCTATAATAGATATGTAAAATTTTGTCTGGTGTATTTATACATTATGACCAACGATCAGAATCGTTTTAGGCAATTTTTTGGAGTACTTTTTTAGGACCGAAATTTTGTAAAAAACGTGATGATTAGTACACGATTTCTGAGTGTAATAGAAATGTGAAACTCTGTCTGGTGTATTTATACATTATGACCAACGATCAGAATCGTTTTCAGCAATTTTTTGGAGAACTTTTTTTTGGACCTAAATTTTGTAAAAAAGTGATGATTAGCACACAAATTCGGGCTATAATACATATGTAAAATTTTGTCTGGTGTATTTATACATTATGACCAACGATCTGAATCGTTTTAAGTAATTTTTTTGAGTAATTTTTTTTGGACCAAAATTTTGTAAAAAACGTGATGATTAGCACACGAATTCGGGCTGTAGTAGACAAACAAAATTTTGTCTGGTATATTTATATATTATGACCAACGATCAGAATTGTTTTAAGCAATTTTTTTGAGTAATATTTTTAGAACCAAAATTTTGTAAAAAACGTGATGATTAGAACATGAATTTGGGCTATAACAGAAATGTGAGATTTTGTCTGGTGTATTTATACGTTATGACCAATGATCGAATCATTTTCAAAGCAACTTTTTTGGTGAACTTTTTTTGGGCCAAAATTTTGTAAAAAAACGTGATCATTAGCACACGAATTCGGGCTATAATAGATATGTAAAATTTTGTCTGGTTTATACATACATTATGACCAACGATCAGAATCGTTTTAAACAATTTTTTGGAGTACTTTTTTAGGATCGAAATTTTGTGAAAAACGTGATGATTAGCACAGGAATTCTGATTGTAATAGAAATGTGAAACTTTGTTTGGTGTATTTATACATTATGACCAACGATTAGAATTGTTTTAAGCAATTTTTTGGAGTACTTTTTTAGTACCGAAATTTTATAAAAAACGTGATGATTAGGACACGAATTCTGAGCGTAATCGAAATGTGAAACTTTGTCTGGTGTATTTATACATTATGACCAACGATCAGAATCGTTTTTCAGCAATTTTTTTGAGAACTTTTTTTTGGTCCCAATCTTGTAAAAAACGTGATGATTAGCACACGAATTAGGGCTATAATAGATATGTAAAATTTTTTCTGGTGTATTTATAGATTATGACCAACGATCAGAATCGTTTTCAGCAATTTTTTGGAGAACTTTTTTTTGGACCCAAATTTTGTAAAAAACGTGATGATTAGCACACGAATTCGGGCTATAATAGATATTTAAAATTTTGTCTGGTGTATTTATACATTATGACCAACGATCAGAATCGTTTTAAGCAATTTTTTGGAGTACTTTTTTAGGACCGAAATTTTGTAAAAACCATGATGATTAGCATACGAATTCTGAGTGTAATAGAAATGTGAAACTTTGTCTGGTGTATTTATACAATATGACGAACGATAAGAATTGTTTTCAGCAATTTTTTGGAGAACGTTTTTTGGACCCAAATCTTGTAAAAAACGTGATGATAAGCACACTTATTCGGGCTATAATAGATATGAAAAATTTTATCTGGTGTATTTATACATTATGACCAACGATCAGAATCGTTTTCAGCAATTTTTTGATGAACTTTTTTTTGGACCCAAATTTTGTAAAAAACGTGATGATTAGCACACGAATTCGGGTCATAACAGATATGAAAGATTTTTTCTGGTATACTTATACATTATGACCAACGATCAGAATCGTTTTAAGCAATTTTTTGGAGTACTTTTTTAGGACCGAAATTTTGTAAAAAACGTGATGATTAGTACACGATTTCAGAGTGTAATAGAAATGTGAAACTTTGTCTGGTGTATTTATACATTATGACCAACGATCAGAATCGTTTTCAGCAATTTTTTGGAGAACTTTATTTTGGACCCAAATTTTGTAAAAAACGTGATGATTACCACACGAATTCGGGCTATAATACATATGTAAAATTTTGTCTGGTGTATTTATACATTATTACCAACGATCAGAATCGTTTTAAGTAATTTTTTTGAGTAATTTTTTTTGGACCAAAATTTTGTAAAAAACGTGATGATTAGCACACGAATTCGTGCTGTAGTAGACAGGTAAAATTTTGTCTGGTATATTTATACATTATGACCAACGATCAGAATTGTTTTAAGCAATTTTTTTGAGTAAATTTTTTACAACCAATATTTTGTTAAAAACGTGATGATTAGAATATGAATTCGGGCTATAACAGAAATGTGAGACTTTGTCTGGTGTATTTATACGTTATGACCAATGATCAGAATCGTTTTCAACAACTTTTTGGGGAACTTTTTTTTGGGCCAAAATTTTGTAAAAAACGTGATCATTAGTACAAGAATTCGGGCTATAATAGATATGTAAAATTTTGTCTGGTTTATTTATACTTTACGACCAACGATGAGAATCGTTTTAAACAATTTTTTGGAGTAGTTTTTTAGAAACGAAATTTTGTGAAAAACGTGAAGATAAGCTCACGAATTCTGATTGTAATAGAAATGTGAAACTTTGACTGGTGTATTTATACATTATGACCAACGATTAGAATTGTTTTAAGCAATTTTTTGGAGTACTTTTTTGGGACCGAAATTTTATAAAAAACGTGATGATTAGCACACGAATTCTGAGTGTAATCGAAATGTGAAACTTTGTCTGGTGTATTTATACATTATGACCTACGATTAGAATCGTTTTTCAGCAATTTTTTTGAGAACTTTTTTTTGGACACAAATCTTGTAAAAAACGTGATGATTAGTACACGAATTAGGGATATAATAGATATGTGAGACTTTGTCTGGTGTATTTATATGTTATGACCAATGATCAGAATCGTTTTGAGGAATTTTTTTTGTGAACTTTTTTTTTGACCAAAATTTTGTAAAAAACGTGATGATTAGCACACGAATTCGGGTTATAATATATATGTAAAACTTTGTCTGGTTTATTTATACATATTGACCAATGATCAGAATTGTTTTAAACAATTTTTTGGAGTACTTTTTTAGGACCGAAATTTTGTGAAAAACGTGATGATTAATACACGAATTCTGATTGTAATAGAAATGTGGAACTTTGTCTGGTGTATTTATACACTATGACCAACGATCAGAATTGTTTTAAGCAATTTTTTTGAGTAATTTTTTTAGGACCAAAATTTTGTAAAAAACGTGATGATTAGCACACGAATTCGGGCTATAATATATATGTAAAATCTTGTCCGGTGTATTTATACATTATGACCAACGATCAGAATAGTTTTAAGCAATTTTTTTAGGACCCAAATCTTGTAAAAAACGTGATGATTAGCACACGAATTCGGTCTATAATAGATATGTAAAATTTTATCTAGTGTATGTATACATTATTACCAACAATCAGAATCGTTTTCAGCAATTTTTTGGAGAACTTTTTTTTGGACCCAAATTTTGTAAAAAACGTGATGATTAGCACACAAATTCTGGCTATAACAGATATGTAAAATTTTGTCTGGTGTATTTATACATTATGACCAACGTTCAGAATCGTTTTAAGTAATTTTTTTTAGTAATTTTTTTAGGACCAAAATTTTGTAAAAAACGTGATGATTAGCATACGAATTCGGGCTGTAATAGACATGTAAAACTTTGTCTGGTATATTTATACATTATGACCAACTATCACAATCGTATTAAGCAATTTTTTGGAGTACTTTTTTAGGACCGAAATTTTGTGAAAAACGTGATGATTAGCACACGAATTCTGATTGTAATAGAAATGTGGAACTTTATCTGGTGTATTTATACATTATGACCAACAATTAGAATTGTTTTAAGCAATTTTTTGGAGTACCTTTTTAGTACCGAAATTTTATAAAAAACGTGATGATTAGCACACGAATTCTGAGCGTAATCGAAATGTGAAACTTTGTCTGGTCTATTTATACATTATGACCAACGATCAGAATCGTTTTTCAGCAATTTTTCTGAGAACTTTTTTTGCACCAAAATCTTGTAAAAAACGTGATGATTAGTACACAAATTCGGGCTATAATAGATATGTAATATTTTATCTCTGTATTTATACATTATGACCACCGATCAGAATTATTTTCAGCAATTTTTTGGAGAACTTTTTTTTGGACAAAAATTTTGTAAAAAACGTGATGATTAGCACACGAATTCAAGCTATAATAGATATGTAAAATTTTGTCTGGTGTACTTATACATTATGACCAACGATCAGAATTTTTTTAAGCAATTTTTTGGAGTACTTTTTTAGGACCGAAATTTTGTAAAAAACGTGATGATTAGTACACGATTTCTCAGTGTAATAGAAATGTGAAACTTTGTCTGGTGTATTTATACATTACGACCAACGATCAGAATCGTTTTCAGCAATTTTTTGGAGAACTTTTTTTTGACCCAAATTTTGTAAAAAACGTGATGATTAGCACACGAATTCGGGCTATAACAGATATGTAAAATTTTGTCTGGTGTATTTATACATTATGACCAACGTTCAGAATCGTTTTAAGTAATTTTTTTTAGTAATTTTTTTAGGACCAAAATTTTGTAAAAAACGTGATGATTAGCATACGAATTCGGGCTGTAATAGACATGTAAAACTTTTTCTGGTATATTTATACATTATGACCAACTATCACAATCGTTTTAAGCAATTTTTTGGAGTACTTTTTTAGGACCGAAATTTTGTGAAAAACGTGATGATTAGCACACGACTTTTGATTGTAATAGTAATATGGAACTTTATCTGGTGTATTTATACATTATGACAAACGATTAGAATTGTTTTAAGCAATTTTTTGGAGTACTTTTTTAGTACCGAAATTTTATAAAAAACGTGATGATTAGCACACGAATTCTGTGCGTAATCGAAATGTGAAACTTTGTCTGGTGTATTTATACATTATGACCAACGATCAGAATCGTTTTTCAGCAATTTTTTTGAGAACTTTTGTTTGGAACCAAATCTTGTAAAAAACGTGATGATTAGCACACGAATTCGGGCTATAATAGATATGTAATATTTTATCTGGTGTATTTATACATTATGACCACCGATCAGAATCGTTTTCAGCAATTTTTTGGAGAACTTTTTTTTGGACCAAAATTTTGTAAAAAACGTGATGATTAACACACTAATTCAAGCTATAATAGATATGTAAAATTTTGTCTGGCATACTTATACATTATGACCAACTTTCAGAATCGTTTTAAGCAATTTTTTGGAGTACTTTTTTAGGACCGAAATTTTGGAAAAAACTGATGATTAGTACACGATTTCTGAGTGTAATAGAAAAGGGAAACTTTGTCTGGTGTATTTGTACATTATGACCAACGATCAGAATCGTTTTCAACAATTTTTTGGAGAACTTTTTTTTTGACCTAAATTTTGTAAAAAACGTGATGATTAGCACACGAATTCGGGCTATAATACATATGTAAAATTTTGTCTGGTGTATTTATACATTATGACCAACGATCAGAATCGTTTTAAGTAAATTTTTTTTATCCAAAATTTTGTAAAAAACGTGATGATTAGCACAAGAATTCGGGCTGTAGTAGACATGTAAAATTTGGTCTGGTATATTTATACATTATGACCAACGATCAGAATTTTTTTAAGAAATTTTTTTTAGTAATTTTTTTAGAACCAAAATTTTGTAAAAAACGTGATAAGTAGCACATGAATTCGGGCTATAATAGAAGTGTGAGACTTTGTCTTGTGTATTTATACGTTATGGCCAATAATCAGAATCGTTTTCAGAAATTTTTTGGTGAACTTTTTTTTTTACCAAAATTTTATAAAAAACGTGATTATTAGCACACGAATTCGGGCTATAATAGATATGTAAAATTTTGTCTGGTTTATTCATACATTATGACCAACGATCAGAATCGTTTTAAACAATTTTTTGGAGTACTTTTTTTGGACCATAATTTTGTGAAAAACGTCATGATTAGCACACGAATTCTGATTGTAATAGAAATGTGAAACTTTGTCTGGTGTATTTATACATTATGACCAACGATTAGAATTGTTTTAAGCAATTTTTTGGAGTACTGTTTTACGACCGAAATTTTGTAAAAAATGTGATGATTAGTATACGATTTTTGAGTGTAATAGAAATGTGAAATTTTGTCTGGTGTATTTATACATTATGACCAACGATAAGAATCGTTTTTCAGCAATTTTTTTGAGAACTTTTTTTGGTCCCAAATCTTGTAAAAAACGTGATGATTAGTACACAAATTCGGGCTATAATAGATATGTAATATTTTATCTCTGTATTTATACATTGTGACCACCGATCAGAATCGTTCTCACCAATTTTTTGGAGAACTTTTTTTTTGGACCAAAATTTTGTAAAAAACGTGATGATTAGCACACGAATTCAAGCTATAATAGATATGTAAAATTTTGTCTGGTGTATTTATAAATTATGACCAACGATCAGAATCGTTTTAAGCAATTTTTTGGAGTACTTTTTTAGGACCGAAATTTTGTAAAAAACGTGATGATTAGTACACGATTTCTGAGTGTAATAGAAATGTGAAACTTTGTCTGGTGTATTCTTACATTATGACCAACGATCAGAATCGTTTTCAACAATTTTTTGGAGAACTTTTTTTTGGACCAAAATTTTTTAAAAAACGTGATGATTAGCACACGAATTCGGGCTATAATACATATGTAAAATTTTGTCTGGTGTATTTATACATTATGACCAACGATCAGAATCGTTTTAAGTGATTTTTTTTTGTCCAAAATTTTGTAAAAAACGTGATGATTAGCACAAGAATTCGGGCTGTAGTAGACATGTAAAATTTTTTCTGGTATATTTATACATTATGACCGACGATCGAATTTTTTTTAAGCAATTTCTTTTAGTAATTTTTTTAGAACCAAAATTTTGTAAAAAACGTGATAAGTAGCACATGAATTCGGGCTATAATAGAAATGTGAGACTTTGTCTGGTGTATTTATACGTTATGACCAATGATCAGAATCGTTTTCAGAAATTTTTTGGTGAACACTTTTTTTTGCTAAAATTTTGTAAAAAACATGATTATTAGCACACGAATTCGGGCTATAATAGATATGTAAAATTTTGTCCGGTTTATTCATACATTATGACCAACGATCAGAATCGTTTTAAACAATTTTTTGGAGTACTTTTTTAGGACCGAAATTTGGTGAAAAACGTGATGATTAGCACACGAATTCTGATTGTAATAGAAATGTGAAACTTTGTTTGGTGTATTTATATATTATGACCATTGATTAGAATTGTTTTAAGCAATTTTTTGGATTACTTTTTAGGACCGAAATTTTGTAAAAAATGTGATGATTAGTACACGATTTCTCAGTGTTATAGAAATGTGAAATTTTGTTTTGTGTATTTATACATTATGACCAACGATCAGAATCGTTTTCAGCAATTTTTTGGAGAAGTTTTTTTTGGACCCAAATTTTTTAAAAAACGTGATGATTACCACACGAATTCGGGCAATAATAGATATGTAAAATTTTGTCTGGTGTATTTATACATTTTGACTAACGATCAGAATCGTTTTAAGTAATTTTTTGGAGTACTTTTTTAGGACCGAAATTTTGTAAAAAACGGGATGATTAGTACACGATTTCTGAGTGTAATAGAAATGTGAAACTTTGTCTAGTGTATTTATACATTATGACCAACGATCAGAATCGTTTTCAGCAATTTTTTGGAGAACTTTTTTTTGGCCAAAATTTTGTAAAAAACGTGATCATTAGCACACGAATTCGGGCTATAATAGATATGTAAAATTTTGTCTGGTTTATTCATACATTATGACCAACGATCAGAATCGTATTAAACAATTTTTTGGAGTACTTTTTTAGTACCGAAATTTTGTAAAAAACGTGATGATTAGCATACGAATTCTGATTGTAATAGATATGTGAAACTTTGTCTGGTGTATTTATACATTATGACCAACGATTAGAATTGTTTTAAGAAATTTTTTGGAGTACTTTTTTAGGTCCGAAATTTTATAAAAAACGTGATGATTAGCACACGAATTCTAAGCGTAATCGAAATGTGAAACTTTGTCTGGTGTATTTATACATTATAACCAACGATCAGAATCGTTTTTCAGCAATTTTTTTGAGAACTTTTGTTTGGAACCAAATCTTGTAAAAAACGTGATGATTAGCACACGAATTCGGGCTATAATGGATATGTAATATTTTATCTGGTGTATTTATTCATTATGACCACCGATCAGAATCGTTTTCAGCAATTTTTTGGAGAACTTTTTTTTGGACCAAAATTTTGTAAAAAACGTGATGATTAACACACGAATTCAAGCTATAATAGATATGTAAAATTTTGTCTGGCATACTTATACATTATGACCAACTTTCAGAATCGTTTTAAGCAATTTTTTGGAGTACTTTTTTAGGACCGAAATTTTGGAAAAAACGTGATGATTAGTACACGATTTCTGAGTGTAATAGAAAAGTGAAACTTTGTCTGGTGTATGTGTACATTATGACCAACGATCAGAATCGTTTTCAACAATTTTTTGGAGAACTTTTTTTTTACCCAAATTTTGTAAAAAACGTGATGATTAGCACACGAATTCGGGCTATAATACATATGTAAAATTTTGTCTGGTGTATTTATACATTATGACCAACGATCAGAATCGTTTTAAGTAAATTTTTTTTATCCAAAATTTTGTAAAAAACGTGATGATTAGCACACGAATTCGGGCTGTAGTATACATGTAAAATTTGGTCTGGTATATTTATACATTATGACCAACGATCAGAATTTTTTTAAGCAATTTTTTTAAGTAATTTTTTTAGAACCAAAATTTTGTAAAAAACGTGATAAGTAGCACATGAATTCGGGCTATAATAGAAATGTGAGACTTTGTCTGGTGTATTTATACGTTATGACCAATGATCAGAATCGTTTTCAGAAATTGTTTGGTGAACTTTTTTTTACCAAAATTTTATAAAAAACGTGATTATTAGCACACGAATTCGGGCTATAATAGATATGTAAAGTTTCGTCTGGTTTATTCATACATTATGACCAACGATCAGAATCGTTTTAAACAACTTTTTGGAGTACTTTTTTAGGACCAAAATTTTGTGAAAAACGTGATGATTAGCACACGAATTCTGATTGTAATAGAAATGTGAAACTTTGTCTGGTGTATTTATACATTATGACCAACGATTAGAATTGTTTTAAGCAATTTTTTAGAGTAATTTTTTAGGACCGAAATTTTGTAAAAAATGTGATGATTAGTATACGATATCTGAGTGTAATAGAAATGTGAAATTTTGTCTGGTGTATTTATACATTATGACCAACGATAAGAATCGTTTTTCAGCAATTTTTTTGAGAACTTTTTTTGGTCCCAAATCTTGTAAAAAACGTGATGATTAGTACACAAATTCGGGCTATAATAGATATGTAATATTTTATCTCTGTATTTATACATTATGACCACCGATCAGAATCGTTTTCAGCAATTTTTTTGAGAACTTTTTTTTGGACCAAAATTTTCTTAAAAACGTGATGATTAGCACACGAATTCAAGCTATAATAGGTTTGTAAAATTTGGTCTGGTGTATTTATAAATTATGACCAACGATCAGAATCGTTTTAAGCAATTTTTTGGAGTACTTTTTTAGGACCGAAATTTTGTAAAAAACATGATGATTAGTACACGATTTCTGAGTGTAATAGAAATGTGAAACTTTGTCTGGTGTATTTATACATTATGACCAACGATCAGAATCGTTTTCAGCAATTTTTTGGAGAACTTTTTTTGGACCCAAATTTTGTAAAAAACGTGATGATTACCACACGAATTCGGGCTATAATACATATGTAAAATTTTGTCTGGTGTATTTATACATTATGACCAACGATCATAATGGTTTTAAGTAATTTTTTTGAGTAATTTTTTTGGACCAAAATTTTGTAAAAAACGTGATGATTAGCACACGAATTCGGGCTGTAGTGGACATGTAAAACTTTGTCTGGTATATTTATACATTATGCCCAACGATCAAAATTCTTTTAAGCAATTTTTTTGAGCAAATTTTTTACAACCAAAATTTTGTAAAAACCGTGATGATTAGAACATGAATTCGGGCTATAACAGAAATGTGAGACTTCGTCTGGTGTATTTATACGTTATGACCAATGATCAGAATCGTTTTCAGCAACTTTTTGTTGAACTTTTTTTTGGGCCAAAATTTTGTAAAAAACGTGATCATTAGCACACGAATTCGGGCTATAATAGATATGTAAAATTTTGTCTGGTTTATTCATACATTATGACCAACGATCAGAATCGTTTTAAACAATTTTTTGGAGTACTTTTTTAGGACCGAAATTTTGTGAAAAACGTGATGATTAGCATACGAATTCTGATTGTAATAGATATGTGAAACTTTGTCTGGTGTATTTATACATTATGACCAACGATCAGAATTTTTTTAAGCAATTTTTTTAAGTAATTTTTTTAGAACCAAAATTTTGTGAAAAACGTGATAAGTAGCACATGAATTCGGGCTATAATAGAAATGTGAGACTTTGTCTGGTGTATTTATACGTTATGACCAATGATCAGAATCGTTTTCAGAAATTTTTTGGTGAACTTTTTTTTTTACCAAAATTTTATAAAAAACGTGATGATTAGCACACGAATTCGGGCTATAATAGATATGTAAAATTTTGTCCCGGGTATATATACATTATGACCAACGATCAGAATCGTTTTAAGCAACTTTTTGGAGTACTTTTTTAGGACCAAAATTTTGTGAAAAACGTGATGATTAGCACACGAATTCTGATTGTAATAGAAATGTGAAACTTTGTCTGGTGTATTTATACATTATGACCAACGATCAGAATTGTTTTAAGCAATTTTTTGGAGTACTTTTTTAGGACCGAAATTTTGTAAAAAATGTGATGATTAGTATACGATTTCTGAGTGTAATAGAAATGTGAAATTTTGTCTGGTGTATTTATACATTATGACCAACGATAAGAATCGTTTTTCAGCAATTTTTTTGAGAACTTTTTTTTGTCCCAAATCTTGTAAAAAACGTGATGATTAGTACACAAATTCGGGCTATAATAGATATGTAATATTTTATCTCTGTATTTATACATTATGACCACCGATCAGAATCGTTTTCAGCAATTTTTTGGAGAACTGTTTTTTGGACCAAAATTTTGTTAAAAACGTGATGATTAGCACACGAATTCAAGCTATAATAGATATGTAAAATTTTGTCTGGTGTATTTATAAATTATGACCAATGATCAGAATCGTTTTAAGCAATTTTTTGGAGTACCTTTTTAGGACCGAAATTTTGTAAAAAACGTGATGATTAGTACACGATTTCTGAGTGTAATAGAAATGTGAAACTTTGTCTGGTGTATTCTTACATTATGACCAACGATCAGAATCGTTTTCAACAATTTTTTGGAGAACTTTTTTTTGGACCAAAATTTTTTAAAAAACGTGATGATTAGCACACGAATTCGGGCTATAATACATATGTAAAATTTTGTCTGGTGTATTTATACATTATGACCAACGATCAGAATCGTTTTAAGTGATTTTTTTTTGTCCAAAATTTTGTAAAAAACGTGATGATTAGCACAAGAATTCGGGCTGTAGTAGACATGTAAAATTTTTTCTGGTATATTTATACATTATGACCGACGATCATAATTTTTTTAAGCAATTTTTTTAGTAATTTTTTTAGAACCAAAATTTTGTAAAAAACGTGATAAGTAGCACATGAATTCGGGCTATAATAGAAATGTGAGACTTTGTCTGGTGTATTTATACGTTATGACCAATGATCAGAATCGTTTTCAGAAATTTTTTGGTGAAAACTTTTTTTTGCCAAAATTTTGTAAAAAACGTGATTATTAGCACACGAATTCGGGCTATAATAGATATGTAAAATTTTGTCTGGTTTATTCATACATTACGACCAACGATCAGAATCGTTTTAAACAATTTTTTAGAGTACTTTTTTAGGACCGAAATTTGGTGAAAAACGTGATGATTAGCACACGAATTCTGATTGTAATAGAAATGTGAAACTTTGTCTGGTGTATTTATATATTATGACCATTGATTAGAATTGTTTTAAGCAACTTTTTGAGTACTTTTTAGGACCGAAATTTTGTAAAAAATGTGATGATTAGTACACGATTTCTCAGAGTTATAGAAATGTGAAATTTTGTCTGGTGTATTTATACATTATAACCAACGATCAGAATCGTTTTCAGCAATTTTTTGGAGAAGTTTTTTTTGGACCCAAATTTTGTAAAAAACGTGATGATTACCACACGAATTCGGGCTATAATAGATATGTAAAATTTTGTCTGGTGTATTTATACATTTTGACCAACGATCAGAATCGTTTTAAGCAATTTTTTGGAGTACTTTTTTAGGACCGAAATTTTGTAAAAAACGTGATGATTAGCACACGATTTCTGAGTGTAATAGAAATGTGAAACTTTGTCTGGTGTATTTATACATTATGACCAACGATCAGAATCGTTTTCAGCAATTTTTTGGAGAACTTTTTTTTGGACCCAAATTTTGTAAAAAACGTGATGATTAGCACACGAATTCGGGCTATAATAGATATGTAAAATTTTGTCTGGTGTATTTATACATTATGACCAACGATCATAATGGTTTTAAGTAATTTTTTTGAGTAATTTTTTTGGACCAAAATTTTGTAAAAAACGTGATGATTAGCACACGAATTCGGGCTGTAGTAGACATGTAAAATTTTGTCTGGTATATTTATACATTATGCCCAACGATCAAAATTCTTTTAAGCAATTTTTTTGAGTAAATTTTTTACAACCAAAATTTTGTAAAAACCGTGATGATTAGAACATGAATTCGGGCTATAACAGAAATGTGAGACTTTGTCTGGTGTATTTATACGTTATGACCAATGATCAGAATCGTTTTCAGCAACTTTTTGTTGAACTTTTTTTTGGGCCAAAATTTTGTAAAAAACGTGATCATTAGCACTACCTAATTCGGGCTATAATAGATATGTAAAATTTTGTCTGGTTTATTCATACATTATGACCAACGATCAGAATCGTTTTAAACAATTTTTTGGAGTACTTTTTTAGGACCGAAATTTTGTGAAAAACGTGATGATTAGCATACGAATTCTGATTGTAATAGATATGTGAAACTTTGTCTGGTGTATTTATACATTATGACCAACGATTAGAATTGTTTTAAGCAATTTTTTGGAGTACTTTTTTAGGACCGAAATTTTATAAAAAACGTGATGATTAGCACATGAATTCTGAGTGTAATCGAAATGTGAAACTTTGTCTGGTGTATTTATACATTATGACAAACGATCAGAATCGTTTTTCAGCAATTTTTTTGAGAACTTTTTTTTGTCCCAAATCTTGTAAAAAACGTGATGATTAGCACACGAATTAGGGCTATAATAGATGTGTAAAATTTTATCTGGTGTATTTATACATTACGACCAACGATCAGAATCGTTTTCAGCAATTTTTTGGAGAAACTTTTTTTAGGACCCAAATTTTGTAAAAAACGTGATGATTAGCACACGAATTCGGGCTATAATAGATATGTAAAATTTTGTCTGGTGTATTTATACATTATGACCAACGATCAGAATCGTTTTAAGCAATTTTTTGGAGTACTTTTTTAGGACCGAAATTTTGTAAAAACCGTGATGATTAGCACACGAATTCTGAGTGTAATAGAAATGTGAAACTTTGTCTGGTTTATTTATACAATATGACGAACGATAAGAATTGTTTTCAGCCATTTTTTGGAGAACTTTTTTTTGGACCCAAATCTTGTAAGAAACGTGATGATTAGCACACGAATTCGGGCTATAATAGATATGTAAAATTTTATCTGGTGTATTTATACATTATGACCAACGATCAGAATCGTTTTCAGCAATTTTTTGGAGAACTTTTTTTTGGATCCAAAATATTGTAAAAAACGTGATGATTAGCACACGAATTCGGGCTATAACATATATGTAAAATTTTGTCTGGTGTATTTATACATTATGACCAACGATCAGAATCGTTTTAAGTAATTTTTTTGAGTAATTTTTTTACGACCAAAATTTTGTAAAAAACGTGATGATTAGCACACGAATTCGAGCTGTAATAGACATGTAAAATTTTGTTTGATATATTTATACATTATGACCAACGATCAGAATTGTTTTAAGTAATTTTTTTGAGTAAATTTTTTAGAACCAAAATTTTGTAAAAAACGTGATGATTAGCACACGAATTCGGGCTATAATAGAAATGTGAGACTTTGTCTGGTGTATTTATACGTTATGACCAATGATCAGAATCGTTTTCAACAATTTTTTGGTGAACTTTTTTTTGGACCCAAATTTTGTAAAAAACGTGATGATTAGCACACGAATTTGGGCTATAATAGATATGTGAGACTTTTTCAGGTGTATTTATATGTTATGACCGATGATCAGAATCTTTTCAGCAATTTTTTGGTGAACTTTTTTTTTGACCAAAATTTTGTAAAAAACGTGATGATTAGCACACGAATTCGGGTTATAATAGATATGTAAAATTTTGTCTGGTTTATTTATACATATTCACCAACGATTAGAATCGTTTTAAACAATTTTTTGGAGTACATTTTTAGGACCGAAATTTTGTGAAAAACGTGATAATTAGCACACGAATTCTGATTGTAATAGAAATGTGCAACTTTGTCTGGTGTATTTATACACTATGACCAACGATCAGAATTGTTTTAAGGAATTTTTTTGAGTAATTTTTTTTGGACCAAAATTTTGTAAAAAACGTGATGATTAGCACACGAATTCGGCTATAATAGATATGTGAGACTTTGTCCCGGTGTATTTATATGTTATGACCAATGATTAGAATCGCTTTCAAAGCAATTTTTTGGTGAACTTTTTTTTACCAAAATTTTTTAAAAAACGTGATGATTAGCACAATCGAATTCAGTTATAATAGATATGTAAAATTTTGTCCGGGTTTATTTATATATATTGACCAACGATCGTAATCGTTTTAAACAATTTTTGGAGTACTTTTTTAAGACTAAAATTTTGTGAAAAAACGTGTTGATTAGCACACTAATTCTGATTGTAATAGAAATGTGGAACTTTGTCTGGTGTATTTATACACTATGACCAACGATCAAAATTTTTTTAAGCAATTTTTTTGAGTGATTTTTTTAGGACCAAAATTTTGTAAAAAACGTGATGATTAGCACACGAATTCGTGCTATAATAGATATGTAAAATTTTATCTGGTGTATTTATACATTATGACCAACGATCAGAATCGTTTTCAGCAATTTTTTGGAGAACTTTTTTTTGCACCCAAATTTTTTAAAAAACGTGACGATTAGCACACGAATTCGGGCTATAACAGATATGTAAAATTTTGTCTGGTGTACTTATACATTATGACCAACGATCAGAATCGTTTTAAGTAATTTTTTTGAGTAATTTTTTTAGGACCAAAATTTTGTAAAAAACGTGATGATTAGCACACGAATTCGGGTTATAATAGATATGTAAAATTTTGTCTGGTTTATTTATACATATTCACCAACGATTAGAATCGTTTTAAACAATTTTTTGGAGTACATTTTTAGGACCGAAATTTTGTGAAAAACGTGATAATTAGCACACGAATTCTGATTGTAATAGAAATGTGCAACTTTGTCTGGTGTATTTATACACTATGACCAACGATCAGAATTGTTTTAAGGAATTTTTTTGAGTAATTTTTTTTGGACCAAAATTTTGTAAAAAACGTGATGATTAGCACACGAATTCGGGCTATAATAGATATGTGAGACTTTGTCTGGTGTATTTATATGTTATGACCAATGATTAGAATCGTTTTCAGCAATTTTTTGGTGAACTTTTTTTTTTTACCAAAATTTTTTAAAAAACGTGATGATTAGCACACGAATTCGGGTTATAATAGATATGTAAAATTTTGTCTGGTTTATTTATATATATTGACCAACGATCAGAATCGTTTTAAACAATTTTTTGGAGTACTTTTTTAAGACTAAAATTTTGTGAAAAACGTGTTGATTAGCACACGAATTCTGATTGTAATAGAAATGTGGAACTTTGTCTGGTGTATTTATACACTATGACCAACGATCAGAATTTTTTTAAGCAATTTTTTTAAGTGATTTTTTTAGGACCAAAATTTTGTAAAAAACGTGATGATTAGCACACGAATTCGTGCTATAATAGATATGTAAAATTTTATCTGGTGTATTTATACATTATGACCAACGATCAGAATCGTTTTCAGCAATTTTTTGGAGAACTTTTTTTTGCACCCAAATTTTTTAAAAAACGTGACGATTAGCACACGAATTCGGGCTATAACAGATATGTAAAATTTTGTCTGGTGTACTTATACATTATGACCAACGATCAGAATCGTTTTAAGTAATTTTTTTGAGTAATTTTTTTAGGACCAAAATTTTGCAAAAAACGTGATGATTAGCACACGAATTCGGGCTGTAATAGACTTGTAAAATTTTGTCTGGTATATTTATACATTATGACCAACGATCAGAATCGTTTTTCAGCAATTTTTTGGAGAACTTGTTTTTGCACCCAAATTTTGTAAAAAACGTGATGATTAGCACACGAATTCGGGCTATAACAGATATGTGAAATTTTGTCTGGTGTACTTATAGATTATGACCAACGATCAGAATCGTTTTAAGCAATTTTTTTGAGTAATTTTTTTAGAACCAAAATTTTGTAAAAAACGTGATGATTAGCACACGAATTCGGGCTATAATTGATATGTAAAATCTTGTCTGGTGTATTTATACATTATGACCAACGATCAGAATCGTTTTAAGCAATTTTTTTAGGACCAAAATTTTGTAAAAAACGTGATGATTAGCACACGAATTCGGACTATAATTGAAATGTGAGACTTTGTCTGGGGTATTTATACATTATGACCAATGATCAGAATCGTTTTCAGCAGTTTTTTGATGAACTTTTTTTGGGACAAAATTTTGTAAAAAACGTGATGATTAGCACACGAATTCGGGCTATAATTGATATGTAAAGTTTTGTCTGGTTTATTTATACATTATGACCATCGATCAGAATCGTTTTAAGCAATTTTTTTGAGTAATTTTTTTAGGACCAAAATTTTTTAAAAAACGTGATGATTAGAACACGAATTCGGGCTTTATTGGGAATTTGGAACGTTGTCTAGTATATTTATACAACATACAAATATTAAGAATCGTATCAAACAATATTTTGGGAATCTTTTATTGGACAAAAATTTTGTAAAAAACGTGATGTTTAGTATACGAATTCGTGTTTTAATGAGATTGTGAAACATTGTCTAATGTTTTTATATAACATGACAAAGAATTAGAATCGTTTTAATCAATTTTTTGGAAAACTGTTATTTGGACTAAATTTTATAAAAAACGTGATGATTAGCACACGATTTGGGGTTTTAATGGGATTGTGAAACATTTTCTCATGGATTTATACAACATCACAAACAATCAGAATCGTTTTAAACAATTTTTTGGGGAACTTTTTTTGGAGCAAAATTTTGTAAAAAATGTGATGATTAGCACACGAATTTGGACTATAATAGAAATGTGAAACTTTGTCTGTTGTATTTATACATTATGACCAACGATCAGAATTGTTTTCAGCAAGTTTTTGGAGAACTTTTTTTTGGGCCAAAATTTTGTAAAAAACGTGATGATTAGCACACGAATTCGGGCTATAATAGATATGTAAAATTTTTTCTGGTGTATTTATACATTATCACCAACGATCAGAATCGTTTTCAGCAATTTTTTGAAGAACTTTCTTTTTTGACCAAAATTTTGTAAAAAACGTGATGATTAGCACACGAATTCGGGCTATAATAGATATGTGAGACTTTGTCTGGTGTATTTATACATTATGACCAACGACCAGAATCGTTTTCAGCAATTTTTTGGGGAATTTTTTTTGGGCAAAAATTTTGTAACAAACGTGATGATTAGCACACGAATTCGGGCTATAATAGATATGTAAAATTTTGTCTGGTGTATTTATACATTATGACCAACGATCAGAATCGTTTTCAGCAATTTTTTTAGGGCCAAAATTTTGTAAAAAACGTGATGATTAGCACACGAATTCGGGCTATAATAGAAATGTGAGACTTGTCTGGGGTATTTATACATTATGACCAAATCGATCGTAATCGCTTTTCAGCAATTTTTGGGAAATTTTTTTGGCCAAAATTTTGTAAAAAACGTGATGATTAGCACACGAATTCGGGCTATAATAGATATGTAAAATTTTGTTTGGTGTATTTGTACATTATGACCAACGACCAGAATCGTTTTCAGCAATTTTTTGAGGAACTTTTTTTTTTTCCAAAATTTATTAAAAAACGTGATAAATAGCACACGAATTCGGGCTATAATAGATATGTAATATCTTGTCTGGTGTATTTATACATTATTACCAACGATCAGAATTGTTTTAAGTAATTTTTTTGAGTAATTTTTTTAGGACCAAAATTTTGTAAAAAACGTGATGATTAGCACACGAATTCGGGCTATAATAGATATGTAAAATCTTCTCTGGTGTATTTATACACTATGACCAATGATCAGAATCGTTTTATGCAATTTTTTTAGCGCCAAAATTTTGTAAAAAACGTGATGATTAGCACACGAATTCGGACTATAATAGAAATGTGAGACTTTGTCTTGGGTATTTATACATTATGACCCACGATCAGAATCGTTTTCAGCAATTTTTTGGAGAATTTGTTTTGGGCCAAAATTTCGTAAAAAAATCGTGATGATTAGCACACGAATTCGGGCTATAATAGATATGTAAAATTTTATCTGGTGTATTTATACATTATGACCGACGATCAGAATCGTTTTCAGCAATTTTTAGGAGAACTTTTTTTGGATCAAAATTTTGTAAAAAACGTGATGATTAGCACACGAATTCGGGTTATAATAGATATGTAAAATTTTGTCTGGTTTATTTATACATTTTGACCAACGATAAGAATTGTTTTAAGCATTTTTTTTGAGTAATTTTTTTAGAACCAAAATTTTGTAAAAAACGTGATGATTAGCACATGAATTCGGTCTATAATAGAAATGTGAGACTTTGTCTGGTGTATTTATACGTTATGACCAATGATAAGAATCGTTTTCAGCAATTTTTTGGTGAACTTTTTCTGGGCCAAAATTTTGTAATAATCGTGATCATTAGCCCACGAATTCGGGCTATAATAGATATGTAAAATTTTGTCTGGTGTATTTATACATTATGACCAACGATCAGAATCGTTTTCAGCAATTTTTTGTAGTTCTTTTTTAGGACCGAAATTTTGTAAAAAACGTGATGATTAACACACGAATTCGGGCTATAATAGAAATGTGAGACTTTGTCTGGTGTATTTATACGTTATGACCAATGATCAGAATCGTTTTCAGCAATTTTTTGGTGAACTTTTTTTGGGCCAAAATTTTGTAATAATCGTGATCATTAGCACACGAATTCGGGCTATAATAGATATGTAAAATTTTGTCTGGTGTATTTATACATTATGACCAACGATCAGAATCGTTTTCAGCAATTTTTTGGAGTACTTTTTTAGGACCGAAATTTTGTAAAAAACATGATGATTAGCACACGAATTCGGGCTATAATAGAAATGTGAGACTTTGTCTGGGTGTATTTATACATTATGACAAACGATCGTAATCGCTTTTCAAAGCAATTTTTTGGGGAATTTTTTTGGGCAAAAATTTTTGTAAAAAACGTGATGATGCACACGAATTCGGGCTATAATAGATATGTAAAATTTTGTCTGGTGTATTTATACATTATGACCAACGATCAGAATCGTTTTCAGCAATTTTTTGGAGTACTTTTTTAGGACCGAAATTTTGTAAAAAACGTGATGATTAGCACTACGAACTCGGCTATAATAGAAATGTGAGACTTTGTCCGGTGTATTTATACATTATGACCAACGATCAGAATCGTTTTCAGGAATTTTTTGGGGAATTTTTTTTTGGCCAAAATTTTGTAAAAAACGTGATGATTAGCACACGAATTCGGGCTATAATAAATATGTAAGACTTTGTCTGGTGTATTTATACATTATGACAAACGATCAGAATCGTTTTCAGCAATTTTTTGGGGAATTTTTTTTGGGCAAAAATTTTGTAAAAAACGTGATGATTAGCACACGAATTCGGGCTATAATAGATATGTAAAATTTTGTCTGGTGTATTTATACATTATGACCAACGATCAGAATCGTTTTCAGCAATTTTTTGGAGTACTTTTTTAGGACCGAAATTTTGTAAAAAACGTGATGATTAGCACACGAATTCTGGCTATAATAGAAATGTGAGACTTTGTCTGGTGTATTTATACATTATGACCAACGATCAGAATCGTTTTCAGGAATTTTTTGGGGAATTTTTTTTTGGCCAAAATTTTGTAAAAAACGTGATGATTAGCACACGAATTCGGGCTATAATAAATATGTAAGACTTTGTCTGGTGTATTTATACATTATGACAAACGATCAGAATCGTTTTCAGCAATTTTTTGGGGAATTTTTTTTGGGCAAAAATTTTGTAAAAAACGTGATGATTAGCACACGAATTCGGGCTATAATAGATATGTAAAATTTTGTCTGGTGTATTTATACATTATGACCAACGATCAGAATCGTTTTCAGCAATTTTTTGGAGTACTTTTTTAGGACCGAAATTTTGTAAAAACGTGATGATTAGCAATACCAAATTCCGGCTATAATAGAAATGTGAGACTTTGTCCGGTGTATTTATACATTATGACCAACGATCGGAATCGCTTTTCGGGAATTTTTGGGGAATTTTTTTTGGCCAAAATTTTGTAAAAAACGTGATGATTAGCACACTAATTCGGGCTATAATAAATATGTAAAATTTTGTCTGGTGTATTTATACATTATGACCAACGATCAGAATCGTTTTCAGCAATTTTTTGAAGAACTTTTTTTTGACCAAAATTTTGTAAAAAACGTGATGATTAGCAAACGAATTCGGGCTATAATAGATATGTAAAATCTTGTCTGGTGTATTTATACATTATGACCAACGATCAGAATCGTTTTAAGTAATTTTTTTGAGTAATTTTTTTAGGACCAAAATTTTGTAAAAAACGTGATGATTAGCACACGAATTAAGGCTATAATAGATATGTAAAATCTTGTCTGGTGTATTTATACATTATGACCAACGATCAGAATCATTTTAAGCAATTTTTTTAGGGGCCAAAATTTTGTAAAAAACATGATGATTAGCACACGAATTCGGCTATAATAGAAATGGGAGACTTTGTCTGGGGTTTTTATACATTATGACCAACGATCAGAATCGTTTTCAGCAATTTTTTTAGGAATTTTTTTCGGCCAAAATTTTGTAAAAAACGTGATGATTAGCACACGAATTCGGGCTATAATAGATATGTAAAATCTTGTCTGGTGTATTTATACATTATGACCAATGATCAGAATCGTTTTAAGCAATTTTTTATCCAAAATTTTGTAAAAAACGTGATGATTAGCACACGAATTCGGGCTATAATAGAAATGTCAGACTTTGTCTTGGGTATTTATACATTATGAAAAATGATCAGAATCGTTTTCAGCAATTTTTTGGGGAATTTTTTTTTGGCCAAAATTTTGTAAAAAACGTGATGATTAGCACACGAATTCAGGCTATAATAGATATGTAAAATCTTGTCTGGTGTATTTATACATTATGACCAATGATCAGAATCGTTTTAAGCAATTTTTTAGCCAAAATTTTGTAAAAAACGTGATGATTAGCACACGAATTCGGGCTATAATAGAAATGTGAGACTTTGTCTTGGGTATTTATACATTATGAAAAATGATCAGAATCGTTTTCAGCAAATTTTTGGAGAATTTTTTTTGGGCCAAAATTTCGTAAAAATCGTGATGATTAGCACACGAATTCGGGCTATAATAGATATGTAAAATTTTATCTGGTGTATTTATACATTAAGACCAACGATCATAATCGTTTTAATCAATTTTTAGGAGAACTTTTTTTGGACCAAAATTGTAAAAAACGTGATGATTAGCACACGAATTCGGGTTATAATAGATATGTAAAATTTTGTCTGGTTTATTTATACATTTTGTCCAACGATAAGAATTGTTTTAAGCAATTTTTTTGAGTAATTTTTTTAGAACCAAAATTTTGTAAAAAACGTGATGATTAGAACATGAATTCGGTCTGTAATAGAAACGTGAGACTTTGTCTGGTGTATTTATACGTTATGGCCAATGATCAGAATCGTTTTCAGCAATTTTTTGGTGAACTTTTATTGGGCCAAAATTTTGTAAAAATCGTGATCTTTAGCACACGAATTCGGGCTATAATAGATATGTAAAATTTTGTCTGGTGTATTTATACATTATGACCAACGAACAGAATCGTTTTCAGCAATTTTTTGTAGTACTTTTTTAGGACCGAAATTTTGAAAAAAACGTGATGATTAGCACACGAATTCGGGCTATAATAGAAATGTGAGACTTTGTCTTGTGTATTTATACATTATGACCAACGATCAGAATCGTTTTCAGCATTTTTTTGGGGAATTTTTTTTTTGGCAAAAATTTTGTAAAAAACGTGATGATTAGCACACGAATTCGGGTTATAATAGATATGTAAAATTTTGTCTGGTTTATTTATACATTTTGACCAACGATAAGAATTGTTTTAAGCAATTTTTTTGAGTAATTTTTTTAGAACCAAAATTTTGTAAAAAACATGATGATTAGCACATGAATTCGGTGTATAATAGAAATGTGAGACTTTGTCTGGTGTATTTATACATTATGACCAACGATCAGAATCGTTTTCAGTAATTTTTTGGAGTACTTTTTTAGGACCGAAATTTTGTAAAAAACGTGATGATTAGCACACGAATTCGGGCTATAATGGAAATGTGAGACTTTGTCTGGTGTATTTATACATTATGACCAACGATCAGAATCGTTTTCAGCAATTTTTTGGGGAATTTTTTTTGGGCAAAAATTTTGTAAAATACGTGATGATTAGCAAACGAATTCGGGTTATAATAGATATGTAAAATTTTGTCTGGTTTATTTATACATTTTGACCAACGATAAGAATTGTTTTAAGCAATTTTTTTGAGTAATTTTTTTAGAACCAAAATTTTGTAAAAAACGTGATGATTAGCACATGAATTCGGTCTATAATAGAAATGTGAGACTTTGTCTGGTGTATTTATATGTTATGACCAACGATTAGAATTGTTGTAAGCAATTTTTTGGTGAACTTTTTTTTGGGCCAAAATTTTGTAAAAAACGTGATGATTAGCACACGAATTCGGGCTATAATAGATATGTAAAATTTTGTCTGGTGTATTTATACATTATGACTAACGATAAGAATCGTTTTAAGCAATTTTTTCGAGTAATTTTTTTAGAACCAAAATTCTGTAAAAAACATGATGATTAGCACATGAATTCGGGTTATAATAGAAATGTGAGACTTTGTCTGGTGTATTTATCCGTTATGACCAATGATCAGAATCGTTTTCAGCAGTTTTTTGGTGAACTTTTTTTTGGGCAAAAATTTTGTAAAAAACGTGATCATTAGCACACGAATTCGGGTTATAATAGATATGTAAAATTTTGTCTGGTTTATTTATACATTTTGACCAACGATAAGAATTGTTTTAAGCAATTTTTTTGAGTAATTTTTTTAGAACCAAAATTTTGTAAAAAACATGATGATTAGCACATGAATTTGGTCTATAATAGAAATGTGAGACTTTGTCTGGTGTATTTATACATTATGACCAACGACCAGAATCGTTTTCAGTAATTTTTTGGAGTACTTTTTTAGGACCGAAATTTTGTAAAAAACGTGATGATTAGCACACGAATTCGGGCTATAATGGAAATGTGAGACTTTGTCTGGTGTATTTATACATTATGACCAACGATCAGAATCGTTTTCAGCAATTTTTTGGGGAATTTTTTTTGGGCAAAATTTTTGTAAAAAACGTGATGATTAGCAAACGAATTCGGGTTATAATAGATATGTAAAATTTTGTCTGGTTTATTTATACATTTTGACCAACGATAAGAATTGTTTTAAGCAATTTTTTTGAGTAATTTTTTTAGAACCAAAATTTTGTAAAAAACGTGATGATTAGCACATGAATTCGGTCTATAATAGAAATGTGAGACTTTGTCTGGTGTATTTATATGTTATGACCAACGATTAGAATTGTTGTAAGCAATTTTTTGGTGAACTTTTTTTGGGCCAAAATTTTGTAAAAAAACGTGATGATTAGCACACGAATTCGGGCTATAATAGATATGTAAAATTTTGTCTGGTGTATTTATACATTATGACTAACGATAAGAATCGTTTTAAGCAATTTTTTCGAGTAATTTTTTTTAGAACCAAAATTTCGTGAAAAAAACATGATGATTAGCACATGAATTCGGGTTATAATAGAAATGTGAGACTTTGTCTGGTGTATTTATCCGTTATGACCAATGATCAGAATCGTTTTCAGCAGTTTTTTGGTGAACTTTTTTTTGGGCAAAAATTTTGTAAAAAACGTGATCATTAGCACACGAATTCGGGCTATAATAGATATATAAAATTTTGTCTGATTTATTTATACATTATGACCAACGATCAGAATCGTTTTAAACAATCTTTTGGAGTACTTTTTTAGGACCGAAATTTTGTAAAAAACGTGATGATTAGCACACGAATTCGGGATATAATAGATATGTAAAATTTTGTTTGGTTTATTTATACATTATGACCAACGATCAGAATCGTTTTAAACAATTTTTTGGAGTACTTTTTTAGGACCGAAATTTTGTGAAAAACGTGATGATTAGCACACGAATTCTGATTGTAATAGAAATTGTAAACTTTGTTTGGTGTATTTATACATTATGACCAACGATTAGAATTGTTTTAAGCAATTTTTCGGAGAACTTTTTTTTTTGACCCAAATCTTGTAAAAAACGTGATGATTAGCACACGAATTCGGGCTATAATAGATATGTAAAATTTTATCTGGTGTATTTATACATTATGACCAACGATCAGAATCGTTTTAAGCAATTTTAGGAGAACTTTTTTTTGGACCCAAACGTAAAAAACGTGATGATTAGCACACGAATTCGGGCTATAATAGATATGTGAGACTTTGTCTGGTGTATTTTTATGTTATGACCAAGATCAGAATCGTTTTCAGCAATTTTTTTGTGAACTTTTTTTTTGACCAAAATTTTGAAAAAAACGTGACGATTAGCACACGAATTCGGGTTATAATAGATATGTAAAATTTTGTCTGGTTTATTTATACATTTTGACCAACGATAAGAATTGTTTTAAGCAATTTTTTTGAGTAATGTTTTTAGAACCAAAATTTTGTAAAAAATGTGATGATTAGCATATGAATTCGGTCTATAATAGAAATGTGAGACTTTGTCTGGTGTATTTATACGTTATGACCAATGATCAGAATCGTTTTCAGCAATTGTTTGGTGAATTTTTTTTTGGGCCAAAATTTTGTAAAAAACGTGATCATTAGCACACGAATTCGGGCTATAATAGATATGTAAAATTTTGTCTGGTGTATTTATACATTATGACCAACGATCAGAATCGTTTTAAGTAATTTTTAGGAGAACTTTTTTTTGGACCAAAATTTTGTAAAAAACGTGATGATTAGCACACGAATTCGGGTTATAATAGATATGTAAAATTTTGTCTGGTTTATTTATACATTTTGACCAACGATAAGAATTGTTTTAAGCAATTTTTTTGAGTAATTTTTTTATAACCAAAATTTTGTAAAAAACGTGATGATTAGCACATGAATTCGGTTTATAATAGAAATGTGAGACTTTGTCTGGTGTATTTATACGTTATGACCAATTATCAGAATCGTTTTCAGCAATTTTTTGGTGAACTTTTACTGGGCCAAAAATTTGTAATAATCGTGATCATTAGCACACGAATTCGGGCTATAATAGATATGTAAAATTTTGTCTGGTGTATTTATACATTATGACCAACGATCAGAATCGTTTTCAGCAATTTTTTGGAGTACTTTTTTAGGACCGAAATTTTGTAAAAAACGTGATGATTAGCACACGAATTCGGGCTATAATAGAAATATGAGACTTTGTCTTGTGTATTTATACATTATGACCAACGATCAGAATCGTTTTCAGCATTTTTTTGGGGAATTTTTTTTGGGCAAAAATTTTGTAAAAAACGTGATGATTAGCACACGAATTCGGGTTATAATAGATTTGTAAAATTTTGTCTGGTTTATTTATACATTTTGACCAACGATAAGAATTGTTTTAAGCAATTTTTTTGAGTAATTTTTTTAGAACAAAAATTTTGTAAAAAACGTGATGATTAGCACATGAATTCGGTCTATAATAGAAATGTGAGACTTTGTCTGGTGTATTTATACGTTATGACCAATGATCAGAATCGTTTTCCGCAATTTTTTGGTTAACTTTTTTTTAGGCTAAAATTTTGTAAAAAACGTGATCATTAGCACACGAATTCGGGCTATAATAGATATGTAAAATTTTATCTGGTGTATTTTTACATTATGACCAACGATCAGAATCGTTTTAAGCAATTTTTAGGAGAACTTTTTTTTGGACCCAAATTTCGTAAAAAAAGTGATGATTAGCACACGAATTCGGGTTATAATAGATATGTAAAATTTTGTCTGGTTTATTTATACATTTTGACCAACGATAAGAATTGTTTTAAGCAATTTTTTTGAGTAATTTTTTTAGAACCAAAATTTTGTAAAAAACGTGATGATTAGCACATGAATTCGGTCTATAATAGAAATGTGAGACTTTGTCTGATGCATTTATACGTTATGACCAATGATCAGAATCGTTTTAAGCAATTTTTTGGTGAACTTTTACTGGGCCAAAATTTTGTAATAATCGTGATCATTAGCACACGAATTCGGGCTATAAATATGTAAAATTTTCTCTGGTTTATTTATAAATTATGACCAACGATCAGAATCGTTTTAAACAATTTTTTGGAGTACTTTTTTAGGACCGAAATTTTGTAAAAAACGTGATGATAAGCCCACGAATTCGGGCTATAATAGATATGTAAAATTTTGTCTGGTTTATTTATACATTATGACCAACTATCAGAATCGTTTTAAACAATTTTTTGGAGTACTTTTTTAGGACCGAAATTTTGTGAAAAACGTGATGATTAGCACACGAATTCTGATTGTATTAGAAATTGTAAACTTTTTCTGGTGTATTTATACATTATGACCAACGATTAGAATTGTTTTAAGCAATTTTTTGGAGAACTTTTTTTTTACCCGAATCTTGTAAAAAACGTGATGATTAGCACACGAATTCGGGCTGTAATAGATATGTAAAATTTTGTATGGTGTATTTATACATTATGACCAACGATCAGAATCGTTTTAAGTAATTTTTTTGAGTAATTTTTTTAGGACCAAAATTTTGTAAAAAACGTGATGATTAGCACACGAATTCGGGCTGTAATAGACCTGTAAAATTTTATCTGGTGTATTTATACATTATGTCCAACGATCAAAATTGTTTTAAGCAATTTTTTTGAGTAATTTTTTTAGAACCAAAATTTTGTAAAAAACATGATGATTAGCACATGAATTCGGGCTATAATAGAAATGTGAGACTTTGTCTGGTGTATTTATCCGTTATGACCAATGATCAGAATCGTTTTCAGCAGTTTTTTGGTGAACTTTTTTTTGGGCGAAAATTTTGTAAAAAACGTGATCATTAGCACACGAATTCGGGCTATAATAGATATATAAAATTTTGTCTGTTTTATTTATACATTATGACCAACGATCAGAATCGTTTTAAACAATTTTTTGGAGTACTTTTTTAGGACCAAAATTTCGTAAAAAACGTGATGATTAGCACACGAATTCGGGCTATAATAGATATGTAAAATTTTGTCTGGTTTATTTATACATTATGACCAACGATCAGAATCGTTTTAAACAATTTTTTGAAGTACTTTTTTAGGACCGAAATTTTGTGAAAAACGTGATGATTAGCACACGAATTCTGATTGTAATAGAAATTGTAAAATTTGTCTGGTGTATTTATACATTATGACCAACGATTAGAATTGTTTTAAGCAATTTTTTGGAGAACTTTTTTTTTTTACCCAAATCTTGTAAAAAACTAGATGATTAGCACACGAATTCGGGCTATAATAGATATGTACAATTTTATCTGGTGTATTTACAGATTATGACCAACGATCAGAATCGTTTTCAGCAATTTTTAGGAGAACTTTTTTTTGGACCCAAATTTTGTAAAAAACGTGATGATTAGCACACGAATTCGGGCTATAATAGATATGTGAGACTTTGTCTGGTGTATTTATATGTTATGACCAATGATAAGAATCGTTTTCAGCAATTTTTTTGTGAACTTTTTTTTTGACCAAAATTTTGTAAAAAACGTGATGATTAGCACACGAATTCGGGTTATAATAGATATGTAAAATTTTGTCTGGTTTATTTATACATTTTGACCAACGATAAGAATTGTTTTAAGCAATTTTTTTGAGTAATTTTTTTAGAACCAAAATTTTGTAAAAAACGTGATGATTAGCAAATGAATTCGGTCTATAATAGAAATGTGAGACTTTGTCTGGTGTATTTATACGTTATGACCAATGATCAGAATCGTTTTCAGCAATTTTCTGGTGAATTTTTTTCTGGGCCAAAATTTTGTAAAAAACGTGATCATTAGCACACGAATTCGGGCTATAATAGATATGTAAAATTTTGTCTGGTGTATTTATACATTATGACCAACGATCAGAATCGTTTTAAGTAATTTTTTAGTAATTTTTTTAGGACCAAAATTTTGTAAAAAACGTGATGATTAGCACACGAGTTCGGGCTGTAATAGACATGTAAAATTTTGTCTGGTGTATTTATACATTATGACCAACGATCAGAATCGTTTTAAGCAATTTTTTGGTGAACTTTTTTTTGGGCCATTATTTTGTAAAAAACGTGATCATTAGCACACTAATTCGGGCTATAATAGATATGTAAAATTTTGTCAGGTGTATTTATACATTTTAACCAACGATCAGCATCGTTTAAGCAATTTTTTGGAGAATTTTTTTGGGCCAAAATTTTGTAAAAAACGTGATGATTAGCACACGAATTAGGGCTATAATAGATATGTAAAAGTTTGTCTGGTGTATTTATACATTATGACCAACGATCAAAATCGTTTTCAGCAATTTTTGGAGTACTTTTTTAGGACCGAAATTTTGTGAAAAACGTGATGTTTAGCACACGAATTCGGGCTGTAATAGACATGTAAAATTTTTTCTGGTGTATTTATACATTATGGCCAACGTTCAGAATCGTTGTAAGCAATTTTTTGGTGAACTTTTTTTTGGGCCAAAATTTTGTAAAAAACGTGATCATCAGCACACAAATTCGGGCTATAATAGATATGTAAAATTTTGTCTGGTGTATTTATACATTATGACCAAGGACCAGAATCGTTTTCAGCAATTTTTTGGAGAATTTTTTTTGGGCCAAAATTTTGTAAAAAACGTGATGATTAGCACACGAATGAGGGCTATAATAGATATGCAAAATTTTATCTGGTGTATTTATACATTATGACCAACGATCAGAATCGTTTTCAGCAATATTTAGGAGAACTTTTTTTGGGACCCAAATTTTGTAAAAAACGTGATGATTAGCACACGAATTCGGGCTATAATAGATATGTGAGACTTTGTCTGGTGTATTTATATGTTATGACCAATGATCAGAATCGTTTTCAGCAATTTTTTGGTGAACTTTTTTTTTTACCAAAATTTTGTAAAAAACGTGATGATTAGCACACGAATTCGGGCTATAATAGATATGTAAAATTTTGTCTGGTGTTTTTGTACATTAGGACCAACGACCAGAATCGTTTTCAGCAATTTTTTGAGGAACTTTTTTTTTTACCAAAATTTATTAAAAAACGTGATAAATAGCACACGAATTCGGGCTATAATAGATATGTAAAATATTGTCTGGTGTATTGATACATTATGACCAACGATCAGAATTGTTTTAAGTAATTTTTTTGGGTAATTTTTTTAGGACCAAAATTTTTTGAAAAACGTGATGAATAGCACACGAATTCGGGCTATAATAGATATGTAAAATCTTGTCTGGTGTATTTATACATTATGACCAATGATCAGAATCGTTTTAAGCAATTTTTTTAGCCAAAATTTTGTAAAACACGTGATGATTAGCACACGAATTCGGGCTATAATAGAAATGTGAGACTTTGTCTTGGGTATTTATACATTATGACCCACGATCAGAATCGTTTTCAGCAATTTTTTGGAGAATTTTTTTTGGGCCAAAATTTCGTAAAAATCGTGATGATTAGCACACGAATTCGGGCTATAATAGATATGTAAAATTTTATCTGGTGTATTTATACATTATGGCCAACGATCAGAATCGTTTTCAGCAATTTTTAGGAGAACTTTTTTTTGGACCAAAATTTTGTAAAAAAGTGATGATTAGCACACGAATTCGGGTTATAATAGATATGTAAAATTTTGTCTGGTTTATTTATACATTTTGACCAACGATAAGAATTGTTTTAAGCAATTTTTTTGAGTAATTTTTTTAGAACCAAAATTTTGTAAAAAACGTGATGATTAGCACATGAATTCGGTCTATAATAGAAATGTGAGACTTTGTCTGGTGTATTTATACGTTATGACCAATGATCAGAATCGTTTTCAGCAATTTTTTGGTGAACTTTCTTTGGGCCAAAATTTTGTAAAAAACGTGATCATTAGCACACGAATTCGGGCTATAATAGATATGTAAAATTTTGTCCGGTGTATTTATGCATTATGACCAACGATCAGAATCGTTTTTCAGCAATTTTTTGGAGAACTTTTTTTAGGGACCGAAATTTTGTAAAAAAACGTGATGATTAGCACTACAATTCGGGCTATAATAGAAATGTGAGACTTTGTCTGAGTGTATTTATACATTATGACCAACGATCGGAATCGTTTTCAAAGGCAATTTTTTTGGGGAATTTTTTTGGGCAAAATTTTGTAAAAACGTGATGATTAGCACACGCAATTCGGGTTATAATAAATATGTAAAATTTTGTCCGGTTTATTTATACATTTTGACCAACGATAAGAATTGTTTTAAGCAATTTTTTTGAGTAATTTTTTAGAACCAAAATTTTGTAAAAACGTGATGATTAGCACATGAATTCGGTCTATAATAGAAATGTGAGACTTTGTGCCGGTGTATTTATACGTTATGACCAATGATCAGAATCGTTTTCAGCAATTTTTTGGTGAACTTTTTTTTGGGCCAAAATTTTGTAAAAAACGTGATCATTAGTACTCTAATTCGGGCTATAATAGATATGTAAAAATTTTGTCCGGTGTATTTATACATTATGACTAACGATAAGAATCGCTTTTAAGTAATTTTTTGAGTAATTTTTTAGGACCAAAATTTTGTAAAAAACGTGATGATTAGCACTACTAATTCGGGCTGTAATAGACATGTAAAATTTTGTCTGGGTGTATTTATACATTATGGCCAACGATCAGAATTGTTTTAAGCAATTTTTTCGAGTAATTTTCTTAGAACAAAAATTTTGTAAAAAACATGATGATTAGCAAATGAATTCGGGCTATAATAGAAATGTGAGACTTTGTCTGGTGTATTTATCCGTTATGACCAATGATCGAATCGTTTTTATCGAGCTTTTTTGGTGAACTTTTTTTGGGCAAAAATTTTGTAAAAAAACGTGATCATTAGCACACGAATTCGGGCTATAATAGATATATAAAATTTTGTCTGGTTTATTTATACATTATGACCAACGATCAGAATCGTTTTAAACAATTTTTGGAGTACTTTTTTAGGACCGAAATTTTGTGAAAAACGTGATGATTAGCAACACGAATTCTGATTGTAATAGAAATTGTAAACTTTGTTTGGTGTATTTATACATTATGACCAACGATTAGAATTGTTTTAAGCAATTTTTCGGAGAACTTTTTTTTTTGACCCAAATCTTGTAAAAAACGTGATGATTAGCACACGAATTCTGATTGTATTAGAAATTGTAAACTTTGTCTGGTGTATTTATACATTGTGACCAACGATTAGAATTGTTTTAAGCAATTTTTTGGAGAACTTTTTTTTTGACCCAAATCTTGTAAAAAACGTGATGATTAGCACACGAATTCGGGCTATAATAGATATGTAAAATTTTGTATAGTGTATTTATACATTATGACTAACGATCAGAATCGTTTTAAGTAATTTTTTTGAGTAATTTTTTTAGGACCAAAATTTTGTAAAAAACGTGATGATTAGCACACGAATTCGGGTTATAATAGATATGTAAAATTTTGTCTGGTTTATTTATACATTTTGACCAACGATAAGAATTGTTTTAAGCAATTTTTTTGAGTAATTTTTTTAGAACCAAAATTTTGTAAAAAACGTGATGATTAGCACATGAATTCGGTCTATAATAGAAATGTGAGACTTTGTCTGGTGTATTTATACGTTATGACCAATGATCAGAATCGTTTTCAGCAATTTTTTGGTGAACTTTTTTTGGGCCAAAATTTTGTAAAAAACGTGATCATTAGCACACGAATTCGGGCTATAATAGATATGTAAAATTTTTTCTGGTGTATTTATACATTATGACCAATGATCAGAATCGTTTTCAGCAATTTTTTTGGAGTACTTTTTTAGGACCGAAATTTTGTAAAAAACGTGATGATTAGCACACGAATTCGGGCTATAATAGAAATGTGAGACTTTGTCTGGTGTATTTATACATTATGACCAACGATCAGAATCGTTTTCAGCAATTTTTTGGGGAATTTTTTTTGGGCAAAAATTTTGTAAAAAACGTGATGATTAGCACACGAATTCGGGTTATAATAAATATGTAAAATTTTGTCTGGTTTATTTATACATTTTGACCAACGATAAGAATTGTTTTAAGCAATTTTTTTGAGTAATTTTTTTAGAACCAAAATTTTGTAAAAAACGTGATGATTAGCACATGAATTCGGTCTATAATAGAAATGTGAGACTTTGTCTGGTGTATTTATACGTTATGACCAATGATCAGAATCGTTTTCAGCAATTTTTTGGTGAACTTTTTTTTGGGCCAAAATTTTGTAAAAAACGTGATCATTAGTACTCGAATTCGGGCTATAATAGATATGTAAAATTTTGTCTGGTGTATTTATACATTATGACTAACGATAAGAATCGTTTTAAGTAATTTTTTTGAGTAATTTTTTTAGGACCAAAATTTTGTAAAAAACGTGATGATTAGCACACGAATTCGGGCTGTAATAGACATGTAAAATTTTGTCTGGTGTATTTATACATTATGGCCAACGATCAGAATTGTTTTAAGCAATTTTTTCGAGTAATTTTTTTAGAACCAAAATTTTGTAAAAAACATGATGATTAGCACATGAATTCGGGCTATAATAGAAATGTGAGACTTTGTCTGGTGTATTTATCCGTTATGACCAATGATCAGAATCGTTTTCAGCAGTTTTTTGGTGAACTTTTTTTTGGGCAAAAATTTTGTAAAAAACGTGATCATTAGCACACGAATTCGGGCTATAATAGATATATAAAATTTTGTCTGGTTTATTTATACATTATGACCAACGATCAGAATCGTTTTAAACAATTTTTTGGAGTACTTTTTTAGGACCGAAATTTTGTAAAAAACGTGATGAATAGCCCATGAATTCGGGCTATAATAGGTACGTAATATTTTGTCTGGTTTATTTATATATTATGACCAACGATCAGAATCGTTTTAAACAATTTTTTTGAGTACTTTTTTAGGACCGAAATTTTGTGAAAAACGTGATGATTAGCACACGAATTCTGATTGTATTCGAAATTGTAAACTTTGTCTGGTGTATTTATACATTGTGACCAACGATTAGAATTGTTTTAAGCAATTTTTTGGAGAACTTTTTTTTTTTACCCAAATCTTGTAAAAAACGTGATGATTAGCACACGAATTCGGGCTATAATAGATATGTAAAATTTTGTATGGTGTATTTATACATTATGACCAACGATCGGGAATCGTTTTAAGTAGTTTTTTGAGTAATTTTTTTTAGGACCAAAATTTTGTAAAAAAACGTGATGATTAGCACACTAATTCGACTGTAATAGACATGTAAAATTTTGTCCTGGGTGTATTTATACATTATGACCAACAATCAGAATTGTTTTAAGCAATTTTTTTGAGTAATTTTTTTAGAACCAAAATTTTGTAAAAAACATGATGATTAGCACATGAGTTCGGGCTATAATAGAAATGTGAGACTTTGTCTGGTGTATTTATCCGTTATGACCAATGATCAGAATCGTTTTCAGCAGTTTTTTGGTGAACTTTTTTTTGGGCAAAATTTTTGTAAAAAACGTGATGATTAGCACACGAATTCGGGCTATAATAGATATGTAAAATTTTGTCTGGTTTCTTTATACATTATGACCAACGATCAGAATCATTTTAAATAATTTTTTGGAGTACTTTTTTAGGAACGAAATTTTGTGAAAAACGTGATGATTAGCTCACGAATTCTGATTGTAATAGAAATTGTAAACTTTGTCTGGTGTATTTATACATTATGACCAACGATTAGAATTGTTTTAAGCAATTTTTTGGAGTACTTTTTTTTTGACCCAAATCTTGTAAAAAACGTGATGATTAGCACACGAATTCGGGCTATAATAGATATGTAAAATTTTATCTGGTGTATTTATACATTATGACCAACGATCAGAATCGTTTTCAGCAATTTTTAGGAGAACTTTTTTTTGGACCCAAATTTTGTAAAAAACGTTATGATTAGCACACGAATTCGGGCTATAATAGATATGTGAGACTTTGTCTGGTGTATTTATATGTTATGACCAATGATGAGAATCGTTCTCAGCAATTTTTTTGTGAACTTTTTTTTTTTACCAAAATTTTGTAAAAAACGTGATGATTAGCACACGAATTCGGGTTATAATAGATATGTAAAATTTTGTCTGGTTTATTTATACATTTTGACCAACGATAAGAATTGTTTTAAGCAATTTTTTTGAGTAATTTTTTTAGAACCAAAATTTTGTAAAAAACGTGATGATTAGCACATGAATTCGGTCTATAATAGAAATGTGAGACTTTGTCTGGTGTATTTATACGTTATGACCAATGATCAGAATCGTTTTCAGCAATTTTTTGGTGAATTTTTTTTTGGGCCAAAATTTCGTAAAAAACGTGATCATTATAGCACACGAATTCGGGCTATAATAGATATGTAAAATTTTGTCTGGTGTATTTATACATTATGACCAACGATCAGAATCGTTTTAAGTAATTTTTTTAGGACCAAAATTTTGTAAAAAACGTGATGATTAGCACACGAATTCGGGCTGTAATAGACATGTAAAAATTTTTATCCGGTGTATTTATACATTATGACCAACGATCGAGAATCGTTTTAAGCAATTTTTTGGTGAACTTTTTTGGGCCAAAATTTTGTAAAAACGTGATCATTAGCACTACGAATTCGGGCTATAATAGATATGTAAAATTTTGTTTGGTGTATTTATACATTATAACCAACGATCAGAATCGTTTTCAGCAATTTTTGGGAGAATTTTTTTTGGGCCAAAATTTTGTAAAAAACGTGATGATTAGCACACGAATTAGGGCTATAATAGATATGTAAAATTTTGTCTGGTGTATTTATACAATATGACCAACGATCAAAATCGTTTTCAGCAATTTTTGGAGTACTTTTTTAGGACCGAAATTTTGTGAAAAACGTGATGATTAGCAAACGATTCGGGCTGTAATAGACATGTAAAATTTTTTCTGGTGTATTTATACATTATGGCCAACGATCAGAATCGTTGTAAGCAATTTTTTGGTGAACTTTTTTTTGGGCCAAAATTTTGTAAAAAACGAGAACATCAGCACACGAATTCGGGCTATAATAGATATGTAAAATTTTGTCTGGTGTATTTATACATTATGACCAAGGACCAGAATCGTTTTCAGCAATTTTTTGGAGAATTTTTTTGGGGCCAAAATTTTGTAAAAAACGTGATGATTAGCACACGAATTCGGGCTGTAATAGACATGTAAAATTTTGTCTTGTGTATTTATACATTATGACCAACGATCAGAATCGTTTTCAGCAATATTTAGGAGAACTTTTTTTGGACCCAAATTTTGAAAAAAAACGTGACGATTAGCAATACCTAATTCGGGCTATAATAGATATGTGAGACTTTGTCCGGTGTATTTATATGTTATGACCAATGATCGAATCGTTTTCAGCAATTTTTTTGGAGAACTTTTTTTGGACCCAAATTTTGTAAAAAATGTGATGATTAGCACACGAATTCGGGCTATAATAGATATGTAAAAATTTTTATCCGGTTTATTTATATATTATGACCAACGATCGTAATCGTTTTAAACAATTTTTGGAGTACTTTTTTAGGACCGAAATTTTGTGAAAAACGTGATGATTAGCACACGAATTCGATTGTATTAGAAATTGTAAACTTTGTCCGGGTGTATTTATACATTGTGACCAACGATTAGAATTGTTTTAAGCAATTTTTTGGAGAACTTTTTTTTTGACCCAAATCTTGTAAAAAACGTGATGATTAGCACACGAATTCGGGCTATAATAGATATGTAAAATTTTGTATGGTGTATTTATACATTATGACTAACGATCAGAATCGTTTTAAGTAATTTTTTGAGTAATTTTTTAGGACCAAAATTTTGTAAAAAACGTGATGATTAGCACACGAATTCGGGCTATAATAGACATGTAAAATTTTGTCTGGTGTATTTATACATTATGACCAACGATCAGAATCGTTTTCAGCAATTTTTAGGAGAACTTTTTTTTGGACCAAAATTTTGTAAAAAACGTGATGATTAGCACACGAATTCGGGTTATAATAGATATGTAAAATTTTGTCTGGTTTAGTTATACATTTTGACCAACGATAAGAATTGTTTTAAGCAATTTTTTTGAGTAATTTTTTTGAACCAAAATTTTGTAAAAAACGTGATGATTAGCACATGAATTCGGTCTATAATAGAAATGTGAGACTTTGTCTGGTGTATTTATATGTTATGACCAATGATCAGAATCGTTTTCAGCAATTTTTTGGTGAACTTTTTTTATGCCAAAATGTTGTAAAAAACGTGTTCATTAGCACACGAATTCGGGCTATAATAGATATGTAAAATTTTTATCCGGGTGTATTTATACATTATGACTAACGATAAGAATCGCTTTTAAGTAATTTTTTTGAGTAATTTTTTTAGGACCAAAATTTTGTAAAAAACGTGATGATTAGCACACGAATTCGGGCTGTAATAGACATGTAAAATTTTGTCTGGTGTATTTATACATTATGGCCAACGATCAGAATTGTTTTAAGCAATTTTTTCGAGTAATTTTTTTAGAATCAAAATTTTGTAAAAAACATGATGATTAGCACATGAATTCGGGCTATAATAGAAATGTGAGATTTTGTCTGGTGTATTTATCCGTTATGACCAATGATTAGAATCGTTTTCAGCAGTTTTTTGGTGAACTTTTTTTTGGGCAAAAATTTTGTAAAAAACGTGATCATTAGCACACGAATTCGGGCTGTAATAGATATATAAAATTTTGTCTGGTTTATTTATACATTATGACCAACGATCAGAATCGTTTTCAGCAATTTTTTGGAGTACTTTTTTAGGACCGAAATTTTGTAAAAAACGTGATGATTAGCACACGAATTCGGGCTATAATAGAAATGTGAGACTTTGTCTGGTGTATTTATACATTATGACCAACGATCAGAATCGTTTTCAGCAATTTTTTGGGGAATTTTTTTTGGGCAAAAATTTTGTAAAAAACGTGATGATTAGCACACGAATTCGGGTTATAATAGATATGTAAAATTTTGTCTGGTTTATTTATACATTTTGACCAACGATAAGAATTGTTTTAAGCAATTTTTTTGAGTAATTTTTTTAGAACCAAAATTTTGTAAAAAACGTGATGATTAGCACATGAATTCGGTCTATAATAGAAATGTGAGACTTTGTCTGGTGTATTTATACGTTATGACCAATGATCAGAATCGTTTTCAGCAATTTTTTAGTGAACTTTTTTTTGGGCCAAAATGTTGTAAAAAACGTGTTCATTAGCACACGAATTCGGGCTATAATAGATATGTAAAATTTTGTCTGGTGTATTTATACATTATGACTAACGATAAGAATCGTTTTAAGTAATTTTTTTGAGTAATTTTTTTAGGACCAAAATTTTGTAAAAAACGTGATGATTAGCACTGAATTCGAGTCTGTAATAGACATGTAAAATTTTTATGCTGTGTATTTATACATTATGGCCAACGATCGGAATTGTTTTAAGCAATTTTTTCGAGTAATTTTTTTAGAATCAAAATTTTGTAAAAAACATGATGATTAGCACATGAATTCGGGCTATAATAGAAATGTGAGATTTTGTCTGGTGTATTTATCCGTTATGACCAATGATTAGAATCGTTTTCAGCAGTTTTTTGGTGAACTTTTTTTTGGGCAAAAATTTTGTAAAAAACGTGATCATTAGCACACGAATTCGGGCTGTAATAGATATATAAAATTTTGTCTGGTTTATTTATACATTATGACCAACGATCAGAATCGTTTTCAGCAATTTTTGGAGTACTTTTTTAGGACCGAAATTTTGTGAAAAACGTGATGATTAGCACACGAATTCGGGCTATAATAGAAATGTGAGACTTTGTCTGGTGTATTTATACGTTATGACCAACGATCAAAATCGTTTTCAGCAATTTTTTGGGGAATTTTTTTTGGGCCAAAATTTTGTAAAAAACGTGATGATTAGCACACGAATTCGGGTTATAATAGATATGTAAAATTTTGTCTGGTTTATTTATACATTTTGACCAACGATAAGAATTGTTTTAAGCAATTTTTTTGAGTAATTTTTTTAGAACCAAAATTTTGTAAAAAACGTGATGATTAGCACATGAATTCGGTCTATAATAGAAATGTGAGACTTTGTACTGGGTGTATTTATACGTTATGACCAATGATCGAATCGCTTTCGAGCAATTTTTTAGTGAACTTTTTTTTTGGGCCAAAATGTTGTAAAAACGTGTTCATTAGCACTGCAATTCGGGCTATAATAGATATGTAAAATTTTGTCTGGTGTATTTATACATTATGACTAACGATAAGAATCGTTTTAAGTAATTTTTTGAGTAATTTTTTTAGGACCAAAATTTTGTAAAAAACGTGATGATTAGCACACGAATTCGGGCTGTAATAGACATGTAAAATTTTGTCTGGTGTATTTATACATTATGGCCAACGATCAGAATTGTTTTAAGCAATTTTTTCGAGTAATTTTTTTAGAACCAAAATTTTGTAAAAAACATGATGATTAGCACATGAATTCGGGCTATAATAGAAATGTGAGATTTTGTCTGGTGTATTTATCCGTTATGACCAATGATTAGAATCGTTTTCAGCAGTTTTTTGGTGAACTTTTTTTTGGGCAAAAATTTTGTAAAAAACGTGATCATTAGCACACGAATTCGGGCTGTAATAGATATATAAAATTTTGTCTGGTTTATTTATACATTATGACCAACGATCGAATCGTCTTAAACAATTTTTTTGGAGTACTTTTCTAGGACCGAAATTTTGTAAAAAAGCGTGATGAATAGCCCAGGAATTCGGGCTATAATAGGTACGTAATATTTTGTCTGGTTTATTTATATATTATGACCAACGATCAGAATCGTTTTAAACAATTTTTTGGAGTACTTTTTTAGGACCGAAATTTTGTGAAAAACGTGATGATTAGCACACGAATTCTGATTGTATTAGAAATTGTAAACTTTGTCTGGTGTATTTATACATTATGGCAAACGATTAGAATTGTTTTAAGCAATTTTTTGGAGAACTTTTTTTTGACCCAAATCTTGTAAAAAACGTGATGATTAGCACACGAATTCGGGCTATAATAGATATGTAAAATTTTATCTGGTGTATTTATACATTATGACCAACGATCAGAATCGTTTTTAGCAATTTTTAGGAGAACTTTTTTTTGGACCCAAATTTTGTAAAAAACGTGATGATTAGCACACGAATTCGGGCTATAATGGATATGTGAGACTTTTGTCCGGTGTATTTATATGTTATGACCAATGATCGAATCGTTCTCGAGCAATTTTTTTGTGAACTTTTTTTTTGACCAAAATTTTGTAAAAAACGTGATGATTAGCACACGAATTCGGGTTATAATAGATATGTAAAATTTTGTCTGGTTTATTTATACATTTTGACCAACGATAAGAATTGTTTTAAGCAATTTTTTTGAGTAATTTTTTTAGAACCAAAATTTTGTAAAAAACGTGATGATTAGCACATGAATTCGGTCTATAATAGAAATGTGAGACTTTGTCTGGTGTATTTATACGTTATGACCAATGATCAGAATCGTTTTCAGCAATTTTTGGAGTACTTTTTTAGGACCGAAATTTTGTGAAAAACGTGATGATTAGCAAACGATTCGGGCTGTAATAGACATGTAAAATTTTTTCTGGTGTATTTATACATTATGGCCAACGATCAGAATCGTTGTAAGCAATTTTTTGGTGAACTTTTTTTTGGGCCAAAATTTTGTAAAAAATGTGATCATCAGCACACGAATTCGGGCTATAATAGATATGTAAAATTTTGTCTGGTGTATTTATACATTATGACCAAGGACCAGAATCGTTTTCAGCAATTTTTTGGAGAATTTTTTTGGGGCCAAAATTTTGTAAAAAACGTGATGATTAGCACACGAATTCGGGCTGTAATAGACATGTAAAATTTTGTCTTGTGTATTTATACATTATGACCAACGATCAGAATCGTTTTCAGCAATATTTAGGAGAACTTTTTTTTGGACCCAAATTTTGAAAAAAACGTGACGATTAGCACACGAATTCGGGCTATAATAGATATGTGAGACTTTGTCTGGTGTATTTATATGTTATGACCAATGATCAGAATCGTTTTCAGCAATTTTTTGGAGAACTTTTTTTTGGACCCAAATTTTGTAAAAAATGTGATGATTAGCACACGAATTCGGGCTATAATAGATATGTAAAATTTTGTCTGGTTTATTTATATATTATGACCAACGATCAGAATCGTTTTAAACAATTTTTTGGAGTACTTTTTTAGGACCGAAATTTTGTGAAAAACGTGATGATTAGCACACGAATTCTGATTGTATTAGAAATTGTAAACTTTGTCTGGTGTATTTATACATTGTGACCAACGATTAGAATTGTTTTAAGCAATTTTTTGGAGAACTTTTTTTTTGACCCAAATCTTGTAAAAAACGTGATGATTAGCACACGAATTCGGGCTATAATAGATATGTAAAATTTTGTATGGTGTATTTATACATTATGACCAACGATCAGAATCGTTTTAAGTAATTTTTTTGAGTAATTTTTTTAGGACCAAAATTTTGTAAAAAACGTGATGATTAGCACACGAATTCGGGCTATAATAGACATGTAAAATTTTGTCTGGTGTATTTATACATTATGACCAACGATCAGAATCGTTTTCAGCAATTTTTAGGAGAACTTTTTTTTGGACCAAAATTTTGTAAAAAACGTGATGATTAGCACACATGATCGGGTTATAATAGATATGTAAAATTTTATCCGGTTTAGTTATACATTTTGACCAACGATAAGAATTGTTTTAAGCAATTTTTTTGAGTAATTTTTTTGAACCAAAATTTTGTAAAAAACGTGATGATTAGCACATGAATTCGGTCTATAATAGAAATGTGAGACTTCGTCTGGTGTATTTATATGTTATGACCAATGATCAGAATCGTTTTCAGCAATTTTTTGGTGAACTTTTTTTATGCCAAAATTTTGTAAAAAACGTGATCATTAGCACACGAATTCGGGCTATAATAGATATGTAAAATTTTGTCTGGTGTATTTATACATTATGACCAACGATCAGAATCGTTTTCAGCAATTTTTGGAGTACTTTTTTAGGACCGAAATTTTGTAAAAAACGTGATGATTAGCACACGAATTCGGGCTATAATAGAAATGTGAGACTTTGTCTGGTGTATTTATACATTATGACCAACGATCAGAATCGTTTTCAGCAATTTTTTGGGGAATTTTTTTTGGGCAAAAATTTTGTAAAAAACGTGATGATTAGCACACGAATTCGGGTTATAATAGATCTGTAAAATTTTGTCTGGTTTATTTATACATTTTGACCAACGATAAGAATTGTTTTAAGCAATTTTTTTGAGTAATTTTTTAGAACCAAAATTTTGTAAAAAAACGTGATGATTAGCACATGAATTCGGTCTATAATAGAAATGTGAGACTTTGTCTGGTGTATTTATACGTTATGACCAATGATCAGAATCGTTTTCAGCAATTTTTTAGTGAACTTTTTTTTGGGCCAAAATGTTGTAAAAAACGTGTTCATTAGCACACGAATTCGGGCTATAATAGATATGTAAAATTTTGTCTGGTGTATTTATACATTATGACTAACGATAAGAATCGTTTTAAGTAATTTTTTTGAGTAATTTTTTTAGGACCAAAATTTTGTAAAAAACGTGATGATTAGCACACGAATTCGGGCTGTAATAGACATGTAAAATTTTGTCTGGTGTATTTATACATTATGGCCAACGATCAGAATTGTTTTAAGCAATTTTTTCGAGTAATTTTTTTAGAACCAAAATTTTGTAAAAAACATGATGATTAGCACATGAATTCGGGCTATAATAGAAATGTGAGATTTTGTCTGGTGTATTTATCCGTTATGACCAATGATTAGAATCGTTTTCAGCAGTTTTTTGGTGAACTTTTTTTTGGGCAAAAATTTTGTAAAAAACGTGATCATTAGCACACGAATTCGGGCTGTAATAGATATATAAAATTTTGTCTGGTTTATTTATACATTATGACCAACGATCAGAATCGTCTTAAACAATTTTTTGGAGTACTTTTTTAGGACCGAAATTTTGTAAAAAACGTGATGAATAGCCCAGGAATTCGGGCTATAATAGGTACGTAATATTTTGTCTGGTTTATTTATATATTATGACCAACGATCAGAATCGTTTTAAACAATTTTTTGGAGTACTTTTTTAGGACCGAAATTTTGTGAAAAACGTGATGATTAGCACACGAATTCTGATTGTATTAGAAATTGTAAACTTTGTCTGGTGTATTTATACATTATGGCAAACGATTAGAATTGTTTTAAGCAATTTTTTGGAGAACTTTTTTTTTGACCCAAATCTTGTAAAAAACGTGATGATTAGCACACGAATTCGGGCTATAATAGATATGTAAAATTTTATCTGGTGTATTTATACATTATGACCAACGATCAGAATCGTTTTTTAGCAATTTTTAGGAGAACTTTTTTTTGGACCCAAATTTTGTAAAAAACGTGATGATTAGCACACGAATTCGGGCTATAATGGATATGTGAGACTTTGTCTGGTGTATTTATATGTTATGACCAATGATCGGAATCGTTCTCAGCAATTTTTTTGTGAACTTTTTTTTTGACCAAAATTTTGTAAAAAACGTGATGATTAGCACACGAATTCGGGTTATAATAGATATGTAAAATTTTGTCTGGTTTATTTATACATTTTGACCAACGATAAGAATTGTTTTAAGCAATTTTTTTGAGTAATTTTTTTAGAACCAAAATTTTGTAAAAAACGTGATGATTAGCACATGAATTCGGTCTATAATAGAAATGTGAGACTTTGTCTGGTGTATTTATACGTTATGACCAATGATCAGAATCGTTTTCAGCAATTTTTTGGTGAATTTTTTTTTTGGCCAAAATGTTGTAAAAAACGTGATCATTAGCACACGAATTCGGGCTATAATAGATATGTAAAATTTTGTCTGGCTGTATTTATACATTATGACCAACGATCAGAATCGTTTTAAGTAATTTTTAGTAATTTTTTTAGGACCAAAATTTGGTAAAAAACGTGATGATTAGCACACGAATTCGGGCTGTAATAGACATGTAAAATTTTGTCTGGTGTATTTATACATTATGACCAACGATCAGAATCGTTTTAAGCAATTTTTTGGTGAACTTTTTTTTGGGCCAAAATTTTGTAAAAAACGTGATCATTAGCACACGAATTCGGGCTATAATAGATACGTAAAATTTAGTCTGGTGTACTTATACATTATGACCAACGATCAGAATCGTTTTAAGCAATTTTTCGGAGTACTTTTTTACGACCGAAATTTTGTAAAAAACGTGATGATTAGCACACGATTTCTGAGTGTAATAGAAATGTGAAACTTTGTCTGGTGTATTTATACATTATGACCAACGATCAGAATCGTTTTCAGCAATTTTTTGGAGAACTTTTTTTTGGACCCAAATTTTGTAAAAAATGTGATGATTAGCACACGAATTCGGGCTATAATAGATATGTAAAATTTTGTCTGGTGTATTTATACATTATGACCAACAATCAGAATTGTTTTCAGCAATTTTTTGCAGAACTTTTTTTTGGACCCAAATTTTGTAAAAAATGTGATGATTAGCACACGAATTCGGGCTATAATAGATATGTAAAATTTTGTCTGGTGTATTTATACATTACGACCAACGATCAGAATCGTTTTCGGGAATTTTTTGGAGAACTTTTTTTTGGACCAAAATTTTGTAAAAAACGTCATGATTAGCACACGAATTCGGGATATAATAGATACGTAAAATTTAGTCTGGTGTACTTATACATTATAACCAACGATCAGAATCGTTTTCAGCAATTTTTTGGAGAATTTTTTTTGGGCCAAAATTTTGTAAAAAAACGTGATGATTAGCACACGAATTAGGGCTATAATAGATATGTAAAATTTTGTCTGGTGTATTTATACAATATGACCAACGATCAAAATCGTTTTTAGCAATTTTTGGAGTACTTTTTTAGGACCGAAATTTTGTGAAAAACGTGATGATTAGCAAACCATTCGGGCTATAATAGACATGTAAAATTTTTTCTGGTGTATTTATACATTATGGCCAACGATCAGAATCGTTGTAAGCAATTTTTTGGTGAACTTTTTTTTGGGCCAAAATTTTGTAAAAAACGTGGTCATCAGCACACGAATTCGGGCTATAATAGATATGTAAAATTTTGTCTGGTGTAATTATACATTATGACCAAGGACCAGAATCGTTTTCAGCAATTTTTTGGAGAATTTTTTTTGGGCCAAAATTTTGTAAAAAACGTGATGATTAGCAATACTGATTCGAGTGTAATAGACATGTAAAATTTTGTCTTGTGTATTTATACATTATGACCAACGATCGAATCGTTTTCAGCAATATTTAGGAGAACTTTTTTGGACCCAAATTTTGAAAAAAACGTGACGATTAGCACATACTAATTCGGGCTATAATAGATATGTGAGACTTTGTGCGGTGTATTTATATGTTATGACCAATGATCGTGAATGCGTTTTGAGCAATTTTTGGAGAACTTTTTTTGGACCCAAATTTTGTAAAAAATGTGATGATTAGCACACGTAATTCGGGCTATAATAGATATGTAAAATTTTGTATGGTGTATTTATACATTATGACTAACGATCGTAATCGCTTTAAATAATTTTTTGAGTAATTTTTTAGGACCAAAATTTTGTGAAAAAACGTGATGATTAGCACACGAATTCGATTGTAATAGACATTGTAAAATTTGTCGTGTGTATTTATACATTATGACCAACGATCTAGAATCGTTTTAAGCAATATTTAGGAGAACTTTTTTTTGGACCCAAATTTTGTAAAAAACGTGATGATTAGCAATACGAATTCGGGCTATAATAGATATGTGAGATTTTGTACGGTGTATTTATACGTTATGACTAAACGATCGATAATCGTTTTCAGTAATTTTTTTGAGTACTGGACCAAAATTTTGTAAAAACTTTAATTCTTATGTTTTATATGTGAAGAAAGAGAAATTATTATAAATACTCATAAATTATTTTTATTTTTCTTATTTTATCTGGAATATTATTTTTTAACTTTTTGTATGTATAAATTATTTTTGAACCACTATAAATATTAAATCATCCTAATTATTGTAAAATTTAAAAAAATTAATGACGAGAACACATAAAATTTAAGTGAATTAAATTGTTAAATTCTCGCCACAAATAAGAAGATTTGATATTTCACCGTTTATGATAAAATAAAAATTTATTAACACTGATAAAATTTTTAAATAGTTTATAAACAATTTATAGTCGATCTCTCATAATATACTTTTGATGTATTCATGAAATACAAATATCTCCTCCAAAAAAAAAGAAAAAATAAACACATGATAATTTCTCTGGAGATGTCTTCAACATCTTGGGCATCCTAGAATAATATATTAGCTGTGCCCGACTCATAAGAAGGCTAAAGAAGCGACTAAAGCACCTACTCGAGACAAACAAGCCGGCCACCTGCTCGAGAACGTCCGAGTGCCAAAGTCATTGAATGGATAAATCGCCAATCTCCGGACTATGTAATGTACTTTATCCGCAAAGAGAGGAGGAATTCATTACTAATATAGAGAACACTTTAAGCGGATCTTAAAGCGATCATCGGGCATGCGTGATACACATACTCCTCTATCAATTTCAAACAACATGGAGAACTCAACTTCATCTCAATTAGCCACGAACTTATCTGTAATCTTGAAGGCAGCCAAAGAAAGCAATGAAGATACAAGAAAGGATCAAGTAACAAAGTATCTCTTTGAAATAGAAGCGATAAATTTATCTAAAGATTTGGAGAAGAAAACGTGCGAAAGAGTCTTGAATCTGATTGAAAAAATCCAAAAGAAACATTTTCATAGTTTATGATCAAACCAAGGCTTGGAATAACAAAAACATATAGCAACATTACCATGCCAGAAAGAAGCAAACCAGAGAGAAGGTAATAGTTTCGGTTGTTTAAGTATATAACCATAGTTTCTTTACTCTTGCCAAACATTCGTCAGCTGGATGGGATGGACGAGTATATGGTAGATATTGTACTCCACAGTTAGGGTTGGTTCGTTCAATCCTATAACATGAAAAATGCATCGAGTAAACGAATTATGTAATTTCACAACGAATTTGGAACACACTGTGAAAAAATTGTCCAAGGATAAAAGTATATCAGTACAAAGGTAGATGACCAAAAAAGGCAGTTGGTATTTTACCTGTAGTTAAGAAGAAAGTAGTGAAGAAAAAACATAAATGGTAAGTTTGGCCAAATCTGCTCCAGGGCATAATCTAGGACCAGCTCCAAAGGGGAAGAAAGCCCCAAGTTTTACATTTTGATCCTGCATATCATTTGTAAACACATGCAAAAAGAATCATTTAACATATATACGAATATTGCAAAACATGTACTTATCAGACTTCATGTCGCAAAAGTCTTCTTAAATTTATGCATAATAATTAAAGGTTTTGAAATAAGACAAATTTTAAATAAGATATCTTTTACGGGCTTAATAAATAACGGGAAAGAGATAAATATTCCTAAGGATTTTCTATCAGACAATATTCATTAAAAAACTCAAGCTGAAGTTGCCACTCACATCCCATCTGGATGGATTGAAATCATATGGGTTCTTGTAGTTTTCAGGATCAATGTGAACATTCCGAAGCCATGGCAAGACCTTCCAACCTTTTGGTATGGTGTAACCTGTAGGGATATTATCAAAATTTCTTGGATCAATATCACAGAAATTGTTTTATGACTATGATAAACACATTGCAAGTGTAAATGAATAACAGACCATTGAGTATAACATCAGTTTTTGCTTCCCGGTAAACTACAAATGATATGGAGACTACACGAAGTGTTTCATCGATCACCTTCAAAACCAAGAGAATAATTTGATGTTACACAGGAAAACCCCAATATTGACTTCGTGCAGTTTAAATGAAAGCAAATATAAGCCTAAAATGGCTATTAAAGGTACCTTCTGCAGATACTTCATTTGCTTAACTTCGCCATGGTTTAGCCCTGTTTCTGGGGATGCTCTTTTCTTTACAATGTCCTCTTGTTCCTCCTAAAACCCAAAGAAACTAATTAAGATATGAAAGTTCTTGTCCAAAAAATGCAAAGAACAGTATAGATTGCATGTTCTCATTTCATACCCTGGCTTTTTGTAAGAACTGAGGATGTTCTTGGAGAAGCATAATTGCCCATGTTACAGCATGAGCTGTAGTTTCATTACCAGATGCAAAGTATATGATTATTGTATCTACTATCTCCTCATCAGACAAGTTTTTCCCGTTCTCATCCGAGGTTTCCAACATTATAGCTAACATGTCTTTCTTTGATTTCATTTGCTTTGTTTCCATCATCATGCGCCTTCTACTGACCACTCCTTCAAATGTTTTAACCAAGTTCTTCCGTGCCTAACGCGATCAACATGTGAAAAAAGGTCACAAATAAACAATGTTAAGAAGGTGATCGACTAAATTATAACTTGACATTCAGAAATTTCTCACCTTTAGGGCATAGTGGTAAGCAAATCCTGGGAGACTAATGGCCTTGGAGTCCATTCCATTAACAAGTAATGTATGTTCCTGGTGTATTTGGTCCAAGGATTTTGGATCAATGTCATCACCCATGATAATGTTGGTTATCACTCTGAAAATGGCTTTTTCTCATCTCAGTCAAGAATTCAATTGGCTGATCCATTCTTGACCATTTATCAAATGAAGTTTCTGCGATTTCCTTGATATAATCTATAGATGAAGACAATGCCTCATGACTAGCAGTTGGCGTTGCAATAAGCTTGCGAACGCGCCTGTGTTCATGGACAGATCCTTGACGCCCTCTCTTTCTCAGCAAATTCACCAATGATTTAGAATGACGGGGACCAAAACGTTCATCTGTCAAAACTTTCCTAACTGTTTCACCATCGGAAACGATAATGCTTGGTTTTCCAAACAGAAATGCTCTGTACATTGGAGCCTGGCCAAATCTGTCAAACATTTTATCATTAAGACATTCATATTCTATACCAAAACCAAAAAGACATTGAGAAAACAGTGTTTGAGGGGTTATTCTTGATTACTAGAACTGTTTACTTTGGAAAATTTGTTTTAAAAATTTAATATAACATTTTCATTTTTAACAACGTCAATAAGCAAAAACATTTTTGAAGAGTACTCTCAACTTTTTTTTTTTAATTTTACTTTTAAGCTAGAAACAAATATAATGAACAATTGAGAACAACTCAAAAACAACATATGGTCTAAAGGTAAGTTTACAATTGAGAACAAGGTCTAAAGTGCCGAGACAAACCTGCTAGTGAACGAAGAGATGAAGGAATCAGGATCGCCAGACTTGAAAGCTCTGAAGAAAGAAAGCATGTCCCCAATGAAAGGCCAGCCGAGGTCACCTGGAGGGAGAAGCGTATATTTATCCTCCATAGAACCCCAACTGCTCAGGTATATCCACTCATTTACCCTCCTTAGCAGACCATAAAAGGCAACAATTGCGATCACTAAAGCTGAGAAAAACAACCCTGAATCCCATTCCATTTTCACTGCTAAGTGGACACTGAATGTGCTGAACAAATGGTCAACCACAATTCCAGTGCTTCTGTTTCCCTTTGGTGCATCTCTGAATACAGCCATAACCTATATATTTATATAAAAGACAGAAGACCTCCAATTGCTAGAGGACAGAGAACTCGCTTTAATAATGAAAGATACCTTCATCATTTATTTATAATTTATATGGATAGATACAAAGGAAAAAAAGAATCTGTCCACATTGTACAAGATTAAATCAAATTGATGGATCTGTGTACTCCATTGTACTATTTCCGTTGCACAATATAACTCCTAATATAAAATTAAGTCCTTCGAATATACACTGCAACAAACAGATAATTAACTCCTTCGAATCCACATAAAGCCGAACCATACCACACCCCCCCAAAAAAATATATATTGAATTCAGAAACAGATATTCACATAGAAAGCACCAAGCTTGTATCAAGATAATAAAAACCAACAGTTAAAATACGACAATTTCAAAGTTCTAAATCAAAGATATGCTGCAACGGATTAAATATGACCTGCATCCGTGAAGGAATTGACATAAAGAAGATAAAAACATCTTCAATTGCACGACCCTTGATAGGGTTACATCCAAAGATCATTACTTCAATTTCCAAAAACCCCCTTTCTCTGACAAACATTGAATTTCCAAAACGGACATTTTCATATCCCGCTCTATGTATCTGGACATCTGTGCTTTAAAAAAAAACAAAAAAATTTGCGATCCTCATCTTGAATCTTTGAAGCATTCTCAAGTAATGCTGTCCTGTAATACGATTGCATTGGAGTTTCATGTTCAATGGCCAAAAGATAAATCTCCCTCCTCCTCTGCAGCTCTTCCATCTCCTCTGCACTTTGTCTCTCGGAGCGAACTACGAATTCAGGACGGTTTTTGAATTGTTTGTTTGGCCTTCCCTTCTGAGTAAAAACGCACTACGATGATGCTATAACAATGGTGATTGCGTTCTGTAGAAAGCTACTTTCACTATTTAAAGTGATATGATGCGTTCTCATCTGCGAACGCATTAGCTGTGTTTAGATAGGTAACCCCACCCAATACATTTCAGGAATAATTTCAAAAATATCCCTGTACTTGTAAGAAATTTCTAATTGAGTACCTAAACTTTTAATTTTAATAATTAAGTACCTAAATTAGGTTTCTTAAAAACATAAACCACCGAAAAACTTTAAAATTTTTTATGGAAGTCCTAATTTAAGTACTTGAGTATTAAAACAAAAATTAAAATACTCAATTAACTAAAAGTACAAGAAATTTTTTTGGAATTAGTCTAATATTTCACACGTATGTGAATTAATAAATGTCCCTTAAATAACCCTAAACTTATCATTTTAAACTTTTCACTCTCTCCCTCTAACTTTACTTTCTTTTTTTTTTTTTTACAAGACTGTCATGCAACATTAAATCGCGTGACTCGAACTCAAAACTTCTCACTTACCATACCAAGTGAAAGAATTTAAGTGAGGGAATCACACTATCGTACCACACATCTTTTATTAACTTGATTGTATTTTATCTCTAAAGAGATTGAAAAGAAAATATGCGCAATAGTATTTTATCTTATTCATTAAAAAAAAAAAAGTCTTTTATGTTATTGAAAAGCTCCAATAAAACTTTTTCATAATGGGGTCAATAAACATGACTCGGGATTTATATGTATAGCCAAAAAAAACATTTTTTCCTACCAAAATGTATCTCTCTAACCCAATTATCTTCTAGCTCAAAACTCAAAATTTTCATATTCAACACAAATTCAAGGTATTTGATAGATTTGGATAGTTTTGATATTTTTTTATCCCAAAAAAAAATCAATTTCAAGGTAAAAAAGTCTTTTATCTTTTTGAAAAGCTCCAATGAAACGTTTTCATAAATGAGGTTAATAAACATAACTCAAAAATATATATGTATAATGAAAAATATCGATTTTAAATAAATAAAACAAACCTGAAAATTACTTTTTTTCAATTATGTTGAGTTTATTTCTAATGTCCTTGTATCAATGAAAATGATAGATGGTTTAAAAATTAAAAAAACATCGTTTGAAATTGAAATACACGTGGCATTCATACTTTTTATCTCCGTCTCATATATAACTCTTTTGAGATATTTTAGTTATATTTTAATTAACTGAGTATATTTCTTTTGTGGTCGGACTTATTTAATATATCTTATAATATATATTTTTTAAGAGAAATACTATTAAGAAAATGTATTATAATAATTTTCTTGTTTATGAGAGGAGAGTTTTACAAAATTAGTGTGTGGGAATTTTGGCAGCAAACTTGAGGAGTTCTTCATCATTTTCAAACAAGTTCATATCTTGTTCCTCTAGTGATACCACAGCATCAATGGCCCCTTCTGATTCCATTGAATCTTGCAAATGATAAGTGTTCTTCAATGGAGTACAAAAGCTACTACTCACAAAATCAGGATTTCCCCATCCAAAATCTGTTTCACCAAATGGAAACCTAAATAAAAAGCTACACTTATAAATCTTAATATCATTTCCCCTTCTTAAATCTTTCTTCATTTCAGCTTGGATTGATTGGCTCAGGCGCAAGAAACATTCCTCCCTCGTCAATCCTTTTCCGAATTTCTCAATAAATTCTGCTTTTTCTTTCTTCATAGCACAAAAAATTGTACCCAATTTTCTTTCTGATTCGTCCTTTGATATAATTGAGAAGAACCATGAAAAATTCCCGACTGAATTTTCCTCCAATGGCGGAACCACCCATGGCCGTAAATTAACTGTATGTATTAGTACGGATGGCCTTGAATTTGAAACGCCGGATTTTTTCTTTAGCCAGCGATCTGTAAATTAAAGCGGAAACAACTTCTGCCGGTGACGGATTATCAATTCCGGAGGCTATTGCAATGGCCTTCAATTCATTTATTTTCGAAGCATCGAATGTGAACCTTTTTCTGGTAACAATATTTTCTTCGTCAATTTGAATTTGGGGAAAAGTTATTTGCCCCAAAACCGGCGAAATTAGCGGCGGAATAAACGTCGGAGATGCTTTGCCACCGCACGCCACCGTAGCCCAGTCGTTAAGGAAGCCGAAAACGGTACTGGCATCGCCAATTTTGTGAAGAACGGATCCACTGATCGCCATTCCTCCACAGGTAAAATGGGTAACTTGAACATTAAACGGACTACTCTGTAAAGATTGATTAAACAGGGGGACCTGCAAGTCCAGGTGGAATGAATAAATCCATTGTAGTTGGATCTGGTCTTTTAACAACATCATCAATTTCGCAATCGATTCGGGCTTCGGAGAATTCTAATCCTTCATCATTGCAATCAATGGAGTCTTTACCATTGAATTTTCCTGCAAATGGGTAGTATTGAGTTAAGGTGTTTGATAAAGATTTCTTGAGGCGAGAAGTAACGCCATAGGAATTCCAATAATTTTGGAAGCAAGATAATTTTCTGTAGAAGATAACAATGGAGATGTAAAAATGAGGAGCAATTTGATCCATTAAAGAGATATTATAGATTTTCAAATGGTTTGGTGTTGGAGAAGAGGGCTTGATTATGGATTTGGAGATTATGCATAGCTTTTTAATTCCCATTTTCTGAGTTCTTTCTTGATCACTCATAAAATTTCTATTGCTAAAATATTTGAAGTTTTATACTGATCAAAGGCAGAAAGAGAATGGCCGGTAGGCCCCATCAAACTGTCCGACGCCTAAGTGAAAAATGTAAATTACTGTAATTCAATAATTCTGTGGACTCATTTTCTAAATTCTTTTCTTGATGAGTTGTTGAGGCAGAAAGAGAATGGCAGGGCTCACCAAACTGTTTGATATCCAAGTGAAGAAGATAAATTATGGTAATTTAATAGTCCTGTAGACTTATTTTCTGAATTCTTTTCATGATGAATTGTTGAGTGAAAATTGATAAAATTTCTATTGCAAAATATTGGAAGTTTTATAGTGATCAAAGGCAGAAAGAGAATGGCTGGCAGGCTCCACCAAACTGTCCGACAATCAAGTGAAAAATGTAAATTACGTTGATTCAACGGCTCTACAGACTCATTTTCTGAATTCTTTTCTTGATGAATTGTTGAGGCAAAAAGAGAATGGCAGGTCGCACCAAACTGTCCATCCGATGTCTAGGTAAAAGAATGTAAGTTATGATGATTTAACAGCCATGCATACTTATTTTCTTGATGAGTTGTTGAGTAAAAATTGATAAATTTTCTATTGCAAAATATTGGAAGTTTTATAGTGATCAAAGGCAGAAAGAGAATGGAAGGCAGGCTAAGTTGGTGGGGATCTCTCTGTTGGGCATTTTCCTCTCTTGGCCGGCATTCTAAATTCCGGATTGGTTTTTAATTAGAAAAATGTGAATTTTTTATGTTTATTTCATAACAAGTAACACCGATCAAGATTCAGACTCATACTCCGACTTTTGTTATCAAAATCTGTTAATTATAATTTCTATTCGTAATATAAAGATTACAACGGAAAATAAATAAATGCGAATATTGTGTTACACAGAACATCCGTCTCATAGGATAAAACAGATTTAAGCAATTTTACCAATGAATTATGAACAAGGAAATTATGATGAACACTATGAAAACTATATCGAAAAAGAGCAATGCAAAACGGATTTTTTTGGTGTAGCCAACATTGTTGGAAAGTCTTACATTTTCGATCCTTCAATTTAATATTTAAAAGCATTTCTACATATAAAGTTTAATTCCTTTAAATCACTCTAATCCTCCAACATTACCCACTCCAAACGATACTTTAAGAGGAGGACTGTTCAAATCCTTATAAAGGATTAATTATTTTTCAAATAGTAATCACGTGGGATTCTCAATAATTTATTAAAAAAAAAGAAACTTTCAATATTCATTCTCAAGCATTCAATCGGAGAAGACTTTTACTCAGCCGGCCTCTGTTATCTTAGTTCAAGTGACCCCCAAAAAAAGGTATATATATATATATATATAATATTGAGAGAGACGGCAAGCCGCTTGACTCCAAATTATAATGTATAATTATTGGGAAGTATAATTTATTTTATACAATAAAATCCTATATTGGAAAAAAATGTCGGTATGGTATATCAATTGTCCGTTGCAGAAGTCGCATTCGAATGCAGTGGGTGTTTATATGTGATGAATACACTATAAGATTAAAATATGCATTTTCTTGTCCACATAGGTGGAGCTCAATTGGTTTTGAGGCTGCAGAGTTAGTGTCAAGGTGCAAGATTCAAATCGTCGCATCGGCGACGGTGTGAGAATGAGCCATTGAAAGTCACCATGATTTATATCTTCCACCTAAGCGTTAGGGCGGTTTGGTGGAGGTCTTGTGGACGAAGAATTTTGCCTTTTGGTTCCAAAATATGCATCTTCTTAACATTCCTGAAAGTGGGATGAGCAGTGTGAAAAAGCCTCAAATTTGTAGCTCGACCCTAAGAGAGAGGATTGGAGCGAAAAACGAAAAAATGCGCCTTATCCAGGATAAGAGTCAGGGGCATAGCCTTTCGACTCACCACCCATCTTCCATAGGATGGAAGGAGCTACTAGTCCCTGCTATATGCTTAACTACATAAAGGGGTGGTATTCCCGCATGCGGGAAAGCAAGAAGAAAACAGCCAACCTTCAGTCTAATGTCGATCAATTAGTTTTAAGATAATTGATAGCGTTTGAGATCTTACAAGTAATATCAAAATTAAAATCACGAATTTGTTAGATTGTTCCGTACCAGAATATAATTTGAAACATACTTAAGTCATAAGTGACAAAAATATGTTTCTTTTTTTTTTTTTTGTTGAGTAAACAACAAAGGTATCTTATGAAATGAGTTCTCTTTGTCCTTAGCAATTGGTTCCTTCTATAGTCAACTAACTATACATATTCTATATAAACATATGGGGATGCCTATGGCTTGGATTTATAGAGAGAGAGAGAGAGAGAGAGAGAGAGAGAGAAATGGGCTTGTTTTTTCACATGTTTGGTGATTGGAATTGTTGCCTTTTATGGTGTTTTAAGGAGAGTTAATGAATGGATATACTTGAGAAATTTGGGGTCTATGATGATCCCACCAGGTGACCTTTGCTGGCCTTTAATTGGAAATATGTTCTCTTTCTTAAGAGCTTTCAAGTTTGGCAATCCTGATTCCTTCATCTCTTCGCTCGTCCACAGGTTCTCCACTTTTAACTCTCTTTTTTTTTACCGTCTTTTTCTTGATTATTTCTCTAGTCTGAACTTGATGCACATCTTTTTATTTACTCATTTTTATTCCGCTTCCCTTTTTTTAATCTTTTTAATCCAACCGCCACACACAAAACAAAGTAGAAGACAATGAGGAAATACACATAGAGGGGTAAATTTGTCTCATCAATAATATTTAGTAATAAGAATGTATTGAAAGATTCAATTAAGAGTCTTTTGATTAGTTGGAATTTCATCTTTAACAAGCTTCAATTATTAATGAGACAAATTTACCCCTCTAAGTATCAGTATGTACACTTTATGTATCTTTTTCATTGTTCTTGTTTAAGTCCTTGTTTTCTACCCCCTTAAAATCAGCAGTTTTTAAACTTTATTTTAAGTTATAAACTGTTTTAGAATTATTCTCGACTGTTTATTATATCTACTTTTAGCTCAAAGAAAAGCCGTTGTTTTCGACAGATTTGGGAAGGCTCCAATGTACAGAGCATTTCTATTTGGAAAACCAAGCATAATTGTTATCAATGGCGAAGCATGCAGAAAAGTATTAACAGATGACCGTTTTGGCCCTGGTTGGCCCCAATCAGTGTCGGATTTGCTGGGAAAAAAGACACTTCATGGGGTATCCATTGAAGAACACAGGCGTCTTCGAAAGCTTATTGCAATGCCAATTGCTGGTCAAGAAGCATTGTCTTCATTTATTGAGTATATTAAGGAAATTGCTGAGAATTCATTTGAGAAATGGTCAAAAATGGATCAACCAATTGAATTGTTAACTGAAATGAGAAAAAACTGCTTTTAAAGTTATGATTAAAATCATCATAAGTGATGAAATTGATCCAAAATTCTTGGAAGAAATACACAAGGATTTTTGCATTGCTTGGCAATGGAGTTAAGTCCATGACTATTAATTTCCCTGGATTTGCTTACTACAATGCCCTTAAGGTGAGAAATTTGGCCCAGTGAAATCGTTTTCTGTTCTTTTTTTGTTCTTGAATTAAAATCATGTGTCAAAAAGTGTTTTATCTCACGTGAACGATTTCGAGAAGCAAAAATATCCATTCACACCATTGAATTTTCTTAAAAAATGCTCGTATACTATTTACTTTTATTTTTTTGTCTTTAAACTAAATTCGTGTGTCAAGAAATATCGCACCACACCTTATAAATCTAGTAGAGCCTGCTAAAAGAACTCACGTACGCACCCATTCAATTCCCTTTAGTTAGAATAACCATATACTATTCCAAACGAAAAAGAGAATACCTGAGTTCTTTTTACCGGGCTCCACTCAAGTTTAGTGATGACTCGGTCACTTTTTTTGACATGTGATTTTAGTTTAAAGACGAAAAATAAACAAAAACGACTTGAGGGGTATTTTGGGAATTCTACTTTTTAAAAAATTGTTTTGTTTATGACCCTTTTTCTTACACATGTTAATTGTGTTAGGCAAGGAAGAAGTTGGTTAAAATATTTCAAGAAATTGTCAGCAATAGAAGGCAAATGATGGAAACAAAGCAAATGAAAGCCAAGAAAGACATGTTAGATTTAATGTTGGAAACCTCAGATGAAAATGGGAGAAAATTGTCTGATCAAGAGATAGTAGATTTGATAATCATATATTTCTTAGCTGGTAATGAATCTACTGGTCATGCTGTGACTTGGGCAATTATGCTCCTTCAAAAACATCCTCAATTCTTACAAAAAGCCAAGGTATGAAAACTGATGAAAACACTCAGAATTCTGGGTCTAACTCACCTCAAAAGGTAGCTCAAGAGAGGAAGAGTACCAAAGCTTTTATAGCGAGTAATTATTCCTTAAATACTAAACTGGTGGTCCAACACGGACAGCCCAACAACTACCTTTGATACAATGTTAAAATTCGGACAAGAACTTTTATGTCTTAATTAGTTTCTTTTGGATTTTAGGAGGAACAAGAGGAGATAGTGAAGAGAAGAGCTTCAACAGAAGCAGGGCTAAACCTTAGCGAAGTTAAGCAAATGAAGTATTTGGAGAAGGTAAGTACCCTTCATAGCCATTTTTAGGGTTTATATTTGATTTTAATTTAAAAGTTTCGGGAAAAAACGGTCTATTTAGTCCTTTTAAGTTTAGATTTTGAAGTTATATGGTTCTCAAAATATATTTTCTGTCGTTATAACCCCTAAACAATTTATGAAAAAAAAAAAAACACACGAGCTGAGATAATCTGAAGAGTAAAATATGTATTATAAATCATTCATTCCAAACGAAACACACATGAAACTAAGTTGCTCTTCTCATTTTAAACAAAATGATTTATAATACAAAATAAGTAACTCGTATTGTTTTTTTTATGAAAATTAAATGTTTAATACGAAAAACATCTTAATAGATTACCGTAAATTATTTAAAAATTATTAAAATTTGTTCTTGATTTTGAAGGTGATCGATGAAACACTGCGTCTCGTCAACATATCATTTGTACTTTTCAGAGAAGCAAAAACTGATGTTGTACTCAATGGTACTTCTACATTTACACTTGAATATATATATATATATATTTTTTGTAATAAGTGACACAAGATATTTTGATAATCATAACTGTCAGGTTACACCATACCAAAAGGTTGGAAAGTTTTGGCATGGATTCGAAGTGTTCATAATGACCCTCAAAACTATGAGAATCCTTATGATTTCAATCCATCTAGATGGGATGTGAGTCACAACTTCAATTTTTGTTTTCTTAATTTTAATAATGTCTCGTATTTTTAGTTAATTGAGTATTTGATCTTTTAATTTTGATAATTAACTATTCAAATCAGAATTTCGGAAAAAAAAAACCATTAAGCATTAATTTGGATATTTGATTCTTAGAATTAAAAGTTTTTAGCCTTTTTTTTTTAACAGAATTTTTATGAGGGAAAAAAGTTATAAATGCCTTCTAAATATTTACGCATTGCTGAAAATACTCATAAATTTTACTTTCCAACTACTTTTGAGCCTTTAAAAGTACCCTTTCAACAGATTTAGTAGTAGTTTCCGGCGACTTTTGTTGTGGTTTCTAGTGAAATTTCACTGCGAAATTCGTCCGAAGTGTACTTTTAAAGGCTTGAAAATAGTTGAAGGATAAAATTAGTTAAAAGTAAAGTTTATGAGTATTTTCAGCAGTGCTTAAATAATTGAAGGGCATTTATAACCTTTTTCCCTTCTTATAATTTGGGAACTTATTAAAATTTTAAATACTCAATTGACAATTACCTAAAAAGGACAAGGGTATTTTTGACATTAACTTATTTTCTAATGAATAATAGTGACATATATGTAGGATCAAAAAGTAAAAGTTGGGGCTTTCATTCCTTTTGGAGCTGGTCCTAGATATTGCCCTGGAAGAGAGATGGCCAAACTTGACATTTATGTCTTTCTTCACTATTTTCTTCTTAATTACAGGTAAAAATTTTACCAATTTTGCAAACCGTAATTTGTTACTATTTCTGCTCGGAAATATAAGGTTTTTTTACGTATTTTAATACGTATTTATTATTATTTTTTAATTCTACCTTCTTTAATTTCTTTATTATCTTCATTTATCTCCTTATTTATTTGAGGGTAAAAATGATATCTTACATAAGCTCTGTTATCTATTGTTTATACTTTTTAAAAGTAATTAAAAACAAGTACTTATAAAAAAATTATTTTTAAATAAATTAATATAACAATTTTATTATTAATTATATCGATAAGTAGAAGTTGTTTTAAAAACTAAAACCACAATAAATTTTCTAGCTTTTTTTTTAGTATTTTTTTAGAACAACTCCAAAATTGTTTATAATTTAAAATAAGTTAAAAGCGGTTAATTTTTAAACAATAGAGAATAGATTCATAAAAAATTTTGTATTATTTTTTTAATTCTAAATTTGTGTACAAAATCTAAAATAATTTATATTCTTACCCCGAAAGTAATATAATTATTTGTTTTACTCAGTATATTTTTCATGTTGCAGGCTTGAACAAATCAACCCCGAATGTAGAATACAATACCTACCAATTACTTGTCCCGCTGACAAATGCCTGGCAAGAATTAAAAAATTATCTCTCTGTACTTAAAAAAAATCGTTGGATTGTATTTTAAACGTAAAATTCATTTGCATTTTTACACTTTTTTATTTTATATCATACTTTTTTATATAAATAATTTATCTTTTATGTATTTCGAGTAAAAACTTTTCATTTTTTTCATTCTCGTTATCAAATAGCAAAATCTCTCGCATACAGAACTTTCACCAGATTACTCGACACATATGTAGAGGATGTATACAATCTTACATATTTTTGGCCGTTTTATATTTTGGTGATCCTACATTTTTCTTTTGATTACAAATATTACGAAGGAGGGAAATAAATATAATTTGAGAATTTATATGTATAACGTAAAAAAATTTATTTTTTTCACCAAGATAAATCTTTCTAACCCAATTCTCTCTAGCTCAAAACTCAAATCTTTCACATTCAGCATAAATTCAAGATAGATATGGATAATTTTGAATATTTTTTATAAGAAAATATCGATTTTAAGATAAAAAACTCAAAAAATTACTTTTTTTTAACTGTCCAGAGTTTCTCCCAAACGAGCGCGACCTGACAAAATTTTCAAGGAACTAGGCTTCAAAAACTTCAACTTATGCTTATAATTCTTCAAAAAAATTACAATGTTTAATGATTTCAGTTTCCAGATCCAATGAGTTGGTCAATATAGTTTCACAGGTAAAAATTGAAAATATGAAATAAAAAAAACTAGCATTAAAAAATTGTGAAATTGAAATCGGAATCATAAAGCTACCAATTCAGAAATCGTGAAATAAAAAATCACAAAATTGAAATCGCTAAATTAAAAAATTAAGCCACAAAATTGTGTAATGGCAAAATTAAAACGGTAAAATTAAAAACAAATAAGTGAAAAGGCAAGCAAAATGGAACCTTAAATCCAACGAAAAATCAAAACCGCCAAATAAAAAACTAAAAAATTGAAATAAGACAATTGAATCACAAAATTATAAAATTAGAATCTTTTCCTCCCACACTTTTTTCTTTTTTAAAAAATACATCGATTTTAAGATAAATAATTTTTAAAAAATCAAAAAACTTGATTTTTTGACCTAGTGAGCCAAAAATTTCCAAGAATTTAGCGCCACCCAAAATCATTTAAAGTTTTATTTACATTTTTTTAAAAATAAAATCTTTAAAATTAACAATTTAAAATAAACGATTCCAATTATTTCATTTCACGACTGGATAAAAAATTCCCAAACCTCCGCTGCTATTATTATTGATCCCCAAGTTATTTGCTAGGTCGGCCAAGACTTGATCTGCCAAGTTCCCCAACAAAGCTCAAGTCGGCCAGCCTGCACAAACAACCAAGCCGGCCATACTCACTTCATTGACTTAGTAATATCATTATTCACGATAAATAAGCTGTTAATGTTAATGCAAAATCACTCATTTAATATACTAAACGGGACGAATCTATACCTGTTTATAACAACTAAGGTTAAAATTTTATATTTGGACAGGACTGATCTATACCTATTTATAACGAATGACGTACAATTTTTTTATCTGAACCTATACTCATACCCGTATAGATTCTATTAAAACGTTTTGAGCATATATGGTGATCAAACTCGTATACATGTTATAATAAAATAATATATTTATGTATTATATTATATTAATACAAAATTTATAAATTTTATATGATATTATTTCTCTCAAATAATTATATTTATTGAAAAAATATTGAGAAAATTATGTTAATCATGTAATAATTTTTATTTTAAAGTTATATATATATTTTTATTTAACAGGTAAAAAAATAAAAAAATATTATACGAATATAGGTATACTCAAACTCTACCCTAAACCCTCCAGAGAGTAGGGTCTAGATCCATAAATTTATTCCCAGAAAGCCTGATCTAAGTCCATGTTTCACTATAAGGGTCTAGATTTGAATCTGGAGGGACCGAAAGAGTCTGCATCTGTTTACACCCTTGTTAAGATACCAGATGCTCTAGGTATTTATTAGACTATAAAACTTTCCCCAAATAAATCAAATCTATCATCAGTCATTGGTTTCATTTCACTCATCAAGAAAGAATATAGAAAAAATGGCAATTGAAAAGCCTTTGATAATCTCAAAATCTATCATAAAGCCTTCTTCTCCTACACCAAACCACTTAAGGACTTACAAGCTCTCTTTGTTAGATCAACTTAGCCCTCATTTCTACATGCCAATGGTGCTCTTCTACAGAAAACAACTTGTCTCATGGAATGCCAATGACATATCTTTTTAGTCTCAAGAAATCTCTATCAGAAACCTTAACTCAATACTATCCATTTGCTGGAAGATTCAATGGCAAAGACTCCATTGATTGTAATGATGAAGGACTTGATTACTACGAAGCCCGAATCGATTGCAGTGTTGATGATATTATAAAGCAACCAGAACCAACAACAATGGATTTATTCTCACCTCAAAATGCCCTGTTTAATCAATCTTTCAAAGCTAGTCCATTTATTGTGCAAATTACCTATTTTACCTGTGGAGGGATAGCAATCACTGGTGCCATTTTGCACAAAGCTGGTGATGCCTGTACTCAATTTGCCTTCATCAATGACTGGGTTGCTGTGGCATCTGGTGAAAAGCCATTTCCCATCTTTATTCCATCATTAATCTCACCTTTCACTGGCCAAATTCCTCTGCCACAAATCAAACTTGATGATGATCATAATAAGATTGTAACAAGGAGATTCTCGTTTGATGGTTCAAAGATAGCTGAACTAAAGGCCATTGTAGGAGGAGGAGGAGGAAGAGTTGATAATCCCACTCGCGTTCAAGTTGTGTCCGCCTTGATTTACAGATGTGCTATGGCTGCTGCAAAACAAAAGTCAGGAATGTCAAAGCCATCGATACTAATGCAGACAGTGAATCTAAGGCCAATAGTAAAGCCACCATTACCTGAAAACTCTGTCGGAAACTTCTCTTGGTTGTTCTCAATCTTGTCAAAAGATGAGAATGAGAAAACTGATCTGCAGGAAATTGTTAGTTCTATGAAGAAACAGAATGGTGAGTTTCAGTGACAAGTATGGAAAAGAATTAACAGTAGATGAATGTTACTCAGTTGTATGTGAATCTATACAAGATGCAATCAAAGTCTTAAGGGGAAATAATGATAGTGATATTGTGATCTACAAATGTAGCAGCCTGTGCCGGTATTCTTTAACTGAAATGAATTTTGGTTGGGGAAAGCCTGTGTTGGTGGGTACTTTTGCCAGTCAAATGAAGAACACATTTCATTTGCTGGATTCTTGTAAACCTGGTGGAATTGATGCTATAGTAGCATTGGATAAACAAGAAATGGCATTGTTTGAAAAGGATGAAATGCTCCTACAGTTTGCAGCCCGAAAACCAGCTACTACAGATTAAGTTTCATATATGCATGATTTTGTAATGGTTTGGTATTCTAGCTACCTTGCAAAGACTGCCTAAAATGTATGTCAAAACAGTTTATGATCCAAGTTCTTCTCTGAAAGAAACAGCAATTTGACCACAAAATATAGACATGTCTGAAAGAAAGAGAAGAAATTTTGTCGAAAAACGACTTTTCCATTTCTCAGAAAAGGTTTCTATTACAAGAGTTTGAGAAAACATGAAAGCACAAACATTCAATTGCACAGAGTTTTCCATACGTTTACATAGCAAAGGTAAGTAAATACCAGTTACGCAAACACCAATCTGCAAAGCAACAGAACTAAGTAGAGATCTTTAAGTAATATAACTTGTTTAAATATCATACATGACTTGTGTAAATCCAGTTTAAACACCCTGCATGCCCATTTCAATTTTTAAGACCATCATCTGGAGATTGGAGGTAAGAAATAGAGATCAGTTTTGACCGGAAATCATCAGCACTGTCACCATTAGTTGCATGTGCTATGTCTACACTGTCCAGAGTTTCCACAGAACTGAGAACCTTATCCGGGGTAAGGTATGAGATGGCTATAAGTGATTCACGGGCCGCCTCCAAAGAAGCCTCCTTTCCGAGTTCTCGTTTATCCATAAAACAATAATGCTCTTCCTGAGATTCAATAGCTATAATTAATTCAAGATGTAATACTCAAGAATGGAGATATACATTACCTCAAAAAATAAAAAAATAATAGAGATGTCCATAAGAAAACTATTCCATCAATTTCTTCAAGAAAATCAGAAAGAAATAAAAGGTCCAGCGTAGTTCAATATACGATCTAATGAAGAAGCATCTTTTGGGCAATATATACTTGAAGCATCCTTTTTCAGACAAGCATGCACCCATGGTACTTTGATATTCAGACAAGACCTTCAATCTCCAAAGCTATAGGATTTTCCAGAGGAAGGATCATGTAGTTATTTAGAGATATTTCAAAGCAAGAACAAAGCACACTAAACCAGATTCAAGCTATTACGGGGGGAGTTCAGATGACTAATTGTAAATTCACGCACTCAAAACAGCTAAGCAAGAACCAAAACAGGATTTGTTCTTCTACTGAATCCAAGGAAGTAAAGGAATTATCTTCTCTCCTAAAGAACTTATTTTTGGAGACTCCCGTATTGGAATTAAAGAGCAGTTTTAAAATTTAAATGGAGTACTCCCTGATCACCAGATCTTTTCCTTCCCGTTCCAGCATATCAAATTTCTTTTGTTCTTGCTGTCATGTATTACTGACTGGACCAAAAATGTTCCTCCATGCTACTTATCTCTCATACAAACTTATTTCATTTTCGCTCAGCATCCCAGATACTCATCATTGCCTCATATTTTGTCTTTTATCTGTAAACGGGAATAGGGGAACTGTATTGAATTTGAAGCTACTAATGTTTATAGAAATAGACATCTTCTGCTCCTATCATTGAAGGTCACAAACGGAAGAGAATGTTTCTCCACCTCTAGTTCGTGAAGGTATCCAACAGCAGTACCCATCAGTACTTAAAAATAGCCAACTTTTCAATATATTGATGATAATTTGTCCACCAGAGACCATTATAACTTTAACGATGGAGCTATCAAATTCTCAAACTATACTAGAGAACTAGATATTTTCAGCTCAGATCCATAATCATCATTATCTCATTGCCTACCGAGTCTTTTACACTTGATGGAGGAACGCTAAGAGGCATTGTATATCAAAGATGAGCTGTAACATGAAGTTTCAAAATATGTAAGTTTGAAATGCTAACCACAAAATCATTACCAGGATTATCACATCCAACCACACTGGAATATTTGTTAGAAGTTATAGCCTACAAGTGAAGGAAAAATTCCCTAAATGTGGAATCACTATAACAAGTTATTCATTTAAAAAAAGGGGGAAAAAAACTCTATGTCAAGCATCTTGCTGTAGCTTAACCCAATGCCCCCACCAAACATCATCAACATCAGATAGCATACAAATTCCACAAGACTACTATAACTCCTCCCTAACTTCCCTCTGCTTTAGGCACCAATCTGGTCAGCATATAACTACCTATAAGTTCACTCTAATTGACACAAATCACTGTGCAAAGAGAATCATCTTCAATAGAAAATATCCATAGCCATTAGCCATTTCCCTAGTAATGCTGATTTAAACTTACAAACATTTCAACCGAAGACCTCCATTAAGTGGAGATCAGATATCAGCACAAGTTATTTTAGTTACTCTTTAGGTTATTTCTTTTTCTCCTTCCCCCAAAGATAAGAGAACATAGTTCTTACTATCCACATTGAAGTATCACTTACTAATGATTGCTTGATAGTCATTTTCGAATTGGGAGAACATAACAAAATGTTTTTTTCAATCATATACTGGTACAAAGGTGTAAGAAAAGAGTTTGGACGTCTTGTAATTTCGCTAACATATTTAATGAATGAGAGAGTTTGGCATGATAAAAGAGGAGTTAACTGTTTATTGATATGTGGCTCAAGACTTGTATCACCACCTTCTAGCAACAATAGAGAGAAAGGATGTGGAGGAAAGGGCAACAAAAAGAAACTATAATGCTAACCTAAGCTTCTTTCATGACGTAAGTTGTCATTTCTTGCAAAACAACAAACATAAGCGAACAAACAAGTTCATTCAACATGCTCTTCAAATTATAATACAACCACTCATGACCAAATCATGTATCTCTTACAATTGTCTAATGCCCAATACTCCTTTATTAGACGCGTAGGGGAGGAGGGAGACTGGCCTCATCACATCCTACTAGGTGAGAAGCGCACCTAAACCCCCCCCCCACCTACCCATTAATGCTTGTGTACTGCTAACTTGGATTAATAAGCCCCCCGTAATATTCGCACTAGGGGCCTTCCCCGATAAGTATAAGCTATTTATACAAACCCTATAAGATTTAGACTTCCTTACTCCTTCACAAATAATTTCATAAATTTCGTATATATGAGTTTGTAGCGAATTCAGGTGTACCATTATGACATTAAGGTACAAAACCAGAAGATATATTAGAAAATAACTTCAAATACTTCGGTTATTATATCAGAAGCCAAGAAGAGGCCATACAACGAAAGTATACAAAGAATTCTCCTAAGCACATGTTGATGTATGAATTTAAATTGCATAAGTTGTCCGACCCTCTCGCTCTCGTTTACATCAGCACAAGCTCAACCAATGTCATGAAACAGAACTCAATTTTCTTATGTTTATAGAGTTTAAGTATCTGCAATTCAAGAAGGACATCATGACCCAAGCTATAGGCTGTACAGTTATCATAAACTGATTGCTAAATTGTGGATTCCCACAGGTCATAGCTCTCCACATCATCCTCAGGAAAGAAAAAAAAAGAAATATAGTCAAATATATCCTGAGCAAAAGAAGTACTATGCTTCAATCAATCTTAACCAGAACAATAATTTGCACAAAAACATTGGTTTTTAAAAGGATCTCATCAACAGTTCCAGGATAAGATCATAAACAACCAAAATTCTCATTAGGATAAGAAAAAAAAAAAGAAGAAAAATCACCTCCATCCAATTAAAATCCATGCAACTAGATCAAAATTATAAATTCTAAGCCGATGAATCGTAAAATTTTTCCAGATTAGCAGCTGATCAAATTGAAAATCGAGCAAAAAGCAGGCAGGGAGAGAATCAATCGTACCTTTGTTGAATTGGTTATGACCTTTGATTGTTTCTTCTCTCCTTCGATAGCGTAGAATATTCACCTATATTTGACTCATACCTGAATTCAATTCAATTGGAGAAGATAAGATTGAATCTTTGACCTTTTGACCCTTTCTAGAAGACTCTTCCTTTGTTCTTTTTAAAAAAAATACCGCTATGCAAATTGCTCGAATAATAAGAGAAATACAAGAGCGAAAATGTAAAAAATTATCCTTTTTATAGACTCGAAATATAAGAAGTTACGGGAATCTTAAAATGATCTAATTAAATCAATTGAATGAATCCAATTAAAATTCGTATTCTGAAATTTTAGTTCTGTTCAGATACATATTTGGACATCCATTATGTATTTTTTCGTAATAAGCCCAGATTTATTTTCACATTATTACAGCTCTGCAAATCAATTTCCAGAACATTATTAAAAATTCTCCTTATTAGTAATAAAAATATGATTTATAATAGGTATTGTTTTCGAGTTTTATTTATTTTTATTATGTAAAAAAAATAGAAAATCAAGATAATTCTAAATAAATGTTAGTCTTAATATAAAATTTAGAATTGTCTTAGATTCCAACATATCCAATATTCTATTAAATTAAGTTATTAATATTATTGTTAAAATAATATATATTTCTTAAATAAATTATATTATAAAAATACACTTCATTAGAAGTTTTGTATTTGAATTATATTTCTTTTACCGTGAATTAGTGATGGATTAAAACAAGTCTTTATCTTATTATCTAAGTTAGAATCTAGAATTGTCTAAATTATAACTTATCGAAGATTTTATTAAATTAAATTACTATTATAATTAAAGAAATATATTTCTGGAAAGAATCATATTGCTAATCAATCTCTAAACGTCTTTATAATTAATTATTTTACTTGGTAAGAAGTTATATAAAATCAATCTCAAATATTACATTATTAATAGGCTTTTAATACTACTTTTAATATATCTAAAGAATATATAATCAGATTTAAAAACTTTTATTTTATAATAAATACATCTTAAGTATCCCCTTTAAAAAAAAAAACATTTCTAATATATTTCTGAATAATATACTAGTATTTACTTATTTTTCAGAAAATTTAACTGAAAATATATTTAAATAAAATAATGGGCTCAACATATTTTTTAATTAAAAATATTTTTTCTTAGGAATTAATTTCAACAAGGTCTGGGTGGTGTAGTTGGTTATCACGCTAGTCTCACACACTAGAGGTCCCCGGTTCGAACCCGGGCTCAGACATTCATTTTTTTAAATATATATATAGATATATAGCTCATTTTCTTTTTTTTCCTGTGAGAAAAATAAAAAAAAAAAATTTTTTCTTAAAAGTAATCGACGGAAACAGATGGCTCATCTTTTATTTGTTATTTGCGTTTAATGGTTCAATCTATGTACTTCTTAGACATTGATAATGTGATAACGGGATTCAACTCACTCCTTTATTTATTTCTTTGTTTTTCATCGTCCAAAATTTAATTAGCTAAATGATAGTCTTTTGTAATTTCTTCTCGAGTTTTCTTTTATAGATCTTTTATTTGTTAATATTCATACAATAAAAGAAATATTTTTTTCTTTAATTTCTCAAACAAAGAATTAAGATGATTATTATTATTATTATTATTTTTGAGGATGGAATAAAGAGGATTATTTATAATTTGACAAGAAGGTGGTTTAAATCATTTTATTATATACACAAATCATTTCCAGCAAAAGATATATATATATATAAATAATTTCACATTAACCTACTTTATATATTTCAATAAAATTCTGTTTGAGAATCGCGCGCACAAAAATTAAGAGCGCCATTTCTCCCCTTGCCGCCTTGAAGAACTCTCTCTGCTTTTTATCGATTTCCCCTCCGGACAGGAGGGCATCAGAGGCCGAGAAAAGGTTCGCAAGAACCTGCGGGGGAAGTTTTTACAGCTAGAGCACAAAAATTTAGATAGTGAAAGAAAAGTATAATTTGTTTTAATTAATAAAATATTAATTAATATAGACACAACTATTAATTTGTTTTATAAGACTGCCATACTATTATTTGTATAACAAAATTTAAAAAAAAAACTATAATATAACAATAAAATTGTTTTTAGTGCATGCCAAGAATGGGCAAAAACTATAAGGAAAAGAAAATAGTAGTAAATGTCCCATCATAACCTAATGTTTGCACTCACTAGACATGTCCACATACAACCCTTTGTGATTAATACATATATATATATATAGCATCATCAATTAATTGCATAGTACGCGCCGTTATTTATTACTTAAAATCAGTAGCTTTTTAACTTATTTTAATATATGAGTTGTTTTAAAATTGTTTTTGACTACTTATTATATCTCGTTTTTAGTTTTTAAAAAATAAAAAATATATGTTTTTGAAAAACTATTTTATTTTAGAATTATTTCTATTTATTGATATTGTTAAAAATAAAATTGCTATATTAATTTATTTAAAATATCTTTTTTATAAATACTTATTTTTTAATTGATTAAAAAAAGTATAAACAATAAAGAACATGCCCTACATAGTAGTCTTTGGAAACCCCACTACCCTTATCCTAAAATGGATACATATAACGGTTTTGTTTGAGGGCACACATTAATACGGATAAAATTTATTATATATGATAGTTTAATTAAATCTAATAAATTTTATAAAATTGAGAATTTTAATAAAAATTGTTAAATTTTTTTTAAAAACTTATATATTAAATTGAGAAGTTAATTATAAGGGACACGTGTGAAGAAAATTTCTATTATATATACGGATTTGTCTAATAGATGCCCCTAGGACATGCGTTAATATAAATTAACTTTTCAAATTCAGATATAAATCTTCATTTTATAAGATTTTACTATCATATATAGTATGTTTTATTCATATATAATATGTTCATTTATTCATATTAATGAATGTCACACGAACATATATATATATAATACTTTTATATAAAGATTTTCCAGCTAAAAGAGAGGCAAAATCTCAAGCAAAAGAAAGTGAAAAATATTTTTCTTTGTATATTTAAAACTAATTTAGCCCCATGCTTTGATCTTTTTCCTATATATATATATACATTTCCTTTTATAATATATTTTTCTCCTTAAGATTTATCTTTTATTTGATAGATTTTATTAATAAAATATATCAAATTAGGAATTTTATAAAGAGTGTCACTTTGAAATATTACGGGAGAATCCGAATCGATATCAACAAATGACCTAACTAAAATAATTCACCTTAATTATATAATTAATAATCACACAGATGAGATATATATATATATATATATTATCGTTCTTGGTCTTTTTTTTTTCCTTTGTCAAGCAAAGTGGCTGCAGATTGTCCATTCTGAAAAAACACTACATGACAAATAAAATGCTAAAAATTAATAAAGAATGGATAAATATATAATCTCATAGCTAATCACGTTTGCTTTCTCTTTTTGGAAGAAAATTGGCTTGCTCATCAAACCTAAAAATGGCCAAGGTTAAAAACTTGTTATCCGAGAGTGTTAGAATTTGGGTTTGGGTCTAACTCAAACCAAAAGGTACCTCAAGAGAGGAGAATTGCCCAAGTCAATTGGACATCTGCACGGGTGGCCCAACTCTGGACAAATCCCAACAACCTGGCCTCGATACCATGTTAGAATTTGGGCTTGGGCTTAACTTACCCCAAAAGGTACCTCAAAGAGATGAGGACTGCCCAAGTCTTTGGACATCTGCATGGGTGGCCCAACTCGGACAGCCCAACAACTGACTCTGATACCATGTTAGAATTTGGGCTTGGGCCTAACTTACCCCAAAAGGTACCTCAAGAGAGGAGCACTGTCCAAGTCTTTGGACATCTGCACGGGTGGCCCAACTCGGACAGCCCAACAACTGGCTATGATATCATGTTAGAATTTAGGCTTGGGCCTAACTCACCCCAAAAGGTACCTCAAGAGAGGAGGACTGCCCAAGTATTTATAAGTAGTAATTATTTTATTTAATTAGCCGATGTGGGATTCTCAACAGAGTCACTTATTAATTCGGCGCACAAGGCTCTCAAACAGTAATACAAGATTGACATGCAATATTAAACCGTTCTCTAAGTGATTCGAACTCAAAACTTCTTACTTGGCATGATACTTAAGTGAGAAGATCACACCATCAGACCACCAACAGTTTGTCAAATGGACAAATAATTAGACTCAAAACTATTGTTATATATACTTCTAAAAAATAGAAAATTTCTTGGAAAAAATAATTGTTAATTCTACAAGAAATTATTATTATGGGGTGTAATATTATATATCATGAACAATATATTTGAATGTATTAATTGGTGAAATTGGTATTAAATTTGGATTCAATTTATTTAATAAGTCCAAGAACAATTTATAAGTCAATTAAGCTCCTTCATCAAGTGTGATTGGGGTGAAAAGACCAATTAGCCCTTCTTTTATTTATCCCATATTAAAAAAATCATGAAACTTCCAATCTATAAATAGATATACTTGTTTCAACTCTTGTTTTTTCATGTTATTTTTCACGTTAATTCTTATACTGATTTAAGCATCGAAAATGAAATGAGAAACATTAAACCGAGTCTCAGTAAACTTGCAAATATATATATATATATCATGACCTGTTTTTTTTCAATATTAAAATTTTAAAAAAATTTTAGGTACGTTTTCTTCCAATATTTTGGTCAACAAATAGGTTTTTGCCTTTTAAAAGTTAAATATTGGTGTTCCATCTATGGGCCATTTGTATGGGTATGGAAGAGGACATTTGGGGAACAATAAGTGGCCAAAATTTACTTAAATGCTTTGTGAAGTTTAATGAATGAGGGGTTAGGCAGCTGTTTATAGTGCTTCACACGACACTTTTTTTTTTTTTTTTAATGATTCTGTTAATTGGCTGTCACAGTAGAATAATCCTTTTGCAGTCTCATATATATGATTTTTAATCTAATAATATAACCATATATATATATAAATTTGATGAGAACTAATTATATAAAAATATAGACTTAATTAAACATTCATGATTAATTTGTGATTTTTGTTTTGATTTTGATTTAGCAAAAACAATTTCCAAACTAATTGATCGTTATAGTTTATAATGGGATTTTTTTTTTTATTGGGGCCATTTTAAAAAAATGGGTACTAAATAGGCTCGATTTAATTTCGAAGAGTTTATAACGCACAATCATTGTGTTATCAAATGAGATAACGCACAATGATTGTGCGTTATAGCTAATCACTGCCTTAATGCGTTAAGTGCTTTGAGGTGGAAGATAACGCACAATGGTTTATATTGATTAGGAAGAAATGATTTTTGTAGGTATTTGGAAAACTTTAAACATGAATAACTTTGTGATTGGATGTCCGTTTCATGCGTATGACCACTCGTTTTGATGGTTCTCGTAAAGAGGAATGCAACGGCATCGTCGAAAAAGTGATCCGGACTCGTTTCGGGGAAAAAAAATCGTTTCGTATAGTCGAAAACTTTGACGGGGCGTAACTTTGCGCTCGGACGTCCGATTGAGGTGATTCTTATGGGCATTTCGGGTATTTTTTCGAGACCTACGCGTTGGAACCAGTTTTAACGCTTTTCCACTGACTGTTTCCACAAAAAAACTCCTATTTTTGTTTTAATTTATGTTTTTATAATTTTCTTATACTTTCTCTCTTGTTAACTAAAAAATTACGGCACTAATTTGAAAATTAAATAGAGGAGCAGTCTTCTTTTTGCTCTAATTAAATTTCAAATGATTTAAGTTGTTAAATATTGGAATACGTAAGTAAGTAAGTTATTATTAAATAAAATCCATGCACTTGTTGAATAAGATCCAATGGTGGTCTATTGGTAAGTCTTCTATGTTATAAATCTCGTTATAAGACTTTTTTTAAAAAAAAATAAAAAATGATGTGACAGATAACGCACAATGAAGATGCGTTATCTGCCACCTAGTATATGATTAGTAATAACGCATAATGATTGTGCGTTATGGCCAAATCAGGTATAAAAAAAAATTTTGGACCGCTTTAATAACCTGTTAAAAAATGGGTTTTTTTTTTAAAAAAAAAAAAAGCCTTTATAATGTTACTAGGCCGATGAATGGTGCTCTCGAACCTATAAGGCACTTGACTATGGTCATTGGAGCCCGACAAACATTCCCCTTGAGAGTACCAAAATTCAAATAATATAATTTAACTTTTAATTATTATTTTTGTATTGAACAATTTAGTTTTTAATTGATTTGTAAGGTTAAAATAGTAAAACATACTGATTTTCATACGAAATAAGTATAGCTTTATATTAAATATAAATTTAAAAAAACTAGCTAGGGCCCACCTTCAGTAGCGGAACCAGGACAGAAAATTTGAAGAGGCTGATTAACATATTAAAAATTTTGTCAGAATTTCTTCTACAAAATAAATGTATTCCAAGTACAAAAATATTCAAACTGAGGGACTTGAATATAAAAACATCAAAATTTTTAAAGTTCTTTCTGCCCATCTTCCTTGTATTACTTTGCCGCTGAGTGTAATATTATATCATCATATCATACTTAGGAATTATATATATATAAGTGTTACACGTTACACTGCGATGAAAACTACCTCTAGAATCTATTTATATGATTCATGGACAAACTTTCCCTCATTCAAAGGGATAAATCATGATCAAGGAGAGACTTTTCTTGATTACAACTTTCATAATGGATATAAAGAGGGGAGATGAATTGAGAAATGACCTAAATGATCCAAGTAATGGAAGAAAAAGGGAGAGGGCAAATTAATTTCTTGATGTTGCACCAACAAGAAGCAGCAACCAATAATTTCAATGAAAGTATGGTCATAAACATATGGAAGAAAACTGGTCTTTGTCTGCCTCAATAAAGGGGGTGACAAATGAAGTTATCACCACCTCTAATATTATTAATCAAATATTTAATTTTCTTAATTTGATGAAAACAAAAAACAAAAAAGAAAACTAAAGTGGGATCTGAGTATTCATTTCTTAGTGGAATTTTCTTGATTTAATATTTGAGATTTTGTTAGGTCAGCGATTTGATTTTATATACTTTTTTTTTTATCATAATAATAATGTTTCAAGAAAACCCCATTTGGGACAAATTTGTTGTTGATAAGTTAGTGCAAAAACAAAGGCATATATAGGAGCAATTGCATTTCAGAGTCACCATTAGGTTTTACAGAAAAGTAGGGAAAAAAATTACACTATTTTTCTTCAAATAATATTTAGGCATTCCTTATAACTTGCCCAATTCAATTTTCTAAGTTTCTTTTGGCCTTTGGAAGGAAGGGAGAGGTAATAACTTAGGTTTAATCCCCTAATCGGCCATTAATCGCACGAATTTAGGTTTTAAATCTGTGAACGGCTACTTGACAATGTGGCCCTTTTAGAATAATAGGATAAACGATGAAATGAATCTCACAAAATTTGTTTTTGGCTGTTGAAAGGAAGAAGTATAATGTGTACTGCGATTAAAAGAGTTTCTGAAGTAATGATGTTTTACTCAAATATCATTTAAAAGTTAAAAGAATAATTATTTTATAATATTTTTTTAAAAGTATAATACTTCATATATTTATTGGCGAAGTACTATCAAATATGCTTTAAATCTTTGAAGGGGAGAAAGCTCTTTTACTTCATTTAGAAAGTCTTTTTCCGTCGAATCACTCGGCAAGTGATTGAGTAATATGTGCTAAGCCGATAAAAATTCATTTTTTAAACAGAATATCTAGCAAAGATATTCGAGAGGCATTCTTCCAATTTTTATGAAAGAAGTATCTCCTTACCTAGCTTCGGTATTTGAACCCAGATTACGTCGATCGCTCTTTTCCTACTATAGAATAAAATGCCCGGCACTACAATCAAAAGAGTTAATGATATTGTTTTTGTAATGATCATTTAAAAATAAAATATTAATTATTTCACAAACAATTTTGACACTAAACTGTGAATTTTCTTTTTATGGTTGAAAGTATGGCTTGTTTTCATCACATTTTCTTGTCTACATCTTCTAGTAATGGTGGATGACAACCCTAGCTAGCTAGTAACAAAAAAGTATTAGTGGATTTTGTTCCCTTTTTTTTTAATTTTTTTTTCTTGGTAAAAAGATGATCATCTTTTTTAATGTCTCTTCTTAAGGCATATGCTATATATCCTTGAAATTCCACTCTACTATTTCTCACTACAAGAGAATAATAATAATAATAATAATAATAATAATAATAATAATACCATTTTCTTGTGTTGCTTTCATGCCAAAAAAGTACCCAATTAGCTTTATATATATAGAGAGAGAGTTGAAGCTATGGTGAAAAATTGGTGTGTGATGAGCAAAAAAAGGATTAAAAAAGAAAGTAAAATGGCATTAATTATAAATTAGTGGTTAGGAGATTTCGCCATCAAAAACTAATGACTTATAAGTTTTCTTCATATAGTGCCAAATCTAATGACACACTCATGGTTGTTCATAGATAATGACTTGATCACCTATTTACTCTAGTTTGGATCCTAGCAAAAAAAATAAAAAATAAAAATCAATGTGTTACTAAGCACTTCATATATATATATGTAAAATTTTATTATTGATTCGGTTTATATAAGTGGGATTTAAACCCTTTATTGAATGATGTTATCTGAATTAATTATGCTGTATATAAAGTTTATTAGTCGGAAATTTAGATCTTTAAATCATGTTAAGTCATATCATTACTCACATAAGAAAATCAAGTTTACATTTACGTACACTATGAGTTTAAGGGTATTAATTAATATAGTTCAACTAATTTGTGTCCCCAACTTATGGACTATAAATTATAATAGATTTTTTCGTCTATCCAAAGAAAAAACAGATATTGTCATGTTACCTGTCTTGTTAATTTCTTGACCTCTTTTTTTCTATAAGTGAAGAGATGCGTGTTCGCTTTACTTGATGGTGTTAGTGTAGTATATACCTTAAAAAGTTCAAAATCTTTTAATAATATAGACAAAAAAATATATTATTATAAAGTATAAGAAAAGTGTTTTGTAATAAATTATAAGTTAGGTTTTGGAGTAATAAAATGATTTATTGAACTTGAAGGATTATTACGCAATAAATCATAACTTACATTAAAGGGATATTGAGTTACTTTTAGTACTTATTAATTAGAAAATTAATTTTAGTTAAATCTTATTTAAGACCAAACATATGTAGATGAAAATAAATAAATAAATAAATAGCTACTAATAAAAAAAAAGTCACCTCTCAATGTCCCCAATAAATGTTTATAGTTCAAAAATAGTTAAGTAATTGGAATTAGATAATAAAGTAGTTAATTAAGTGGAATATTTTTAATTTACAATATGTTTATTTTTAATTTTCTAAACTTCAAAATTTTTTAAAGTTGTTTTACAAATAATTTCATTTTCACTTACATTTTTTCAAGTAAAATGGTGATATAAACTTAATATGATTAAAGTAATATATACTCTCACTTATAAATCGGTCAAAACAATTTTTCAAATGAAAAATGTTTTAGAAAAAGATGAATTTATATTCTATGTTATATATATTGTTCGAGTTTAAATCGGAAGACAAAATCTAGTAAGTTCGATGCAAATACTTTTTCTTATATATAATAATAGATATAATTCGAACTCAAAATTTATCGGATAAAAATTGATTCTAGTATTGTCTTAATGATGACATAAGAGATCTATTAATTTCAAGAATCATAATTATATATTCCTTTGTCCTTCGAATCCATTGAATGAAGGGAAGAATGGGAACACATTGTTATAAGAGGTTCATATTAATTTTCTTTTTTTCTTTTTCTAAAAAAATATTTATCTTGATTCAGAATCGTCTAATACATCTTATAGTTCACTTTCTTTAATAATAATTTTTTATTAGAGTTTCTTTTATTTTATAATAAAAAGTGTATATTAGAGAGTGTATTAAATGATGTATTATACGATCCGGCTCTTATCTTAATAATAAGACACAATCTCATATATTCCATAGAAAATAAAAGAATTAATTTGAGAATATTGGAACAATATTTGATTAATTGAGGTATAAAATCCTATTATTAGCCTATATTTCAATATTCTTATACCCAATGAGAAATCCCTAAGTTTCAGATGCATGTTTCCACTTAGAGAAGACAATAATGAAAACCAAAAATCTTTATTTTAAGATTTTTAAATTATAGAAAAAGTAAAGCAAAAGGTATCATATTTTGTTCATTTATTCTCTAAGATATATAATTATTTAAACTCTTTTTTTTGTAATATAATTCTGTTTAGATAAGGTCCATTTATTATTTCTTTCTAGATAGAATCATCATCCAATTCTTGCATAAAATTAATAAAATTAATTATTTTAGTTCATACTTTTTAAAAAAATCTTTTCATATTTGACACAATTAGGTCCAATGTTTGGGGCTTCTAATATATGTGTTGGACTTGTCATATCATATCCTTCCTTCATTGATGTCTTTTGTTTTTTTTTCTTTCAAGAAAGTAATTAATTCTATCTATTTTATAGGTTTGATATTTAAATCGGAATCAACGAGCACTCATAGAGTCACTATTACTTGAAAGTTAGGATCCGCTCACGAACGTTTCACGATATAATGAGAAATATTTGAAATTCGATCTTCCAGTGTCTTAACCTAAAGTTACCAGATTGTCTTAATTAAAGGAATACGAGGAATATAAACTAAATTTTCTTTACTTGAAAATATGAGAATTAATTTTTGTAGACGGTATCTAATAAACGTTTCTTAGAATTGTACTTTAATAATAAATATGAGACATTGAAAAAAGAACCATCGATTAATACTGTCTATTAATTTTTAAAAGTGATAAATAATTAAAAATAACAGAATGTGTATAAATAATATACTTAAATTGAATTGAAGGAAGAGGTATTTGTACATCAAACTACACGACGTCTAAGTAGAGATGTAAATCACAGTAACTCAACGAGTCTTGGGGATCGGAGGCTATATTTTGAGCGCACAAAGAACTATTCCCACATTAAAGAGGTTGAAATGACTTGAACGTTAGTCCTTGCTACTAACTCCACAGTACCAAAACCAACTTAGATGCACTCATACGGACTATTACGTATTTCTTTTCAAAACTACATTAATAAGATAGAGAATATCAATGCCCGTATGGGTCTAACTCAGTTGATTCTGAGGCAGCAAAATTGGTAACAAGGGTTTAAATCCTAGCAAACTCAAAGTATCTTTAAACTATGATAACAAGGAAACAGTGTGAAGGCAAAGTACCACTCACTTAGGTATTTCCATCTAACTCGTCAAATGAGAGATTGTGAGTTCGAGTAATCTTGAGAGTAACTTCATGCTGCATTTTCAATCTTGTCTTTGTAGCTTAATTTTTTGTGTCCCGTAAATCTCCTCCTAGATTAGTTTAGAAATTTCGAATACCAACTAATACTTATTCGATAAAACTCTTTTATATATATAATTACAATCTTTAAATTCAAACTTTATAACGAACTCAACTATGGGTGAAACTTTATATACATAGTGATATATACACTTTAAGGTAGAATCAAATCAAGCAAACCAAAATAGAGACAGCAAAAATATTGGAATTAAAAAGGACCCCATTAATTAGGTTTCATGTGCCCACAACAAAAATAAAAAAATAAAAAAAATTATAACTCTATCATTTTCCATATACCCAATTAAAAACAACTATATAATAGCAAAAAAAAACAATATTATGAGGAATTTCTATATATTCATTTCATTTCTTGATGATGTCTTCCCAATTTTCATCCCTCTAATCTCAACCGTCCATTTCATTCCTTCATTGTCTATATATACCCACACCATCTTCACTCTCCTTGTTTCATTTTACTCCCAACTTTCTCCCTTCTCTCCTTCTTCTTCAACTAAATTGGCCCCCTTTTTCAAAAAAGCTCCAAATTTTTATCATCAATGGCATCTTTTGAGTTCTTCAAGAAGGTCAGTCCCAAAGAATCTCATTTTAAAAGCATTAATTAGTGCATGCATTTGTCATTTTTATTTGAAAAAATATATGTAATTTCAAAATATTGGTATATATTTTAGGGTAAGAAGATGAAAGGGGAATTAGAAGAAGAAGAGTTTACTAGAGATGGAACAATTGATTTGCATGGAAGGCCAGCAATCCGTGAAAGAACAGGAAAATGGGTAGCTGGAATTATCATTCTCTGTAAGTCTTTTAATTCTTGATATTTCAATCTACTTATCTCTCTCTCTCTCTCTCTCTCTCTCTCTCTATATATATATATATATATAAAGATATGCTATTTTGTGTATCCACATAAAATATACTTTACCATCTTTTCTTGAATTTTGTAAAAGTCAGAATTATTACAAAAAAAATAGTTTTTCGAATTAAAAACTTGTCTAAATATAAGAAAAAATATCAATAATTTTCAAGAAATCTTGATGAACTATTCCCTCTAATATTGGTATTTACCACTTAAGGAAAAATAAAGAACCACCTCATGCATATATAAATTTACCCAACAAAAACAATAATTAAAAGAAGAGTACAATATGAGGACTTTTTTCGTACTAATAATATCGAAGAAGAAGAAGAAAATTCTGATGGGATTCGGTGCGTTTAGTTACAAAGAAGAAAAGATGATGATGAAGAAGACATCCATCCAAAACAATCTGATCTGGCTGTGGGATGGCATGATATAGTGTGTGAGGAAATACATGCAGAAGAGACAGGAGACTTGCCTGACACGTAATTCATTTCAAGTGTATGCATTACGTGAGGGGGAAGCCACTTGTCTTGGCTACAATTTTTCCTTGTGGGATTTGGAATTTTCTTTTCTTGGGGGATTTTATTTTAGAGAATTTCTCATCACTGAAAATGATCGTCACTCTTCTCCTACCCACTAGAGCTAGATTAGCTATGGAGAAGAAAAGGTCAAAGAAAAAACCTGCATGGACATAGTTCAATTGGTTCTGGAACTACACAGTTGGTGGCTTCCAGTTTATATCCTTCATCTGGACGTCGAGCAGTCTGGTGAGGGCACTGTAGGCGAGGGGCCTCAAAAGAAAAAAAGATTCATGGAATTAGCCTCTTGTAATATGGTAATCATGGAAATGGTTGGATAGAGATGTTTTATGAGTGTTCTCTATCAGCCATAAACACATTGCCTCAAGTGGGAAAGATAGAGATGTTACGAAAGGATCATAAGTTTCACTCATATGAATTATAGGCCTAAGTTAGGGTCAGATAAATGCCGTTGTGTTTTGTAAAAGAGTTATCTGACTCAATAAAGATTAGTTTGAGTATGATGACTTAAAAATGTGTTTTATGTGTGTTCACGAGTCTGGTCAGACCAAAACCAAATCATTAGGCTTAGTTCAAAGTTAAATGGTATATGAAAGGTCGTACCGAACCCAAAGTTAGAAACTTGGACTTGGAAACACTTTGTCCAAATACGATTAGTGTCTTGTAAAAGAGTTTTTGTTGCCCTTATAGTTTTAGTATGATATGACTTAAAAAGGTGTATCATGTGTGTTTACGAGTCTGGATAAACCAAAATCAAATCAATAAACTTAGATTCAAAGTTAAATGGTATATGAAAGGATATACAGAACACAAAGTGAGAAACTTGGACTTGGAAACCCAGGTCAAATACAATTGTCTTATAGGAGAGTTTTGTTGCCCTTATGATCAATATTACTTGACTCAATGCAGATTACTCTGAATATGATATGACTTAAAAAGCTGTATCATGTGTGTTCACGAGTCTGATCAGAACAAAACCAAATCATATCATTGGGCTTACGTTCAAAGTTAAATGGTATATGACAGGATATACCGAACCCAAAGTGAGAAACTTAGCCTTGGAAACCCCTGTCCAAATACACTTGAGAGTAACAAAAGACCTAACACCTTTAATCTCTTTGGACAATGTTGTACAAAAAGCAATGCTGAAAATGATGCATACACCATTTTTGGCATAATCAAGTCTATCAAAAATGGCTTTTGAACTTATACTTCAATAGAGATATGGTGAAAGTACCAATATTTTCTACTTCAAAAAGGCATTGTAAAACAAAAATCTTCCCACAATGTACTACTTTTCCACTATCTCCTTAAGGTAAAATGGCCAATGAATTTAGCCATTTTTCCAGAACAAAATCAAGATCAATCATCAATATAAAGACAGGCTCCTACCTTCAATAAATCTTTTATAGCCAATAAAAGAGGATGCATGCATAAAGAATTATACTAGTTTAGACACCTATATAGGCTGCATTATCAGTATTGAAGATAACTAACTACTATGAAAAGATACTATAGAATGGAAAAAGAAAGAAAGAGAACCTCTTCCTAGAAAGTATAGGATTTAGTAAACCTAAAGCAAACACCATTTCTGGTGGATCAAATGTGCTTCTCAAATTGCTGAAAGTGTTAGCTTCTGCACATGAACAGTTAATGTTGTGATAGCTTCTAACTAATATTGCAAGAAAATTGAAAGGCAATGTTCTTATCTACAATGCATCATGCACATGATGAGATGTTCCAAATAGAGGGATATTAATTTCTGTGGTTTCTAGTTGTCCTATTCGAACGTTACACCTCATTTTCTTGAAGTAAACCCATGAAAAATCTTACAGAATGAAAGACAAAACTCTAAATAAAAAGGTAATATAAAAGAAAATGTTACAAATGATATATTGAAAAGCGTCATCTGCCTGCTCATGTCACAGCTTCAAAACACAACATGTTTTACAGAACATGATTAATCAGAAAAGTTAACTGGACTGCATTTTAAGATAATGGTGTACTCAGGTATATCATCTGGCTACTAATCTCCATTACTAATGATGCTTTGCACATTGAAAAATGAACAGTAAATCAAGGTCTGGCTACTCTAGCTTTCTTTGGCGTTGGGGTAAACTTGGTTCTGTTCCTTACAAGGGTCATGCAACAAAACAATGCCGATGCAGCTAATAATGTCAGCAAATGGACAGGAACAGTCTACATTTTCTCTCTTGTTGGTGCATTCCTAAGTGACTCTTACTGGGGAAGATATAAAACTTGTGCAATCTTTCAGGGCATCTTTGTCATTGTAAGTCACGATTTTTCTCATTCTCCTCGACAGTAATATTGTCCTATAAAGAAAACTTGTAACTATGAAGGTCCAAATGCACTATCTAGTCTAAATTGTATCTACTTATTTTCTTTCAGGGACTAACATTATTGTCACTAGCAACACATCTTTTCTTGCTCAAACCTAGAGGATGTGGTAATCAGACAACCAATTGCGGGTCTCACTCGAGCTGGGTGATGAGCCTGTTTTTATATATCTATATATCTTATTGCTCTAGGAAACGGTGGGTATCAACCTAATATTGCTACATTTGGAGCTGATCAGTTTGATGAAGAGGATCCCGATGAGGGACATTCAAAAGTTGCTTTCTTCAGCTATTTCTATCTGGCTTTGAATATTGGTGAACTATTCTCCAACACCATATTAGTCTATTTTGAGGATGAAGGAATGTGGGCACTTGGTTTCTGGGTTTCTACTGTGTCTGCCTTAGCAGCATTGTTGCTATTCCTAGTTGGTACACCAAGGTATCGACACTTCAGGCCTAGCGGCAACCCTGTTTCCAGGTTTGGCCAAGTGATAGTTGCAGCAACAAGGAAGTGGAATGAGAAGATGCCATCAGGTGCTGATCAAGAATTGTTTGAAGTAGATGAGAAGGAAAGTTCAATAGCTGGTTCAAGAAAGATGCTACATACTCATGGTTTCAAGTAAGTTTACGCCATCCCATGCAAAACCAATCTAACCTTATGTCTGCTCCTGTTTCCCCAAGTCTTATTCGTATGCAAAACCATATTGTTTAAACACAATGGTATATAGGTTCAATGTTAACTTCAGGTTACCTTATGTTCCTCAGGTTCTTGGACAGGGCAGCTTTCATTACTTCAAGAGATTCTGAAAACGAAAAACAGAGAGCTAATAACCCTTGGCGGCTTTGCCCTATATCACAAGTAGAAGAGGTTAAATGCATATTGAGGCTGCTACCCATTTGGCTTTGCACTATTATCTATTCAGTGGTATTTACTCAGATGGCCTCCCTCTTCGTTGAACAAGGTACAGCCATGAAAACTACTATTTCGAACTTCAAAATCCCTCCCGCAAGCATGTCAAGCTTTGACATACTCAGTGTAGCTGCTTTCATATTTTTCTACCGCCGAGTTCTTGATCCACTTGTTAGGAGGTTCAAAAAAAGTGGATCCAAAGGGCTCACTGAGCTTCAAAGGATGGGAATTGGACTCATCATAGCAGTAATGGCTATGGTTTCGGCTGGAATTGTGGAGTGTTATAGATTAAAGTATGCGAGAAAAGATTGCACACACTGTGAAGGTTCAAGCTCATTGAGCATCTTCTGGCAAGTTCCCCAGTATGCTTTTATAGGAGCTTCCGAGGTTTTCATGTACGTAGGTCAGCTAGAGTTCTTTAACGCTCAAGCCCCTGATGGACTTAAAAGCTTTGGAAGTGCCCTTTGTATGACATCAATTTCTCTAGGAAATTACGTTAGCAGCTTGCTAGTCAGCGTAGTCATGAAAATATCAAGTTCGGAAGATATGCCTGGTTGGATTCCTAGAAACCTAAACAAAGGCCATTTAGACAGGTTCTACTTTCTCTTGGCTTGTTTAACAGCAATAGATCTGTTCATCTACATTGCCTGTGCAAAGTGGTACAAGAATATCAAGATTGAAGGGAAGTATGTTGAAGACAATGAGGAAGAAGACTGTGGAGTCTAAAACAACCCAACTCAAAAGAAGACATGAAAAGGGCATCTGGTGAAGATATATCTAAAATAAGAGTGGGAATGGATAGTGAGGTTACCAGAAAAGAATTTGTACAGATCTTTTGATCAGTTGCTGAGTCTATGAGAAAAAATCCCTTTTTACCAGAATTCTAGAAACCCCTGATCTATTCAATTCCTAAACACCTGACCTGTGGGAAGCCCATGAGTAGATTGACATTGATTAGAAGTTCTTTATGATCAACCTTTGCTTTGATTGTACTGGTTATTAGGTTGAGTCAGTAACCTTTCCATTGTTGAGAAAACCATTCTGTAGAATGGAGTTCATTTAATGGTATTCAGAATAATGAAGATATTGTTTCTCTGACATTTTACTAGGAGTTAAGCCAGATATTAAATAGCTTAAATGAACTACAGCTGTAATTAATAGCTAACAATCACATATTCAACAACAACAACACACACACGAAAAAAAAAAAGAGCTAACAATCACATGGAACCAAGAGTTTCAATCCTTAGAAGTCCTCTAATCCTACTAAATCTGCTACAAGAATGAGCATGTTTCAAGGCATATTAAATAGATATCAAGAATAATCAGCAAAGCCAACCAAGAATGGGTACAAACAAGTTTAGTCACGGATAGAAAGAAGAAACACATGACCAAATAGGCACGTAGACTAAAAGATGACCTAATTTGGTTCTGACAAACACAAAGTGCTTAAAAGATACAACGAGAATACTGCGATCTTTGTTTTCCCATTTCTTAAGTTGTTTCAGAGTTTTTATCATCGTAAGGTATAATCTTCCTATAAACAACATTCATTTGGTGTCAAATTACCATTTATCCTTGATTGCAAATGCATTCCTATATGCAAACAATTCCAACCACACTGCAGTAAGCAAATTTAGATAGTACTACGGAAGCAAAGCCATCAAAGGAAAAATCATAAACCAGAAAACACAGCTTTATCCAACAACAGTATCCGTGGCTTTGATAAACAATTGATAGTAATGAAATTATATTAGAGAACCTTACATCAAAAATGGTGGAAGTGGTTACATTTCTATAAGACTACAATTACATAAAAGGACCAAAAACTTCTAGTAGCATTTCTTTGAAATTCCTCAAAAACTTCACATGATGAAAGTCATAAATTAGCTGATGTTACTATCAAATAAGTTTGTGTTCAAAAATGGCTTAATAAATACATGAATTAACCTTGAACCTTGCGAACTTGGATGTGGTGTGTAGACTCCCTACGCCAGATTGGCTGCGCTCCACTTTGCACAAGAGTAACATATTGTCCCTCCTTCATCAGAGTCTTATCCTGGAAAAAAAATAATAAAAAGAAAAAAAGGAAAGGGAACCAGGAAAAGAGGTTATCTAAGTGATAAGATAATAGGGTATATAAGTATGGATAAAGTAACATACCAATAGAAGTTTCAGTGCTCGAGAAAAAGTCTCCTCTGCATCATCTGAAAACTCCATAAAGATAGGCATAACACCATGATAAAGAGCCAACCTTTGTTTCACCCTTTCACTGTTGTTGAAGAGTATTAGCAGTATGAGCATTAAAAACATTTACATGATAGTGGGAGTCACACAGAAACCACGATAAGTTGTAAGTGAGTCAGATGCTAAATACATCTTGAAGAGGTTTCAGAATGTTTTTTCTTTATTATTTTGGCAGCTCCTCAAAACTGAATCACCAAGCTCACAATTAAATAACTTTAATATTAATGTCAAACCCTAATTCAACAACCTCCTCCTGCCCCTAGGAAAAGAACAATACTCAAGGACAAGTTTGCAAGAATACATATTGAACCCTTCCCTAGCCCCTCTTGCAGCCTTTAAGAAAGGGGCTCAAGTCTGTCAAGGTTAAACCATGGAAATATGTCAGGAAATAAACTAAGTCAGGTTTTATGCTTGTGTTTTTGTTCATACAAATTTCTATATCATCGAACAACTTCATAAGAGTTTCTTTTTTTTTTCCTTTTTCTTTAGTTGCTTAAAAGACACAAAAATATGTTTTCTTTATAAAGACAGCAAAAACACAACAAATGTTATTCTCCAAAGTTGTAGGCACACTGATGGTTACTCAAAACAGGAGCAAGGACCCCTTGAGATTTTCACACAATAGGAAGTACATAACCTTATCCTCTGCGAAGAGAACAATTCCTATTTCTTTCTTTCCAAAAAAAAAATGTAGTCAATGCATGTACTACATTAAAGCCCAAGTAATACTTCTTTCATTTTTGCCATTTCAAATTATCTGTATGGTAAGGTTCTGATACTATGACGAGTTAGCATATCCCTGAATGATATAAGCCCAGAATTTAAGTGAAACAACATATTTACATTGTTACATACCAATTTGTGAAAGCAAATATTGTCGATGAAGGTCGATTATGGCTTAAAAGTACCGCCATTGATCCAGTTCTCGTAAAGACAATTATAGGAGTTGTAAGAGTATTAGCCATCGTGGTTGCATGAAAAGCAAACATTTCCCCCATGTGGCCCTGCATAAGGGTGATATGCTCCAATCATGTAGTAATGGAAATAAATACAAAAGACAATAAATCCCAATTCTTCTGCCACCTTTCTATTTAAAATTATCTCCAATCACCATAGTCCACCAAGGATAGAAAGGATGGAGAGAGAGTTTGTAGGGTACAGAGGCACAAGAACAAGAGTAAGTTGAATACCAAATGTTTTCCTCCAGCTAACAGCAAAGTGATCGATAAGAAGAATGGAAAATTTGGATAAAAATTCATGCATAAAGCCAGAAAAAAAATTATACACAATGTACTTCATGATGTGCTTAAGTGCATAATTTGAAGTTGCAAGTGCAAAGCAGCAATCATAACCCCATATTGGTTGGAAATTGTTTCTTGTTTAATTATAAATCAACTATAGGTATCTCCTTAAATTGTATGTTATCGCTGGATTTGTCTTTCATCCATAGTCATATTCTCCACAAAGAACTGCTCCTTGAACAAGCCAGACACAAAATAAAGGTAAAAAAAGAATTACAATAACATATGATCACTAAAAAAAAAAAAACATATGTGCACCTTATAAACAGCAGTTTGAATGGGTGGAGTGATGCTGAATGGTAGACTTGACTCAGTCCTCAATGCCACTGTATGCATTACTTTAACAGCTTTCAGTGGATACCTTGAAATAAAATTAAAAAATAAAAAGGTTGGCCATGGTGTAAGCAATAAATGAAAGTTTGAGTCACATGCAGAAACAAATCTCCATATGAAAAGATGATATTGTGCATATATGTAACGATCACAACAAATCTTGTCTGTCAGGTGATATTAAGAACTAGTGAATCCAATAAAGACATAATTAACTTGTGCACAACTGTAACATGAACAGTTACATGCATTCCAGCTACAAGGAGCAAAGATTAGTACTAAATCATGGTAAGGCTTCACCACATTTTTCTAGCACAATCTTAGATTATCACTATTGAACAGAATAATAACCCTATTCAAAAGCATGCTCTCTCATCTAATATGACAACATGATTCATCAAGGTCCACGGATAAGCCTTAAAACAACAGTCAAGAATTGACTAAGTGAACTCATGAAGCAGAAAATGACACGGCTGATTGTCATTCAACAACATCTGCCCCTGTATTTCTCAAGACATTGATTCATGAAGCAGAAAGGACTCAAGTAGCAACAATTTTGCCAGACAATTGGAGACTTTTACAAGTAGCTAATAGATTAGTTGGCACTCGCCTCTTACTTAAAATTATCAATTGGAAGTTACCAGACTCAAAAATGAATATCACACAGATTCCTTTATCGGAAACAACAATAGCTTACAATTGAAATATGTTAAAAAGTCAAGCCAGACATACTTTCCATGGGCAGTTTCTCCAGAAAGCATCACTGCATCCGCGCCTTCTCGTACTGCAATTGCAATGTCAGAAACTTCTGCCCTTGTTGGGGTTGGGTGATCAATCATGCTCTCTAACATGTTTGTTGCTACAATTACTGGTTTCCGCATGCTACGACATCTTTTAATAATGTCTTCCTATTGAATAATTGAATAACAAAGTAATTACTGTATCTGCAGAAGTAGTTACTTGGAGTAACGTATTTCATATAAATGGGTTATATCAGATATATAGTTTTTCGGGGATGTGAATGGTAATTATTAGCTGAGCATAAAGAGAAACAGTGTGGCATGTGCATTGCATAGAAGTATGAGCAAACCTATTCGCATTCTTTTGTTAATTCTATCATTTGCTAAATAGGAAATTCCTTAAAATTAATGTTTATCACTCTTATAAATACATAAAATGTTCTCTCTTTAGTTGCATGTAAGTAAACTAAAGAGAATCTACTACAAATAGGACAAACTTTATGACAAATAAAACATAACATCCCCTTCAGAAAACAAATTGACGCATAAGTGGTCTCCTTGTCCCCAAAAACAACCATAAAGACCCCATGCTATATAGCATTAACTGCACTCTCAAGCTAAACCAGAAACCATTTGATCTCACTATGATTCTAAACAAAAGTTACCTACACAAACTACCTTTTTCCCTCACCATTAGCACATCCCAGAAAGATCATTGTCAACTATGCTACTTTAACCCTCAGTAGAAGAGAAATTTCCATTTAGCTAAAGAAGACTGGGGCCCACACCAGATACCAGCCCAAAGTAAAAATGCATTCCTTTTACACCTGAAATTTCTTCATCACTGACATGATTGGTAAATGGAAACATGCTACAAACAAGTGGCATGCAGGAAAAAAAAATGAGCTGAATACAAAGCAACATGAATAAAACAAAAATTGTTGAAAAGGGGCAAGAAGCGATTTCAAAACCAGTAAGAAACTGAAGGCCAAGTGTTCTGCAGATAATACTATGATCACTTTGTAGACCAAGAACTATTACAAATATGCAATGGTTTAAAATAAGAGCATTGAAAAAAGAAAAAAAGAATGACACCTGCAACAGGGGGACTTCTTCAATTGGAAGCTCAGCTCCAAGGTCACCACGAGCCACCATCGCCTATAAAGAACCATGATCAGCAAAGGGCTATATAGTCTCAACAATTTACCACTCATGAAGCTATTGTGCTTGCCCCAAAAGGTGTCACTACATTTGGTTTTCAGTGAAATCTTCGAAATGCCAATAATATGTTTCGGTTTTCAGTAGATCTTTGAAATCTTTGAAACTAACCCCATCAGATGCACATAGGATGGAATGAAGATTTGGTATGGAATCAGCACTTTCTATCTTCACAATAACATGAATATCTGCATTGTTGGCTGCAGAAAGATTTTCCCACCATTCAAGTTAACAAAAGCAAAAACTGAAACTGATCTAATAACTAAAATGCAGAGTCTCTTTACCTTTGAGGTAGTCTTTCAATTCATGGACCACCAGAGCATCCTTAACAAAAGAAACAGCATAGAAATCAACTTGGTTTTCCACACCAAACTTGATATCTTCCCAGTCTTTGTCTGAATTGATGATCAAAAGAAAACAGAATTGATATAATACGTCCTTTCGAGATACAAGCAATAAAAGAACTTTTCTGATAGCATCAGTGTGGTAATAGAAACTACAGTACCTGTTATTGAGGGTAGAGTTGCACTTTTCCCACGCACATTCAAATGTCTTCTTGATTTGAGCTCTCCACCATCAATTACTTCACATTTTACTAAATCGTTCGTTTTCGACTTCACAACTAAGGACATCATCCCCCCCCTAAAAACAAAAGGTACTTGTTGACTCTACTTTCAACAATTAATTCAACTTTTGCAACTGAAATAAACTGAACAAATATCATCATAAGTATTACCTCAGTCCCCAAGCATGATGATGCAAATAAGACCGAAACTAAAGCACACAAAAATGGTTTTGAAGTAAAAACATGATCTAGGCCATGTTCTCAATTGTTGAAGTTTATTTTTAAGCTGCTGCAGAAAAGTGCTTTGGTTTCTAAATATTAATATAACAATTTTATTTTTCACAACATTAATGAGCAAAAGCAGTTATAGGTCAAAAACAACTCTTGTTTTAGCTTTTTTTAACTCAAATCGGAAGTGAGTAGGTAAACAAGAACAGCTCAAAACAAGTTTTATCTTATAAAAGGTGAAGACAGCTTAAGTTAAGCAATTGAGATCAGGCTCCTAAACCATTGGAAATGAGCTGGACAATGACAACATGATTTGTATAGCATGGAGAAAATATTTATAATACACGATAGCTTCCTAGTCTCTTTCTCTCGCAGCTTTTAATATTTAGATCAAATTAAAGAAATAAATTATGAATAGGAGAAAGGCACCGATGTTAAAGTTGAATGAAGAGTGACAGTGGATGTACACAAGGATCATGCAAACGAAATGTTGATGAGTGCTAGGTGTTCTAGCAAACACCATTAAGACATTTATAATAAGTATTGATGAAAAAAATACAGGCTTTATCACGGGTAGATGCTCAAAACTGCTTGCTTTTTAAGTAATAGGATGGCAAGACATTCCAGAATATACAGAGAACTCTGTTCAGAAAGAAAAATGAAATAGTAATTCCCAAGGATTGCCTCAAGAGGGTATACCATCAACCAGTAGAATGTCACCAAATTCAACGTCATTCACAAAGTCATCATAATTAACGCTGACGGTGTTCTCTGTGCTAACTCCTCTTTTAATGGTGAAATTAAACTCTTGTCCCTCTTTGAGAAGGATTGGCTGTGGCAGATCACCGCTTCTAACCTCGGGTCCCTGCAAGAAGATAATACAAAACAAGCAAAACATTCATCGAGGGAATTAGGAATACAATTGGAGTTAGAGAAAAGCAACTACACCTTTTTTTTCTCCTTCAGCTGGGTTAGGAAAGCAATTAATCAAGTCAGTGAGATTACAGAACAAAACTATGAGCATCCCCTTTTATGCAACAAAGCCAGTGACTTAATGTATTGACTAAGCATATCAAAATTTCATAGCAAAATATCTCATCAAATAAACAATTTATATCATCTAACTCTTACAAAATAGCCAGATTCTCTAAAGAAACGAGTTGATTTAACAGCTTTCCTTTCAGACAATGACCTTTATCAATTTTAACAAATTCATGCTCAGAAATAAAAGCACGAGTAGTCAAGAAAACGTTCTCTTCATGCTCAGAAACTATATGTGAAGGAGCATCTATTGTAATCGGTAGGGAAATACTCCCTCCGAATCAAATTGAATGCTCACAGGAAAGGATTGGCAAGGGCATTTGGATGGCATTTAAGATAGCCAAGCTAAAGTATGTTTGAACTTAATTTCTTACCATAAATAGCTGTTCACACATTAGTCCTAAATTCTTTTTTCTCCTGTGTGACATTTTGATGAGAGGACCAAGAAAAAAAATCTACATACAACTTTGGATTGACTACATACTAGAAACAGTAGAAACAGATGCAGAAATAGACACATAAATCACACACTTGGAATGAACTCTTTGGTAAACATCTGAAATTTGTACATGAACTTCACGTAGAATCTTAAGCGAATATTTAAGTGTTTAAACATCGACGTACCTTTGTGTCCAGCATTATGGCTACAACCTTCTCCTCAAACTGAGCATTGTATTCTTTAACCAAATCAATAGTTTTCTGATGAGATGCATGATCTCCATGTGACATGTTTAAACGAGCAACATTCATTCCACTCTCGGCCAGTTTCCAGATCATTTCACGAGAGCTTGTGGAAGGACCAATGGTGCAAACTATCTTTGTTTTTCTCCGAGGATTGGTATTCTCTGTTGACAGATAACTTGGCTGAAAAGAAAATTTCTACCCAATTAGAGCCAATTAAATAAACAAACATCACAATTAAATAAAACCCAAAAAATATTGATACATAGAAAAGCTTACAAATACTATCAAAAGGAATTTTTGCACAAAAATGATTATCTGGGACCACATGAGATTGGCTGCCAAGTATCTCAGTTACAGTATAAAGCATAGTGTCTAAATTTTCTCCACATTCAGAACTTGTTTTCACAATAACAAACTAACTTCGAAATACAGAAATAAATACTCTCCTGAAAATAAACTCACTAAAAGTAAAAGTATTAATGCGAGTCATTGGGTGGTTAGAGAAACAAAATTATAGCCCCCCTCTCTAAAGGCTCTAACTTTGAGCCTTTGTGGGGAGGTAATTCCCTACTGGGTAGAGTTGGCAAAGAATCCAATCAAGTTGCAAAAGCTGCCAAAATGTCAATTACTCTACTTCTAGATTTCATGCAGCTGATTTATCCAAGTGAATCTGCCGAATGTTGAAAGCTAGTATGAATACCATTTGTTGAATAACGGCTTCACAAACCACTCATCTTTTTAATTGATACGGATTCCAAAATAAATTCAACAGAAGAAAAGTTATGATTTTTGGCACAATTGCGGTGTGGTACACGTATAACTCTGCCTAATAACGGACTAGTAACTTACTGAAAAATTCACTTTCCTGAAAAATGAAATTCAAGAAAGAATAGAAGAAAAAGAGCCGCAGTCTAGTTTCCCATAACAGATTCCCAAACAACAGCACCACAAACACAAAACTACAAAGCAAAATCACGTACTGATAACTACATTCATCCATTCATGATTCATGCAGCTCATACATGTATAAATTTTTTTTTAAAAAAAATATCAATAACTTACACTAGTCACAGGATCATTGACTGATGAGAGATTTCTATTATTATCATTGCTGAAACGAATCTGCTCACTGATTTTGCTGGATTTAACAGCAAAAATTTGACTTGAACGAATAACTTTTCCCCTGCTTCCTGATTCATGAAAAAACAAGTCATTAACATTCTTCACCGATGCAAAACGTTCCGGTGCCGTTCCCCTGGCGGTTTCCGACTTCAACACCGATGTTCCGCTCGTTAAGTTAATCGCCGCCATTAATTGCAGGAAAACCAAAAAACTTTAACAAAACACAAAACTTTTTTTTCGCCTGGAGATGGAGGCTGAGGTCTCTAACTATAGGAAAATGGAAGTTCAGAGCGGCGGAGACGGAGAAGGAGGCGGAGGCGGGAAGGAACTGTGTGCGATTTGTAGAGTTTTTGTGGTGATTCTATAACGGCGTGGGGCGGGTAACACAAGAACAAGAAGAGGAGAGGAGTGAGTTTCGTAATAAGAAAAAATATATATATTAAAAAATATTTTTAAAAAAAATAAAAATGAGAGAGTGTTAGGCTACGACTGGTTCTTCTGCTCTTCGAACTCCAGCTGCTCTGCGTTTGCTGACGTGGCAAAACCTACCCCCACTCGCGGACTCTTTTCTCTTGTTGAACACTCGCGTTGGACATTTTTTAGAATATACCTTTTTTTTTCTTTTTGTTTGGAGTCGAAATCATTTTTATTAATTAAAAAAAATGTACAATTGTAAGGGAACCAATATCTTCCGAAACATAGTATGTAAGACTGTAAATAGATTTAAACGGGTACAGTACTTTTTGTATTAGATTCAAATATTTATAGTGAAATATAGACCTAGACTTAAATTTATTGGGTATAAAATTTATAGATTCAGACTCGATCCTTCAATGTATCGGGTAGGGTCCAAGTATACTCGTATTCGTCTGTCAATTTTCTTTTTTTTTTTTGTTAAATAAAATATATATAACACAAAGGGATTAATAAGTTGATAATTCTTGAACCTAAATTTAAAATTAGAATAAGAAAAAAAATTAAAAAAATCGTAAACAATAATCATAATAGATAAAGAAATAAAGAAATAATGAATTAAGTATAAAACAAACCATGCAATCCGAAAGAGAACCTTAGGAGAAATAAATTATGTGTTCATAAAAAATATAAAAATAATATAATATATATTATTATTTCATTATAGCAGGTATACGGGTAAACATGTCTTGATATCATTATATCCTACCCAAACCCATTTAATATAAGTTATATCGGTTCGGATCCGAATACACGACTATAACATTTGAACCTTACTCCCTATAAACCGATATAGACCCAGTCGAGTACGGTAAAACCCTTTCCTTTTACAACCCTTAAAATCGACCGATTTTAACTTATTTTAAATTATAAGTTGTTTTGAAATTGTTATCGACGGCTATTATATTTGTTTTTAACTTAAAAAAATAGAAAAAAACTATTTTTGAAAAACTACTATAGGAATGCTTTTTAGTTGTTAAAAATAAAATTATTATATTAATTTATTTAAAAGAATTTTTTTATAAGCACTTATTTTTAATTACTAAAAAAAAGTGTAAGTAATAGAGAACAGGGCCTATAAATGATACAAACTGAGAAAAATCCTCTTTTGGAAATTTACAATTCATCTCATTCATGTTCAAGACTGGATATCTGAATGGAGCATAAAATTTACATAATTAAGTGGTTCTGATACTATATTAATATATGGACTTGTGTCTGACCCGACTAAAGAGGTACATCAAGAAAAAAAGATTCTCAAAATTTTATCAAAAATAATTTTTTTTCCAACACTAGCCATATAAATTTCCCGGGAGAGATTTACACCATACTTGATTTTTTTATTTTTTTAAAACCACCTATATTTGATTCTTGTTTGAGGGAAAAAAACAAAATGGGACTTGTGATGGCAAACAAAGGAGAATTTGTTTGGAATATAATTAAAAATCACGCGCCTGGCAAAGAAAGTGGAAGTGGCCATATTTTGGTTGACTAGGGCATTTTACAGTACTGCCGTCAAGTGTGGGCCTATATATATAAATAAACTCTTCTTGCTCCGTCCAGAGCCGGAGCGGCCCTGTAAATATCAATGCCAAATCCGACGAGGAGGCGAGGTGGGGGAACCAAGTGCAAGGACGCACGAGGTGAAGAAAGCCACGAGTTCGGCAACTCCCCTACTCGGCGGCCCTCAGCAATAATAGTAACAAATAGTATCCGACAAATGTTCGATAAAATGCCCCTGAGAGAGAGAGCGAGAAAACAGTGGAAGGAAACCTCCGCCACGCCACACTACATAGCCCTTTAATTTTCTGACTGTTTGTGACTTGTCTCACGTTCGAAGAGTCACTCACTGATTAGATCAACAATGGAGGATATCTTGGTACTAATAAAAAGACAAAATTTGGGGCTACATAGTTCTTGAACCAACGAAATTCCTCACTTGAGGGTCCTTACAACACTGCTCGACGCGCAGGTGAAAGATGTAAATTATGGTGACTCAGCAGTCTTGCAAACTGGAGGTCAGGACTTTGTGCGCACAAGGAATCACCTCCCACATTGTAGAGATTGAAATTTCCATACTGCCACTGCCAGGATTGAGCAATTCTGCAGCCCCAGAACTAAATGAGCTACGCCCATGCAAGCGGGACTTACATAGTTCTTATAAGACGCAATTTTATTTTACAGTCTCAGAATCAACTGAGCTTGGAGAATATCTTTTCTTACGGGATACCCTTTTTCCCCCAAATATATATATTTATATATAAATAATCTCACATTATTTTTACGAATTATTTCAAATATTCTTAAATTTTACTTTTTATTATTTTTTGATAGTTAAAACTATTTTTCCGATAAATTTTGTGATAGTTTATACCGGAGACTACCATAAAGTTGATCGGAAACTAATATGAAATTGATCAAAAACCATCACAAAATTTGTCGAAAGAACAGTTTTAACAGCTCGGAAATAGTTAGAGGGTGAAATTTGTGAAAAGTGAAATTTAAATGTAGTTTAAGGAACCCATAAATAATTTGAAGGTGTTTATAAACGTTGTTCTCAATTAATTATATATTTTTAAGCAATTAAAAATAAATGTTTATTAAAAAATTCGTTTTAGATAAAAATTGGTTTTCAAATTTTATTAGGTTATAACGAAAATTACTCATTTTCGATCAGTTTCTGCTCAATTCATTTTACTAGAAAAACAAACTAGTCCCTTAATTATTATCTTTAAAGATTTGGTACTTAATTGATATAATGGCAAAGTTCATGTACTTTTTTGGTATTAACCCTATTTTTTCCAAATGATTGGAATTGAAATTACTTGAAAACGAGAAGAACGCATTGGGTTGAAATGGCTTCATTGACTCTAGCAAACAAAGCAATGCGATCATTCTTCATTAAGCTTTGACGTATGCGTTAAGGGTATTCCACGGAGCTCAATCCCAAAACGAAGCCGACCAGGCCAAAAGCCTCAGCCTCAGCCTCACAACTCACAGAGAGTCAGAATCAGAGTGAAATACCAATCCAAACGCAGAGCAGCCACAAAAGGCATTCTTGATTCTCCAATGGAAGAAGAACTTCCATCAAGATTGATTGAATGAATGAATTTCCCTGATTAATTCAGCTCAAATTTTACACACTCAAATAGAAAAGATGAAGTTTTCACTGAAAGTTGAAGATTTCCAGCAGAATCAACAGCAGAACCACCACCACCAACCACTTCTTCTCCGTGCCAAAATCCCCATTACCATTTTCAATCTTCCTTTTCTCTCTGGGTTTTGCACCACAACCCATCATCCTTCTGATCTTTCCCTTTCTCTCTCCACCAATTTCTCTTCTGGTCCCTCTCTCAAACTTGCTTATTCCACCACTTCCGCCTCTGCTCCCGCCGCCTCCACTTCTCCGCAGCCGCCGTTCACTCTTACTTTTAAGTCAGGTATAGGCGTTTTTGGTTCTCCTAAAGATTCACCTCTTGTTATCTCTGCTAATTTCTCATTTTCTCCGTATAATCTCAATTCTAGCCCTACTTTCTCTCTGCTTCTTAAACCTCAATTGGGATCCTTTTCTTTGAGGAAATCCACCGTTTCTGACCCGAATTCCGGTGCTAAGGCTAATGGAGAGACTGCTAATTCATTTGGGTTCGTGCCTTTGGAAAGGCCAATGAGTTTGAAGGACTTTTCGTTGGATACTAAGGGTAAAGATTCAATCTTGAAGGGGATATCAGTAATGGCACGGACTGAAATGCCAGTGGCCAAGAGGGTTTCCATGAATTTCCGTTGGGGAGTTAATTTCCCGGAGGACCTAAGCAAGCAAATGCCTACTTTGACTGTGAACAAGGTTGGGATTGAGAGGGTTGATGAAGTAAAGGAAGTGGATAAAATGAAAGATAAGAAAAGTGATGGCAATACGGGTGATATGGAAGTGTTAAAAGGTATGTGTCTTTGGATGAAAAGGGAATTGGATATGTTGCAGAGAGAGAATAGAGAAATGAAGTATAGATTGGAGGAAATGAACATGGGAAATGTTGGGAAAATTGGTAAAGGTATCAATGACAACAATGTTAAGAAGACAACAAATCCAGTGGTTGAAAGGTCAAATGGGTTTGAGCAATGGCGGAGCAAGAAGAATGGGGGGGAAGAAAAAAATGTGAATAAAGAGGTTAAGAAGAATGGGAATCTGGCAAATGATGTAGAAAATGAGTTGCAGAGAGCTATTAAAGCTGCTTCATCCCAGTGAGCATCAAGTTTAACACCTACTGTTTACTTTCATGTTTTGCTTAATATGTATATATAGTTTAAGCCTGCTAAAACAGGATTGTCTCTCGTGTTACCAAGGGACGAAGACAGTGGAAGAAACTACTTCTTTAATTTTATTTTTTACCCCCATGCTTATGCTTGAGTACAGATTCTTTACCAACATATTTAGATATGGAAGCTTATATGCTGACCTCTGTTTCTTCCTTTCTGTTAATAGAATTGGTCTCTTCCATGCATGAGTTATAAGGTTTAAGTCAGTTACTCAAAACTATCTGCTATCTAAGTTCTAATATAACTGGAGAAAGGAATTTTTATACATGCATATTTTGGAAAGAATAGATGTAAATAAGGGAGCTTGGGAATCTAGTGGTATAGAATCCTTGATAGAAGTATTGTTTTTCTTTTTGCTCATCTGTTTATTGATCCAAACTGTTACTATGTTAGTGCACTCTGTCACTGGTAGTATTTTGATGTTTCTAAAAAAGCTTTAGATCTTGGCTTTAACAAATTGCTGAATCTAGGAGATTCAAAATTGCTCTACTGATATTTGACACAACATTCAATATCTCATTACATATGCCCATCCCTCTTTCCCTTGAGTGCATCAATCTTCAATGCTAGTTCGGTTAGCCTGATTCATGACAGCTTTGCATTACCTGCCTTTTCTTATAGAAAGCATTTCCCCCTCTTGCCGAAATTGGATGTTGTGTCAAGATCGGGCCTAAGATAAGGGAAGTTCTTTAATCTCAAAAAGAGTGAATAGAAAAGTAAAGAGTTGCAATTCTCTTGAAACATCTTCAATTTGTTGTTTACCTATTATTTGTTGACTGCAAGATTTTAAAGATGGTTTTGTGTTATTGGGGATTTCAAGAAATGTTTCCATTTCATCTGTGTAAATAACTACTGATCACTCAAACATGGAAAGGGAAGAAGAGGGCTTAATTTTCTGAACTTAAAAAGTCTACTTATTTGTTGAGTTAAGAGAATGTTAGTGGCTTCTTGCTGTTGTGTAAAAGTTAGAAATATACAGTGCCAGTTTCTTAATTCTTCAATGGCAACCACTGGAGCTTGGTGAATTTGTTGTATAGGAACACTTATTGAAATCAGAGGGCGCGGTGTGAAGGGGGAAGAGGCATTTAAGGGGTGCCTTTCTCGGAGCGAAAAACAGAATTCACGTGGGATCCGAATGAACTGTGAGCGGCGCTCCTTCTTTTGTCAAGTACCCATTCTGAGTTTTGAATGACGACAGGGGAAAAGACATTGATTAGTACTCCATGAGGCATAGCGGCGTTTTGAAAATGAGGTTGCGAATACTAGTCAGAGCGTGAGTACGGAGTAGTTTAGCATAAGAAGGCGGACATTGTTTGGAAGGTGTACCCTTCCAATCGTCGGAAGAGGGGGTGGTGGTCCTCTTTCCCTCGGCCAATTTCTTTCTCCTTTGGTTGCGGTTTTTTTTTACTATTGGCCATATTTTTTTAAAAAGCTACTAAAATGGCCATAATATTTTTTTTAGTTTTATTTTGGTCATAATGTTATTTGCCACATCATCCTTTCATTTATTTTAAAAAAAAATTGTAAAAGATTTGAATCCTTAACCTCATAAAAAAATAACACATAAAACTTACCAACAAACCAACATGAAATATTATTAAAACAAAAAACTACACCCATATTTAATTTTAAGATCGGTATCGTAATTCTTTACTTAATAAGAGAGATAGTATTAGAAAAATGTAAAAACATAAATTAAAACGAAATTAGAGCGTTTGAAATAATACACGAAATGCCAACAAGAATTGCTTCAATCAGACGTCCAAGCGCAAAATTATGTCCCGTCAAAGTTTTCGATTTTACAGGAAGAAATTTTTGTCCCGAAACGCATCCAGATTACCTTTTCGCCGATGTCATTGCGTTTATTTTTGTGAAAACCATTAAAACGAGTGGTCATATACGTTAAACGGACCTCCGATCGCAAAGTTAAGTTATAGGTAGCATCGTCAAACGGGGCAAAATTCATACAAAGCGATTAACCTACACATAAATGGGCCAGCCTGTGTACTTTTTTTTAATAAAAATTATTTTTAACCTTAAAAATATTAAAAATTAATTTTTTATAAAAATATTCAATTAATAATAAAAATTATACCAACTTCCAAATAAGAAACAAAATAATTATACATAAATTAATTTTCTTTAAAAATATTCAACTAATCATGAAATTACACTAATATCTAAATAAAAAACAAAATAATTACACACAAATAGTACCTAAATAATGTCTAGACATAAAAAATAAATAAAAAAAAGGTCAGTCCGCAAATCAGACCGAAAAAGCCCACATCAAGTTAATTTTTTTATAGGCTTAATTTGAAAAATCTATATCTGTTTATTTTACGGAAAATTCAGACCACGAACAATGATACTTGAAAGCGCTCAAGCTAAACTAATGCAAGCATAAACCAAACTTTGACAAAAACTCAATAACCTTTCCAAACTTTGATTCGTTTGTGTTTGTAAATACTAATAAGGCATAACTCAATCGATTTTGGGATTGCGGGAATTGATTAAAAAAAATCAATATTCAAATCCCGACGACGACAGTGATGAGAATTTCAACATCTCTAATGTAGGGGTAGTTTCTTGTGCATACCAGTGTCTGGCTTCCAGTCTACAAGACCATTGAGTCACAATGATTTACATTCTCCACTTAGGCATCGGACAGCTTAGTGAAAGTCTTATGAGCGAGGAGTTTCGCCTTTTTTGGTACCAAGTTGTAATAATCCTCTATTGCCCCAATATTCAGAATTTGTTAAAGTCCAAAACCAGTTGCCAAAAACACAAACAAATGTAATTAATGCATAAACTTAGTAACCATATATAGGATATTAAGTATAAAACTACCTTAAAGGTGTTTTATTTGCTCGTAGCTCCTGTTTGATACCGGATAAAGCAAATCTTGGCTTTTGTTTTCCTTGCGATGGACCTGGAAGAGGGGGTATATGCCAAGTATCGGCTTGGGATCATGTCTTCTTAGGACTATTCTGAATGTACAATGCAATTTCGATAGTATTATTTCATTTCCGTTGGAAAATGCAGTTAGAGTTTAGGGCAGTATAAGCGATCAAGGGGTAGTAACTCATATCATAGAAGAACAATAATTACATGAAAGAAAGAGTAGAAACAAATACCGTGTGAAGAGATGGTGGGGTTTGGTGGTGAGGTGGCGAAGAGATTGTTTATGTTATTTAGGAAGAAGGAATTTTTGTAGATATTTGAAATACTTGAAACATGAATAACTCTGCGATAAGAGGTCTGTTTCATGTGTATGATCACTTGTTTCAATGGTTCTCGTAAAGATAAACGCAACGGCATCATCAAAAAAGTTATCCGAACGTGTTTCGGGGTAAAAAAATTGTCCTGTATAGTCGAAAACTTTGACGGAATATAACTTTGCATTCGGACGTCTGATTGAGGCGATTCTTGTGTGCATTTCTGTATTTTTTCGAGATCTATGCGTCGGAAATGGCTTAAAGCGGTTTCCACCAACCGTTCCCACAAAAATGTCCTATTTTCATTTTAATTTACATTTTTGTAATTTTATAATACTTTCTCTCTCATTAACTAAGAAATTACGACACCAATTTGAAAACTAAATAGATGAGCAATCTTCTTTTTGCTCTAATTAAAAATTCAAATGATTGAAGTTGATAAATATTAGAATACGTAAGTTATTATTAAATTAAATCTCATGCACCTATTAAACAAGATCTAATGGTGGTTTATTGATAAGTCTTCGAAAGGATGATGTAACAAATAACGCACAATCAAGATGCGTTATCTATCACATAATTATGAATTAGTGATAACGCACAATGAAAATGCACAAATAGACTATTTTAGTGCCACTTTTTTAAAACTGGTCTAAAACAGAGAAAAACCTATTCTGTCAATATGATATGTCAGGAAAATCAAGATCATATGATTTCAGAGTTTGTTAAAGTCCAAACAGTGGCCAAAAACACAAACAAAAGTAATCAATGCATAAACTTGGTAATTACCATAAATAGGAGATGAGTATGAAAACAAGAAGAAAAATAACTCCATATGAGCAACTAATGCATTCCTGTTTTCATTTTTTAGTATTCAACTAATGCAGATACTCCATTAATGCAAGCAACTATTCCATCCCTGCAGATACTCCATTAAAGAAGAAAGGAAACTCTCTCGAGGATATCACCACAAGTCTATTCTATTAATATCTTCTTGCCCATTTAGATTTATAAATTAAATAATTCAACAACTACTTGCAAAAATCATGATCAAATATTAGGCTATAGACTATATAGTAAGTATTAGCAAAAGTTTGCAGCAGGACTTGTTCATGGAGGGAGAGTCTTCAAAAAATATGAACAAGTAGCAGACTCTCTAGCAGATTTGCCGGATTCGCTTCCTCCCTGAACATGTGTGTTTAAGGTGGAAGACTGAATCCGGCGACTATCAGCATTCATCAATTAAGAATTATCCTATGAACTTAGTTTGGCACTATATCCTAACAGCCATTTTCAAGAATGATCTCAAAAGTTTCCTCAAAAACCTGCTATTAATGAACCAACAAGTGAATCAGAAAACAACGGACCAAAGGAACATTTAGGAGGATAACTGCTTTAGATGTTAAATTCTAAGCTAACCAAAGATGGAATGGTTTCATGGAATAAGAAAAATACAATAAAAGGCTACACAAAAACAAGATGAAAGGAGTCTGGTGCATTTCAAGAGCCCTTAACAACAAAAAAATTCAGAATTTGATTACTTTCAAAACAGTGGCCAAAAACACAAACAAAAGCAATTAATGCATAAACTTGGTAACTGCCATAAATAGGCGTATAAGTATAAAACTAGAAGAACAATAATTACAGAAGAAAAAAGAGAGTATAAACAAATACCATGTTCTTATTTGCATTCTGCTTTCATTTTGAGTACTCAACTAATGCAAGCAAAAATGACTATTGTTTCCCCTGCAGATCTATCTTTGCATTTCCTTGACACTATCTACTCTTTCACACAACATTTGTAGGACTGAATATTAGGTATAGGTCACAAGAAAAGGCCTTAATTTGGATGATGAAGACTTCTTATCCACTATTGCTCTTAATTTGGTTAAGCATAATGCATAGCAGAATCATAATTTTTAAGAACAACAACTTAATTGCTGAGACTTGCAGCATTGAAACTGCATATAATTGCAGTCTTCTTACTTAAATTCACCCATGCAAAGAAATACAGCAGCATTCTTCACTCTTCTAACATAAACTCAATAATGCAAACAAATATAACAACATTTTCCCCTATATAATGCAGCAACGAAATCAGTGTTTACCAATTCAATTGGCAGAACGAATTAGCTTCTTCTTCTTACTTCTTATCCTCCTCTTCTTTAGCTCCTATACTACTTCATTCAACTGATACTAGCAGCAACTTCCCCTCTTCTTCAGCAATCTATCAAGATGTCTCAGCAACTTCTTCTCCTCTTCTTCTTCTTCTTCCTTCATTCCAAACAGGCTGCATCTAATTTTATTGTAGACAAGAATGGTTCTGGAAACTTCAAAACCATTTCTGAGGCCATCAAGGCCAGTCCTAACAACAGTGCACAAAGATTTTACATTAAGATTCTCCGGGGAATCTATGAAGAAAATATAATTATTGGAAAAAACAAAGTAAACTTGGTCCTAGTAGGAGAAGGGATGGATAAAACCATAATATCCGGCAACAGAAGTGTCCGTTCTGGTTTTAAAACTTATAACACAGCCACAGTAGGAATACTAGGTGATGGTTTCACCGCAAAGGAACTCACGTTCGAAAACACAGCTGGGCCAGAAAACAACCAAGCTGTAGCATTGAGATGCGAGTCCAATCATACAGCCTTTTTCCGATGTAGATTTAAGGGTTATCAAGACACGTTATATGCCCGAAGTGGACTTCAATTTTACAGAGATTGTGATGTAGAAGGCACAGTTGATTTTATTTTTGGGGATGCAACAGTAATCTTCCAGAATTGTAAAATATTGCTGCATAGACCTTTGCCAAATCAATCAAACACAATTACAGCACAAAGAAGAGAGCATCCTGAGAGTGGGAGTGGCACCGTAATCCACAATTGCACCATCATGGCAGCACCTGATTTAAAACAAGAATCTCCAAGAGCTCGGAGTTATCTAGGTCGGCCATGGGATAATTTCGCAAGAACAGTAGTCATAGAGTCTTACATTGATGACTCAATAGATCCAAAAGGCTGGTTAGAGTGGGAACCTCAAAGAACCGATACAGTCTACTATGCCGAGTTTAGAAACAATGGGCCAGGAGCTAATACAAGCAAAAGGGTGCCATGGGCAAAGGTAATTAGAAACTATACAGAGGCAGGACTTTTTACAGTAAAAAATTTTATCCATGGGGAGACCTGGATTCCTAGGGATATACCTTTTACTAGTGGTTTGTTAAAGGAAGTTAGAATTGAAAGCTGAAGATTGTGTTATTTTCCCCTGTGGCACTTGATTGTATATTTTCATCTTATCTATATCTATTTTTATATAATTATTTAACTATATTACTTCCCTGTAGCACTTGGAAGTGTTGGACTGCTTCTTATAAATTAATTTTATTTCCTGAAATTTCTTGATTTTCTGGTAGCATAAAATCCTATTTTCGTTAATCTATATTTTTTTTCTTTTTCCTGTTTCTTGAATATGGCAACAATTTCTATTTGTTTGTGGTTGTTTCTTTCGATTTTGATAGTTAGTTCTACTTCCAGACTTTGTGATCTGATTATGAAAATTGAATCATGTAGTTTATGTTCTGCATCAATTTTTCTTTCTTATGGTTAAGATTTTGATTTGGGAGTTAAGGAATAGGCTGTAATGGAGTATTAAGAAGAATGATGTAAAAAATGTCCTCTTTCTCTCAGTTCATGCCCTTCAGTGAGAGGTTGTTTTGGGCTGGGTTTGGTGCTTTCTGATTTATGGCTATAAACGAAAAGATGCATTATGTGGAGTTTGGGAAAATGACTATAACAGATTGTTATGATGGTTTTTTATGTTCCAAAAACTCCATTGTCAAATAAGCTGTGCTTCTTACCATCTAAGAGACATCTCTTAAGTAAGTGTTATTGTTGGTACATTTATCGACAGGATTAGCAGCAGTTTATGATTCTACTTATTCGGTTTCTTTAAAAAAAAATTAAAAAAATAAATTATCTAGTTCCTTTAGGAGGTATTCTTATGTCTGCATCTTTTTGAGATCCAGTTTTGGAAGCGCCCAGAGGTCTGAAACAAGACTATTTTTCTTTAAAGGGTTGCATTCTTTCTCATTACTTCTTGTTTGTCTACATATGTCTTTGCTCAAGATGACTGTGGAGAAAGCTAATAGACTTGAAAGGATTATGAGACATTTTCTAGGGACAGGAACTGAGGATGGTAAAAGAGATCAACTAATTACTTGGGAGCTTTTGTTAACCTAAGTCCTCAGGAGGTTCAGGCCTTAGGATTTGGTGTCTAAAAATATTTCTTTGCTTCATAAATGGTTACAGCAGTTTCCTATAGAATCTGATTCCCCTTGGCAAAATGTTATCATCAATATTAAATAATGGTTACAAAGAAATTGATGAATGCAAGAGGAGGTATTTATGGAAGACATGCAAGTCCCTGGATGTGCATTTCTCGGGCACGAGGAGTTTTTTTTAAGGATTATAGAGTTTGGAAGCAATCTTTTTCTGCTGCCTTTCAAAATATGTTTTGCCTTTCTTATTGCTACAAAATCTTACTCATCTTGATTCTCGTTATGTCTTATTTTAGATGAAACAGCAGCCGCAGAGATTTGTGATTTCACTTTCTCACGGGCTAGATGGCTTTCCTCTATGCCCAAGCAAAAATCTACCAATTGTTTATTGGAAAGTTCCAAAATTTAACTAAGTTTCCATCGACTCCTACTCCTCCTAAACACCAAAGTTACACTGATTTTGTTGCAATAATATCCATCTCCATACTCCAAAGCATCAGTGATTTATCAGATTCCTACCAATTATTTAAGGTTCCATAAAAATGACTGTATAACTGCAAGTAGAAACACTTTTTACACCGATTATGAAGCAGATTGATTTCTAATTTAGTTACGCATACTGAATAAAACAAATTAAATAAAACTGAATATATCAGCCGAAACAAATATTATTTCCAGAGAAGCGGAAAGAAAAGGTAAAACTTCACTGAAGATGAGCATTCGATTTCAGTCAAGCGTTGCCTCATGAATCTTCCTCCTCAATTAATAGAGTCAGCTAAAAAAAAAAAGTAGACCCAGTTAGTTAACTCCATTGCATCTCAACCTAATTGCAACACCACCGAAAAATCAAAATCATAAATTCACTCGCTTATCTAAAGAAATCTAATAGAAATCACGGAGTTTTTCCATATAATTTCACTGACATTATAAAGTGAAACAGATTAAATTAAATGATAAGAATTATTACCTTCAAAATTTTAAGACAAAAATTTCCTCCTTTCATCAGAAATCATTGAGACAAAATCTCTAACATCAACAAGAACCCAAAAAACCTGACACCATTAAGAAATTGGCTTTGTATCTCCAATAGCACCAGAATCAATTTCTGGCGTCCCTTCTCACCGTGGCCTGTGAACAACATTTGAACCTCTTTTCAAAGCTGCCAGGCGGAGTGAATGGAGAGAGGTAAAGCGGGAGTAGATAGAAAAAGGGTAAAGAAGGGGAAAAGCTTCGGCGCCTTTTTTAAATTAACCCAAAAGAAAACTTCAAATTCAAATTTGGGTGTCTAATTATCAAACTTAAAAATTTAAGGATTCAATTGTCAATTGGCAAAACTTCAGAAATGCTTTTTAAAGGGTTAATTCCAAAAAAAACCCTTTACTTTTAACTAATTATCAATTAAGTATTTAAACTTTTAATATTATTGACAATCAAGTATTCAAGTTGTATTAAAGTTATGATGCAGTAAAAAAAAAAACAATTGAATCCTAATAGTGACAAAAATTCAATATAATTTTAGGAAAATGTTAGTATACTTCCCAAGAAACAATTGCAATTTCGTTAAAGGGTCTTGAAGTGGGGGCTAAATGCATTTTACCCGAACTCAATTCATTTAAAATGTCTAAAGTACCTTTAACGTAAATCATGGTTTGTTACGAAATAACTCTTAAAGTTTAATATAAAATCATTTTAGTCCAAAACTTAATTTATATTTATAATTTATTACAAATACTTCCATATATTTTGTAATAATGTCTTTTTCTAGTCTATATTAGTAAAAGATTGATTAGTTTAACTCAAAAAAAATTATTTTTTAAAAATAATTGGACTGTTAGGATTTTTCATTAATTTATTGTAATAACTACTAAAAATCAATAATGTTTTTTCTAAAGGAAAAAAAATAGGTTTTCGTCTATTATTTTAATGCTTTCTTACAACCATTATTTAATATTTGTTACAATAAATTAGTACAAATCCTAACATGTTAAAGTTTTTATTAAAGATTTCAAGATAAATATTTGAAGTTGAAAATATTTTATTTATAAAATGAATATTTTATTTTCTTAGTAAAATTAAATTTAGAATATACATGCTATTTTTAATTAAATAATCAAGTTTTTTTAATTAAATAATCAATCTTGAAAGAATATGGACTTCAAATATATTGTTACAAATTTGATGAAAACATTTTGTAATAATATATTTTTAATCTATATTATTTAAAAATTATTATTTAACTAAGATAAAGTTAAATAAACTAGCCTTTGTAGATAAAAGTGGTATTTTGGTTACAAAGGGCAATTTGTATAGTGTAATATGTTAGAAGGTATTAAATTATTAATAAGATAATATTAGGATACTAAAGTGAAAAAGATATCAAATTTGAGGATATTTTAATACAATTAACCCTATAAAAAAAATACAAAAAAATTTTAAATATTAGATTTTTCTAGAATGTACAATTTTTAATATACTTGGTACAATATTTTAAAATTTTTGGTCCAAAATGACTTGGGCCTTGATAGTTTTTCTTTTTCTTGTTTGGAAAAGTCTAAGAATTAGTTGATATTTATATAAAATAACCTAATTTAGGAGATTTGGGTTATCAAAAAACTACTTTTTCCCTTCAATAAATTAGAAAAATGAGGGGGTAATGATACACCTTTGATTCACTTGTTATATAAAATTAAAATAAATGATATTAACTTCCTCTATATAAACCATACATTATCTTGCAATATAAGAAAAAAACATTGTAGTATTCATGGAGATAAAAAAGGGATTCTTCAATTTTTTTATAGTTATATTTTTCTTGAGCCTTTTAAGCAGAAGCCTTGATGCCATTCCAAGTCCCTATAGAATGAAAAACGATGCTTCTCTAATCAATGAAGCTTGCAAGAAGAGTGGAGATTTGGATCTCTGTTTGTCAATTTTAAAAGGATATTCTGATAAAATTACTATTGAAGGTCTCTCTATTTTCGTATTTGAATATGGGATAGAGAAAGCGAAAGAAACAATCAATCTTGTGAAGAAACTCGGAACCAACACTACTGATAAAGTGTTAAAGGTGTGCTTTGAAGGTTGTGCTGTAGATTATGGAAGGTTCATAGATCATTGTAATGAGGCCATTAATGTCGTTAAGGAAAGTGATTATTCGATGCTAAAACCGATCTCGATTGGGCATTAGAAGCCAAAAGCGAGTTGTGAAGATTGTTTCTCCGAATTTCAACCTCCTCGTAAATCACCAATAACCAATGAAAACAAATTCAATACTCGTATTCTATTTATTGTCTGGGAATATCTTGCCATAAAAAAAAATTAAGTTTTGAATGAAGTAGAAAAGGCCATCATCATGTTTGTAATTTGAGGTGTTGTTTTTTTAATAAAAAAAAGTTTATCCCTTATTTTCTTTTGGACTTATTAGATTAAAGTTATTGATTATATAGAAATTTCTTCATCCCTTTGAATTTTGCTTTGCTTGGCAATTTTTACATGTTATATTCTTGTTTGATTTTCTAAGGGAAATAATTTATGAATAGTATTTTTGTGGACTAGAACATATATATATATATATATATTAAGATTTGTGATTAAAAAAGGTTAATTTTATTAATGTGGGAATTGATTTCTTTCTCTTAATTACACAATACCCAAAATTGAAAATTTTGTCGTGGACCTAGTCCATATTTGTATTCATGAATCGGTTTATATTAAGTCACATAACGTCTTGATATTAATGTTTCTTATTATCGAGACAAGAATAATTAGGAAGATATTTTGATTTAGTGCAAGGCACATAGTACATGAATAGGATTATGGACCAAATACGTAAAAGAATTTTCCAAAAAATATTCACAAGGCTCTACATGCATGGAGGACTAATTGTTGTTATTTTTTTTATGAAAAAGGACTAATTATTTCTTTTTTATGCTTTTTGTGTTAATAATTGTCTTAAAAATTACTAGTTAGCTAAAAATGATTTTTTCAAGCAATTATCACAAGTCAAGAGATTGTCATATGTTGGAGAAATTATGAATATATATTAGGTAATAGGTTTATGGCATATGCCCTCAATTACAAGTTATAATAACAACAACAACAACAACAATAATAATAATAATAATAATAATAATAATAATAATAATAATAATAATAATAATAGAGTTTGTTTAATGTGTGTCTTGATGCATATGTTCATCATTTATTAATTTTTTTAATTCATAATATAAGTTTTTTTAGGACTCAACAATTTTTATTAGTTTTTTTAAATTTTATAAGATTTGGCTATATCATATATAGTACTATCTCCGAAAGGGATTTTAGTTTGGACATTCAGGTTAAAGGTTTGAAATTATTATACGCTTAAAAAACATAAATAGCGGGAGTAAAATAATATTAATCAAAGATGAATAAATATGGAAAAAGTTTAATAAATTTGTATTGGAAATCACATAAATTTCTTTTATTTTTTACCATTCTCTATATAACTAAAACATCTAATATTTTCAACCAAAGATAGTATATTTATTATATATATTATTTTTTACTCATATTAACATATATTCTAAAACTACACATTAGACCGACCCTAATAATAATATCATGACAGTTTAAATTTCATATGATAATTGCGTCTTGCAAAATTATGAAAATCTTGATTTAATCAATCAAAACTCACAAGCAACTTTCTCAATTTTTTATGAAAATATGCAATTTTTTAATATACATAATACAATATTTTAAAACTTTTAATCTACAATGACCTGGCCCTTAATAGTTTTTTTTTTCCTTTTTTGGGTAAAGTCTAAGAATTAGTTGATATATATATATATATATAAAACAACATATTTTAGGAGATTTGGGTTTCAAAAAAACTATACTTTCCTTCAATAAATTAGAAAAATTAGGGGTAATGATACACTTTTGATTCACTTATCATATAAAATTAAAATAAATGATATTAACTTCCTCTATATAAACCATACACTATCTAGCAATGTAAGAAAAAACCATTGTAGTACTCATGGAGATAAAGAAGGGATTCTTCAATTTTTTTATAGTTATATTTTTCTTGTGCCTTTTGAGTGGAAGCCTTGATGCCTTTCCAAGTCCACAAGGAATGGGAAAAAATGCCACTCTAATCAATGAAGCTTGCAAGAAGAGCAAAGATTTCGATCTTTGTTTGTCAATTTTAAAAGGATATTCTGGTGGCGCTAAAACTAATATTGATGATCTTGCTATTTTTATACTTAAATATGCGATAGGGAGAGCAAAAGAAACAATTAATCTTGTGAACAAACTCGGAACCAACACTACTGATAAAGTGTTAAAGGTGTGCTTTGAAGGTTGTGCCGTAGATTATGGAAGGTTCATAGATCATTGTTATGAGGCTATTGATGCTATTAAGAAATTTGAGTATCCTGATGCTGAAACTATTATTGACTGGGCATTAGAAACTGAAAGTAGTTGTGAAGATTGTTTTTCTGAATTTCAACCTCCTCACAAATCACCGATAACCAATGTAAACAACTTCAATGCTCGTATTCTACTTATTGCTGGATATATGTTGCCATAAAAAAAATTGTAAGTTTTGTGACGAACTAGAGAAGGCCATTGTCATGTTTGTAATTTGACGTGTTGAATTTTAATTAAAAAATATTATCCCTTATTTTCTTTTGGACTTATTAGATTAAAGTTATTGATTATATAGAAATTTCTCCATCTCTTTGAATTTTTTTGACATGTTATATTCTTGTTTGATTTACTAAAAGGAAATAATTTATGAATAGTATTTTTGTGGACTAGAATATATATATATATGTATATTAAGATTTGTGGTTAAAAAAGGTTAATTTTATTAATGTGGGAATTGATTTCTTTCTCTTAATTACACAATACCCAAAATTGGAAAATTTTGTCGTGGACCTAGTTCATATTTGTATTTATGAATCATGTGGTTTATATTAAGTCAAATAACATCTTGATATTAATGTTTCCTATTATTAAGAAAAGAATAACTAGGAAGGTAATTTGGTTTAGTACAAGGCACGTAGTACATGAGTAGGAATATGAACCAAGTGCATAAAAAAATTTCCCACAAAATTGTCATAAGGCTCTACATGCATGGAGGACTAATTATTGTTAGTTTTTATGAAGAAGGACTAATTATTTCTTTTTATGCTTATAATTGTCTTAAAAACTACTAGTTAGCTAAAAATGATTTTTCAAGCAATTATCACAAGTCAAGAGATTGTCATATGTTGGAGAAATTATGAATATATATTAGGTAATAGGTTTATGGCATATGCCCTCAATTACAAGTTATAATAACAATAATAATAATAATAAAAAGTTTGTCTAACGCGTGTCTTGGTGCATATTCATTATTTATTAATTTTTCAATTCATAATATAAGTGTCTTTAGGACTCAATAATTTTTATTAATTTTTTAAATTTTATAAGATTTGGCTATATCATATAGTACTACTTTCGATTTGAAATATAAGGGGTTTTAATTTAGGTATACAGGTTAAAAGTTTGAAAACAGGATAACTTTTAAATTATTATACCCTTCAAAAAGATAAATAGTGGGAGTGAAATAATTTTAATCGAATATGAGTAAAGATTGAGAAAATTTAATAAATGTTTATTGGAAATTACAAAATCTATTTTATTTTTTACTATTCTCTATGGAACTAAAACAACTAATATTTTCAATCGAAATAGTATATCTTATCATATATATTATTTTTTACTCATATTAACATATATTCTAAATAGTGGCAGTAACCACTTGAGGCTCAGGTGGGCTCGAGCCCCCCGAAAAATAAACTTTAGGAATTTTGATATTTTACAATCAAGCCCCCCTAATTTTGTTTTATTTTCACAACTTCTGGGTGATTTAAAAAAAAAAAAAGTTTTCGGTCTCTCATACCGCGCCCGAAACCAAAATTCGGCTCTCCCTCCCTCGACTCTCCTTCTTCCTACATACTCTCTCTCTCTCTCTCTCTCTCTCTCTCTCTCTCTCTCTCTCACTACCTTCCCTTTCCCTTATTCTTCTCTCCTCGGCGGCAACGGCGGGCTCTTCTTCTTCTCTTCTCGGCGACTGCAGTGCACGAAGACCGCTCCTCCGAATCTCTAACTAGTGACCTTTGCTCTGCTGCTCCTTCTTGTTGTTGCTGCTGTGCGCTATCTCCTTCTCCCTTTCTCGTTCTCTTCTCGGCGACTTGTGACGATCAGTCCCCCCAACATTTTTGTCCTGGTTCCGCCACTGATTCTAAAAGTACACATTGAACCGACCATGATAATAATATCATGACAGTTTAAATTCCACATGATAATTACATCGTGCAAAATTATGAAAATCTTGATTTAATCAATCAAAACTCAACAAGTAACTTTCTCAATTTTTATGAAAATATGCAATTTTTAATATATATATATATATATAATACAATATTTTAAAACTTTTAATCTACAATAACCCTGGCCTTGATAGTTTTTTTCCTTTTTTGGTAAAGTCTAAGAATTAGTTGATATTTATATAAAACAACCTAATTTTAGGAGATTTGGGTTAAAAAAAACTATACTTTCCTTCAATAAATTAGAAAAATGAGGGGCAATGATACACTTGTGATTCACTTGTCATATAAAATTAAAATAAATTATATTAGCTTCCTCTATATAAACCATACATTATCTAGCAACGTAAGAAAAAACATTGTAGTATTCATGGAGATAAGGAAGGGATTCTTCAAATTTTTTATAGTTATATTTTTCTTGAGCCTTTTAAGCAGAAGCCTTGATGCCATTCCAAGTCCCTATAGAATGAAAAAAGATGCTTTTCTAATCAATGAAGCTTGCAAGAAGAGTGGAGATGTCGATCTCTGTTTATCAATTTTAAAAGGATTTTCTTAAATTGTTTTTTTTTTCACAAACATTATAAATTAAAGAAGGAAAAAATAGTATATTTAATTCTTAAAGTGTTGAGAATCCCACATCGACTAATTAAAGAAAATAATTACAACTTATAAAAGACTTAGGGCAGTCCTCCCTCTTGAGCGTACCTTTTAAAGGGTGAGTTAGGCCCTGCCTCAAAAATTCTAACAATTTATGACAATTCAATCATATTATTTTTTCGTCAAACATTTTTTAAAAAAATCACATGAACTATTCACATGTGGTAATATGAATTATAAAATATATATTATAAACTATTATTTCTAAAAGATATACACGTGAGATGTGATTTTGGAAAGGGAAGTAGTTGTTATTTTCCCCAAACTAGGAGACATCCGTACTTTGTTTGGAGAAAATGTTTTATAACATCCACTTTACTCTTTAGGTTATCTTATGTAAGTAATTCGTGTATTTTTTTCTACGAAAGTTAAGTGACTAACGGAAAAAAAGATCTTATTAAATTGATAAAAATAATTTAGCAACCATAACAATAGGAAAAAATTTTTTTTAAAAAATTTTATCATGTTAATGCTTAGTTTTTAAGATTAGATAAGCTATTTTCCAAATCAAAGAAATTAAGTTTAAGAAATTGAATTACCACTTAAAAGAAGAATAAAATAAAAGGGTACACAAAAGAAAAAACAAAATTTCAGAATTTGATTTAAGTCCAAATTAGTGCCAAAAACAAACAAAAGTAATTGAGTGCATAAACAATTATAAATAGGAAAAAAAGTATAAAATTAGAATAAAAATAATTGTACACAAGAGAGAGTAAAAACAAATAACATGTGACCTGAATTATTCTTCATATAATTGTATTCCTTCTTACATAAATTCAATAATTCAAACTAAGATATAAACATTTTTCATATATATATATATATATAAAAGAGTAAAAACAAATAACATGTGACCTGAATTATTCTTTATATAATTGTATTCCTTCTTACATAAATTTAATAATTCAAATTAAGATAATAATATTTTCCATATAGATATATATAAGTAAAAACAAAGTTATAGTCGATTAATACACGATCTGTCTGAGAGAGAATTGGTTCGAGACCTTGCAATCGCTTTCAAGTAAAGGATTTCAGACGTTAGATTGCACTTTTCAAAACTAATGGCTTTTATGAGTCCTCCATCCCAAATTCTATCTTGGCGGCCATTTAGTTCACTCGATAATAACATGTGAGTCGAATTGTTTTATATATATATACATATATAGTGGCGGAACAGTGGGGGCTCTGGGTAGGTTCGAGCTCCCAAAGAAATTCGTAAACTTTACAATTTTTTTTAATTTTTATATTCAAGCTTCCCAGTTTTATTTTTTTTTTCAATAGAGCCCCAGAACTTTTGTTGGGTTGCTGATTTAAAAAAAATAAAAAAAATTTTCGTGAGTGATGAGTAATCATTTCTCGTGAGTGATAGGTGATCACTCCTCATTGGTAATGGTATCGTGAATGATGGATGATCACTCATCATTAATAATGGGCTATTACCTATTTTTTTTGCTATTTTATTTATAAAATTAGAAATTGTTTGAATGTTTTTGTACTTGAAATACATATATTTTATAGTACAAAATTTTTAAAGCAAAAATTTTTAATGTTATTCAAATTTTCTAACTTTTTTTTGTTTCGATTCCGCCACTATATATCAATTACTCCTCTTTCTTGCTCCTTCTTACTTGTTCTTATCCTCCTCCTCCTTAGAGCTCCTATACTTTTTTTTTCAACTTGGTACCAGCAGAGCAAATCCTCCTCTTCTTCCTTCATTCCAAAACTAGGCTATATTTGATTTGATTTTTCTTCTAAGGGCTACAAACAATAAATCAAATGCAGCCTGAGTTTTGGAGTGAAAAAAGGAAAGGATGAATATGAAATGGTAAATTTAAAATATTGTGATATGCTTCTCAGGAAGATGAGAATAAGTTCATAATTATTTTTAAATTACTAAATAAATTTATAGTATATATATTTATTTATTTACATCTTTTGCAGGATATTATGATTGATTCTAGTAAATATACATAACGATAGTTCTTGATAATTTTAATTTTTAAATTAGTAAATAAATTAATAGTATATATTTATTTATTTATTTACAACAGATAGATAGACCTTGTATATATTTTATTCAATTTTTACTTTTTTTTATTCAAATTTTAAGTATTTAATTATCATGGTGATAAATTTTGGTACTATTTAATCAACGTGCTCAATTTGGATAAGATATTAGATATTAGTTTGAGAAGAATGTATTTTTCTTTTAAAAAAAATTATTTGCAAAAGGAATTGTGAGTAAAAAAAAAAGAAAAAGGAAATGTGAGTAAAAAATTAAAGAAGTTAAAAGAATTTTTATTTTGAAATACAAATTAGACCTAAAGATTTTATTTATTTTATTTTAACTCTACTGGCTTGAGTCTGCATACAGAGTGTCCCGCCCGCCTCCTGCGTCTACAGTCAGATAGCTCGACGGCAGTCCAGTCCAGCGGCGCCAGCTCCCCAGCACGCAGTCTCAACCGCCACCGGCCACCCGCAACCGCCAGCAGTCACCAGTCAGGTAACTAAATGGTGGGCCTTAATTCTTTAAACGACTTTTATGGTTTAAAACATACAATTATCGCTGATAAATTAGCTGTTACATATAATGTACTATTAGGGATCGGTATTTCTATGCTTTTCTACGGGATGAAAAAATGGAGATGGATTGAATGTTTGCTATACTGCTACTGCGATGTTCTTTTATATACACTTGTAGCCGCACTTCGTTGCAATGTTCATGCTATTCTTTTTTCTTGAATTAAGCGATTAGCTTTGGATTTTTTACTTTATTTTGAGGAACTTTGAGATAGATAATAGGCAAATTTCCCCCTTTTTTAATTGTCTATTTTGGTGTCGAAAAAGGGGACATTTTGCCTCTTGTGTATCCCAGAAGAATGCCTTTTGTTAATGTAGTCTTTGCTGTTTATACATAAGGACACACTATGATCTTGCATCCTATAGTTTTTTTTTCTGTTGTTCCCCTTTATTTCCAGCTCCCATTTGAACTGGTTTATCGTTGTTTACATGTTTCTGTTTTCATTTTTCTTTATATAAAGTGTGTAATTACAGTTTTTTTCTCTTTTTGCCAGCTCCCGTTTCAACATGTTTTCGTGATATGGTGTTAACCCCATTCCTCCTAAAGCTGAAACACTAAATATACTTTTCTTTGCTGCAAAATAGTGCTAGAAACTGATGATGGCGCTTCGCCTTCTTTCTCATTCTCCCCGCTTAAATCTCCTTAATCTCCATCAGAGGTGTATGTATCCCTTCACTTTCCCTCGAATACACACATATATCTCACCTCCAAAAGAATTGCTTCAAAATCCCATTTTGTGCAACTACTTAATTAAAGATTTTAACTTCCCTAAAGAAAAAGCAATTAAAATTTCAAACCGTTTTCACTACATCACTCTTGAACGACCTCAATCAGCTGTTGAATTCTTGAAATCCTTTGGTTTTTCTCATTCCCATATCCAATCAGCTGTTAAAGTCTGCCCTCAGATTCTGTTTTCTAATACTGAAAAGATTCTGGGACCAAAGCTTAGGTTTTTCCAGGAGCTGGGATTTTCTGGTTCTGATTTCAATAAGTTCATTTCCAGAAATGCTTGTGTCTTGACACGTAGTTTGGATGACACCTTAAAACCTTGTGTTGAAACCGTAAAGAGGATTCTTGGCTGTGATGAAAATAATAAGGATTTAATTCATGTTCTATTGCGCTGCAACTGGGTTGTTGATAAAAACGTGAATGCAAGAATTGTATCAAATGCTTCGTACTTAAAGAGTTGTGGCATCAAGGATAATCAGGTTTCAAAACTTTTTTAAGAGGCAGCCTAGGCTGCTTGCTGCTCCAGAATCTGAACTCAAAGCTATTGTCAAGAAAATTTCAGAAATGGGATTTGTAATGCATTCAAGAATGTTGGTTTATGCCATTCATACTGTTGGTTCTATGAGTAGTAAGACTATAGAGAAGAAATTGGACGTGATTAGGAGTTTTGGGTTCTCGAGAGATGAATGTCTAGAGATGTTCAGGAGAGCACCAACGTTGCCTAGGACTTCTGAGGTCAAGCTGAGATGTGCAATGAAGTTCTTCTTGGATACTGTTAAGTTAAAGAAATCACTTATAGTGCACGCGCCTATGATTTTGATGCACAGTGTGGAAGACAGAATATTTGCACGGTATAGAGTTTTAAAGACTCTGATGGAGAAGAGGCTTTTGAATAAGGAGCCAGCTTTTCTTTATGTCTTACATATGACAGAGGAGGAATTCTTGGAGAAGTATATATCAAAGTTTGTAGACAACGCTGAAGAGTTGCTAGGTGCTTATAAGGGCCATCTTCTTGAATCTTCAAGAGAAGAAGGTGCTTAACAATAAACAAGTTTTCATCTGCTCATCTTTTTTGGCGAGTGAGGTTCTGGTTTTGCTTAGAATCTTCCCTGCTGCTCATAGATAGACATATTTGCAAGATTACTTGATCAATCTATGCAGCTAAATGTCTATTCTTTCGGGATTCTTGTTTCTGAGAAGTAACCCCGTGATGCTAAGAGTTTACTGAAGCAGCCAAGACAATATATGTCAATCAACATGGGCTACCGCCATCAAATTGAGTTATCCTAGGAGATTGCATAAATGGGATTCTTCGGTGTAGGTTAACATGTCTTTTGCTAATCAATGAAACATGTTTTCTGTTCGTCAATATATTCATCTGTGAAAAATGTGGTTAATTGTTGAGCCTTTTAGAAGAAAATCCAAAATGAGCTGATAACTATTCTTGAATTACTAATTTGCTCTCTTGAAGCAGCTTTTCAAACTTGTTCTTTTGCTGCATCTCTTTGGATTGTCCTAAGGTTTAAATTTCAGTTGTAGAAAGAAATGAAGTACACTTGATTTTGGATTCAAATCCTCTTCTCTTTGGTACTCTTTGGTAAGTATAATTATTATGTTGTAAAACTCAGCTCAGGTCAGGTTCTTGCTTGCCGATTCTGCTGTATTCGCCTTCGGTTTTGCCAGGCAACCTTCTGAATCAGGCCCTTCATTAATGCCAAAACTGGACTAATCCCTCGTTCTCAGGGTCCCACCAAACTGCTTAGACAAACTCAGAGAGCGGAGGCCGAGCCTTATATTTTTTCTTCTCTTATTTATTTTGTAATAATATAGGTTGTTTAAGTAAGAGATATTAGCTCTATTCTTTTTCTTTGTCCCTTAGATTATTTAAGAAAAATTATGCTCTTGTGCATAAATATATAGAAAATGTATTATTATTTATTTGTCAAAAATATACATGGGACTAAAATAATAAAAATGTAAAATTGTGAGATTCTTTAAAATAAATAAAATAGCTAGAAAACTATTGCATTTGGAGTGGTTTTTTTAAAATAAAAACATTTTTATTTTTATTTTTTATCTTGGATCCACTTGGATTAGAAATGAAAATAAAAATGGTTGATATTTTTTTTTTTTTTTTTGTAAAACGTAAATTTTATATAAGAAAAGATGTGAGGTAGGTGTGGAATCTAATGAAAAAAATAAATAAAATTGAGTTTTTAAATCTAATCTAAAAGCACCGGTCTACCTTTTTTTATATGTACTATATTTGACGAATTACCAATTAAAGAATGTGATGTGAATATAAGAAGTTATGTGATTTTGTAGTTAGGAATTTTTTTTGTTAAATAATAAATATGAGATTTAACTGATAAAAAAAGTTAAAATATGAGATTAAAATATAAAATTAAATTTAAAAATTTTTAAATACAAACAAAATATTTTTGCCATATATTTTGAAAAATGAAAAAAAGACTATAAATACCCTCTAATTATTATGTACTATTGAAAATACTTTTAAACTTTATTTTTTACTAATTTTATTATCCAACTATTTTTGAGTATCTATAAATACCCTTCTAGTAAATTTAGTGGTGGTTTTCGATAAAAATCACTACAAATTTGCCGAAATGATACTTTTAGATGTCAAAAATAGTTAAAGAATAAAATTAGTGAAAATTAAAATTTAGAGACATTTTTAATAATTAGAATGCGATACTTTTTAGACGCCCGAAAAATAGTTATGAGAAAAAAAATTGCACCATGTAATGGAAATCCCTCGATTCTTTCTTATTTGTAGTCAGCTGGGGTGGGGCGAAAAAGCCAGTTGGTACTGGTAAGGAGTCTCTTTTACAATCCAAAACTCAATCGTCGGAACTGGGGAGACGACCGGCTGAATTCGCCCTCCGGCACAGGCCAATATGGCAACATCATCATCAGGTAGGAACTACGGTGGCAGCAGCAGAGAAGGGTCGGCAAAAACTATGGCAGCAGATCAAATTACACAGGCTGTTCAGTCCTCCTCCAATCTGCTCCAGCTTATGCTTCAATCTTCCCCTTCTCAGGCAATTCCCTTATACATAAATCACTTGCATTGTTAGTTCGGGAAAAATGTGGCATTCGTTGTGGTTTGTTACCTATCCCAATTTGATTTTTTGAATTGTGGGTTTTATGGATATTGTGAAATGAAGGTTGTGGGGGATATTGTGGCTCAAAGATGCAAATTTTATTTATTTTTTATTCAGTTTTCAAGTTAAAATTTTGAAACTTGTGATGCTATAACATGCCATGAGAACGTTTGAAACTAGGGCTTCGCATGTATAGTTATGAAAAAAAAATGGACGTTTCAGGATGGCAAGTGAATTTGTTATTAGCCTATTTATTGACTTAGTAGGATAACCAATTTCATTGCTGAGAGACTCACATGAATTGAGGATATTTTAGCTTCTTACGCGAATTTTCCGCAAGCTGAGTGAGATTCACGAGTGGACAAGTGAATGTAACTAGAATGAATAATAGCTGAGAGTCTTCCAATTGAATGTTTAACTGATCCTTTTAACTATTAGTACATAAGTTATTTTTGGGGGAACATGGTTAAAATGTAAAAAAAAGTTGGCTGCTTTATATAGTTGTTTAAGCTTGTAGGTGAAATTGGGAATCTAATATATCTAACTGCACTTTGTGTTGAAATCATCTGAGTTACTGTTTTCCAATGCAACCAATGTTGTCAACTGGCACGAATGATGTGTGATTTTTATGTAGGCCCAGCTTGTCAATCTTCCCAAGAACCTTTTGGCTAAGGCATCGACAATAAAGAACACGGAACTGGTACACAGACAACTTACAATTGAGAATTTGAAGGTAATGATATTCTAGGAAAGGGTTCTTCTGCTGATGATATTGGCTCTTTGCAGGCATTACAACAGATGCCTCGCCTAATTTCGGCACTGGATGCACATATGGAAAATGGGCTACAAAGGTTGTTGTCTGTTACTCTTTTGTTTCTTAGTTATACTTTTCATAGGACATTTATATGTTACTCTTGCTGTTGTTTTTTCCCTAAGATTTTCATTTATGTAACCCACTCTAAATTGAAGTGCTCGTTTTTACCATATTTTAATGCTTCAAGAGCATCTATATGTTTATATTTTATTTCAAACTGCTATTTGTGTATTTCTCTATGTTTTCCTATGTACTCCAAAACAAAATTATTATAGAAAACATTCTGCAATCAAGGTTGATAATAATTATTATGTCGTAGACTAACAAAAAGGTTGGAAACATGGGATTCATTTTCCAGCATGACGCATGTTCCTTGACTACCTTATATTTCTTTTAGTTAAGGTTATATATTGGAAGGAGGAGCTTGAGTAAGAACTAGGAAAACTAAATGCTTTATACTAAATGTAAGACTAGGACAGAAGATTCTGACTTGTGATACTTTTTAAGCAAAACTATGATAAAAATGTTGGTTTTGTAGGTCACTAATCAAGTATATATGCATTTGATGAACTTATTATGGACATTGCCGGTCTAAAAGTTTGAAGTCACTATTGGTTGTCGCTTGTAGTATGATCACTTGTGCTATATGGGGACCTTGTTGACCTCATGGTTTGTGGTGTCAACATTTGTTATCTCATAAATTCCCTTGCACCTTTTATATGAATGTAATGCTCTTCAACAATCACCTTCTAAGAATTGTTCTCTTTTTCTCTCTTCCGTCTTGCTAAAACATGATTTATTGATTGTATGTTTTGTCAACTAAGCAAGAACATGAGAATGCCATTATACATGTCTGTCTTCTATATGCTTCTTGAAATTCATTTTATGTTAATAATTTTCCTTTTCTTATTTTGGAATCCACATTTTCCAGTGTTCCGCATCTGAAAACGGTAATCCAGTTAATGTCAAATATAGAAAGCTGCCAGCTTAAATCCTTGTCCAAGGTTCAGCTCACCCAAGAGGTGCTTGAAATTGCTCTCTCTCTCTCTCTCTCTCTCTCTCTCTCTGTGATGCATATATGTTTATTTTTCATCTTTTTGTCTATCAATGAGTTCGTCTATCTCTCTTTTGTAAAAGGCCAGTTGGTCATCTTGTTTCACTAGCTGAGAAGGAAAATAAATTAGCAATAATGAGCTATAGAATAAGCATAATGTGCTATAGAAACTTCCTTACAGGCCAAATTGACAGAGTAATAGTTGTTAACATCTCTTGGTTTTATACGATCCTTTTTTGCTCTTTCTATTTCCTCAGGATTGCAACAGTGCTTGCCGAATCATGCAAGATTTGTCAATCTAATATGTTTTTGCTGGGTAATTTATCAATCTAGTTACATGTTTTGTCATATGTTATCAGAAGCCAGAACTTCTCTAGATTGTGAAAATAGTATGAGTGAGATACATGATAGATAAACCATATTCATCCCATTCTAAGGCTTCATTCCGTTAATTTGATTTTCCCAGAAAGATTCTGACCTCGGTGTATTCCTTTTGATGGTAACATGTACATGAGATGGTTTTAATTCATTTTAGTGCTTCTTTGCTACACTGTATCAATAACATTTACAGGACTCTTTCTTTTCATCCATGTGGACTTTGTTTTCCTTCCAATTTATTGCTAAATTAAGTACCTTGAAGATTACCGTGTGGAATGGTTCATCCTAGTTATTATTACTTGCATTATATACACTTTTTTCGTGCTATGGATTTCCATTACCCGCCAGTCTTTTGCTGATGTTAAAATGGAATAAATTCACTCTAGTGGTTGGCCTTAATAAATTATCTCGCAGTCATACCGCCAAACTAAGATATTATAAATCTCTAATCATCTCATAACCCTTTAAGTGTGGTTTTAAAGTAGGCATAAGGTATGAGATTATTTTTCCTTAGTCTTATACGCTTCATTGTCTTTCTGTTTGCTTATTCTGATATTTTTTGTACATGTATTCTCTTTATTAGGTATCTCCAACTTCACATGCTGTGTTAATTAGTTGAAATTGCTCAAAGTTAAACATTTTCAGCCTCTCAAATCCATCTTTCCTTTTGTAAAACTCGCATCCTTTGCTGATTCTGTATTGCTTCCGTTTTGTTAGGAAACTGAATCGATAAAGCAACCTCCGGAATCAAGCTGAACAAACTAAAACCTTCGTTAGCACGTGAAAAGACCACCTCAAATGGACACACCTATGCCAAAGCTTGAACTGATCAATTCTGTTTAAACCTCTCATTTCGCTCAAGATTACAGGGTAAGCCCCTCGGCCTGTGCACAGGTTAATCTCCATCTCTATGATTATTATCTTGCTCCCTCCAGGTTTATACCTTAATAAACTCCTCTGGATGGATGCCTCTCTGAGATCTAGTGATGATGGGCTCCAAATGTGTGCAATTTTCCTTTGATTGTGTGTAGAATTAGATTTTTTTTTTCTTTTTCTTGTTTCAGTTATGCATTGTACGTGTAAAGAGAGAGAGTCATGAAAAATGGGGTGGGAATAGGATTTCATTAGGTGGAAGAGATTCTAAATTGAAGAAGACAATTCAAGAATGAGACTTTGTGCATGAAAAATATGGTTTATAAAGAAACATGTACAGTTGCTTTGTGGCTTTGATGAGGAATTTGTTCCCTTATTTTCTTTTCATGTTCTCATTTGATTATAAAAAAGCAAATCAAACTCCCAACAAACTGCTTGACGTTCAGGTGAAATATGTAAATTATGGTGATTCAGTAGTCTTGCAACAAGAACTCTCTATTCTGGTGGGCTCCCGTTGCTCATGTCTGTCTTCTTACTGTCCTCTCCAAACTGTTCGATATCTAGGTGGAAAATATAAATCATGGTAACTCATTCTGTAACAAGAATTCTCTAGTCTGGTGAGGAGCCTGAGCACAGAGGGATTTTCCTCCTTTGGCCGACTGGTTGTCACTTTCTAGTCTTTGGTCATCAGCAGCTTGCATCACGCCATTGTAAAGACTGAAAAACGTGATTCTGTTTCAAGTCAGCATTTTTATGTACTTTTTTTTTTTTCTTTTTTAATTGGTGTACGAGATGTTTTGACTAATTCAAATGGAGACGGCCACAATGCAGTATAAAGCCATTCTCAAGGTAACTCGAATTTAGAAGTTCTCACTTACAATTCAAATGTTATTAGTCTGCTTAGCACTAATAAATGGGCCGGATCGGACTGAATCGGATTTAGCTTGCATTCAAATAGTTCGGTCCGGTCCGGACTGATTTTTGGTCTGTTAAAATTCATACAAACTATATACGTCGCGAATAAACAGGTCACCCGCAAGTTCTTTTTATTTTATTTTATTTAAACTTAAAATTATCAGAAATTAAATTTATTTAAAGATATTCAATTAATCATAAAAATTATAACAACTTCTAAATAATAAATAAAATAATTACACATAAATAATACACCATTTCTGGATAAAAAATATTAAAAATTAATTTTCTTTAAAAAATATTCAACTAATCATAAAATTACATTAATAACACTTAAATAATGTCTAAAAAAACAAAAAAAAGTGGTCATCGCAAATCCGCACTCATAACGGACCGATTCGGTTTGGGTTGATTTTTAACGGGCTCGATTTTTAAAAATTAATATCTCGTCCATTTTACTGGACAGTCTGGACTCAACTCGCGGACCTAAACTGGTTTTGACAGTGTTATGTCTGCCTGTTGTTGGATTGCAAAAATTGATCAGCTCGCTAATTTGTTAAACACAGTTAACAAATGAAAAAATTTATGAATATAAATCAAAAATAAAAATTGTTTATAATAATTTAAAAGATTTTCTTTCATATTAAGATTTCCTTGAAGGACTTTCATATTGAGATTATTAAGATTATCAACTTAATTAAGAAATATTTATAAAAAAAAATCACAATACATCACAAATTCTAAATTTCCTTTCCTATTGAATATCAAATTAATCCAACATTAAATTCCTTCCTAACATTAGAGATTTAGATTGTTCAAAAAGTTAAAAAAATAAAACATGAGATTTATAGTATCAAACTTCACATTAGTTTTTAAATAAATATTTTGGATAAGACGTATGTGATCCGATGACGTGATCTCTCACTTAATTATTATGAACAAAACATAGTATTATATATTTTACTTAAATTAAAATATTAATCTAACGAACACGTGTCAGACAAATCTTTTCAAATAAAATCCTTATTATTATTATACCGAAAGTATTAAGTTGATTTAAACCACATCTTCTTCTTCTAAATAAAAAATTAATTATAATATATTGTCACCCACCTACCATATCAAAATTTTAATAGCTAGCCATCGAAAAAAAATAATAATAATTAAAATAATAATAAATAAATAAAAAGGACCCAAAAGGTAAAGGTTCCAAGTCTTAGGACCACAAAATAGTGAACATTTTGAATGCCTCTTTTTCTTGCTTCGTTTATGTTCTCACTCAATTTATCCCATTTTTTTTTTTACCAAAAAGCAAAAAATTTCGGAATCAAAACTTTCATCAAACTGTCCGATATTTAAATACATAATATAAATTAAAAAAACGCACCTAAATTTTTACACGTTAATTCTTATTATTAATTTTTTAATCCAAAATCAACTGAGATACGTCCGTACGTGCTCGAGTCATCCCAATATTGACCTTTGAATTGAGGCGCTATACCCAAGTGACTCAGAGCCAGGCAGGTGGTACAACGGCGTCGTTTCATACTCCTCCACTCTCCACCCCACCCACCTGTTCCAAATTCCAAAAAAACTATTCTTTTCCTTTCCTTCTTCACATAGGAAACAAAATCCTCACACACTACTCCCTCAGCTGCGGTAAAGAACCGCCATCCATACAAATTGGAATCCCCCTCTCTCTCTCTCTCTCTCTCTTTCTTCTTTAGCTACCAACTTCTCTCCTACTCCTCCGTCCTCCGTCGCCTCACCACCACCACCGCCGTCGTCGCCGCCAGAGGAAGTCATCATCGGAGTTTCTTCTCTTTGCTTGTATACATATAATTTATAATTATATACATTAATGGCGGCTTCACTGGTGATACCTGCCTCTACATCATCTTCGTCGTCTTCGTCATCTTTACATTCTTCTTCTTCTTCTTCTTCTTCGTCTGCTTCCTCCTCGTCTTCGTTGTTCTCTCGTTCTTCTTGCTCTTTCAGCCGCCGCAGAAGCTTGCTTGCCGGACCTACCAATCAACCAAACGGCGTCGTGAGTTTTTTACACACTCTAAAATCACTTTTCTTTATTTTTTGTAATGATGTTTTTTTTTTGTGTGTTTAATTTTATTCATGGAGTTCAGTTTATTCGTGTTAGAGGACGACCGGTTTTTTCACTTTATGCATCGGATGCTTTGAGTTTTTGTTTTAGGTGTTTCGTTTTGTGTGAAGGAAAAATTTTCAGCCTAGTTTTTGAACGATATCTTGATAAAGTGAAATTTGGAATTTTTTGAAATCAGTTATTTGTCCTTTAGGAAAGTTGAATTTGCTAGATTTGGGGAAGTTTCTTTTAAACATGAACTGTCTGGACGAGTTTTTTGTTTGTTGCTAGTAAATTCTAACTACTGTATATGATGTAAAGCCGTCAATTTTAGTGATCTTTGACGTGTTCTGTAATGGCTTAATGGGGTCCTCTTGTCAAGTTATGAACTTTATGACTTATTGCATAAAACAATATACATGTTTCCCTCTCCCTCTGTGTGAATTGAAAAGTTTGCAGTTGCTATCTTCTGTTTTGTAAAATTTGTTTGCACTACATAAGCAAGCTAAGTAGATTGCTAATGCTCTGGTGTTTTATTTGTGTCAGAGATGTGAACGTGCTGAACCAGTGAATGGAAAGCCTTTTGTGCCAGTAATCAATGATCAGGTTCTTCCAAAGTTCTTGAAATCAAGGCGCCTAGCAGATACAGTTCACAAGAGCGGTTCTAGGCTCAAATTATTTTCTGGCACAGCAAATCCTAAACTTTCTGAGGTAGAAACAATATTCAACATACTCAAGTAGTAATTGATGCACTATAGGAGTTCCTCCCTATCATTATTTATTGTCTTGAGGTACACAGCATATGAGGATTTCTTGTCTTATGGGGCACTATGGGATGTGAGACGCTAGTGGTGGTTCTGTTTTATTGTATCACAATGATATATTATTGCTATGTGCATGCATTGTTTAGTTTTTTCTTCTGAATTAGGTGCCTTCAAAGACTAATATTGCTGTTTGAGAATCCATTTTCAGTAAAATCACAGTTTTATACTACTTTTGGCATTTTGAGATATTTATTGAAGAAAAATGATGAGGGACCTTTCATACTGTTGAAAATTCATAGTCATATGGACCTAAACCTTCTTTCTTTATAATTTGATTGGTATGGATGTGTATCTCACTTTTGTTATACTGCTTATTGTGTATTTGCATTTGTTAGAAATCCATAGGGTTGACAAACTTATAACTTTTAGAACACTTTTTATTGGACTTGTAGCTCTCATAATTGAATATAAGAACAATTTATTGGATAGAGATAGGCCTATTCGCTCAATGAATTGCATTTAGTGCTATGCCTCACATATGTTGGTCTATTTCATGGCTCTCCTATCTACGCCAATCTTCACTGATTAGAACAGCTTTTCTTGGCAATCAACGATCGTTCTCCTTTGACTGCAAATATAACATTCATTCCATGGGATTTTTCCTTTGCCTTATTTTGTGGATAAAAACGCTGATGCCGTGGTATTCTTCTTTCTTTTCCAAGTTCACTTCTATTCTACCCATGAAAAGGTTTACAACCCTTCACCTCTCATTCTGGTGCCAATTAAATAACATGGACATGTTGATTGATACACATAAAATGGTTGAAGAGAAGAAAAATGGAAATAGTAGAAAGTGCTTCCTGAATTATCTTTAATCTTGATTACCATTTGGTAGTCTACAGATCCTCATGCTTTCATTTGAAGTTGGAAAGTTCTAGCTCTACATTTCTTAATTGCTAATGCCTGGTAGTACTTTTTTAATCCAGGAAATTGCTTGGTACATGGGCCTTAACCTGGGAAAAGTTCAGATAAAGCGTTTTGCTGATGGTGAAATTTATGTTCAGTTGCAAGAGAGTGTTAGAGGCTGTGATGTGTACTTAATCCAATCTACGTGCCCCCCAGCCAATGAAAATCTAATGGAGCTTTTGGTAATGGTAGATGCTTGTCGAAGGGCTTCTGCTAAAAATATCACTGCGGTTATTCCCTACTTTGGGTATGCTAGAGCTGACAGAAAGGTAACCTGGTTTAAAATTGCAGACAGTATTCAATTTATAGAGTATTAGGGTACCTTTGGATTGGGTTTTATTTTTAAAAAAGATGGAATTTTTTTAGTCTAGTTGCATAAAAGGTAAATTATTTGTGAGAGAAGGTGGGACCAAAAGTAAAAAAATAAAAGGGTTTTGTTTTTTTAAACCCAACGCAAATGCACCCTTTACCTTATTTATCTGTGCCTCATCTACAAGATGGCTACATGTGCTTTTGTTTGGAGGCCAAAGTTTTACAATGAGAGGAGAGAAGAAGGAAATGGAGGGAGAGAGAGGGAGGGGAACTTAGTTCAATTGCTCCGCTGAGCAGTATCTAGAGTCAATTGTAGTGCATGCTGAGCTTTTCTACGGCTGCCTTCTTACCACTTCCTTTTATCTTCAGACACAAGGACGAGAGTCTATTGCTGCCAAATTAGTGGCTAACCTTATCACAGAAGCAGGAGCAGATCGTGTTCTTGCTTGTGATCTTCATTCTGGGCAATCAATGGGTTATTTTGATATTCCTGTGGACCATGTATACTGTCAGGTAAAAGATATGAAATTTCAAGCGTATTTATCTTGAGGATATTGTATAAATAATAATGAACTACTTGTTTTCTGTGAACAGCCTGTTATTCTTGATTACCTGGCCAGCAAGAAGATTGCTTCTAATGATTTGGTAGTGGTCTCACCTGATGTTGGCGGAGTTGCTAGAGCACGTGCTTTTGCGAAAAAGTTATCTGATGCACCTTTAGCCATTGTTGATAAAAGACGACATGGGCATAATGTTGCTGAGGTAGATCATTAGCTAGAGCTCTGTAGTGGCTTCTTCTTGTTCTTTGTTTTTCTAAAGATACATATGGTTTCTTAATGGAGTCTGATGTGTGGTAGATTATTGATGAACTATTGGAAAATTGGGAACGCAGAAAATGAAACATCTGTTACTCTGATCTTATTTCTTTGAGAAGGCAGTTGTTTTTGTTTTGAGGCCAGAGTTAAGTTCTTAGGGAAGTTAATTGATAGGAAGCAGAGCAATAAAGTTGTATTATAATGCTAAGATAGAGAATGATACACGCTCTGAGTAGTGTGGAAACTGATGGTTTCTTAGTATATAATTGTTCATAGAGAAAATCAAAGCATTCCTTTCTGATAATGAACCATTCCCTTGTTTATGGAGTATTTTCATCCTAAAATTTGTCTCTCTTCTTATTTTCAGGTAATGAATCTGATTGGTGATGTAAAAGGGAAAGTTGCAGTTATGTTGGATGACATGATTGACACTGCAGGTGAATTGAACCATATATGTGTAGCATACTATTAATGAAACTTGTTGGTCATTTGTTGCTTCTCTTGCAGGGAATATATTACTGCCATATCATTTGTAATAAGCTGAAACTGTTACTAGATAAAGCAAACTATTACCATTACGACATACATTATGCATTCATATGCTAGGCAGTAATATGCTTGTTTGCCGTGGAATATGCTAGGTCTCCGATTCCATTTGATGTCACCCCTGAAATTTTCTCAAGCTCTCTTTTAGTCCATTTTATTATGGGCATGATGATTCGAAGTGGAATTTCGAGCGCTTAATGTTTTCAGTTCTCTGCATTATTTTTTTTTATTTTCAATCTAGCATATTCTTGGACTTGCTTATATTTGTGATTTTTTTATAACCATCAGAGAGATCATCAAACCTTATGTAAGAATTGATGGTTGGCTTTAGGAACTATCGCCAAAGGTGCAGCTCTATTGCATGAGGAAGGGGCTAGGGAAGTCTATGCATGCAGTACCCATGCTGTGTTTAGGTAATATTTCCTTCTCAGTTGTCTTAGCTTTCTTCAGGTCCCATTTTTTTAATTAGTTAAATGGCTTTGATCCCTCAATTAACATCTGCAGTGTGTTAAATTGGATGGTAAAATGCATCACTGCTAGAGGGACAGTGCAGTGGCAAAAATCATTCCAGTTACTTTGTACACTTTGTCCCTTTCTGAATAGATTGTGAAGTTGATACAAGCCTGTCATTGTAAAGAAGTTGAACTTAGAAACACTCTATTGAGCTTGAGGCTTCTTTTTTTATTTTTTATGTTTATTTAGTCCGCCTATTGCTTCCTACTGTACCCTAATCGTTTTAATTCTGTTCTTTTACAGCCCTCCTGCCATTGAGAGGTTGTCTAGCGGCTTGTTTCAAGAAGTCATCGTTACAAATACAATTCCAGCAGTGGAGAGCAGCTCTTTCCCTCAGTTAACTGTACTTTCAGTCGCAAACCTCTTGGGTGAGACCATTTGGCGTGTTCATGATGACTGTTCCGTGAGTAGCATTTTTCAGTGAAATGGAAGATAAGAAGATGATTCATGGCACCATCCTACATTCCTTCCCATTGATTTGAAACCCCAGCTTAGATTACTTCAATTGCAAAAGAATCTTAACTCATCCATTCTTAACTTAAATTTAAATCTTTCTTTCTCAACTCTTAGACAAGTTCTTGATGTCCATTTTGAGTCTTTGGCAGTCCTAGATTATACTCTACACAGCTTTCCTACCTTGACATCTTTCCTTTTTAAAAAATTTGGAGATAATGATGAAAATTTTATTAGTGCCTTTTCAGTGCTTGGAGCAAAAAAGAATACCCACCAGTTGTAGGGTAGTGATGAAATTCTTGTCTTATTCTTACCTGCAATTTCTTTTGCTGGCATATTCCCTCCCCTCCCATGGGTCCAAGTCTTGTGTTGTTCTGTGGCTGCAGAGTTGGTACCAAGTTCAAATCTTAGTAGTGGCAATGGGAGAGGTTTTTCCTTGCGCTTTCAGTCTGCAGGGCCGCTGAGGTACCATGATTTACATCCGTCACTTGGTTGTTAAGCATCTGTATTGTGCTTCAGTTGAGTTAGAAGTTAAGTGTTGTTTCATTTCCTATGAAATGTTTAGTAGATTAAGTTGATATTTAGTTTATGTATCCTTTTTTTGTTTTTAACATTGATGCAGGCAGCATTCATTGTCTGCCCTTGAAATGCAATTCTTTTGCACTTTAATTTTGGTCCAAATAATATTGAAACCTTTCTTGTATTATGAAATCTCTGATTTTCAATAGGGCTCCCACCATTGTTCATACTATTGTTAATTAGGAGCATCTATTTCTATACTTAGATCATAAATACTGGTTTTAAGTGACATGTTATCGATGTTTACAACAGTTCTGAGAGAAATTTGGTTAAAATTGTTGTGAACTAAAACTTGTATTGTAAAAGTTGTAGAAGATTATAAGTGTATATTTTTTTTATATATATATAAAAAAATTAATCTCATCAAATTATAATGTATATTCAATTTTTTATACACGGTAGAGACTCAATTTGAGAGGGGTTTGAGTTAAAAAATATATATTAAAGAAATGTGGTACCGAGAGTGGATATGGAGAATCTTGTGCTTTTCTAATCAATAATATTCTTGATTGATTTATTGTTTTTGTTTTAAATAGAAAAAGTTAATTAAAATGAGTTACTTATTTATAGTCTCTAAATTATTTTTTTTAAATACTATATTTGAGAGTCATTGATTAATCCGAAAGAAATTGAAGGACACAAAATTAATATATAACTCTTGAATGATTCGAAATTTAAAACTTCTTGCTTAACATGCTAAATGAAGATATTGAGAGAGTCACTATCTCACTATTCCCTTCCTTTTCGTGTCGATTCCTTCCTTGATTCAATAGCCATTTGTTCCTTCGTGCAAAGCCGAAATGGAGGAATAAGAAGATAGGGTACGACCGGTTCATGTTAAAATTTAAAAAAAGGTACTTCTCATTCGAGACTTTTGGGTGACAATCACTTACTTTCGAGGTGAGAATTTAAATTCGCAAAGCACTAAAAGGTGAAATAATCTAAACGTGAGGAGAATTAGCCCCTAACTTATTTTTGGGCTAAAAATATGAAGCCTTCTTTTCTTGTGGTTTTGGGCTAAAAAGCCTTTTTTGGATAATTGATTTAATAAAACCCATTGGGCTACTTTTAAAAAAGAAAAAAAACAGAGAAAAAGACCCAACAGTGTGCTTGCTCCACAGGGGAAGTCCGTTTAGGGGTTTTAGTCGCCGCCGCAAATTTGGGGCCTAGGGTTTTTGCCTCCTTGAACAATCTTTTCTTTCTATAAATACATCTCTTTCATCTAATTCATCACAACCTCTAGCTTCAATTACTCCTATCCTGCTAAATTTCGCCGTCGATGGCATCGCACCGGTTTCTCAGATGAAAATCAATCTCTCTTCTTTTCAGTCGCTCAAATTCTCTAATGTTCATCTTCTATTTCAGAAATTTTTGCGGTGATGAAACTAATTTTGGTTCCGGAGACGATTCCGTCGTCTGTGTCGGCTACCTAATCCTCTAAGAAGTTCTGAGCATTCTTCTACGATTTCTTCTCTTTTTTTTTATTTTTGTTTCTTAAATTTGAAAACTTTTGGGAAAGAAAGAGGTGCGGAGATGACGATAGAATTCATAAGTCTGTCAATCCACTGAAATTAATTGTTGATGTTAACTATGAATCCCGACAGGTTCTGATCGCCTTTCTTTCTTCTTCCTCTCTCTCTAATTAATTTGTGTTAAAGTTCAATTTCTTCAACTTGAATTTGGGGGCAGAGGATGAATCTCATGTTTTTAATGGGTAATTTGCGTCTGAATTTATTTGATGCTATATCACCTTGGAGAACTGATGCCTCATTTATTCTCTTTAAAATAATTTGATTTCTTACATTTTTTTTTGCTCCTTTGAAAAAAAGATCGAAAATTGAGAGATTCGAATGATTTTTTTTAATTAAAAAAACATTATTATTCTTAAAAAAATTCTATTCTAAAAATAAGAGTAAATGTCATTTTTAATTTTCAAACAACATAAATTTTTGTTGAATTTGATTTTCAGTTATTAGTTTAATTTTTTTAATCCTTAACTAATTAAAATTTAATAAACTTAATTTTAAAAAGTCTGAGCTTTTTTCTCGTTTTGATTTAGGAATATTGGGAAAATATGCTTTTTAGAGTGATGTTTGGATTTTTTTTTAAACCTCAATTTATAGAATGTATAGTTTTATCTTTACGGGTTTAAAATTGTCAAAGTTCAAATTTCAGGACTCATTAAAATTACTGAAAATCCTGCCAAAGGATTAAAAAAATTGAACGTAATGATGAAAAAAGTTTAAATGAAGATTTGGAATCAAATTTAAAAAGTGAAAATAATGTTAAGAACTAAAAAATGATATCCACCTTTAAAAAAAGAATTATTAACATTATGAAATACTTAATTTACTCTATTTTAGAAGATAAATTACCCGATTTATTTTTTTAAATTAAAAAAGAAATACATTAAATTTGTCTTTGACAATTATTTATGGTATTAAATGAAATTATTTTGATAATTATGTAATTCTAAACGAAGGTCTTTTAAATTAAATTTCTCCACTTCAAACTTATTTCCGGTTGAAAAAAATTGAAAAATCTAAAGTATATTTTATTAATAAAATTAAATTCCAAGAAAAAAAGATAAAGTTAAAAAAGAAGGAAATGTTTTGAAGGTGGAGAGAATGCATTATTATTTAAGATAAATAAATAATTATTATTTAATGTATAATTTTCATCGATAATTTAATAAAATTTTTATTATATTTGAATTAATAAATATAATATAAATTTATCTGTATTGACAAAATTTGAATCTTTGTCAAATGACATAGAGAGAGGTGTAGTATAGAGAAACGATATGCACAACTACTAACAAAGATCGATGAAATCTCCATATTTTGATCTATAGTGTTGGTCCGGAGTTTATTTACAAGATTGTTTGTTTACAATATATTTATTTATCCAAAAATAAATATATTATCAACACAAAAGCATAAAAAGAAATAATTATTGTTTCATGCATACAAAGACGTATACTTGGCTCGTTTTTAAAAGTATAATATGCGATTGTCTGATTAAATCCCTAAGAATAAGTACAAGATAATTACAATAATGTAAGATTAATACAAACTAGGTAGCCTTAATGAAGTACATAGAGACGAATATAAAATTTCCTCAATAACATAAATACAAATATATCTTTCAAGAAACATAAATATAAATATAAATATAAACTTATTTTCTTTAATAAAATAAACATTCTTTTATTTTTTTTATTTGAGACTCTACCTCTTTACTCACAAATCATTTATCTTTCTATGCATCGAGAATAAAATAACTTGTGAAATTACTAGGAAGAAATCTTTATCCACATCAATAATATTGAATTTGTGAATTATAAATTTAAAAATATTGACTCTAGTTAAAGTTAATAAAAAAACTTTAATTTTTAAATTCCAAGAGAAAATGGAGGTATAATTCTTTATTAAAAATTAACATCAACAATAAAAATAACAGACACGATGATGTTTTTATCTAACTCACGACAAAACTTAAAATTTTGCTGCTGGCAAGATGTAAGCAGCAATAAGTAGAATACGAGAATTCAAGTTGTTTTCGCGAGTTATTGGTGATTTGTGTGGAGGTTCAAATTCAGAGAAACAATCTTCACAACTACTTTCGTTTTTCAAGGCCCATTCGATATTGGCTTGAGCAAATTCATAGTCCTTCTTCTTAATAGCATTAATAGAAGTCTGGCAATGATAGATAACACTTAGATCACTTCCATATTCTGTTGCACAACCTTCAAAACATACCTTAAGCACTTTATTGGTAGTATTAGCTCCAAGTTTGTTCACAAGTTTGATTGTTTCTTTTGTTTTCTTTATCGCATATTCAAGTACAATGATAGCCAGACCTTCAATATTAGTTTTACCACCATTAGGATCTCTTTTTAAAATCGACAAACAAAGATCAAAGTCTCTAGACTTCTTACAAGCTTCATTAATCAAAACTACATCCTTTTTCATTATGTGCAAACTGGGAAGAGCATCATGGCTTCTACTTAAGAGGATCAAGAAAAATATAACTATAAAAAAAATTAAAAAACACTTCATCATCTCAATGAGCACTAGAGTATTCTTTTTCTTTAAAAGAGGTGATGCACTACTTTTATAGACACATTAAATATCATTTATTCACTTTCTATAATTAGAGAATCACTAATGTATCTTTGTAACTAATGTTTTCAAATTTATTGAAAGGAAATATAATTTTTTTGGTAAGTCAAATCCCCGTAATTAAGGTTTTTTATATGAATATTAATTAAATTTTGGTGTTTTTATATGAATATCAATTAAATTTAAGGAAAAAAGGGGGCCGATAAATCTAATTCGGGAATATGAATGTATAGCACGAAAAAAATCATTATTTTCCCTTATCTTTCTCTCTATACACATTGAGGTAGATATAGATCATTATGAAGAATTTGTAGAAGAAAATATCAATTTAGATATAAGAAAAGTAAAAAAAAAAAATTCAAAACTGGGCTCGGATCGGCAGGACGGGCGACTCGAACATTGGCGGATCGCCCAGATGGGCAACCAGCACACATCCGGGCGACCGGCTCACGTCCGGGTCGCCAGTCCGGGCTTTTTTTTTTTTAATGAAGAAATAATTTTTCTAGGTATTTGGAAAAATCGAAACATGAATAACTCTTACCAACTTCAATCATTTGAATTTTTTAATTAGAGCAAAAAAGAAAGATCGCTCCTCTGTTTAATTTTCAAATTGGCGGCGTTATTTTTTAGTTAACAAGAGAGAGTATTAGAAAATTAAAAAAAACGTAAATTAAAAAGGAAAATAGGACGTTTTTGTATGAGCGTTTGGTGGAAACCTAAGGTTTCGATGCGTAGATCTCGAAAAAATACCCGAAATGCCCACAAGAATCGCCTCAATCGGACGTCCCGAGGGCAAAGTTATGCCCCGTCAAAGTTTTCGATTATACGAAACAATTTTTTTGCCCCGAAACGCGTCCGGATCATTTTTTTCGACGATGCCGCTATGCGTTCCTCTTTACGAGAACCATCAAAATGAGTGGTCATACGCGTAAAACGGACATCCGATCGCAGAGTTATTCATGTTTCAATTTTCCAAATGCCTACAAAAATTCTTTCTTCTTTAAAATAAAAAAAAATAAAAATAAAAACCTCGAATCGCCCGGGCTGGCGACCCGGACATGAGCCGGTCGCCCGGGTCGGCGATCCACCCATGTTCACAGTTGTCCCGTCCCGAGCGATCCGAGCCCGGCTTTTGAAATTTTTTTTTAAAAACTTTTCTTACATCTAAATTGATATTTTCTTTTACAAATTCTTCATAATGATCTATATCTACCTCCAATTCAAGTTCAATGTTAAAGATTTTAGTTTTAGAGTGGAGAAAGAGTAGAGAGAAGTTAGAGAGAAACTGTGTAGAGAGAGAAAGATGAGGGAAAAAAATGATTTTTTTCGCACTATAGATTCATATTCGCGAGTTAGATTTATCGGCTGATCAATATTTGCTTACAAACATTTCTGAGTTGTAGCATCTGACCATGGAAACACTTATGTAAGTCATAATCTCAATAAGCCATTCTATTAGAGCATTTCTTGCAAAGCACTTTGATGTAGTTGCTTTTTTGAGTACTTTGGTAGTGAGCTTGATGATTCTTCAGTTATCACTTGTTTGGAAGCGCTATTAGTTCTGCAAGAAGGGAAACAATGTGCACAAGGGATGCACATTGCAGCTGGAACTGATCAAAACAAGTTGGGTTGGTTCGACCCGATTCGATTTGAGTAAGCACACTTCGTTTCATATCGTTTTGAATAATTTTTTGGAGAATATTTTTTCGGACCTAAATTTTATAAAAAATGTGATGATTAGCACGCGAATTTGAGCTTTAATGGGAATGTGATACTTCGTTTTGTGTATTTATACAACATGAAAAACATTCATAATCGTTTTGAGCAATTTTTTAGAGAATTTTTTTCGGACCTAAATTTAGTAAAAAAATGTGATGATTATCTCACGAATTAGGGCATTAATAGGAATGTGATACTTCATTTTTTGTATTTATACAATATGAAAAACATTCAGAATTGTTTTGAGCGATTTTTTAGAGTTTTTTTCGAACCTAAATATTGTAAAAAACGTGATGATTAACTCACGAATTCGGGCATTACAACATGAAAAACATTAAGAATCGTTTTGAGCAATTATTTGGAGAACTTTTTTTTAGCGTAAATTTTATAAAAAGTGTGATGATTAGTACATGAATTCGGGCTTTACTTGGAATGTGATACTTCATTTTGTGTATTTATACAAGATGAAATACATTTAGAATCGTTTTGAACAATTTTGTAGAGAATTTTTTTTCGGACCTAAATTTTGTAAAAAATATGATGATTAGTACACGAATTCAGGCATTAATGAGAATGCGATACTTTGTTTTCTGTATTTATATAACATGAAAAACATTAAGAATCGTTTTGAACAATTTTTCGGAGAATTTTTTTCGGACATAAATTTTATAAAAAATGTGATGATTAGCACACACGAATTCGGGCATTATTGTGAATGTAATACTTTGTTTTGTGTCTTTATAAAACATGAAAAACATTTAGAATCGTTTTGAACAATTTTCTAGAGAAATTTTTTTCGGACCTAAATTTTGTAAAAAACGTAATGATTAACACACGAATTCGAGCTTTAATGAGAATGTGATGTATTTATACAATATCAAATAAAAAACATTCAGAGTCGTTATAAGCGGTTTTTAGAGAATTTTTTTCCGGACATAAATTTTGTAAAAAACGTGATGGTTAGTACACGAATTCGGGCATTAATGGGAATGTGAAAATTTGTCCCGGTGTATGAAAACAACATAAAAAAACATTCGAGTCGTTTTGAGATGTTTTTTAGAGAACTTTTTTCAAGACCTAAATTTTGTAAAAAACGTGATGATTAGTACACGAATTCGGGCATTAATTGGAATGTTAAAATTTGTCTGGTATATTAAAACAACATAAAAAACATTCAGAGTCGTTTTGAGATGTTTTTTAGAGAATTTTTTTCCGGTCCTATATTCTGTAAAAAACATGATTGTTAGTACACAAATCCGGGCATTCATGGGAATGTGAAATTTGTCTGGTGTATTAAAACATAATAAAAAACAGTCAGAGTCGTTTTGAGCAGCTTTTTAGAGCATTTTTTTCGGGACCTAAATTTTGTAAAAAAACGTGATGGTTAGTACACGAATCCGGGGTATTAATGGGAATATGAAAATTTTTTCTTGTGTATTAAAACATAATAAAAAAACATTCGAGTGTAGTTTTGTGAAGTTTATTACGGAATTTTTTTTCCCGACCTAAATTTTGTAAAAAACGTGATTATTAGTACACGAATTCGGGCATTAATTGGAATGTGAAAATTTGTCCGGTGTATTAAAACAACATAAAAAAACATTCGAGTCGTTTTGAGCGAGTTTTTAGAGAATTTTTTTACGGACATAAATTTTTTTAAAAAACGTGATGAATAGTACATGAATTCGGGCATTAATTGGAATGTGAAAATTTTTTCTGGGGGTATTAAAACATAATAAAAAAACATTCAGAGTCCTTTTGAGAAGTTTTTTAGAGAATATTTTTCAAGACCTAAATTTTGTAAAAAACGTGATGATTAGTACACGAATTCGGGCATTAATTGTAATGTGGAAATTTGTCTGGTATATTAAAACAACATAAAAAAACATTCGAGTCGTTTTGAGCGAGTTAGTTAGAGAATTTATTTCCGGACCTAAATTTTGTAAAAACGTGATGGTTAGTACACGAATTCGGGCATTAATGGGAATGTGAAAACTTGTCTAGTGTATTGAAACATAATAAAAAACATTCACAGTCGTTTTAAGCAGTTTTTTAGAGAATTTTTTTCCGGACATAAATTTTGTAAAAAACGTGATGGTTAGTACACGAATTCGGGCATTAATGGGAATGTGAAAATTTGTCTGGTGTATGAAAACAACATAAAAAACATTCAGAGTCGTTTTGAGATGTTTTTTAGAGAACTTTTTTCAAGACCTAAATTTTGTAAAAAACGTGATGATTAGTACACAAATTCGGGCATTATTAGGAATGTGAAAATTTGTATGGTGTATTAAAACATCATAAAAGACATTCAGAGTCGTTTTGAGCAGTTTTTTAGAGAATTTTTTTCCGTACCTAAATTTTTTAAAAAACGTGATGATTAGTACACAAATTCGGGCATTATTGGGAATGTGAAAATTTGTATGGTGTATTAAAACATCATAAAAGACATTCAGAGTCGTTTTGAGCAGTTTTTTAGAGAATTTTTTTCTGGACATAAATTTTGTAAAAAACGTGATGAATAGTACACGAATTCTGGCATTAATTGGAATGTGAAAATTTTTTCAGGGGTATTAAAACATAATAAAAAACATTTAGAGTCGTTTTGAGAAGTTTTTTTAGATAATTTTTTTTCCGGACCTAAATTTTGTAAAAAACGTGATGATTAGTACACGAATTCGGACATTAATGGGAATGTGAAAATTTGTAAAGTGTATTAAAACAACATAGAAAACATTCAGAGTCGTTTTTTAACAGCTTTTTTAGAGAATTTTTTTTCGGACCTAAATTTTGTAAAAAACGTGATGATTAGTACACGAATTCGGACATTAATGGGAATGTGAAAATTTGTCTGGTGTATTAAAACAACATAAAAAACATTCAGAGTCGTTTTGAGCAGTTTTTTAGAGAATTTTTTTCCGGACCTAAATTTTGTAAAAAATGTGATGGTTAGTACACGAATTCGGGCATTAATGGGAATGTGAAAATATGGTGTATTAAAACAACATAAAAAACATTCAGAGTCTTTTTGAGCAATTTATTAGAGAATTTTTTTTCCCGACCTAGATTTTGTAAAAAACGTGATGATTGGTACACGAATTTGGGCATTATTGGGAATGTGAAAATTTGTATGGTGTATTAAAAAAACATAAAAAACATTCAGAGTCTTTTTGAGCAGTTTTTTAGAGAATTTTTTTCCGGACCTAAATTTTGTAAAAAACGTGATGGTTAGTACATGAATTCGGGCATTAATGGGAATGTGAAAACTCGTCTAGTGTATTGAAACATAATAAAAAACATTTAGAGTCGTTTTTAAGCGATTTTTTAGAGAATTTTTTTTCCGGACCTAAATTTTGTAAAAAAAATTCGGGCATTAATGGGAATGTGAAAACTTGTCTAGTGTATTGAAACATAATAAAAAAACATTCGAGTCGTTTTAAGCGATTTTTAGAGAATTTTTTTTCCGGACCTAAATTTTGTAAAAAAACGTGATGGGTTAGTACACGAATTCGGGCATTAATGGGAATGTGAAAACTTGTCTGGTGTATTGAAACATAATGAAAAACATTCAGAGTCGTTTTGAGCAGTTTATTAGAGAATTTTTTTCCGGACCAAAATTTTGTAAAAAACGTGACACGAGTTCGGGCATTATTGGGAATGTGAAAATTTGTAAGGTGTATTAAAACAACATAAAAAACATTCAGAGTCGTTTTGAGCAGTTTTTAGAGAATTTTTTTCTGGACCTAAATTTTGTAAAAAACGTGATTATGTACACAATTCGGGCATTAATTGGAATGTGAAAATTTGTCTGGTGTATTAAAACAATATAAAAAACATTCAGAATCGTTTTGAGAAGTTTTTTACCGAATTTTTTTCTGGACATAAATTTTGTAACAAACGTGATGATTATTACACGAATTCGGGCATTAATTGAAATGTGAAAATTTGTCTGGTGTATTAAAACAACATAAAAAACATTCAGAGTCGTTTTGAGCAATTTTTTAGAGAAACTTTTTCCGGAGCTAAATTTTGTAAAAAAAGTGATGGTTAGTACACAAATTCGGGCATTAATGAGAATGTGAAAACTTGTCTGGTGTGTTGAAACATAATAAAAAACATTCAGAGTCGTGTTGAGCTATTTATTAGAGAATTTTTTTCCGGACCTAAATTTTATAAAAAACGTGATGATTAGTACCCAAATTCGGGCATTATTGGGAATGTGAAAATTTATATATGTATTAAAACAACATAAAAGACATTCAGAGTCGTTTTAAGCAGTTTTTTAGAGAATTTTTTTCCAGACATAAATTTTGTAAAAAACGTGGTGGTTAGTACACGAATTCGGGCATTAATGGTAATGTGAAGATTTATCTGGTGTATGAAAACAACATAAAAAACATTCAGGGTCGTTTTGAGATGTTTTTTAGAGAACTTTTTTCAAGACCTAAATTTTGTAAAAAACGTGATGATTAGTACACGAATGCGGGCATTAATTGGAATGTTAAAATTTGTCTGGTATATTAAAACAACATAAAAAATATTCAGAGTCGTTTTAAGATGTTTTTTAGAGAATTTTTTTCCAGACCTATATTCAGTAAAAAACATGATGGTTAGTACACGAATTCGGGCATTAATGGGAATGTAAAAATTTGTTTGGCGTATTAAAACATAATAAAAAACAGTCAGAATCGTTTTGAGCAGCTTTTTATCGAATTTTTTTCCGGACCTACATTTTGTAAAAAACGTGATGGTTAGTACACGAATCCGGGCATTAATGGGAATGTCAAAATTTGTCTGCTGTATTAAAACATAATAAAAAACAATGTAGTCGTTTTGAGCATTTTTTTAGAGAATTTTTTTCGGACCTAAATTTTGTAAAAAACGTGATGGTTAGTACAAGAATTCGGGCATTAATGGGAATGTGAAAACTTGTCTAGTGTATCGAAACATAATAAAAAACATTCAGAGTCGTTTTAAGCAGTTTTTTAGAGAATTTTTTTCCGGACATAAATTTTGTAAAAAACGTGATGGTTAGTACACGAATTTAGGCATTAATGGTAATGTGAAAATTTTTCTGGTGTATGAAAACAACATAAAAAAACATTCAGGGTCGTTTTGAGATGTTTTTTAGAGAACTTTTTTCAAGACCTAAATTTTGTAAAAAACGTGATGATTAGTACACGAATTCGGGCATTAATTGGAATGTTAAAATTTGTCTGGTATATTAAAACAACATAAAATATATTCAGAGTCGTTTTGAGATGTTTTTTAGAGAATTTTTTTCCAGACCTATATTCAGTAAAAAACATGATGGTTAGTACACGAATTCGGGCATTAATGGGAATGTAAAAATTTGTCCAGCGTATTAAAACATAATAAAAAAATAGTCGGGAATCGTTTTGAGCAGACTTTTTATCGAATTTTTTTCGGACCTACATTTTGTAAAAAACGTGATGGTTAGTACACGAATCCGGGGCATTAATGGGAATGTCAAAATTTGTCCGGTGTATTAAAACATAATAAAAAAACAATCGAGTCGTTTTGAGCAGACTTTTTAGAGAATTTTTTTCCGGACCTAAATTTTGTAAAAAACGTGATGGTTAGTACTACGAATCCGGGTATTAATGGGAATGTGAAAATTTTTCTGGTGTATTAAAACATAATAAAAATCATTCGAGTGTAGTTTTGAGAAGTTTATTACGGAATTTTTTTTCCCGACCTAAATTTTGTAAAAAACGTGATTTTTAGTACACGAATTCGGGCATTAATTGGAATGTGAAAATTTGTCTGGTGTATTAAAACAACATAAAAAACATTCAGAGTCGTTTTGAGCAGGTTTTTAGAGAATTTTTTTCTGGACACAAATTTTTTAAAAAACGTGATGAATAGTACACGAATTCGGGCATTAATTGGAATGTGAAAATTTTTCTGGGGTATTAAAACATAATAAAAAACATTCAGAGTCCTTTTGAGAAGTTTTTTAGAGAATATTTTTCAAGACCTAAATTTTGTAAAAAACGTGATGATTAGTACACGAATTCGGGCATTAATTGTAAAGTGGAAATTTGTCTGGTATATTAAAACAAACAAAAAAACATTCGGAGTCCATTTGAGCGAGTTAGTTAGAGAATTTATTTCGGACCTAAATTTTGTAAAAACGTGATGGTTAGTACACGAATTCGGGCATTAATGGGAATGTGAAAACTTGTCTAGTGTATTGAAACATAATAAAAAAACATTCGAGTCGTTTTAAGCGCTTTTTAAGAGAATTTTTTTCGGACCTAAATTTTGTAAAAAACGTGATGGTTAGTACACGAATCCGGGTATTAATGGGAATGTGAAAATTTTTTCTGGTGTATTAAAACATAATAAAAATCATTCAAAGTGTAGTTTTGAGAAGTTTATTTTAGAATTTTTTTCCCGACCTAAATTTTGTAAAAAACGTGATTATTAGTACACGAATTCGGGCATTAATTGGAATGTGAAAATTTGTCTGGTGTATGAAAACAACATAAAAAACATTCAGAGTCGTTTTGAGATGTTTTTTAGAGAATTTTTTTCAAGACCTATATTCGTAAAAAAACATGATTGTTAGTACACAAATTCGGGCATTAATGGGAATGTAAAAATTTGTCTATTGTATTAAAACATAATAAAAAACAGTCAGAATCGTTTTGAGCAGCTTTTTATCGAATTTTTTTCCAGACCTAAATTTTGTAAAAAAACGTGATGGTTAGTACACGAATCCCGGGGTATTAATGGGAATGTGAAAATTTTTTCGGTGTATTAAAACATAATAAAAAAACATTTAGAGTAGTTTTGAGAAGTTTATTACGAAATTTTTTTTCTCGACCTAAATTTTGTAAAAAACGTAATTATTAGTACACGAATTCGGGCATTAATTGGAATGTGAAAATTTGTCCGGTGTATTAAAACAACATAAAAAAACATTCGAGTCGTTTTGAGCAAACTTTTTAGAGAATATTTTTTCCGGACATAAATTTTGTAAAAAACGTGATGAATAGTACACGAATTCGGGCATTAATAGGAATGTGAAAACTTGTCTAGTGTATTGAAACATAATAAAAAACATTCAGATTCGTTTTGAGAAGTTTTTTAGAGAATTTTTTTCAAGACCTAAATTTTGTAAAAAACGTGATTATTAGTACACGAATTCGGGCATTAATTGGAATGTGGAAATTTGTCTGGTATGTTAAAACAACATAAAAAACATTCAGAGTCGTTTTGAGCAGTTTTTTAGAGATTTTTTTTCTGAACCTAAATTTTGTAGAAAACGTGATAATAGTACACGAATTCGGGCATTAATTGGAATGTGAAAATTTTTCTGGGGTATTAAAACATAATAAAAAACATTCAGAGTCGTTTTGAGAAGTTTTTTAGAGAATTTTTTTCAAGACCTAAATTTTGTAAAAAACGTGATTATTAGTACACGAATTCGGGCATTAATTGGAATGTGGAAATTCGTCTGGTATATTAAAACAACATAAAAAACATTCAGAGTCTTTTTGAGCAGTTAGTTAGAGAATTTTCTTCCAGACCTAAATTTTGTAAAAAAACGTGATGGTTAGTACACGAATTCGGGCATTAATGGGAATGTGAAAACTTGTCTGGTGTATTGAAACATAATAAAAAAACATTCGAGTAGTTTTTAGAAGTTTATTACGAAATTTTTTTTCTCGACCTAAATTTTGTAAAAAACGTGATTATTAGTACACGAATTCGGGCATTAATTGGAATGTGAAAATTTGTCTGGGGTATTAAAACAACATAAAAAACATTCAGAGTCGTTTTGAGCAGCTTTTTAAAGAATATTTTTTTGGACATAAATTTTGTAAAAAACGTGATGAATAGTACACGAATTCGGGCATTAATAGGAATGTGAAAATTTTTCTGGAGTATTAAAACATAATAAAAAACATTCGATTCGTTTTGAGAAGTTTTTTTAGAGAATTTTTTTCAAGACCTAAATTTTGTAAAAAAACGTGATTATTAGTACACGAATTCGGGCATTAATTGGAATGTGGAAATTTGTCTGGTATATTAAAACAACATAAAAAAACATTCGAGTCGTTTTGAGCAGCTTTTTTAGAGAATTTTTTTTTCGAACCTAAATTTTGTGAAAAATGTGATGATTAGTACACGAATTCGGGCATTAATTGGAATGTGAAAATTTGTGCAGTGTATTAAAACATAATAAAAAAACAAGTAAGAGTCGTTTTGAGCAGACTTTTTAGAGAATTTTTTTCGGGACCTAAATTTTGTAAAAAACGTGATGGTTAGTACACGAATCCGGGTATTAATGGGAATGTGAAAATTTTTCTTGTATATTAAAACATAATAAAAAAAACATTCGAGTAGTTTTGAGAAGTTTATTATAGAATATTTTTCTCGACCTAAATTTTGTAAAAAAACGTGATTATTAGTACACGAATTCGGGCATTAATTGGAATGTGAAAATTTGTCCGGTGTATTAAAACAACATAAAAAACATTCAGAGTCGTTTTGAGCAGCTTTTTAGAGAATATTTTTCTGGACATAAATTTTGTAAAAAACGTGATAATAGTACACGAATTCGGGCATTAATTGGAATGTGAAAATTTTTCCGGGGTATTAAAACATAATAAAAAACATTCAGAGTCGTTTTGAGAAGTTTTTTTAGAGAATTTTTTTAAAGACCTAAATTTTGTAAAAAAACGTGATTATTAGTACACGAATTCGGGCATTAATTGGAATGTGAAAATTTGTGCTGGTATATTAAAACAGACATAAAAAACATTCGAGTCGTTTTGAACAATTAGTTAGAGAATTTTCTTCCAGACCTAAATTTTGTAAAAAAACGTGATGGTTAGTACACGAATTCGGGCATTAATGGGAATGTGAAAACTTGTCTGGTGTATTGAAACATAATAAAAAACATTCAGAGTAGTTTTTAGAAGTTTATTACAGAATTTTTTTTCTCGACCTAAATTTTGTAAAAAACGTGATTATTAGTACACGAATTCGGGCATTAATTGGAATGTGAAAATTTGTCCAGGGGTATTAAAACAACATAAAAAAACATTCGAGTCGTTTTGAGCGACTTTTTTAGAGAATATTTTTTCCGGATATAAATTTTGTAAAAAACGTGATGAATAGTACACGAATTCGGGCATTAATAGGAATGTGAAAATTTTTTCACGGAGTATTAAAACATAATAAAAAAACATTCAGATTCGTTTTGAGAAGTTTTTTAGAGAATTTTTTTCAAGACCTAAATTTTGTAAAAAACGTGATTATTAGTACACGAATTCGGGCATTAATTGGAATGTGGAAATTTGTCTGGTATATTAAAACAACATAAAAAACATTCAGAGTCGTTTTGAGCAGTTTTTTAGAGAATTTTTTTCTGAACCTAAATTTTGTAAAAAACGTAATAATAGTACACGAATTCGGGCATTAATTGGAATGTGAAAATTTGTCCGGTGTATTAAAACAACATAAAAAAACATTCGAGTCGTTTTGAGCGACTTTTTAGAGAATATTTTTTCCGGACATAAATTTTGTAAAAAAACGTGATAATAGTACACGAATTCGGGCATTAATTGGAATGTGAAAATTTTTCCCGGGGTATTAAAACATAATAAAAAACATTCGTAGTCGTTTTGAGAAGTTTTTTTAGAGAATTTTTTTCAAGACCTAAATTTTGTAAAAAACGTGATTATTAGTACACGAATTCGGGCATTAATTGGAATGTGGAAATTTGTCTGGTATATTAAAACAACATAAAAAACATTCAGAGTCGTTTTGAGCAGTTTTTTAGAGAATTTTTTTCTGAACCTAAATTTTGTGAAAAATGTGATGATTAGTACACGAATTCGGGCATTAATTGGAATGTGAAAATTTGTCTGGTGTATTAAAACATAATAAAAAACAGTCAGAGTCGTTTTGAGCAGCTTTTTAGAGAATTTTTTTCGGGACCTAAATTTTGTAAAAAACGTGATGGTTAGTACACGAATCCGGGTATTAATGGGAATGTGAAAATTTTTCTTGTATATTAAAACATAATAAAAAAAACATTCAGAGTAGTTTTGAGAAGTTTATTATAGAATATTTTTCTCGACCTAAATTTTGTAAAAAACGTGATTATTAGTACACGAATTCGGGCATTAATTGGAATGTGAAAATTTGTCCGGTGTATTAAAACAACATAAAAAAACATTCGAGTCGTTTTGAGCAGCTTTTTTAGAGAATATTTTTTCCGGACATAAATTTTGTAAAAAAACGTGATAATAGTACACGAATTCGGGCATTAATTGGAATGTGAAAATTTTTCCCGGGGTATTAAAACATAATAAAAAAACATTCGAGTCGTTTTGAGAAGTTTTTTTAGAGAATTTTTTTCAAGACCTAAATTTTGTAAAAAACGTGATTATTAGTACACGAATTCGGGCATTAATTGGAATGTGGAAATTTGTCTGGTATATTAAAACAACATAAAAAACATTCAGAGTCGTTTTGAACAATTAGTTAGAGAATTTTCTTCCAGACCTAAATTTTGTAAAAAAACGTGATGGTTAGTACACGAATTCGGGCATTAATGGGAATGTGAAAACTTGTCTGGTGTATTGAAACATAATAGAAAACATTCAGAGTAGTTTTTAGAAGTTTATTACAGAATTTTTTTTCTCGACCTAAATTTTGTAAAAAACGTGATTATTAGTACACGAATTCGGGCATTAATTGGAATGTGAAAATTTGCTTGGGGTATTAAAACAACATAAAAAACATTCAGAGTCGTTTTGAGCAGCTTTTTAGAGAATATTTTTCTGGATATAAATTTTGTAAAAAACGTGATGAAGAGTACACGAATTCGGGCATTAATAGGAATGTGAAAATTTTTCTGGAGTATTAAAACATAATAAAAAACATTCAGATTCGTTTTGAGAAGTTTTTTAGAGAATTTTTTTCAAGACCTAAATTTTGTAAAAAACGTGATTATTAGTACACGAATTCGGGCATTAATTGGAATGTGGAAATTTGTCTGGTATATTAAAACAACATAAAAAACATTCGTAGTCGTTTTGAGCAGTTTTTTAGAGAATTTTTTTCTGAACCTAAATTTTGTAAAAAAAGTGATGATTAGTACACGAATTCGGGCATTAATTGGAATGTGAAAATTTGTCTGGTGTATTAAAACATAATAAAAAACAGTCAGAGTCGTTTTGAGCAGCTTTTTAGAGAATTTTTTTCGGGACCTAAATTTTGTAAAAAACGTGATGGTTAGTACACGAATCCGGGTATTAATGGGAATGTGAAAATTTTTCTTGTGTATTAAAAACATAATAAAAAAAACATTCGAGTAGTTTTGAGAAGTTTATTATAGAATATTTTTCTCGACCTAAATTTTGTAAAAAACGTGATTATTAGTACACGAATTCGGGCATTAATTGGAATGTGAAAATTTGTCCGGTGTATTAAAACAACATAAAAAAACATTCGTAGTCGTTTTGAGCAGACTTTTTTAGAGAATATTTTTCCGGACATAAATTTTGTAAAAAACGTAATAATAGTACACGAATTCGGGCATTAATTGGAATGTGAAAATTTTTCCGGGTATTAAAACATAATAAAAAACATTCGAGTCGTTTTGAGAAGTTTTTTAGAGAATTTTTTTCAAGACCTAAATTTTGTAAAAAAACGTGATGATTAGTACACGAATTCGGGCATTAATTGGAATGTGGAAATTTGTCTGGTATATTAAAACAACATAAAAAACATTCAGAGTCGTTTTTAACAATTAGTTAGAGAATTTTCTTCCAGACCTAAATTTTGTAAAAAAACGTGATGGTTAGTACACGAATCCCGGGCATTAATGGGAATGTCAAAATTTGTCCCGGTGTATTAAAACATAATAAAAAAAACAATCGAGTCGTTTTGAGCATTTTTTAGAGAATTTTTTTCCGGACCTAAATTTTGTAAAAAACGTGATGGTTAGTTCACGAATTCGGGCATTAATGGGAATGTGAAAACTTGTCTAGTGTATCGAAACATAATAAAAAACATTCAGAGTCGTTTTAAGCAGTTTTTTAGAGAATTTTTTTCCGGACATATATTTTGTAAAAAACGTGATGGTTAGTACACGAATTCGGGCATTAATGGTAATGTGAAAATTTGTTTGGTGTATGAAAACAACATAAAAAACATTCAGGGTCATTTTGAGATGTTTTTTAGAGAACTTTTTTCAGGACCTAAATTTTGTAAAAAACGTGATGATTAGTACACGAATTCGGGCATTAATTGGAATGTTAAAATTTGTCTGGTATATTAAAACAACATTAAATATATTCAGAGTCGTTTTGAGATGTTTTTTAGAGAATTTTTTTCCAGACCTATATTCAGTAAAAAACATGATGGTTAGTACACGAATTCGGGCATTAATGGGAATGTAAAAAATTTGTCCAGCGTATTAAAACATAATAAAAAAACAGTCGAATCGTTTTGAGCAGACTTTTTTATCGAATTTTTTTTCCGGACCTACATTTTGTAAAAAACGTGATGGTTAGTACACGAATTCGGGCATTAATGGGAATGTGAAAACTTGTCCCGGTGTATTGAAACATAATAAAAAAACATTCGTAGTCGTTTTGAGCAGTTTATTAGAAAAATTTTTTTCCGGACCAAAATTTTGTAAAAAAACGTGATGGGTTAGTACACGAATTCGGGCATTAATGGGAATGTGAAAACTTGTCCGGTGTATTGAAACATAATAAAAAACATTCGTAGTCGTTTTGAGCAGCTTTTATTAGAAAATTTTTTTCGGACCAAAATTTTGTAAAAAACGTGATGGTTAGTACACGAATTCGGGCATTAATGGGAATGTGAAAACTTGTCCGGTGTATTGAAACATAATAAAAAAACATTCGTAGTCGTTTTGAGCGATTTATTAGAAAAATTTTTTTTTCGGACCAAAATTTTGTAAAAAACGTGATGGGTTAGTACACGATTCGGGCATTAATGGGAATGTGAAAACTTGTCCGGTGTATTGAAACAACATAAAAAACATTCAGAGTCGTTTTGAGCAGTTTTTTAGAGAATTTTTTTCTGGACTTAAATTTTGTAAAAAACGTGATTATGTACACGAATTCGGGCATTAATTGGAATGTGAAAATTTGTCTGGTGTATTAAAACAACATAAAAAAACATTCGAATCGTTTTGAGAAGTTTTTTACCGAATTTTTTTCACGGACATAAATTTTGTAACAAACGTGATGATTATTACACGAATTCGGGCATTAATTGAAATGTGAAAATTTGTCCCGGTGTATTAAAACAACATAAAAAAACATTCGAGTCGTTTTGAGCAATTTTTTAGAGAAACTTTTTTCCGGAGCTAAATTTTGTAAAAAAAAGTGATGGTTAGTACACAAATTCGGGCATTAATGAGAATGTGAAAACTTGTGCAGTGTGTTGAAACATAATAAAAAAACATTCGAGTCGTGTTGAGCTATTTATTAGAGAATTTTTTTTCCGGACCTAAATTTTATAAAAAACGTGATGATTAGTACCCAAATTCGGGCATTATTGGGAATGTGAAAATTTATATATGTATTAAAACAACATAAAAGACATTCAGAGTCGTTTTGTGCATTTTTTAGAGAATTTTTTTTCGGACCTAAATTTTGTAAAAAACGTGATGGTTAGTACACGAATTCGGGCATTAATGGGAATGTGAAAACTTGTCTAGTGTATCGAAACATAATAAAAAAACATTCGAGTCGTTTTAAGCAGCTTTTTTAGAGAATTTTTTTTCCGGACATAAATTTTGTAAAAAACGTGGTGGTTAGTACACGAATTCGGGCATTAATGGTAATGTGAAGATTTATCTGGTGTATGAAAACAACATAAAAAACATTCAGGGTCGTTTTGAGATGTTTTTTAGAGAACTTTTTTCAAGACCTAAATTTTGTAAAAAACGTGATGATTAGTACATGAATGCGGGCATTAATTGGAATGTTAAAATTTGTCTGGTATATTAAAACAACATAAAAAACATTCAGAGTCGTTTTGAGCAGTTTTTTAGAGAATTTTTTTCTGAACCTAAATTTTGTAAAAAAAGTGATGATTAGTACACGAATTCGGGCATTAATTGGAATGTGAAAATTTGTCTGGTGTATTAAAACATAATAAAAAACAGTCAGAGTCGTTTTGAGCAGCTTTTTAGAGAATTTTTTTCGGGACCTAAATTTTGTAAAAAACGTGATGGTTAGTACACGAATCCAGGTATTAATGGGAATGTGAAAATTTTTCTTGTGTATTAAAACATAATAAAAAAAACATTCAGAGTAGTTTTGAGAAGTTTATTATAGAATATTTTTCTCGACCTAAATTTTGTAAAAAACGTGATTATTAGTACACGAATTCGGGCATTAATTGGAATGTGAAAATTTGTCCGGTGTATTAAAACAACATAAAAAACATTCGAGTCGTTTTGAGCGACTTTTTTAGAGAATATTTTTCCGGACATAAATTTTGTAAAAAACGTAATAATAGTACACGAATTCGGGCATTAATTGGAATGTGAAAATTTTTCCCGGGGTATTAAAACATAATAAAAAAACATTCGAGTCGTTTTGAGAAGTTTTTTAGAGAATTTTTTTCAAGACCTAAATTTTGTAAAAAACGTGATGATTAGTACACGAATTCGGGCATTAATTGGAATGTGGAAATTTATCCGGTATATTAAAACAACATAAAAAAACATTGAGTCGTTTTTAACAATTAGTTAGAGAATTTTCTTCCGGACCTAAATTTTGTAAAAAAACGTGATGGTTAGTACACGAATCCCAGGGCATTAATGGGAATGTCAAAATTTATGCTGTGTATTAAAACATAATAAAAAACAGATCGAGTCGTTTTGAGCATTTTTTAGAGAATTTTTTTCGGACCTAAATTTTGTAAAAAAACGTGATGGTTAGTACACGAATTCGGGCATTAATGGGAATGTGAAAACTTGTCTAGTGTATCGAAACATAATAAAAAACATTCGAGTCGTTTTAAGCGAGCTTTTTTAGAGAATTTTTTTTCGGACATATATTTTGTAAAAAAACGTGATGGTTAGTACACGAATTCGGGCATTAATGGTAATGTGAAAATTTGTTTGGTGTATGAAAAACAACATAAAAAACATTCGGGGTCATTTTGAGATGTTTTTTAGAGAACTTTTTTTCAGGGACCTAAATTTTGTAAAAAAACGTGATGATTAGTACACGAATTCGGGCATTAATTGGAATGTTAAAATTTGTCTGGTATATTAAAACAACATTAAATATATTCAGAGTCGTTTTGAGATGTTTTTTAGAGAATTTTTTTCCAGACCTATATTAAGTAAAAAACATGATGGTTAGTACACGAATTCGGGCATTAATGGGAATGTAAAAATTTGTCTGGCGTATTAAAACATAATAAAAAAACAATCGGGAATCGTTTTGAGCAGACTTTTTTATCGAAATTTTTTTTCGGACCTACATTTTGTAAAAAACGTGATGGTTAGTACACGAATTCGGGCATTAATGGGAATGTGAAAACTTGTCCAGTGTATTGAAACATAATAAAAAACATTCGTAGTCGTTTTGAGCGAGTTTATTAGAAAATTTTTTTCCGGACCAAAATTTTGTAAAAAACGTGATGGGTTAGTACACGAATTCGGGCATTAATGGGAATGTGAAAACTTGTCTGGTGTATTGAAACATAATAAAAAACATTCAGAGTCGTTTTGAGCAGCTTTTATTAGAAAAATTTTTTTCCGGACCAAAATTTTGTAAAAAACGTGATGGTTAGTACACGAATTCGGGCATTAATGGGAATGTGAAAACTTGTCTGGTGTATTGAAACATAATAAAAAACATTCAGAGTCGTTTTGAGCAGTTTATTAGAAAATTTTTTTTCCGGACCAAAATTTTGTAAAAAATGTGATGGGTTAGTACACGAATTCGGGCATTAATGGGAATGTGAAAACTTGTCCGGTGTATTGAAACAACATAAAAAAACATTCGAGTCGTTTTGAGCAGCTTTTTTAGAGAATTTTTTTCTGGACTTAAATTTTGTAAAAAACGTGATTATGTACACGAATTCGGGCATTAATTGGAATGTGAAAATTTGTCTGGTGTATTAAAACAACATAAAAAAACATTCGAATCGTTTTGAGAAGTTTTTTACCGAATTTTTTTCTCGGACATAAATTTTGTAACAAACGTGATGATTATTACACGAATTCGGGCATTAATTGAAATGTGAAAATTTGTCTGGTGTATTAAAACAACATAAAAAACATTCAGAGTCGTGTTGAGCAAATTTTTTGAGAAACTTTTTCCGGAGCTAAATTTTGTAAAAAAAGTGATGGTTAGTACACAAATTCGGGCATTAATGAGAATGTGAAAACTTGTCTGGTGTGTTGAAACATAATAAAAAACATTCATAGTCGTGTTGAGCTATTTATTAGAGAATTTTTTTCCGGACCTAAATTTTATAAAAAACGTGATGATTAGTACCCAAATTCGGGCATTATTGGGAATGTGAAAATTTATATATGTATTAAAACAACATAAAAGACATTCAGAGTCGTTTTGAGCATTTTTTAGAGAATTTTTTTTCGGACCTAAATTTTGTAAAAAACGTGATGGTTAGTACACGAATTCGGGCATTAATGGGAATGTGAAAACTTGTCTAGTGTATCGAAACATAATAAAAAAACATTCGTAGTCGTTTTAAGCAGCTTTTTTAGAGAATTTTTTTCCGGACATAAATTTTGTAAAAAAACGTGGTGGTTAGTACACGAATTCGGGCATTAATGGTAATGTGAAGATTTATCCGGTGTATGAAAACAACATAAAAAACATTCAGGGGTCGTTTTGAGATGTTTTTTTAGAGAACTTTTTTCAAGACCTAAATTTTGTAAAAAAACGTGATGATTAGTACACGAATGCGGGCATTAATTGGAATGTTAAAATTTATCCAGTATATTAAAACAACATAAAAAAATATTCGAGTCGTTTTAAGATGTTTTTTAGAGAATTTTTTTTTCCGGGACCTATATTCGATGAAAAAACATGATGGTTAGTACACGAATTCGGGCATTAATGGGAATGTAAAAATTTGTTTGGCGTATTAAAACATAATAAAAAACAATCGTAATCGTTTTGAGCAGTTTTTTATCGAATTTTTTTCCGGACCTACATTTTTAAAAAAACGTGATGGTTAGTACACGAATCCGAGCATTAATGGGAATGTCAAAATTTGTCTGCTGTATTAAAACATAATAAAAAAACAATCGAGTCGTTTTGAGCATTTTTTTAGAGAATTTTTTTCGGACCTAAATTTTGTAAAAAACGTGATGGTTAGTACAAGAATTCGGGCATTAATGGGAATGTGAAAACTTGTCTAGTGTATCGAAACATAATAAAAAACATTCAGAGTCGTTTTAATCAGTTTTTTAGAGAATTTTTTTCCGGACATAAATTTTGTAAAAAACGTGATGGTTAGTACACGAATTTAGGCATTAATGGTAATGTGAAAATTTTTTCCGGTGTATGAAAACAACATAAAAAAACATTCGAGAGTCGTTTTGAGATGTTTTTTAGAGAACTTTTTTCAAGACCTAAATTTTGTAAAAAAACGTGATGATTAGTACACGAATTCGGGCATTAATTGGAATGTTAAAATTTATCCGGTATATTAAAACAACATAAAATATATTCAGAGTCGTTTTTAGATTTTTTTTAGAGAATTTTTTTCCAGACCTATATTCAGTAAAAAACATGATGGTTAGTACACGAATTCGGGCATTAATGGGAATGTAAAAATTTGTCTGGCGTATTAAAACATAATAAAAAATAGTCAGAATCGTTTTGAGCAGCTTTTTATCGAATTTTTTTCCGGACCTACATTTTGTAAAAAACGTGATGGTTAGTACACGAATCCGGGCATTAATGGGAATGTCAAAATTTGTCCAGTGTATTAAAACATAATAAAAAACAATCGAGTCGTTTTGAGCAGCTTTTTAGAGAATTTTTTTCCGGACCTAAATTTTGTAAAAAACGTGATGGTTAGTACACGAATCCGGGTATTAATGGGAATGTGAAAATTTTTCTGGTGTATTAAAACATAATAAAAATCATTCAGTGTAGTTTTGAGAAGTTTATTACAGAATTTTTTTCCCGACCTAAATTTTGTAAAAAACGTGATTTTTAGTACACGAATTCGGGCATTAATTGGAATGTGAAAATTTGTCTGGTGTATTAAAACAACATAAAAAACATTCAGAGTCGTTTTGAGCAGGTTTTTAGAGAATTTTTTTCTGGACACAAATTTTTTAAAAAACGTGATGAATAGTACACGAATTCGGGCATTAATTGGAATGTGAAAATTTTTCTGGGGTATTAAAACATAATAAAAAACATTCAGAGTCCTTTTGAGAAGTTTTTTAGAGAATATTTTTCAAGACCGAAATTTTGTAAAAAACGTGATGATTAGTACACGAATTCGGGCATTAATTGTAAAGTGGAAATTTGTCTGGTATATTAAAACAAACAAAAAACATTCAGAGTCCATTTGAGCAGTTAGTTAGAGAATTTATTTCCGGACCTAAATTTTGTAAAAACGTGATGGTTAGTACACGAATTCGGGCATTAATGGGAATGTGAAAACTTGTCTAGTGTATTGAAACATAATAAAAAACATTCAGAGTCGTTTTTAAGCAGTTTTTAAGAGACTTTTTTTCCGGACCTAAATTTTGTAAAAAACGTGATGGTTAGTACACGAATCCGGGTATTAATGGGAATGTGAAAATTTTTCTGGTGTATTAAAACATAATAAAAATCATTCAGTGTAGTTTTGAGAAGTTTATTTTAGAATTTTTTTCCCGACCTAAATTTTGTAAAAAACGTGATTATTAGTACACGAATTCGGGCATTAATTGGAATGTGAAAATTTGTCTGGTGTATGAAAACAACATAAAAAACATTCAGAGTCGTTTTGAGATGTTTTTTAGAGAATTTTTTTCCGGACCTATATTCTGTAAAAAACATGATTGTTAGTACACAAATTCGGGCATTAATGGGAATGTAAAAATTTGTCCCGGTGTATTAAAACATAATAAAAAACAGATCGAATCGTTTTGAGCAGACTTTTTTATCGAATTTTTTTTCCAGACCTACATTTTGTAAAAAACGTGATGGTTAGTACACGAATCCGGGTATTAATGGGAATGTGAAATTTTTTCTGGTGTATTAAAACATAATAAAAAACATTTAGAGTAGTTTTGAGAAGTTTATTACAGAATTTTTTTTCTCGACCTAAATTTTGTAAAAAACGTAATTATTAGTACACGAATTCGGGCATTAATTGGAATGTGAAAATTTGTCTGGTGTATTAAAACAACATAAAAAACATTCAGAGTCGTTTTGAGCAGCTTTTTAGAGAATATTTTTCTGGACATAAATTTTGTAAAAAACGTGATGAATAGTACACGAATTCGGGCATTAATAGGAATGTGAAAACTTGTCTAGTGTATTGAAACATAATAAAAAACATTCAGATTCGTTTTGAGAAGTTTTTTAGAGAATTTTTTTCAAGACCTAAATTTTGTAAAAAACGTGATTATTAGTACACGAATTCGGGCATTAATTGGAATGTGGAAATTTGTCTGGTATGTTAAAACAACATAAAAAATATTCAGAGTCGTTTTGAGTAGTTTTTTAGAGAATTTTTTTCTGAACCTAAATTTTGTAGAAAACGTGATAATAGTACACGAATTCGGGCATTAATTGGAATGTGAAAAATTTTCTGGGGTATTAAAACATAATAAAAAACATTCAGAGTCGTTTTGAGAAGTTTTTTAGAGAATTTTTTTCAAAACCTAAATTTTGTAAAAAACGTGATTATTAGTACACGAATTCGGGCATTAATTGGAATGTGGAAATTTGTCTGGTATATTAAAACAACATAAAAAACATTCAGAGTCGTTTTGAGCAGTTAGTTAGAGAATTTTCTTCCAGACCTAAATTTTGTAAAAAAACGTGATGGTTAGTACACGAATTCGGGCATTAATGGGAATGTGAAAACTTGTCTGGTGTATTGAAACATAATAAAAAACATTCAGAGTAGTTTTTAGAAGTTTATTACAGAATTTTTTTTCTCGACCTAAATTTTGTAAAAAACGTGATTATTAGTACACGAATTCGGGCATTAATTGGAATGTGAAAATTTGTCTGGGGTATTAAAACAACATAAAAAACATTCAGAGTCGTTTTGAGCAGCTTTTTAGAGAATATTTTTCTGGACATAAATTTTGTAAAAAACGTGATGAATAGTACACGAATTCGGGCATTAATAGGAATGTGAAAATTTTTCAGGAGTATTAAAACATAATAAAAAAACATTCGATTCGTTTTGAGAAGTTTTTTTAGAGAAATTTTTTTCAAGACCTAAATTTTGTAAAAAACGTGATTATTAGTACACGAATTCGGGCATTAATTGGAATGTGGAAATTTGTCTGGTATATTAAAACAACATAAAAAACATTCAGAGTCGTTTTGAGCAGTTTTTAAGAGAATTTTTTTCCGGACCTAAATTTTGTAAAAAACGTGATGGTTAGTACACGAATCCGGGTATTAATGGGAATGTGAAAATTTTTCTGGTGTATTAAAACATAATAAAAATCATTCAGTGTAGTTTTGAGAAGTTTATTTTAGAATTTTTTTCCCGACCTAAATTTTGTAAAAAACGTGATTATTAGTACACGAATTCGGGCATTAATTGGAATGTGAAAATTTGTCCAGTGTATGAAAACAACATAAAAAAACATTCGTAGTCGTTTTGAGATGTTTTTTAGAGAATTTTTTTCCGGACCTATATTCTGTAAAAAACATGATTGTTAGTACACAAATTCGGGCATTAATGGGAATGTAAAAATTTGTCTGGTGTATTAAAACATAATAAAAAACAGTCAGAATCGTTTTGAGCAGCTTTTTATCGAATTTTTTTCCAGACCTACATTTTGTAAAAAACGTGATGGTTAGTACACGAATCTGGGTATTAATGGGAATGTGAAATTTTTTCTGGTGTATTAAAACATAATAAAAAACATTTAGAGTAGTTTTGAGAAGTTTATTACAGAATTTTTTTTCTCGACCAAAATTTTGTAAAAAACGTAATTATTAGTACACGAATTCGGGCATTAATTGGAATGTGAAAATTTGTCTGGTGTATTAAAACAACATAAAAAACATTCAGAGTCGTTTTGAGCAGCTTTTTAGAGAATATTTTTCTGGACATAAATTTTGTAAAAAACGTGATGAATAGTACACGAATTCGGGCATTAATAGGAATGTGAAAACTTGTCTAGTGTATTGAAACATAATAAAAAACATTCAGATTCGTTTTGAGAAGTTTTTTAGAGAATTTTTTTCAAGACCTAAATTTTGTAAAAAACGTGATTATTAGTACACGAATTCGGGCATTAATTGGAATGTGGAAATTTGTCTGGTATGTTAAAACAACATAAAAAATATTCAGAGTCGTTTTGAGTAGTTTTTTAGAGAATTTTTTTCTGAACCTAAATTTTGTAGAAAACGTGATAATAGTACACGAATTCGGGCATTAATTGGAATGTGAAAAATTTTCTGGGGTATTAAAACATAATAAAAAACATTCAGAGTCGTTTTGAGAAGTTTTTTAGAGAATTTTTTTCAAAACCTAAATTTTGTAAAAAACGTGATTATTAGTACACGAATTCGGGCATTAATTGGAATGTGGAAATTTGTCGCAGTATATTAAAACAACATAAAAAACATTCAGAGTCGTTTTGAGCAGTTAGTTAGAGAATTTTCTTCCAGACCTAAATTTTGTAAAAAAACGTGATGGTTAGTACACGAATTCGGGCATTAATGGGAATGTGAAAACTTGTCTGGTGTATTGAAACATAATAAAAAACATTCAGAGTAGTTTTTAGAAGTTTATTACGAAATTTTTTTTCTCGACCTAAATTTTGTAAAAAAACGTGATTATTAGTACACGAATTCGGGCATTAATTGGAATGTGAAAATTTGTCCAGGGGTATTAAAACAACATAAAAAAACATTCGAGTCGTTTTGAGCAAACTTTTTTAGAGAATATTTTTCTGGACATAAATTTTGTAAAAAACGTGATGAATAGTACACGAATTCGGGCATTAATAGGAATGTGAAAATTTTTCAGGAGTATTAAAACATAATAAAAAACATTCAGATTCGTTTTGAGAAGTTTTTTAGAGAATTTTTTTCAAGACCTAAATTTTGTAAAAAACGTGATTATTAGTACACGAATTCGGGCATTAATTGGAATGTGGAAATTTGTCTGGTATATTAAAACAACATAAAAAACATTCAGAGTCGTTTTGAGCAGTTTTTTAGAGAATTTTTTTCTGAACCTAAATTTTGTGAAAAATGTGATGATTAGTACACGAATTCGGGCATTAATTGGAATGTGAAAATTTGTCTGGTGTATTAAAACATAATAAAAAACAGTCAGAGTCGTTTTGAGCAGCTTTTTAGAGAATTTTTTTCGGGACCTAAATTTTGTAAAAAACGTGATGGTTAGTACACGAATCCGGGTATTAATGGGAATGTGAAAATTTTTCTTGTGTATTAAAACATAATAAAAAAAACATTCAGAGTAGTTTTGAGAAGTTTATTATAGAATATTTTTCTCGACCTAAATTTTGTAAAAAACGTGATTATTAGTACACGAATTCGGGCATTAATTGGAATGTGAAAATTTGTCCGGTGTATTAAAACAACATAAAAAACATTCAGAGTCGTTTTGAGCAGCTTTTTAGAGAATATTTTTCTGGACATAAATTTTGTAAAAAACGTGATAATAGTACACGAATTCGGGCATTAATTGGAATGTGAAAATTTTTCCGGGGTATTAAAACATAATAAAAAACATTCAGAGTCGTTTTGAGAAGTTTTTTAGAGAATTTTTTTCAAGACCTAAATTTTGTAAAAAACGTGATTATTAGTACACGAATTCGGGCATTAATTGGAATGTGGAAATTTGTCTGGTATATTAAAACAACATAAAAAACATTCAGAGTCGTTTTGAGCAGTTTTTTAGAGAATTTTTTTCTGAACCTAAATTTTATGAAAAATGTGATGATTAGTACACGAATTCGGGCATTAATTGGAATGTGAAAATTTGTCCAGTGTATTAAAACATAATAAAAAAACAATCGAGTCGTTTTGAGCAGACTTTTTAGAGAATTTTTTTCGGGACCTAAATTTTGTAAAAAACGTGATGGTTAGTACACGAATCCGAGTATTAATGGGAATGTGAAAATTTTTCTTGTATATTAAAACATAATAAAAAAAACATTCGTAGTAGTTTTGAGAAGTTTATTATAGAATATTTTTCTCGACCTAAATTTTGTAAAAAACGTGATTATTAGTACACGAATTCGGGCATTAATTGGAATGTGAAAATTTGTCCGGTGTATTAAAACAACATAAAAAACATTCAGAGTCGTTTTGAGCAGCTTTTTAGAGAATATTTTTCTGGACATAAATTTTGTAAAAAACGTGATAATAGTACACGAATTCGGGCATTAATTGGAATGTGAAAATTTTTCCGGGGTATTAAAACATAATAAAAAACATTCAGAGTCGTTTTGAGAAGTTTTTTAGAGAATTTTTTTCAAGACCTAAATTTTGTAAAAAACGTGATTATTAGTACACGAATTCGGGCATTAATTGGAATGTGGAAATTTGTCTGGTATATTAAAACAACATAAAAAACATTCAGAGTCGTTTTGAACAATTAGTTAGAGAATTTTCTTCCAGACCTAAATTTTGTAAAAAAACGTGATGGTTAGTACACGAATTCGGGCATTAATGGGAATGTGAAAACTTGTCTGGTGTATTGAAACATAATAAAAAAACATTCGTAGTAGTTTTTAGAAGTTTATTACAGAATTTTTTTTCTCGACCTAAATTTTGTAAAAAACGTTATTATTAGTACACGAATTCGGGCATTAATTGGAATGTGAAAATTTGCCTGGGGTATTAAAACAACATAAAAAACATTCAGAGTCGTTTTGAGCAGCTTTTTAGAGAATATTTTTTCCGTATATAAATTTTGTAAAAAACGTGATGAAGAGTACACGAATTCGGGCATTAATAGGAATGTGAAAATTTTTCTGGAGTATTAAAACATAATAAAAAACATTCAGATTCGTTTTGAGAAGTTTTTTAGAGAAATTTTTTTCAAGACCTAAATTTTGTAAAAAACGTGATTATTAGTACACGAATTCGGGCATTAATTGGAATGTGGAAATTTGTCTGGTATATTAAAACAACATAAAAAACATTCAGAGTCGTTTTGAGCAGTTTTTTAGAGAATTTTTTTCTGAACCTAAATTTTGTAAAAAAAGTGATGATTAGTACACGAATTCGGGCATTAATTGGAGTGTGAAAATTTGTCTGGTGTATTAAAACATAATAAAAAACAGTCAGAGTCGTTTTGAGCAGCTTTTTAGAGAATTTTTTTCGGGACCTAAATTTTGTAAAAAACGTGATGGTTAGTACACGAATCCAGGTATTAATGGGAATGTGAAAATTTTTCTTGTGTATTAAAACATAATAAAAAAAACATTCAGAGTAGTTTTGAGAAGTTTATTATAGAATATTTTTCTCGACCTAAATTTTGTAAAAAACGTGATTATTAGTACACTAATTCGGGCATTAATTGGAATGTGAAAATTTGTCCGGTGTATTAAAACAACATAAAAAACATTCGTAGTCGTTTTGAGCAGACTTTTTTAGAGAATATTTTTTCTGGACATAAATTTTGTAAAAAACGTAATAATAGTACACGAATTCGGGCATTAATTGGAATGTGAAAATTTTTCCCGGGGTATTAAAACATAATAAAAAACATTCGAGTCGTTTTGAGAAGTTTTTTAGAGAATTTTTTTTCAAGACCTAAATTTTGTAAAAAACGTGATGATTAGTACACGAATTCGGGCATTAATTGGAATGTGGAAATTTGTCTGGTATATTAAAACAACATAAAAAACATTCAGAGTCGTTTTTAACAATTAGTTAGAGAATTTTCTTCCGTACCTAAATTTTGTAAAAAAACGTGATGGTTAGTACACGTAATCCCGGGCATTAATGGGAATGTCAAAATTTGTCCAGTGTATTAAAACATAATAAAAAAACAGTCAGAGTCGTTTTGAGCATTTTTTAGAGAATTTTTTTCCGGACCTAAATTTTGTAAAAAACGTGATGGTTAGTACACGAATTCGGGCATTAATGGGAATGTGAAAACTTGTCTAGTGTATCGAAACATAATAAAAAAACATTCGTAGTCGTTTTAAGCAGCTTTTTTTAGAGAATTTTTTTTCCGGACATATATTTTGTAAAAAAACGTGATGGTTAGTACACGAATTCGGGCATTAATGGTAATGTGAAAATTTGTTTGGTGTATGAAAACAACATAAAAAACATTCAGGGTCATTTTGAGATGTTTTTTAGAGAACTTTTTTCAGGACCTAAATTTTGTAAAAAACGTGATGATTAGTACACGAATTCGGGCATTAATTGGAATGTTAAAATTTGTCTGGTATATTAAAACAACATTAAATATATTCAGAGTCGTTTTGAGATGTTTTTTAGAGAATTTTTTTCCAGACCTATATTCAGTAAAAAACATGATGGTTAGTACACGAATTCGGGCATTAATGGGAATGTAAAAATTTGTCTGGCGTATTAAAACATAATAAAAAACAGTCAGAATCGTTTTGAGCAGCTTTTTATCGAATTTTTTTCCGGACCTACATTTTGTAAAAAAACGTGATGGTTAGTACACAATTCGGGCATTAATGGGAATGTGAAAACTTGTCCGGTGTATTGAAACATAATAAAAAACATTCGTAGTCGTTTTGAGCAGCTTTATTAGAAAAATTTTTTTTCCTGACCAAAATTTTGTAAAAAAACGTGATGGGTTAGTACACGAATTCGGGCATTAATGGGAATGTGAAAACTTGTCCAGTGTATTGAAACATAATAAAAAACATTCGTAGTCGTTTTGAGCAGCTTTATTAGAAAAATTTTTTTTCCGGACCTAAATTTTGTAAAAAACGTGATGGTTAGTACACGAATTCGGGCATTAATGGGAATGTGAAAACTTGTCTGGTGTATTGAAACATAATAAAAAACATTCAGAGTCGTTTTGAGCAGTTTATTAGAAAATTTTTTTCCGGACCAAAATTTTGTAAAAAACGTGATGGGTTAGTACACGAATTCGGGCATTAATGGGAATGTGAAAACTTGTCTGGTGTATTGAAACAACATAAAAAACATTCAGAGTCGTTTTGAGCAGTTTTTTAGAGAATTTTTTTCTGGACTTAAATTTTGTAAAAAACGTGATTATGTACACGAATTCGGGCATTAATTGGAATGTGAAAATTTGTCTGGTGTATTAAAACAACATAAAAAACATTCAGAATCGTTTTGAGAAGTTTTTTACCGAATTTTTTTCTGGACATAAATTTTGTAACAAACGTGATGATTATTACACGAATTCGGGCATTAATTGAAATGTGAAAATTTGTCTGGTGTATTAAAACAACATAAAAAACATTCAGAGTCGTTTTGAGCAATTTTTTAGAGAAACTTTTTCCGGAGCTAAATTTTGTAAAAAAAGTGATGGTTAGTACACAAATTCGGGCATTAATGAGAATGTGAAAACTTGTCTGGTGTGTTGAAACATAATAAAAAACATTCAGAGTCGTGTTGAGCTATTTATTAGAGAATTTTTTTCCGGACCTAAATTTTATAAAAAACGTGATGATTAGTACCCAAATTCGGGCATTATTGGGAATGTGAAAATTTGTATGGTGTATTAAAACAACATAAATAACATTAATAGTCGTTTTGAGATGTTTTTTAGAGAACTTTTTTTCCGAACCTAAATTTTGTAAAAAACGTGATGGTTAGTACACGAATTCGGGCATTAATGAGAATGTGAATACTTTTCTAGTGTATTGAAACATAATAAAAAACAATCGAGTCGTTTTGAACAGCTTTTATTAGAGAATTTTTTTTCCGGACATAGATTTTGTAAAAAACGTGATGATTAGTACACGAATTCGGGCATTAATGGTAATGTGAAGATTTATCTGGTGTATGAAAACAACATAAAAAACATTCAGGGTCGTTTTGAGATGTTTTTTAGAGAACTTTTTTCAAGACCTAAATTTTGTAAAAAACGTGATGATTAGTACACGAATGCGGGCATTAATTGGAATGTTAAAATTTGTCTGGTATATTAAAACAACATAAAAAATATTCAGAGTCGTTTTAAGATGTTTTTTAGAGAATTTTTTTCCAGACCTATATTCAGTAAAAAACATGATGAATAGTACACGAATTCGGGCATTAATGGGAATGTAAAAATTTGTTTGGCGTATTAAAACATAATAAAAAACAGTCAGAATCGTTTTGAGCAGCTTTTTATCGAATTTTTTTCCGGACCTACATTTTTAAAAAAACGTGATGGTTAGTACACGAATCCGAGCATTAATGGGAATGTCAAAATTTGTCTGCTGTATTAAAACATAATAAAAAACAGTCAGAGTCGTTTTGAGCATTTTTTAGAGAATTTTTTTCCGGACCTAAATTTTGTAAAAAACGTGATGGTTAGTACAAGAATTCGGGCATTAATGGGAATGTGAAAACTTGTCTAGTGTATCGAAACATAATAAAAAACATTCAGAGTCGTTTTAAGCAGTTTTTTAGAGAATTTTTTTCCGGACATATATTTTGTAAAAAACGTGATGGTTAGTACACGAATTCGGGCATTAATGGTAATGTGAAAATATGTTTGGTGTATGAAAACAACATAAAAAACATTCAGGGTCATTTTGAGATGTTTTTTAGAGAACTTTTTTTCAGACCTAAATTTTGTAAAAAAACGTGATGATTAGTACACGAATTCGGGCATTAATTGGAATGTTAAAATTTGTCTGGTATATTAAAACAACATTAAATATATTCAGAGTCGTTTTGAGATGTTTTTTTAGAGAATTTTTTTTCCAGCACCTATATTCAAGAAAAAAACATGATGGTTAGTACACGAATTCGGGCATTAATGGGAATGTAAAAAATTTGTCCAGCGTATTAAAACATAATAAAAAAACAATGTAATCGTTTTGAGCAGACTTTTTATCGAATTTTTTTCCGGACCTACATTTTGTAAAAAACGTGATGGTTAGTACACGAATTCGGGCATTAATGGGAATGTGAAAACTTGTCCCGGTGTATTGAAACATAATAAAAAACATTCGTAGTCGTTTTGAGCAGCTTTTATTAGAAAAATTTTTTTTCCTGACCAAAATTTTGTAAAAAAACGTGATGGGTTAGTACACGAATTCGGGCATTAATGGGAATGTGAAAACTTGTCCGGTGTATTGAAACATAATAAAAAAACATTCGTAGTCGTTTTGAGCAGCTTTTATTAGAAAAATTTTTTTCGGACCAAAATTTTGTAAAAAAACGTGATGGTTAGTACACGAATTCGGGCATTAATGGGAATGTGAAAACTTGTCCCGGTGTATTGAAACATAATAAAAAAACATTCGTAGTCGTTTTGAGTAGTTTATTAGAAAATTTTTTTTCCGGACCAAAATTTTGTAAAAAAACGTGACGGGTTAGTACACGAATTCGGGCATTAATGGGAATGTGAAAACTTGTCCGGTGTATTGAAACAACATAAAAAACATTCGTAGTCGTTTTGAGCAGCTTTTTTAGAGAATTTTTTTTCCCGGACTTAAATTTTGTAAAAAACGTGATTATGTACACGAATTCGGGCATTAATTGGAATGTGAAAATTTGTCCCGGTGTATTAAAACAACATAAAAAACATTCGTAATCGTTTTGAGAAGTTTTTTACCGAATTTTTTTTCTCGGACATAAATTTTGTAACAAACGTGATGATTATTACACGAATTCGGGCATTAATTGAAATGTGAAAATTTGTCCGGTGTATTAAAACAACATAAAAAAACATTCGTAGTCGTTTTGAGCAATTTTTTTAGAGAAACTTTTTCCTGAGCTAAATTTTGTAAAAAAAGTGATGGTTAGTACACAAATTCGGGCATTAATGAGAATGTGAAAACTTGTCTGGTGTGTTGAAACATAATAAAAAACATTCAGAGTCGTGTTGAGCTATTTATTAGAGAATTTTTTTCCGGACCTAAATTTTATAAAAAACGTGATGATTAGTACCCAAATTCGGGCATTATTGGGAATGTGAAAATTTGTATGGTGTATTAAAACAACATAAATAACATTAATAGTCGTTTTGAGATGTTTTTTAGAGAACTTTTTTTCCGAACCTAAATTTTGTAAAAAACGTAATGGTTAGTACACGAATTCGGGCATTAATGAGAATGTGAATACTTTTCTAGTGTATTGAAACATAATAAAAAAACAATCATAGTCGTTTTGAACAGCTTTATTAGAGAATTTTTTTTTCCGGACATAGATTTTGTAAAAAAACGTGATGATTAGTACACGAATTCGGGCATTAATGGTAATGTGAAGATTTATCTGGTGTATGAAAACAACATAAAAAACATTCAGGGTCGTTTTGAGATGTTTTTTAGAGAACTTTTTTCAAGACCTAAATTTTGTAAAAAACGTGATGATTAGTACACGAATGCGGGCATTAATTGGAATGTTAAAATTTGTCTGGTATATTAAAACAACATAAAAAATATTCAGAGTCGTTTTAAGATGTTTTTTAGAGAATTTTTTTCCAGACCTATATTCAGTAAAAAACATGATGAATAGTACACTAATTCGGGCATTAATGGGAATGTAAAAAATTTGTTTGGCGTATTAAAACATAATAAAAAAACAATGTAATCGTTTTGAGCAGCTTTTTATCGAATTTTTTTTCCGGACCTACATTTTTAAAAAAACGTGATGGTTAGTACACGAATCCGAGCATTAATGGGAATGTCAAAATTTGTCTGCTGTATTAAAACATAATAAAAAACAATGCAGTCGTTTTGAGCATTTTTTTAGAGAATTTTTTTCCGGACCTAAATTTTGTAAAAAACGTGATGGTTAGTACAAGAATTCGGGCATTAATGGGAATGTGAAAACTTGTCTAGTGTATCGAAACATAATAAAAAACATTCGTAGTCGTTTTAAGCAGCTTTTTTAGAGAATTTTTTTTCCTGACATAAATTTTGTAAAAAAACGTGATGGTTAGTACACGAATTTAGGCATTAATGGTAATGTGAAAATTTTTCCGGTGTATGAAAACAACATAAAAAACATTCAGTGGTCGTTTTGAGATGTTTTTTAGAGAACTTTTTTCAAGACCTAAATTTTGTAAAAAAACGTGATGATTAGTACACGAATTCGGGCATTAATTGGAATGTTAAAATTTGTCCGGTATATTAAAACAACATAAAATATATTCGTAGTCGTTTTGAGATGTTTTTTTAGAGAATTTTTTTTCCGCACCTATATTCAAGAAAAAACATGATGGTTAGTACACGAATTCGGGCATTAATGGGAATGTAAAAAATTTGTCCAGCGTATTAAAACATAATAAAAAAATAGTCGAATCGTTTTGAGCAGCTTTTTATCGAATTTTTTTTCCGGACCTACATTTTGTAAAAAACGTGATGGTTAGTACACGAATCCCGGGCATTAATGGGAATGTCAAAATTTGTCCGGTGTATTAAAACATAATAAAAAAACAATCGAGTCGTTTTGATCAGCCTTTTTAGAGAATTTTTTTCCGGACCTAAATTTTGTAAAAAAACGTGATGGTTAGTACACGAATCCGGGGTATTAATGGGAATGTGAAAATTTTTTCTGGTGTATTAAAACATAATAAAAAATCATTCAAGTGTAGTTTTGAGAAGTTTATTACGAAATTTTTTTTCCCGACCTAAATTTTGTAAAAAACGTGATATTTAGTACACGAATTCGGGCATTAATTGGAATGTGAAAATTTGTCTGGTGTATTAAAACAACATAAAAAACATTCGTAGTCGTTTTTGAGCGGTGTTTTAGAGAATTTTTTTTCCGGACACAAATTTTTTTAAAAAAACGTGATGTAGTACACGAATTCGGGCATTAATTGGAATGTGAAAATTTTTCCCGGGGTATTAAAACATAATAAAAAAACATTCAGAGTCCTTTTGGGAAGTTTTTTAGAGAATATTTTTCAAGACCTAAATTTTGTAAAAAACGTGATGATTAGTACACGAATTCGGGCATTAATTGTAAAGTGGAAATTTGTCTGGTATATTAAAACAAACAAAAAACATTCAGAGTCCATTTGAGCAGTTAGTTAGAGAATTTATTTCCGGACCTAAATTTTGTAAAAACGTGATGGTTAGTACACGAATTCGGGCATTAATGGGAATGTGAAAACTTGTCTAGTGTATTGAAACATAATAAAAAACATTCAGAGTCGTTTTTAAGCAGCTTTTTAAGAGAATTTTTTTTCCTGACCTAAATTTTGTAAAAAAACGTGATGGTTAGTACACGAATCCCGGGTATTAATGGGAATGTGAAAATTTTTTCTCGTGTATTAAAACATAATAAAAATCATTCAGTGTAGTTTTGAGAAGTTTATTATAGAATTTTTTTCCCGACCTAAATTTTGTAAAAAACGTGATTATTAGTACACGAATTCGGGCATTAATTGGAATGTGAAAATTTGTCTGGTGTATGAAAACAACATAAAAAACATTCAGAGTCGTTTTGAGATGTTTTTTAGAGAATTTTTTTCCGGACCTATATTCTGTAAAAAACATGATTGTTAGTACACAAATTCGGGCATTAATGGGAATGTAAAAATTTGTCTGGTGTATTAAAACATAATAAAAAACAGTCAGAATCGTTTTGAGCAGCTTTTTATCGAATTTTTTTCCAGACCTACATTTTGTAAAAAACGTGATGGTTAGTACACGAATCTGGGTATTAATGGGAATGTGAAAATTTTTTCTGGTGTATTAAAACATAATAAAAAACATTTAGAGTAGTTTTGAGAAGTTTATTACAGAATTTTTTTTCTCGACCTAAATTTTGTAAAAAACGTAATTATTAGTACACGAATTCGGGCATTAATTGGAATGTGAAAATTTGTCTGGTGTATTAAAACAACATAAAAAACATTCAGAGTCGTTTTGAGCAAACTTTTTTAGAGAATATTTTTCCGGACATAAATTTTGTAAAAAACGTGATGAATAGTACACGAATTCGGGCATTAATAGGAATGTGAAAACTTGTCTAGTGTATTGAAACATAATAAAAAAACATTCGATTCGTTTTGAGAAGTTTTTTTAGAGAAATTTTTTTCAAGACCTAAATTTTGTAAAAAACGTGATTATTAGTACACGAATTCGGGCATTAATTGGAATGTGGAAATTTGTCTGGTATGTTAAAACAACATAAAAAACATTCAGAGTCGTTTTGAGCAGTTTTTTAGAGAATTTTTTTCCGAACCTAAATTTTGTAGAAAACGTGATAATAGTACACGAATTCGGGCATTAATTGGAATGTGAAAAATTTTTCGGGGGTATTAAAACATAATAAAAAAACATTCGTAGTCGTTTTGAGAAGTTTTTTAGAGAATTTTTTTCAAAACCTAAATTTTGTAAAAAAACGTGATTATTAGTACACGAATTCGGGCATTAATTGGAATGTGGAAATTTGTCCGGTATATTAAAACAACATAAAAAACATTCGGAGTCGTTTTGAGCAGCTTAGTTAGAGAATTTTCTTCCGGACCTAAATTTTGTCAAAAAAACGTGATGGTTAGTACACGAATTCGGGCATTAATGGGAATGTGAAAACTTGTCCGGTGTATTGAAACATAATAAAAAACATTCGTAGTAGTTTTTAGAAGTTTATTACGAAATTTTTTTTCTCGACCTAAATTTTGTAAAAAACGTGATTATTAGTACACGAATTCGGGCATTAATTGGAATGTGAAAATTTGTCTGGGGTATTAAAGCAACATAAAAAACATTCAGAGTCGTTTTGAGCAGCTTTTTAGAGAATATTTTTCTGGACATAAATTTTGTAAAAAACGTGATGAATAGTACACGAATTCGGGCATTAATAGGAATGTGAAAATTTTTCAGAGTATTAAAACATAATAAAAAACATTCAGATTCGTTTTGAGAAGTTTTTTAGAGAATTTTTTTCAAGACCTAAATTTTGTAAAAAACGTGATTATTAGTACACGAATTCGGGCATTAATTGGAATGTGGAAATTTGTCTGGTATATTAAAACAACATAAAAAACATTCAGAGTCGTTTTGAGCAGCTTTTTTAGAGAATTTTTTTTCGAACCTAAATTTTGTGAAAAATGTGATGATTAGTACACGAATTCGGGCATTAATTGGAATGTGAAAATTTGTCTGGTGTATTAAAACATAATAAAAAACAGTAAGAGTCGTTTTGAGCAGCTTTTTAGAGAATTTTTTTCGGGACCTAAATTTTGTAAAAAACGTGATGGTTAGTACACGAATCCGGGTATTAATGGGAATGTGAAAATTTTTTCTTGTATATTAAAACATAATAAAAAAAACATTCGTAGTAGTTTTGAGAAGTTTATTATAGAATATTTTTCTCGACCTAAATTTTGTAAAAAAACGTGATTATTAGTACACGAATTCGGGCATTAATTGGAATGTGAAAATTTGTCCGGTGTATTAAAACAACATAAAAAAACATTCGTAGTCGTTTTGAGCAGCTTTTTTAGAGAATATTTTTCCGGACATAAATTTTGTAAAAAAACGTGATAATAGTACACGAATTCGGGCATTAATTGGAATGTGAAAATTTTTCCGGGGTATTAAAACATAATGAAAAACATTCAGAGTCGTTTTGAGAAGTTTTTTAGAGAATTTTTTTTCAAGACCTAAATTTTGTAAAAAAACGTGATTATTAGTACACGAATTCGGGCATTAATTGGAATGTGGAAATTTGTCCCGGTATATTAAAACAACATAAAAAACATTCGAGTCGTTTTGAACAATTAGTTAGAGAATTTTCTTCCGGACCTAAATTTTGTAAAAAAACGTGATGGTTAGTACACGAATTCGGGCATTAATGGGAATGTGAAAACTTGTCCAGCGTATTGAAACATAATAAAAAAACATTCGTAGTAGTTTTTAGAAGTTTATTACGGAATTTTTTTTCTCGACCTAAATTTTGTAAAAAACGTGATTATTAGTACACGAATTCGGGCATTAATTGGAATGTGAAAATTTGCCTGGGGTATTAAAACAACATAAAAAACATTCAGAGTCGTTTTGAGCAGCTTTTTAGAGAATATTTTTCTGGATATAAATTTTGTAAAAAACGTGATGAAGAGTACACGAATTCGGGCATTAATAGGAATGTGAAAATTTTTCTGGAGTATTAAAACATAATAAAAAACATTCAGATTCGTTTTGAGAAGTTTTTTAGAGAATTTTTTTCAAGACCTAAATTTTGTAAAAAACGTGATTATTAGTACACGAATTCGGGCATTAATTGGAATGTGGAAATTTGTCTGGTATATTAAAACAACATAAAAAACATTCAGAGTCGTTTTGAGCAGTTTTTTAGAGAATTTTTTTCTCGAACCTAAATTTTGTAAAAAAAAGTGATGATTAGTACACGAATTCGGGCATTAATTGGAATGTGAAAATTTGTCCGGTGTATTAAAACATAATAAAAAAACAGTGAGTCGTTTTGAGCAAACTTTTTAGAGAATTTTTTTCGGGACCTAAATTTTGTAAAAAACGTGATGGTTAGTACACGAATCCGGGTATTAATGGGAATGTGAAAATTTTTTCTTGTGTATTAAAACATAATAAAAAAAACATTCGTAGTAGTTTTGAGAAGTTTATTATAGAATATTTTTCTCGACCTAAATTTTGTAAAAAACGTGATTATTAGTACACGAATTCGGGCATTAATTGGAATGTGAAAATTTGTCCGGTGTATTAAAACAACATAAAAAACATTCAGAGTCGTTTTGAGCAGCTTTTTAGAGAATATTTTTTCTGGACATAAATTTTGTAAAAAACGTAATAATAGTACACGAATTCGGGCATTAATTGGAATGTGAAAATTTTTCCGGGTATTAAAACATAATAAAAAACATTCAGAGTCGTTTTGAGAAGTTTTTTTAGAGAATTTTTTTCAAGACCTAAATTTTGTAAAAAACGTGATGATTAGTACACGAATTCGGGCATTAATTGGAATGTGGAAATTTGTCTGGTATATTAAAACAACATAAAAAACATTCAGAGTCGTTTTTAACAATTAGTTAGAGAATTTTCTTCCGTACCTAAATTTTGTAAAAAAACGTGATGGTTAGTACACGAATCCTGGGCATTAATGGGAATGTCAAAATTTGTCCGGTGTATTAAAACATAATAAAAAAACAATCGAGTCGTTTTGAGCATTTTTTAGAGAATTTTTTTCCGGACCTAAATTTTGTAAAAAACGTGATGGTTAGTACACGAATTCGGGCATTAATGGGAATGTGAAAACTTTTCTAGTGTATCGAAACATAATAAAAAACATTCAGAGTCGTTTTTAAGCAGTTTTTTAGAGAATTTTTTTCCGGACATAAATTTTGTAAAAAACGTGATGGTTAGTACACGAATTCGGGCATTAATGGTAATGTGAAAATTTGTCTGGTGTATGAAAACAACATAAAAAACATTCAGGGTCATTTTGAGATGTTTTTTAGAGAACTTTTTTCAGGACCTAAATTTTGTAAAAAATGTGATGATTAGTACACGAATTCGGGCATTAATTGGAATGTTAAAATTTGTCTGGTATATTAAAACAACATTAAATATATTCGTAGTCGTTTTGAGATGTTTTTTAGAGAATTTTTTTCCGGACCTATATTCAAGAAAAAACATGATGGTTAGTACACGAATTCGGGCATTAATGGGAATGTAAAAAATTTGTCCCAGCGTATTAAAACATAATAAAAAAACAATGTAATCGTTTTGAGCAGCTTTTTATCGAATTTTTTTCCGGACCAACATTTTGTAAAACACGTGATGGTTAGTACACGAATCCGGGCATTAATGGGAATGTCAAAATTTGTCCGGTGTATTAAAACATAATAAAAAATAGTCAGAGTTGTTTTGAGCAGTTTTTTAGAGAATATTTTTCCGGACCTAAATTTTGTAAAAAAACGTGATGGTTAGTACACGAATCCGGGTATTAATGGGAATGTGAAAATTTTTTCTGGTGTATTAAAACATAATAAAAATCATTCAGTGTAGTTTTGAGAAGTTTATTATAGAATATTTTTCCCGACCTAAATTTTGTAAAAAACGTGATTATTAGTACACGAATTCGGGCATTAATTGGAATGTGAAAATTTTTCTGGTGTATTAAAACAACATAAAAAACATTCAGAGTCGTTTTGAGCAGGTTTTTAGAGAATTTTTTTCTGGACATAAATTTTTTAAAAAACGTGATGAATAGTACACGAATTCGGGCATTAATTGGAATGTGAAAATTTTTCTGGGGTATCAAAACATAATAAAAAACATTCAGAGTCCTTTTGAGAAGTTTTTTAGAGAATATTTTTGAAGACCTAAATTTTGTAAAAAACGTGATGATTAGTACACGAATTCGGGCATTAATTGTAATGTGGAAATTTGTCTGGTATATTAAAACAAATTAAAAACATTCAGAGTTGTTTTGAGCAGTTAGTTAGAGAATTTATTTCCGGACCTAAATTTTGTAAAAACGTGATGGTTAGTACACGAATTCGGGCATTAATGGGAATGTGAAAACTTGTCTAGTGTATTGAAACATAATAAAAAACATTCAGAGTCGTTTTAAGCAGTTTTTAAGAGAATTTTTTTCCGGATATAAATTTTTTAAAAAACGTGATGGTTAATACACGAATTCGGGCATTAATGGGAATGTGAAAATTTGTCTGGTCTATGAAAACAACATAGAAAAACATTCAGAGTCGTTTTGAGATGTTTTTTAGAGAACTTTTTTCAAGACCTAAATTTTGTAAAAAACGTGATGATTAGCACACGAATTCGGGCATTAATGGGAATGTGAAAATTTGTCTGGTGTATGAAAACAACATAAAAAACATTCAGAGTCGTTTTGAGATGTTTTTTACAGAATTTTTTTCCGGACCTATATTCTGTAAAAAACATGATTGTTAGTACACTAATTCGGGCATTAATGGGAATGTAAAAATTTGTCTGGTGTATTAAAACATAATAAAAAACAGTCAGAGTCGTTTTGAGCAGCTTTCTAGAGAATTTTTTTCCAGACCCACATTTTGTAAAAAACGTGATGGTTAGTACACGAATCCGGGTATTAATGGGAATGCGAAAATTTTTCTGGTGTATTAAAACATAATAAAAAACATTCAGAGTAGTTTTGAGAAGTTTATTACAGAATTTTTTTTTTCTCGACCTAAATTTTGTAAAAAACGTGATTATTAGTACACGAATTCGGGCATTAATTGGAATGTGAAAATTTGTCTGGTGTATTAAAACAACATAAAAAACATTCAGAGTCGTTTTGAGCAGCTTTTTAGAGAATATTTTTCTGGACATAAATTTTGTAAAAAACGTGATGAATAGTACACGAATTCGGGCATTAATAGGAATGTGAAATTTTTTCTAGAGTATTAAAACATAATAAAAAACATTCAGATTCGTTATGAGAAGTTTTTTAGAGAATTTTTTTCAAGACCTAAATTTTGTCAAAACGTGATTATTAGTTCACGAATTCGGGCATTAATTGGAATGTGGAAATTTGTCTGGTATATTAAAACACCATAAAAAACATTCAGAGTCGTTTTGAGCAGTTTTTTAGAGAATTTTTTTCTGGACCTAAATTTTGTAAAAAATGTGATGATTAGTACACGAATTCGGGCATTAATTGGAATGTGAAAATTTGTCTGGTGTATTAAAACATAATAAAAAAACAATCGAGTCGTTTTGAGCAGACTTTTTAGAGAATTTTTTTCTGGGACCTAAATTTTGTAAAAAAACGTGATGGTTAAGTACACGAATCCGGGTATTAATGGGAATGTGAAAATTTTTTCTTGTGTATTAAAACATAATAAAAAAAACATTCAGAGTAGTTTTGAGAAGTTTATTATAGAATTGTTTTCTTGACCTAAATTTTGTAAAAAACGTTATTATTAGTACACGAATTCGGGCATTAATTGGAATGTGAAAATTTGTCCGGTGTATTAAAACAACATAAAAAACATTCAGAGTCGTTTTGAGCAGCTTTTTAGAGAATATTTTTTCCGGACACAAATTTTTTTAAAAAAACGTGATGATTAGTACACGAATTCGGGCATTATTGGGAATGTGAAAATTTGTATGGTGAATTAAAACAACATAAAAAACATTCAGAGTCGTTTTGAGCAGTTTTTTAGAGAATTTTTTTCCGGACCTAAATTTTGTAAAAAACGTGATGGTTAGTACACGAATTCGGGCATTAATGGGAATGTGAAAACTTGTCTGGTGTATTGAAACATAATAAAAAAACATTCGTAGTCGTTTTGAGCAGCTTTATTAGAGAATTTTTTTTCCCGACCTAGATTTTGTAAAAAAACGTGATGATTGGTACACGAATTTGGGCATTATTGGGAATGTGAAAATTCGTATGGTGTATTAAAAACACATAAAAAACATTTAGAGTCGTTTTCAGTAGCTTTTTTTAGAGAATTTTTTTTCCGGACCTAAATTTTGTAAAAAAACGTGATGACTAGTACATGAATTCGGGCATTAATGGGAATGTGAAAACTTGATCGGGTGTATTGAAACATAATAAAAAACATTCGTAGTCGTTTTGAAGCAGTTTATTAGAGAATTTTTTTTCCTGACCTAAATTTTTGTAAAAAACGAGATGATTAGTACACGAATTCGGGCATTATTGGGAATGTGAAAATTTGTATGGTGTATTAAAACAACATAAAAAAATATTCGAAGTCGTTTTGAGCAGCTTTTTAGAGAATTTTTTTTCCGGACCTAAATTTTGTATAAAACGTGATGATTATAGTACACGAATTCGGGCATTAATTAGAATGTGAAAATTTGTGCTGGTGTATTGAAACATAATAAACACCATTCGTAGTCGTTTTGAGCAGTTTATTAGAGAATTTTTTTTCCGGACCTAGATTTTGTAAAAAACGTGATGATTAGTACACGAATTCGGGCATTATTGGGAATGTGAAAATTTGTATGGTGAATTAAAACAACATAAAAAAACATTCAGCGTCGTTTTGAGCAGTTTTTTAGAGAATTTTTTTCCGGACCTAAATTTTGTAAAAAACGTGATGGTTAGTACACGAATTCGGGCATTAATGGGAATGTGAAAACTTGTCCAGTGTTGAAACATAATAAAAAAACATTCGAGTCGTTTTGAGCGAGTTTATTAGAGAATTTTTTTTCCCGACCTAGATTTTTTTTAAAAAAACGTGATGATTGGTACACGAATTTGGGCATTATTGGGAATGTGAAAATTCGTATGGTGTATTAAAAACACATAAAAAACATTTAGAGTCGTTTTCAGCAGTTTTTTAGAGAATTTTTTTACGGACCTAAATTTTGTAAAAAAACGTGATGACTAGTACACGAATTCGGGCATTAGTGGGAATGTGAAAACTTGACTGGTGTATTGAAACATAATAAAAAACATTCAGAGTCGTTTTGAGCAGTTTATTAGAGAATTTTTTTCCGGACCTAAATTTTGTAAAAAACGTGATGATTACTACACGAATTCGGGATTAATTGGAATGTGAAAATTTGAATGGTGTATTAAAACAACATAAAAAACATTCTTAGTGGTTTTGAGCTGTTTTTTAGAGAATTTTTTTCCGGACCTAAATTTTGTAAAAAACGTGATGGTTAGTACACGAATTCGGGCATTAATGGGAATGTGAAAACTTGTCTGGTGTATTGAAAGATAGTAAAAAACATTCGTAGTCGTTTTGAGCGAGTTTTTTAGAAATTTTTTTCGGACCTAAATTTTGTAAAAAAACGTGATGATTAGTACACGAATTCGGGCATTATTGGGAATGTGAAAATTGTTATGGTGTATTAAAACAACATAAAAAAACATTCGTAGTCGTTTTGAGCAGCTTTTTTTAAAAAAAAATTTTTTTCCTAACCTAAATTTTGTAAAAAACGTGATGGTAGTACACGAATTCGGGCATTAATGAGAATGTGAAAACTTGTCTCGTGTATTGAAACATAATAAAAAACAATCAGAGTCGTTTTGAGCAGTTTATTAGAGAAATTTTTTTTCCGGACATAGATTTTGTAAAAAAACGTGATGATTAGTACACGAATTCGGGCATTATTGGGAATGTGAAAATTTGTATGGTGTATTAAAACAACATAAATAACATTAATAGTCGTTTTGAGATGTTTTTTAGAGAACTTTTTTTCCGAACCTAAATTTTGTAAAAAACGTGATGGTTAGTACACGAATTCGGGCATTAATGAGAATGTGAATACTTTTCTAGTGTATTGAAACATAATAAAAAACAATCAGAGGCGTTTTGAACAGTTTATTAGAGAATTTTTTTCCGGACATAGATTTTGTAAAAAACGTGATGATTAGTACACGAATTCGGGCATTATTGGGAATGTGAAAATTTGTATGGTGTATTAAAACAACATAAAAAATATTCAGGGTCGTTTTGAGCAGTTTTTTAGAGAATTTTTTTCCGGACCTAAATTTTGTATAAAACGTGATGATTATAGTACACGAATTCGGGCATTAATTGGAATGTGAAAATTTGTCTGGTGTATTGAAACATAATAAACAACATTCAGAGTCGTTTTGAGCAGTTTATTAGAGAATTTTTTTCCGGACCTAGATTTTGTAAAAAACATGATGATTAGTACACGAATTCGGGCATTATTGGGAATGTGAAAATTTGTATGGTGAATTAAAACAACATAAAAAACATTCAGAGTCGTTTTGAGCAGTTTTTTAGAGAATTTTTTTCCGGACCTAAATTTTGTAAAAAACGTGATGGTTAGTACACGAATTCGGGCATTAATGGGAATGTGAAAACTTGTCTGGTGTATTGAAACATAATAAAAAACATTCAGAGTCGTTTTGAGCAGTTTATTAGAGAATTTTTTTTCCCGACCTAGATTTTTTAAAAAACGTGATGATTGGTACACGAATTTGGGCATTATTGGGAATGTGAAAATTCGTATGGTGTATTAAAAACACATAAAAAACATTTAGAGTCGTTTTCAGCAGTTTTTTAGAGAATTTTTTTCGGACCTAAATTTTGTAAAAAACGTGATGACTAGTACACGAATTCGGGCATTAGTGGGAATGTGAAAACTTGACTGGTGTATTGAAACATAATAAAAAACATTCAGAGTCGTTTTGAGCAGTTTATTAGAGAATTTTTTTACGGACCTAAATTTTGTAAAAAACGTGATGATTAGTACACGAATTCGGGGATTAATTGGAATGTGAAAATTTGAATGGTGTATTAAAACAACATAAAAAACATTCTTAGTGGTTTTGAGCAGTTTTTTAGAGAATTTTTTTCCTGACCTAAATTTTGTAAAAAACGTGATGGTTAGTACACGTATTCGGGCATTAATGGGAATGTGAAAACTTGTCTGGTGTATTGAAAGATAGTAAAAAACATTCAGAGTCGTTTTGATCAGTTTTTTAGAAATTTTTTTCCGGACCTAAATTTTGTAAAAAACGTGATGATTAGTACACGAATTCGGGCATTATTGGGAATGTGAAAATTGTTATGGTGTATTAAAACAACATAAAAAATATTCAGAGTCGTTTTGAGCAGTTTTTTAAAAAAATTTTTCCCTAACCTAAATTTTGTAAAAAACGTGATGGTAGTACACGAATTCGGGCATTAATGAGAATGTGAAAACTTGTCTCGTGTATTGAAACATAATAAAAAACAATCAGAGTCGTTTTGAGCAGTTTATTAGAGAATTTTTTTCCGGACATAGATTTCGTAAAAAACGTGATGATTAGTACACGAATTCGGGCATTATTGGGAATGTGAAAATTTGTACGGTGTATTAAAACAACATAAATAACATTAATAGTCGTTTTGAGAAGTTTTTTAGATAACTTTCTTTCCGAACCTAAATTTTGTAAAAAACGTGATGGTTAGTACACGAATTCGGGCATTAATGAGAATGTGAATACTTTTCTAGTGTATTGAAACATAATAAAAAACAATCAGAGTCGTTTTGAACAGTTTATTAGAGAATTTCTTTCCGGACATAGATTTTGTAAAAAACGTGATGATTAGTACACGAATTCGGGCATTATTGGGAATGTGAAAATTTTTATGGTGTATTAAAACAACATAAAAAATATTCAGGGTCATTTTGAGCAGTTTTTTAGAGAATTTTTTTCCGGACCTAAATTTTGTATAAAACGTGATGATTATAGTACACGAATTCGGGCATTAATTGGAATGTGAAAATTTGTCCCGGTGTATTGAAACATAATAAACAACATTCGTAGTCGTTTTGAGCAAAGTTTATTAGAGAATTTTTTTCCGGACCTAGATTTTGTAAAAAACGTGATGATTAGTACACGAATTCGGGCATTATTGGGAATGTGAAACTTTGTATGGTGAATTGAAACAACATAAAAAACATTCAGAGTCGTTTTGAGCAGTTTTTTGGAGAATTTTTTTCCGGACCTAAATTTTGTAAAAAACGTGATGGTTAGTTCACGAATTCGGGCATTAATGGGAATGCGAAAACTTGTCTGGTGTATTGAAACATAATAAAAAAACATTCGTAGTCGTTTTGAGCGAGCTTTATTAGAGAATTTTTTTTTCCCGACCTAGATTTTTTAAAAAACGTGATGATTGGTACACGAATTAGGGCATTATTGGGAATGTGAAAATTCGTATGGTGTATTAAAAACTCATAAAAAATATTTAGAGTCGTTTTCAGCAGTTTTTTAGAGTATTTTTTTCCGGACCTAAATTTTGTAAAAAACGTGATGACTAGTACACGAATTCGTGCATTAGTGGGAAAGTGAAAACTTGACTGGTGTATTGAAATATAATAAAAAACATTCAGAGTCGTTTTGAGCAGTTTATTAGAGAATTTTTTTCCGGACCTAAATTTTGTAAAAAACGTGATGATTAGTACACGAATTCGGGGATTAATTGGAATGTGAAAATTTGAATGGTGTATTAAAACAACATAAAAAACATTCTTAGTGGTTTTGAGCAGTTTTTTAGAGAATTTTTTTCCTGACCTAAATTTTGTAAAAAACGTGATGGTTAGTACACGTATTCGGGCATTAATGGGAATGTGAAAACTTGTCTGGTGTATTGAAAGATAGTAAAAAACATTCAGAGTCGTTTTGATCAGTTTTTTAGAAATTTTTTTCCGGACCTAAATTTTGTAAAAAACGTGATGATTAGTACACGAATTCGGGCATTATTGGGAATGTGAAAATTTGTATGGTGTATTAAAATAACGTAAAAAATATTCAGAGTCGTTTTGAGCAGTTTTTTAAAAATTTTTTTCCTAACCTAAATTTTGTAAAAAACGTGATGGTAGTACATGAATTCGGGCATTAATGAGAATGTGAAAACCTGTCTCGTGTATTGAAACATAATACAAAACAATCAGAGTCGTTTTGAGCAGTTTATTAGAGAATTTTTTTCCGGACATAGATTTCGTAAAAAACGTGATGATTAGTACACGAATTCGGGCCTTATTGGGAATGTGAAAATTTGTATGGTGTATTAAAACAACATAAATAACATTAATTGTCGTTTTGAGAAGTTTTTTAGAGAACTTTTTTCCGAACCTAAATTTTGTAAAAAACGTGATGGTTAGTACACGAATTCGGGCATTAATGAGAATGTGAATACTTTTCTAGTGTATTGAAACATAATAAAAAACAATCAGAGTCGTTTTGAACAGTTTATTAGAGAATTTTTTTCCGGATATAGATTTTGTAAAAAACGTGATGATTAGTACACGAATTCGGGCATTATTGGGAATGTGAAAATTTGTATGGTGTATTAAAACAACATAAAAAATATTCAGGGTCATTTTGAGCAGTTTTTTAGAGAATTTTTTTCCGGACCTAAATTTTGTATAAAACGTGATGATTATAGTACACGAATTCGGGCATTAATTGGAATGTGAAAATTTGTCTGGTGTATTGAAACATAATAAACAACATTCGAGTCGTTTTGAGCCAGTTTATTAGAGAATTTTTTTCCGGACCTAGATTTTGTAAAAAACCTGATGATTAGTACACGAATTCGGGCATTATTGGGTATGTGAAAATTTGTATGGTGAATTAAAACAACATAAAAAACATTCAGAGTCGTTTTGAGTAGTTTTTTAGAGAATTTTTTTCGGGACCTAAATTTTGTAAAAAACGTGATGGTTAGTACACGAATTCGGGCATTAATGGGAATGCGTAAACTTGTCTGGTGTATTGAAACATAATAAAAAACATTCAGAGTCGTTTTGAGCGAGTTTATTAGAGAATTTTTTTTTCCCGACCTAGATTTTTTAAAAAACGTGATGATTGGTACACGAATTCGGGCATTATTGGGAATGTGAAAATTTGTATGGTGTATTAAAAACACATAAAAAATATTTAGAGTCGTTTTCAGCAGTTTTTTAGAGAATTTTTTTCCGGACCTAGATTTTGTAAAAAAACGTGATGACTAGTACACGAATTCGGGCATTAGTGGGAATGTGAAAACTTGACTGGGTGTATTGAAACATAATAAAAAACATTCGTAGTCGTTTTGAGCAGCTTTATTAGAGAATTTTTTTTCCGGACCTAAATTTTGTAAAAAACGTGATGATTAGTACACGAATTCGGGGATTAATAGGAATGTGAAAATTTGAATGGTGTATTAAAACAACATAAAATACATTCCGAGTCGTTTTGAGCAGCTTTTTTTTAGAGAATTTTTTTCGGACCTAAATTTTGTAAAAAACGTAATGGTTAGTACACGAATTCGGGCATTATTGGGAATGTGAAAATTTGTATGGTGTATTAAAATAACGTAAAAAACATTCGTAGTCGTTTTGAGCAGCTTTTTTTAAAAAATTTTTTTTTCCTAACCTAAATTTTGTAAAAAACGTGATGGTAGTACACGAATTCGGGCATTAATGAGAATGTGAAAACTCGTCTCGTGTATTGAAACATAATACAAAACAATCGTAGTCGTTTTGAGCGAGTTTATTAGAGAATTTTTTTTCCGGACATAGATTTCGTAAAAAACGTGATGATTAGTACACGAATTCGGGCATTATTGGGAATGTGAAAATTTGTATGGTGAATTAAAACAACATAAAAAAACATTCGTAGTCGTTTTGAGCAGCTTTTTTAGAGAATTTTTTTCTAGGGACCTAAATTTTGTAAAAAACGTGATGGTTAGTACACGAATTCGGGCATTAATGAGAATGTGAATACTTTTCTAGTGTATTGAAACATAATAAAAAAACAATCGAGTCGTTTTGAACAGGTTTATTAGAGAATTTTTTTTCCGGACATAGATTTTGTAAAAAACGTGATGATTAGTACACTAATTCGGGCATTATTGGGAATGTGAAAATTTGTATGGTGTATTAAAACAACATAAAAAATATTCAGGGTCATTTTGAGCAGTTTTTTAGAGAATTTTTTTCCGGACCTAAATTTTGTATAAAACGTGATGATTATAGTACACGAATTCGGGCATTAATTGGAATGTGAAAATTTGTCTGGTGTATTGAAACATAATAAACAACATTCAGAGTCGTTTTGAGCAGTTTATTAGAGAATTTTTTTCCGGACCTAGATTTTGTAAAAAACCTGATGATTAGTACACGAATTCGGGCATTATTGGGTATGTGAAAATTTGTATGGTGAATTAAAACAACATAAAAAACATTCAGAGTCGTTTTGAGCAGTTTTTTAGAGAATTTTTTTCGGGACTAAATTTTGTAAAAAACGTGATGGTTAGTACACGAATTCGGGCATTAATGGGAATGCGTAAACTTGTCTGGTGTATTGAAACATAATAAAAAAACATTCGTAGTCGTTTTGAAGCAGTTTATTAGAGAATTTTTTTTTCCCGACCTAGATTTTTTTAAAAAACGTGATGATTGGTACACGAATTCGGGCATTATTGGGAATGTGAAAATTCGTATGGTGTATTAAAAACACATAAAAAAATATTTAGAGTCGTTTTTCAGCAGCTTTTTTAGAGAATTTTTTTTCGGACCTAAATTTTGTAAAAAACGTGATGACTAGTACACGAATTCGGGCATTAGTGGGAATGTGAAAACTTGACTGGTGTATTGAAACATAATAAAAAAACATTCGTAGTCGTTTTGAGCGAGTTTATTAGAGAATTTTTTTTCCGGACCTAAATTTTGTAAAAAACGTGATGATTAGTACACGAATTCGGGGATTAATAGGAATGTGAAAATTTGAATGGTGTATTAAAACAACATAAAATACATTCTGAGTCGTTTTGAGCAGTTTTTTAGAGAATTTTTTTCCGGACCTAAATTTTGTAAAAAACGTAATGGTTAGTACACGAATTCGGGCATTATTGGGAATGTGAAAATTTGTATGGTGTATTAAAATAACGTAAAAAACATTCGTAGTCGTTTTTGAGTAGTTTTTTAAAAATTTTTTTTCCTAACCTAAATTTTGTAAAAAACGTGATGGTAGTACACGAATTCGGGCATTAATGAGAATGTGAAAACCTGTCTCGTGTATTGAAACATAATACAAAACAATCAGAGTCGTTTTGAGCAGTTTATTAGAGAATTTTTTTCCGGACATAGATTTCGTAAAAAACGTGATGATTAGTACACGAATTCGGGCATTATTGGGAATGTGAAAATTTGTATGGTGAATTAAAACAACATAAAAAACATTCAGAGTCGTTTTGAGCAGTTTTTTAGAGAATTTTTTTCGGGACCTAAATTTTGTAAAAAACGTGATGGTTAGTACACGAATTCGGGCATTAATGGGAATCCGTAAACTTGTCTGGTGTATTGAAACATAATAAAAAACATTCAGAGTCGTTTTGAGCAGTTTATTAGAGAATTTTTTTTCCCGACCTAGATTTTTTAAAAAACGTGATGATTGGTACACGAATTCGGGCATTATTGGGAATGTGAAAATTCGTATGGTGTATTAAAAACACATATAAAATATTTAGAGTCGTTTTCAGCAGTTTTTTAGAGAATTTTTTTCCGGACCTAAATTTTGTAAAAAACGTGATGACTAGTACACGAATTCGGGCATTAGTGGGAATGTGAAAACTTGACTGGTGTATTGAAACATAATAAAAAACATTCAGAGTCGTTTTGAGCAGTTTATTAGAGAATTTTTTTCCGGACCTAAATTTTGTAAAAAACGTGATGATTAGTACACGAATTCGGGGATTAATAGGAATGTGAAAATTTGAATGGTGTATTAAAACAACATAAAATACATTCTGAGTGGTTTTGAGCAGTTTTTTAGAGAATTTTTTTCCGGACCTATATTTTGTAAAAAAACGTGATGGTTCGTACACGAATTCGGGCATTAATGGGAATGTGAAAACTTGTCCCGGTGTATTGAAACATAGTAAAATACATTCGAAAGTCGGTTTGAGCAGCTTTTTTTAGAGAATTTTTTTTCCGGACCTAAATTTTGTAAAAAACGTGATGATTAGTGCACGAATTCGGGCATTATTGGGAATGTGAAAATTTGTATGGTGTATTAAAACAACATAAAAAAACATTCGAGTCGTTTTGAGCAGCTTTTTTAAAAAATTTTTTTTCCTAACCTAAATTTTGTAAAAAAACGTGATGGTAGTACACAATTCGGGCATTAATGAGAATGTGAAAACTTGTCTCGTGTATTGAAACATAATAAAAAACAATCGAGTCGTTTTGAAAGCGATTTATTAGAGAATTTTTTTTCCGGACATAGATTTCGTAAAAAACGTGATGATTAGTACACGAATTCGGGCATTATTGGGAATGTGAAAATTTGTACGGTGTATTAAAACAACATAAATAACATTAATAGTCGTTTTGAGAAGTTTTTTAGATAACTTTTTTTCCGAACCTAAATTTTGTAAAAAACGTGATGGTTAGTACACGAATTCGGGCATTAATGAGAATGTGAATACTTTTCTAGTGTATTGAAACATAATAAAAAACAATCAGAGTCGTTTTGAACAGTTTATTAGAGAATTTCTTTCCGGACATAGATTTTGTAAAAAACGTGATGATTAGTACACGAATTCGGGCATTATTAGGAATGTGAAAATTTTTATGGTGTATTAAAACAACATAAAAAATATTCAGGGTCATTTTGAGCAGTTTTTTAGAGAATTTTTTTCCGGACCTAAATTTTGTATAAAACGTGATGATTATAGTACACGAATTCGGGCATTAATTGGAATGTGAAAATTTGTCTGGTGTATTGAAACATAATAAACAACATTCAGAGTCGTTTTGAGCAGTTTATTAGAGAATTTTTTTCCGGACCTAGATTTTGTAAAAAACCTGATGATTAGTACACGAATTCGGGCATTATTGGGAATGTGAAAATTTGTATGGTGAATTAAAACAACATAAAAAAACATTCGAGTCGTTTTGAGCAGTTTTTAGAGAATTTTTTTTCGGGACCTAAATTTTGTAAAAAACGTGATGGTTAGTACACGAATTCGGGCATTACGGGAATGCGTAAACTTGTCAGTGTATTGAAACATAATAAAAAACATTCAGAGTCGTTTTGAGCAGTTTATTAGAGAATTTTTTTTCCCGACCTAGATTTTTTAAAAAACGTGATGATTGGTACACGAATTCGGGCATTATTGGGAATGTGAAAATTCGTAAGGTGTATTAAAAACACATAAAAAATATTTAGAGTCGTTTTCAGCGAGTTTTTTAGAGAATTTTTTTTCCGGACCTAAATTTTGTAAAAAAACGTGATGACTAGTACACGAATTCGGGCATTAGTGGGAATGTGAAAACTTGACTCGGTGTATTGAAACATAATAAAAAACATTCAGAGTCGTTTTGAGCAGTTTATTAGAGAATTTTTTTCCGGACCTAAATTTTGTAAAAAACGTGATGATTAGTACACGAATTCGGGGATTAATAGGAATGTGAAAATTTGAATGGTGTATTAAAACAACATAAAATACATTCTGAGTCGTTTTGAGCAGTTTTTTAGAGAATTTTTTTCCGGACCTAAATTTTGTAAAAAACGTAATGGTTAGTACACGAATTCGGGCATTATTGGGAATGTGAAAATTTGTATGGTGTATTAAAATAACGTAAAAAAACATTCGTAGTCGTTTTGAGCAGCTTTTTTAAAAAAATTTTTTTTCCTAACCTAAATTTTGTAAAAAAACGTGATGGTAGTACACGAATTCGGGCATTAATGAGAATGTGAAAACCTGTCTCGTGTATTGAAACATAATACAAAAACAATCGTAGTCGTTTTGAGCGAGTTTATTAGAGAATTTTTTTTCGGACATAGATTTCGTAAAAACGTGATGATTAGTACACGAATTCGGGCATTATTGGGAATGTGAAAATTTGTATGGTGAATTAAAACAACATAAAAAAACATTCGAGTCGTTTTGAGCAGCTTTTTTAGAGAATTTTTTTCGGGACCTAAATTTTGTAAAAAACGTGATGGTTAGTACACGAATTCGGGCATTAATGGGAATCAGTAAACTTGTCCAGTGTATTGAAACATAATAAAAAAACATTCGTAGTCGTTTTGAGCGAGTTTATTAGAGAATTTTTTTTCCCGACCTAGATTTTTTTTAAAAAACGTGATGATTGGTACACGAATTCGGGCATTATTGGGAATGTGAAAATTCGTATGGTGTATTAAAAACACATATAAAATATTTAGAGTCGTTTTCAGCAGTTTTTTAGAGAATTTTTTTTCCGGACCTAAATTTTGTAAAAAACGTGATGACTAGTACACGAATTCGGGCATTAGTGGGAATGTGAAAACTTGACTGGTGTATTGAAACATAATAAAAAAACATTCGAGTCGTTTTGAGCAGTTTATTAGAGAATTTTTTTCCGGACCTAAATTTTGTAAAAAACGTGATGATTAGTACACGAATTCGGGGATTAATAGGAATGTGAAAATTTGAATGGTGTATTAAAACAACATAAAATACATTCTGAGTGGTTTTGAGCAGTTTTTTAGAGAATTTTTTTCCGGACCTATATTTTGTAAAAAACGTGATGGTTCGTACACGAATTCGGGCATTAATGGGAATGTGAAAACTTGTCTGGTGTATTGAAACATAGTAAAATACATTCAAAGTCGGTTTGAGCAGTTTTTTAGAGAATTTTTTTCCGGACCTAAATTTTGTAAAAAACGTGATGATTAGTGCACGAATTCGGGCATTATTGGGAATGTGAAAATTTGTATGGTGTATTAAAACAACATAAAAAAACATTCGGAGTCGTTTTGAGCGAGCTTTTTTAAAAAATTTTTTTTCCTAACCTAAATTTTGTAAAAAAACGTGATGGTAGTACACGAATTCGGGCATTAATGAGAATGTGAAAACTTGTCTCGTGTATTGAAACATAATAAAAAACAATCAGAGTCGTTTTGAGCAGTTTATTAGAGAATTTTTTTCCGGACATAGATTTCGTAAAAAACGTGATGATTAGTACACGAATTCGGGCATTATTGGGAATGTGAAAATTTGTATGGTGTATTAAAACAACATAAATAACATTAATAGTCGTTTTGAGAAGTTTTTTTAGATAACTTTTTTTCCGAACCTAAATTTTGTAAAAAAACGTGATGGTACACGAATTCGGGCATTAATGAGAATGTGAATACTTTTCTAGTGTATTGAAACATAATAAAAAACAATCAGAGTCGTTTTGAACAGTTTATTAGAGAATTTCTTTCCGGACATAGATTTTGTAAAAAACGTGATGATTAGTACACGAATTCGGGCATTATTAGGAATGTGAAAATTTTTATGGTGTATTAAAACAACATAAAAAATATTCAGGGTCATTTTGAGCAGCTTTTTTTAGAGAATTTTTTTCCGGACCTAAATTTTGTATAAAACGTGATGATTATAGTACACGAATTCGGGCATTAATTGGAATGTGAAAATTTGTCTGGTGTATTGAAACATAATAAACAACATTCAGAGTCGTTTTGAGAAGTTTATTAGAGAATTTTTTTTCCGGACCTAGATTTTGTAAAAAACCCGATGATTAGTACACGAATTCGGGCATTATTGGGAATGTGAAAATTTGTATGGTGAATTAAAACAACATAAAAAACATTCGTAGTCGTTTTGAGCAGCTTTTTTTAGAGAATTTTTTTCTGGGACCTAAATTTTGTAAAAAACGTGATGGTTAGTACACGAATTCGGGCATTACTGGGAATGCGTAAACTTGTCTGGTGTATTGAAACATAATAAAAAACATTCAGAGTCGTTTTGAGCAGTTTATTAGAGAATTTTTTTTCCCGACCTAGATTTTTTAAAAAACGTGATGATTGGTACACGAATTCGGGCATTATTGGGAATGTGAAAATTCGTATGGTGTATTAAAAACACATAAAAAAATATTTAGAGTCGTTTTCAGCAGCTTTTTTAGAGAATTTTTTTTCCGGACCTAAATTTTGTAAAAAAACGTGATGACTAGTACACGAATTCGGGCATTAGTGGGAATGTGAAAACTTGACTGGTGTATTGAAACATAATAAAAAAACATTCGAGTCGTTTTGAGCGGTTTATTAGAGAATTTTTTTCCGGACCTAAATTTTGTAAAAAACGTGATGATTAGTACACGAATTCGGGGATTAATAGGAATGTGAAAATTTGAATGGTGTATTAAAACAACATAAAATACATTCTGAGTCGTTTTGAGCAGTTTTTTAGAGAATTTTTTTCCGGACCTAAATTTTGTAAAAAACGTAATGGTTAGTACACGAATTCGGGCATTATTGGGAATGTGAAAATTTGTATGGTGTATTAAAATAACGTAAAAAACATTCAGAGTCGTTTTGAGCAGTTTTTTAAAAAATTTTTTTTCCTAACCTAAATTTTGTAAAAAACGTGATGGTAGTACACGAATTCGGGCATTAATGAGAATGTGAAAACCTGTCTCGTGTATTGAAACATAATACAAAACAATCAGAGTCGTTTTGAGCAGTTTATTAGAGAATTTTTTTCCGGACATAGATTTCGTAAAAAACGTGATGATTAGTACACGAATTCGGGCATTATTGGGAATGTGAAAATTTGTATGGTGTATTAAAACAACATAAATAACATTAATAGTCGTTTTGAGATGTTTTTTAGAGAACTTTTTTTCCGAACCTAAATTTTGTAAAAAACGTGATGGTTAGTACACGAATTCGGGCATTAATGAGAATGTGAATACTTTTCTAGTGTATTGAAACATAATAAAAAACAATCAGAGTCGTTTTGAACAGTTTATTAGAGAATTTTTTTCCGGACATAGATTTTGTAAAAAACGTGATGATTAGTACACGAATTCGGGCATTATTGGGAATGTGAAAATTTGTATGGTGTATTAAAACAACATAAAAAATATTCTGGGTCATTTTGAGCAGTTTTTTAGAGAATTTTTTTCCGGACCTAAATTTTGTGTAAAACGTGATGATTATAGTACACGAATTCGGGCATTAATTGGAATGTGAAAATTTGTCTGGTGTATTGAAACATAATAAACAACATTCAGAGTCGTTTTGAGCAGTTTATTAGAGAATTTTTTTCCGGACCTAGATTTTGTAAAAAACGTGATGATTAGTACACGAATTCGGGCATTATTGGGAATGTGAAAATTTGTATGGTGAATTAAAACAACATAAAAAACATTCAGAGTCGTTTTGAGCAGTTTTTTAGAGAATTTTTTTCGGGACCTAAATTTTGTAAAAAACGTGATGGTTATTACAGGAATTCGGGCATTAATGGGAATGTGAAAATTTGTATGGTGTATTAAAACAAAATAAAAAATATTCAGGGTCATTTTGAGCAGTTTTTAAGAGAATTTTTTTCCGGACCTAGATTTTGTAAAAAACGTGATGATTAGTACACGAATTCGGGCATTATTGGAAATGTGAAAATTGTTATGGTGTATTAAAACAACATAAAAAACATTCAGAGTCGTTTTGAGCAGTTTTTTAAAAATTTTTTTTCCTAACCTAAATTTTGTAAAAAACGTGATGGTTAGTACACGAATTCGGGCATTACTGGGAATGCGTAAACTTGTCTGGTGTATTGAAACATAATAAAAAACATTCAGAGTCGTTTTGAGCAGTTTATTAGAGAATTTTTTTTCCCGACCTAGATTTTTTAAAAAACGTGATGATTGGTACACGAATTCGGGCATTATTGGGAATGTGAAAATTCGTAAGGTGTATTAAAAACACATAAAAAATATTTAGAGTCGTTTTCAGCAGTTTTTTAGAGAATTTTTTTCCGGACCTAAATTTTGTAAAAAACGTGATGACTAGTACACGAATTCGGGCATTAGTGGGAATGTGAAAACTTGACTGGTGTATTGAAACATAATAAAAAACATTCAGAGTCGTTTTGAGCAGTTTTATTAGAGAATTTTTTTTCCGGACCTAAATTTTGTAAAAAAACGTGATGATTAGTACACGAATTCGGGGATTAATAGGAATGTGAAAATTTGAATGGTGTATTAAAACAACATAAAAATACATTCCGAGTCGTTTTGAGCAGCTTTTTTAGAGAATTTTTTTTCCGGACCTAAATTTTGTAAAAAAACGTAATGGTTAGTACACGCAATTCGGGCATTATTGGGAATGTGAAAATTTGTATGGTGTATTAAAATAACGTAAAAAAAACATTCAGAGTCGTTTTGAGCAGTTTTTTAAAAATTTTTTTTCCTAACCTAAATTTTGTAAAAAACGTGATGGTAGTACACGAATTCGGGCATTAATGAGAATGTGAAAACCTGTCTCGTGTATTGAAACATAATACAAAACAATCAGAGTCGTTTTGAGCAGTTTATTAGAGAATTTTTTTCCGGACATAGATTTCGTAAAAAAACGTGATGATTAGTACACGAATTCGGGCATTATTGGGAATGTGAAAATTTGTATGGTGAATTAAAACAACATAAAAAAACATTCGAGTCGTTTTGAGCAGCTTTTTTAGAGAATTTTTTTCAGGGACCTAAATTTTGTAAAAAACGTGATGGTTAGTACACGAATTCGGGCATTAATGGGAATCCGTAAACTTGTCTGGTGTATTGAAACATAATAAAAAACATTCAGAGTCGTTTTGAGCAGTTTATTAGAGAATTTTTTTTCCCGACCTAGATTTTTTAAAAAACGTGATGATTGGTACACGAATTCGGGCATTATTGGGAATGTGAAAATTCGTATGGTGTATTAAAAACACATATAAAATATTTAGAGTCGTTTTCAGCAGTTTTTTAGAGAATTTTTTTCCGGACCTAAATTTTGTAAAAAACGTGATGACTAGTACACGAATTCGGGCATTAGTGGGAATGTGAAAACTTGACTGGTGTATTGAAACATAATAAAAAACATTCAGAGTCGTTTTGAGCAGTTTATTAGAGAATTTTTTTCCGGACCTAAATTTTGTAAAAAAACGTGATGATTAGTACACGAATTCGGGGATTAATAGGAATGTGAAAATTTGAATGGTGTATTAAAACAACATAAAATACATTCTGAGTGGTTTTGAGCAGTTTTTTAGAGAATTTTTTTCCGGACCTATATTTTGTAAAAAACGTGATGGTTCGTACACGAATTCGGGCATTAATGGGAATGTGAAAACTTGTCTGGTGTATTGAAACATAGTAAAATACATTCAAAGTCGGTTTGAGCAGTTTTTTAGAGAATTTTTTTCCGGACCTAAATTTTGTAAAAAACGTGATGATTAGTGCACGAATTCGGGCATTATTGGGAATGTGAAAATTTGTATGGTGTATTAAAACAACATAAAAAACATTCAGAGTCGTTTTGAGCAGTTTTTTAAAAATTTTTTTCCTAACCTAAATTTTGTAAAAAACGTGATGGTAGTACACGAATTCGGGCATTAATGAGAATGTGAAAACTTGTCTCGTGTATTGAAACATAATAAAAAACAATCAGAGTCGTTTTGAGCAGTTTATTAGAGAATTTTTTTCCGGACATAGATTTCGTAAAAAACGTGATGATTAGTACACGAATTCGGGCATTATTGGGAATGTGAAAATTTGTATGGTGTATTAAAACAACATAAATAACATTAATAGTCGTTTTGAGAAGTTTTTTAGATAACTTTTTTTCCGAACCTAAATTTTGTAAAAAACGTGATGGTACACGAATTCGGGCATTAATGAGAATGTGAATACTTTTCTAGTGTATTGAAACATAATAAAAAACAATCAGAGTCGTTTTGAACAGTTTATTAGAGAATTTCTTTCCGGACATAGATTTTGTAAAAAACGTGATGATTAGTACACGAATTCGGGCATTATTAGGAATGTGAAAATTTTTATGGTGTATTAAAACAACATAAAAAATATTCAGGGTCATTTTGAGCAGTTTTTTAGAGAATTTTTTTCCGGACCTAAATTTTGTATAAAACGTGATGATTATAGTACACGAATTCGGGCATTAATTGGAATGTGAAAATTTGTCTGGTGTATTGAAACATAATAAACAACATTCAGAGTCGTTTTGAGAAGTTTATTAGAGAATTTTTTTCCGGACCTAGATTTTGTAAAAAACCTGATGATTAGTACACGAATTCGGGCATTATTGGGAATGTGAAAATTTGTATGGTGAATTAAAACAACATAAAAAACATTCAGAGTCGTTTTGAGCAGTTTTTTAGAGAATTTTTTTCGGGACCTAAATTTTGTAAAAAACGTGATGGTTAGTACACGAATTCGGGCATTACTGGGAATGCGTAAACTTGTCTGGTGTATTGAAACATAATAAAAAACATTCAGAGTCGTTTTGAGCAGTTTATTAGAGAATTTTTTTTCCCGACCTAGATTTTTTAAAAAACGTGATGATTGGTACACGAATTCGGGCATTATTGGGAATGTGAAAATTCGTATGGTGTATTAAAAACACATAAAAAATATTTAGAGTCGTTTTCAGCAGTTTTTTAGAGAATTTTTTTCCGGACCTAAATTTTGTAAAAAACGTGATGACTAGTACACGAATTCGGGCATTAGTGGGAATGTGAAAACTTGACTGGTGTATTGAAACATAATAAAAAACATTCAGAGTCGTTTTGAGCAGTTTATTAGAGAATTTTTTTCCGGACCTAAATTTTGTAAAAAACGTGATGATTAGTACACGAATTCGGGGATTAATAGGAATGTGAAAATTTGAATGGTGTATTAAAACAACATAAAAATACATTCGAGTCGTTTTGAGCAGCTTTTTTAGAGAATTTTTTTTTCCGGACCTAAATTTTGTAAAAAAACGTAATGGTTAGTACACGAATTCGGGCATTATTGGGAATGTGAAAATTTGTATGGTGTATTAAAATAACGTAAAAAACATTCGTAGTCGTTTTGAGCAGCTTTTTTAAAAAATTTTTTTTCCTAACCTAAATTTTGTAAAAAACGTGATGGTAGTACACGAATTCGGGCATTAATGAGAATGTGAAAACTCGTCTCGTGTATTGAAACATAATACAAAACAATCGAGTCGTTTTGAGCGAGTTTATTAGAGAATTTTTTTTCGGACATAGATTTCGTAAAAAACGTGATGATTAGTACACGAATTCGGGCATTATTGGGAATGTGAAAATTTGTATGGTGTATTAAAACAACATAAATAACATTAATAGTCGTTTTGAGATGTTTTTTAGAGAACTTTTTTTTCCGAACCTAAATTTTGTAAAAAACGTGATGGTTAGTACACGAATTCGGGCATTAATGAGAATGTGAATACTTTTCTAGTGTATTGAAACATAATAAAAAACAATCGTAGTCGTTTTGTACAGTTTATTAGAGAATTTTTTTCCGGACATAGATTTTGTAAAAAACGTGATGATTAGTACACGAATTCGGGCATTATTGGGAATGTGAAAATTTGTATGGTGTATTAAAACAACATAAAAAATATTCAGGGTCATTTTGAGCAGTTTTTTAGAGAATTTTTTTTCCGGACCTAAATTTTTGTGTAAAACGTGATGATTATAGTACACGAATTCGGGCATTAATTGGAATGTGAAAATTTGTCTGGTGTATTGAAACATAATAAACAACATTCAGAGTCGTTTTGAGCAGTTTATTAGAGAATTTTTTTCCGGACCTAGATTTTGTAAAAAACGTGATGATTAGTACACGAATTCGGGCATTATTGGGAATGTGAAAATTTGTATGGTGAATTAAAACAACATAAAAAACATTCAGAGTCGTTTTGAGCAGTTTTTTAGAGAATTTTTTTCGGGACCTAAATTTTGTAAAAAACGTGATGGTTATTACAGGAATTCGGGCATTAATGGGAATGTGAAAATTTGTATGGTGTATTAAAACAAAATAAAAAATATTCAGGGTCATTTTGAGCAGTTTTTAAGAGAATTTTTTTCGGACCTAGATTTTGTAAAAAACGTGATGATTAGTACACGAATTCGGGCATTATTGGAAATGTGAAAATTGTTATGGTGTATTAAAACAACATAAAAAAACATTCGTAGTCGTTTTGAGCAGCTTTTTTAAAAAATTTTTTTTCCTAACCTAAATTTTGTAAAAAAACGTGATGGTAGTACACGAATTTGGGCATTAATGAGAATGTGAAAACTTGTCTCGTGTATTGAAACATAATAAAAAAACAATCGTAGTCGTTTTGAGCAGATTTATTAGAGAATTTTTTTCCGGACATAGATTTTGTAAAAAACGTGATGGTTAGTACACGAATTCGGGCATTATTGGGAATGTGAAAATTTGTATGGTGTATTAAAACAAAATAAAAAATATTCAGGGTCATTTTGAGCAGTTTTTAAGAGAATTTTTTTCCGGACCTAAATTTTGTATAAAACGTGATGATTATAGTACACGAATTCGGGTATTAATTGGAATGTGAAAATTTGTCTGGTGTATTGAAACATAATAAACAACATTCGTAGTCGTTTTGAGCAGCTTTTATTAGAGAATTTTTTTTCCTGACCTAGATTTTTTTAAAAAACGTGATGATTAGTACACGAATTCGGGCATTATTGGAAATGTGAAAATTGTTATGGTGTATTAAAACAACATAAAAAAACATTCGTAGTCGTTTTGAGCGCTTTTTTAAAAAATTTTTTTTCCTAACCTAAATTTTGTAAAAAACGTGATGGTAGTACACGAATTTGGGCATTAATGAGAATGTGAAAACTTGTCTCGTGTATTGAAACATAATAAAAAACAATCAGAGTCGTTTTGAGCAGTTTATTAGAGAATTTTTTTCCGGACATAGATTTTGTAAAAAACGTGATGATTAGTACACGAATTCGGGCATTATTGGGAATGTGAAAATTTGTATGGTGTATTAAAACAACATAAATAACATTAAGAGTCGTTTTGAGAAGTTTTTTAGAGAACTTTTTTTCCAAACCTAAATTTTGTAAAAAACGTGATGGTTAGTACACGAATTCGGGCATTAATGAGAATGTGAATACTTTTCTAGTGTATTGAAACATAATAAAAAACAATCAGAGTCGTTTTGAGCAGTTTATTAGAGAATTTTTTTCCGGACATAGATTTTGTAAAAAACGTGATGATTAGTACACGAATTCGGGAATTATTGGGAATGTGAAAATTTGTATGGTGTATTAAAACAAAATAAAAAACATTCCGAAGTTGTTTTGATCAGCTTTTTTAGAGAATTTTTTTTCCTGACCTAAATTTTGTAAAAAAACGTGATGGTTAGTACACGAATTCTGGGCATTAATGGGAATGTGAAAACTTGTCCGGTGTATTGAAACACAATAAAAAACATTCGTAGTCGTTTTGAGCAGTTTATTAGAGAATTTTTTTTGCGAACCTAAATTTTGTAAAAAAACGTGATGGTTAGTACACGAATTCGGGGATTAATTAGAATGTGAAAATTTTTCCGGTGTATTGAAACATAATAAAAAAACATTCGTAGTCATTTTGACCAGTTTATTAGAGAATTTTTTTTTCCGGACATAGATTTTGTAAAAAAACGTGATGATTAGTACACGAATTCGGGCATTATTGGGAATGTGAAAATTTGTATGGTGTATTAAAACAACATAAAAAACATTCGTAGTCGTTTTGAGCAGCTTTTTTAGAGAATTTTTTTTCCGGACCTAAATTTTGTAAAAAACGTGATGATTAGTACATGAATTCGGGCATTAATTGGAATGTGAAAATTTATCCGGTGCACTAAAACAACATAAAAAAACATCCAAAATCGTTTTGAGAAGTTTTTTCGAGATTTTTTTTTGGAGCTAAATTTTGTTAAAAACGTGATGATTAGTACACGAATTCGGGCATTAATTGGAATGTTAAAATTTTTTCTATTTTATTAAAACAACATAAAAAAACATTCGTAATCGTTTTGAGCAGTTTATTACAGAATTTTATTTTTGGACCTAAATTTTGTAAAAAACGAGATGATTAGTACACGAATTCGGGCATTATTGGGAATGTGAAAATTTGTATGGTGTATTAAAACAACATAAAAAATATTCAGGGTCGTTTTGAGCAGTTTTTTAGAGAATTTTTTTCCGGACCTAAATTTTGTAAAAAACGTGATGATTATAGTACACGAATTCGGGCATTAATTGGAATGTGAAAATTTGTCTGGTGTATTGAAACATAATAAACAACATTCAGAGTCGTTTTGAGCAGTTTATTAGAGAATTTTTTTCCGGACCTAGATTTTGTAAAAAACGTGATGATTAGTACACGAATTCGGGCATTATTGGGAATGTGAAAATTTGTATGGTGAATTAAAACAACAAAAAAAACATTCAGAGTCATTTTGAGCAGTTTTTTAGAGAATTTTTTTCCGGACCTAAATTTTGTAAAAAACGTGATGGTTAGTACACGAATTCGGGCATTAATGGGAATGTGAAAACTTGTCTGGTGTATTGAAACATAATAAAAAACATTCAGAGTCGTTTTGAGCAGTTTATTAGAGAATTTTTTTCCCGACCTAGATTTTTTAAAAAACGTGATGATTGGTACACGAATTTGGGCATTATTGAGAATGTGAAAATTCGTATGGTGTATTAAAAACACATAAAAAACATTTAGAGTCGTTTTCAGCAGTTTTTTTGAGAATTTTTTTCCGGACCTAAATTTTGTAACAAACGTGATGACTAGTACACGAATTCGGGCATTAGTGGGAATGTGAAAACTTGACTGGTGTATTGAAACATAATAAAAAACATTCAGAGTCGTTTTGAGCAGTTTATTAGAGAATTTTTTTCCGGACCTAAATTTTGTAAAAAACGTGATGATTAGTACACGAATTCGGGGATTAATTGGAATGTGAAAATTTGAATGGTGTGTTAAAACAACATAAAAAACATTCTGAGTGGTTTTGAGCAGTTTTTTGGAGAATTTTTTTTCGGACCTAAATTTTGTAAAAAACGTGATGGTTAGTACACGAATTCGGGCATTAATGGGAATGTGAAAACTTGTCTGGTGTATTGAAACATAGTAAAAAACATTCAGAGTCATTTTGAGCAGTTTTTTAGAGAATTTTTTTCCGGACCTAAATTTTGTAAAAGACGTGATGATTAGTACACGAATTCGGGCATTATTGGGAATGTGAAAATTTGTATGGTGTATTAAAACAACATAAATAACATTAATAGTCGTTTTGAGAAGTTTTTTAGAGAACTTTTTTTCCGAACCTAAATTTTGTAAAAAACGTGATGGTTAGTACACGAATTCGGGCATTAATGAGAATGTGAAAACTTGTCTCGTGTATTGAAACATAATAAAAAACAATCAGAGTCGTTTTGAGCAGTTTATTAGAGAAATTTTTTTCCTGACCTAGATTTTGTAAAAAACGTGATGATTAGTACACGAATTCGGGCATTATTGGGAATGTGAAAATTTGTATGGTGTATTAAAACAACATAAATAACATTAATAGTCGTTTTGAGAAGTTTTTTTAGAGAACTTTTTTTTCCGAACCTAAATTTTGTAAAAAACGTGATGGTTAGTACACGAATTCGGGCATTAATGAGAATGTGAATACTTTTCTAGTGTATTGAAACATAATAAAAAACCAATCGTAGTCGTTTTGAACAGCTTTATTAGAGAATTTTTTTTTCCTGACATAGATTTTGTAAAAAACGTGATGGTTAGTACACGAATTCGGGCATTATTGGGAATGTGAAAATTTGTATGGTGTATTAAAACAAAATAAAAAAATATTCGTGAGTCATTTTGAGCAGCTTTTTAAGAGAATTTTTTTTCCTGACCTAAATTTTGTATAAAACGTGATGATTATAGTACACGAATTCGGGTATTAATTGGAATGTGAAAATTTGTCCGGTGTATTGAAACATAATAAACAACATTCGTAGTCGTTTTGAGCAGCTTTTATTAGAGAATTTTTTTTCCGGACCTAGATTTTTTAAAAAACGTGATGATTAGTACACGAATTCGGGCATTATTGGAAATGTGAAAATTGTTATGGTGTATTAAAACAACATAAAAAACATTCAGAGTCGTTTTGAGCAGTTTTTTAAAAATTTTTTTTACTAACCTAAATTTTGTAAAAAAACGTGATGGTAGTACACGAATTTGGGCATTAATGAGAATGTGAAAACTTGTCTCGTGTATTGAAACATAATAAAAAACAATCAGAGTCGTTTTGAGCAGTTTATTATAGAATTTTTTTCCGGACATATATTTTTTAAAAAAACGTGATGATTAGTACACGAATTCGGGCATTATTGGGAATGTGAAAATTTGTATGGTGTATTAAAACAACATAAATAACATTAAGAGTCGTTTTGAGAAGTTTTTTAGAGAACTTTTTTTCCAAACCTAAATTTTGTAAAAAACGTGATGGTTAGTACACGAATTCGGGCATTAATGAGAATGTGAATACTTTTCTAGTGTATTGAAACATAATAAAAAACAATCAGAGTCGTTTTGAGCAGTTTATTAGAGAATTTTTTTCCGGACATAGATTTTGTAAAAAACGTGATGATTAGTACACGAATTCGGGAATTATTGGGAATGTGAAAATTTGTATGGTGTATTAAAACAAAATAAAAAACATTCTGAGTTGTTTTGATCAGTTTTTTAGAGAATTTTTTTCCGGACCTAAATTTTGTAAAAAACGTGATGGTTAGTACACGAATTCGGGCATTAATGGGAATGTGAAAACTTGTCTGGTGTATTGAAACACAATAAAAAACATTCAGAGTCGTTTTGAGCAGTTTATTAGAGAATTTTTTTGCGAACCTAAATTTTGTAAAAAACGTGATGGTTAGTACACGAATTCGGGGATTAATTAGAATGTGAAAATTTTTCTGGTGTATTGAAACATAATAAAAAACATTCAGAGTCATTTTGACCAGTTTATTAGAGAATTTTTTTCCGGACATAGATTTTGTAAAAAACGTGATGATTAGTACACGAATTCGGGCATTATTGGGAATGTGAAAATTTGTATGGTGTATTAAAACAACATAAAAAACATTCAGAGTCGTTTTGAGCAGTTTTTTAGAGAATTTTTTTCTGGACCTAAATTTTGTAAAAAACGTGATGATTAGTACATGAATTCGGGCATTAATTGGAATGTGAAAATTTATCTGGTGCACTAAAACAACATAAAAAACATCCAAAATCGTTTTGAGAAGTTTTTTCGAGATTTTTTTTTGGAGCTAAATTTTGTTAAAAACGTGATGATTAGTACACGAATTCGGGCATTAATTGGAATGTTAAAATTTTTCTATTTTATTAAAACAACATAAAAAACATTCAGAATCGTTTTGAGCAGTTTATTACAGAATTTTATTTTTGGACCTAAATTTTGTAAAAAACGAGATGATTAGTACACGAATTCGGGCATTATTGGGAATGTGAAAATTTGTATGGTGTATTAAAACAACATAAAAAATATTCAGGGTCGTTTTGAGCAGTTTTTTAGAGAATTTTTTTCCGGACCTAAATTTTGTAAAAAACGTGATGATTATAGTACACGAATTCGGGCATTAATTGGAATGTGAAAATTTGTCTGGTGTATTGAAACATAATAAACAACATTCAGAGTCGTTTTGAGCAGTTTATTAGAGAATTTTTTTCCGGACCTAGATTTTGTAAAAAACGTGATGATTAGTACACGAATTCGGGCATTATTGGGAATGTGAAAATTTGTATGGTGAATTAAAACAACAAAAAAAACATTCAGAGTCATTTTGAGCAGTTTTTTAGAGAATTTTTTTCCGGACCTAAATTTTGTAAAAAACGTGATGGTTAGTACACGAATTCGGGCATTAATGGGAATGTGAAAACTTGTCCGGTGTATTGAAACATAATAAAAAAACATTCGAGTCGTTTTGAGCAGTTTATTAGAGAATTTTTTTCCCGACCTAGATTTTTTTAAAAAACGTGATGATTGGTACACGAATTTGGGCATTATTGAGAATGTGAAAATTCGTATGGTGTATTAAAAACACATAAAAAACATTTAGAGTCGTTTTCAGCAGTTTTTTTGAGAATTTTTTTCCGGACCTAAATTTTGTAACAAACGTGATGACTAGTACACGAATTCGGGCATTAGTGGGAATGTGAAAACTTGACTGGGTGTATTGAAACATAATAAAAAAACATTCGGAGTCGTTTTGAGCAGCTTTATTAGAGAATTTTTTTCCTGACCTAAATTTTGTAAAAAAACGTGATGATTAGTACACGAATTCGGGGATTAATTGGAATGTGAAAATTTGAATGGTGTGTTAAAACAACATAAAAAACATTCGAGTGGTTTTGAGCAGTTTTTGGAGAATTTTTTTTTCGGACCTAAATTTTGTAAAAAACGTGATGGTTAGTACACGAATTCGGGCATTAATGGGAATGTGAAAACTTGTCTGGTGTATTGAAACATAGTAAAAAACATTCAGAGTCATTTTGAGCAGTTTTTTAGAGAATTTTTTTCCGGACCTAAATTTTGTAAAAGACGTGATGATTAGTACACGAATTCGGGCATTATTGGGAATGTGAAAATTTGTATGGTGTATTAAAACAACATAAATAACATTAATAGTCGTTTTGAGAAGTTTTTTAGAGAACTTTTTTTCCGAACCTAAATTTTGTAAAAAACGTGATGGTTAGTACACGAATTCGGGCATTAATGAGAATGTGAAAACTTGTCTCGTGTATTGAAACATAATAAAAAACAATCAGAGTCGTTTTGAGCAGTTTATTAGAGAATTTTTTTCCGGACCTAGATTTTGTAAAAAACGTGATGATTAGTACACGAATTCGGGCATTATTGGGAATGTGAAAATTTGTATGGTGTATTAAAACAACATAAATAACATTAATAGTCGTTTTGAGAAGTTTTTTAGAGAACTTTTTTTCCGAACCTAAATTTTGTAAAAAACGTGATGGTTAGTACACGAATTCGGGCATTAATGAGAATGTGAATACTTTTCTAGTGTATTGAAACATAATAAAAAACCAATCGTAGTCGTTTTGAACAGTTTATTAGAGAATTTTTTTTCCGGACATAGATTTTGTAAAAAACGTGATGGTTACTACACGAATTCGGGCGTTATTGGGAATGTGAAAATTTGTATGGTGTATTAAAACAACATAAAAAACATTCAGAGTCGTTTTGATCAGCTTTTTTAGAGAATTTTTTTTCCCGGACCTAAATTTTGTAAAAAACGTGATGGTTAGTACACGAATTCGGGCATTAATGGGAATGTGAAAACTTGTCTGGTGTATTGAAACACAATAAAAAACATTCAGAGTCGTTTTGAGCAGTTTATTAGAGAATATTTTTTGTGGACGTAAATTTTGTAAAAAAAGTGATGGTTAGTACACGAATTCGGGGATTAATTAGAATGTGAAAATTTGTCTGGTGTATTGAAACATAATAAAAAACATTCAGAGTCATTTTGACCAGTTTATTAGAGAATTTTTTTCGGGACATAGATTTTGGAAAAAACGTGATGATTAGTACACGAATTCGGGCATTATTGGGAATGTGAAAATTTGTATGGTGTATTAAAACAACATAAAAAACATTTAGAGTCGTTTTGAGCAGTTTTTTAGAGAATTTTTTTCCGGACCTAAATTTTGTAAAAAACGTGATGATTAGTACACGAATTCGGGGATTAATTGGAATGTGAAAATTTGAATGGTGTATTAAAACAACATAAAAAACATTCTGAGTGGTTTTGAGCAGTTTTTTAGAGAATTTTTTTCCGGTCCTAAATTTTGTAAAAAACGTGACATACACGAATTCGGGCATTAATGGGAATGTGAAAACTTGTCTGGTGTATTGAAACATAATAAAAAACATTCAGAGTCGTTTTGAGCAGTTTATTAGAGAATTTTTTTGCGAACCTAAATTTTGTAAAAAACGTGATGGTTAGTACACGAATTCGGGGATTAATTAGAATGTGAAAATTTGTCTGGTGTATTGAAACATAATAAAAAACATTCAGAGTCATTTTGACCAGTTTATTAGAGAATTTTTTTCCGGACATAGATTTTGTAAAAAACGTGATGATTAGTACACGAATTCGGGCATTATTGGGAATGTGAAAATTTGTATGGTGTATTAAAACAACATAAAAAACATTCAGAGTCGTTTTGAGCAGTTTTTTAGAGAATTTTTTTCTGGACCTAAATTTTGTAAAAAACGTGATGATTAGTACATGAATTCGGGCATTAATTGGAATGTGAAAATTTATCTGGTGCACTAAAACAACATAAAAAACATCCAAAATCGTTTTGAGAAGTTTTTTCGAGATTTTTTTTTGGAGCTAAATTTTGTTAAAAAAGTGATGATTAGTACACGAATTCGGGCATTTATTGGAATGTTAAAATTTTTCTATTTTATTAAAACAACATAAAAAACATTCAGAATCGTTTTGAGCAGTTTATTACAGAATTTTATTTTTGGACCTAAATTTTGTAAAAAACGAGATGATTAGTACACGAATTCGGGCATTATTGGGAATGTGAAAATTTGTATGGTGTATTAAAACAACATAAAAAAATATTCAGTAGTCGTTTTGAGCAGCTTTTTTTAGAGAATTTTTTTTCCTGACCTAAATTTTGGAAAAAACGTGATGATTATAGTACACGAATTCGGGCATTAATTGGAATGTGAAAATTTGTCTGGTGTATTGAAACATAATAAACAACATTCAGAGTCGTTTTGAGCAGTTTATTAGAGAATTTTTTTTACGGACCTAGATTTTGTAAAAAACGTGATGATTAGTACACGAATTCGGGCATTATTGGGAATGTGAAAATTTTTATGGTGAATTAAAACAACATAAAAAACATTCAGAGTCGTTTTGAGCAGTTTTTTAGAGAATTTTTTTCCGGACCTAAATTTTGTAAAAAACGTGATGGTTAGTACACGAATTCGGGCATTAATGGGAATTTGAAAACTTGTCTGGTGTATTGAAACATAATAAAAAATATTCAGAGTCGTTTTGAGCAGTTTATTAGAGAATTTTGTTTCCCGACCTAGATTTTGTAAAAAACGTGATGATTGGTACACGAATTTGGGCATTATTGGGAATGTGAAAATTCGTATGGTGTATTAAAAACACATAAAAAACATTTAAAGTCGTTTTCAGCAGTTTTTTAGAGAATTTTTTTCCGAACCTAAATTTTGTAAAAAACGTGATGATTAGTGCACGAATTCGGGCATTAATTGGAATGTTAAAATTTTTCTAGTTTATTAAAATAACATAAAAAACATTCAGAATCGTTTTGAGCAGTTTATTACAGAATTTTATTTTTTGACCTAAATTTTGTAAAAAACGTGATGATTAGTACACGAATTCGGGGATTAATTGGAATGTGAAAATTTGTCTGGTGTATTAAAACAACATAAAAAACATTCTTAGTCGTTTTGAGCAGTTTTTTATAGAATTTTTTTCCGGACCTAAATTTTGTGAAAAAACGTGATGATTAGTACACGAATTCGGGGATTAATTGGAATGTGAAAGTTTAATGGTGTATCAAAACAACATAAAAAACATTCTGAGTGGTTTTGAGTAGTTTTTTAGAGAATTTTTTTCCGGACCTAAATTTGTAAAAAACGTGATGACTAGTACACGAATTCGGGCATTAATGGGAATGTGAAAACTTGATCGGTGTATTGAAACATAATAAAAAACATTCGTAGTCGTTTTGAGCAGTTTATTAGAGAATTTTTTTTTCCGGACCTAAATTTTGTAAAAAAACGTGATGATTAGTACACGAATTCGGGGATTAATTGGAATGTGAAAATTTGAATGGTGTATTAAAACAACATAAAAAAAACATTCGAGTGGTTTTGAGCAGCTTTTTTAGAGAATTTTTTTTCCGGTCCTAAATTTTGTAAAAAACGTGATGGTTAATACACGAATTCGGGCATTAATGGGAATGTGAAAACTTGTCCCGGTGTATTGAAACATAATAAAAAAACATTCGTAGTCGTTTTGAGCAGCTTTTATTAGAGAATTTTTTTTTGCGAACCTAAATTTTGTAAAAAACGTGATGGTTAGTACACGAATTCGGGGATTAATTAGAATGTGAAAAATTTGTCCGGTGTATTGAAACATAATAAAAAAACATTCGAGTCATTTTGACCAGCTTTATTAGAGAATTTTTTTTCCGGACATAGATTTTGTAAAAAACGTGATGATTAGTACACGAATTCGGGCATTATTGGGAATGTGAAAATTTGTATGGTGTATTAAAACAACATAAAAAACATTCAGAGTCGTTTTGAGCAGCTTTTTTAGAGAATTTTTTTTCCGGACCTAAATTTTGTAAAAAACGTGATGATTAGTACATGAATTCGGGCATTAATTGGAATGTGAAAATTTATCTGGTGCACTAAAACAACATAAAAAACATCCAAAATCGTTTTGAGAAGTTTTTTCGAGATTTTTTTTTGGAGCTAAATTTTGTTAAAAACGTGATGATTAGTACACGAATTCGGGCATTAATTGGAATGTTAAAATTTTTCTATTTTATTAAACAACATAAAAAACATTCAGAATCGTTTTGAGCAGTTTATTACAGAATTTTATTTTTGGACCTAAATTTTGTAAAAAACGAGATGATTAGTACACGAATTCGGGCATTATTGGGAATGTGAAAATTTGTATGGTGTATTAAAACAACATAAAAAAATATTCAGTAGTCGTTTTGAGCAGCTTTTTTAGAGAATTTTTTTTCCTGACCTAAATTTTGTAAAAAAACGTGATGATTATAGTACACGAATTCGGGCATTAATTGGAATGTGAAAATTTGTCCGGTGTATTGAAACATAATAAACAACATTCGTAGTCGTTTTGAGCAGCTTTATTAGAGAATTTTTTTTCCTGACCTAGATTTTGTAAAAAACGTGATGATTAGTACACGAATTCGGGCATTATTGGGAATGTGAAAATTTGTATGGTGAATTAAAACAACATAAAAAACATTCGTAGTCGTTTTTGAGCAGCTTTTTTAGAGAATTTTTTTTCCGGACCTAAATTTTGTAAAAAACGTGATGGTTAGTACACGAATTCTGGGCATTAATGGGAATTTGAAAACTTGTCCGGTGTATTGAAAACATAATAAAAAAATATTCGTAGTCGTTTTGAGCAAAGTTTATTAGAGAATTTTGTTTCCCGACCTAGATTTTGTAAAAAACGTGATGATTGGTACACGAATTTGGGCATTATTGGGAATGTGAAAATTTCGTATGGTGTATTAAAAACACATAAAAAAACATTTAAAGTCGTTTTGAGCAGCTTTTTTAGAGAATTTTTTTTTCCGAACCTAAATTTTGTAAAAAACGTGATGATTAGTGCACGAATTCGGGCATTAATTGGAATGTTAAAATTTTTCTAGTTTATTAAAAATAACATAAAAAACATTCGTAATCGTTTTGAGCAGCTTTTATTACGAGAATTTTATTTTTTGACCTAAATTTTGTAAAAAACGTGATGATTAGTACACGAATTCGGGGATTAATTGGAATGTGAAAATTTGTCTCGGTGTATTAAAACAACATAAAAAAACATTCTTAGTCGTTTTGAGCAGCTTTTTTATAGAATTTTTTTTCCTGACCTAAATTTTGTGAAAAAACGTGATGATTAGTACACGAATTCGGGGATTAATTGGAATGTGAAAATTTGAATGGTGTATCAAAACAACATAAAAAAACATTCTGAGTGGTTTTGAGTAGTTTTTTAGAGAATTTTTTTTCCGGACCTAAATTTGTAAAAAACGTGATGACTAGTACACGAATTCGGGCATTAATGGGAATGTGAAAACTTGATCTGGTGTATTGAAACATAATAAAAAACATTCGTAGTCGTTTTGAGCAGTTTATTAGAGAAATTTTTTTTTCCGGACCTAAATTTTGTAAAAAACGTGATGATTAGTACACGAATTCGGGGATTAATTGGAATGTGAAAATTTGAATGGTGTATTAAAACAACATAAAAAAAACATTCGAGTGGGTTTTGAGCAGCTTTTTTTAGAGAATTTTTTTTCCTGACCTAAATTTTGTAAAAAACGTGATGGTTAGTACACGAATTCGGGCATTAATGGGAATGTGAAAACTTGTCCGGTGTATTGAAACATAATAAAAAAACATTCGTAGTCGTTTTTAGCAGCTTTTTTAGAGAATTTTTTTCGGACCTAAATTTTATAAAAAACGTGATGATTAGTACACGAATTCGGGTCATTATTGGGAATGGGAAAATTTGTATGGTGTATTAAAACAACATAAAAAAATATTCGAAGTCGTTTTGAGCAGCTTTTTTAGAGAATTTTTTTTCCTGACCTAAATTTTGTAAAAAACGCGATGACTAGTACACGAATTCGGGCATTAATGGGAATGTGAAAACTTGACTCGGTGTATTGAAACATAATAAAAAACATTCGTAGTCGTTTTGAGCAGCTTTATTAGAGAATTTTTTTTCGGACCTAAATTTTGTAAAAAAACGTGATGATTAGTACACGAATTCTGGGGATTAATTGGAATGTGAAAATTTGAATGGTGTATTAAAACAACATAAAAAACATTCATAGTCGTTTTGAGCAGCTTTTTTAGAGAATTTTTTTCCTGACCTAAATTTTGTAAAAAACGTGATGATTAGTACACGAATTCTGGGCATTATTGGGAATGTGAAAAATTTGTATGGTGTATTAAAACAACATAAAAAACATTCGTAGTCGTTTTGAGCAGCTTTTTTAGAGAATTTTTTTTCCTAACCTAAATTTTGTAAAAAACGTGATGGTTAGTACACGAATTCGGGCATTAATGGGAATGTGAAAACTTGTCTGGTGTATTGAAACACAATAAAAAACATTCAGAGTCGTTTTAAGCAGTTTATTAGAGAATTTTTTTCCGAACCTAAATTTTTTAAAAAAACGTAATGGTTAGTACACGAATTCGGGCATTAATGAGAATGTGAAAACTTGTCTGGTGTATTGAAACATAATAAAAAACAATCAGAGTCGTTTTGAGCAGTTTATTAGAGAATTTTTTTCCGGACCTAGATTTTGTAAAAAACATGGTCATTAGTACATGAATTCGGGCATTATTGGTAATGTGAAAATTTGTATGGTGTATTAAAACAACATAAAAAACATTCAGAGTCGTTTTGAGCAGTTTTTTAAATAATTTTTTTCCGGACCTAAATTTTGTAAAAAACGTGATGGTTAGTACACGAATTCGAGCATTAATGGGAATGTGAAAACTTGTCTGGTGTATTGAAACATAATAAAAAACATTCGTAGTCGTTTTGAGCAAAGCTTTATTAGAGAATTTTTTTTCCCTGACCTAAATTTTGTAAAAAAACGTGATGATTAGTACACTAATTCGGGGATTAATTGGAATGTGAAAATTTGAATGGTGTATCAAAACAACATAAAAAAACATTCTGAGTGGTTTTGAGTAGTTTTTTAGAGAATTTTTTTTCCTGACCTAAATTTGTAAAAAACGTGATGACTAGTACACGAATTCGGGCATTAATGGGAATGTGAAAACTTGATCCGGTGTATTGAAACATAATAATAAACATTCGTAGTCGTTTTTGAGCAGCTTTATTAGAGAATTTTTTTTCCGGACCTAAATTTTGTAAAAAACGTGATGATTAGTACACGAATCTCGGGGATTAATTGGAATGTGAAAATTTGAATGGTGTATTAAAACAACATAAAAAAACATTCGAGGGCGTTTTGAGCAGCTTTTTTAGAGAATTTTTTTTCCCTGACCTAAATTTTGTAAAAAACGTGATGGTTAGTACACGAATTCGGGCATTAATGGGAATGTGAAAACTTGTCTGGTGTATTGAAACATAATAAAAAACATTCGGAGTCGTTTTGAGCAGTTTTTTAGAGAATTTTTTTCCGGACCTAAATTTTGTAAAAAACGTGATGATTAGTACACGAATTCGGGCATTATTGGGAATGTGAAAATTTGTATGGTGTATTAAAACAACATAAAAAACATTCGGAGTCGTTTTGAGCAGTTTTTTAGAGAATTTTTTTCCTCACCTAAATTTTGTAAAAAACGTGATGGTTAGTACACGAATTCGGGCATTAATGGGAATGTGAAAACTTGTCTGGTGTATTGAAACATAATAAAAAACATTCAGAGTCGTTTTGAGCAGTTTATTAGAGAATTTTTTTCCTGACCTAAATTTTGTAAAAAAACGTGATGGTTAGTACACGAATTCGGGCATTAATGGGAATGTGAAAACTTTGAATGGTGTATTAAAACAACATAAAAAACATTCGAGTCGTTTTGAGCAGCTTTTTTAGAGAATTTTTTTTCCTGACCTAAATTTTGTAAAAAACGTGATGGTTAGTACACGAATTCGGGCATTAATGGGAATGTGAAAACTTGTCTGGTGTATTGAAACATAATAAAAAACATTCGTAGTCGTTTTTGAGCAGCTTTTTTTAGAGAATTTTTTTCCTGACCTAAATTTTGTAAAAAACGTGATGATTAGTACACGAATTCGTGCATTATTGGGAATGTGAAAATTTGTATGGTGTATTAAAACAACATAAAAAAATATTCAGTAGTCGTTTTGAGCAGCTTTTTTAGAGAATTTTTTTTCCTGACCTAAATTTTGTAAAAAACGTGATGACTAGTACACGAATTCGGGCATTAATGGGAATGTGAAAACTTGATCTGGTGTATTGAAACATAATAAAAAACATTCGTAGTCGTTTTGAGCAGCTTTATTAGAGAATTTTTTTCCCTGACCTAAATTTTGTAAAAAACGTGATGATTAGTACACGAATTCTGGGGATTAATTGGAATGTGAAAATTTGAATGGTGTATTAAAACAACATAAAAAACATTCCGAGTGGTTTTGAGCAATTTTTTTAGAGAATTTTTTTTCCTGACCTAAATTTTGTAAAAAACGTGATGACTAGAACACGAATTCTGGGCATTAATGGGAATGTGAAAACTTGATCGGTGTATTGAAACATAATAAAAAACATTCGTAGTCGTTTTGAGAAGTTTATTAGACAATTTTTTTCCAGACCTAAATTTTGTAAAAAACGTGATGATTAGTACACGAATTCGGGGATTAATTGGAATGTGAAAATTTGAATGGTGTATTAAAACAACATAAAAAACATTTTGAGTGGTTTTGAGCAGTTTTTTAGAGAATTTTTTTTCCTGACCTAAATTTTGTAAAAAACGTGATGACTAGTACACGAATTCGGGCATTAATGGGAATGTGAAAACTTGTCTGGTGTATTGAAACATAATAAAAAACATTCAGAGTCGTTTTGAACAGCTTTATTAGAGAATTTTTTTCCGGACCTAAATTTTGTAAAAAACGTGATGATTAGTACACTGAATTCGGGCATTAATTGGAATGTGAAAATTTGAATCGGTGTATTAAAACAACATAAAAACATTTTCTTAGTCGTTTTGAGCAGCTTTTTTATAGAATTTTTTTTCCGGACCTAAATTTTGTTTAAAAACGTGATGCTAGTACACGAATTCGGGCATTAATGGGAATGTGAAAACTTGTCTTGTGTATTGAAACATAATAAAAAAACATTCGTAGTCGTTTTGAGCAGTTTTATTAGAGAATTTTTTTCCGGACCTAAATTTTGTAAAAAACGAGATGATTAGTACACGAATTCGTGCATTATTGGGAATGTGAAAATTTGTATGGTGTATTAAAACAACATAAAAAATATTCAGGGTCGTTTTGAGCAGTTTTTTAGAGAATTTTTTTTCCTGACCTAAATTTTGTAAAAAAAGGTGATGACTAGTATACCAATTCTGGGCATTAATTGGAATGTGAAAATTTGAATGGTGTATTAAAACAACATAAAAAACATTCTGAGTGGTTTTGAGCAGTTTTTTCCGGACCTAAATTTTGTAAAAAACGTGATGGTTAGTACACGAATTCGGGCATTAATGGGAATGTGAAAACTTGTCTGGTGTATTGAAACATAATAAAAAACATTCAGAGTCGTTTTGAGCAGCTTTTTAGAGAATTTTTTTCCGGACCTAAATTTTGTAAAAAACGTGATGATTAGTACACGAATTCGTCATTATTGGGAATGTGAAAATTTGTATGGTGTATTAAAACAACATAAAAAATATTCAGTAGTCGTTTTGAGCAGTTTTTTTTAGAGAATTTTTTTTCCTGACCTAAATTTTGTAAAAAAACGTGATGACTAGTACACGAATTCGGGCATTATTGGGAATGTGAAAACTTGATCGGTGTATTGAAACATAATAAAAAACATTCGTAGTCGTTTTGAGCAGCTTTATTAGAGAATTTTTTTTCCTGACCTAAATTTTGTAAAAAACGTGAGGATTAGTACACGAATTCGGGGATTAATTGGAATGTGAAAATTTGAATGGTGTATTAAAACAACATAAAAAACATTCGTAGTCGTTTTGAGCAGCTTTTTTTAGAGAATTTTTTTCCTGACCTAAATTTTGTAAAAAAACGTGATGATTAGTACACGAATTCGGGCATTATTGGGAATGTGAAAATTTGTATGGTGTATTAAAACAACATAAAAAAACATTCGTAGTCGTTTTGAGCAGCTTTTTTAGAGAATTTTTTTTTCCGAACCTAAATTTTGTAAAAAACGTGATGGTTAGTACACGAATTCGGGCATTAATGAGAATGTGAAAACTTGTCCGGGTGTATTGAAACATAATAAAAAAACAATCGTAGTCGTTTTGAGCAAAGTTTATTAAAGAATTTTTTTTCCTGACCTAGATTTTGTAAAAAACATGGTCATTAGTACATGAATTCGGGCATTATTGGGTAATGTGAAAATTTGTATGGTGTATTAAAACAACATAAAAAACATTCGTAGTCGTTTTGAGCAGCTTTTTTAAATAATTTTTTTTCCTGACCTAAATTTTGTAAAAAAACGTGATGGTTAGTACACTAATTCGAGCATTAATGGGAATGTGAAAACTTGTCCGGTGTATTGAAACATAATAAAAAACATTCGTAGTCGTTTTGAGCAGATTTATTAGAGAATTTTTTTTCCTGACCTAAATTTTGTAAAAAACGTGATGATTAGTACACGAATTCGGGGATTAATTGGAATGTGAAAATTTCAATGGTGTATTAAAACAACATAAAAAACATTCTGAGTGGTTTTGAGTAGTTTTTTAGAGAATTTTTTTCCGGACCTAAATTTTGTAAAAAAACGTGATGACTAGTACACGAATTCGGGCATTAATGGGAATGTGAAAACTTGACTGGTGTATTGAAACATAATAATAAACATTCGTAGTCGTTTTGAGCAGTTTATTAGAGAATTTTTTTTCCTGACCTAAATTTTGTAAAAAACGTGATGATTAGTACACGAATTCTGGGGATTAATTGGAATGTGAAAATTTGAATGGTGTATTAAAACAACATAAAAAAACATTCTGAGGGGTTTTGAGCAGTTTTTTAGAGAATTTTTTTCCGGACCTAAATTTTGTAAAAAACGTGATGGTTAGTACACGAATTCGGGCATTAATGGGAATGTGAAAACTTGTCTGGTGTATTGAAACATAATAAAAAACATTCAGAGTCGTTTTGAGCAGCTTTTTTAGAGAATTTTTTTCCGGACCTAAATTTTGTAAAAAACGTGATGATTAGTACACGAATTCGGGCATTATTGGGAATGTGAAAATTTGTATGGTGTATTAAAACAACATAAAAAACATTCGTAGTCGTTTTGAGCAGCTTTTTTAGAGAATTTTTTTTCCTCACCTAAATTTTGTAAAAAACGTGATGGTTAGTACACGAATTCGGGCATTATTGGGAATGTGAAAACTTGACTGGTGTATTGAAACATAATAAAAAACATTCAGAGTCGTTTTGAGCAGTTTATTAGAGAATTTTTTTCCGGACCTAAATTTTGTAAAAAACGTGATGATTAGTACACGAATTTGGGGATTAATTGGAATGTGAAAATTTGAATGGTGTATTAAAACAACATAAAAAACATTTTGAGTGGTTTTGAGCAGCTTTTTTTAGAGAATTTTTTTTCCGGACCTAAATTTTGTAAAAAACGTGATGACTAGTACACGAATTCGGGCATTAATGGGAATGTGAAAACTTGTCCGGTGTATTGAAACATAATAAAAAACATTCGTGAGTCGTTTTGAGCAAAGCTTTATTAGAGAATTTTTATTCCCTGACCTAAATGTTGTAAAAAACGTGATGATTGGTACACGAATTCGGGGATTAATTGGAATGTGAAAATTTGAATGGTGTATTAAAACAACATAAAAAAACATTCGAGTGGTTTTGAGTAGTTTTTTAGAGAATTTTTTTCCGGACCTAAATTTGTAAAAAACGTGATGACTAGTACACGAATTCGGGCATTAATGGGAATGTGAAAACTTGATCGGTGTATTGAAACATAATAATAAACATTTAGAGTCGTTTTGAGCAGCTTTATTAGAGAATTTTTTTCCTGACCTAAATTTTGTAAAAAACGTGATGATTAGTACACGAATTCGGGGATTAATTGGAATGTGAAAATTTGAATGGTGTATTAAAACAACATAAAAAACATTCGAGTGGTTTTGAGCAGCTTTTTTTTGAGAATTTTTTTTCCTGACCTAAATTTTGTAAAAAACGTGATGGTTAGTACACGAATTCGGGCATTAATGGGAATGTGAAAACTTGTCCTGTGTATTGAAACATAATAAAAAACATTCAAAGTCGTTTTGAGCAAAGCTTTTTTAGAGAATTTTTTTCCTGACCTAAATTTTATAAAAAACGTGATGATTAGTACACGAATTCGTGCATTATTGGGAATGTGAAAATTTGTATGGTGTATTAAAACAACATAAAAAAATATTCGGGAGTCGCTTTTGAGCAGCTTTTTTTAGAGAATTTTTTTTCCTGACCTAAATTTTGTAAAAAACGCGATGACTAGTACACGAATTCGGGCATTATTGGGAATGTGAAAACTTGATCTGGTGTATTGAAACATAATAAAAAACATTCGTAGTCGTTTTGAGCAGTTTATTAGAGAATTTTTTTCCGGACCTAAATTTTGTAAAAAACGTGATGATTAGTACACGAATTCGGGGATTAATTGGAATGTGAAAATTTGAATGGTGTATTAAAACAACATAAAAAACATTTTGAGTGGTTTTGAGCAGTTTTTTAGAGAATTTTTTTCCGGACCTAAATTTTGTAAAAAACGTGATGACTAGTACACGAATTCGGGCATTAATGGGAATGTGAAAACTTGTCTGGTGTATTGAAACATAATAAAAAACATTCAGAGTCGTTTTGAGCAGTTTATTAGAGAATTTTTTTCCGGACCTAAATTTTGTAAAAAACGTGATGATTAGTACACAAATTCGGGGATTAATTGGAATGTGAAAATTTGAATGGTGTATTAAAACAACATAAAACATATTCTGAGTGGTTTTGAGCAGTTTTTTTGAGAATTTTTTTCCGGACCTAAATTTTGTAAAAAACGTGATGGTTAGAACACGAATTCGGGCATTAATGGGAATGTGAAAACTTGTCTGGTGCATTGAAACATAATAAAAAACATTCAGAGTCGTTTTGAGCAGTTTTTTAGAGAATTTTTTTCCGGACCTAAATTTTGTAAAAAACGTGATGATTAGTACACGAATTCGTGCATTATTGGGAATGTGAAAATTTGAATGGTGTATTAAAACAACATAAAAAAATATTCAGTAGTCGTTTTGAGCAGCTTTTTTAGAGAATTTTTTTTCCCGGACATAAATTTTGTAAAAAACGCGATGACTAGTACACTAATTCGGGCATTAATGGGAATGTGAAAACTTGATCGGTGTATTGAAACATAATAAAAAACATTCGTAGTCGTTTTGAGCAGCTTTATTCGAGAATTTTTTTTCGGACCTAAATTTTGTAAAAAAACGTGATGATTAGTACACGAATTCGGGGATTAATTGGAATGTGAAAATTTGAATGGTGTATTAAAACAACATAAAAAACATTCGTAGTCGTTTTGAGCAGTTTTTTAGAGAATTTTTTTTCCGGACCTAAATTTTGTAAAAAACGTGATGATTAGTACACGAATTCGGGCATTATTGGGAATGTGAAAATTTGTATGGTGTATTAAAACAACATAAAAAACATTCAGAGTCGTTTTGAGCAGTTTTTTAGAGAATTTTTTTCCTCACCTAAATTTTGTAAAAAACGTGATGGTTAGTACACGAATTCGGGCATTATTGGGAATGTGAAAACTTGACTGGTGTATTGAAACATAATAAAAAACATTCAGAGTCGTTTTGAGCAGTTTATTAGAGAATTTTTTTCCGGACCTAAATTTTGTAAAAAACGTGATGGTTAGTACACGAATTCGGGCATTAATGGGAATGTGAAAACTTGAATGGTGTATTAAAACAACATAAAAAACATTCTGAGTGGTTTTGAGCAGTTTTTTAGAGAATTTTTTTCCGGACCTAAATTTTGTAAAAAACGTGATGGTTAGTACACGAATTCGGGCATTAATGGGAATGTGAAAACTTGTCCGGTGTATTGAAACATAATAAAAAAACATTCGTAGTCGTTTTGAGCAGCTTTTTTAGAGAATTTTTTTTCCTGACCTAAATTTTGTAAAAAACGAGATGATTAGTACACGAATTCGTGCATTATTGGGAATGTGAAAATTTGTATGGTGTATTAAAACAACATAAAAAAATATTCAGTAGTCGTTTTGAGCAGCTTTTTTAGAGAATTTTTTTTCCGGACCTAAATTTTGTAAAAAAGGTGATGACTAGTATACCAATTCGGGCATTAATTGGAATGTGAAAATTTGAATGGTGTATTAAAACAACATAAAAAACATTCTGAGTGGTTTTGAGCAGTTTTTTCCGGACCTAAATTTTGTAAAAAACGTGATGGTTAGTACACGAATTCGGGCATTAATGGGAATGTGAAAACTTGTCTGGTGTATTGAAACATAATAAAAAACATTCAGAGTCGTTTTGAGCAGTTTTTTAGAGAATTTTTTTCCGGACCTAAATTTTATAAAAAACGTGATGATTAGTACACGAATTCGTCATTATTGGGAATGTGAAAATTTGTATGGTGTATTAAAACAACATAAAAAATATTCGTAGTCGTTTTGAGCAGCTTTTTTTAGAGAATTTTTTTTCCTGACCTAAATTTTGTAAAAAACGCGATGACTAGTACACGAATTCGGGCATTATTGGGAATGTGAAAACTTGACTGGGTGTATTGAAACATAATAAAAAACATTCGTAGTCGTTTTGAGCAAAGCTTTTATTAGAGAATTTTTTTTCGGACCTAAATTTTGTAAAAAACGTGAGGATTAGTACACGAATTCGGGGATTAATTGGAATGTGAAAATTTGAATGGTGTATTAAAACAACATAAAAAACATTCGTAGTCGTTTTGAGCAGCTTTTTTAGAGAATTTTTTTTCCGGACCTAAATTTTGTAAAAAAACGTGATGATTAGTACACGAATTCGGGCATTATTGGGAATGTGAAAATTTGTATGGTGTATTAAAACAACATAAAAAACATTCAGAGTCGTTTTGAGCAGTTTTTTAGAGAATTTTTTTCCGAACCTAAATTTTGTAAAAAACGTGATGGTTAGTACACGAATTCGGGCATTAATGAGAATGTGAAAACTTGTCTGGTGTATTGAAACATAATAAAAAACAATCAGAGTCGTTTTGAGCAGTTTATTAAAGAATTTTTTTCCGGACCTAGATTTTGTAAAAAAACATGGTCATTAGTACATGAATTCGGGCATTATTGGTAATGTGAAAATTTGTATGGTGTATTAAAACAACATAAAAAACATTCAGAGTCGTTTTGAGCAGTTTTTTAAATAATTTTTTTCCGGACCTAAATTTTGTAAAAAACGTGATGGTTAGTACACGAATTCGAGCATTAATGGGAATGTGAAAACTTGTCTGGTGTATTGAAACATAATAAAAAACATTCAGAGTCGTTTTGAGCAGTTTATTAGAGAATTTTTTTCCGGACCTAAATTTTGTAAAAAACGTGATGATTAGTACACGAATTCGGGGATTAATTGGAATGTGAAAATTTCAATGGTGTATTAAAACAACATAAAAAACATTCTGAGTGGTTTTGAGTAGTTTTTTAGAGAATTTTTTTCCGGACCTAAATTTGTTAAAAAACGTGATGACTAGTACACGAATTCGGGCATTAATGGGAATGTGAAAACTTGACTGGTGTATTGAAACATAATAATAAACATTCGTAGTCGTTTTGAGCAGCTTTTATTAGAGAATTTTTTTTCCGGACCTAAATTTTGTAAAAAACGTGATGATTAGTACACGAATTCGGGGATTAATTGGAATGTGAAAATTTGAATGGTGTATTAAAACAACATAAAAAACATTCCGAGGGGTTTTGAGCAGCTTTTTTAGAGAATTTTTTTTCCGGACCTAAATTTTGTAAAAAACGTGATGGTTAGTACACGAATTCGGGCATTAATGGGAATGTGAAAACTTGTCCCGGTGTATTGAAACATAATAAAAAACATTCGTAGTCGTTTTGAGCAGCTTTTTTTAGAGAATTTTTTTCCTGACCTAAATTTTGTAAAAAACGTGATGATTAGTACACGAATTCGGGCATTATTGGGAATGTGAAAATTTGTATGGTGTATTAAAACAACATAAAAAACATTCGTAGTCGTTTTGAGCAGCTTTTTTAGAGAATTTTTTTTCCTCACCTAAATTTTGTAAAAAACGTGATGGTTAGTACACTAATTCTGGGCATTATTGGGAATGTGAAAACTTGATCGGTGTATTGAAACATAATAAAAAACATTCGTAGTCGCTTTTGAGCAGTTTATTAGAGAATTTTTTTCCGGACCTAAATTTTGTAAAAAACGTGATGATTAGTACACGAATTTGGGGATTAATTGGAATGTGAAAATTTGAATGGTGTATTAAAACAACATAAAAAACATTTTGAGTGGTTTTGAGCAGTTTTTTAGAGAATTTTTTTCCGGACCTAAATTTTGTAAAAAACGTGATGACTAGTACACGAATTCGGGCATTAATGGGAATGTGAAAACTTGTCTGGTGTATTGAAACATAATAAAAAACATTCAGAGTCGTTTTGAGCAGTTTATTAGAGAATTTTATTCCGGACCTAAATGTTGTAAAAAACGTGATGATTGGTACACGAATTCGGGGATTAATTGGAATGTGAAAATTTGAATGGTGTATTAAAACAACATAAAAAACATTCTGAGTGGTTTTGAGTAGTTTTTTAGAGAATTTTTTTCCGGACCTAAATTTGTAAAAAACGTGATGACTAGTACACGAATTCGGGCATTAATGGGAATGTGAAAACTTGACTGGTGTATTGAAACATAATAATAAACATTTAGAGTCGTTTTGAGCAGCTTTTATTAGAGAATTTTTTTTCCTGACCTAAATTTTGTAAAAAACGTGATGATTAGTACACGAATTCGGGGATTAATTGGAATGTGAAAATTTGAATGGTGTATTAAAACAACATAAAAAACATTCAGAGTGGTTTTGAGCAGCTTTTTTGAGAATTTTTTTTCCGGACCTAAATTTTGTAAAAAACGTGATGGTTAGTACACGAATTCGGGCATTAATGGGAATGTGAAAACTTGTCTGGTGTATTGAAACATAATAAAAAACATTCAAAGTCGTTTTGAGCAGCTTTTTTAGAGAATTTTTTTTCCGGACCTAAATTTTTTAAAAACGTGATGATTAGTACACGAATTCGTGCATTATTGGGAATGTGAAAATTTGTATGGTGTATTAAAACAACATAAAAAAATATTCGGGAGTCGCTTTTGAGCAGCTTTTTTAGAGAATTTTTTTTCCTGACCTAAATTTTGTAAAAAACGCGATGACTAGTACACGAATTCGGGCATTATTGGGAATGTGAAAACTTGACTGGTGTATTGAAACATAATAAAAAACATTCGAGTCGTTTTGAGCAGCTTTATTAGAGAATTTTTTTTCCTGACCTAAATTTTGTAAAAAACGTGATGATTAGTACACGAATTCTGGGGATTAATTGGAATGTGAAAATTTGAATGGTGTATTAAAACAACATAAAAAACATTTTGAGTGGTTTTGAGCAGTTTTTTTAGAGAATTTTTTTTCCGGACCTAAATTTTGTAAAAAACGTGATGACTAGTACACGAATTCGGGCATTAATGGGAATGTGAAAACTTGTCCGGTGTATTGAAACATAATAAAAAACATTCGTAGTCGCTTTTGAGCAGCTTTATTAGAGAATTTTTTTTCCGGACCTAAATTTTGTAAAAAACGTGATGATTAGTACACAAATTCGGGGATTAATTGGAATGTGAAAATTTGAATGGTGTATTAAAACAACATAAAAACATATTCGAGTGGTTTTGAGCAGCTTTTTTTTTGAGAATTTTTTTTCCGGACCTAAATTTTGTAAAAAACGTGATGGTTAAAACACGAATTCGGGCATTAATGGGAATGTGAAAACTTGTCCGGTGCATTGAAACATAATAAAAAAACATTCGTAGTCGTTTTGAGCAGCTTTTTTAGAGAATTTTTTTTCCGGACCTAAATTTTGTAAAAAACGTGATGATTAGTACACGAATTCGTGCATTATTGGGAATGTGAAAATTTGAATGGTGTATTAAAACAACATAAAAAATATTCAGTAGTCGTTTTGAGCAGTTTTTTAGAGAATTTTTTTCCGGACATAAATTTTGTAAAAAACGCGATGACTAGTACACGAATTCGGGCATTAATGGGAATGTGAAAACTTGACTGGTGTATTGAAACATAATAAAAAACATTCAGAGTCGTTTTGAGCAGTTTATTCGAGAATTTTTTTTCGGACCTAAATTTTGTAAAAAACGTGATGATTAGTACACGAATTCGGGGATTAATTGGAATGTGAAAATTTGAATGGTGTATTAAAACAACATAAAAAAACATTCGAGTCGCTTTTGAGCAGCTTTTTTAGAGAATTTTTTTTCCGGACCTAAATTTTGTAAAAAACGTGATGATTAGTACACGAATTCGGGCATTATTGGGAATGTGAAAATTTGTATGGTGTATTAAAACAACATAAAAAACATTCGGAGTCGTTTTGAGCAGTTTTTTAGAGAATTTTTTTCCTAACCTAAATTTTGTAAAAAACGTGATGGTTAGTACACGAATTCGGGCATTAATGGGAATGTGAAAACTTGACTGGTGTATTGAAACATAATAAAAAACATTCGTAGTCGTTTTGAGCAGCTTTTATTAGAGAATTTTTTTTCCGGACCTAAATTTTGTAAAAAACGTGATGGTTAGTACACGAATTCGGGCATTAATGGGAATGTGAAAACTTGAATGGTGTATTAAAACAACATAAAAAACATTCTGAGTGGTTTTGAGCAGTTTTTTAGAGAATTTTTTTTCCGGACCTAAATTTTGTAAAAAACGTGATGGTTAGTACACTAATTCGGGCATTAATGGGAATGTGAAAACTTGTCTGGTGTATTGAAACATAATAAAAAAACATTCGTAGTCGTTTTGAGCAGCTTTTTTTAGAGAATTTTTTTCCGGACCTAAATTTTGTAAAAAACGTGATGATTAGTACACGAATTCGTGCATTATTGGGAATGTGAAAATTTGTATGGTGTATTAAAACAACATAAAAAAATATTCAGTAGTCGTTTTGAGCAGCTTTTTTAGAGAATTTTTTTCCGGACCTAAATTTTGTGAAAAAACGTGATGACTAGTACACGTAATTCGGGCATTAATGGGAATGTGAAAACTTGACCGGGTGTATTGAAACATAATAAAAAACATTCGTAGTCGTTTTGAGCAGCTTTTATTAGAGAATTTTTTTCCGGACCTAAATTTTGTAAAAAACGTGATGATTAGTACACGAATTCGGGGATTAATTGGAATGTGAAAATTTGAATGGTGTATTAAAACAACATAAAAAACATTCTGAGTGGTTTTGAGCAATTTTTTAGAGAATTTTTTTCTGGACCTAAATTTTGTAAAAAACGTGATGACTAGAACACGAATTCGGGCATTAATGGGAATGTGAAAACTTGACTGGGTGTATTGAAACATAATAAAAAAACATTCGTAGTCGTTTTGAGAAGTTTATTAGAGAATTTTTTTTCCGGACCTAAATTTTGTAAAAAACGTGATGATTAGTACACGAATTCGGGGATTAATTGGAATGTGAAAATTTGAATGGTGTATTAAAACAACATAAAAAACATTTTGAGTGGTTTTGAGCAGTTTTTTAGAGAATTTTTTTTCGGACCTAAATTTTGTAAAAAACGTGATGACTAGTACACGAATTCGGGCATTAATGGGAATGTGAAAACTTGTCCGGTGTATTGAAACATAATAAAAAAACATTCGTAGTCGTTTTGAACAGCTTTATTAGAGAATTTTTTTCGGACCTAAATTTTGTAAAAAACGTGATGATTACTACACGAATTCGGGGATTAATTGGAATGTGAAAATTTGAATGGTGTATTAAAACAACATAAAACATATTCTTAGTCGTTTTGAGCAGTTTTTTATAGAATTTTTTTCCGGACCTAAATTTTGTTTAAAACGTGATGCGTACACGAATTCGGGCATTAATGGGAATGTGAAAACTTGTCTTGTGTATTGAAACATAATAAAAAACATTCAGAGTCGTTTTGAGCAGTTTATTAGAGAATTTTTTTCCGGACCTAAATTTTGTAAAAAACGAGATGATTAGTACACGAATTCGTGCATTATTGGGAATGTGAAAATTTGTATGGTGTATTAAAACAACATAAAAAATATTCAGGGTCGTTTTGAGCAGTTTTTTAGAGAATTTTTTTCCGGACCTAAATTTTGTAAAAAAGGTGATGACTAGTATACCAATTCGGGCATTAATTGGAATGTGAAAATTTGAATGGTGTATTAAAACAACATAAAAAACATTCTGAGTGGTTTTGAGCAATTTTTTCCGGACCTAAATTTTGTAAAAAACGTGATGGTTAGTACACGAATTCGGGCATTAATGGTAATGTGAAAACTTGTCTGGTGTATTGAAACATAATAAAAAACATTCAGAGTCGTTTTGAGCAGTTTTTTAGAGAATTTTTTTCCGGACCTAAATTTTATAAAAAACGTGATGATTAGTACACGAATTCGTCATTATTGGGAATGTGAAAATTTGTATGGTGTATTAAAACAACATAAAAAATATTCAGGGTCGTTTTGAGCAGTTTTTTAGAGAATTTTTTTCCGGACCTAAATTTTGTAAAAAACGCGATGACTAGTACACGAATTCGGGCATTATTGGGAATGTGAAAACTTGACTGGTGTATTGAAACATAATAAAAAACATTCAGAGTCGTTTTGAGCAGTTTATTAGAGAATTTTTTTTCGGACCTAAATTTTGTAAAAAACATGAGGATTAGTACACGAATTCGGGGATTAATTGGAATGTGAAAATTTGAATGGTGTATTAAAACAACATAAAAAACATTCATAGTCGTTTTGAGCAGCTTTTTTTAGAGAATTTTTTTTCCGGACCTAAATTTTGTAAAAAACGTGATGATTAGTACACGAATTCGGGCATTATTGGGAATGTGAAAAATTTGTATGGTGTATTAAAACAACATAAAAAAACATTCGTAGTCGTTTTGAGCGGTTTTTTAGAGAATTTTTTTCCTAACCTAAATTTTGTAAAAAACGTGATGGATAGTACACGAATTCGGGCATTAATGGGAATGTGAAAACTTGTCTGGTGTATTGAAACACAATAAAAAACATTCAGAGTCGTTTTGAGCAGTTTATTAGAGAATTTTTTTCCGAACCTAAATTTTGTAAAAAACGTGATGGTTAGTACACGAATTCGGGCATTAATGAGAATGTGAAAACTTGTCTGGTGTATTGAAACATAATAAAAAACAATCAGAGTCGTTTTGAGCAGTTTATTAAAGAATTTTTTTCCGGACCTAGATTTTGTAAAAAACATGGTCATTAGTACATGAATTCGGGCATTATTGGTAATGTGAAAATTTGTATGGTGTATTAAAACAACATAAAAAACATTCAGAGTCGTTTTGAGCAGTTTTTTAAATAATTTTTTTCCGGACCTAAATTTTGTAAAAAACGTGATGGTTAATACACGAATTCGAGCATTAATGGGAATGTGAAAACTTGTCTGGTGTATTGAAACATAATAAAAAACATTCAGAGTCGTTTTGAGCAGTTTATTAGAGAATTTTTTTCCGGACCTAAATTTTGTAAAAAACGTGATGATTAGTACACGAATTCGGGGATTAATTGGAATGTGAAAATTTGAATGGTGTATTAAAACAACATAAAAAACATTCTGAGTGGTTTTGAGTAGTTTTTTAGAGAATTTTTTTCCGGACATAAATTTGTAAAAAACGTGATGACTAGTACACGAATTCGGGCATTAATGGGAATGTGAAAACTTGACTGGTGTATTGAAACATAATAATAAACATTCAGAGTCGTTTTGAGATGTTTATTAGAGAATTTTTTTCCGGACCTAAATTTTGTAAAAAACGTGATGATTAGTACACGAATTCGGGGATTAATTGGAATGTGAAAATTTGAATGGTGTATTAAAACAACATAAAAAAACATTCGAGGGGGTTTTGAGCAGTTTTTTAGAGAATTTTTTTTCCGGACCTAAATTTTGTAAAAAAACGTGATGGTTAGTACACTAATTCGGGCATTAATGGGAATGTGAAAACTTGTCCGGTGTATTGAAACATAATAAAAAAACATTCGTAGTCGTTTTGAGCAGCTTTTTTTAGAGAATTTTTTTTCCGGACCTAAATTTTGTAAAAAAACGTGATGATTAGTACACGAATTCGGGCATTATTGGGAATGTGAAAATTTGTATGGTGTATTAAAAACAACATAAAAAACATTCGAGTCGTTTTGAGCAGCTTTTTTTAGAGAATTTTTTTTCCTCACCTAAATTTTGTAAAAAAACGTGATGGTTAGTACACGAATTCGGGCATTATTGGGAATGTGAAAACTTGACTGGTGTATTGAAACATAATAAAAAAACATTCGAGTCGTTTTGAGCAGTTTTATTAGAGAATTTTTTTTCCGGACCTAAATTTTGTAAAAAAACGTGATGATTAGTACACGAATTTGGGGATTAATTGGAATGTGAAAATTTGAATGGTGTATTAAAACAACATAAAAAAACATTTTCAGTGGTTTTGAGCAGCTTTTTTAGAGAATTTTTTTTCCGGACCTAAATTTTGTAAAAAACGTGATGACTAGTACACGAATTCGGGCATTAATGGGAATGTGAAAACTTGTCCAGTGTATTGAAACATAATAAAAAACATTCGAGTCGTTTTGAGCAGTTTATTAGAGAATTTTATTCTGACCTAAATGTTGTAAAAAACGTGATGATTGGTACACGAATCTGGGGATTAATTGGAATGTGAAAATTTGAATGGTGTATTAAAACAACATAAAAAACATTCTGAGTGGTTTTGAGTAGTTTTTTAGAGAATTTTTTTCCGGACCTAAATTTGTAAAAAACGTGATGACTAGTACACGAATTCGGGCATTAATGGGAATGTGAAAACTTGACTGGTGTATTGAAACATAATAATAAACATTCAGAGTCGTTTTGAGCGAGTTTATTAGAGAATTTTTTTTCCGGACCTAAATTTTGTAAAAAACGTGATGATTAGTACACGAATTCGGGGATTAATTGGAATGTGAAAATTTGAATGGTGTATTAAAACAACATAAAAAACATTTTGAGTGGTTTTGAGCAGTTTTTTAGAGAATTTTTTTCCGGACCTAAATTTTGTAAAAAACGTGATGAATAGTACACGAATTCGGGCATTAATGGGAATGTGAAAACTTGATCGGTGTATTGAAACATAATAATAAACATTCGAGTCGTTTTGAGCGAGTTTATTAGAGAATTTTTTTCCCGGACCTAAATTTTGTAAAAAACGTGATGATTAGTACACGAATTCGGGGATTAATTGGAATGTAAAAATTTGAATGGTGTATTAAAACAACATAAAAAAACATTCCGAGGGGTTTTGAGCAGATTTTTTAGAGAATTTTTTTCCGGACCTAAATTTTGTAAAAAACGTGATGGTTAGTACACGAATTCGGGCATTAATGGGAATGTGAAAACTTGTCTGGTGTATTGAAACATAATAAAAAACATTCAGAGTCGTTTTGAGCAGTTTTTTAGAGAATTTTTTTTCCGGACCTAAATTTTTTAAAAAACGTGATGATTAGTACACGAATTCGGGCATTATTGGGAATGTGAAAATTTGTATGGTGTATTAAAACAACATAAAAAACATTCAGAGTCGTTTTGAGCAGTTTTTTAGAGAATTTTTTTCCTCACCTAAATTTTGTAAAAAACGTGATGGTTAGTACACGAATTCGGGCATTATTGGGAATGTGAAAACTTGACTGGTGTATTGAAACATAATAAAAAACATTCAGAGTCGTTTTGAGCAGTTTATTAGAGAATTTTTTTCCGGACCTAAATTTTGTAAAAAACGTGATGATTAGTACACGAATTTGGGGATTAATTGGAATGTGAAAATTTGAATGGTGTATTAAAACAACATAAAAAACATTTTCAGTGGTTTTGAGCAGTTTTTTAGAGAATTTTTTTTCCGGACCTAAATTTTGTAAAAAACGTGATGACTAGTACACGAATTCGGGCATTAATGGGAATGTGAAAACTTGTCCGGTGTATTGAAACATAATAAAAAAACATTCGTAGTCGTTTTGAGCAGTTTATTAGAGAATTTTATTCCGGACCTAAATGTTGTAAAAAACGTGATGATTGGTACACGAATTCGGGGATTAATTGGAATGTGAAAATTTGAATGGTGTATTAAAACAACATAAAAAACATTCTGAGTGGTTTTGAGTAGTTTTTTAGAGAATTTTTTTCCGGACCTAAATTTGTAAAAAACGTGATGACTAGTACACGAATTCGGGCATTAATGGGAATGTGAAAACTTGACTGGTGTATTGAAACATAATAAAAAACATTCAGAGTCGTTTTGAGCAGTTTATTAGAGAATTTTTTTTCCGGACCTAAATTTTGTAAAAAACGTGATGATTAGTACACGAATTCGGGGATTAATTGGAATGTGAAAATTTGAATGGTGTATTAAAACAACATAAAAAACATTTTGAGTGGTTTTGAGCAGTTTTTTAGAGAATTTTTTTCCGGACCTAAATTTTGTAAAAAACGTGATGACTAGTACACGAATTCGGGCATTAATGGGAATGTGAAAACTTGACTGGTGTATTGAAACATAATAATAAACATTTAGAGTCGTTTTGAGCAGTTTATTAGAGAATTTTTTTCCGGACCTAAATTTTGTAAAAAACGTGATGATTAGTACACGAATTCGGGGATTAATTGGAATGTGAAAATTTGAATGGTGTATTAAAACAACATAAAAAACATTTTGAGTGGTTTTGAGCAGTTTTTAGAGAATTTTTTTTCCGGACCTAAATTTTGTAAAAAAATGTGATGACTAGTACACGAATTCGGGCATTAATGGGAATGTAAAAATTTGTATGGTATATTAAAACATAATAAAAAACATTCAAAGTCGTTTTGAGCGGTTTATTAGAGAATTTTTTTTCCGGACCTAAATTTTTTAAAAACGTGATGATTAGTACACGAATTCGGGGATTAATTGGAATGTGAAAATTTGAATGGTGTATTAAAACAACATAAAAAACATTTTGAGTGGTTTTGAGCAGTTTTTTAGAGAATTTTTTTCCGGACCTAAATTTTGTAAAAAACGTGATGACTAGTACACGAATTCGGGCATTAATGGGAATGTGAAAACTTGTCTGGTGTATTGAAACATAATAAAAAAACATTCGTAGTCGTTTTGAGCAGTTTTTTAGAGAATTTTTTTCGGACCTAAATTTTATAAAAAAACGTGATGATTAGTACACGAATTCGTGCATTATTGGGAATGTGAAAATTTGTATGGTGTATTAAAACAACATAAAAAAATATTCAGGGGAGTCGTTTTGAGCAGCTTTTTTAGAGAATTTTTTTTCCGGACCTAAATTTTGTAAAAAACGCGATGACTAGTACACTGAATTCGGGCATTATTGGGAATGTGAAAACTTGTCTGGTGTATTGAAACATAATAAAAAACATTCAGAGTCGTTTTGAGCAGTTTATTAGAGAATTTTTTTCCGGACCTAAATTTTGTAAAAAACGTGATGGTTAGTACACGAATTCGGGCATTAATGGGAATGTGAAAACTTGTCTGGTGTATTGAAACATAATAAAAAACATTCAAAGTCGTTTTGAGCAGTTTTTTAGAGAATTTTTTTCCGGACCTAAATTTTATAAAAAAACGTGATGATTAGTACACGAATTCGGGCATTATTGGGAATGTGAAAATTTGTATGGTGTATTAAAACAACATAAAAAACATTCGTAGTCGTTTTGAGCAGCTTTTTTAGAGAATTTTTTTTCCTCACCTAAATTTTGTAAAAAACGTGATGGTTAGTACACGAATTCGGGCATTATTGGGAATGTGAAAACTTGATCGGGTGTATTGAAACATAATAAAAAACATTCGTAGTCGTTTTGAGCGAGTTTATTAGAGAATTTTTTTTCGGACCTAAATTTTGTAAAAAACATGAGGATTAGTACACGAATTCGGGGATTAATTGGAATGTGAAAATTTGAATGGTGTATTAAAACAACATAAAAAACATTCTGAGTGGTTTTGAGTAGTTTTTTAGAGAATTTTTTTCCGGACCTAAATTTGTAAAAAACGTGATGACTAGTACACGAATTCGGGCATTAATGGGAATGTGAAAACTTGATCGGTGTATTGAAACATAATAATAAACATTCGTAGTCGTTTTGAGATGTTTATTAGAGAATTTTTTTCCGGACCTAAATTTTGTAAAAAACGTGATGATTAGTACACGAATTCGGGGATTAATTGGAATGTGAAAATTTGAATGGTGTATTAAAACAACATAAAAAACATTCTGAGGGGTTTTGAGCAGTTTTTTAGAGAATTTTTTTCCGGACCTAAATTTTGTAAAAAACGTGATGGTTAGTACACGAATTCGGGCATTAATGGGAATGTGAAAACTTGTCCGGTGTATTGAAACATAATAAAAAAACATTCGTAGTCGTTTTGAGCAGCTTTTTTAGAGAATTTTTTTTCGGACCTAAATTTTGTAAAAAACGTGATGATTAGTACACGAATTCGGGCATTATTGGGAATGTGAAAATTTGTATGGTGTATTAAAACAACATAAAAAACATTCGTAGTCGTTTTGAGCAGCTTTTTTTAGAGAATTTTTTTTCCTCACCTAAATTTTGTAAAAAACGTGATGGTTAGTACACGAATTCGGGCATTATTGGGAATGTGAAAACTTGACTGGTGTATTGAAACATAATAAAAAACATTCAGAGTCGTTTTGAGCAGTTTATTAGAGAATTTTTTTCCGGACCTAAATTTTGTAAAAAACGTGATGATTAGTACACGAATTTGGGGATTAATTGGAATGTGAAAATTTGAATGGTGTATTAAAACAACATAAAAAACATTTTCAGTGGTTTTGAGCAGTTTTTTAGAGAATTTTTTTCCGGACCTAAATTTTGTAAAAAACGTGATGACTAGTACACGAATTCGGGCATTAATGGGAATGTGAAAACTTGTCTGGTGTATTGAAACATAATAAAAAACATTCAGAGTCGTTTTGAGCAGTTTATTAGAGAATTTTATTCGGACCTAAATGTTGTAAAAAAACGTGATGATTGGTACACGAATTCGGGGATTAATTGGAATGTGAAAATTTGAATGGTGTATTAAAACAACATAAAAAACATTCTGAGTGGTTTTGAGTAGTTTTTTAGAGAATTTTTTTCCGGACCTAAATTTGTAAAAAACGTGATGACTAGTACACGAATTCGGGCATTAATGGGAATGTGAAAACTTGACCGGGTGTATTGAAACATAATAATAAACATTTAGAGTCGTTTTGAGCAGTTTATTAGAGAATTTTTTTTCCGGACCTAAATTTTGTAAAAAACGTGATGATTAGTACACGAATTCGGGGATTAATTGGAATGTGAAAATTTGAATGGTGTATTAAAACAACATAAAAAAACATTTTGAGTGGTTTTGAGCAGTTTTTTAGAGAATTTTTTTCGGACCTAAATTTTGTAAAAAACGTGATGACTAGTACACGAATTCGGGCATTAATGGGAATGTGAAAACTTGATCGGGTGTATTGAAACATAATAATAAACATTCGAGTCGTTTTGAGCAGTTTATTAGAGAATTTTTTTTCCGGACCTAAATTTTGTAAAAAACGTGATGATTAGTACACGAATTCGGGGATTAATTGGAATGTGAAAATTTGAATGGTGTATTAAAACAACATAAAAAAACATTCCGAGGGGGTTTTGAGCAGTTTTTTAGAGAATTTTTTTTCCTGACCTAAATTTTGTAAAAAAACGTGATGGTTAGTACACGAATTCGGGCATTAATGGGAATGTGAAAACTTGTCTCGGTGTATTGAAACATAATAAAAAACATTCGTAGTCGTTTTGAGCAGCTTTTTTAGAGAATTTTTTTTCCGGACCTAAATTTTGTAAAAAACGTGATGATTAGTACACGAATTCGGGCATTATTGGGAATGTGAAAATTTGTATGGTGTATTAAAACAACATAAAAAACATTCAGAGTCGTTTTGAGCAGTTTTTTAGAGAATTTTTTTCCTCACCTAAATTTTGTAAAAAACGTGATGGTTAGTACACGAATTCGGGCATTATTGGGAATGTGAAAACTTGACTGGTGTATTGAAACATAATAAAAAACATTCAGAGTCGTTTTGAGCAGTTTATTAGAGAATTTTTTTCCGGACCTAAATTTTGTAAAAAACGTGATGATTAGTACACGAATTTGGGGATTAATTGGAATGTGAAAATTTGAATGGTGTATTAAAACAACATAAAAAACATTTTCAGTGGTTTTGAGCAGTTTTTTAGAGAATTTTTTTCCGGACCTAAATTTTGTAAAAAACGTGATGACTAGTACACGAATTCGGGCATTAATGGGAATGTGAAAACTTGTCCCGGTGTATTGAAACATAATAAAAAAACATTCGGAGTCGTTTTGAGCAGCTTTATTAGAGAATTTTATTCGGACCTAAATGTTGTAAAAAAACGTGATGATTGGTACACGAATTCGGGGATTAATTGGAATGTGAAAATTTGAATGGTGTATTAAAACAACATAAAAAAACATTCTGAGTGGTTTTGAGTAGTTTTTTAGAGAATTTTTTTCCGGACCTAAATTTGTAAAAAAACGTGATGACTAGTACACGAATTCGGGCATTAATGGGAATGTGAAAACTTGACTGGTGTATTGAAACATAATAATAAACATTTAGAGTCGTTTTGAGCGAGTTTATTAGAGAATTTTTTTTCGGACCTAAATTTTGTAAAAAAACGTGATGATTAGTACACGAATTCGGGGATTAATTGGAATGTGAAAATTTGAATGGTGTATTAAAACAACATAAAAAAACATTTTGAGTGGTTTTGAGCAGTTTTTTAGAGAATTTTTTTTCCGGACCTAAATTTTGTAAAAAACGTGATGACTAGTACACGAATTCGGGCATTAATGGGAATGTGAAAACTTGATCGGTGTATTGAAACATAATAATAAACATTTAGAGTCGTTTTGAGCAGTTTATTAGAGAATTTTTTTTCGGACCTAAATTTTGTAAAAAAACGTGATGATTAGTACACGAATTCGGGGATTAATTGGAATGTGAAAATTTGAATGGTGTATTAAAACAACATAAAAAACATTTTGAGTGGTTTTGAGCAGTTTTTTAGAGAATTTTTTTCCGGACCTAAATTTTGTAAAAAATGTGATGACTAGTACACGAATTCGGGCATTAATGGGAATGTGAAAACTTGACTGGTGTATTGAAACATAATAATAAACATTTAGAGTCGTTTTGAGCAGTTTATTAGAGAATTTTTTTTCGGACCTAAATTTTGTAAAAAAAGTGATGATTAGTACACGAATTCGGGGATTAATTGGAATGTGAAAATTTGAATGGTGTATTAAAACAACATAAAAAAACATTTTGAGTGGTTTTGAGCAGTTTTTTAGAGAATTTTTTTTCCGGACCTAAATTTTGTAAAAAAACGTGATGACTAGTACACGAATTCGGGCATTAATGGGAATGTGAAAACTTGTCTGGTGTATTGAAACATAATAAAAAACATTCAGAGTCGTTTTGAGCAGTTTTTTAGAGAATTTTTTTCCGGACCTAAATTTTATAAAAAACGTGATGATTAGTACACGAATTCGTGCATTATTGGGAATGTGAAAATTTGTATGGTGTATTAAAACAACATAAAAAATATTCGGAGTCGTTTTGAGCAGCTTTTTTAGAGAATTTTTTTTTCCGGACCTAAATTTTGTAAAAAACGCGATGACTAGTACACGAATTCGGGCATTATTGGGAATGTGAAAACTTGACTGGTGTATTGAAACATAATAAAAAACATTCAGAGTCGTTTTGAGCAGTTTATTAGAGAATTTTTTTCCGGACCTAAATTTTGTAAAAAACGTGATGGTTAGTACACGAATTCGGGCATTAATGGGAATGTGAAAACTTGTTTGGTGTATTGAAACATAATAAAAAACATTCAGAGTCGTTTTGAGCAGTTTTTTAGAGAATTTTTTTCCGGACCTAAATTTTATAAAAAACGTGATGATTAGTACACGAATTCGGGCATTATTGGGAATGTGAAAATTTGTATGGTGTATTAAAACAACATAAAAAACATTCAGAGTCGTTTTGAGCAGTTTTTTAGAGAATTTTTTTCCTCACCTAAATTTTGTAAAAAACGTGATGGTTAGTACACGAATTCGGGCATTATTGGGAATGTGAAAACTTGATCGGTGTATTGAAACATAATAAAAAAACATTCGAGTCGTTTTGAGCAGTTTATTAGAGAATTTTTTTCCGGACCTAAATTTTGTAAAAAACGTGATGATTAGTACACGAATTTGGGGATTAATTGGAATGTGAAAATTTGAATGGTGTATTAAAACAACATAAAAAACATTTTGAGTGGTTTTGAGAAGTTTTTTAGAGAATTTTTTTCCGGACCTAAATTTTGTAAAAAACGTGATGACTAGTACACGAATTCGGGCATTAATGGGAATGTGAAAACTTGTCTGGTGTATTGAAACATAATAAAAAAACATTCGAGTCGTTTTGAGCAGTTTATTAGAGAATTTTATTCCGGACCTAAATGTTGTAAAAAACGTGATGATTGGTACACGAATTCGGGGATTAATTGGAATGTGAAAATTTGAATGGTGTATTAAAACAACATAAAAAACATTCTGAGTGGTTTTGAGTAGTTTTTTAGAGAATTTTTTTCCGGACCTAAATTTGTAAAAAACGTGATGACTAGTACACGAATTCGGGCATTAATGGGAATGTGAAAACTTGATCGGGTGTATTGAAACATAATAATAAACATTTAGAGTCGTTTTGAGCAGTTTATTAGAGAATTTTTTTCGGACCTAAATTTTGTAAAAAACGTGATGATTAGTACACGAATTCGAGGGATTAATTGGAATGTGAAAATTTGAATGGTGTATTAAAACAACATAAAAAAACATTCCGAGTGGTTTCGAGCAGCTTTTTTTGAGAATTTTTTTTCCGGACCTAAATTTTGTAAAAAAACGTGATGGTTAGTACACGAATTCGGGCATTAATGGGAATGTGAAAACTTGTCCGGTGTATTGAAACATAATAAAAAAACATTCGAGTCGTTTTGAGCAGTTTTTAGAGAATTTTTTTTCGGACCTAAATTTTATAAAAAACGTGATGATTAGTACACGAATTCGTGCATTATTGGGAATGTGAAAATTTGTATGGTGTATTAAAACAACATAAAAAAATATTCGAGAGTCGTTTTGAGCAGTTTTTAGAGAATTTTTTTCCGGACCTAAATTTTGTAAAAAAACGCGATGACTAGTACACGAATTCGGGCATTATTGGGAATGTGAAAACTTGACTGGTGTATTGAAACATAATAAAAAACATTCAGAGTCGTGTTGAGCAGTTTATTAGAGAATTTTTTTCCGGACCTAAATTTTGTAAAAAAACGTGATGATTAGTACACGAATTCGGGGATTAATTGGAATGTGAAAATTTGAATGGTGTATTAAAACAACATAAAAAACATTTTGAGTGGTTTTGAGCAGTTTTTTAGAGAATTTTTTTTCGGACCTAAATTTTGTAAAAAACGTGATGACTAGTACACGAATTCGGGCATTAATGGGAATGTGAAAACTTGTCTGGTGTATTGAAACATAATAAAAAACATTCGAGTCGTTTTGAGCGAGTTTATTAGAGAATTTTATTCGGACCTAAATGTTGTAAAAAAACGTGATGATTGGTACACGAATTCGAGGATTAATTGGAATGTGAAAATTTGAATGGTGTATTAAAACAACATAAAAAACATTACGAGTGGTTTTGAGTAGTTTTTTAGAGAAATTTTTTTTCGGACCTAAATTTGTAAAAAACGTGATGACTAGTACACGAATTCGGGCATTAATGGGAATGTGAAAACTTGATCGGGTGTATTGAAACATAATAATAAACATTTAGAGTCGTTTTGAGCAGTTTATTAGAGAATTTTTTTTCCGGACCTAAATTTTGTAAAAAAACGTGATGATTAGTACACGAATTCGAGGGATTAATTGGAATGTGAAAATTTGAATGGTGTATTAAAACAACATAAAAAACATTCTGAGTGGTTCTGAGCAGTTTTTTTGAGAATTTTTTTCCGGACCTAAATTTTGTAAAAAACGTGATGGTTAGTACACGAATTCGGGCATTAATGGGAATGTGAAAACTTGTCTGGTGTATTGAAACATAATAAAAAACATTCAGAGTCGTTTTGAGCAGTTTTTTAGAGAATTTTTTTCCGGACCTAAATTTTATAAAAAACGTGATGATTAGTACACGAATTCGTGCATTATTGGGAATGTGAAAATTTGTATGGTGTATTAAAACAACATAAAAAATATTCAGGGTCGTTTTGAGCAGTTTTTTAGAGAATTTTTTTCCGGACCTAAATTTTGTAAAAAACGCGATGACTAGTACACGAATTCGGGCATTATTGGGAATGTGAAAACTTGACTGGTGTATTGAAACATAATAAAAAACATTCAGAGTCGTTTTGAGCAGTTTATTAGAGAATTTTTTTCCGGACCTAAATTTTGTAAAAAACGTGATGATTAGTACACGAATTCGGGGATTAATTGGAATGTGAAAATTTGAATGGTGTATTAAAACAACATAAAAAACATTTTGAGTGGTTTTGAGCAGTTTTTTAGAGAATTTTTTTCCGGACCTAAATTTTGTAAAAAACGTGATGACTAGTACACGAATTCGGGCATTAATGGGAATGTGAAAACTTGTGCAGTGTATTGAAACATAATAAAAAAACATTCGAGTCGTTTTGAGCAGTTTATTAGAGAATTTTATTCGGACCTAAATGTTGTAAAAAACGTGATGATTGGTACACGAATTCGAGGGATTAATTGGAATGTGAAAATTTGAATGGTGTATTAAAACAACATAAAAAACATTACGAGTGGTTTTGAGTAGTTTTTTAGAGAATTTTTTTCCGGACCTAAATTTGTAAAAAACGTGATGACTAGTACACGAATTCGGGCATTAATGGGAATGTGAAAACTTGACTGGTGTATTGAAACATAATAATAAACATTTAGTGTCGTTTTGAGCAGTTTATTAGAGAATTTTTTTTCCGGACCTAAATTTTGTAAAAAACGTGATGATTAGTACACGAATTCGGGGATTAATTGGAATGTGAAAATTTGAATGGTGTATTAAAACAACATAAAAAAACATTCGGAGTGGTTCTGAGCAGTTTTTAGAGAATTTTTTTCCGGACCTAAATTTTGTAAAAAACGTGATGGTTAGTACACGAATTCGGGCATTAATGGGAATGTGAAAACTTGTCTGGTGTATTGAAACATAATAAAAAACATTCAGAGTCGTTTTGAGCAGTTTTTTAGAGAATTTTTTTTCCGGACCTAAATTTTATAAAAAACGTGATGATTAGTACACGAATTCGTGCATTATTGGGAATGTGAAAATTTGTATGGTGTATTAAAACAACATAAAAAATATTCAGAGGGTCGTTTTGAGCAGTTTTTAGAGAATTTTTTTCCGGACCTAAATTTTGTAAAAAACGTGATGGTTAGTACACGAATTCGGGCATTAATTGGAACGTGAAAACTTGTCGGGTGTACTGAAACATAATAAAAAACATTCATAGTCGTTTTGAGCAGTTTATTAGAGAATTTTTTTCCGGATCTAAATTTTGTAAAAAACGTGATGATATTAGTACACGAATTCGGGGATTAATTGGAATGTGAAAATTTGAATGGTGTATTAAAACAACATAAAAAACATTTTGAGTGGTTTTGAGCAGTTTTTTAGAGAATTTTTTTCCGGACCTAAATTTTGTAAAAAACGTGATGACTAGTACACGAATTCGGGCATTAATGGGAATGTGAAAACTTGTCTGGTGTATTGAAACATAATAAAAAAACATTCGAGTCGTTTTGAGCGAGTTTATTAGAGAATTTTTATTCGGACCTAAATGTTGTAAAAAAACGTGATGATTGGTACACGAATTCGGGGATTAATTGGAATGTGAAAATTTGAATGGTGTATTAAAACAACATAAAAAACATTCTGAGTGGTTTTGAGTAGTTTTTTAGAGAATTTTTTTCCGGACCTAAATTTGTAAAAAACGTGATGACTAGTACACGAATTCGGGCATTAATGGGAATGTGAAAACTTGACTGGTGTATTGAAACATAATAATAAACATTTAGAGTCGTTTTGAGCAGTTTATTAGAGAATTTTTTTCCGGACCTAAATTTTGTAAAAAACGTGATGATTAGTACACGAATTCGGGGATTAATTGGAATGTGAAAATTTGAATGGTGTATTAAAACAACATAAAAAAACATTCCGAGTGGTTCGAGCAGCTTTTTTTGAGAATTTTTTTCGGACCTAAATTTTGTAAAAAACGTGATGGTTAGTACACGAATTCGGGCATTAATGGGAATGTGAAAACTTGTCTGGTGTATTGAAACATAATAAAAAACATTCAGAGTCGTTTTGAGCAGTTTTTTAGAGAATTTTTTTCCGGACCTAAATTTTATAAAAAACGTGATGATTAGTACACGAATTCGTGCATTATTGGGAATGTGAAAATTTGTATGGTGTATTAAAACAACATAAAAAATATTCAGGGTCGTTTTGAGCAGTTTTTTAGAGAATTTTTTTCCGGACCTAAATTTTGTAAAAAACGCGATGACTAGTACACGAATTCGGGCATTATTGGGAATGTGAAAACTTGACTGGTGTATTGAAACATAATAAAAAACATTCATAGTCGTTTTGAGCAGTTTATTAGAGAATTTTTTTCCGGACCTAAATTTTGTAAAAAACGTGATGATTAGTACACGAATTCGGGGATTAATTGGAATGTGAAAATTTGAATGGTGTATTAAAACAACTTAAAAAACATTTTGAGTGGTTTTGAGCAGTTTTTAGAGAAATTTTTTTCCGGACCTAAATTTTGTAAAAAACGTGATGACTAGTACACGAATTCGGGCATTAATGGGAATGTGAAAACTTATTCGGTGTATTGAAACATAATAAAAAAACATTCGTAGTCGTTTTGAGCAGTTTTTTAGAGAATTTTTTTCCGGACCTAAATTTTATAAAAAACGTGATGATTAGTACACGAATTCGTGCATTAATTGGAATGTGAAAATTTGTATGGTGTATTAAAACAACATAAAAAATATTCAGGGTCGTTTTGAGCAGTTTTTTAGAGAATTTTTTTCCGGACCTAAATTTTGTAAAAAACGCGATGACTAGTACACGAATTCGGGCATTATTGGGAATGTGAAAACTTGACTGGTGTATTGAAACATAATAAAAAACATTCAGAGTCGTTTTGAGCAGTTTATTAGAGAATTTTTTTCCGGACCTAAATTTTGTAAAAAACGTGATGATTAGTACACGAATTCGGGGATTAATTGGAATGTGAAAATTTGAATGGTGTATTAAAACAACTTAAAAAACATTTTGAGTGGTTTTGAGCAGTTTTTTAGAGAATTTTTTTCCGGACCTAAATTTTGTAAAAAACGTGATGACTAGTACACGAATTCGGGCATTAATGGGAATGTGAAAACTTGTCTGGTGTATTGAAACATAATAAAAAACATTCAGAGTCGTTTTGAGCAGTTTTTTAGAGAATTTTTTTCCGGACCTAAATTTTATAAAAAACGTGATGATTAGTACACGAATTCGTGCATTAATTGGAATGTGAAAATTTGTATGGTGTATTAAAACAACATAAAAAATATTCAGGGTCGTTTTGAGCAGTTTTTTAGAGAATTTTTTTCCGGACCTAAATTTTGTAAAAAACGCGATGACTAGTACACGAATTCGGGCATTATTGGGAATGTGAAAACTTGACTGGTGTATTGAAACATAATAAAAAACATTCAGAGTCGTTTTGAGCAGTTTATTAGAGAATTTTTTTTCGGACCTAAATTTTGTAAAAAACGTGATGATTAGTACACGAATTCGGGGATTAATTGGAATGTGAAAATTTGAATGGTGTATTAAAACAACATAAAAAACATTTTGAGTGGTTTTGAGCAGTTTTTTAGAGAATTTTTTTCCGGACCTAAATTTTGAAAAAAACGTGATGACTAGTACACGAATTCGGGCATTAATGGGAATGTGAAAACTTGTCTGGTGTATTGAAACATAATAAAAAACATTCAGAGTCGTTTTGAGCAGTTTTTTAGAGAATTTTTTTCCGGACCTAAATTTTATAAAAAACGTGATGATTAGTACACGAATTCGTGCATTATTGGGAATGTGAAAATTTGTATGGTGTATTAAAACAACATAAAAAATATTCAGGGTCGTTTTGAGCAGTTTTTTAGAGAATTTTTTTCCGGACCTAAATTTTGTAAAAAACGCGATGACTAGTACACGAATTCGGGCATTATTGGGAATGTGAAAACTTGATCGGTGTATTGAAACATAATAAAAAACATTCGAGTCGTTTTGAGCAGCTTTTATTAGAGAATTTTATTCGGACCTAAATGTTTGTAAAAAACGTGATGATTGGTACACGAATTCGGGGATTAATTGGAATGTGAAAATTTGAATGGTGTATTAAAACAACATAAAAAACATTCCGAGTGGTTTTGAGTAGTTTTTTAGAGAAATTTTTTTTCCGGACCTAAATTTGTAAAAAAACGTGATGACTAGTACACGAATTCGGGCATTAATGGGAATGTGAAAACTTGATCGGTGTATTGAAACATAATAATAAACATTTAGAGTCGTTTTTAGCAGCTTTTATTAGAGAATTTTTTTTCCGGACCTAAATTTTGTAAAAAAACGTGATGATTAGTACACGAATTCGGGGATTAATTGGAATGTGAAAATTTGAATGGTGTATTAAAACAACATAAAAAACATTCGAGTGGTTCTGAACAGCTTTTTTTTGAGAATTTTTTTCCGGACCTAAATTTTGTAAAAAACGTGATGGTTAGTACACGAATTCGGGCATTAATGGGAATGTGAAAACTTGTCTGGTGTATTGAAACATAATAAAAAACATTCAGAGTCGTTTTGAGCAGTTTTTTAGAGAATTTTTTTCCGACCTAAATTTTATAAAAAACGTGATGATTAGTACACGAATTCGTGCATTATTGGGAATGTGAAAATTTGTATGGTGTATTAAAACAACATAAAAAATATTCAGGGTCGTTTTGAGCAGTTTTTTAGAGAATTTTTTTCCGGACCTAAATTTTGTAAAAAACGCGATGACTAGTACACGAATTCGGGCATTATTGGGAATGTGAAAACTTGACTGGTGTATTGAAACATAATAAAAAACATTCAGAGTCGTTTTGAGCAGTTTATTAGAGAAATTTTTTTCCGGACCTAAATTTTGTAAAAAACGTGATGATTAGTACACGAATTCGGGGATTAATTGGAATGTGAAAATTTGAATGGTGTATTAAAACAACATAAAAAACATTCTGAGTGGTTTTGAGCAATTTTTTAGAGAATTTTTTTCCGGACCTAAATTTTGTAAAAAACGTGATGACTAGTACACGAATTCGGGCATTAATGGGAATGTGAAAACTTGTCTGGTGTATTGAAACATAATAAAAAACATTCAGAGTCGTTTTGAGCAGTTTTTTAGAGAATTTTTTTCCGGACCTAAATTTTATAAAAAACGTGATGATTAGTACACGAATTCGTGCATTAATTGGAATGTGAAAATTTGCATGGTGTATTAAAACAACATAAAAAAATATTCGAAGTCGCTTTTGAGCGCTTTTTAGAGAATTTTTTTCGGACCTAAATTTTGTAAAAACGCGATGACTAGTACTACGAATTCGGGCATTATTGGGAATGTGAAAACTTGACTGGTGTATTGAAACATAATAAAAAACATTCAGAGTCGTTTTGAGAAGTTTATTAGAGAATTTTTTTCCGGACCTAAATTTTGTAAAAAACGTGATGATTAGTACACGAATTCGGGGATTAATTGGAATGTGAAAATTTGAATGGTGTATTAAAACAACATAAAAAACATTCTGAGTGGTTCTGAGAAGTTTTTTTGAGAATTTTTTTCCAGACCTAAATTTTGTAAAAAACGTGATGGTTAGTACACGAATTCGGGCATTAATGGGAATGTGAAAACTTGTCTGGTGTATTGAAACATAATAAAAAACATTCAGAGTCGTTTTGAGCAGTTTTTTAGAGAATTTTTTTCCAGACCTAAATTTTGTAAAAAACGTGATGATTAGTACACGAATTCGGGGATTAATTGGAATGTGAAAATTTGAATGGTGTATTAAAACAACATAAAAAACATTTTGAGTGGTTTTGAGCAGTTTTTTAGTGAATTTTTTTCCGGACCTAAATTTTGTAAAAAACGTGATGGTTAGAACACGAATTCGGGCATTAATGGGAATGTGAAAACTTGTCTGGTGCATTGAAACATAATAAAAAACATTCAGAGTCGTTTTGAGCAGTTTTTTAGAGAATTTTTTTCCGGACCTAAATTTTGTAAAAAACGTGATGATTAGTACACGAATTCTTGCATTATTGGGAATGTGAAAATTTGAATGGTGTATTAAAACAACATAAAAAATATTCAGGGTCGTTTTGAGCAGTTTTTTAGAGAATTTTTTTCCCGGACATAAATTTTGTAAAAAACGCGATGACTAGTACTACAATTCGGGCATTAATGGGAATGTGAAAACTTGGTGGTGTATTGAAACATAATAAAAAACATTCAGAGTCGCTTTTGAGCAGTTTATTCGAGAAATTTTTTTTCGGACCTAAATTTTGTAAAAAAACGTGATGATTAGTACAGCTAATTCGGGGATTAATTGGAATGTGAAAATTTGAATGGTGTATTAAAACAACATAAAAAACATTCAGAGTCGTTTTGAGCAGCTTTTTTAGAGAATTTTTTTCCGGACCTAAATTTTGTAAAAAACGTGATGATTAGTACACGAATTCGGGCATTATTGGGAATGTGAAAATTTGTATGGTGTATTAAAACAACATAAAAAACATTCGGAGTCGTTTTGAGCAGCTTTTTTAGAGAAATTTTTTTCCTAACCTAAATTTTGTAAAAAAACGTGATGGTTAGTACTACTAATTCGGGCATTAATGGGAATGTGAAAACTTGATCGGTGTATTGAAACATAATAATAAACATTCGTAGTCGTTTTGAGCGAGTTTATTAGAGAATTTTTTTTCCGGACCTAAATTTTGTAAAAAAAACGTGATGATTAGTACACGAATTCGGGGATTAATTGGAATGTGAAAATTTGAATGGTGTATTAAAACAACATAAAAAACATTCTGAGGGGTTTTGAGCAGTTTTTTAGAGAATTTTTTTTCGGACCTAAATTTTGTAAAAAACGTGATGGTTAGTACACGAATTCGGGCATTAATGGGAATGTGAAAACTTGTCTGGTGTATTGAAACAAAATAAAAAAACATTCAGAGTCGTTTTGTGCAGTTTTTTAGAGAATTTTTTTACGGACCTAAATTTTGTAAAAACGTGATGATTAGTACACGAATTCGGGCATTATTGGGAATGTGAAAATTTGTATGGTGTATTAAAACAACATAAAAAACATTCAGAGTCGTTTTGAGCAGTTTTTTAGAGAATTTTTTTCCTCACCTAAATTTTGTAAAAAACGTGATTGTTAGTACACGAATTCGGGCATTAATGGGAATGTGAAAACTTGACTGGTGTATTGAAACATAATAAAAAACATTCAGAGTCGTTTTGAGCAGTTTATTAGAGAATTTTTTTCCGGACCTAAATTTTGTAAAAAACGTGATGATTAGTACACGAATTCGGGGATTAATTGGAATGTGAAAATTTGAATGGTGTATTAAAACAACATAAAAAACATTTTGAGTGGTTTTGAGCAGTTTTTTAGAGAATTTTTTTCCGGACCTAAATTTTGTAAAAAACGTGATGACTAGTACACGAATTCGGGCATTAATGGGAATGTGAAAACTTGTCTGGTGTATTGAAACATAATAAAAAACATTCAGAGTCGTTTTGAGCAGTTTATTAGAGAATTTTTTTCCGGACCTAAATTTTGTAAAAAACGTGATGATTAGTACACGAATTCGGGGATTAATTGGAATGTGAAAATTTGAATGGTGTATTAAAACAACATAAAAAACATTCTGAGGGGTTTTGAGCAGTTTTTTAGAGAATTTTTTTCCGGACCTAAATTTTGTAAAAAACGTGATGGTTAGTACACGAATTCGGGCATTAATGGGAATGTGAAAACTTGTCTGGTGTATTGAAACATAATAAAAAACATTCAGAGTCGTTTTGAGCAGTTTTTTAGAGAATTTTTTTTCCGGACCTAAATTTTGTAAAAAACGTGATGATTAGTACACGAATTCGGGCATTATTGGGAATGTGAAAATTTGTATGGTGTATTAAAACAACATAAAAAACATTCAGAGTCGTTTTGAGCAGTTTTTTAGAGAATTTTTTTCCTCACCTAAATTTTGTAAAAAACGTGATGGTTAGTACCACGAATTCGGGCATTAATGGGAATGTGAAAACTTGATCGGTGTATTGAAACATAATAAAAAACATTCGAGTCGTTTTGAGCGATTTATTAGAGAATTTTTTTCGGACCTAAATTTTGTAAAAAAAAGCGTGATGATTAGTACACGAATTTGGGGATTAATTGGAATGTGAAAATTTGAATGGTGTATTAAAACAACATAAAAAACATTTTGAGTGGTTTTGAGCAGTTTTTAGAGAATTTTTTTCGGACCTAAATTTTGTAAAAAACGTGATGACTAGTACACGAATTCGGGCATTAATGGGAATGTGAAAACTTGTCCAGTGTATTGAAACATAATAAAAAACATTCAGAGTCGTTTTGAGCAGTTTATTAGAGAATTTTTTTTCGGACCTAAATTTTGTAAAAAACGTGATGATTAGTACACGAATTCGGGGATTAATTGGAATGTGAAAATTTGAATGGTGTATTAAAACAACATAAAAAACATTACGAGTGGTTTTGAGTAGTTTTTTAGAGAAATTTTTTTCGGACCTAAATTTGTAAAAAACGTGATGACTAGTACACGAATTCGGGCATTAATGGGAATGTGAAAACTTGACTAGTGTATTGAAACATAATAATAAACATTTAGTGTCGTTTTGAGCGATTTATTAGAGAATTTTTTTTCGGACCTAAATTTTGTAAAAAAACGTGATGATTAGTACACGAATTCGGGGATTAATTGGAATGTGAAAATTTGAATGGTGTATTAAAACAACATAAAAAAACATTACGAGTGGTTTTGAGCAGTTTTTTAGAGAATTTTTTTCCGGACCTAAATTTTGTAAAAAACGCGATGACTAGTACACGAATTCGAGCATTATTGGGAATGTGAAAACTTGATCGGTCTATTGAAACATAATAAAAAACATTCGAGTCGTTTTGAGCGGTTTATTAGAGAATTTTTTTTCGGACCTAAATTTTGTAAAAAAACGTGATGATTAGTACACGAATTCGAGGGATTAATTGGAATGTGAAAATTTGAATGGTGTATTAAAACAACTTAAAAAACATTTTGAGTGGTTTTGAGCAGTTTTTTAGAGATTTTTTTTCCGGACCTAAATTTTGTAAAAAACGTGATGACTAGTACACGAATTCGGGCATTAATGGGAATGTGAAAACTTGTCTGGTGTATTGAAACATAATAAAAAACATTCAGAGTCGTTTTGAGCAATTTTTTAGAGAATTTTTTTCCGGACCTAAATTTTATAAAAAAACGTGATGATTAATACACGAATTCGTGCATTAATTGGAATGTGAAAATTTGTATGGTGTATTAAAACAACATAAAAAAATATTCGAGAGTCGTTTTGAGCAGTTTTTAGAGAATTTTTTTTCGGACCTAAATTTTGTAAAAAACGCGATGACTAGTACACTAATTCGGGCATTATTGGGAATGTGAAAACTTGATCGGTGTATTGAAACATAATAAAAAAACATTCGTAGTCGTTTTGAGCGAGTTTATTAGAGAATTTTTTTCCGGACCTAAATTTTGTAAAAAACGTGATGATTAGTACACGAATTCGGGGATTAATTGGAATGTGAAAATTTGAATGGTGTATTAAAACAACATAAAAAAACATTTTGAGTGGTTTTGAGCAGTTTTTTAGAGAATTTTTTTTCCGGACCTAAATTTTGTAAAAAACGTGATGACTAGTACACTAATTCGGGCATTAATGGGAATGTGAAAACTTGTCGGTGTATTGAAACATAATAAAAAAACATTCAGAGTCGTTTTGAGCAGTTTATTAGAGAATTTTTTTCGGACCTAAATTTTGTAAAAAACGTGATGATTAGTACACGAATTCGGGGATTAATTGGAATGTGAAAATTTGAATGGTGTATTAAAACAACATAAAAAACATTCAGAGTCGTTTTGAGCAGTTTTTTAGAGAATTTTTTTCCTAACCTAAATTTTGTAAAAAACGTGATGGTTAGTACACGAATTCGGGCATTAATGGGAATGTGAAAACTTGTCTGGTGTATTGAAACATAATAATAAACATTCAGAGTCTTTTTGAGCAGTTTATTAGAGAATTTTTTTCCGGACCTAAATTTTGTAAAAAACGTGATGATTAGTACACGAATTCGGGGATTAATTGGAATGTGAAAATTTGAATGGTGTATTAAAACAACATAAAAAAACATTCCGAGTGGGTTTTGAGCAGCTTTTTAGAGAATTTTTTTCGGACCTAAATTTTGTAAAAAACGTGATGGTTAGTACACGAATTCGGGCATTAATGGGAATGTGAAAACTTGTCTGGTGTATTGAAACAAAATAAAAAAACATTCAGAGTCGTTTTGAGCAGTTTTTTAGAGAATTTTTTTCCGGACCTAAATTTTGTAAAAAACGTGATGATTAGTACACGAATTCGGGCATTATTGGGAATGTGAAAATTTGTATGGTGTATTAAAACAACATAAAAGACATTCAGAGTCGTTTGAGCAGTTTTTTAGAGAATTTTTTTCCTCACCTAAATTTTGTAAAAAAACGTGATGGTTAGTACACTAATTCGGGCATTAATGGGAATGTGAAAACTTGATCGGTGTATTGAAACATAATAAAAAACATTCGAGTCGTTTTGAGCAGTTTATTAGAGAATTTTTTTTCGGACCTAAATTTTGTAAAAAACGTGATGATTAGTACTACGAATTCGGGGCATTAATTGGGAATGTGAAAATTTGAATGGTGTATTAAAACAACATAAAAAAACATTTTGAGTGGTTTTGAGCGAGTTTTTTAGAGAATTTTTTCCGGGACCTAAATTTTGTAAAAACGTGATGACTAGTACACGAATTCGGGCATTAATGGGAATGTGAAAACTTGTCTGGTGTATTGAAACATAATAAAAAACATTCAAGAGTCGTTTTGACAGTTTATTAAGAGATTTTTTTCGGGACCTAAATTTTGTAAAAAACGTGATGATTAGTACTACTAATTCGGGGATTAATTGGAATGTGAAAATTTGAATGGTGTATTAAAACAACATAAAAAACATTTCGAGTGGGTTTTGAGCAGCTTTTTTAGAGAATTTTTTTTCCGGACCTAAATTTTGTAAAAAACGTGATGGTTAGTATACTAATTCGGGCATTAATGGGAATGTGAAAACTTTGTCCGGTGTATTGAAACATAATAAAAAAACATTCAGAGTCGTTTTGAGCGAGCTTTTTAGAGAATTTTTTCGGACCTAAATTTTGTAAAAAACGTGATGATTAGTACACGAATTCGGGCATTATTGGGAATGTGAAAATTTGTATGGTGTATTAAAACAACATAAAAAACATTCGCAGTCGTTTTTGAGCAGCTTTTTAGAGAATTTTTTTCCTCACCTAAATTTTTGTAAAAAACGTGATGGTTAGTACACGAATTCGGGCATTATTGGGAATGTGAAAACTTGACTAGTGTATTGAAACATAATAAAAAACATTCGTGAGTCGTTTTGAGCGAGTTTATTAGAGAATTTTTTTTCGGACCTAAATTTTGTAAAAAACGTGATGATTAGTACACGAATTTGGGGATTAATTGGAATGTGAAAATTTGAATGGTGTATTAAAACAACATAAAAAACATTAGAGTGGTTTTGAGCAGCTTTTTTTAGAGAAATTTTTTTCGGACCTAAATTTTGTAAAAAGCGTGATGATTAGTACGCAATTTCGGGCATTAATGGGAATGTGAAAACTTGTCTGGTGTATTGAAACATAATAAAAAAACATTCAGAGTCGTTTTTGAAAGCGGTTTATTAGAGAATTTTATTCGGACCTAAATTTTGTAAAAAAACGTGATGATTAGTACACGAATTGGGGCATTAATTGGAATGTGAAAATTTGAATGGTGTATTAAAACAACATAAAAAACATTCGAGTGGTTTTGAGCAGTTTTTTAGAGAATTTTTTCGGACCTAAATTTTGTAAAAAAAGCGTGATGACTAGTACACGAATCTGGGCATTAATGGGAATGTGAAAATTTGTATCGGGTGTATTGAAAACATAATAAAAAACATTTAGTAGTCGTTTTTGAGCAGTTTATTAGAGAATTTTTTTCCGGACCTAAATTTTTGTAAAAAAGCAGTGATGATTAGTACACGAATTCGGGCATTAATTGGGAATGTGAAAATTTGACTGAGTGTATTAAAACAACATAAAAACATCTCGAGTCGTTTTGAGCAGCTTTTTTAGAGAATTTTTTTCGGACCTAAATTTTGTAAAAAAACGTGATGGTTAGTACACGAATTCGGGCATTAATGGGAATGTGAAAACTTTGTACAGTGTATTGAAACACAATAAAAAACATTCAGTGAGTCAGTTGAGCAGCTTTTTAGAGAATTTTTTCCGGACCCAAATTTTGTAAAAAAGCGTGATGATTAGTACTAGCTAATTCGGGCATTATTGGGAATGTGAAAATTTGTATGGTGTATTAAAACATACATAAAAAACATTCGTAGTCGTTTTGGAGCAGGTTTTTAGAGAATTTTTTTCCGGACCTAAATTTTGTAAAAACGTGATGATTAGTACACTAATCGGGCATTATTGGGAATGTGAAAACTTGTCCAGTGTATTGAAACATAATAAAAAACATTCAGAGTCGTTTGAGCAGTTTATTAGAGAATTTTTTTCGGACCTAAATTTTGTAAAAACGTGATGATTAGTACTACTAATTCGGGCATTAATTGGAATGTGAAAACTTGTATCGGTGTATTAAAACATACATAAAAAACATTCGTAGTCGTTTTGAGCAGCTTTATTAGAGAATTTTTTTCGGACCTAAATTTTGTAAAAAAGCGTGATGATTAGTACACTAATTCGGGATTAATTGGAATGTGAAAATTTGAATGGTGTATTAAAACAACATAAAAAACATTTTGAGTGGTTTTGAGCAGTTTTTAGAGAATTTTTCAGGACCTAAATTTTGTAAAAAAGCGTGATGACTAGTACGAATGTCGGGCATTAATGGGAATGTGAAAAATTTATGCAGTGTATTGAAAACATAATAAAAAACATTGAGTCGTTTTGAGCAGTTTATTGAAGTTTTAGGACCTAAATTTTGTAAAAAAGCATTAGTACTAATTAATGAGATAGTGAAGATGTCATTCAAATGTTGTTAAAACAACACAATATATACTAATTGATTGAAATTTTATTGATTTTCATTTTTTATAAAAAACGTCGGTGAAACTACAGTGGCACTGTGAAATGTGAAACATGCAGTGCATTGAAACATAATACGCATTCGGGAGTCGTTTTTGAGCGACTTTTTGAAATTTTTTAGGACCTAAATTTTCAGCCAAAAG